>CM044057.1:76999-1276999 GCA_024086825.1 Abrus pulchellus subsp. cantoniensis | reverse complement strand
TACCGAGGATCGTGGAAGGACTCGTTCCTGAGGAACCGAAATGGTTAAATTGGGAGAATATTCTTGATGGATTACATACAAGGTGTGCTTGTAGGGAACGAGGGCCTCTAATCACCTTGACTGGAGGAATAGTGGGAACAAACTGAAGAAGTAGTGACGTTTCAATTACCTTGAGTATAATTATGTTATGAGGAACTCATTCATTTTATTTGCGTTGTGGCTGTTTGATGAATATTATGTTATGATAATGTGATTATTGAACTATGAGTCAGTAGGTTCGTTACTATTATGTTGATTTTCTTACTTATTCGATTTCTGAAAATTGAATGTATTGAGCTCACCCTTTCTGTTCTATTTTTGTCTGGTGTTGCGTCTTGTCTTGCTGTTGTTGTGTGTTGCATGAATGCATGGCAGATGGACCCACTCCGAGCGAGGATTTGGGGAGAGGATTCGGGAGGAAAGGAGGGATGGATCTACGACCCAGCAACGCGCCACCTGACGTACCAAGGAATTGTCTCCACGTCCATGGGACCTCTCACTGAAGGCGAATGGAAGCCCAACTAGATGGACCACATTTTTGCCGAAATCTCCGTGCCCCTACCACCCGAACGGAGTATCATCATTCATACACCTCCCTCTTCTCCATCGTCTCATGAACCTCCCGCCAAACGTCTCAAGACTTTTGTGGATAAAGGTAAAACTATTATTGACCTTGACCCTGAACCCAGCCCCTGTCCTAGCCCTACTCCTGTGCCCGCACCTGAATGGAAAGACATTAGAGTGGTTGCGTCTTCCGACAGGCCAGTCCCTCGTCAACCTCTCAATATTCAGGCGCCACCTTCTGACAAACTGGACCTTCCACCCGACACCCTTCTCTACCACTGCCATCCACCTCGAGATCGCCACCGCCTACCATCGGTTGGATTGACAGCGACCCGGATGACTTGCCACCCTCTCCTCGCCCTCAGCCTATGGATGCTTCACCTGATTCTGATGGGATGGAATCTGATCCTAATGAGGATTCCTTTCCACCAGAGTTTTATATGTAGATGTTTTATTTTTTTTGTGTCATGGATGAACACTGCTCTTAAGTTTTATACTTTCCTTTCTTTTTGGGGGCTATTTATAATTAATTTTGAAATACTGAACCATGAGGTCTTCTCTTTTGTTCGTTTCACGATGGTTTACCTTGAACCGTTTAAACTAGGACGTATATGCACAAAATCAAAATTTTCTCTCTATTTATATGTCTCTCATTATGATTTCAGAATTTCATTCCATGAAGCATATGATGTTGAGCACTCACCTTTATCTTTTTCATAAAAAGAAATTAATTTGAATAAATTTCAAGTACACTAGTAAAACGTAATACAATATGCATGATTTGGTAACGAACAGATTGAATGAAGAAATGAAGGATAATGTACCCTCACCTATGAATTAAATTGTGAAATTGTTGTTTAGTTCCACACTAATGTCGAATGAATAATTCCTTGTTCATGTTCATTTAGGTACACTATCTTAGGGAAGTCTAAATACATATATTTTTAGGAGATAAGATCTTGGTAGTAATTTAGGTGTTACAGAAGTTCTTTGCCTCTATTTCATATACTCTTAACCTCATTTTTCCTGCACATTTATACATCAAAATACAAAAATATATCTTTGTTCTTTTTCTTTTTCATTGAATCCAATTTTGTAATTCCAATTCTAGACTCTTACTGCAATTTTCATTCAATTCATGAACACACTATACTTTTATAAATAATTTTCTCTCCATGCCATGCTGAATATCTTTTCTTGCAAGGTGAATGATCCTCACATGAATTATCACCATTTTTACCATAGTAGAGAATTGAGCCCCTAATTTCCTTTTTATGTGTATGTTCCATGTAAGTTTACATCTATCTTCTAGAACTTGCCCTGTTTCTTAATTGAATCTGCATTATGCAATTTTTATCTAGATGATTGAGGCCTCCTTTACACACACACACACCCACTCACCATTGCCCACCCTTGCACCTTCATATATTACATTGTTTTCTTTCGTCAAACTTAGTCTGCCAAACATTTTTTCTTCCATCAAGAACGTATTTCTTTTGAGTGACATCAAGAGTGAATGCAAATACTAAGTTTGGGGTGTTAATTTTGATGGTAGTTGCTTAAGGACAAGCAACCTCTCAAGTTTAGGGTGGTGAACATCATACATTTTAAAATACATGTAAAAAAAAAGTGGTTGCAAAAGTCCAAGAAATCATAAAAGAAAGAATGAAAAAGGAAAGAAAATAAAATAAAGAAAGGTCCAAGAGATTAAAGAGATCTTCACATAATAGAAAATGATGAAAAACAAGGTGAAAAATGCTTGAACCTCTTAGGCTACCTCATTTGAGGCATTTCATTCTAATTGTTGCATTCACTCACTCAAGAGGATTCCCTTATCTTGAAAACCTACTTGAGCTTTTGACCCTTCTTGATCAAATTGAACCTTACCTATCCCTATTTGTGACCAACCGAGTCCTTTTGATAGGTAAATCATTGTATTAAGGTAAAGGAGATTGAGAATATGGGCAAGCATATGGTAGGGTAAAGTAATTTGCATGTATTGAGGAAAAATACCTAGCTTGAAACACTGACGAGTGAAGAGTGAAACACCACCTTGTGAGCTAGATAATTTCTTTGCATTGCGTGAAGCATGATGAGCCTTATTGAATTTTTGTTTCACTTGTATGGGACTTTGCATAAATTGATTGATATGAGTGTGCTTTCTTTGTTGAATGACTCCATGATTTTGAAATGGAGAAAGTGTATATTAGAGTTGAAAGATTGGAACAGAAAAATTTTAAGAAAAATTTTTTGGACAAGTCCAACCCTTTTTACTTTAGTCCTTGAATTTTGGTTTGCTTGAGGACAAGCAAAAGTTTAAGTTTGGGGTTGTGATGAATCCACATTTTACTAAATTTTTATACATCATTTATTACTTTTATAGAAAAGAATAGACTTAGATAGTAAAAATAAGATGAATATTCCAAATAGGCTAAATAATATAGGTTTCTTAGTTTTGGGTTAATTTACATTGATTTAGATAGTTTATTTTACATGTTTTAATCATTTGAATAATGTGGCAGGAATCCCCAAGCTTATTTTGGAGAATTATTGGATTTTGAGGAATTTGAGGTGAAAGTAACTACTTTTAAAATTGATAGTGAGAACTACAGCAAGCCATTTCCAACAAAGGGACCAAAGTGATCACTTTCAAAGCTTAAAGTGACAACTACAGCAGCCCAGAATCCACTGTCACGACCCCTTTTTATAAAGGACCGAGAACATTGTTTCTACACCACATACTTATTTAAAAATAGGTAAATAATAGAGAATATAAGTATAAAAATTCACTTCTCATTCAAAGTAAAAAATGAAGTTCCTTACAACAAATATCCAACAGATCAACATAATATTACATTTAGTTTATAATATTCAAAATACCAAAAAAATTATAATACGTGACTCCCTCGACATGAGGTCTCATATATAAAGAAAAAGGACTTTGATGCATTATTACTCAACTCCAGCTTCTAACTTTTCTTCACTGGCCCCTCAGCCTGTGAAGTAGATGCAACACCTGCTACATCTGCTCACGTACCACCGTACGATCATCGCAGTACACACGCACACAACGACGTAGAAAGAAATGCAAGGGTGAGCTTACCAAACATAAAATAAAATTATATATATATAGAGCAAAATATTTCTCACAGCAATAACCCCATGCATTTCCAGCCCATCTAATGCACAGCATGAAAACGGCTTCCAACTGGTGTCACGACCTAATTAATCCAGAAGGAACCGAGCGGTCCGGAGCGACCCATTCAGATCTGATCCAGACAAAGACAAAGACAAGCTCAAAGCATGAACTTACTGTTACATGTCTACCCACCTAAACATGTAACTCGGCTCTATAATGATGCAAAACATATATCTCAGCGTGATGCATGCCACCAAAATTATTTTAACAGCTCAACTACGGCAAGTTTATAATAGATCAGCCAAAATCTCAGCATTTTAAACTAATTAACAACGATTCTGACTTAGAAAATAGCTTTTATTCAATAGATCTAACAAAATCATATCAAAATATCTTGAAATAGCATATTAAACCGTTCAAAACATAGTTCATAGGTTAAAGTAAACTCCCCTTACCTCAGAAAGATGATTCACACTAGATCTACCGAATATTACTTGATTATAACAAAAATTCACCGAAGATTCAGCTTTAGAACGGAGTTTCTCCTAAGAACACCATGAATTTCTATAAGAAAGAGAAGGAGAAGAGAAACGAACGGTAAATCTAGCTTCAAACTTAAAGAAACTTACTTCCAATCCTTCAGAATAGATGTAGAATCTCAAATCTGGCGAGAAATCTATGTTTAGGAAGGTTTAGTATGAGAGAAATGGTGGTTTACGGCCTTAGAACCTTTGAGAACCTTGGATAGAGGTGAAGAAATGAAAATTTCGTGTGAAGCCCCCTTTTTATAGAAAATTTTCGAAATTTACTGTTCACGCCGGAATTTACTGTTCATCGCCGGAAACACTGTTCACCGCCGGAAACACTGTTCACTGCCTTACTGTTCATGCCGGAAAATACTGTTCAGGTCACTATTCACGCCAGAAAACACTGTATACGCATACTGTACACGCACTGTATGCGTATGTGACGTCACCGATGACGTCAGCAGTCACTGTACATACGCGGTTTGCACTGTTCATACACGGTTTGTACGCGGTTTGCACTGTTCATACGCGG
The DNA here is from genome assembly GCA_024086825.1 of Abrus pulchellus subsp. cantoniensis. Lineage (NCBI taxonomy): Eukaryota > Viridiplantae > Streptophyta > Magnoliopsida > Fabales > Fabaceae > Abrus > Abrus pulchellus. Next base: position 1,272,198 of record CM044057.1, on the reverse strand, counting down.
TTTGCACTGTTCACACGCGGTTTGCACTGTTCACACGGTACTTTTCACTTTTTTTTTTTTTTTTAAATAATTTCAACTCCATCTAAATATATTCCAATACCAAATAATCCTTCAATTAACATTGAACAAGTATAAAATATTATAGATTACTCAATAATAAATTAGAAGCCTGACATCCACTAAACCTGTGCGTGGTTATTATGAATATTCATAGTAGTCACTCCAGAGTATGCAGAATTGAAGGTGCTGTGCATAGTTACTATCAAAATTCATAGTGACAACTCCAGAGAGTGCAAAATGTCCCAATGTTGCGCGTGGTTACTATGAATATTCATAGTAATCACTCCAGAGAGGAAAAATCCAACTGATGTTGCGCGTGTTTACTATGAAAGAATGAAAGTAACTACTGTTCAGGGCACTATTCACGCCGGAAAACACTGTACACGCGTACTGTACACGCACTGTACGCGTGTGTGACATCACCGATGACGTCAGCAGTCACTGTACATACGCGGTTTGTACTGTTCATACACGGTTTGTACGCGGTTTGCACTGTTCATACGCGGTTTGCACTGTTCACACGCGGTTTGCACTGTTCATACGCGGTTTGCACTGTTCACACGGTACTGTTCACTTTTTTTTTTTTTTAAAATAATTTCAACTCCATCTAAATATATTCCAATACCAAATAATCCTTCAATTAACATTGAACAAGTATAAAATATTATAGATTAGTCAATAATAAATTAGAAGCCTGACAATTCTCCCCCCGAAAATAAATTTTCGTCCTCGAAAATTTCATTCCCCAGAGAAAAGATGAGGGTACAACTCTCTCATTCTTTCTTCTAACTCCCATGTGGCATCACCAGTTATTTGGTCCCAAACAACCTTTACTAACCGAATAGACTTACCTCTAAGTTTCTTAACTTTAGTTTCCTCGATACGAGCAGCTGGGACCTCCACAGACAAGTCATCTCGTAACTCCACAACATCAGGCTCAATTACATGAGACAAATCTGGAACATACTTCTTTAGCTGCGACACATGGAAAACATTATGTATTCCAGACAACTGAGGTGGTAACGCTAATTCATAGGCTACTGGTCCTCGACGATGTAATATCTGATACGGTCCTATGAACTTAGGTGTTAACTTCTTGGCTCTTAAGGCTCGCCCTACACCTGTAGTGCGTGATACTCTTAAGAATACATGATCACCAACCTCAAATTCTAGGGATCTTCTGCGTCGGTCAGCATAAGATTTCTGTCGACTTTGGGTAGCTCTTAGCTTTTCTCTAATAAGTTCAACTTTCTCCTTAGTCTCTTGTAGCATTTCAGGTCCAACCATCCAATGTACTCCATCTTGGAACCAACAGATAGGGGTTCTACACCTTCTACCATATAGAGCTTCAAATGGTGCCATATCTATACTCGAATGATAGCTATTATTATAAGTGAATTCTACCAAAGGAAGCATATCCTCCCAATTACTCCTCTGCTCTACAATGCAAGTCCGCAATAAGTCTTCTAAGGTCTGAATAGTACGCTTAGATTGACCATCTATTTGCGGATGGTATGCAGAACTCAACCTCAACTGTGTGCCCATAGATTCTTGGAAACTCTGCCAAAACTGGGAAGTGAATCGAGGATCCCTATCAGAGATAATACTAGAAGGTACTCCATGGAACCTGACAATCTCTCTAATGTACAATTCTGCTAATTTCTCCAAGCTAAAGGTCATGTTAATTGGCAAGAAATGTGCACTCTTGGTTAGCCTATCAACTATGACCCACACTGCATCATGATTCCTAACTGTTCTAGGTAGATGGGACACAAAGTCCATAGTCACCTGGTCCCACTTCCACTCTGGAATTTCCATCGTTTGTAACTCTCCTGGAGGGCTTTGGTGCTCCGCTTTTGCCTTTTGACAAGTCAAGCAGGCTTTAACAAACTCAGCTATCTCTCGCTTCATGCCTGGCCACCAAAACATCTTCTTTAAATCTTGATACATCTTGGTAACACCAGGATGAATGTTGAGACTACCCTTATGTCCTTCTTCTAGAATTGCTCTCTTTAATTCAGTATCTCTAGGGACACAAACTCGACCTTGACATCTGAGAATACCATCAACACCTTTACTGAAACCCTTTGTCTTATCTGTCCCTAAGAGAAATACAATCCGACATAACATTGGATCCCACAATTGTTTATCTTTAATTTCCTGTAAGAAATTATTAGTCACCACAATTCGGCTACAACTAATCTTTTCGGGTGATAAGTCCACATGTATGCTCAGGTCTCGGAATTGTTCTACCAAAAGGGTTTCACTGACTCTTAGGGAGAATGCCTGAACCACATTCCTACTTAATGCATCGGCCACCACGTTAGCTTTTCCTGGATGGTATTGGAGCTGAAAATCATAATCCTTAAGGAATTCCACCCAACGTCTCTGCCTCATATTTAACTCTCGCTGATCAAATAAATACTTCAGACTCTTATGATCACTATATACATCGAACTGAGCTCCATAAAGATAGTGTCGCCACACCTTCAGAGCAAAGACTACAGCAGCTAACTCAAGGTCATGAATCGGGTAATTTCGCTCATGAGTTCGTAATTGGCGAGATGCATAAGCTACCACTCTCTTATCTTGCATCAACACACACCCCAATCCCTGATGAGAAGCATCACAGTACACCTCAAACGGTCGACTAGTATCAGGGAGAATCAACACCGGCGAAGAAGTTAGTCTCTGTTTTAACTCATTAAAGCTTTGCTCACATTCCTCAGTCCACACAAAGGGTTGATCACGGCGAGTTAACCGTGTTAATGGTGCAGCTATCTTCGCGAATCCCTCTATAAATCTCCGGTAGTAACCTGCTAGGCCCACAAAACTACGAATCTCTGAGGCTGTCTTCGGCCTTTCCCATTGCAACACCGCTTCAACTTTGGAAGGATCAACTGCAATTCCTTTTGTGACGCCTAAAAATAACAGGATATTTTTTTTTTTCCTTTTTAAAACAGGAGAAGCGGAAGGATAACACATTCTTTCAATTCACCTCTAGTGTACCACATTTCAGTTTAGAGGTTTATGATCTCATCATGTAATAACAACATTAAGTAAAACAACCACAACAATACTCCATCATACTAAATAACCTCATGCAATAGATATGGAATTGTTTGATAATGAACTTAGAGTACTGCAACTTGATAAAGCGAATTAACATAATTAAAGTGCACGAAACTAACATAGTCCAAAGATACAGGGAATGAAATAGACTGACTCCCTAAGAGCAGTTCCCTAAAACCACAAAAGACAAACTATCCCAATCAATCGAGAGGAGAATAATCCTCGATGGGATCGGTCTCCTCAGAAGATGTCGGGGAAGCGGAACTAGAAGAAGCAGCGTCTTCTGTGTCCTCTATAATCCATCCAGCAGTGCGAGGTGGTGAATGAACTGTGGTAAAGGGCGAGTAAGTGTTTGGGTAGGTAGGGAGCATATGGGGTAGTACATCATCATTCCTCATATCTCTCTCAGTGGTCACAGGGGGCGGAGTAGGTTCCTCAGCAGGGAATGGTACAGGCATAGGTGCGGGTCTAGAACTCGGGAGTACGGGGATCAACGGACATGGGAGAAGGAGTAGCTGCAAGTGCAGGATAAGGTAGGTGAGAGTCTCCAGGTGGGGTAGAGAAAACAAGCTCAATGGGGGTATCAACCACAAAGTGGGTGGTCCAAGAGTGTCCGACATCTTGTCCATGGATCACCCGTGCCATTCCATGGAAGATGCTTTCTTTGTCGCCGCGTCGAACACCCAGACGTCCTCCTCAGATGGCAGGATCCATACCTTCACTCGGAAGCTGGTCATCTGTATAGGGCATATACAAAGGTACAACAACACACACAAACAGGGGTGAGTTCTCCAAACACAAGCAAGCATTCAATAGCCGTACCCCAAGGAAGGTGGCTTTTCACACCATCACTCAAGTCACATCAACATCCACTCTCAGAACAAACATCATTACAATATAAGTCAGTTCATACTTTTCACAGATAATTCCTAGGTTCATCAAACTAGTAATGCACATGATGCATGAATGCAAGTTTCATTCCTCACTATCCATCCCTCAAATTTTCGTATTAATGCATATGGTATGCATGGGGATCCCTTACTCTACTGCCAGCGACTTGCCCAGCATTTAGTGTAGAGTTCACAATTTCATATCCAAGTCGTGTGGCGATCGGAGGACTCCATTCCCTGCATCACAATTGCACAGAAAAGATTTCATATCATTATTCAAAAACACCCAAACTGGTGCTGGCCCCAAACTGGGTCTCTTCGGGAATGGACCTCAACGACCCTAGGATGTGGAGTTCTTGTTGGGCTTGGCTAAGGCTTGCAAGTAGGGTCACGACCCGGCCACAGAGAGCTCTGCTGCGCCATCTAGGTCGACTGTTCCCCCTTTCACCACCCCCGTAGGTCTACTCGGGACCGAACCTCTAATACCTACAGTTGTGCCTCTGTTATGCCATCAAGTCGTTCCAAAGAAATGTTATGATGCATGAAGTGTGATTCTTCTTTCTCTCCTCAATGTTTTCTCAATCTTGGGTTACACGGAATTCAAGCACAGAAACAAAGCCCTCACAAGGCTTGCTCAATCACTATTCACTTTCTCTTCTAGCATAGATTTGCCAAGCAATAAAGTTTAAGGATCACACACAAGCTTCCAATCCCACCAATACACATCCACTGTTTTCCAACACATAGTTCTCAATAATTTTGACTCAACCCTCTCAGATTTTCCCACTCAAATCCTATTACATTAACTTGCTATATTAACACTACTCACTTTATCATTTCCATTATTATTAACCATACTACCTCCTACTTTAAATATGACTTATCTCCACTTTTCTCTATCTCTCTGGTTTTTCCTTTTAGTTATTTCCTAATTACGTGTATTGATTTCCGACTACCTATTTAATTCAAGGTTACTTAGTTTCGTTCTAATTCTTTTTAAGTTCATTAATATTAGTCCTCACGTGATAGGTTCCATTAGGCTAATAGTGAGATCTTTCTAAGGATGGCCTTTATTAACTAACTACTATATTCAGTCCCTTAATTACCATCTCTATACCTTTAATTAATATCCTTTTCGTTTAGATAAACTTTCCATCAAAAAGGGCTGCGCTTGATTCTCTCCTTTTTATTCCTTGTACAATGTAATGGACATGATGCATGATTCATCTTAGTGCTCACGGATTCAAGTGCAAACAGCAAACACACTCTATCATTATGCAGTCCTTATCACACATATTTCATCAAAATTATCACAATTTTAAGTACAACTTTTAGGATTTCTTATCATCAAAACCGAGAGTGAATAGTTCTCACTTTCTTGTCCGCCACAATTTTCCGAGACACCACATGCATAAGGCTTTTCAAACCAAGTAAACACATCCATCACAATCAATTCAATCATCCATCATCCAAACCAACAAGCAACCATTTTCATGTAAATCACACAAAGTCCACACGGTTTTCAATTTCTAAGTGTAGTTCAATATTCTAGGCTTTCTCCATGCAAGATCAAATCTGTCCAGCTTTTCCACTAGATTTTTATCAAACTAAAATTTATATAACACAAAGGAAATCAACATGCAATGACATAGTTTCATCATCCAAGTGGAGGGGCAACATTTCCAAGTGACATTCGAATTTTTAAGGGAGAACCGAAACACTTAGGGGCTGAAATCAACATGCAATGGCTTCCATTTCACATGCAATCCAAGGTTTATTGGTTACAAGGGTAGATCTACATTTTAAACAAAGAATCCAGCCAAACAAAGGTGAAACCGAGGCATGCACAAAGAGATCCAAAGCATTTCATGGTCAAAAATTAACATGCAAAGGAAAGAATATGTTGATCAAGTTCACGGTTCATGGTTTCAAGAAGAAAATGTCATTAGTTCAAAGGTTGTACCAAGGAAACATAAAAACCGAGACATGCACAAAGAAAGATCCATATCCACACATCAAAGTTTCAAGCTTTTTAGGAATTAAAGTTGATTGAAGGTGAAATCAAACTATTTGAGAGGTAACCGAGACATGCAACAAGGAAGATCCACATCCACACATCAAAGATTCAAACTTTTTAGGAATTAAAATTGATTGAAAGTGAAATCAAACTCTTTGAGAGATAACCGAGACATGCAACAAGGAAATCCATACACTTTTTGGATAAAACTTAACATGCAAGTTCAGATTTGAAGTTCTTTCAACATGCAGTCCAACACACACTAATTTTTCAAGGAAACAAGTGTAAAAACAGCCAAGAGATGGACATGCAAACACATCAAGTGTGAGAACTCCCCCTTGCCTTGATTGTGACAAAAATTTAGGAGCAAAAGGAGTTGATCTTGGCTGGTTCCTCAAAGGAAAGTTGCTGGACCGAGAGGATGAGTCTCAAGCTTTAAACTTTCTCCTCTTGGTTAGGTTGTCTTCCTCGGTTCTTTGAAGAGAAAAAGGGGAAAAAGCTTCAAATGGTTAGGATCAAGTGAAAAAGGAAGTCCTTTAGGAGTTCTTGGTGTTAGGCTTCCATGGATCTTCAAATCAAAGAAGGAAAAAGGATGAGAAAGCTTACCTCTTTGAAGAAAGGGTCACGGTTTTGAAGAATCAAGCAAGAGAATGCAAGAGTGAAAGCTTGGAGCTCCTTGGCTTGTTTTGGAAGGTTGAAAGGATGAGAAAAATTTGAGAGATTTAGGGAGGAAGGGTCTCGGTTTCTTTGAGGAAAAAGAGAGAATGGAACTTGGAAGGAGTTTTGAGAGGGAGGGTGGAGAGCTCACGGTTTTTGAGTGAAAAAAGAGAGAAATGAGGTAGTTTGATCTATTTATATGGAGGGTTTAACCTTTAAGTGACCAATTGCCACTTAACATGCTTATTTTGGCTTGCTTAGCAAGATTCCCAAACTGAAAACTGCACACGGTTTTGGTTGAGTAAAAGCTGAAGTGAATTTGGCAAATTGATGCAAGGAAAGGGGTGTTACGGTTTTTAGTGCATGAATAGTGAATTTTGGGAAAGCTTGTAGGCAAAGTTAGTAAAATTCAGGAAGTTAAGTGCATGAAATACCCTAGGCTGCATGCACACGGTTTGGACATCTCAATTTCCGAAATTCTGCACAAAAATCCAAAGGTAAGATTTTGGACAGCAATTGCATGAAATTTGGTTGGCCGAGAAAATGCGACATGACTAGGTTGTCACTTGGACGAGACTTTTGATGTGGTGCTAAGTTCAAGGGAATGTGATTGGTTAGAATAATTATGATGTCGGCAATTTGGAAGACATGAAAAGAAAGTTCCGAAATGACTTTGCCGACAAATCGGGAGACAAAATCCCGTGCATGGAATTCTAGTGGTCAATACTAGATTTCGGAATTTCGGGGCAATCACGATGTTTATAAAATAGGGGACAAGGTTTGTTTGCATGAAAATCTAGTGGCCGATACTAGATTTGGAAATCTCCGGGTAATGATTGCTAGATTTCACGGAATTCTATGCAATGATTTTGACGGCTAAGAAATCATTACCAAATCTTTGTAATGATTACGAAATCTTTACAATAATGATTTCTAGATTTCGTGAGATTCCGTGTAAAATTTTGACGGCTAAGGAATGATTACAAAATCTTAGCAATGATTACAAAATCTCACGTTTTCCAAGGCAAATACCTTTGATTTGACAATTTTAAATAAGATAAAATTTTAACTTTCGGGATAGATTATCAGGGGCATTGTGAACAGCACAATTGAACATACTCAGGAAGATCCTTGGACGATATTGAAACTATCTATTTGCATGCAGTTACCTTAAAATACCTAACTCAAAAATAATTCAATATTCTAAAAATAAAATACAGTATCTATCTAATTATTCCGACGCTAGCAAGCCGGAATAAGCTGATAATTAGAATCTAAAGACTACTAGCTAATTCTCAAAAATTGGGGCGTTACACCTTTAGCTGAAATAACATGACCAAGGAACTTCACTTCCTCTAGCCAAAACTCACACTTAGACAGTTTAGCATACAATTATTTTTCCCTTAAAACATTAAGTACAGTCCTCAAATGCTCTTCATGTTCCTCTAACGAACTAGAATAAATTAAAATATCATCAATAAAGACTACCACAAATCGATCCAGGAAAGGTCTAAAGATCCGATTCATGTAGTCCATAAACACAGCTGGAGCATTTGTAACTCCAAAAGGCATCACTATATACTCATAATGACCATATTTAGTGCGAAAAGCAGTCTTAGGAATATCTTCATCCTTCACTCGGATCTGATGGTACCCAGACTTCAAATCAATCTTAGAGAATACCTTAGCACCTCTCAGCTGGTCCATCAAATCATCGATTCGCGGCAATGGGTACTTGTTCTTAATTGTCAACTTATTCAACTTGCGATAATCCACACATAATCTAGAACTTCCATCCTTCTTTTTCACCAAGAGAACTGGGGCTCCCCAAGGTGATACACTTGGTCTAATCATCTGTTTACGCATTAGATCCTCGATCTGCTCCTTAAGCTCAATTAACACTTTTGGCGCCATTCTATACGGTACTACAGACACTGGCTCAGCTCCAGGAATCAAATCTATAGCAAACTCTACCTCTCTACGTGGAGGTATTCCAGGAATATCCTCTGGAAAAATCTCAGGGAATTCTCGTACTACTGGTATTGACTGAAGGCTTTGCTCCACTTCTGCATTCATAACTCCCAACAAAACAAAACAAGATACTCCCTCACCTAAGGATGTTTCTACTTGGCGAGTAGAAATTAATTCTACACAATCTTGCTGCTCAGGAAAGATTAAACACCTCCGGCCACAATCAATTAGCACACGATTGGCAGTTAGCCAATCCATACCCAAGATTACATCTAACCCTGACATCGGGATACAAATAAGATTTACTTTGTATCTTCGTCCCTCAATTGCTATGGGACACCTAACACAAACCGTCGAAGTCTTAATTGAACTTAAAGTAGGTGTCGATACTACTAAGTCACATCCTAGATCGTCCACCGGTAATCCTAAGTTTCTCACACAATTGTCCGCAATAAAAGAGTGTGTGGCTCCAGAATCAAATAATACAGAAAGAAAAGTACCTGCCACTACCGCTGTTCCTTGAACAAGATCCGTCGCCCGGCTGCCTCGATGCGTAAGTAGTGAATACACGTCCCTCCGCTCTCGATCTGGTTGTTGTTGGAGCCCTAGTTGCTTTAGGCCTAATAGCGTGCAAGGCGCTAGCAGAAGACGAAATCGCCCTACTAGGCGTAGGACAGTCCCTTGCAAGGTGCCCCTGGCCGGCACGAGAAGCAAACTCTTACATCGGTCCAGGCACCGGCTCGATAGTGTGGTCCACCACACCTAAAACATCCGACAATCTGCGGCGAGACTCTAGGAGAAGAAGAAATTGCTCCCCTAGGCTGAAATGTAGAAGTAGCAGTCCTACCGGCACCGGGCTGATGCTGCCGATCCTCTTGACTGATATGATCGAGACTGCTGTTGGCGTAGTGACCGACTGTAGGGACCCTTCTTAGCGCCCTTACCTCCATTACCATAACTGCTAGCAGCTCTACTAGATGGAGCCTTCCCAACTCCACCAACATCGTCCGCATTAAGACTCTCTATAATGGTGGCTTGATCCACCAAGTCAGCAAACTCCGTGATCTTGAGTGGGATCAAAATCCTCTTTATGTCAGTTCTCAGCCTGTCTGAAAACCTCTGACATCTCCACTCCTCTGAAGTCGGGTGAGAATAAAATCTGTAGAGCCGCTCAAACTGTATTGCATACTCATAGACTGATGAGTTTCCTTGCACCAAGTTTAGAAACTCTCGTTCTTTGGCAGCACGAACATGAGAAGGGAAAAACTTTCCCAGAAAACTACTTCTAAATACAGCCCAAGTAATGACTTCACCTCGGGCCTCTAGCATAGTACGAGCTCCGTGCCACCACATCTCTGCATCCCCTATCAGCATATACGTAGCATATATCACCTTTCTCTCCTCGGCGCAACCCATGGTTAGGAAGATCTTCTCAATCTCCCTGATCCAGAGTTCGGCGACATCTCGGTCCATCCACTCACCGTGAATTGAGGAGGATCATTCTTTCGAACTCGACAACCCATGGTATTTAGGAAGAGGTGCAGTGAGGCGATGCCGCTGCTGCGTGCCGCAGCTAGCGCTTGATTTGCAGCTTGCTGCTGCTGAATCATATCTAATCTCTGCCTAACAGTGGCTGCCATGGCCTCCATGGCATGAGCCATTTGGTTCACATCAGCAGGAGGAGGATTTGCAGCAGATCTTCTTGGTCTAGCCATCCTAATATATAGACTAGCTTAAATTACTAACGTTTAACATATTCAGCAATACCACCACATAGCTATATTCACAGATTCAGCTTACAGTGATATATTCATATTTAGTATATCATAAAAATTTAATCAATTTAGTACTTAGCATAACAACATATCAACATTCACATAGCATAGCAAACACACTCATTTTAGCAATCATTTACAGCTTAGCTTAACAGTCTCTCATTCACACAGTACGACTCACCTATAGCTCACCCAAGTATCATATACCAAGTTTCCTACATCAATCATGTCTGAGAATCGAGGTGATCAAGCTCGTTCCCTCACAACTTGATGGATAGAAATCATGATATATGATTCACAGCTAAAACTCACATGTTTAATATGCACAACTGACGCCTCACAACCTCACCCTGTAGGTTTACCTAGACCATGCTCTGATACCACTAAAATGTCACGACCCCTTTTTATAAAGGACCGAGAACATTGTTTCTACACCACATACTTATTTAAAAATAGGTAAATAATAGAGAATATAAGTATAAAAATTCACTTCTCATTCAAAGTAAAAAATGAAGTTCCTTACAACAAATATCCAACAGATCAACATAATATTACATTTAGTTTATAATATTCAAAATACCAAAAAAATTATAATACGTGACTCCCTCGACATGAGGTCTCATATATAAAGAAAAAGGACTTTGATGCATTATTACTCAACTCCAGCTTCTAACTTTTCTTCACTGGCCCCTCAGCCTGTGAAGTAGATGCAACACCTGCTACATCTGCTCACGTACCACCGTACGATCATCGCAGTACACACGCACACAACGACGTAGAAAGAAATGCAAGGGTGAGCTTACCAAACATAAAATAAAATTATATATATATAGAGCAAAATATTTCTCACAGCAATAACCCTATGCATTTCCAGCCCATCTAATACACAGCATGAAAACGGCTTCCAACTGGTTTCACAACCTAATTAATCCAGAAGGAACCGAGCCAGTCCGGGAGCGACCCATTCCGGTATCTGGATCCAGACAGCACAGCACAGCAGCTCAGCATGAACTTACCGTTACATGTCTACCCACCTAAACATGTAACTCGGCTCTATAATGATGCAAAACATATATCTCAGCGTGATGCACGCCACCAAAATTATTTTAACAGCTCAACTACGGCAAGTTTATAATAGATCAGCCAAAATCTCAGCATTTTAAACTAATTAACAACGATTCTGACTTAGAAAATAGCTTTTATTCAATAGATCTAACAAAATCATATCAAAATATCTTGAAATAGCATATTAAACCGTTCAAAACATAGTTCATAGGTTAAAGTAAACTCCCCTTACCTCAGAAAGATGATTCACACTAGATCTACCGAATATTACTTGATTATAACAAAAATTCACCGAAGATTCAGCTTTAGAACGGAGTTTCTCCTAAGAACACCATGAATTTCTATAAGAAAGAGAAGGAGAAGAGAAACGAACGGTAAATCTAGCTTCAAACTTAAAGAAACTTACTTCCAATCCTTCAGAATAGATGTAGAATCTCGAGATCTCGGCGAGAAATCTAAGTTTAGGAAGGTTTAGTATGAGAGAAATGGTGGTTTACGGCCTTAGAACCTTTGAGAACCTTGGATAGAGGTGAAGAAATGAAAATTTCGTGTGAAGCCCCCTTTTTAAAGAAAATTTTCAAAATTTACTGTTCACGCCGGAATTTACTGTTCATCGCCGGAAACACTGTTCACCGCCTTACTGTTCATGCCGGAAAATACTGTTCAGACTATTCACGCCGGAAAACACTGTACACGCGTACTGTACACGCACTGTACGCGTATGTGACGTCACCGATGACGTCAGCAGTCACTGTACATACGCGGTTTGTACTGTTCATACACGGTTTGTACGCGGTTTGCACTGTTCATACGCGGTTTGCACTGTTCACACGCGGTTTGCACTGTTCACATGGTACTGTTCACTTTTTTTTTTTTTTTAAAATAATTTCAACTCCATCTAAATATATTCCAATACCAAATAATCCTTGAATTAACATTGAACAAGTATAAAATATTATAGATTACTCAATAATAAATTAGAAGCCTGACATCCACTAAACTTGTGCGTGGTTATTATGAATATTCATAGTAGTCACTCCAGAGCATGCAGAATTGAAGGTGCTGTGCATAGTTACTATCAAAATTCATAGTGACAACTCCAGAGAGTGCAAAATGTCCCAATGTTGCGCGTGGTTACTATGAATATTCATAGTAATCACTCCAGAGAGGAAAAATCCAACTGATGTTGCGCGTGTTTACTATGAAAGAATGAAAGTAACTACTTTGGGCGGCACCAGCTTTAGTATAAATAGATTTTTACCAAATTAGGGTAGAGAGTTCTTACACTTTTTGAACCTTTTCTCTTCTTTACTCAATTTAGGACATTTTCCAGAGCTTAGGGCAACCTTGGGTGACAGCCAAGGGTCTAACCTAGGGTTTGGTTTCTCATTTCTCTTGCTTTTATATTAATGTTAATGAATTTTCTGCATTTCCCAACTGCGTTTTTGACCCCTATTTCCATGGAGGGCTAAATTTTGTGTAATCCTTAGTAAATTCGCATGGATTCTTGAGTTCCTTGATTTTAATGATAATATAATTTCTTTCTTTTCATGAATTACTTCTTCCTTGTCTCTTGAATTGAATTAATGGTGAATGAAGGAGGCATTGCTCAATTAACCCTAATTTCATTTTAAGGAGATTCTAAACTAGGGATTGCTTAATCCTACGTTTAATTCTAAGGTTGCATAACTTTGGGATGAGAGATTAGAGCATAGCAAATTGCGTAATTTCATTAGGGGAATAAGGTTGATTTTCGCTTGTTAAATCAACCTAATTCATAGGAGAAAGGATGAATGTTAAATCTTGAGTGGAATGAGGATAGAATCTTTGTGGATGAACTAAGGATTACCCTTTTCTATTGATTGAATTAATTAAACTCTTTTGCTCATTATTCTTTATTTTGATTTGAAACCACAAAACCCCCCATTTTAATTGTTTGTTCAATTAATTCCTTCAACATGTTTAATGAAGATTAATAGCCAACGTTCATGGGAGACAATCTACGGTAACCCTAGTACTACATTAATTTGTTTAAATTTTGATGAGGATTTGCGACAAAATCTTTTAAACATCTTAAGACAAAATAAAACCATCATCAGTGTGACTCTGAAAGGGGGGTGATTTCTTTGCCTCTGTTTCACATTGTTTAGTCTGTTTTTCCTGCATAGTTCATAGATAAAATATAAAAACAATTTCTTTGTTTCTTTATTTTTGATGAAGTTCAGTTTTTTAATTTTGATTTTATATTCTGATTACACTTCTCATTCAACTCAATCATTCTCTATTTTGTAAATAATTACCGTTCCTACCATACTGAACATAATTTCTTGTAAGGTGAACTGTACTCACATGTTGCTAAGTAATTATCATCTTTTACCATTGTAGAGAATTGGCCTTAAATTTCTTTTCTGCACACACATTACATGTATTTTTGCATCTATCCTCTAGAACTTGCCTTGTTTCTTAATTGAATTTGCATTGTGCAAACATAATTTCCTTCCCTTAAGAGAGGTATTTCTTTTGAGTTGCATCAAGAATGATTGCAAGAAACTAAGTTTGGGATGCTAATTGTGGCTGTAGTTGCTTGAGGACAAGCAGGATTTTAAGTTTCGGGTGGTGAGCATTATACATGTCAATATTACATGTAAAAAAAAATGCTTGAATTTGAAGAAAAGAATGATTGCCAAAGTCCAATAAATTACAAAAATGAATGAATGGAAGAAAAAGAAAAAGAAATAGAAATACAGCAAGGCATTTGGATAGAAAAAGAAATTCCCATATAAGGCAAAATAATTAAAAATATGGTGAAAAAAATGTTTGAACCTCACAAACTACATCATTTAATGCATTCCATTCTAGTTGTTGTACTAATTCACTCAAAGAAATTCCCTCCTCTTATAAACCCACTTAAGCTTTTGTCCTTCCATGATAAAAAATTGAACCTAACCTAACCACATTTGTGACTGACAAAGCCCTTATTATAGGTGGTTCATTGTAGCTAGGCAAAGGAGATTGAGAATATGGGCAAGCATATGGTAGGGTGAGGCAAAATGCATGAATTGAGGGAAAACACTTAGCCTGAAACATTAATGAGTGAAGAGTGAAACACTATACTATGAGCTGGATGATTTCTTTGCATTATGTGAATTGCATAAATCCTTACTGGATTTTTGTTTCAGTTTAGTGGGACTTTGCATGAGAATAATTGATATGAGTGTGATTGCCTTGTTGAATGAATCCATGATTTTGGAAAAATTGGAAGTGCTAATTAGGGTCTAATCTTGGAATGAAAATTTTGAGGAAAATTTTTGGATAAATCCAACCCTTTACCTTCAATCTTCTTGATTTTTGATTTGCTTGAGGACAAGCAAAAGTTTAAGTTTGGGATTGTGATGAATCCACAATTTATAGATATTTTGTCTATTTTTTTTATAGAATTTTAATATGAAAAATAGACTTAGAGATTATAAATAACATAAAAACCTTATTTAAGCTAAATATTATAGCTTTCTTAATTTTTGTCTTATTTCCACTAATTTTTGTGAATATATTTTGCAATTTTGATCATTTGAATAATTGTCCAGGAAATTCTAGACAAATTTCATAGATTTTTGGTTCTGGGGAAAATATGAATTGAGAGTAATCACTCTCAGGAACCATAGTGATCACTCCAGGGAGCTAATTCCAAGGGATAGGTCAGAGTAAACACTTTCAGAAGCAGTAGTGATCACTCCAGAAAGCTCCAGAACCACCTGACCTGCGCTTAAACACTCTCAAAAGTGAGAGGAATCACTCCAGAAAGGGAAAAATATGAAGTTCCTACGTGTAAATACTCCTGTTTACAGAGTAATCACTATAGGGCCACGTCAGACTTAGTATATATAGATTTTTCAAAATTAGGGTACAGATCTTTGCATAATTTTAGATTTTTTTGCCACTTTGGGAGCATTTTGTAGAGTTTAGGATCCTTGGGTGACAGCCAAGGCCAATCTTAGGGTTTGATTTACATTTTCTCTTCACTTTCTTTTAATTCTTGCATTGATATTATTGATTTCCCTTTATTTTCATCTTGAATTTGTAAGACCCATCCTTATGGAGGGCTAAACTTTCTTGTAATCCTTAGTGAGTTCATGGATTCTTGAATTCCTGGGTATGAATGTTAATATACTTCCCTTTTCTTAATGAATTTACATTTCCTAACTCTTTGAATTGAATTAATGGTTGAATGAGGGGGACATTGCTTAATTAACCCTACTTTATTTTAATGAAATTCTTAACTTGGTTTGCTTAATCCTAAGTTAATTTCTAAGGTTGTGTAATCTCAGGGAAAAGAGTTAGAGCCCATGTAAATTGCTTAATTTGTATGGAACATTAAGGTTAATTCTTGCTTTTAGAGTTACCCTAATTTAGGGGAAGAGGAAGGTATTGAATCTTGAGAAGGATAGGGATAGAATTACATGAACAAACTAAGGATTGCACATTTCATTGATTGGATTCATTAATTTCATCACTTACCTTTACATTAAAATTGGAATCACACAAAATCCCCTTGTTTTAATTGCTTTCATAGTAAATGTTTACAACATGTTGAATGTATGTTACAAACCAAAGTCATCGGAGATAACCTAGGCTTGCATCCTAGATACTACAAATTTTTCTGCATATTTTGATGAAGGTTGAAGACAAATCTTTATGCAAAACGTGAAAATATTCTGTTCATCATCATTCATTAGCCGCTAAGCAAAAGAGGACCAAAGCAAGACCCTAACTAGAACCTGGTCTAAAAGGTGGCACGATGGGAGACAGCGGTGGGGAACCCTTGCTTTGAGTCCTAGGAGTCACTTCCAAGGAGTTTCAGTGGCACGAGACGAGTTTTCCACGCGTTCCTTAGCTACTAAGCAAAAGTGGACCAAAGCGAGACCCAAACTAGAACTTGGTCCCAAATGCGCTATGAGAAGAGCGACCGGCGGGGAACTCTTTGTTTGATTCCTAGAGTCATTTCTAAGGAGTTTCAATGGCCCAAGACGATTTTTGCACGTGTTCCTTAGCCGCTAAGCAAAAGAGGACCAAAGACCCAAACTGGAACTTGGACCCCAAGGCTCAAGGAGGGGAGAGAGCAGTGGGGAACCCTTCCTTTGAGTCTTATGAGTTACTTCTGTAGAGTTTCAGTGGCCTAAGATGACTTTTGCACGTGTTCCTTAGCCACTAAGTAAAAGGGGACCAAAGCAAGACCCGAACTGCAACTTAGTCCTAAAGGCACCACGAGGGGAGACACCGGCGGGGAACCCTTTCTTTGATTCCTAGGAGTCACTTCCAAGGAGTTTCAGTGGCATGAGATGAGTTTTGCACGTAATCCTTAGCCGCTAGGCAAAAGAGGAGCAAAAGGAGACCCAAAATAGAACTTGGGCCCAAAGGTGCTAGGAGAGGAAAGAGTGGTGTGGAACCCTTCCTTTGAGTCCTAGGACTCACTTCCAAGGAGATTCAATGGCCCGACACGAGTTTTGCACGCGTTCCTTTACCACTAAGCAAAAGAGGACCAAAACGAGACCCAAACTGGAACTTGGTCCCAAAGGTGCCAGGAGGGGAGAGAGCGGTGGGGAACCCTTTCTTTCAGTCCTAGGAGTCACTTCCACCGAGTTTCAGTTGCCTGAGACGAGTGTTGCATATGTTCCTTAGCCGCTAAGCCAAAAAGGATGAAAGCGAGACCCTAACTGAAGTTGGTATGAAAGGTGGTACGAGGGGAGAGAGAGATAGGGAACTCTTCCTTCAATTCCTAGTAGTGACTTCGAAGGAGTTTCAGTGGCTCAAGACAATTTTTGCACGTGATCCTTAGCCTCTAAACAAAAGAGGACCAAAGTGAGACGCAAAATGGAACTTGGGCCCAAAAGGGCTCGGAGAGGAGAGACTGATGTGGAACCCTTCCTTTAAGTCCTAGGACTTACTTTTAAGGAGTTTCAGTGGATAGAGACGAGTTTTGTACGGGCTTCTTAGTCGCTAAGCAAAAGAGGACCAAAGCAAGACTCAAACTAGAACTTGGGCCCAAAGGTGCGAGGAGGGGAGAGAGCGGTGATGAACCCTTCCTTTGAGTCCTAGTAGTCATTTTCACGGAGTTTCAATGGCCCGAGACGAGTTTTGCACGTGTTTCTTAGCTGCTAAGTAAAAGAGGACGAAAGTGAGGCCCTAACTGGAACTTGGGCCCAAAGGCGGCATGAGGGGAGACAGCGATGGGGAACCCTTCTTTTGAGTTTTAGGAGTCACTTACAAGGAGTTTCTGTGGTCGAGAGGAGTTTTGCACGTGTTACCTAGCCGCTAAGTAAACGGGGACCAAAGCGAGACCCAAACTGAAACTTGGTCCCAAAGGCTCCACTAGGGGAGACAGTGGTAGGGAACCCTTCCTTTGAGTCCTTGGAGTCACTTTCAAGGAGTTTCAGTGGCTCGAGATGAGTTTTTCATGCGTTCCTTAGTCGCTAACCAAAAGGGGAACAAATCAAGGCCCAAACTGGAACTCGGCACCAAAGGCACCATGAGAGGAGATAGTGGTGAGGAAACCTTGCTTTGAGTCCTAGGAGTCACTTCAAAGGTGTTTCAATGGCCAGAGACTAGTGTTGTAGGCATTTCTTAACTGCTAAGCAAAAGAGGACTAAAGCGAGACCCAAACTGGAACTTGGGCCCAAAAGTGCCAGGAGGGGAGAGAGCGAAGCGGAACCCTTCCTTTCAGTGCTAGGAGTCACTTCCAAGGAGTTTTAGTGGCCTAAAATGAGTTTTGCATGCATTCCTTAGCTGCAAGCAAAAAAGGACTAAAGCGAGACCCAAACTGAAACTTGGTCCCAAAGGCACCACGAGAGGAGACACTAGTGGGGAACCCTTTATTTGAGTCCTAATAGTCACTTTCAATGAGTTTTAGTGTCGTGAGACAGGTTTGCACGCGTTCCTTAGCCGCTAAGCAAAAGGGGACCAAAGTAAGACCCAAATTGAAGCTTGGGCCCTAAGGCGCCAGGAGAGGAGAGAGCGGTGGGAAACCCTTGCTTTGAGTCCTAGGAGTCACTTCGAAGGAGTTTCAATGGCCAGAGACTAGTGTTTTAGGCATTTCTTAGCTGCTAAGCAAAAGAGGACCAAAGCGAGACCCCAACTGGAACTTGGTCTAAATGGCAGCACGAAGGGAGACAGCGGTGGGGAACCTTTCCTTTCAGTCCAAGGAGTCATTTCTAAGGAGTTTTAGTGGCCCGAGACAGGTTTGCACGCGTTCCTTAGCCGCTAAGGAAAAGAGGACCAAAGTGAGACCTAAACTGGAAATTAGGCCCAAAGACGCCAGGAGGAGAGAGAGCGGTGGAGAACCCTTCCTTTAAGTCCTAAAAGTCACTTCCAAGGAGTTTCAGTGGCCCGATAGAGTTTTGCATGCGTTCCTTAGCCGCTGAGCAAAAAAGGACCAAACGAGATGATATCATCATTGTAGTGGTATCAAAAGTAACTAGATTCCTCATAAAAATATGCAATTTAGGGAGCAACCTAGGTCATATCAATTATGCAGAAAAGAGTTGTATGTTTGGGGGTGTTTTGTGATTAAATTGTTATTGCAGAGAATTAAATTGCAAGTAAGTCAAATCTAAGAATGAAAATCGAGAATGATTAAACACAATCAATTGTATAAAACCCACAAAACACAAACGTAAGTAATTAAACTGAATTCATTTAAATCTCTTTTGCACAACAATCAATTAATCAATTGCTTGTTATACGATCAAGAACAAGAGGCACAATTCAATCGAGTTATCCTTTCTATCCAATCGCAAATGTGTAACGTCAAATAATAAACTCGGACCAATCACAAACGTATTGAACAGGTGCGATCCGGACTTTGGCAACGTAAGTGAGAAACGTAGAAGAAAACGTCTTGAAATTGTAGAAACTTAAACGCCTTTCAATTGTAAATTCAAAGGAACACGAATTTGAAGTGAACAAGTGCAAGAGAAAAAGATGAATGGGTAAAAAAAATGAGAGTTTATTGGAAGCGAGAAAGTTCTACAAAACTGGAAAAATGAAAAAATGAATAAAAGGTGCTTCCAAATCAGCCCCTGACCTCTATAAATACTAGTCCTAAAAGAATAAGATAAATGGGCTAAGGCTGGGCCGAAAATAAATTTGATAATTGAGAGTTTTAAGCTATTTATTGAGAGAATTTACTATTATTAATTTCATTTTTTATATATTTCAGGAAAAAGGATTAAGAAGTGAAAGCTTTAAAGATATTGGGAATTAAAGAGAGAAAGGAACCAGAGATATACACGGGCAGATATAGGCCTGTGTATATGGGCGTGTATATTACTGGATGCAAAAGTCAAGCACACAATCAAGCCAGAGATATACACGGGCATATACACGCCCATGTATATGAACGTGTATATTGTAGCGACCAAATTTCATAAAACACTGATACCAAATTTATAATATGATAGTCCAGAAACACCAAAATCTAGAAAATGTTTTTTTTTCTTTATACAGTTTACAAGTATAGTTCTCTTTCATTGAGAGAGTTAACATGCATATATCTTTCTCATCTTATCTTTCCATAACACAATTGCAATAGTATAATAAAAATGAAATCAACACAACTCATCATCAGAAAATACCTTAAGATAGATTAAATATAAGTTGCAGAAACTATAGGTTCATAATTAAACAGTAAGGTCAGTATGGTTCAAATACAACATAAGTAAAATGGAAACAGACCAAACTTCCTAAGAGCAGTTCCACTAAAACATCAGCAAATAACAACATCAATCAAGTGGTGAGTAATCCTCAATGGGATCAGACTCATCAGATGATGTAGAGGAAGTAGAACGAGAAGCAGCAACCATGCCATGACTTCCACCATCCTCCTCCATCCTTCCAGCTGTGCGAGGGGGTGAATGTAGGAGGTGAAACTAAAGTGGATGGGTATGCAGGATGCATGTAAGAAGGCGTGGTAGTGTACTTAATGGAGGATTCCACCACATGGACATCCCTCTCCATTGGAACGGGTGGAGAAGTAGGAGTAGTCAAAGGAAATGGCACAGGTACAGGAGTTGGCCTAGCAGTAGGAGTACGGGGATCAATAGACATGGGAGTAGGGGAAGCGAACAAGGCGGGGTAAGGTAACTAAGTGTCACCAGGAGGGACAGAAAAGACAATCTCAATAGGTGTGTCAGCAACATATTGGGTGATCTATGAGTCTCCACTATCAAATCCACGAATCACTCGAGCGAATCGACGGAAGACACTCTGCTGAATTGCGGAGTCGAACACCCGCATATCCTCCTCAGAAGGAAGGATCCACACCTTCACCCTGTTCTTGTCCATCTATATAATAAAAGAAGAAAAATACAAAACAACACAACACAAGGGTGAGTTCTCCAAACACAAACATCATTCAATAGCCATACCCTAAGGAAGGCGGCGTCACAATCACAATTCAATTTAACAATCCACATTTAGCATCATCCAAGGTTCAATTATATAATAGGGAGATAAATGTAATCACAATCATAGCCAACCTCACAAGTAGTCAATCATCCCTAATAATAATGCACACGATGCATGAATGCAGGTTTCGATCTCACTCATATAGTCACTCATGTGTTAATAGCATGCAAATGATGCATAGGGATCCCATTCCTCTATGACTGGCGACTTGCCCAACTTTTAGCATAAAGATAGATAGATAGATTCAAGTCGTGTGGCGATCAAAGGACTCCATTCCCTACTCTGCACAGTGATAATCATAGATAGAAATAGAATAATAGCACATCATTGATGTGTAGTGCCATCCGACACGTTCAGGAATGGACCTTTACGACCCTAGTGTTATGGAGTTCACGTCAGGTTTGGCTAAGGTCTTGCAAGTGGGTCATGACCCTGCTACAGGGAGCTCAACTGCCATGTGCCACTTAGGTCGGATGTTCCCCCTTCGCCACCCCAGAAGGTCTACTTTGGACCGAACTTCCAATACCCACAACTGTGCCTCTGTAATGCCATCAAGTCATTTGATAAGATAATATATGATGCATGACGTTGCATTTTCAGTTTTCTTGTGATAGTTTTCTCAACTCATTTCATTTAGCCACTTGGGGCTATTGTATAGCATCAGCTAAAAGTCATCATAGACTTAGCAACATAGATAGATAATCTCCATGAGTCACATGCCTTAGTATGGATAGATAATTACCATGAGTTTCACAATAAATCTCACTAAGTTCATAATAATTTCAAGATAATATATTTATGGAACTCAAGGCATAACATAGATTTCTCATCATAATTTCATATTCTCATGGTTTTACAAATTCACACTCATGGATAATTTTAGTGCAACATAAAATATATTGGACCACAACTTAGGCACATCATTCAAGTCTTCATAATTCATTTCCTCTTTCTCAAGTTACTCTTTCTTTCACATTTCAAGTTTAATCTCTCTTTCCACTTAGCATAATCCCATTCCTCAATCCAATGAAATCTCTCCATTCAACTTCTTCCTAACCATTATATTTATTTCCATCAATCTCTAACACCTTCTAACCATAAATCGTTCAACTCAAACCCTTTCTCTCTTAATTTCTTCCTCTTAGTTTTTCTCTCCATTGAAAGAACAAATCATCAACTTAATTCATTTCTAAACCATTAATTAAACAAGTTAATTCATAATAGTCCAAGCGTATTACCACTCAGTTTTTTCACTCTTTATTAGCAAAGATCAATCAAACTTAGATCCTTTCTATGCCACCAACTTAATCAACTTAATTCACAAATGTTCAAGGTCCTATCCTCTCAGTTTTTCACACTTTTCTTACATTTTTACTTGCTGATTTTTCATTCTCAATGCTCAACCACTAACAAAACAATTAGATCATAGCACTTCAAATAATCCCAATCATATTCATGGTCCATTTCCATCAAACAGCCCTCAAAGGCTCTAGATTATCAACATCACAATATTATAAGCATTTTCGCTGCACATTATTATAATTCATCAATGCTTTCATAAAGGTATGCAATGATGCATGTAATGCTCTCAAATAGCAATTCCATAGCTGAATTCACAATGAATAGTAAGTAAATCTAAATTTCCAGCCAAGCATCACTTCAAACATACAAGGTTTTCCAAACATAATTCTCAAGGATGAATAGTGCATATCTCACATCATTCACATTTTTCTAGCAAGTTACGCAAGTAAGTTTCATGAATTTCCACATCCAAAATCAAGCAAATTCAAGTCTTGCACTAATTTTCATCCAAGGTCAATCATGCAAAATTTACAAGCAACCATCACCCTTTCAAACAAGTAATTTCAGCATGGTTCAATCAAATCAAGTCATGGCAAGACACTTTCAATTTCACTTTTGCTTCCTTACACAAAACAAGGCATACAAGATATTTTCTAAATCTTTGCAACACTTTTTAATACCAAAACCGAAGACTATCCAAGCTAATTTTCACCTTTTCCTTTATAAAATTTTCTCTCATTACTCATACCAATCTTTTCCAAATATTCTGAGGTTTCAAAACACATAAATTTCAACCTTTTTCCTCATAATACTCAAAACTGTCCAGCCTTTAAAACTTAATTTTTGGTCAATTCCAAAATAAGCAAAATAGGGAAAAATCAACATGCAAACACAAGGTTCCATCGTCTAAGTGCAATACTTTAATTTTCAGCAAAGGATTATGTTTAAAAAGTCTAAACCGAGGCAACACAAGGACAATCTAGCACTCAAACTCGTAAAATTTTGAAAGAATCTCTTTTTATAAAATCAAGTTTGGTAACAAAAGGTTCAAGGCATGCAAGCTCACGGTTCTAAGGTCTCAAAGGGTAGATTATCATTTATTCAAGAGATCTAGTAAGGCAACCTCAAAACCAAGACATGCACAAGGGATTTCCAACACATTTCAAGCTCAAAATTTCATACAAAGGAAGAATATCACATGCAAGGGTTAAAGGCTCAAACTTTCTAACAGATTTCTTCATGCAAAGCAAAACCAAGACATATACAAAGGAAAAATTAACATGCACTTGGTAAACTTTCAAGTTTTAAGAGAAATTAACACATCCGAGCACAAAACCGAGAATATAGAAGTGATAAAAGTGAAGAGCAAGATGCAAACTTAACATGCAAGGAGTTCAATCATTTTATTCGAGATCATGGAAGATAAAAATGAAAACTTTCTTAGGAATCTTCACAATTTAACCAAGGGAAAGCAAAATAAAAGTGAAAAGTGAGAACTCCCCATTGCCTTTGAGTTTTAGTCATAAAATTGAAGAAGGAAGGGCTTGAATTTGTGGGTCTTCAAAGAGAGCTTGCTGGACTGAGAAAACAGCAACCAAGATCTTCAAGTTCTCCTCCAAAATGAGCTCCTTCCACACGAAAATTGGAGGCATGATGGAGGAAGAAGTTTGTGATGGAAAGGAGAAGTATTTGGGTGATTTGGATGAAGATTTTGTGAAGTTTCGGGGGCTGGAAGCTCTCGATTTCTTGAGAGAGTTTTAGACCTTGAGAGAATGAGAAGTGTGAGAAAAAAGTAAGAGAAAAACAGAGAGAGTTTTCGGTTTTTTTGTTTTTTTGGCTTCCAAAAGGTGCAATTGAGTTTGGTAAGCCTATTTATATGGAGAGTTAACTATCAATTGCCCATTACCACAAGACACTTCATGGTTTGGCTTATTTGGCAAGATTCTCAAGTTTAAAATTTGCACACGATTCCATTTGGGTAAAAAATGAAGTGAAATTGGTGAAAATTGGATAAGAAAGGGTGCCACGGTTTTTAGTGTAGGAATAGTGAATCTTTAGGGAAACTTGCAAACAAAGTTAGTATAATTTCAGCAAGCAATTGCATGGAATAATTTAGGGCTCCATGGAAACGGTTATGGATGTCCCAAATTCCCAAAAGTCGGCACAAAACTCCAAAGACGAGATTTTGACATATGTCACGACCCCTTTTATAAGGAACCGAGAACATTGTTTCTACACCACATACTTATTTAAAATAGGTAAATAATAGAGAATATAAGTATAAAATTCACTTCTCATTCAAAGTAAAATAAAGTTCCTTACAACAAATATTCAACAGAACAACATAACATTACATTTAGTTCATAATATTCAAAATACCCAAAATTATACTATGTAGCTCCCTCTACATGAGGTCTCAAAATATAAAGAAAAAGAGACTTTGATGCAAGATTACTCAACTCCAGCTTCTAACATTTCTCCACTAGCCCTTCAGCATGTGAAGTAGATGCAACACCTGCTACATCTGCTCACGTACCACCATACGATTATCGCAGTACACACACACAACGACATAGAAAGAAATGCAAGGGTGAGTTTACCAAACATAAAATAAAATCATATATATAGAGCAAAATATTTCTCACAGCAATAACCCCATGCATTTCCAACCCATCTAATGCACAACATGAAAACGTTTCCAACTAGTTTCACAACCTAAGTAATCTAGAAGGAACCAAGCTGGTCTGGGAGCGACCCATTCCGATATCTGGATCCAGACAGCACAGCACAACAGCTCAACATGAACTTACCATTACACGTCTACCCACCTAAACATGTAACTCGGATCTATAATGATGCAAAACATATATCTCAGCATGATGTACACCGCCAAAATTATTTTAACAGCTCAACTAAGGCAAGTTTATAATAGATCAGCCAAAATCTCAGCATTTTAAATCAATTAACAGCAGTTACAGCTTAGAAAATAGCTTTTATTCAATAGATCTAACAAAATCATATCAAAACATCTTGAAATAGCATATTAAACCATTCAAAACGTAGTTCATAGGTTAAAGTAAGCTCTTCTTACCTCAGAATGATGATTCACACCAGATCTACCAAATATTACTTGTTTTATAACAAGATTCACCGAAGATTTGACTTTATAACGGAGTTTCTTCTAAGAGCACCATGAACTTCTATGAGAAAGAGAAGGAGAAGAGAAATGAACGGTAAATTGATAAATGCTCTAAATACTTAATCCTATATTATGATAATTGAGAGTTTTTAAGCTATTTATTGATAGATATTATTATAATTAATCTCATTTTATTTATTTTTCAGGAAAATGGATCAAAGATATGAAAACCTTAAAGATGACGAGAATTGAAAAAAGAAGAATCCAGAGATATACACGGGCAGATACATGGCCGTGTATATGGTCGTGTATCTCACTGGAACGCAAAGAACAAGGAAATATTCAGCCAGAGATATACACAGAAAGATACACTCCCGTGTATATGAGCGTGTACATCACTAGTGTTGTCAAGGAATGCATCATTTGGGCCAGAGATATACACGGTCAAGGTGCATGACCATGTATATAAGCGTGTACTTCATATAAAGATTGTGAAGGCCAAGTATCACAAACCAGAGATGTACACGGCCAGATACACGGCCGTGTACATGAGCGTGTACTTGTCAGGAAAGATTTGAAGGACACCTATTAGAAAACAGAGAAGTACACGGCCAGATACATGGCCGTGTACTTGGGCGTGTACTTTTACGCTTCAGAATTTTAACTTTTACGAGAACCCTAGGACAATTCATATAAAAAGGGGGAACTGGACTCAAACGAGGGAGTGGTTTTTCTTGGGACAGAAGACTCAGAGATGGCAGGAGGATAGGATTAAGCGTTTTAATTAATCTCTTTTGTAATTTTAATTTCAAGATGTTTAGGTTCTAACTTTCCTTTGTGTATCTAGACGTAATGAATCCTAATTGACTAAATTTTCTGAAATTCTTCTAATGCTATTTCATGTTCTTTTCTCTTAGGTTTAATTGAGTAGTATCAATTTTCTTCTATCTTGTTTTCTTGTTTGAATTTGAGTAAAATTCCTGCATGAAATTAACATTGCTCAATTAAAAAGACTTGAATGTATTTCTAGAGATAGAAAGACATGAGTTTTCTGTATTAGGATTAACCCTAATTATGGAATTCATAATAAACTTAATGCAACCTAGGAGTATTAATTAAGGAAGAGATTCCGATTAATCAACTGAGAGTTAGGAATCATTATCCTTGAGAAAGGTATTGATTTAATTTGGAATTTTCTGCAGCGATAAGGGTTTGGAACTAAGTAGTTGAAGAAGAATTTCAGTTATTTGGACACTTAAGGGGATTTACAGTCTAGATACTTGCCTTTTTACATTGAATACCTTTAGTCATAATTTTCTATAATTTATTTTCACTAGAATATCTATTCCTTTTAATTTATTATTCTTTTACTCTTAGCAATTTCATCAACAAGGTTTATTTTTCATATTTATTAACAATCACGTAATTAAGGAAAAGTTTCTTAATAACAGTCCCTGTGGATACGACACTTGGTACTATAATTTTAATTTTAATAATATTACTTCGACAACGGGTACACTTGCCCAGTGATTGATTTTTACACATCATAAATCTAGCTTCAAACTTAAAGAAACTTACTTCAAATCCCTCAGAATAGACATAGAATCTCAGATCTAGCGATAAATCTAAGTTTAGAAGAGTTTATTATGGGAGAAAATGGCAGTATATGGCCTTAGAACCTTTGAGAACCTTGGATATGAGTAAAGAAACGAAAATTTCGTGTGAAGCCCCCTTTTTATAGAAAATTTTTGAAATTTACTGTTCACTGCCAGAAATTACTATTTATCACCGGAAACATTGTTCATCACCTTACTGTTCACGCTAGAAACACTGTTCAGGACACTATTCATGCCAGAAACACTGTGCACACATACTATACGCGCACTGTACGCGTATGTGACATCAGCCATGATGTCAGGATGATGTCACTGATGACGTTAGCGGTCACTGTACATACGCGGTTTTTATTGTTTATATGCGGTTTGCACTATTCATAGGCAATTTTACTATTCATCTGACACTGTTCATACAGTACTGTTCACTTTTTTTTTTATAAAATAATTTTAAACTCCATCTAAATCTATTTCAATACCAAATATTCCTTCAATTAACATTGAACAAGTATAAAATATTATAGATTACTCCAGAATAAATCACTAGCCTGACAATTCTCCCCCCGAAAATAAATTTTTGTCCTCGAAAATTTCATCCCTCAGAGAAAAGATAAGGGTACAACTCTCTCATTCTTTCCTCTAACTCCCACGTTACTGGGTCCCAAACAACCTTTACTAACCGAATAAACTTGCCTCTAAGTTCCTTAACTCTAGTTTCCTCAATACGAGCAGCGGGAACCTCCACAGACAAATCATCTCTTAACTCCACAACATCAGGCTCGATTACATGAGATGAATCAGGAACATACTTTCTTAGCTGCGACACATGGAAAACATTATGTAGTCCTGACAATGGAGGTGGTAATGCTAATTCATAGGCTGCTGGTCTTCTGCGATGTAATATCTAATATGGCCTATGAAGTTAGGTGTTAACTTCTTAGCTCTTAAAGCTCGCCCCACACCTGTAATGCGTGATACTCTCAGGAATACGTGATCACCCACCTCAAATTTAGGGATCTTCTGCGTCGGTTAGCATAAGATTTCTGTCGACTCTGAGTAGCTCTCAACTTTTCTCTAATAAGTTCAACTTTCTCCTTAGTTTCTTGTAGCATTTCAGGTCCAACCATCAAATGTACTCCATCTTGGAACCAACAGATAGGGGTTCTACACCTTCTACCATACAGAGCCTCAAATGGTGTCATATTTATACTTGAATGATAGCTATTATTATAAGTGAATTCTACCAAAAAAAGCATATCCTCCCAATTACTCCTTTGCTCCACAATACAAGTCCGCAATAAGTCTTCTAAGGTCTGAATAGTACGCTCAGATTGACCATCTGTCTGCGGATGATATGCAGAACTTAACCTCAACTATGTGCCCATAGCTTCTTGGAAACTTTGCCAAAACTGGGAAGTGAATCGAGGATCTCTATCAGCGATAATACTAGAAGGTACTCCATGTAACCTGACAATCTCTCTGATGTACAATTCTACTAATTTCTCTAAGCTAAAGGTCATGTTAATTGGCAAGAATTGCGCACTCTTGGTTAGCCTATCAACTATAACCCACACGGCATCATGATTTTTAGCTGTTCTAGGCAGATGGAACACAAAATCTATAGTCACATGGTCCCACTTCCACTCTGGAATTTCCATCATCTGCAACTCTCCTGGAGGGCTCTAGTGCTCTGTTTTTGCTTTCTGACAAGTCAAACAGGCTTTAACAAACTCAGCTATCTCTTGCTTTATGCCTGGCCACCAAAACATCTGCTTTAAATCTTGATACATTTTGGTAACACCAGGATGAATGTTGAGACTACCCTTATGTCCTTCTTCTAGAATTGCTCTCTTTAATTCAGTATCTTTAGGGACACAAATTCGACCTTGGCATTTGAGAATACCATAAGCACTTTTACTAAAACCCTTTGTCTTATCTGTCCCTAGGAGAAATACAATCCGACATAACATCGGATCCCATAGTTGTTTGTCTTTAATTTCCTGTAAGAAATTATTAGTCACCATAATTCGGCTGCAACTAATCTTTTTAGGTGATAAGTCCACATATGTGTTCAGGTCTCAAAATTGTTCTACCAAAAGGGTTTCACTAACTCTTAAGGAGAATACCTGAACCATATTCCTACTTAATGCATCGGCCACCACGTTAGCTTTTCCTGGATGGTATTGGAGCTGAAAATCATAATCCTTAAGGAATTCCACCCAATGTCTCTGCTTCATATTTAACTCTCGCTGATCAAATAAATACTTCAGACTCTTGTGATCACTATACACATCAAACTAAGCTCCATAAAGATAGTGCCGCCACACCTTCAGAGCAAAGACTACAGTAGCTAACTCAAGGTCATGGATCGGGTAATTTTGCTCATGAGTTCACAATTGGCGAGATGCATAAGCTACCACTCTCTTATCTTGCATTAACACACATCCTAATCCCAGATGGGAAGCAACACAGTACACCTCAAACGGTCAACTAGTATCAAGGAGAATCAACACCAGCGAGGAAGTTAGTCTCTGCTTTAACTCATTAAAGTTTTGTTCACATTCCTCAGTCCATACAAAGGGTTGATCATGGTGAGTTAACTGTGTTAATGGTGCAGCTATCTTCGCGAATCCCTCTATAAATCTCTGGTAGTAACCTCCTAGGCCCATAAAACTATGAATCTCTGTGGCTGTGTTAGGCCTTTCCCATTGCAACACCGCTTCAACTTTGGAAGGATCAACTGTAATTCCCTTAGCTGAAATAACGTGACCACGAAACTTCACTTCCTCTAGCCAAAACTCACATTTATACAATTTAGCATACAATTGTTTCTCCCTTAAAACACTAAGTACAGTCCTCAAATGCTCTACATGTTCCTCTGACGAACTAGAATAAATCAAAATATCATCAATAAAGACTACCACAAATCAATCCAGGAAAGGTCTAAAGATCTGATTCATGTAGTCCATAAACACAGCTGGAGCATTTGTGACTCCAAAGGGCATCACTATATACTCATAATGGCCATATCTAGTGCGAAAAGCAGTCTTAGGAATATCTTCATCCTTCACTCGGATCTGATGATACCCAGACTTCAAATCAATCTCAGAGAATACCTTAGCACCTCTCAGCTGGTCCATCAAAACATCAATCCGCGGCAACGGGTACTTATTCTTAATTGTTAACTTATTCAACTTGCGATAATCAACACATAATCTAGAACTTTCGTCCTTCTTTTTCACCAAAAGAACTGGTGCTCCCCAAGGCGATACACTCAGCCTAATCATCTATTTCCACATTAGATCCTCAATCTGCTCCTTAAGCTCCATCAACTCTCTTGGCGCCATTCTATAAGGTGCTACAGACACTGGCTCAGCTCTAGGAATCAAATCTATAGCAAACTCCACCTCTCTACGTGGAGGTATTTCAGGAATATCTTCTGGAAAAATCTCAGGGAATTCTCGTACTAATGGTATTGACTGAAGGCTTTGCTCCATTTCTGCATTCATAACTCCCAACAAAACAAAACAAGATACTCCCTCACCTAAGGATGTTTCTACTTGGCAAGTAGAAATCAATTCCACACAGCCTTGCTGCTAAGGAAAAACTAAACACCTCTGACCACAATCAATTAGCACATGATTGGCAGTTAGCCAATCTATACCCAGGATTACATCTAACCCTGACAGCGGGATACAAATAACATTTCTTTTGTACTTTCGTCCCTCAATTACTATGGGGCATCTAACACAAACTGTCGAAGTCTTAATTGAACTTAAAGTAGGTGTCGATACTACCAATTCACATCCTAGATCACTCATTAGTAATCCTAAGTTTCTCACACAAATGTCGCAATAAAAAAGTGTGTGGCTCCAGAATCAAACAATACAGAAAGAGAAGTACCTGCCACTATCGCTGTCCCCTAAATGAGATCCGTCGCCTGAGCTGCCTCTAATGCAGATGTAGTGATTACATGTCCCTTTGCTCTCAATCTAGTTGTCGACAGAGTTCTAGCCACTTTAGGCCTCATAGCATGGAAGGCGCTAGCAGAAGACAAAACTGCCCCACTAGGCATAGGACAGTCCCTAGCAAGGTGCCCTGGCTGCTGACACGAGAAGCAGACTCTGACATCAGCCTGTGGGCACTAGCTCAGGTAGTGTGGCCCAACACACCTGAAACATCTGGCAATTTGTGGCACTGAGGCTCTTGGAGCGGAAGAAGTTGCTTCCCTAGGCTGAAATACAGAAGTAGCAGTCCTTACTGGCACCGGGGCAGATGCTGCCGATCCCCTCGACTGAGATGGTCGAGACTGTTGTTGGCGTAACGACCGACTATTTAGCACCCTTACTTCCATTACCATAGCTACCAGCAGCTCTACTAGATGGAGCCTTCCCAACTCCACCAACATCCTCTGTATTAAGACTCTCTATAATGGTGGCTTGATCCACCAAGTCAGCAAATTCTGTGATCCTGAGTAGGATCAAAATCCTCTTTATGTCAGTTCTCAGCCCGTCTGAAAACCTCTGACATCTCCACTCCTTGCATACTCATAGACTGACGAGTTTCCTTGCACCAAGTTTAGAAACTCCCGCCCTTTGGTAGCACGAACATGAGAAGGGAAAAACATCCCCATTAAACTACTTCTAAACATAGCCCTGTGATGACTTCACCTCGGGCCTCCAGCATAGCATGAGCTCTGTGCCACGACATCTCTACATCCCCTGTCAGCATATACGTAGCATATAACACCTTCCTCTCCTCGGCGCAACCCATAGTTAGGAAGATCTTCTCAATCTCCCTGATCCAGAGTTCAACAACCTCTGGTCCATCCACCCCCGTGAATTGAGGATGATCGTTCTTTCTGAACTCTGACAACCCTTGGTATTCAGGAGGAGGTGTAGCTGAGGCAGTAGCTGCTGCTGCCTGTGCTGCAGCAGCGGCTTAGTTTGTAGCTTGCTGTTGCTGAATCATACTAGACTCTGCCTCACAGTGGCTGCCATGGCCTCCATGGCGTGAGCCATTTGGTTCACGTCAGTAGGAGGAGGGTTTGCATTAGATCTTCTCGGTCTAGCCATCCTAATATATAGACTAGCTTAGATTACTAACATTTAACACATTCAGTAATACCACCACATAGCTATATGCACAGATTTAGCTTACAGTGATATATTCATATTTAGTATATCATAACGATTTAATCAATTTAGCACTGAGCACAACATCATATCAGCATTTCACACAACATAGCAAACACACTTATCTCAGCAATCATTTATAACTTAGCTTAACAGCCTCTTATTCACACAGTATGACTCACCTATAGCTCACCCAAGTATCATATACCAAGTTTCCTACATCAGTTATGTCAGCGAACTGAGGTGATCAAGCTCGTTCCCTCACAACTTGATGAATAGAAATCATGATATATGATTCACAGCTAAAACTCACATGTCTAATATGCACAATTGACGCCTAACAACCTCACCCCATAGGTTTACCTAGACCATGCTCTGATACCACTAAAATGTCACCACCTCTTTTATAAGGAACCAAAAATATTGTTTCTACACCATATACTTATTTAAAATAGGTAAATAATAGAGAATATAAGTATAAAATTCACTTCTCATTCAAAGTAAAATAAAGTTCCTTACAACAAATATTCAACAGAACAACATAATATTACATTTAGTTCATAATATTCAAAATACCCAAAATTATACTACGTAGCTCCCTCTACATGAGGTCTCAAAATATAAAGAAAAAGAGACTTTGATGCAAGATTACTCAACTCCAGCTTCTAACATTTCTCCACTGGCCCCTCAGCCTGTGAAGTAGATGCAACACCTGCTACATCTGCTCACATACCACCGTACGATCATCGCAGTACACACACACACAACGACATAGAAAGAAATGCAAGGGTGAGCTTACCAAACATGGACTGTACATGGACTGATAGTAAGAAACACTGTGCACACACACAACGACATAGAAAGAAATACTATGCACATGTACTATACATGGACTGTACGTATATTGTACACAGATGTGACGTCAGCTATGACATCATGATGATGTCACTGATGACATCATCATCACTGTACATACGCAGTTTCACTGTTCATGATTTACTGTTCATAGGCAGTTTCACTGTTCATATATGGTTTACTGTTATGCGGTTTACTGTTCATAGGCGGTTTCACTGTTCACCTTTTTTTTTAATATAAATTCTATCCAAATCTATTCTAATTATACTTTAACAAACCTCATTTTATTTAAATCAAAATGCAGGATGTTACAATTCTCCCCTCCTTTAAGGAATTTCGTTCCTGAAATTCGCTAAGTTACAAAAAGATTAGGATATAATTCTCTCATCTTATTCTCAGCTTCCCACGTGGCATCTCCCTCATCACTAGTATTCCATATTATTTTAACAAGTGAAATATCCTTACCCCTTAATTTCTTAACACGGTGATCAACAATTTTCATCGGTTGTAAATCATACGACAAATTCTTTCTCACTTGAAAAGGATCAATTTCTATCAAATGAGTAAGGTCAGGAATATACTTTCTAAGCTGAGATACATGAAATACAGGATGTAAGTTTGAGAGATTTGGAGGCAAAGTAATTTCATAAGCAATAGGACCAATTTTACTTAACACTTCAAATGGCCCAATAAACTTAGGAGATAACTTCTTCGATTTTAGAGCTCTTCCAACACCAGTTACAGGTGAAACTTTCAAAAACACATGATCATTTACCTGAAACTCCAAAGGTTTTCTCCTCTTATCATAATAACTCCTTTGCCTATCTTGTGCTATTTTCATCTTTTCTCTGATCAATTTGATTTACTCATGTTGCTTCTGAACCATATCTGGTGCATATAGGATCGCCTCTCCAGTTTCATACCAACATAAAGGGGTTCTGCATTTTCCTTCCATACAGAGCCTCAAATGGAGCCATTCCAATGCTTGCATGATAACTATTATTATACGTGAATTCCACCAAAGGTAGGCATTCCTCCCAAGTTTCTTGTTGTTCCATCACACAAGCTCTCAACAAATCCTCCAAGGATTGTATTGTTCTTTCAGTCTGATCATCAGTTTGTGGATGATAAGCTAAACTAAGTTTTAACTTAGTACCCAAGTCTTTCTGCAGACTCTCCCAAAATCTCGATGTAAACCTTGGATCTCTATCTGACACAACACTGGTTGGTACTCCATGCAATTTGACTATCTTTCTTACATACATATCTGCTAGCTTCTCCAACTTGTACTTCATATTAATGGAAAGAAAATGAGCTGTTTTAGTCAATCTATCTGCTATCACCTAAAT
Organism: Abrus pulchellus subsp. cantoniensis; assembly: GCA_024086825.1. Taxonomy (NCBI): domain Eukaryota; kingdom Viridiplantae; phylum Streptophyta; class Magnoliopsida; order Fabales; family Fabaceae; genus Abrus; species Abrus pulchellus. The sequence goes on along the minus strand of CM044057.1, from coordinate 1,237,839 downwards.
TGTATCATGATTACTCTTGGTTCTTGGCAAACCAGACACAAAACCCATAGAAATACTATCCCATTTTCACTCAGGAATTTTTAATGGCAGCAACATCCCAGGTGAACGTTGATGTTCTACCTTCGCCTTTTGACAAGTTAAACACTTTGCTACATACTCAGCCACATCCTTCTTCATTCTATTCCACCAAAAATTCTTACAAAGATCTTGATACATTTTTGTCATACCAGGATGAAAACTCATTCTACTTTTATGGGCTTCCTCAAGTATCATCTGCTTAAGCTCATCATTGGAAGGAATACACACACGATTCTTGAACTTAATCAATCTATTTGCATCACAATGGAACTTCAAATCCTTTCCTTCACCCTGCCTCATCATTTCCTGCAAGAACACATCTTCTTGTTGGGTGATGAATCCACTTTTTATTATCTTTTTACTTGCCTTTTTGGTGCTTCTTGATAGAAGAAATGGACTTAGATAGTGCAAATAATACAGAAATCACATTTTGAGTAAATATCATAGGTTTATTAATGTTTGCTTAATTTGCATTTAATTACATAGATATAGATTGCAATTTTAATTATCTTGATAATTTTGCAGAGTCCCCAAGCTAATTTTGAGAAATCTTGGCCCTTGGATGAAAGTTGACCCCAAAGTAGCCACTTTCAGGAGCAAAAGTAGCAACTACAGCAAGTCTGGGCATTAAAGGGTCCAAAGTAGCTACTTTCAACCTTTATAGTAACAACTCTAGAAAGCTCTAGGGATGCCATTTGGGAAGCAATATGCGCGTGAACACTATTTCCTTTCATAGTGGGTACGCGCGTCTAAAGTAGCTACTTTCAGCATGAAAAGTGGCAACTCTAGAGAATTTGCAAGCCAACGTATATACACGTGGATACTCTCAAGAGCCAAAGTGGACACTTTCAAAGGCAAAAGTGGGCACTTTGCTGACATGTCCTCCACTATATATAGATTTTAGGAATTAGGGTACGGGGGCTTGGACAATTAATTTTTCGTAGATTCTCTTTGCCAAATTAGGACATTTTTCTTTCCAGAGCTTTGGAGCCTTGGGTGACAGCCACGGGTCCATTATAGGTTTTAATTTCCAATTTCCCTTTGATTCTCATGGATTTTACATTAATGTTGTTTACGTTTCTGCATTCCCTTCTTTCATTTATGAAGCCCATCCATATGGAGGGCTAAACTCTCTTGTAATTCCTAGTCATATCACATGGTTCTTGAATTCTTGGGTTTAATGGCAATATTACTCTTTCTTTCCTTGGATTTATTAACCCCAATCTCTGAATGAAATGAAATTTGGATGAGAGGAACATTGCTTAATGAACCCTAAATTACCCAAACGAAATTCTAATCCAAAATTGCTTAATTTTGATTAATCTTTAAGATTGCTTAATCTTAGGGATAGAGATTGGAGCCCATTAAGATGCTTAATTTTAATTTGGATGCTAAAGTTAATTTTTGCTTGTTAGATTAACTTAGTTCAAGGAAAAAATAGGGGATTATTGAATCATTTGAAAGAATAGGGATAGAACTCATTGATTGACTAGGGATTACTCTTCTTAATTGATTGAATTTTACTAGTTTACATTTTGCTCTTGATTAAAATCTAGAAATTGACAAACCTCCCCCCAATTTACTTGTTTTAAAATCTATGTTTACACTTGTTCAGTGTATGTTCCCAACCAAAAATTCCTTGGAGACGACCTAGGACAACACCCTAGTATTGCATTCCTTTCTTTGCACATTTGATGAGGATTAACGAAAATCTTTGTGCATAACAAGTAGCAAACACATCGTTTCATCAAATTGGCGCCGTTGCCGGGGAATTTTTGGTGCTGAACTTATGTTGAACATGATTGGTGCTCTGTTTTTGTGTTTTGCATGTTAGTGTGTTTGTTTCATTTCTGAGTTTTTGTATTGTGTTGATAGCCATACGAATTTTGTGGTCTGTTTCTGCTTTGTTGTTGCAAGATTTTCTGCATCATTTCTTTCATTTGAGTGCTGCAATTTTTCAATTACTCATTTCAATTTTCTGCACTCATTTTGCTACATTATACTATATTTTTCTGCACTTTTACTGCATAATTCTGTAGAATTCTGCAGAGAGATTTCAAATTGTTCTTGTTATTTCATTTACTCAATTTGCTTTCAATTTAGTTAGTTGATATCTAGTGCATGACCCAATCAAACCCTGGAGATTTGTATCCATTAGACCAGGAGATTGATAGGACTTTTCATAGGAACATTAGGACACATAGGGATCACTCTGATCACTCTGAACCCTCTGAACCATCATCATCTCCTACTGCATCTTTGCAATATGTGACACCAATTTCTGTTTACTCCTCTACATTTTCACTTGACTCTAGTTTTGGAGCAATGGCAAGTGATGAGAGGACTCTTAATGAGCTAGTTGCACCGGATGTCACATACCAAACATTGTGCATCCAATATCCAAATGTGGATGCCCCTTTTGTTTTAAAAACTGGATTAATTCACCTTCTACCTAAATTCCATGGTTTTGCAGGTGAAGACCCTCACAAACACTTGAAGAAGTTTCACATTGTATGTTCCACCATGAGACCTCAAGGTGTTTTTTACTTTTACAACTGTTGTTGCACTGAAAGTAAACTGACTAGCAAGTGTACTAGTGTTGTTGTAGCAAGTTATAAAAAATTTTAGAATCAAATTGAGTTCCAAGTATCGTCCTCAGGGAATAAAGTTCTCAATTACCACTTCACAAGATCACAATTAGTTGAGCTTTACAAATTTCAGATGGATTTGGTATGAATGTATCAAAAACGAAATTAGAAAGTAAAATAGAATAGTTAGTACAAAAGTATAGTAAACAGATGTAGAAAGAGTAGTTGGGAAATTGTTTCACCAAAACTTCAACATTGAATCAATAAAGTTCGGAACTTTCAAGCATTTAGTGGAATGACAATCAGTTTCACGTTATATTAATCAAAGGACAATCCCTTGCCTCAATGAATCTAGCATCTAATCAAATCACTCTAATCCCTTAGATCTAATCCAATCAAATGCTGCATTAAGTTTGAGAAACCAAAAGATTGCAAGATTAAGATATCTTATCCCTAAGAAACCAATAACCTTGGCAATTAATTCATATCTGAGAAACAAATTCAATTCCCATTGATAAGAATTACTCTATGATTAGTTGATCAAATTTCCATTCAATCACTACTTTAACAGTAGAATCAATCACTCAATCCAATCCAAAACTCAAAGTTCAGATCCAAAATCAATTAAATATTTCCAATTCAGATTCACAGTTCCTAACCACAAAGAGTTTAAGCAAACATTACAAAAAGAGAAGAGAAGTAGAGAATGAACAAAGAAGAAACATCTTCAAGCCAATCTCCAATCTGATCCCTCAAGAAATGAAGCTTGGTGTTCGTCCTCAATCTCCCTCTCTAACTCTCTCAACAACAAAAACAAATGGAAAATGAAAAATGAACAAAAACTACAAAATTCCTGAGCTAACTGTCTTTTATAGAATTCCTGCTCTGCTGGCGTGATCACTTTTGCCAGCAATAGTAATCACGCAGAGGCTAATTCTTCATTTCCACTTGCGCATGTTCACTTTTGCTGGTGATAGTAGCCACGCGCACTTCAAAGTGTTCATTTTTGTTGAAAATAGTAGCCACGCAGGAGCTTCCCTTACTAATATCATGCGCGTGACTTCAGCTAGAAATAGTGAACACGCAGAGGCTTACTTCTTATGCGTGTTCACTTTTGTGGTTAATAATGAACACGCGCAGCAACTCTTCTTGGAGTACTCTCTGGAATGCTTACTTTTTCCAGAAAAAGTGATTACACAGAAGCTTTTCTCATTGCAACCTATCTAGAATGATCACTTTTGCCAGTAAAAGTGATTACGTAGAAGCTCTTCTCCATTTTTTGGTTCTGGAGTGATCACTTTCACCAGCAAAAGTGATCACTCAGCGGCTGTTCTTCAATTATCAACTTCTTTCCTCCAATTTTTGCTACTTTTCTTCTATTTTTCCTTTGATCATCCAATCCTTATGAACTTAGCTCAGAATTCCCTACAAAAGCATACTTGAAATGTCACTTTTTACATAGAAAATCAATGAATTTTAAAATAACTATGTTTAAAAGTGACATGCAACATTTTATTATTTTTTAAGGGTTTTCTACTATTTCTAGCATGTTTTCTTTATTAATTGCACTAAAAACTATTGTAAAATACTAGTAAAATATGGATTCATCACTATCCCAAACTTGAATTTTTGCTTGTCCTCAGGCAAATTAGAACATATCAAGGGTGTAAATTCTTATTAATTGGAATCTAAAAACTTTTTACATTTTTCAGAAAAATTCAGATTAAAAATCTATTTTACTTCAATGCATTCTAATTGTTTTCTCACTAAGTCATTCACCAATTCTTCATCATGATAGTCACACTTGAATTATCTGTTTGCTGCACAATCTCATTCATTTCAATCAAGCAAATCATTAAAGCTACATGCAAACAGAGTTGAGAAATATTATCACAGCTCTCAGAAAGTGTTTCTCTAACTCAATCAGTGTTTAAGCTTGTGTTTGCTCTCAGCATCACCAAATTAAGTAATTCAACAATCAGAATTTCAATTAGGTGAAAATCAGGTTTATTTATCAAGAAAACAAAATCTAATGCGGTTTAATATTTTTCTAACTTGTGAATATTTTATGCAAAATGTAAGCTCTACACATGAAAATAGAGGTACAAAATTAAACCCCCCTTTCATAGTAGCTGTGCATATTTCAATCATTCCATGAGCTCCTTGTTCAGAGTTTAAGAGCATGGTCTGCATAAACACATCACAAGTTGTTCATCAATTATCAGATAAAAATTCAATAAAATTCAAAGCTAGTAGATATTTAAAACAGAATTATTCATAACCAAAATAAAACTTAAAATGTAATTACAGCACTCAAAAGTCTGAGATTCTAATTACAATCTTTTGACAAAAATTAAACTAATGACAAAAAATTAAATTCTAATTACTCTTCATCTTTATCTTCATCCTCATCTTCCAAATCATCTTCTTCTTCATCATCTTCTTCCTCTTCTGTAGCAGCTACTGGTGGAGGAAAATGAGTTCTGTAGATGGGGAGGTCTTTGAGGACAGTTGACCTCAAGCATTGGGCATTCTCTACTTGATCTGGAGTGTGGTACAAGTCTTCTTTGGTCATGCCTATCTTTTGACCAATGTTCATGAGAACACCTTCCAGGAGCATGATGCCAGCCTTCATACTGCTGCACAACTCATTTTGCCTCTCAGCTAAGGAGTTTTATCTTTAAGCCATGAAGGCTATCTTCTCCTTCATTGTGGTTGGATTCTCTCTTTTATACTGGGAGGGAATTGGGGCTGCTGATGTGCAAGAGACAGTAGCATAAATCTCCTTCACCATAGCTACTATAATTGGAGGTGCAGCTCTAATTTTGATTTGATAATCTCCATTTCAATACCTGCATCCTCACAAAGAACAATTATTAAAGAAGGGAAAGCTAGAGAATCTCTTTTCCCGTTGAGGATGTCCAGAATGCATCCACTAATCACTTCTCCTACATCTATATAAAAATCATTAACTATAGCATATAGGAGTTCAGCTCTCTTCACTGCTAGAGTGGAGCTATGCCTAACAGGCATGAATGACTCAAAATAAATGTGCTCCACACTTTTGCAAAGGGCAAAAAGTTATTGGTTATGATGCATTTGGGCTTTTCTAATAGATTCAGCTCCCAAGTAGTCCTTGGTTTCCCAATCCTCTCAAGGACTTGAACATAGTCCTTGTCTTTAGCATCCTTGAACGCTTTAAAGTCTTGCTACCTAGGTTGTTTTTGAGTCTTAATGTTGAGAACTCTATTGATGTTAGCAGCAGAAAAATCAATTGTTGTCCTCTTGGCCATTGAATGGTATTTAGGCAACTGATCTTCCTTGAATCTCATGGCATTGGCATAAAATTTCTGTGTAATGTCTCTCCAGCCAATGCTAGCCATCATGCAGAAGGATTCCCATTCTCTTTTCTGAATTTCCTCCTTATATTCTGGATAATGGTCTTCAGCTATCTCAATTGCTCTATCTTAAACAATCTTTCTTCTCAAGATATTAGCTCTGAAATAATTCTCATAAGCTATGCTCCTGAACCTTGGATCATGTTGAGGATTTGGCCTTGATGAAGAGGCTCCTGCTAATCTTCCTCTCTTTGTTCTAGGAGTACCTCTAGAAGAGCCAACTGGAGTGTTTTCTGATGTCCTTACCATTTTTTAAAATTTCCTGCATAAAAAGAATATTTCAATACACTGAAAGATATGAATGCAATGCAATAACAATTCTGCAGGACATTTTCAATTTAAGAATAGCATAATATGAACAATGCAGAACATAAGAATATCATAACAATGCAGAATATGGTTCATTAAAGCATTTAAACTCAGATATTCATGATTTTGAATGCAAAATGATAGAGGTCAAGAGTTACATTTATGCAAAAATTTCTTTCTAACTATTTTTCACTTTAAGTCCTAAGGTTAACTCATGCAATCTGTCAATGTAGGTCTTTTTCATCTAATAAATCTATCAATTGAAGTGAAAATTACTCTACATTGCCTTGTAATTACATGTTCAGATTAGTTTTTAAGAAGAAAATTTCTATTTTTTCATTACTCAGTGTTTTCCACAATTCTGTAAATGAAGAGCCCTAATTTCTAAATCAGAGAAGTAGAATACTGACCTAGATTTGGAGAAAATATGCAGAATGAACTTCTATTGATTGCTTAGAAACAAATTTCGTTTAGCAAAAGGTCAGAAAAACCAAGAAATTGAGAAATGAGATGAAGAAATGAAGATATGAGATTTTGAAAATGGCTCTGCGTGGTTCCTTTTATGCATTTTAATGGACACGCTTACTGCACGTGGCCACTTTTTTCAGAAAAAATGGAAGCTGTAGAGATGATGCTGTGTGCGTGTTCACTATTGCTAGCAAAAGTGAACACTTTGAGGGTAAATGGCATGCGTGTGTTCATTATTGTTAGAAATAGTGAACGTTCCAGAGAGCTTTGCGTTGAGTAATTTGAAATGAGATGCGCGTGTTCACTTTTGCTGATTTATGGGTTCTCAAAATTCTCAGCAACTTCTCCTCTTCTTTTTCCTTGAGTTCATTGCTTATGATAACTGGATTTTCATGTTTATGATCCAAAAACGCATATCTTAAGTGAGATGGAATTGCTTTATTTCTAGCTTCTGACTTTTCTCTTCTTCTCCTTCATTTTTCAACTCCTCTTTGAACAATTTTTCTGCAGGTATTAAAATAGGTAGAGCTTCCAATTGCTGCTCCATTTCAAATACGTTTTCATCTTCAAAATGCAGAGGTTTAGTATTTCCTGTAGCTATGGTTTCTCTCAACACAGAAATTTCATCAAATTCATTCAAAGAATAATGAGTGATCATAGAATCCAATGTATCTACTCTCATACTTGTGTTATCATCAATCAGATATTTCAAAGCTTCAAATACATTAAATATTACCTTTTTCTCTTGAACTCTAAGCATTAACTCTCTTTTTTGCACATCAATGAGAGCTCATCCAGTTGCAAGGAAAGGTCTGCCCAAGATTAATGGTATGTTTGCATCTACCTCCATGTCCAATATGACAAAATCTGCAGGAAAAATAAAATTGAAAACCTTAACCAACAAATACTCTACTACTCCATATGGATAAGTATATGATCTATCAGTTAATTGCAATGTAATGTTGGTTGGTTTCACTTCTTCTATCCCTAATTTCTTCATAATGGCTAATGGCATCAAATTAATGCTTGCCCCCAAGTCACACAATGCTTTTCCCACAGTACAATTTCCTATTTCACAAGGTATGCTAAAGGATCCTGGGTCTTTTAATTTTTGAGGAAGTTTTCTTCTAAGAATAGTACTGCACTCCTCTGTCAAGGGTACAATCTTATCATGTTCTAACTTCTTTTTCTTGGAGAGTAGTTCCTTCATGAATTTGGCATAAGATGGCATTTGCTCCAGAGCTTCAGCAAATGGGATGTTAATTTGCAGCTTTTTGAACACGTTTAGAAACCTCTCAAACTACTCCTCTTGCTTAGGATTTTGCACTCTTTGAGGATAAGGCAGTCTCTTATATTTTTCTAGATCAACTGGCTTGTAAGTGTCCTCAAATAATTGCTTCTTTGTCTTTCTTTCAGGACTTTTATGAACTTCTTCATTCTTTTCTGAATGTTCTCTCTTTAGTACCTTGAAGTTCCCTTGCTGTAATTCTTCTTTTAAATCTCTTTCCTCTGCTGCATTTTCTACTTGCTTTTCTGCTGCAACATTATTCAGTTTCTTTTCAGCTGGTTTTGGACTGGCTACAATAGCTCCACTTCTTGTAACTATAGCTTGACATTGTTCCTTTGGATTCACTACTGTGTTGCTTGGAAATCTTCCTTCATCTCTGCTTGTTAATTGTTCAGCCAGCTATCCAATTTGAGTTTCTAACTTCTTCATAGAAGCTTCTTGATTCTTGATGCTGGATTGAGTGACTTTCATGAATTGTAACATTGTTTCCTCAATCTCGTTCATTCTTTCACTCATTGGTCTAGCTGAATGTTGACTCCTTTGAGGTTGAGTAAAAGAATTTCCTTGAAAGTACTGCTGTTGTTGGTGATTTCCTGCATTTGAAAATGGAAGAGATGTATTAGTGCTTTTCATTGCAGAATTCTGAGGATTCCATTTATAAAATTGTTAATTCCTATTATTAGAATACTAAAATCCAGGAGGAAATGATTGTTGAGGATAAGATTGTTGTTGTCTTTGATAATTCTCCATATAATTGACTTGCTCTTGTGGTTCAGGTGTAGTTACATAACATGCACCATTATCATGATTCCCTCCACAAAAATTGCATGTCAACTGACTTGTTACCACATTTCCAGTCTGCAAATTATTAATCTGCTGAGTCAAAGCTGCTATTTGATCAGAAAATAATTGGTTCTGCAGCTGATTCTATGTAAGAAAAGTTTCCATCATCTTTGCTTCATATTCATTGCCTCTTCTTGTATTCCTCAAGTTGGAATTCTGATACATGGATGAAGCCATCATCTCAATGATTCTTTGGGCTTCTTCCAAGGATTTCATGCTCAAAGATCCTCCTGCAGCTGCATCAATCATAGTTCTAGTTACTACATTCATTCCATTATAAAAAGTTTCCAGCTGCATCCATTCTGGAATACAATGATGTGGACATCTTCTTAGCAACTCTTTATATCTTTCCCATGCTTCATAAAGTGATTCTCCTTCCTGCTGCACAAAAGATATTATTTCTCCTCTTAGCTTAGCAGCTTTTGAGGGAGGAAAATATTTTGTTAGAAATTTATTCACAAGTTCAGTCCATATGGTGATACTTCCCTGAGGCTGTGCTTGTAACCAACATTTGGCTTTGTCTCTTAAAGAAAATGGAAATAGCCTTAATCTTATAGCATCTTCACTTACTCCATTCATTCTTAGAGTATCACACAACTGAAGAAAATTAGAAATATATAGATTAGGATCATAAGAAATTCAACTAGAAAATTGGTCCTACTGCACTAGGTGAAGTAAGGCTAGTTTTATCTCAAAATGATTGACTTGAATGGTTGGTCTAACAATTGAAGAATTATAGCCTTGCATATCTGGAATTGCATAATCTCCTAGTGTTCTCATTCTATGTTGTTCTGCCATTTCAACTTTTGGAGTTGGTTGTCTAAAAGGTGAATGTTTCTTATTTCCAAAAGGAGTGACTTGAAATTCTGGAGAATGTATAACCTCTATATCACTGTCACTTCTTAAAGATCTCTCTGGTCTAGTCTCTTTTCTTCATCTCCTAAGAGTTCTATCAATGTCAGGATTAAAGACAAGAGTAGATTTATTTTTGTTTTTGCCACGCATATACAACTAAACACAGATATAGTATAATGAAAACAGAAAACTGCACATGTAATGTAATATTTGCAGAAAATTTAAAGAAACAAATGCTCAATCTAGTTATTTTCCTGTTAGTAATGATATTGAAACAAATTATTCCCCGGCAACGGCGCCAAAAACTTGTTACTTTTACAACTGTTGTTGCACTGAAAGTAAACTGACTAGCAAGTGTACTAGTGTTGTTGTAGCAAGTTATAAAAAATCTTAAAATCAAATTGAGTTCCAAGTATCATCCTCAGGGAATAAAGTTCTCAATTACCACTTCACAAGATCACAATTAGTTAAGCTTTACAAATTTCAGATGGATTTGGTATGAATGTATCAAAAACGAAATTAGAAAGTAAAACAGAACAGTTAGTACAAAAGTGTATAGTAAATAGATGTAGAAAGAGTAGTTAGGAAATTGTTTCACCAAAACTTCAACATGGAATCAATAAAGTTCTGAACTTTCAAGCATTTAGATGGAATGACAATCAGTTTCACGTTATATTAATCAAAGGACAATCCCTTGCCTCAATGAATCTAGCATCTAATCAAATCACTCTAATCCCTTAGATCTAATCCAATCAAATGATGCATTAAGTTTGAGAAACCAAAAGATTGCAAGATTAAGATATCTTATCCCTAAGAAACCAATAACCTTGGCAATTAATTCATATCTGAGAAACAAATTCAATTCCTATTGATAAGAGTTACTCTATGATTAGTTGATCAAATTTCCATTCAATCACTACTTTAACAGCAGAATCAATCACCCAATCCAATCCAAAACTCAAAGTTCAGATCCAAAATCAATTAAACATTTCCAATTCAGATTCACAGTTCCTAACCACAAAGAGTTTAAGTAAACATTACAAAAAGAGAAGAGAAGAGAAGAGAAGAAGAGAATGAACAAAGAAGAAACATCTTCAAGCCAATCTCCAATCTGATCCCTCAAGAAATAAAGCTTGGTGTTCCTCCTCAATCTCCCTCTCTAACTCTCTCAACAACAAAAACAAATGGAAAATGAAAAATGAACAAAAACTACAAAATTATTGAGCTAACTGTCTTTTATAGAATTCCCGCTCTACTGGCGTGATCACTTTTGCCAGCAATAGTAATCACGCAGAGGCTAATTCTTCATTTCCACTTGCGCGTGTTCACTTTTGCTGGTGATAGTAGCCACGCAGAAGCTTCCCTTACAAATATCATGCGCGTGTTCACTTCTGCTAGAAATAGTGAACATGCAGACGCTATCTTCTTGCGCGTGTTCACTTTTGTGGATCATAGTGAACACGCGCAGCAACTCTTCTTGGAGGACTCTCTAGAACGCTCACTTTTTCCATAAAAAGTGATTACGCAGAAGCTCTTCTCATTGCAACCTCTCTAGAACGATCACTTTTGCCAGCAAAAGTGATTACGCAGAAGCTCTTCTTCATTTTTTGGTTTTGGAGTGATCACTTTCACCTGCGAAAGTGATCACTCAAAGGCTGTTCTTCAATTATTAACTTCTTTCCTCCAATTTTTGCTACTTTTCTTCTATTTTTCCTTTGATCATCAAATCCTCATGAACTTAGCTCAGAATTCCCTACAAAAGCATACTTGAATTGTCACTTTTTACATAGAAAATCAATTAATTTTAAAATAACTATGTTTAAAAGTGACATGGAACATTTTATTATTTTTTTAAGGGTTTTCTACTATTTCTAGCATGTTTTCTTTATTAATTGCACTAAAAACTATTGTAAAATACTAGTAAAATATGGATTCATCATAGTGGCAAGCCCAAAAGCTGCAGAAAAGAAAGACAATGATGAAACAGCAGAAAGGAGAATTGAGCAAGACCTGCAGCAAGGAAATTTCAAATTATTAAAGAGAGATAATGCAGAGAAAAAGGTAGAAGCTCCTGCACACTTTTTGAGAGGAAGACAAAGAAACAACTTTTTGAAGATGCTTGCAAGCCTTTAGACGCAGAAAAATACAAGAGGCTACCATATCCTCAAAGTGTTCAAAATCCAAAGCAAGAAGAACAATTTGAGAGTAGTGTGTTTAAGAAACTACAGATTAATATACCTTTTGCAGAGGCATTATAGCAGATGCCTTCATATGCAATGTTCATGAAGGAGCTACTTTCCAAAAAAAGGAAGTTAGAGCATGATAAGACTGTACCTTTGACAGAAGAAAGGAAACACTAGGATTAGTCCTAGCAGTCACTTCCAAGGTGTTTTAGTGGCCCGAGATGAGTTTTGCACGCGTTCCTTAGCGGCTCAGCAAAAGAGGACGCAGGCGACACCCAAATTGGAATTTGGACCCAAAGGCGCTAGGAGGCGAGAGAGAGACGGGGAACTCTTTCTATTAATCCTAGCAGTCACTTCTAAGGTGTTTCAGTGGCCCGATATGAGTTTTGCACGCGTTCCTTAGTGACTATGCAAAAGAGGACCCAAGCGAGACCCAAATTGGAATTTGGACCCAAAGGCGCCAGGAGGCGAGAGAGAGACAAGGAACTATTCCTATTAGTCCTGAGATGAGTTTTGTATGCGTTCCTTAGTGACTCAGCAAAAGAGGACCCAGGCGAGACTTAAGTCAGAGTTTGGGCCCAAAGGTGCCAGGAGGTGAGAGAGAGACAGAAACACTAGCATTAGTCCTAGCAGTCACTTTCAAGGTGTTTCAGTGGACCGAGATAAGTTTTGCACAGGTTCCTTAGCGACTCAGCAAAAGAGAACCCAGGCGAGATCCAAATTAGAATTTGGGCCCAACGGCACTAGGAGGCGAGAGAGAGACAGGGAACTCTTCCTATTAGTCCTAGCAGTCACTTCCAAGGTGTTTCAGTGGCACGCGATGAGTTTTGCACGCATTCCTTAGCGACTCAGCAAAAGGCGACCCAGGTGAGACCCAAGTCAGAATTTGGGCCCAAAGGTGCCAGGAGGCGAGAGAGAGATAGGAAACACTAGCATTAGTCCTAGCAGTCACTTTCAAGGTGTTTCAGTGGCCCGAGATGAGTTTTGCATGCATTCCTTAGCGACTCACCAAAAGAGGTCCCAGGCGAGACACACATTGGAATTTAGACCCAAAGGCGCCAGGAGGCGAGAGAGAGACAGGGAACACTAGCATTAGTCCTAGCAATCACGTCCAAGGTGTTTCAGTGGCCCAAGATGAGTTTTGCACGCGTTCCTTAGAAACTCAACAAAAAAGGACCCAGGCGAGACCCAAATTCGATTTTGGACCCAAAGGCGCCAGGAGGCGAGAGAGAGACATGGAACACTTCCTATTAGTCCTAGCAGTCACTTCCAAGGTGTTTCAGTGGCCCGAGATGAGTTTTGCACGCGTTACTTACTGACTAAGCAAAGGAGGACCCAGGCGAGACCCTAATCAGAATTTGGGTCTAACGGCGCCAAGAGGCGAGAGAGAGACATGGAACTCTTCCTATTAGTCCTAGCAGTGACTTCCAAGGTGTTTCAGTGGCCCGAGATGAGTTTTGCACGCATTCCTTAGCAACTCAGCAAAAGAGGACCCAAGCGAGACCCAAATTGGAATTTGGGCCCAAAGGCGCCAGGAGGCGAGCGAGAGACAGGAAACTCTTCCTATTAGTCCTAGCAGTCACTTCCAAGGTGTTTCAGTGGCCCGAGGCAAAGGAGGACCCAGGTGAGACCCAAATTGGAATCTGGACCCAAAGGCGCTAGGAGGCGACAGAGAGACATGGATCTCTCTTTAATAGTCCTAGCAGTCACTTCCAAGGTGTTTCAGTGGTCCAAGATGCGTTTTGCACGCATTCTTTAGTGACTAAGCAAAAGAGGACCCAGGCGAGACCCAAGTTAGAATTTGGGCCCAGCAGTGCCAGGAGGCGAGAGGGAGACAGCGAACACTAACATTAGTCCTAGCAGTCACCTCCAAGGTGTTTCAGTGGCCCAAGATGAGTTTTGCACGCATTCCTTAGCAACTCAGCAAAAGAGGACCCAAGCGAGACCCAAATTGGAATTTGGGCCCAAAGGCGCCAGGAGACGAGCGAGAGACAAGAAACTCTTCCTATTAGTCCTAGCAGTCACTTCCAAGGTGTTTCAGTGGCCCGAGGCAAAGGAGGACCCAGGCGAGACCCAAATTGGAATTTGGACCCAAAGGTGCTAGGAAGCGAGAGAGAGACAGGGAAATCTTCCTATTAGTCCTAGCAGTCACTTCCAAGGTGTTTCAGTGGCCCGAGATGAGTTTTGCACTCAATCCTTAGCGACTAAGCAAAAGAGGACCCAGGCGAGACCCAAATTGGAATTTGGGCCCAAAGGCGCCAGGAGGCGAGGGAGAGACAGGGAACTCTTCCTACTAGTCCTAGCAGTCATTTCCAAGGTGTTTTAGTGGCCTGAGATAAGTTTGGTACTCGTCCCTTAGCGACTCAGAAAAAGAGGACCCAGGCGAGACGCAAGTCAGAATTTGGGTCCAAAGGCGCCAGAAGGCGTGCGAGAGACAAGGAACACTAGCATTAGTCCTAGCAGTCACCTCGAAGGTGTTTCAGTGGCCCGATATATGTTTTGCACGCATTCCTTAGCGACTCAGCAAAAGAGGACCCTGGCGACACCCAAATTGAAATTTGGACCCAAAGACGCCAGGAGGCGAGAGAGAGACAGGGAACACTACCATTAGCCCTAGCAATCACGTCCAAGGTGTTTCAGTGGCCCAAGATGAGTTTTGCACGCATTCCTTACCGACTCAGCAAAAGAGGACCCAGGCGAGACCCAAATTGGAATTCGGACCCAAAGGTGCTAGGAGGCGAGAGAGAGACAAGGAACTCTTCCTATTAGACCTAGCAGTCACTTCCAAGGTGTTTCAGTGGCCCGAGATGACTTTTGCATGCGTTCTTTAGCGACTGAGCAAAAGAGGACCCAAGCGAGACCCAAATTAGAATTTGAACCTCAAAGGCGCCAGGAGGCGAGAGAGAGACATGGAACTCTTCCTATTAGTCCTAGCAATCACTACCAAGGTGTTTCAGTGGCCCGAGATGACTTTTGCAAGCGTTGCTTAGCGACTAAGCAAAAGAGGACCCAGCCGAGGCCCAAATCAGAATCTAGACCCAGAGGTGCCAGGAGGCGAGAATGAGACAGGGAACTCTTCCTATTAGTCCTTGCAGTCACTTCCAAGGTGTTTCAGTGGCCCGCAATGACTTTTGCACGCGTTCCTCAGCGACTAAGCAAAAGAGGACCCAAGCGAGAACCAAATCAGAATTTGGGCCCAACGGCGCCAGAGGCGAGAAAGAGACAGGGAACTCTTCCTACTAATCCTAGCAGTCACTTCCAATGTGTTCTAGTGGCCAGAGATGAGTTTGGGACGCATCCCTTAGCAACTCAGCAAAAGAGGAGCCAGGCGAGACCCAATTCAGAATTTAGGCCCCAAGGCGCCAGAAGGCGAGGGAGAGACAGGGAACACTAGCATTAGTCCTAGCAGTCACTTCCAAGGTGTTTCAGTGGCCCGAGATAAGCTTTGCACGCGTTCCTTAGCGACTAAGCAAAAGAGGACCCAAGCGAGACCCAAATCAGAATTTGGGCCCAACGGCGCCAGGAAGGGAGAGAGAGACAGGGAACTCTTCCTATTAGTCCTAGCAGTCACTTCCAAGGTGTTTCAGTGGCCTAAGATGAGTTTTGTACGTGTTTCTTAGCGACTCAGTAAAAGAGGACCCACGCAAGACTCAAATTGGAATTTGGACCCAAAGGCGCTAAGAGGGGAGAGAGAGACAGGGAACTCTTCCTATTAGTCCTAGCAGTCATTTCCAAGGTGTTTCAGTGCCTTAAGATGACTTTTGCACGCGTTCCTTAGCAAAAGACGACCCAGGCGAGACCCAAATTTGAATTTGGATCCAAAGGCGCTAGGAGGCAAGAGAGAGACAGAAAACTCTTCCTATTGGTCCCACCAGTCACTTCCAATGTGTTTCAGTAGCCCGATATGAGTTTTGCACGCGTTTCTTTGCGGCTCAGCAAAAGAGGACCCAGGCGAGACCCAAATTGGAATTTGGACGCAAAGGCATGAGGAGGCGAGAGAGAGAGGGGGAACTCTTCCTATGAGTCCTAGCAGTCACTTCCAATGTGTTTCAGTAGCCCGAGATAAGTTTTGGACGCGTTCCTTAGTGACTCAGCAAAAGTGAACCCAGGCGAGACCCAAATTGGAATTTGGACCCAAAGGCGCCCAGAGGCGAGAAAAAGATAAAGAACTCTTCCTATTAGTCGCAACAGTCACATCCATGGTGTTTTAGTGTCCCGAGATGAGTTTTACACGCGTTACTTAGCAACTAAGCAAAAGAGGACCCAGGCGAGACCCAAATCAGAATTTGGATCCAACGGCACGAGGAGGCGAGAGAGAGATGAGGAACTCTTCCTATCAGTCCTAGCAGTCACTTTCAATGTGTTTCAGTAGCCCAAGATAAGTTTTGGACATGTTCCTTAGCGACTAAGCAAAAGAGGACCCAGGCGAGACCCAAATTGAAATTTGAACCCAAAGGCGCCAGGAGGCGAGAGAGAGACAGGGAACTGTTCCTGTTGTCGTAGCAGTCACTTCTAAGGTGTTTTAGTGGCCTGAGATGAGTTTGGCATGCGTTCCTCAGCGACTAAGCAACGGAGAACCCAGGCGAGACCCAAATCAGAATTTGGGCCCAACGGTGCCAGGAGGCGAGAAAGAGACAGGGAGCTCTTCCTATTAGTCCTAGCAATCACTTCCAAGGTCCTTCAGTTGCCCGAGATGAGTTTTGCACGCATTCCTTAGCGAGTCAGCAAAAGAGGACCCAGGAGAGACCCAAATTGGAATTGGGACCCCAAAGGCGCTAGGGGGCGAGAGAGGGACAGGGAACTCTTCCTATTAGTCCTAGCAGTCACTTCCAAGGTGTTTTAGTGGCCCGAGATTTGTTTTGCCCCCGTTTTTTAGCGCCTCAGCAAAAGAGGACCCAAGCGAGACCCAAATTGGAATTTGGACTGAAAGCGCGAAGAGGCGAGAGAGAGATAGGGAACTCTTCCTATTAGTCCTAGCAGTCGTTTCTAAGGTGCTCAGTGGCCCGAGATGAGTTTTGCACGCGTTCCTTAGCGACTAAGCAAAAGAGGACCCAGGCGAGACCCAAATTAGAATTTGTACCCAAAGGCGCCAAGAGGCGAGAGAGAGACAGGGAACTCATCCTATTAGTCCTAGCAGTCACTTCCAAGGTGTTTAAGTGGCCTGAGATGAGTTTTACATGTTGATGAATCTATATTTTGACTGATATTTTAGCATAATTCTGACATATTTGATAAGAAAAATATACAAAGCAAGCAAAAAAACTCAAAAAAAGAGAAGAAATTGAAGTTTTGTTTAAATTTGTAGTTATTTTAGCAATTGTGAAATTTTTGCTTAGGAATTAAGTTTTTAATCTTGTTTTTGAAGGAATAAATTGAGCAAGGATCATATCCATAGAGGTTTGATGACAAGGAAGAGGAAAGAAGCAAGTCTGAACTCAAAAAACACAAGAATAAGAAATTGAAGACTGGGCATGATCACTATTGTCAGTGAAAATGATCACTTCAAAGCTCAAAGAAGAAGTGAAGCCTTGGTGTTACCACTTTTATCATTAAAAGTGATAGTTCCAAAGAGGCAAAATATCAGGGAAGCTGTGCGTAACTACTATTGTCATCAAAAGTGATAGTTCCAAAGAGTCTTCAAGTTGGCGAGTTGCGCGCAGTCACTTTTATCAGCAATAGTGATAACGCGCAACTACTTTGGCTTTGCGTTACCACTTTTATCATCAAGAGTGATAGTTCCAAAGAGCTCTTAATATTAGGAAGTTGCGCGTGGCCACTATTTCTGGGAAAAGTGTTAACGCATAACCAAAAACTCTCTGCGTAACTATTATTTCTCATAAAAGTGATGACGTGAAAATCTGGGAAATTCTATAAATACCAGAAATGATCCGGAAAAAGGGGATTATGTTCATTTTCAGTTTTTTTTTAGTTAGATTTTTGTTAGAGAAAGTGAGAGAGAGGAGTGGGGATTCGAATCTCAGAGCTTCACGAAGAGGAATTGGAGTGGAGCAAGCTTCCATGGCGATTTTGATTTTCTTCTTCTCTTCTTCTCTTTCTTTTCTTTTCTCTGCTGCCATGGCTGTGTAATTTGTTCATAGTTAGGAATTGTAGATCTGAAACAAACATGTTGAATTGATTTGGATCTGAATTTCAAGCTTTGGAATAGATTGAGTGATTGATTCTACACTTCACGTGGATATTGAATAGAAATTTGAATAACTAAATTCAGAGGAACTCTTGTCAATGGAAATTGAATTTGTTCTTCAGATCTGAACCAATCACCGAGATTATAGTTTTCTTAGGGATAAGAGGCTTTGATCTTGCAATCTTTTGGTTTCTTACACTTAAAGCAATGTTGAATTAAATCAGATCTAAGGAATTAGAATGTTTTAATTGAATGTTAGGTTCACTGAGTTAAGGAATTAACCTCTAAACAATAGAACGTGAAACTGATTGTCTTTCTTTCCAAATGCTTGTTAATTCAGAACTTTATTGATTAAACATTGGAGTTTTGGTGAAGCAATTCCCTAGATATGGTTTCTTCCTCTGTTATCACATAATTGTTTGTTCATTGTTCTATTTTCTGCAAGTTCATTTTACTTTTAATTGTTCTAGTTTGCTGTTATTACATGTTACTACTCTCCTTCCAATTTCAAAAAAGCTTAAATGGTTATAATTCTATGAAGTGGTATTTGAAACCTAAATTCCCTGTGGAGACAATATTTGTATCTTAAATTTACTCATTACTTGCTGGAATCCTAGTGCACTTGCTAGTGTTAGATTGTGAACAAGTTTTTGGCGCCATTGTCGGGGAATTTTGCATTTCAATATCATTAGTAGTAGAAAAGTAACTAGATTGAGCATTTATTTTGTTGCTTTGCTTTCAAATTGCTTTCTGCATAATTTTACTTCACCTTGTGTAGTATTTTGCATAATATTTCTGTCTGCTGCATAGAATTTTTACATCCTTGTTTATCTGCATAATTTCAGTTTTCATTGTTCTTCATATTTGTAATTGTCATTCTGCATATTTTTACATGATTTTACAATTCTGCAACTGCTAGATTTAAGTTTCTATATGCTTTTACTGATAAATTTTGCATGATTTCTGTTGTGCATTTCTGAATATCAATTGTAGTTTAATTTTGTTTTAATCTGATTTGTATATGCGTGGTAAAAACAAGAATAAATCAATTCTGGTCTTTGATCCTGACATAGACATAACTTTGAGAAGATTGAGAACAGAGTCTAGAGCAGCAAAAGCCATAGGGAGTGATAGTGAATTAGAAGCTGTCCATTCTCCAGAATTTCAGAGTAATCCTAGAGTGAAAAGAACACCTACACCTTTGAGACAACCAAATCCAGCAATAGAAATGGCAGAGCAGAACAGAATTAGAACATTATGGGACTATGCTATTCTTAACATGCAAGGTTTTAACTCTTCTATAATTAGGCCAACTATTCAAGCCAACCATTTTGAGATTAAACCTGCCCTACTACACTTAGTCCAACAGGATCAGTTTTTTGGTGGAAATTCTGATGATCCTAACCTCCATATTTCAAATTTTCTGCAGCTATGTGACACCATAAGAATGAATGGAGTTAGTGAAGAAGCTATCAGATTAAGACTATTTCCTTTTTCCTTGAGAGATAGAGCAAAATGCTGGTTACAAGCTCAACCACAAGGAAGCATCACAACCTGGACAGAACTTGTGAATAAGTACTTCCCTCCATCCAAAGCTGCTAAGTTGAGAGGAGAAATTACATCTTTTGTGCAGCAAGAAGGAGAATCATTGTATGAAGCTTGGGAAAGATACAAAGAATTACTTAGAAGGTGTCCACATCATTGTATCCTAGATTGGATGCAATTGGAAACTTTTTATAATGGGATGAATGCAGCAACAAGAACAATGGTTGATGCTGCTGCTGGAGGTTCATTAAATACAAAGTCCTTGGAAGAAGCTCAGAGAATTATTGAGATGATGGCATCTTCAATGTATCAGAATTCAAACTCAAGAAATCAAGGAAGAAACTCTGGTCATGAAGCTAAGGTTCTGGAAACTTTTCTTGCACAAAATCAGCTACAAAATCAAATGTTTTCAGAATAATTAGCTGCCTTAACACAACAAATCAGCAATCTGTAAACAGGGAGTATGCCTACCAGTCAGCTAAGTTGTGATTTTTGTGGAGGAAACCATGTAAATGGTGCATGCAAGGCATCTACAAGTGAACCACAAGAGCAAGTGAATTATATGAATAATTTTCAGAGACAACAGCCATCATATCCCCCTGGATTTCAATTTTCGAATAATAGAACTCAGCAGTATTCTAATTGGAATAATCAATATTCTGCTGCAAAGAATTCTAACTCAAATTTGCCTTTTTCTAATGCAGGTCCAGCAACACAACAGCCTTATTTTCAGAGGAATTCATCCACTCAACCTCAAGGAAATCAGAAATTTTCCAAGCCTATGAATGAGAGGTTGATTGAGATGGAAGAAACTATGCTGCAATTCATGAAGGTGACTCAAACAAGCTTCAAGAACCAAGAAGCTTCCATGAAGAAACTAGAAACACAAATCGGACAATTAGCTAAACAACTATCCAGCAGGGATGAAGGAAGATTTCCAAGCAATACAATAATCAATCCTAAAGAGCAATGTCAAGCCATAACTACAAGGAGTGGAGCTGTAGTTGCAAGCCCTAAACCAGCAAAAAAGAAAGTAAATGATGCAGCAGAAAGAAAAATTGAACAAGATCTGCAACAAGGAAATTTTAAGCTATTGAAGAAAGACCATTCAGAAGAAAAAGTAGATGTTCCTATGAATTCTGAGAGGAAAACCAAAAAGCAACTCTTTGAGGAAGCTTGTAAGCCAATAGATCCAGAAAAATACAAGAGGCTGCCCTATCCTCAAAGAGTCCAAAATCCTAAATAAGAGGAACAATTTGAAAGGTTTATGAATTTCTTTAAGAAATTACAAATTAACATTCCTTTTGCAGAAGCTTTGGAGCAAATGCCTTCATATGCAAAGTTTATGAAAGAACTACTTTCCAGAAAAAGGAGGCTAGAGCATGATAAAACAGTACCTTTGACAGAGGAGCGCAGTGCCATTCTCAAGAGAAAGCTTCCTCAAAAGCTGAAAGATCCTGGATCATTTAGCATTCCTTGTGAAATAGGAAATTGCACTGTGGGAAGAGCATTGTGTGACTTGGGAGCAAGTATAAATCTGATTCCATTGGTTGTTCTGCAGAAACTTGGGATAGAGGATGTGAAGCCCACCAACATTACACTGCAACTAGCTGATAGATCATACACTTATCCATATGGAGTTGTTGAAGATTTATTAGTTAAAGTTGATAAGTTCATTTTTCCTGCATATTTTGTAATTCTGGACATAGAAGTGGATTCCAACATTGCTTTGATACTAGGAAGGCCATTTCTTGCAACCGGAAGAGCCTTAATAGATGTGCAGAAAGGTGAACTTATGCTTCGAGTTCAAGATGAGAAGGTAGTGTTTAATGTGTTTGAAGCTTTAAAATATCCAATTGAAGATAGTACATGTATGAAGGTAGATATACTATATGCTTTTATTACACAACGCCATATTAATGAAATTGATGAACTTGATGTTTTAGACGAAATAATATCCGTAGGGAATAACAAATCTGAACTTCTGCACAATTCAAAAGTTTGCAGAAAATTCAGTGAAGGAAGAGCTAGACAAGGATGATAAAGAAGAGGAAAAGCAAAAGCTAGAGCTGAAACAACTTCCTTCCCACCCGCAGTATGCATTTCTGGATGAGAAACATGAAAATCCAGTCATCATCAATAATGAACTTAAGGAAGAACAAGAGGAAAAACTGCTGAGAATTTTGAGAGACATAAATATGCAATTGGATGGAGTATTGCAGATCTGAAAGGTTTAAATCCTTCATTTTGTAAGCACAAATTTTATTTGAAGAGAATTTTAAGCCTATTGTACAGCCACAAAGGAGGTTAAACCCAGCCATGAAAGAGGTAGTTAAAAAGGAAGTCATGAAGCTATTAGATGCAGGAATAATATACCCTATTTCTGACAACAATTGGGTAAGTCCAGTCCAAGTTGTTCCAAAGAAAGGTGGTATGACAGTTGTACCTAATGAAAAGAATGAACTTGTCCTTACTAGGACTGTGACTGGATGGAGAATGTGCATAGACTATAGGAAGTTAAATGATCCAACTAGAAAAGACCATTTTCCACTACCATTTGCAGATCAAATGCTAGAAAGACTTGCTGGACATTCATTTTATTGTTTTCTTGATGGGTATTCAGGATATAACCAAATAGCTGTGGATCCTTTGGATCAAGAGAAAACTGCATTTACATGTCCATTTGGAGTCTTTGCATAGAGGAGAATGCCATTTGGTTTGTGTAATGTCCCTGCCACTTTCCAAAGATGCATGCTTTCTATTTTTTCTGATTTGGTAGAAAACATCATAGAGGTATTCATGGATGATTTCTCTGTTTTTGGTGATTCTTTTGATGATTGTTTAGCTAATCTATCCACTGTTTTGCAGAGATGTCAAGACACTAACCTTGTGTTGAATTGGGAGAAGTGCCATTTTATGGTACAAGAAGGCATTGTCCTTGGTCACAAAATTTCAGAGAAAGGAATGGAGGTGGACCAAGCTAAGATAGAAGTCATTAGTAAATTGCCTCCACCTATCAATGTTAAGGGAGTTAGAAGTTTTTTAGGACATGCTGGTTTTTATAGAAGATTCATAAAAGATTTTTCCAAAATTGCTAAACCCTTGAGTAATTTACTTATAAAGGATGCAGATTTCATATTTGATGATAATTATTTGCATGCGTTTTCTATTTTAAAAGAGAAACTGACTTCTGCACCTATTCTTGCAAAACCAGATTGGAAATTACCTTTTGAACTCATGTGTGATGCAAGTGATAATGCAGTGGGTGCTGCGTTAGGACAGAGAAAAGATAGGAAATTACATGCTATATATTATTCAAGCAAAGTATTAAATCCTGCACAAGTGAATTACACAACAACAGAAAAAGAACTTTTAGCTGTTGTATATGCTTTTGATAAGTTCACATCATATTTAATGGGTTCAAAAGTGATTGTATATATTGATCATGCTGCTCTTAAATATCTTTTGACAAAACAGGATGCAAAGCCCAGATTATTAAGATGGATTCTACTCCTCCAAGAATTTGAGATAGAAATCAGAGACAAGAAAGGGAAAGAAAATAGTGTTGCTGACCACCTATCCAGATTACCTTTGGAGAGTTCAACCACTGAACCATTGGAAATAAATGAAGAATTTCCAGATGAAAAGCTGTCTGCAGTGGAAAACATGCCTTGGTTTGCTGACATTGCAAATTTTAAAGCCACTCAATTCATTCCAAAGAGGTTTACCTGGCAACAAAAGAAGAAGTTCTTACATAACAGCAAATTCTATGTGTGGGAAGACCCATACCTGTTCAAAATTGGAGTAGTTGGGATACTTAGAAGGTGCATTCCACAGAGTGAGCAAGCTGAGATACTATGGCATTATCACAATTCAGAATATGGAGGCCACCATGCAAGTTCAAGGACTGCTGCAAAAGTTTTGCAAGCAGGTTTCTTTTGGCCTACACTCTTCAAAGATGCCAAGAGGTATGTGGAAAACTGTGACAAATGTCAAAGAATTGGAAATATCTCAAGAAGACATGAGTTGCCATTAACCAACATCTTAGAAGTGAAACTATTTGATGTATGGGGGATTGATTTCATGGGACTATTTCCCCCATCATTCTCACACGAATACATTCTAGTGGCAGTGGATTATGTGTCTAAATGGGTAGAAGCAATTCCCACCAAATCAAATGATGCAAAGGTAGTGATTTCTTTTATAAGAAAGAACATTTTTTCAAGATTTGGGGTGCCTAGAGTGCTGATAAGTGATGGAGGTACTCACTTGTGCAACAAGTATCTTGAAGCTGTATTAATGAAATATGGTGTGAAGCATAAGGTTGCTACTCCATACCATCCATAAACAAGTGGACAAGTGGAGGTTTCAAATAGAGAAATCAAGCAAATTCTAGAGAAAGTAGTGAATAGCTCAAGGAAGGATTGGTCAAAGAGGCTGGATGATTCATTGTGGGCATATAGAACTGCTTTTAAAACTCCAATTGGTATGTCTCCATATCAGTTAGTATTTGGAAAGGCCTGTCACCTACCTCTAGAGCTGGAACATAGAGCATATTGGACTACAAAATGGCTTAACTTTGATCTGTGAAGTGCTGGAAGGAAGAGAATTCTACAACAGCATGAATTGGAGGAATTTAGACAACAAGCTTATGAGAATGCAAAGTTGTACAAAGAAAGAACTAAGAGAATCCATGACAAGTTCATTCTGCAAAAAGATTTTAGACCTGGCCAGCAAGTGCTGCTATTCAATTCAAGATTAAAATTGTTTCTAGGGAAATTGAAATATAGATGGTCTGGACCATTTTTAATAAAGGAGACCTCTCCCTTTGGAGCAATTCCTATAGAAGATCAGAAAACAGGGAGGGAATTCAAGGTCAATGGCCAAAGATTGAAGATCTATCATGGAGAAGAGTTTGCAAGAAACATATCATGCTTGAAATTGGTTCCTCTTGAATGAGGAACAACTAATGTCAAGGTAGTGACATTAAAGAAGCGCTTTTTGAGAGGCAACTCACATTTCTAACCCTGTTTAAGCTTCTATAGTATTTTTAGAATTTTGCATATTAATGTTCTGTAAATTACTGTTTTCCTATAAAAACTCTGCACAAATACTGCTGAATCTGATTTTCTGAGGTGCATTTTGATGCTTAAATTGAGAATTGATGAGGTGAATGTGTGGTTAAGAATTTAAGATTCTGCATAATCAGATTTACCAATTTCTGAAAGTTTCTACATAATGTATGTGAATATACTGCTGAATCTGATTTCTGAGGCACAATTTGGATACTTGAATTGAGATTCAATGTTTAGAGTGTATATTTGATAGATTCGAGAGTGAAAATTGAATTAATTGAGGTTTTAGAGGTATTTGATTAATGAGAGGAGTCACTATTTTGCAGAAAAGGAGCTACGCAAAGAGTTCAGTTTGGAGGATCTATGCTGGAACAATCACTTTTTCTGATAAAAGTGATCACATAGAGATAGATGAGAAAGTTAGCTCTCTAGATCATTCCCTTTTATTGGCAAAAGCGACTACACACAGGTAAGTACAACCTAGACGTCTTGCGTTATTACTTTTATCAATAAAAGTTATCACTTTGCTGCGCGTTATCACTTTGCTCAGCAATAGTGATAACGCGCCCCTTACTTTGAAAAATACACTCTCTGGAACATTCACTCTTATGAATAATAGTGATAACGCTGGGACTTTTAAAAAAACATAAAGGTCACTTTTACTCTCAAAAGTAGCCACGTGCTCAAGCGTGCCTACAAATACTGCTAAGGGTGAATACGCACACACGTTTTTAAATCAAAAAAAAAATCCCTTCCCTTAATACGACTATTTGAAATTACCTGCTGTAATGGAACCACTTCTTCATTAATCTGAAAATTACAATAAGTGAGTTGCAGCAATATTTTTGGAAATTGATTGAAACCTAAACAGATTGCTCTGCACTACCCTAATTCTTTAGGACAGTGAACACATCCTGAATTTCCAGATTAGGAGTATCCAAATTTCTCTGAATGTGATGGATTAATGTTGAGCATCTATACTGTGCATCTGTATAATACATGTTTTGACAGCAGAATTGAATTCACACTCTGAGGCTATTTGGTTCAAAATAGAATGGATAATACTCTAAATAGCTGTTATCTGTCATGTATGTTAGTTGATGGGATAGTTGAAATCACATTGCACTATATGAACCAAATTTCTGCACAATCTGAACTGATAGCAACAGAATTTTCTGAAACTGTGGAATTGGAAATTAGAATACATAACTGTGTTGAAAGTGAGTTAGACATTAAATTGGAAATATCTGAAATGCATACTTGATTGCAAAATGAATACAACTTGTGAATTTTTGCTGACAGCACAAAAATTGGTTTGAAAAATTGGTCAAGGCATGTAATTATCTTTCTGCGTTACCCTGATATTTGATAAGAGTGTGCACTCTAAAATCCTATTGTTAGATTTTGCATGTTTTGACTAAGTTGTGCAATTGGGTGTTGATATTTGCATGTGAATGATATTATTAGCAGATTGCATGCTATGAAGCATTAGAAAAATTAAAATTCCACAAACTGCTTGATTGAACTTTCTGCAGTATAGGATTATTCTATGGTTCTAAAATTTTAAAGTGACAATTACTCCTTTCTTGCAGAAAATTACAAAATGGTTAGGACTTCATTCAATACACCTATGGGTCCTCCTAAGAAGAAGCAAGCTGCATCTTCTACCACTCCTAAGAAGAACCGAGCTGCATCTTCCACAACTCCAACAAGAAGAACCAGCCGAAATCTTCAAGCTGCAGCATCAAAGAGGACCAGAACTGATGGTGTTTCAAGTTCCTCACCTATTCAGATCTCTGAACCCTCACCTTCTCCTTCACCTCAGACAAGGTCATCTGCACCTGCATCTGCACCTTCACCTTCGCCATCACCTCCACCAAGAACAGTTGCACCCTCAGGATCTTCACCACCTGCCACACATGATCCAAGATTCAGAAGTTTGGCTCATGAAAACTTTTTCAGAGCCAAAATTCTAAGAAGAAAAATTGTTCCTGACAGAGCATTCCAAATAGCTGGGAACAATTACCCTGAATTTAAGAAGGAAATCCAGAAAAATTGTTCCTGATAGAGCATTCCTGCACCTCTGCAGCTCCAATTCCTTCACAATTCAAGAAAGAGAAACCGATGATGATGAAGGACACTCTGAAGCAGCTAGCTGAAGGGCAAAATCAATTGGCTGAAAGACAGACTGAGCTGCACAATAGCCTCAAAGCTGGAGTCATGTTAATGGAATGTATTATGCTGAATATTGGTCAGAAATTGGGAATGACCAAACATGAAATGTATCATACTCCAGTCTTGGCAGAGAATTCCCAGTGCCTTCGTTCTTCTGTTTTCAAGAATATGCCAATATACAGAACCCACTTTTCTTAGCCACCATTTGAAGAAGTAGTGGAAGAAGAAAAAGAAGAAGGTTCTGAAGAGGAAAGCTCAGAGGAAGAAGATGCAGCAAAAGACTAGTTTAGGAATTTATTTTCTATTATTAGGATTTTGTAAATTTCTGGTAGTTTTAAACTTTTTGGGTTGTAATCACTAATTGGTACAATTTGGGTTAATTTTCACATACTTGTTTTGAATTTATATTAGCTTTCTAACTAATTACCTTTCTCTTGCTGCAAATTGATGGAATTCTGGTATTTTTGTGCAGAGAATGTCACACACACAACACTCACACACATTGGATGGTGACACTTGCACAAGCTGCCGAAAGGGGGGTTTCATTCTCTACCTCTTATTCATGTGTTAGCCTCATATTACACTGACTTGTTTTTGAAAAACACTAAATACTAGAATAAATAATAAACTGCTGGATGTGAATTCTATCTGAAAAGTGCATTGTGTTTTCATTAATCCACATGATCACTTATAAATACCTAGTGAGATTTGAACTGTCTACTTCTTTTTCTTGTGTGATTAATCATATTTGGCTGCATTTTCTAGAACTTGCCCCTGTTCTTAATTAAATATGCATGTTACAGTTTTCACTCACATAATAGAGGCCATGATTGATTTCCTTAGTTAGCCAAAAATCCCTTCCCTTATGATTATTTATCATAGTTCACCCCTTTGAGCTTAATAACCCTTTTCTTGAAATTACCTCACTATAAGCCTTGCTGAAAAACCAATTTTACCATTCAAAGGAAAAGAGGCATAGTGAGTTTAATCAAGAATGAGTTTTAAAACTAAGTTTGGGGTGGCATCCACATTTTCATTGCTTGAGGACAAGCAAGGTTCTAAGTTTGGGGTGGGAAATAGCAAGCAATCTAAGTTTGAGTTCAAAAAGTCAGAAAGAAAGAATAAAAGTGCTGCAGAAAAATGAAAAATGTATGCAGCAAAACTGTGGAAAGAGTAAGTTGGAAAGAGCAAAATGGAGATCAAAAAGAAGAAATTCGCAGTAAACTATTGCAGAGAAAAAGAAAAAGAAATTCAAGGAAAAGAAAAGAGTAAATGGAAGCAAGAGAAGAAAAAGGAAAATGAAAATTTTGTTGCACAAAAACAATTTGTTTGCTGCATAATTGAAGGATTTAATGTGAATGAATGTTAAACCAGACTAGTTTTAAAGTCATTCACTCAAAATGCCTCTGATCTTTTGAAATTGCAAATTGTTTCTTATTTTGTTCAGTATCTACCTTAACCTAAGCCCTGCTATAACCTGTAAAAAGCCCTCTGGATGTGTGATTAACTGTATTAAGTAGAGGAGATGGAGAAATTGGGCAAGCATATGGTAGAGTGTAGTTGAATTGATGATTCAGAGAGAAAACAGCAAATAAACACTGTTGAGTGATGAGAGGAACACTGTCTAGTGAGAAGTGATCATGCTTTTTAATGTTTCTCACATGAAGTTGGCTGATATATATGAACTTAGATAGCAATTCTTGCTTAAAATTTGATGAATGCATTGTGATTGCAATAATGAGTAATTGGATGAACATCTTGATCGAAAATTTTGCAGAAAACACAGAATTGGAAATTGAAAAATCCTAGAAAAGCAGTTTGCTAATTGGTTTTTGAAAATTGGAAGAATTACCCTTGGTTTAGTTTGATTTGCTTGAGGACAAGCAAAAATTCAAGTTTGGGGTAGTGATGAATCTATATTTTGACTGATATTTTAGCATAATTCGAACACATTTGATAAGAAAAATATATAAAGAAAGCATAAAAACTCAGAAAAAGAGAAGGAATTGAAGTTTTGTTTAAATTTGTAGTTATTTTAGCAATTGTGAAAATTTTTGCTTAGGAATTAAGTTTTTAATCTTGTTTTTGAAGGAATAAATTGAGCAAGGATCATATCCATTGAGGTTTGATGACAAGGATCATATCTTAAATTTACTTATTACTTGCTGCAATCCTAGTGCACTTGCTAGTGTTAGATTGTGAACAACACACGCGTTCCTTAGCGACTCAGCAAAAGAGGACGCAGGCGAGACCTAAATTGGAATTTGGACCCAAAGGTGCCAGGAGGCGAGAGAGAGACAAGAAACTCTTCCTATTGGTCCTAGCAGTCACTTCCAAGGTGTTTTAGTGGCCCGAGATGAGTTTTGCACATGTTCCTTAGCGACTAAGCAAAAGAGGAACCAGGCGACACCTAAATCAGAATTTAGGCCCAATGGCGCAGGAGGCGAGAGAGAGACAGGGAACTCTTCCTATTAGTCCTAGCTGTCACTTCCAAGGTGTTTCAGTAGCCCGAGATGAGTTTTGCACGCGTTCCTCAGCGACTCAGCAAAGAATGACCCACGCGAGACCCAAGTTGGAATTTTGACCCAAAGGCACCAGCAGGCGAGAGAGAGACAGGGAACTCCTCCTATTAGTCCTAGCACTCACTTCCAAGGTGTTTCAGTTGCCCGAGATGAGTTTTGCACGTGTTCCTTAGCGAGTCAGCAAAAGCGGACCTCGGCGAGACCCTAATTGGAATTTTGACCCAAAGGCGCCAGGTGGCGAGAGAGAGACAGGGAACTCTTCCTATTAGTCCTAGTAGTCACTTCCAAGGTGTTTCAGTGGCCCGAGATGAGTTTTGCACGCGTTCTTAGCGACTAAGCAAAAGACGACCAGGCGAGACCCAAATCAGAATTTGGGCCCAACGGTGCCAGGAGGCAAGAGAGAGACAAGGAACTCTTCCTATTAGTCCTAGCAGTCACTTCCAAGGTGTTTCAGTAGCCCGAGATGAGTTTTGCACGCGTTCCTTAGCGACTCAGCAAAGGAGGACCCACGCGAGACCCAAGTTGGAATTTTGACCCAAAGGCACCAGCAGGCGAGAGAGAGACAGGGAACTCCTCCTATTAGTCCTAGCACTCACTTCCAAGGTGTTTCAGTGGCCCGAGTTGAGTTTTGCACGCGTTCCTTAGCAACTAAGCAAAAGAGGACCCAAGCGAGACCCAAATCAGAATTTGGGCCCAACGGTGCCAGGATGCGAGAGTGAGAAAGGGAACTTTTCCTATTAGTCCTAGCAATCACTTGCAAGGTGCTTCAGTGGCCCGAGATGCGTTTTCCACGCATTCATTAGCGACTCAGCAAAAGAGGACCCAGGCGAGACCTAAATTAGAATTTAGACCCAAAGGTGCCAGGAGGCGAGAGAGAAACAGGGAACTCTTCCTATTAGTCCTAGCAGTCACTGCCAAGGTGTTTCAGTGGCCCGAGATGAATTTTGCACGCGTTCCTTAGCGACTCAGCAAGAGAGGATCAAGCGAGACCCAAATCAGAATTTGGGCTGAACGGCGCCAGCAGGCAAGAGAGAGACAGGGAACTGTTCCTATTAGTCCTAACAGTCACTTCCCAGGTGTTTCACTGGCCCGAGATGAGTTTTGCACACGTTCATAGCGACTCAGCAAAAGAGGACCCAGGCAAGACCCAAATCGGAATTTGGGCCCAACGGCGCTAGGAGGCGAGAAAGAGACAGGGAAGTCTTCCTATTAGTCCTAGCAATCACTTCCACGTGTTCCGTAGCGACTCAGTAAAGGAGGACCCAGGCGACCCATACTGGAATTTGGACCTAAAGGTGCCAGGAGGCGAGAGAGAGAGAAGGAACCCTTCCTATAAGTCCTAGCAGTCACTTCAAAGCTGTTTCAGTGGCCTGAGATGAGTTTTGCATGCGTTCTGTAGCTACTCAGCAAAAGAGGACCCAGGCGAGACACAAATTGGAATTTGAACCCAAAGGCGCCAGGAGGCAAGAGAGGGACAAAGAACTCTTCCTATTAGTCCTAGAAATCATTTCCAAGGTGTTTCAGTGGCCCGAGATGAGTTTTGCATGCATTCTTTCGCGACTAAGCAAAAGAGGACCCACGCGAGACCCAAATTGGAATTTGGGCCCAAGGGCGTTAAGAGACGAGAAAGAGACAGGGAACTCTTCCAATTAGTCCTAGCAGTCACGTCTAAGGTGTTTCAGTGGCCCGAGATTACTTTTGCACGCATTCATAGTGACTTAGCAAAAGAGAGCCCACGCGACACCCAAATTAGAATTGGGACCCAAAGGTGACAGGAGGCGAGAGAGAGACAGGGAACTCTTCCTATTAGTCCTAGCAGTCACTTCCAAAGTGTTTCAGTGGCCCGAGATGAGTTTTACACGCGTTCCTTAGCGATTAAGCAACAGAGGACCCAGACGAGACCCAAATCGGAATTTGGGCCCAAGGGCGCTAAGAGACGAGAAAGAGACAGAGAACTCTTCCTATTAGTCCTAGCAGTGACTGCCAAGGTGTTTCAGTGGCCCGTGATGCCTTTTGCACATGTTCCTTAGCGACTCAGTAAAAGAGGACCCAGGCGTGGCCCAAATTGGAATTTAGACCCAAAGGCGCCAAGTGGCGAGAGAGAGCGAGAAGGAACCCTTCCTATTAGTCCTGGCAGTCACTTCAAAGGTGTTTAAGTGGCCCGAGATGAGTTTTGCTCGCGTTCCTTAGCGATTAAGCAATAGAGGACCCAAGCGAGACCAAAATCGAAATTTGGGCCCAACGGCGCTAGGAGGCGAGAGAGAGACAGGGAACTCTTCCTATTAGTCCTAGCAGTCACCTCAAAGGTTTTTCAATGGCCCGAGATGAGTTTTGCACGCATTTCTTAGAGACATAGCAAAAGAGGACCCAGGCGAGACTAAAATTAGAATTGGGACCCAAAGGCGCCAGGAGGTGAGAAAGGGACTGGGAACTCTTCCTATTAGTCCTAGCAGTCACTTCCAAGGTGTTTCAGCGGCCTGAGATGAGTTTTGTACGCGTTCATAGCGACTCAGCAAAAGAGGACCCAGGCAAGACCCAAATCGGAATTTGGGCCCAACGGCGCTAGGAGGCGAGAGAGAGACAGGGAAGTCTTCCTATTAGTCCTAGCAATCACTTCCAAAGTGTTTCAGTGGCCAGAGATGAGTTTTGCACGTGTTCCGTAGCGACTCAGTAAAGGAGGACCCAGGCGACCCATACTGGAATTTGGACCCAAAGGTGCCAGGAGGCGAGAGAGAGAGAAGGAACCCTTCCTATAAGTCCTAGCAGTCACTTCAAAGCTGTTTCAGTGGCCTGAGATGAGTTTTGCATGCGTTCTGTAGCTACTCAGCAAAAGTGGACCCAGGCGAGACACAAATTGGAATTTGAACCCAAAGGCGCCAGGAGGCGAGAGAGGGACAAAGAACTCTTCCTATTAGTCCTAGAAATCATTTCCAAGGTGTTTCAGTGGCCCGAGATGAGTTTTGCATGCATTCTTTCGCGACTAAGCAAAAAAGGACCCACGCGAGACCCAAATTGGAATTTGGGCCCAAGGGCGTTAAGAGACGAGAAAGAGACAGGGAACTCTTCCAATTAGTCCTAGCAGTCACGTCTAAGGTGTTTCAGTGGCCCGAGATTACTTTTGCACGCATTCATAGTGACTTAGCAAAAGAGAGCCCACGCGACACCCAAATTAGAATTGGGACCCAAAGGCGACAGGAGGCGAGAGAGAGACAGGGAACTCTTCCTATTAGTCCTAGCAGTCACTTCCAAAGTGTTTCAGTGGCCCGAGATGAGTTTTACACGCGTTCCTTAGCGATTAAGCAATAGAGGACCCAGGCGAGACCCAAATCGGAATTTGGGCCCAAGGGCGCTAAGAGACGAGAAAGAGACAGAGAACTCTTCCTATTAGTCCTAGCAGTGACTGCCAAGGTGTTTCAGTGGCCCGTGATGCCTTTTGCACATGTTCCTTAGCGACTCAGTAAAAGAGGACCCAGGCGTGGCCCAAATTGGAATTTAGACCCAAAGGCGCCAAGTGGCGAGAGAGAGCGAGAAGGAACCCTTCCTATTAGTCCTGGCAGTCACTTCAAAGGTGTTTAAGTGGCCCGAGATGAGTTTTGCACGCGTTCCTTAGCGATTAAGCAATAGAGGACCCAAGCGAGACCAAAATCGAAATTTGGGCCCAACGGCGCTAGGAGGCGAGAGAGAGACAGGGAACTCTTCCTATTAGTCCTAGCAGTCACCTCAAAGGTTTTTCAATGGCCCGAGATGAGTTTTGCACGCATTTCTTAGAGACATAGCAAAAGAGGACCCAGGCGAGACTAAAATTAGAATTGGGACCCAAAGGCGCCAGGAGGTGAGAGAGGGACTGGGAACTCTTCCTATTAGTCCTAGCAGTCACTTCCAAGGTGTTTCAGCGGCCTGAGATGAGTTTTGTACGCGTTCATAGCGACTCAGCAAAAGAGGACCCAGGCAAGACCCAAATCAGAATTTGGGCCCAACGGCGCTTGGAGGCGAGAGAGAGACAGGGAACTCTTTCTATTGGTCCTAACAGTCACTTCCAATATGTTTCAGTAGTCCGAGATGAGTTTTGCACGTCTTTCTTAGCGACGTAGCAAAAGAGGACCCACACGAGACCCAAATTATAATTGGGACCCAAAGGCGCGAGGAGACGAGAGAGGGACAGGGAAATCTTGCTATTAGTCCTAGCAGTAACTTGCAAGGTGTTTCAGTGGCCCGAGATGAGTTTTGCACGTGTTCCTTAGCAACATAGCAAAAGAGGACTCAGCCGAGACTCAAATTGGAATTTGGACCCAAAGGCGCCAGGAGACGAGAGAGAGACAGGGAACTCTTCCTATTAGTCCTAGCAGTCACCTCCAAGGTGTTTCAGTGGCCGAAGATGAGTTTTGCACGCATTTCTTAGCGACTAAGCAGTAGACGACCCAGGTGAGACCTAGATTGGAATTTGGGCCCAACGGCGCCAAGAGGGGAGAGAGAGACAGAGAACTCTTCCTATTAGTCGTAGCAATAACTTCCAAAGTGTTTTAGTGGCCCGAGATGAGTTTTGCACGCGTTCCTTAGCGATTAAGCAAAAGAGGACCCAGGCGAGACCAAAATCGAAATTTGGGCCCAACGGCGCTAGGAGGCGAGAGAGAGACAGGGAACTCTTCCTATTAGTCCTAGCAGTCACCTCAAAGGTTTTTCAATGGCCCGAGATGAGTTTTGCACGCATTTCTTAGAGACATAGCAAAAGAGGACCCAGGCGAGACTAAAATTAGAATTGGGACCCAAAGGCGCCAGGAGGTGAGAGAGGGACTGGGAACTCTTCCTATTAGTCCTAGCAGTCACTTCCAAGGTGTTTCAGCGGCCTGAGATGAGTTTTGTACGCGTTCATAGCGACTCAGCAAAAGAGGACCCAGGCAAGACCCAAATCAGAATTTGGGCCCAACGGTGCTTGGAGGCGAGAGAAAGACAGGGAACTCTTTCTATTGGTCCTAGCAGTCACTTCCAATATGTTTCAGTAGTTCGAGATGAGTTTTGCACGTCTTCCTTAGCGACGTAGCAAAAGAGGGAACTCATCCTATTACTCCTAGCAGTCACTTCCAAGGTGTTTCAGTGGCCCAAAATAAGTTTTGCATGCTTCCTTGGGGACTCAGCCAAAGAGGACCCAGGCAGGACCCAAATTGGAATTTGGACCCAATGGCGCGAGGAGGCGAGAGAGAGACAGGGAATTCTTTATATTAGTCCTAGCAGTCACTGCCAAGGTATTTCAGTGGCCCGAGATGAGTTTTGCATGCGTTCCTTAGCGACTAAGCAAAAGAGGACCCAGGCGAGACCCAAATCAGAATTTGGGCCCAACGGCGCCAGGAGGCGAGAGAGAGACAGGGAACTCTTCCTATTAGTCCTAGAAGTCACTTCCAAGGTGTTTTAGTGGCCCGAGATTAGTTTTGCATGCGTTCCTTACCGACTAAGCAACCGAGGACCCAGGAGAGACCCAAATAGGAATTTGGGCCCAATGGCGCCAGATGGCCAGAGAGAGACAAGGAACTCTTCCTATTAATCCTAGCAGTCACTTCCAAGGTGTTTCAGTGCCCCGAGAAAAGTTTTGCGTGCGTTCCTAAGCGACTCAGTAAAAGAGGACCCAGGTGAGACTCAAATCAGAATTTGGGCCAAACGGCGCCTGGAGGCGAGAGAGAGACAGGGAACTCTTCCCATTAGTCCTAGCAGCCCCTTCCAAGGTGTTTCAGTGGCCCGAGATCAGTTTTGCACGCGTTCCTTAGTGACTAAGCAAAAGAGGACTGATAACCACGTCACAATGTTATCAAACAAGCTAGATTTTCTCAAAAATTATGCGATACAAGAAGCAAACCTAGGTCATCTCTCAAGGACATAAAATGCATTTTATTTTTAGTTCCATCATGCAATTTCAAATTAGATTGGGGGAGGATTTGTTTTGAATTTAAACGACAAAATAACAAAAACGAAAATTAAGGATTATGAAATTTAACCAATTCAAGATCTCAATCCCTACAATGCAATTCTCGTCGTTCACACAAATATAATCCCAACGAATTTCCAATCACACTAATTCAATGCGCATTAACAACCCTAAAATCTAAATCTAGATTATGAATTCCATCAAAACAAGAATTGCAATCGCAAACCCAATGCTCTAACGAAATTCAGAATAATTGATTGATTGAATTAGGTGAATTCCTTTATTTCAAATCTGAAATTCTCATTCTCTGTTTAGAATGCAAATGAAAATTCAATATCATGAAAAACATAATTATTCTAATCAGAAAAGAGAAGGAAGAGAGAGAATTCGATAGAACCTAATTCACAAATGCAATGTAGTTCTTGAAACCTTGAACTGATTGATGGATTAGCCTTGCTTCATAATCATGTTGCTCGACCAATTAGAGAAGGGGATGAAGTTTCCGAAAATAAAAGAGAGGGAGACGAGAGGAATCCTTACGAAAGCTTTTTTATTTCAAATTCTGAAAATTAAGGCAAAAAAGAGGAAAAAAGATTCCCCACGCGAAATCATAAACCCTATTTAAAGACAAAATAATTGGGCTTAATTAAGGCCCAACTTCCTAACGAGGTTCCTAAAACCCTAATTAAGCAATGTCAACAATAAAACCAAATTTTGAAAAATTCATTGCAGGACCGCAACATTGTGACATAGTTTTGGGCCTGAAGATGTTCGAACTGGGCTTTTCTTGCAACAGAGCAGTTGTAGATCTCTCTCTTATCTTTCCAGGGACACCAATTTTGTCCAATTCCGAGTAGTGTAGCTCCAGATATGGTCTTTTCAAGAAACTGTGTCAAAACAAGAATTTATGGCGGGAATTAAGAAAGATTTAAATTTAAATCCTAAATGACTTACCAACACAAATCTAAACTAACACATCAAAATAATATACTAAAAAGACTCAATTAAATCGAAAACATAGAGAGAAAGATGTATTAAAATATGACTATCAAATACCCCCACACTTAATCCTTTGCACTCCGGGGCAAAACTTACAAAAATTCTCAAGACTTTCTAATGAATTTCCAATGCAAAGAATAAAGAAAGAGAACAAACACTTCTAGAATCAAGGCAACAAAAAATCTATGAGACACAAATGACATTAAGAGTAAGCAAGAAGACAAGTCAAAATAAAGAAAGATTCAACAATGATAGAACCTCACAAGGTAATATATAGCTCTTAACTCTCAAAAAAAAAAAAAATTTGGCTAGTGTTTACACTCAATCACAACATGAAAACTAGCACACTTAAGTTTTGACAAGCTTCTAATTTCCACAACTTGAAACACATGCAATTAAAGATCAAAAGGACTTTTATTTAGCTTGTAATGTGGCCAAGGTAAAGGTTAGGTGAGAAAGATATTAAGGCTAAACAACCAAAGAGAAAAGAGGAGCAATGGGGAATAAGTTCAAATAAGCAAAGGGATTACCCCTTGAAACATCTCCTAAATCCTATGTCTTGCAACACACTCTTTTTTTTTTTTTTTTTTAATACCAAACAACTCAACATCAATATCCATAATTTAGAATAAGCATTCCCTAGAAGTACCCCTACACTTATTAAAGACCCATTCCCAAAACAATTCCAAAGCTCCTTTAATCCCTCAGGTTATGGAACATCATGGTTATTTAATTTTTTTTATAGTTCATAATGAGCTAAAGTCAAGGAAGGGTTATAAAGGCTCAAAGGGGGTAAACAAGTGGAATTAATGCGAGGTAAGTCAATTTTGCAAAGTGGCTACATTTTGAAAGAAGGCCTAAATCATATCAATAATGCATGTGACAAGAAGCTTCAAAAAGATACAAGGCAAAACCAAAGGTAATCTAGCAACATGAGTGAAATCACACAAGAAAGAAGTAAAATATGCTCAAAATTCTCACAAGGCTCATATTCTATCATTAATGAATCAAACTCATCCTTTTTCAAGTAACTTGCTCAACTAAAAATGTAAAAATGACTCATATCAAGTATTGCAACCTATCAACTAAAAATGGTGTAACAACTTTCACAATTCCTACATCTAGAAATTAAAAGGAAATAATGAAAATTTGTGTAACTACTCCAACAAAACATAATCAAAACAGAAAAGTAGAGGCACAAAAACATGCAAAATTCGTACTCCAAAACAGCAGAAAAACAGAAAATAGAATTATAAACAGCAGCAGAAAAACAAAATCTGCAACAGAAAACGAAAACTGCAGTAGAAAACAAAAACAAAAACTACAGAACAGAAAATGAAATCTGTAGAAATCAGCACAGCAGAAAAAAAAATGAAAATAGAAAACAGCAGAACAGAAAACGAAAACAGAAAATAGCAACATAATATGCATGCAACTCCCCCCACACTAAAAATCACATTGCCCTCAATGCACCAACACAACAAAGACAATTTCAAAGAATACAGAATGGGGAAAGAACTCCCTCAAGGTCCAAGGGTTGGTGCTTCCAAGGCTATGCTTTCTACATTTTTCTCCTCCAACTTTGGACTTTGATGAAATTCCTTGAGTTGATGTCCATTGACCTTGAAAATGCTACCGGTAACTTCATTCTTAATCTCAACTGCACCATGGGAAAACACATTAGTAATAACAAAAGGACCATCCCATCTAGATCTAAGTTTACCGGCTATAAGTTTTAGGCAGGAATTGAACAAAAGCACTTGTTGGCCCACTTTGAACTCCTTTCTCAAAATATTTCTATCATGAAAACGTTTGACTTTTTCTTTATAGATCTTCGAGCTCTCATAGGCCTCCAAGCGAAGCTCCTCAAGTTGTTGTAATTGAAGCTTCCTTTCCATACCTGCTTGTTCAAACTCTAAGTTACAATGTCTAACCGCCCAATATGCTCTATGCTCGATCTCAACGGGCAGATGACATGTTTTACCAAACACAATCCCGTAAGGGGACATCCCAATCGGTGTCCCAGTAAGCCGTCCTATGGGCCCAAAGAGCATCCTCCAAAAATTTGCTCCAATCCTTTCTATTGGGGTGGACTATCTTCTGCAAAATCGCTTAATTTCCCGTTAAAAACCTCACCTGCCCATTAGTTTGGGGATGATAAGATGTAGACACTCTATGCACAACCCCATACTTATGAAGCAAAGCCTGCATGCTCCTATTGCAGAAGTGGCTTCCCCTGTCACTGATAATGGCTTTAGGCACACCGAATCTGCAAAAAATGTTGGATCTAACAAAATCCACAACAACTTTGGAATCATTAGTTTTGGTGGCCTTAGCCTCCACCCATTTAGAAACATAATCAACAGCTAGTAAAATGAATGTGTAACCAAAAGATGCAGGGAATGGACCCATAAAATCAATACCCCAAACATCAAAAACCTCACAGAAAATGATCGGTTGCTGGGGCATCTCATGCCTGTGTGTAATGGCCATCCCTGCTCTTCACACTGCTCATAGGTGCTAGAGATCTTATGTGCATCTCTGAAAATGGTAGGCCAGTAAAACCCACTCTCCAACACCTTCCTAGTTGTCCTGTATGATCCATAATGTCCTCCCACAGGTGAACTATGACAAAACTAAAGCACAGAATGGATCTCCTGATCTGGAATGCACCTGCGGATTACCTGGTCACTGCAAAATCTCCACAAATAAGGGTCATCCCAAACATAATATTTAGCCTCACTTTTCAGTTTGGCTATTTGTGCTCTAGATGCATCTGGAGGAAAGACACCTGCAACCAAGTAATTCACAATATCAGCAAACCAAGGAGTAATATCATGCAACTGCATCAATCGCTCCTCAGGAAAATCATCTCTAATAGGAAAGGGATCAACATTCCCTCCCTCAATCCTACTCAAGTGGTCTGCTACCAAGTTCTCTGCACCACTCCTATCTCTGATCTCAACATCAAACTCTTGAAGGAGAAGCATCCACCTGATCAATCTAGGTTTAGCATCGGGCTTCTTCAACAAGAATTTCAAAGCTGCATGGTCAGAAAACACAATAATCCTAGAGCCTAGCAAATATGAACGAAATTTATCTAAGGCAAATACAATAGCTAGAAGCTCTTTCTCAGTAGTGGTGTAATTAACTTGAGCTGCATCCATCGTGCGAGAAGCATAGGCTATAACATGAGAAAGTCTCCTAACCCGCTGAGCTAAAACAGCTCCAAGTGCAAAGTTGGATGCGTCGCACATGAGCTCAAAAGGAAGCTCCCAATCAGGTGGCTGAACAATGGGTGTGGTGGTCAGCTGCCTCTTCAGCTCCTGAAAAGCTAGTTGACAGGGCTCATAAAAAACAAACTCTACTTCCTTCTGCAGCAGCTTGGACAATGGTAATGCAATCTTGCTGAAGTCCTGTATAAACCTCCTGTAAAAACCTGCATGTCCAAGAAAGGAACGCACTTCTCTCACAGAAGTGGGGTAAGGTAGAGAAGCAATGATATCAATTTTAGCCTTATCAACCTGAATACCCTGACTGGAGATTAAGTGACCCAAGACTATACCCTGTGTGACCAAAAAATGACACTTTTCAAAATTTAACACAAGGTTAGTTTGGATGCACCTATGTAACACCTTAGATAAATTCTCTAGGCATGCATCAAATGAAGAACCATAGACAGTAAAATCATCCATAAACACCTCCATGCAACTCTCCAAAAGGTCAGAAAAAATACTAACCATACACCTTTGAAAGGTGCCCGGAGCGTTGCACAAGCCAAATGGCATCCTAGTGTAAGCAAATGTGCCAAATGGGCAGGTGAATGTGGTCTTGTGCTAGTCCTCCGGTGCAATATGAACCTGCATGTACCAAGAAAATCCATCTAAAAAGCAGTAATGGGATTTACCTGCCAGCCTTTCCAATACCTGATCGATGAATGGAAGAGGGAAATGATCCTTGCGAGTTGCCTGGTTAAGTCTCCTGTAATCTACACAAACTCGCCAACTATTTTGAACTCTAGTTGGAACCAACTCATCATCCTGGTTCTTCACCACAGTCATCCTAGTCTTCTTTGGGACTACCTGCATAGGACTAACCCACTTACTGTCAGAAATAGGATAAATAATACCTGCTGCCAGTAGCTTTGTGACTTCCTTCTTTACAACATCTAGAATAGTAGGGTTGAGTCGCCTCTGTGGCTGTCTCACAGGTCGAAACTCATCCTCCAATAAAATTCGGTGCATACAAATGGCAGGACTAATTCCAGGAAGATCAGCAAGGGTCCAACCAATGGCCTTCCTATGATCTCTCAAGACCTGCAGTAATCTCTCCTCTTGATCAAATTTGAGATCCCGAGCTATAATGACAGGAAGTCGTTGGTTGTCCTCTAGGTAAGCATACTTCAGATGTGCAGGTAAAGGCTTAAGCTCTATTGATGGAGATGGAGCTAGATCAACTGCTGGTAGTGAATCATCTACTGGTGTAACCATATCTGCTGCACCTGCAACATCAACACTACAAACAGCACACATAGAAGAATCATCACAAGCAAATGATAGGTCAAGAAGGTCTGAGGAATCAGCAAACAAATCATCTAAATTTGTACAATCATCAACAAGTAAATCAATAACATCCAAACTGAAAACAGAATGATTTTCTGTTGGGTTCTCATTGCCTCAAAAATGTTGAACTGCACCAAATTGTCACCAAACTCCATAGAAAGGGTCCCTACATGCACATCTATCTTTGTTCGTGCCGTCCTCAAGAATGGTCTCCCAAGGATCAATGTAGCATGGTCAAGGTGTCATCCTCCATCTCTAGAATATAAAAATCAGCAGGGAAAAGGAGGTCCTCAACTTTGACAAGAACATCTTCTACGACACCAAGTGGCTGCACAGTGCTCTTGTTTGCTAGCTGGACTACAATTCCTGTAGGAATCAAATCTCCAATCTGCAAGGATCTAAAAACAGATGCAGGCATAACATTAATTGAAGCACCTAAATCCAGCATAGCATTTGTAAAAACTTCCTCTCCAATAGTGCAAGGGATGGTGAAAGTTCCTGGATCCTTGCACTTCTGTGGCAACTCAGGGAGCAAGTTTTGTGGAATGATTGCAGACACATTTTTATTCTGGAGGAGTGCAGAGCCATTTCTTCCCATGCTCACTGTCTCATTGCCCTTTAGCTTCCTCTTGTTAGTACACAATTCCTTTAGGAACTTTGCATATTTTGGAACTTGTCGGATGGCGTCAAGGAGGGGAATATTTACTTCTATTCTGCTGAACATGTCCAGCAACTCATTGTCCGACTCTGGTTTTTTTCTTCTCTTCTTTGGTCTGCCTTTCGGGAAAGGCAACGGAACATGTTTTTCAGTGGCACTACTCTCATTTTTAGAATCTGGTGCTGCAGCTACAACTGCTGGTAACTCTTTTCCACTTCGCAGGGTAATAGCACTCACATTGCCCTTTGGATTCATGACTGTTTGAGAAGGCAAATTACTGGAGCCTTGAGACTGAATCTGACTCACTTGAGTGGCTAGCTGTCCAACCTGAATCTTCAAATCCTGAACGGTTGCTTGCATGTTCTGTTGAAACTGCAGGTTGTTTGCAGCCATCTGTTGCATCATCTCTTGCAATGATGGCTCGCTCCTTTGTGCAGGAAGAGGTGTTGAAGGTAGAGGTGGCTGTTACCTGAATGGAGGCTGATATTTGCACTCAGCAGGTTGAAATGAAGATTGTTGACCTTGTTGCCGCTGCCCCCATTTCAGGTTTGGATGATCTCTCCAGCCCAGGTTATATGTCTGGGAGTACGGGTTATAATTCTGCTGTTGGTGTGGAGATCTATATTGCTGCTGTTGGTTGGTGTAGATTCTAGAAACATTCGCATCCGTCTCTTGCAGGGTATGGCATGAATATGTAGGATGCTCAGTGGAAGTACATATCCCACAGACTCTTGCTAGCTGCTCATTTCTTGGATTCACTTGTTGTTGGCCAATTGCCAAATGCCTCACCATGGTGGTAAGCTCATTGATTTTGTTTTCCAGCCTTTGATTTTCCACACCATGAACAGCACCAGTACCAGCACCAAGTGCTACCTCATTCACTCCCTTAGCGGCTCCTCTGAATCCAAATTGTTGAGTGTTGGCTGCCATGTTTGTAATAAGCTGTCTCGCAGCCTGTGGTGTCTTATCCATCAATGCTCCTCCACTTGCTGCATCTATCATGCTCCTGTCCATCAAAGTTAGCCCTTCATAAAAATATTGAATTAGTAATTGCTCACTTATCTGATGGTGAGGGCAGGTAGCACACAGCTTGTTGAATCTCTCCCAGTAGTCATACAAGGTCTCTCCATTCAGCTGCCTTATACCACAAATCTCTTTTCTTATTGCAGCGGTTCTGGAGGCAGGGAAGAATTTCTCCAGAAATAACCTCTTCATTTGATTCCATGTGGTGATTGTTGAAGGTAGGAAGTAGAGCCAATCCTTCGCAACACCATCCAAGGAGAAGGGAAACGCCTTCATCTTGACATGGTCTTCAGGCACTCCTTGTGGTCTCATGGTGGAACACACCACATGGAACTCTTTTAAATGCTTGTGAGGATCTTCACCTGCAAGTCCATGAAACTTTGGCAACAAATGGATAAGTCCAGATTTAAGCTCATAAGAGGTTGTTTCATCTTCAGGATATTGGACACACCATGACTGATACACAACATTAGGTGTGGCCAATTCCTTCAAAGTTAGCTCAGGATTATCAGCCATGTTCTCCCTAACAACAGGAATAATAGTAATAGTTTCAGAATCACCAAGTAAGCTACCACTACCACTACCACTATTTTTACTTGATCTTATCCTCCGAAGTGTTCTTTCTATTTCAGGGTCAGGTTCATGCAATATAACAGGGTTGGCCCTGGTCATTCAAGGTTAGAACCAACAAGAACAGAAAATACTCAATGAATGCACAAAGTCAGTTTTCAAAGCAAGTACCATCAAAATGCAAGATATGAATGAAGGGGGACCATGATAAATCTCTTTTTGGTATGGGAAAACACCACAAAAATTTTCAGAATTTTTTTTTTTTGAATTGAATTGCTATGGGAACTAGAACCCTAAAGTCAAGAAAAATAGGTCAATAAATACTGAAAAAAAAAGAAAAAAAATTTGAAAACAAGCAATTTTTTTGCAATCTACCAACTCTAAACACTAATAGACACTAAAAGAAATGTGGACACAAAAACACTAATAGACACTAATAGACAGTGCACGATGAACAGTGAAATCTGATAGCAATTATGCAGCATCTATGTTTTCTATTCCTACTAGTCCTCTGTTTTTCGCATCCAGCCACACACAATTGACCACAATGGCACCAATCACACAACTAAACACTAAAAACACGAATTAAATCTGCAAAACTAAATGTAATAAACAAAAAAAAATAGACAAACAGAATCCCTACGACGAAAACGAAAACACTCAAGAAAATGCACACGAAAACGCAAACGCGTAAGAGTTGAATCACAAAAACACACAATCACAGAATGATGAAATAAAAACAAAATGACTTATGTCCCCGGCAACGGCGCCATTTTGATAACCACGTCGCAATGGTATCAAACAAGCTAGATTTTCTCAAAAATTATGCAATACAAGAAGCAAACCTAGGTCATCTC
Source organism: Abrus pulchellus subsp. cantoniensis (assembly GCA_024086825.1). Classification (NCBI taxonomy): domain Eukaryota; kingdom Viridiplantae; phylum Streptophyta; class Magnoliopsida; order Fabales; family Fabaceae; genus Abrus; species Abrus pulchellus. The sequence continues at coordinate 1,193,784 of CM044057.1, read as the reverse complement.
TCAAGGACATAAAATGCATTTTATTTTTAGTTCCATCATGCAATTTCAAATTAGATTGGGGGAGGATTTGTTTTGAATTTAAACGACAAAATAACAAAAACAAAAATTAAGGATTATGAAATTTAACCAATTCAAGATCTCAATCCCTACAATGCAATTCTTGTCGTTCACACAAATATAATCCCAACGAATTTCCAATCACACTAATTCAATGCGCATTAACAACCCTAAAATCTAAATCATGATTATGAATTCCATCAAAACAAGAATTGCAATCGCAAACCCAATGCTCTAACGAAATTCAGAATAATTGATTGATTGAATTAGGTGAATTCCTTTATTTCAAATCTGAAATTCTCATTCTCTGTTTAGAATGCAAATGAAAATTCAATATCATGAAAAACATAATTATTCTAATCAGAAAAGAGAAGGAAGAGAGAATTTGATAGAACCTAATTCACAAATGCAATGTAGTTCTTGAAACCTTGAACTGATTGATGGATTAGCCTTGCTTCATAATCATGTTGCTCGACCAATTAGAGAAGGGGATGAAGTTTCAGAAAATAAAAGAGAGGGAGACGAGAGGAATCTTTACGAAAGCTTTTTTATTTCAAATTCTGAAAATTAAGGCAAAAAAGAGGGAAAAAGATTCCCCACGCGAAATCATAAACCCTATTTAAAGACAAAATAATTGGGCTTAATTAAGGCCCAACTTCCTAACGAGGTTCCTAAAACCCTAATTAAGCAATGTCAACAATAAAACCAAATTTTGAAAAATTCATTGCAGGACCGCAACATTGTGACATAGTTTTGGGCCTGAAGATGTTCGAACTGGGCTTTTCTTGCAACAGAGAAGTTGTAGATCTCTCTCTTATCTTTCCAGGGACACCAATTTTGTCCAATTCCGAGTAGTGTAGCTCCAGATATGGTAATGGCGGGAATTAAGAAAGATTTAAATTTAAATCCTAAATGACTTACCAACACAAATCTAAACTAACACATCAAAATAATATACTAAAAAGACTCAATTAAATCGAAAACATAGAGAGAAAGATGTATTAAAATATGACTATCAAGGACCCAGGCGAGACCCAAATCAGAATATGGGCCCAACGGCGCCAGGAGGCGAGAGAGAGACAGGGAACTCTTCCTATTAGTCCTAGAAGACACTTCCAAGGTGTTTTAGTGGCCCGAGTTTAGTTTTGCACGCGTTCCTTACCACTAAACAACCGAGGACCCAGGCGAGACCCAAATAGGAATTTGGGCCCAACGGCGCCAGATGGCGAGAGGGAGATAGGGAACTCTTCCTATTAGTCCTAGCAGTCACTTCCAAGGTGTTTCAGTGCCCCGAGAAAAGTTTTGCGTGCGTTCCTAAGCGACTCAGCAAAAGAGGACCCAGGTGAGACTCAAATCAGAATTTGGGCCAAACGGCGCCTGGAGGCGAGAGAGAGACAGAGAACTCTTCCTATTAGTCCTAGCAGTCACTGCCAAGGTATTTCAGTAGCCCGAGATGAGTTTTGCATGCGTTCCTTAGCGACTAAGCAAAAGAGGACCCAGGCGAGACCCAAATCTGAATTTGGGCCCAACGGCGCCAAGAGGCGAGAGAGAGACAGGGAACTCTTCCTATTAGTCCTAGAAGTCACTTCCAAGGTGTTTTAGTGGCCCGAGATTAGTTTTGCACGCGTTCCTTACCGACTAAGCAACCAAGGACCCAGGCGAGACCCAAATAGGAATTTGGGCCCAACGGCGCCAGATGGCGAGAGAGAGACAGGTAACTCTTCCTGTTAGTCCTAGCAGTCACTTCCAAGGTCTTTCAGTGCCCCGAGAAAAGTTTTGCATGCGTTCCTAAGCGACTCAGCAAAAGAAGACCCAGATGAGACTCAAATCAGAATTTGGGCCAAACGGCGCCCGGAGGCGAGAGAGAGACAGGGAACTCTTCCTATTAGACCTAGCAGCCACTTCCAAGGTGTTTCAGTGGCCCGAGATCAGTTTTGCACGCGTTCCTTAGTGACTAAGCAAAAGAGGACCCAGGCGAGACCCAAATCAGAATTTAGGCCCAACGGCACCTAGAGGCGAGAGAGAGACATGGAACTCTTCCTATTTGTCCTAGCAGTCACTTCCAAGGTATTTCGGTGGGCCGAGATGAATTATGCACGCGTTCCTTAGCGACTAAGCAACCGAGGACCCAGGTGACCCAAATTGGAATTTGGACCCAAAGGCGCCAGGAAGCGAGAGAAAGACAGGGAACTCTTCCTAATAGTCCTAGCAGTCACTTGCAAAGTGTTTCAGTGGATCGAGATAAGTTTTGAACGCGTTCCTTAGCGACTAAGCAAAAGAGGACCCACGCGAGACCCAAATTGGAATTTGGACCCAAAGGCGCCAGGAGGCGAGAGAGAGACAGGGAACTCTTCCTATCAGTCCTAGCAATCACTTCCAATGTGTTTCTGTAGCCTAAGATAAGTTTTGGACGCGTTCCTTAGCGACTCAGCAAAATAGGACCCAGGCGAGACCCAAATTGGAATTTGGACCCAAAGGCGCCAGGAGGCGAGAGAGAAAGGGGGAACTCTTCCTAATAGTCCTAGCAGTCACTTGCAAAGTGTTTCAGTGGATCGAGATAAGTTTTGAACGCGTTCCTTAGCGACTAAGCAAAAGAGGACCCACGCGAGACCCAAATTGGAATTTGGACCCAAAGGCGCCAGGAGGCGAGAGAGAGACAGGGAACTCTTCCTATCAGTCCTAGCAATCACTTCCAATGTGTTTCTGTAGCCTAAGATAAGTTTTGGACGCGTTCCTTAGCAACTAAGCAAAAGAGGACCCAAGCGAGACCCAAATCAAAATTTGGCCCGAACGGCACCTGGAGGCGAGAGAGAGACAGGGAACTCTTCCTATTAGTCCTAGATGTCACTTCCAAGGTGTTTCAGTGGCCCAAGATGAGTTTTGCACGCGTTTCTTAGCTACTAAGCAAAAGAGGACCCAGGTGAGACCTAAATCAGAATTTGGGCCCACCGGCTCCTGGAGGCGAGAGAGAGACAGGGAACTCTTCCTCTTAGTCCTAGCAGTCACTTCCAAGGTGTTTAAGTGGCCTGAGATGAGTTTTCCACGCGTTCCTTAGTGACTAAGCAAAAGAGGACCTAGGCGAGACCCAAATCGAAATTGGGGCCCAACGGCGCAGGAGTCGAGAGAGAGACAAGAAACTCTTCCTATTAGTCCTAGCAGTCACTTCCAAGTTGTTTCAATGGCCCAAGATGAGTTTTGCACGCGTTCCTTAGTGACTATGCAAAAGAGGACCCAGTCAAGACCCAAATCGGAATTTGCGCCCAACGGCGCCAGAAGGCGAGAGAGAGACAGGGAACTCTTCCTATTAATCTTGACAGTCACTTTCAAGGTGTTTTAGTGGCCCGAGGTGAGTTTTGCATACGTTTCTTAGCGACTCAGCAAAAGATTACATAGGCGAGACGCAAATTTGAATTTGGACCCAAAGGTGCCAGGAGGCGAGAGAGAGAGGGGAAACCCTTCCTATCAGTCCTAGCAGTCACTTCCAATGTGTTTCAGTAGCCTGAGAGAAGTTTTGGACGCGTTCCTTAGCGACTCAGCAAAACAGGACTCAGGCGAGACCCAAATTGGAATTTGGACCCAAAGGCGCCAGGAGGCGAGAGAGAGACAGGGAACTCTCTCTATTAGTCCTAGCAGTCACTTCCAAGGTGTTTCAGTGGCCCGAGATAAGTTTTGCATGCGTTCCTTAGCAACTAAGCAAAAGAGGACCCAAGCGAGACCCAAATCAAAATTTGGCCCGAACGGCACCTGGAGGCGAGAGAGAGACAGGGAACACTTCCTATTAGTCATAGCAGTCACTTCCAAGGTGTTTCAATGGCTCGAGATGAGTTTTGCACGCGTGCCTTAGCGACTACACAAAAGAGGACCCAAACGAGACCTGAATATGAATTTGGGCCCAACGGTGCCTGGAGGCGAGAGAGAGACAGGGAACTCTTTCTATTAGTCCTAGCAGTCAATTCCAAGGTGTTTCAGTGGCCCGAGATAAGTTTTGCACGCATTCCTTAGCAACTAAGCAAAAGAGGACCCAGACGAGACCCAAATCAAAATTTGGGCCGAACGGCGCAACTCTTTCTATTAGTCCTAGCAGTCTTTTCCAAGGTCTTTCAGTGGGCCGAGATGAATTATGCACGCGATCCTTAGCGACTCAGCAAAAGAGGACTCAGGCGAGACCTAAATTGGAATTCGGACCCAAACGCGCCAGAAGGCGAGAGAGAGACAAGGAACTCTTTCTATTAGTCCTAGCAGTCACTTCCAAGGTGTTTCAGTGGCCCGAGATAAGTTTTGCATGCGTTCCTTAGCAACTAAGCAAAAGAGGACCCAGGCGAGACCCAAATCAAAATTTGGGCCCAACGGCGCCTGGAGGCGAGAGAGAGATAGGGAACACTTCCTATTAGTACTAGCAGTCACTTCCAAGGTGTTTCAGTGGCTCGAGATAAGTTTTGCACGCGTTCCTTTGCGACTAAGCAAAAGAGGACCCAATTGATACCCAAATCAGAATTTGGGCCCAACAGCGCCTGGAGGCGAAAGAGAGACAGGGAACTCTCCCTATTAGTCCTAGCAGTCACTTCCAAGGTGTTTCAGTGGCCCGAGATGAGTTATGCACGCTTTCCTTAGTGACTCAGCAAAAGAGGACCGCAAGACGTAAATTGGAATTCGGTCCCAAACGCCCTAGAAGGCGAGAGAGACAGAGAACTCATCCTATTAGTCCTAGCAGTCACTTCCAAGGTGTTTTAGTGGCCCGAGATAAGTTTTGCACGTGTTCCTTAGTGACTAAGCAAAAGAGGACCTAGGCGAGACCCAAATCAAAATTTGGGCCCAACGGCGCCAGTAGGCGAGAAAGAGACAGGGAACTCTTCCTATTAGTCCTAGATGTCACTTCCAAGGTGTTTCAGTGGCCCAAGATGAGTTTTGCACGCGTTTCTTAGCTACTAAGCAAAAGAGGACCCAGGTGAGACCTAAATCAGAATTTGGGCCCACCGGCTCCTGGAGGCGAGAGAGAGACAAGGAACTCTTGCTATTAGTCCTAGAAGTCACTTCTAAGGTGTTTCAGTGGTACGAGATGAGTTTTGCACGTGTTCCTTAGCGACTAAGCAACCGAGGACCAGGCGAGACCCAAATAGGAATTTGGGCCCAACAGCACCAGGAGGCGAGAGAGACACAGGGAACTCTTCCTATTAGTCCTAGAAGTCACTTCCAAGGTGTTTCAATGGCCCGAGATGAGTTTTGCACGCGTTGCATAGCGACCACGCAACGAGGACTCAGGCAAGACCTTAATTAGAATTCAGTCCCAAACGCGCCAGAAGGCAAGAGAGAGACAGGGAACTCATCCTATTAGTCTTAGCAGCCACTTCCAAGGTGTGTTAGTGGCCCAAGATAAGTTTTGCACGTGTTCCTTAGCGACTCACCAAAAGAAGACCCAGGCAAGACCCAAATTGGAATTAAGACCCAATGGCGCGAGGAGGCGAGAGAGAGACATGAAACTCTTAGCGATATGAGTTTTGCATGCGTTCCTTAGCGACTAAGCAAAAGAGGACCCAGGCGAGACCCAAATTAGAATTTGGGCCCAAGGCCCCTGGAGGCGAGAGAGAGACAGGGAACTCTTCCTATTAGTCCTAGCAGTCATTTCCAAGGTGTTTCAGTGACCCGAGATGAGTTTTGCACGCGTTCCTTAGCTACTAAGCAAAAGAGGACCCAGGCGAGACCCAAATCAAAATTTGGGCCCAACGGCTCTTGTTGGCGAGAGAGAGACAGGGAACTCTTCCTATTAGTCCTAGAAGTCACTTCCAAGGTGTTTCAGTGGCCCGAGATAAGTTTTACACGCGTTCCTTAGCTACTAAGCAACCGAGGACCAAGGCGAGAACCAAATAGTAATTTAGGCCCAACGGCGCCAGGAGGCGAGAGAGAGATAGGGAACACTTCCTATTAGTCCTAGCAGTCACTTCCAAGGTGTTTCAGTGGCTCAAGATAAGTTTTGCACGCGTTCCTTAACGACTAAGCAAAAGAGGACCCAATCGATACCCAAATCAGAATTTGGGCCCAACAGCGCCTGGAGGCGAAAGAGAGACAGGGAACTCTTCCTATTAGTCCTAGCAGTCACTTCCAAGGTGTTTCAGTGGCCCGAGATGAGTTATGCACGCTTTCCTTAGTGACTCAGCAAAAGAGGACTCACGCAAGTCGTAAATTGGAATTCGGTCCCAGACGCCCAAGAAGGCGAGAGAGAGACAGAGAACTCATCCTATTAGTCCTAGCAGTCACTTCCAAGGTGTTATAGTGGCCCGAGATAAGTTTTGCACGTGTTCCTTAGCGACTCAGCAAAAGAAACCCTGGGCAAGGCCCAAATTGGAATTTGGAAACAATGGCGCGAGGAGGCGAGAGAGAGATAGGGAACTGTTCCTATTAGTCCTAGCCGTCACTGCCAAGGTGTTTTAGTGGCCCGAGATGAGTTTTGCATGCGTTCCTTAGCGACGAAGCAAAAGAGGATCCAGGCGAGACCCAAATCAAAATTTGGGCCCAACGTCGCTAGTAGGCGAGAAAGAGACAGGGAACTCTTCCTATTAGTCCTAGAAATCACTTCCAAGGTGTTTCAGTTGCCCAAGATGAGTTTTGCACGCGTTGCTTACTGACTAAGCAATCGAGGACCCAGGCGAGACCTAAATAGGAATTTGGACCCAACGGCGCCCGGAGCCGAGAGAGAGACAGGGAACTCTTCCTATTAGTCCTAGCAGTCACTTCCAAGGTGTTTCAGTGGCCCAAGATAAGTTTTGCACGCGTTCCTTAGCGACTCAACAAAAGAGGACCCAGGCAAGACGCAAATTGGAATTTAAACTGAAAGGCGCGCGGAGGCGAGAGAGACACAGGGAACTCTTTCTATTAGTCCTAGCAGTCACTTCCAAGGTGTTTCAGTAGCCCGAGATGAGTTTTGCACGCGTTCCTTAGCAACTAAGCAAAAGAGGACCCTGGCGACATCCAAATCAGAATTTGGGTCCAACAGCGCCTGGAGGCGAGAGCGAGACAGGGAATTCTTCCTATTAGTCCTAGCAGTCACTTCCAAGGTGTTTCAGTGGCCCGAGATGACTTTTGCATGCGTTCCTTAGCGACTAAGCAACAGAGGACCAAGACGAGACTCAAATTGGAATTTGGGCCCAACGGCGCTAGGAGGCGAGAAAGACACAGGGAACTCATCCTATTAGTCCTAGCAGTCACTGCCAAGGTGTTTCAGTGGCCTGAGATGAGTTTTGCACGCGTTCCTTAGCAACTAAGCAAAAGGGGACCCAGGCGAGACCTAAATCAAAATTTGGGCACAACGGCCCCAGAAGGCGAGAGAGAGACAGAGAACTCTTCCTATTAGTCCTAGCAGTCACTTCTAAGGTGTTTCAGTGGCCCGCGATGTGTTTTGCATGCGTTCCTTAACGACTAAGCAACACAGGACCAAGGCGAGACCCAAATCGAAATATGGGCCTAACGGCGCCCGGAGGCGAGAGAGAGACAGGGAACTCTTCCTATTAGTTCCAACAATCACTTCCAAGGTGTTTCAGTAGCCCGAGATGAGTTTTGCACGCGTCCTTAGTGACTAAGGAAAAGAGGACGCAGGGGAGACCCAAATTGGAATTTGGACCTAACGGCGCCAGGAGACGAAAGAGAGACAGGGAACTCTTCCTATTAGTCCTAGCAGTCACTTCCAAGGTGTTTCAGTGGCCCAAGATAAGTTTTGCACGCGTTCCTTAGCGACTCAACAAAAGAGGACCCAGGCAAGACGCAAATTGGAATTTAAACTGAAAGGCGCGCGGAGGCGAGAGAGACACAGGGAACTCTTTCTACTAGTCCTAGCAGTCACTTCCAAGGTGTTTCAGTAGCCCGAGATGACTTTTGCATGCGTTCCTTAGCGACTAAGCAACCGAGGACCAAGGCGAGAACCAAATAGTAATTTAGGCCCAACGGCGCCAGGAGGCGAGAAAGAGACAGGTAACTCTTCCTATTAGTCCTAGCAGTCACTTCCAAGGTGTTTCAGTGGCCCGAGATGAGTTATGCACGCTTTCCTTAGTGACTCAGCAAAAGAGGACCGCAAGACGTAAATTGGAATTCGGTCCCAAACGCCCTAGAAGGCGAGAGAGACAGAGAACTCATCCTATTAGTCCTAGCAGTCACTTCCAAGGTGTTTTAGTGGCCCGAGATAAGTTTTGCACGTGTTCCTTAGTGACTAAGCAAAAGAGGACCTAGGCGAGACCCAAATCAAAATTTGGGCCCAACGGCGCCAGTAGGCGAGAAAGAGACAGGGAACTCTTCCTATTAGTCCTAGATGTCACTTCCAAGGTGTTTCAGTGGCCCAAGATGAGTTTTGCACGCGTTTCTTAGCTACTAAGCAAAAGAGGACCCAGGTGAGACCTAAATCAGAATTTGGGCCCACCAGCTCCTGGAGGCGAGAGAGAGACAAGGAACTCTTGCTATTAGTCCTAGAAGTCACTTCTAAGGTGTTTCAGTGGCCCGAGATGAGTTTTGCACGTGTTCCTTAGCGACTAAGCAACCGAGGACCAGGCGAGACCCAAATAGGAATTTGGGCCCAACAGCACCAGGAGGCGAGAGAGACACAGGGAACTCTTCCTATTAGTCCTGGAAGTCACTTCCAAGGTGTTTCAATGGCCCGAGATGAGTTTTGCACGCGTTGCATAGCGACCACGCAATGAGGACTCAGGCAAGACCTTAATTAGAATTCAGTCCCAAACGCGCCAGAAGGCAAGAGAGAGACAGGGAACTCATCCTATTAGTCTTAGCAGCCACTTCCAAGGTGTGTTAGTGGCCCAAGATAAGTTTTGCACGTGTTCCTTAGCGACTCACCAAAAGAAGACCCAGGCAAGACCCAAATTGGAATTAAGACCCAATGGCGCGAGGAGGCGAGAGAGAGACATGAAACTCTTAGCGATATGAGTTTTGCATGCGTTCCTTAGCGACTAAGCAAAAGAGGACCCAGGCGAGACCCAAATTAGAATTTGGGCCCAAGGCCCCTGGAGGCGAGAGAGACAGGGAACTCTTCCTATTAGTCCTAGCAGTCATTTCCAAGGTGTTTCAGTGACCCGAGATGAGTTTTGCACGCGTTCCTTAGCTACTAAGCAAAAGAGGACCCAGGCGAGACCCAAATCAAAATTTGGGCCCAACGGCTCTTGTTGGCGAGAGAGAGACAGGGAACTCTTCCTATTAGTCCTAGAAGTCACTTCCAAGGTGTTTCAGTGGCCCGAGATAAGTTTTACACGCGTTCCTTAGCTACTAAGCAACCGAGGACCAAGGCGAGAACCAAATAGTAATTTAGGCCCAACGGCGCCAGGAGGCGAGAGAGAGATAGGGAACACTTCCTATTAGTCCTAGCAGTCACTTCCAAGGTGTTTCAGTGGCTCAAGATAAGTTTTGCACGCGTTCCTTAACGACTAAGCAAAAGAGGACCCAATCGATACCCAAATCAGAATTTGGGCCCAACAGCGCCTGGAGGCGAAAGAGAGACAGGGAACTCTTCCTATTAGTCCTAGCAGTCACTTCCAAGGTGTTTCAGTGGCCCGAGATGAGTTATGCACGCTTTCCTTAGTGACTCAGCAAAAGAGGACTCACGCAAGTCGTAAATTGGAATTCGGTCCCAGACGCCCAAGAAGGCGAGAGAGAGACAGAGAACTCATCCTATTAGTCCTAGCAGTCACTTCCAAGGTGTTATAGTGGCCCGAGATAAGTTTTGCACGTGTTCCTTAGCGACTCAGCAAAAGAAACCCTGGCCAAGGCCCAAATTGGAATTTGGAAACAATGGCGCGAGGAGGCGAGAGAGAGATAGGGAACTGTTCCTATTAGTCCTAGCCGTCACTGCCAAGGTGTTTTAGTGGCCCGAGATGAGTTTTGCATGCGTTCCTTAGCGACGAAGCAAAAGAGGATCCAGGCGAGACCCAAATCAAAATTTGGGCCCAACGGCGCTAGTAGGCGAGAAAGAGACAGGGAACTCTTCCTATTAGTCCTAGAAATCACTTCCAAGGTGTTTCAGTTGCCCAAGATGAGTTTTGCACGCGTTGCTTACTGACTAAGCAATCGAGGACCCAGGCGAGACCTAAATAGGAATTTGGACCCAACGGCGCCCGGAGCCGAGAGAGAGACAGGGAACTCTTCCTATTAGTCCTAGCAGTCACTTCCAAGGTGTTTCAGTGGCCCAAGATAAGTTTTGCACGCGTTCCTTAGCGACTCAACAAAAGAGGACCCAGGCAAGACGCAAATTGGAATTTAAACTGAAAGGCGCGCGGAGGCGAGAGAGACACAGGGAACTCTTTCTATTAGTCCTAGCAGTCACTTCCAAGGTGTTTCAGTAGCCCGAGATGAGTTTTGCACGCGTTCCTTAGCAACTAAGCAAAAGAGGACCCTGGCGACATCCAAATCAGAATTTGGGTCCAACAGCGCCTGGAGGCGAGAGCGAGACAGGGAATTCTTCCTATTAGTCCTAGCAGTCACTTCCAAGGTGTTTCAGTGGCCCGAGATGACTTTTGCATGCGTTCCTTAGCGACTAAGCAACAGAGGACCAAGACGAGACTCAAATTGGAATTTGGGCCCAACGGCGCTAGGAGGCGAGAAAGACACAGGGAACTCATCCTATTAGTCCTAGCAGTCACTGCCAAGGTGTTTCAGTGGCCTGAGATGAGTTTTGCACGCGTTCCTTAGCAACTAAGCAAAAGGGGACCCAGGCGAGACCTAAATCAAAATTTGGGCACAACGGCCCCAGAAGGCGAGAGAGAGACAGAGAACTCTTCCTATTAGTCCTAGCAGTCACTTCTAAGGTGTTTTAGTGGCCCGCGATGTGTTTTGCATGCGTTCCTTAACGACTAAGCAACACAGGACCAAGGCGAGACCCAAATCGAAATATGGGCCTAACGGCGCCCGGAGGCGAGAGAGAGACAGGGAACTCTTCCTATTAGTCCCAACAATCACTTCCAAGGTGTTTCAGTAGCCCGAGATGAGTTTTGCACGCGTCCTTAGTGACTAAGGAAAAGAGGACGCAGGGGAGACCCAAATTGGAATTTGGACCTAACGGCGCCAGGAGACGAAAGAGAGACAGGGAACTCTTCCTATTAGTCCTTGCAGTCAATGCAAGGTGTTTCAGTGGCCCGAGATGAGTTTTGCACGCGTTTCTTAGCGACTAAGCAAATGAGGACCCAGGCGAGACTCAAATTGGAATTGGGGCCCAACGGCGCCAGAAGGCGAGAAAGAGACAGGGAACTCTTCCTATTAGTCCTAGCAGTCCCTCCCAAGGTGTTTCAGTGGCCCGAGATAAGTTTTACACGAGTTCATTAGCGACTAACAAAAAGAGACGAGACACAAATTGAAATTTTGGCCCAACAGCGCCGAGAGGCGAGAGAGAGACAGGGAACTCTTCCTATTAGTCCTAGTAGTCACTGTCAAGGTGTTTCAGTGGCCCGAGTTGAGTTTTGCACGCATTCCTTAGCAACTAAGCAAAAGAGGCGAGACCCAAATCAAAATTTGGGCCCAACGGCGCTAGGTGGCGAGAGAGACAGGGAACTCTTCCTATTAGTCCTAGCAGTCACTTCTAAGGTGTTTGAGTGGCCCGAGATGAGTTTTGAACGTGTTCCTTAGCAACTCAGCAAAAGAAAACCCAAGCGAGGCCCAAATCAGAATTTGGGCCCAACGGTGCCAGGACGCAAGAGAGAGACAGGGAACTCTTCCTATTAGTCCTAGCAGTCACTTCCACGGTGTTTCAGTGGCCCGAGATGAGTTTTGCATGCATTCCTTAGCGACTCAGCAAAAGAGGACCCAGGAGATACCCAAATTGGAATATGGACCCAAAGCGTCAGGAGGCGAGAGGGAGACAAGGAACTCTTCCTATTAGTCCAAGCACTCACTTCCAAGATGTTCCAGTGGCCCATGATGAGTTTTGCACACGTTCCTTAGCGAGTCAGCAAAAGAGGACCCACGCGATACCCAAATTAAAATTTGGACCCAAAGGCACCAGGAGGAGAGAGAGAGACAGAGAACTCTTCCTATTAGTCCTAGCAGTCATTGCTAAGGTGTTTCAGTGGCCCGAGATGAGTTTTACACGCGTTCCTTAGCGACTACACAAAAGGGGCGAGACCCAAATCAAAATTTGGGGCCCAACGGCGCTAGGAGGTGAAAAAGAGACAGGGAACTCTTTCTATTAGTCCTTGCAGTCACTGCCAAGGTGTTTCAATGGCCCGAGATAAGTTTTGAACGCATTCCTTAGCGACTAAGCGAATGAGGACCCAGGCGAGACCCAAATTGGAATTTGGACCCAAAGCGTCAGGAGGCGAGAGAGAGACATTGAAATCTTCCTATTGGTCCTACTAGTCATTTCAAAGGTGTTTCAGTGGCCCATAATGAGTTTTGCACACGTTCCTTAGCGACTCAGCAAAAGAGGACCCAGGCGAGACGTAAATTGGCATTTAGACCCAAAGGCGCCATGAGGCGAGAGAGAGACAGGGAACTCTTCCTATTAGTTGTAGCAGTCACTACCAAGGTGTTTCAGTGGCCCGAGATGAGTTTTGTACGCGTTCCTTTGCGACTAAGCAAAAGAGAACCTAAGCGAGACCCAAATCGAAACTTGGGCCAACGGCGCTAGGATGTGGGAGAGAGACAAAGCACTATTCCTATTAGTCCTAGCAATCACTTCCAAGGTGTTTTAGTGGCCCGAGATGAGTTTTGCACGCATTTCTTAGCGACTCAGCGAAAGAGGACCAAGTCGAGACCCAAATCAAAATTTGGGCCCAACGGCGCCAGGAGGCGAGAGAGAGACAGGTAACTCTTCCTATTAGTCCTAGCAGTCACTTGTAAGGTGTTTCAGTGGCCCAAGATGAGTTTTGCACACGTTCCTTAGCAACTCAGCAAAACAGGACCCAGGTGAGACCTAAATTAGAATTTGCACCCAAAGGCGCCAGGAGGAGAGAGAGAGACAGAGAACTCTTCCTATTAGACCTAGCAGTCACTGCCAAGGTGTTTTTCAGTGGCCCGAGATAAGTTTTGCACATGTTCCTTAGCGACTAAACAAAAGAGGTTCTAGGCGAGACCCAAATTAGAATTTGGGCCAAACTGCGCCAGGAGGAGAGAGAGACACAAGGAACACTTCCTATTAGTCATAGCAGTCACTTCTAAGGTGTTTCAGTGGCCCGAGATGAGTTGTGAACGCGTGTCTTAGCGACACTGCAAAAGAGGACCCAGGCAAGACCCAATTGGAATTTCGACCCTAAGGCGCAGGAGGCGAGAGAGAGATAGGGAACTCTTCCGATTAGTCCTACCAGTCACTTCCAAGGTGTTTCCGTGGCCCGAGATGAATTTTACATGCGTTTTTTAGCGATTAAGCAAAAGAGGACCCAGGCGAGACCCAAATCAGAATTTGGGCCGAACAGCGCCAGGAGGCGAGATAGAGACAGGGAACTCTTCCTATTAGTCCTAGCAGTCACTTGCACGGTGTTTCAGTGGCCCGAGATCAGTTTTGCATGCATTCCTTAGCGACTCAGCAAAAGAGGACCCAAGCGAGACCCAAATTGGAATTTGGACCCAAAGCGTCAGGAGGCGAGAGAGAGACATTGAAATCTTCCTATTAGTCCTACTAGTCACTTCTAAGGTGTTTCAGTGGCCCAAAACGAGTTTTGCACACGTTCTATAGCGACTAAGCAACCGAAGACCTAGGCAAGGCCCTAATTGGAATTAAGACCCAGGCTAGACCCAAATCAAAATTTGGGCCGAACGGCGCCAGGAGGCGAGAAAGAGACAGGTAACTCTTCCTATTAGTCCTAGCAGTCACTGCCAAGGTGTTTCAGTGGCCCGAGATGAGTTTTGTACGCATTCCTTAGCGACTAAGCAAAAGAGGACCTAAGCGAGACTTAAATCGAAACTTGGGCCCAACGGCGCCAGGATGCGGGAGAGAGACAGACCACTCTTCCTATTAGTCCTAGCAATCACTTCCAAGGTGTTTCAGTGGCCCGAGATGAGTTTTGCACGCATTTCTTAGGGACTCAGCAAAAGAGGACCCAGTCGAGACCCAAATCAAAATTTGGGCCCAGCAACGCCAAGAGACGAGAGAGAGACAAGTAACTCTTCCTATTAGTCCTAGCACTCACTTCCAAGGTGTTTCAGTGGCCCAGGATGAGTTTTGCACACGTTGCTTAGTGACTCAGGCAAAAGAGGACGCAGCTGAGACCCAAATTGGAATTGGGGCCCAATGGCACGAGGAGGTGAGAAAGAGACAGGGAACTCTTCCTATTAAACCTAGCAGTCACTGCCAAGGTATTGCAATGGCCCGAGATGAGTTTTGCATGCGTTCCTTAGCGACTAAGCAACAGAAGACCAAGGCGAGACCCAAATCAAAATTTAGGCCTAACGGCACCTGGAGGCGAGAAAGAGACAGGGAACTCTTCCTATTAGTCCTAACAGTCACTTCCAAGGTGTTTCAGTAGCCCGAGATGAGTTTTGCACGCGTTCCTTAGTGACTCAGCAAAAGAGGACGCAGCTGAGACCCAAATTGGAATTTAGACCTAAAGGCGCCAGGAGGCGAGAGAGAGACAGGGAACTCTTCCTATTAGTCCTAGCAGTCACTGCCAAGGTATTTCAATGGCCCGAGATGAGTTTTGCATGCATTCCTTAGCGACTAAGCAAATGAGGACCCAGGCGAGACTCAAATTGGAATTTGGGCCCAACGGCGCCAGGAGGCGAGAGAGAGACAGGGAACTCTTCGTATTAGTCCTTGTAGTCACTGCAAGGTGTTTCAGTGGCCCGAGATAAGTTTTACACGCGTTTCTTAGCGACTAAGCAAAGGAGGACCCAGGCGAGACTCAAATTGGAATTGGGGCCCAACGGCGCGAGGAGGCAAGAACGAGACAGGAAACTCATCCTAATAGTCCTAGCGATCCAACGCCAAGGTATTTCAATGGCCCGAGATGTGTTTTGCACGCGTTCCTTGGCGACTAAGCAAATGAGGACCCAGGCGAGACTCAAATTGGAATTTGGGAGCAACGGCACCAGGAGGCGAGAGAGAGATAGGGAACTTTTCCTATTAGTCGTAGCAGTCACTGCCAAGGTGTTTCAGTGGCCCGAGATGAGTTTTGCACGCGTTCCTTAGTAACTAAGCAAAAGAGGCGAAACCCAAATCGAAATTTGGGCCCAACGGCGCCAGGAGGCGAGAGGGAGACAGGGAACTCTTCCTATTAGTCCTAGCAGTCACTTCCAAGGTTTTTCAGTGGCCAGAGATGGTTTTGAACGCGTTCCTTAGTGACTCAGAAAAAGAGGACCCAGGCGAGTCCCAAATCAGAATTTTGGCCGAACAGCGCCAGCAGGCTAGAAAGAGATAGGGAACTTTTTCTATTAGTCCTTACGGTCAATTCCAAGGTGTTTCAGTGGCCCGAGATGTGTTTTGAACGCATTCCTTAGCAACTCAGCAAAATAGGACCCAGGCGAGACCCAAATTGGAATTTGGACCCAAAGGCGCCAGGAGGAGAGAGACAGACAGAGAACACTTCCGATTAGTCCTAGCAGTCATTGCCAAGGTGTTCAGTGGCCCGAGATAAGTTTTGCACGCGTTCCTTAGCGACTAAGCAAAAGCGGACCTAGGCGAGGCTCAAATTGGAATTTGGGCCCAACGGTGCCAGAAGGCAACAAAGAGACAGAGAACTCATCCTATTAGTCCTAGCAGTCACTGCCAAGGTGTTTCAGTGGCTCGAGATGAGTTTTGCACGCGTTCCTTAGCAACTAAGCAAAAGGGGACCCCAAGCGAGACCTAAATCGGAATTTGGGCCCAAAGGCGCCAGGAGGTGAGAGAGAGACAGGGAACTCTTCCTATTAGTCCTAGCAGTCACTTCCAAGGAGTTTCAGTGGACCAAGATGAATTTTGCACGTGTTCCATAGCGACTAAGCAAAAGAGGACCCAGTCGAGACCCAAATCGAAATTTGGGCCCAACGGTGCCAGGATGCGAGAGAAAGACAGGGAACTCTTCCTATTAGTCCTAGCAGTCACTTCCAAGGTGTTTCAGTGGCCCGAGATGAGTTTTGCAAGCATTCCTTAGCGACTCAGCAAAAGAGGGCCCAGGCGAGACCCAAATTAGAATTTGGACCCGTAGGCGCAGGAGGCGAGAGAGAGACATGAAACTCTTAGCGATATGAGTTTTGCATGCGTTCCTTAGCGACTAAGCAAAAGAGGACCCAGGCGAGACCCAAATTAGAATTTGGGCCCAAGGCCCCTGGAGGCGAGAGAGAGACAGGGAACTCTTCCTATTAGTCCTAGCAGTCATTTCCAAGGTGTTTCAGTGACCCGAGATGAGTTTTGCACGCGTTCCTTAGCTACTAAGCAAAAGAGGACCCAGGCGAGACCCAAATCAAAATTTGGGCCCAACGGCTCTTGTTGGCGAGAGAGAGACAGGGAACTCTTCCTATTAGTCCTAGAAGTCACTTCCAAGGTGTTTCAGTGGCCCGAGATAAGTTTTACACGCGTTCCTTAGCTACTAAGCAACCGAGGACCAAGGCGAGAACCAAATAGTAATTTAGGCCCAACGGCGCCAGGCGGCGAGAGAGAGATAGGGAACACTTCCTATTAGTCCTAGCAGTCACTTCCAAGGTGTTTCAGTGGCCCGAGATGAGTTTTGCAAGCATTCCTTAGCGACTCAGCAAAAGAGGGCCCAGGCGAGACCCAAATTAGAATTTGGACCCGTAGGCGCAGGAGGCGAGAGAGAGACATGAAACTCTTAGCGATATGAGTTTTGCATGCGTTCCTTAGCAACTAAGCAAAAGGGGACCCCAAGCGAGACCTAAATCGGAATTTGGGCCCAAAGGCGCCAGGAGGTGAGAGAGAGACAGGGAACTCTTCCTATTAGTCCTAGCAGTCACTTCCAAGGAGTTTCAGTGGACCAAGATGAATTTTGCACGTGTTCCATAGCGACTAAGCAAAAGAGGACCCAGTCGAGACCCAAATCGAAATTTGGGCCCAACGGTGCCAGGATGCGAGAGAAAGACAGGGAACTCTTCCTATTAGTCCTAGCAGTCACTTCCAAGGTGTTTCAGTGGCCCGAGATGAGTTTTGCAAGCATTCCTTAGCGACTCAGCAAAAGAGGGCCCAGGCGAGACCCAAATTAGAATTTGGACCCGTAGGCGCAGGAGGCGAGAGAGAGACATGAAACTCTTAGCGATATGAGTTTTGCATGCGTTCCTTAGCGACTAAGCAAAAGAGGACCCAGGCGAGACCTAAATTAGAATTTGGGCCCAAGGCCCCTGGAGGCGAGAGAGAGACAGGGAACTCTTCCTATTAGTCCTAGCAGTCATTTCCAAGGTGTTTCAGTGACCCGAGATGAGTTTTGCACGCGTTCCTTAGCTACTAAGCAAAAGAGGACCCAGGCGAGACCCAAATCAAAATTTGGGCCCAACGGCTCTTGTTGGCGAGAGAGAGACAGGGAACTCTTCCTATTAGTCCTAGAAGTCACTTCCAAGGTGTTTCAGTGGCCCGAGATAAGTTTTACACGCGTTCCTTAGCTACTAAGCAACCGAGGACCAAGGCGAGAACCAAATAGTAATTTAGGCCCAACGGCGCCAGGAGGCGAGAGAGAGATAGGGAACACTTCCTATTAGTCCTACCAGTCACTTCCAAGGTGTTTCAGTGGCTCAAGATAAGTTTTGCACGCGTTCCTTAACGACTAAGCAAAAGAGGACCCAATCGATACCCAAATCAAAATTTGGGCCCAACAGCGCCTGGAGGCGAAAGAGAGACAGGGAACTCTTCCTATTAGTCCTAGCAGTCACTTCCAAGGTGTTTCAGTGGCCCGAGATGAGTTATGCACGCTTTCCTTAGTGACTCAGCAAAAGAGGACTCACGCAAGGCGTAAATTGGAATTCGGTCCCAGACGCCCAAGAAGGCGAGAGAGAGACAGAGAACTCATCCCATTAGTCCTAGCAGTCACTTCCAAGGTGTTTTAGTGGCCCGAGATAAGTTTTGCACGTGTTCCTTAGCGACTCAGCAAAAGAAGCCCTGGGCAAGGCCCAAATTGGAATTTGGAACCAATGGCGCGAGGAGGCGAGAGAGAGATAGGGAACTGTTCCTATTAGTCCTAGCCGTCACTGCCAAGGTGTTTTAGTGGCCCGAGATGAGTTTTGCATGCGTTCCTTAGCGACTAAGCAAAAGAGGATCCAGGCGAGACCCAAATCAAAATTTGGGCCCAACGGCGCCAGTAGGCGAGAAAGAGACAGGGAACTCTTCCTATTAGTCCTAGAAATCACTTCCAAGGTGTTTCAGTTGCCCAAGATGAGTTTTGCACGCGTTGCTTACTGACTAAGCAATCGAGGACCCAGGCGAGACCTAAATAGGAATTTGGACCCAACGGCGCCCGGAGCCGAGAGAGAGACAGGGAACTCTTCCTATTAGTCCTAGCAGTCACATCCAAGGTGTTTCAGTGGCCCAAGATAAGTTTTGCACGCGTTCCTTAGCGACTCAACAAAAGAGGACCCAGGCAAGACGCAAATTGGAATTTAAACTGAAAGGCGCGCGGAGGCGAGAGAGACACAGGGAACTCTTTCTATTAGTCCTAGCAGTCACTTCCAAGGTGTTTCAGTAGCCCGAGATGAGTTTTGCACGCGTTCCTTAGCAACTAAGCAAAAGAGGACCCTGGCGACATCCAAATCAGAATTTGGGTCCAACAGCGCCTGGAGGCGAGAGCGAGACAGGGAATTCTTCCTATTAGTCCTAGCAGTCACTTCCAAGGTGTTTCAGTGGCCCGAGATGACTTTTGCATGCGTTCCTTAGCGACTAAGCAACAGAGGACCAAGACGAGACTCAAATTGGAATTTGGGCCCAACGGCGCTAGGAGGCGAGAAAGACACAGGGAACTCATCCTATTAGTCCTAGCAGTCACTGCCAAGGTGTTTCAGTGGCCCGAGATGAGTTTTGCACGCGTTCCTTAGCAACTAAGCAAAAGGGGACCCAGGCGAGACCTAAATCAAAATTTGGGCACAACGGCCCCAGAAGGCGAGAGAGAGACAGGGAACTCTTCCTATTAGTCCTAGCAGTCACTTCTAAGGTGTTTCAGTGGCCCGCGATGTGTTTTGCATGCGTTCCTTAACGACTAAGCAACACAGGACCAAGGCGAGACCCAAATCGAAATATGGGCCTAACGGCGCCCGGAGGCGAGAGAGAGACAGGGAACTCTTCCTATTAGTCCCAACAATCACTTCCAATGTGTTTCAGTAGCCCGAGATGAGTTTTGCACGTGTCCTTAGTGACTAAGGAAAAGAGGACGCAGGGGAGACCCAAATTGGAATTTGGACCTAACGGCGCCAGGAGACGAAAGAGAGACAGGGAACTCTTCCTATTAGTCCTAGCAGTCACTGCCAAGGTATTTCAATAGCCCGAGATGAGTTTTGCACGCGTTCCTTAGCGACTCAGCAAATGAGGACCCGGGCGATACTCAAATTGGAATTTGGGCCCAACGGCGCCAGGAGGCGAGAAAGAGACAGGGAACTCTTCCTATTAGTCCTTGTAGTCACTGCAAGGTGTTTCAGTGGCCCGATATGAGTTTTGCACGCGTTTGTTAGCGACTAAGCAAAGGACGACCAGGCGAGACTCAAATTGGAATTGGCGCCCAATTGCGCCAGGAGGCGAGAAAGAGATAGGTAACTCTTCCTATTAGTCCTAGCAGTCACTGCCAAGGTGTTTCAGTGGCCCGAGATGAGTTTTGTACGCATTCCTTAGCGACTAAGCAAAAGAGGACCTAAGCGAGACTTAAATCGAAACTTGGGCCCAACGGTGCCAGGATGCGGGAGAGAGACAGACCACTCTTCCTATTAGTCCTAGCAATCACTTCCAAGGTGTTTCAGTGGCCCGAGATGACTTTTGCACGCATTTCTTAGGGACTCAGCAAAAGAGGACCCAGTCGAGACCCAAATCAAAATTTGGGCCCAGCAGCGCCAAGAGACGAGAGAGAGACAAGTAACTCTTCCTATTAGTCCTAGCACTCACTTCCAAGGTGTTTCAAAGGGGCTCCTGTGATGAGTTTTGCACACGTTGCTTAGTGACTCAGGCAAAAGAGGACGCAGCTGAGACCCAAATTGGAATTGGGGCCCAATGGCACGAGGAGGTGAGAAAGAGACAGGGAACTCTTCCTATTAAACCTAGCAGTCACTGCCAAGGTATTGCAATGGCCCGAGATGAGTTTTGCATGCGTTCCTTAGCGACTAAGCAACAGAAGACCAAGGCGAGACCCAAATCGAAATTTAGGCCTAACGGCACCTGGAGGCGAGAAAGAGACAGGGAACTCTTCCTATTAGTCCTAACAGTCACTTCCAAGGTGTTTCAGTAGCCCGAGATGAGTTTTGCACGCGTTCCTTAGTGACTCAGCAAAAGAGGACGCAGCTGAGACCCAAATTGGAATTTAGACCTAAAGGCGCCAGGAGGCGAGAGAGAGACAGGGAACTCTTCCTATTAGTCCTAGCAGTCACTGCCAAGGTATTTCAATGGCCCGAGATGAGTTTTGCATGCATTCCTTAGCGACTAAGCAAATGAGGACCCAGGCGAGACTCAAATTGGAATTTGGGCCCAACGGCGCCAGGAGGCGAGAGAGAGACAGGGAACTCTTCGTATTAGTCCTTGTAGTCACTGCAAGGTGTTTCAGTGGCCCGAGATAAGTTTTACACGCGTTTCTTAGCGACTAAGCAAAGGAGGACCCAGGCGAGACTCAAATTGGAATTGGGGCCCAACGGCGCGAGGAGGCAAGAAAGAGACAGGAAACTCTTCCTATTAGTCCTAGCAGTCACTGCCAAGGTATTTCAATGGCCCGAGATGTGTTTTGCACGCGTTCCTTGGCGACTAAGCAAATGAGGACCCAGGCGAGACTCAAATTGGAATTTGGGAGCAACGGCACCAGGAGGCGAGAGAGAGATAGGGAACTTTTCCTATTAGTCGTAGCAGTCACTGCCAAGGTGTTTCAGTGGCCCGAGATGAGTTTTGCACGCGTTCCTTAGTAACTAAGCAAAAGAGGCGAAACCCAAATCGAAATTTGGGCCCAACGGCGCCAGGAGGCGAGAGGGAGACAGGAAACTCTTCCTATTAGTCCTAGCAGTCACTTCTAAGGTTTTTCAGTGGCCAGAGATGGTTTTGAACGCGTTCCTTAGTGACTCAGAAAAAGAGGACCCAGGCGAGTCCCAAATCAGAATTTTGGCCGAACAGCGCCAGCAGGCTAGAAAGAGATAGGGAACTTTTTCTATTAGTCCTTACGGTCAATTCCAAGGTGTTTCAGTGGCCCGAGATGTGTTTTGAACGCGTTCCTTAGCAACTCAGCAAAATAGGACCCAGGCGAGACCCAAATTGGAATTTGGACCCAAAGGCGCCAGGAGGAGAGAGACAGACAGAGAACACTTCCGATTAGTCCTAGCAGTCATTGCCAAGGTGTTCAGTGGCCCGAGATAAGTTTTGCACGCGTTCCTTAGCGACTAAGCAAAAGCGGACCTAGGCGAGGCTCAAATTGGAATTTGGGCCCAACGGTGCCAGAAGGCAACAAAGAGACATTGAACTCATCCTATTAGTCCTAGCAGTCACTGCCAAGGTGTTTCAGTGGCTCGAGATGAGTTTTGCACGCGTTCCTTAGCAACTAAGCAAAAGGGGACCCCAAGCGAGACCTAAATCGGAATTTGGGCCCAAAGGCGCCAGGAGGTGAGAGAGAGACAGGGAACTCTTCCTATTAGTCCTAGCAGTCACTTCCAAGGAGTTTCAGTGGACCAAGATGAATTTTGCACGTGTTCCATAGCGACTAAGCAAAAGAGGACCCAGTCGAGACCCAAATCAAAATTTGGGCCCAACAGCGCCAGGATGCGAGAGAGAGACAGGGAACTCTTCCTTTTAGTCCTAGCAGTCACTTCCAAGGTGTTTCAGTGGCCCGAGATAAGTTTTGCACACGTTCCTTACCTACTCAGCAAAAGAAGACCGAGGCGAGACCCAAATTGGAATTTGGACCCAAATGCGCCAGTAGGCGAGAGAGAGACAGGGAACTCATCCGATTAGTCCTAGCAGTCATTGCCAAGGTGTTTCAGTGGCCCGAGATGCACGCGTTCCTTAGCAACTAAGCAAAAAGGGACCCAGGCGAGACCTAAATCAAAATTTGGGCACAACGGCCCCAGAAGGCGAGAGAGAGACAGGGAACTCTTCCTATTAGTCCTACCAGTCACTGCTAAGGTGTTTCAGTGGCCCGAGATGAGTTTTGCATGCGTTCCTTAGCGACTAAGCAACAGAGGACCAAGGCGAGACCCAAATCTAAATTTGGGCCTAACGGCGCCCGGAGGCGAGAGAGAGACAGGGAACTCTTCCTATTAGTCCCAACAATCACTTCCAAGGTGTTTCAGTAGCCCGAGATGAGTTTTGCACGCGTCCTTAGTGACTAAGGAAAAGAGGACGCAGGGGAGACCCAAATTGGAATTTGGACCTAACGGCGCCAGGAGAAGAAAGAGAGACAGGGAACTCTTCCTATTAGTCCTAGCAGTCACTGCCAAGGTATTTCAATAGCCCGAGATGAGTTTTGCACGCGTTCCTTAGCGACTCAGCAAATGAGGACCCAGGCGATACTCAAATTGGAATTTGGGCCCAACGGCGCCAGGAGGCGAGAAAGAGACAGGGAACTCTTCCTATTAGTCCTTGTAGTCACTGCAAGGTGTTTCAGTGGCCCGATATGAGTTTTACACGCGTTTCTTAGCGACTAAGCAAAGGACGACCAGGCGAGACTCAAATTGGAATTGGGGCCCAATGGCGCCAGGAGGCGAGAAAGAGATAGGGAACTCTTCCTATTAGTCCTAGCAATCACTGCAAGGTATTTCAATGGCCTGAGATGTGTTTTGCACGCGTTACTTGGCGACTAAGCAAATAAGGACCTAGGCGAGACTCAAATTGGAATTTGGGCCCAACGGCGCCAGGAGGTGAGAAAGAGACAGGGAACTCTTCCTATTAGTCCTTGCAGTCGATGCAAGGTGTTTCAGTGGCCCGAGATGAGTTTTGCACGCGTTTCTTAGCGACTAAGCAAATGAGGACCCAGGCGAGACTCAAATTGGAATTGGGGCCCAACGGCGCCAGAAGGCGAGAAAGAGACAGGGAACTCTTCCTATTAGTCCTAGCAGTCCCTCCCAAGGTGTTGCAGTGGCCCGAGGTAAGTTTTACACGAGTTCATTAGCGACAAAGCAAAAGAGACGAGACACAAATTGAAATTTGGGCCCAACGGCGCCGAGAGGCGAGAGAGAGACAGTGAACTCTTCCTATTAGTCCTAGTAGTCACTGTCAAGGTGTTTCAGTGGCCCGAGTTGAGTTTTGCACGCATTCCTTAGCAACTAAGCAAAAGAGGCAAGACCCAAATCAAAATTTGGGCCCAACGGCTCTAGGTGGGGAGAGAGACAGGGAACTCTTCCTATTAGTCCTAGCAGTCACTTCCAAGGTGTTTGAGTGGCCCGAGATGAGTATTGAACGTGTTCCTTAGCAACTCAGCAAAAGAAAACCCAAGCGAGGCCCAAATCATAATTTGGGCCCAACGGTGCCAGGACGCGAGAGAGAGACAGGGAACTCTTCCTATTAGTCCTAGCAGTCACTTCCATGGTGTTTCAGTGGCCCGAGATGAGTTTTGCATGCATTCCTTAGCGACTCAGCAAAAGAGGACCCAGGAGATACCCAAATTGGAATATGGACCCAAAGCGTCAGGAGGCGAGAGGGAGACAAGGAACTCTTTCTATTAGTCCAAGCACTAACTTCCAAGATGTTCCAGTGGCCCATGATGAGTTTTGCACACGTTCCTTAGCGAGTCAGCAAAAGAGGACCCACGCGATACCCAAATTAAAATTTGGACCCAAAGGCACCAGGAGGAGAGAGAGAGATAGAGAGCTCTTCCTATTAGTCCTAGCAGTCATTGCCAAGGTGTTTCAGTGGCCTGAGATGAGTTTTACATGCGTTCCTTCGCGACTAAGCAGAAGAGGTGAAACCCAAATTGAAATTTATGCCCAACGGCGCCAAGAGGCGAGAGAGAGACAGAGAACTCTTCCTATTACTCCTAGCAGTCACCTACAAGCTGTTTCAAGGGCCCGAGATGAGTTTTGAATGCGTTCCTTAGCGACTCAGCAAAAGAGGACACAGACGAGACACAAATTGGAATTTGGACCCAAAGGTGCCAGGAGGCGAGATAGCGCAGGAAACTCCTCCTATTAGTCCTAGCTGTCACTTCTAAGGTGTTTCAGTGGCCCGAGATGAGTTTTGCATGTGTTACATAGCGACTAAGCAGAAGAGGACCCAGGCGACACCCAAATTGGAATTTGGACACAAAGGTGCCAGAAGGCTAGAAAGAGACAGAGAACTCTTCCTATTAGTCCTAGCAGTCACTTACAAGGTGTTTCAGTGGCCCGAGATGAGTTTTACACGCGTTCCTTAGCGACTAAACAATAGAGGTTCCAGGCGAGACCTAAATTAGAATTTGGGCCCAACGGGACCAGGAGGGGAGAGAGAGAGACAGGGAACTCTTCCTATTAGTCCTAGGAGTCACTTCCAAGGTGTTTCAGTGGCCCGAGATGACTTTTGAATGCGTTCCTTAGCGACTCAGCAAAAGAGGACCCAGGTGAGTCCTAAAACAGAATTTAGGCGAAACGGCACCCGAAGGCGAGAGAGAGAGACAAGGAACTCTTCCTATTAGTCCTAGCAGTCACTTCCAAGGTTTTTCAGTGGCCCGAGATGAGTTTTGAATGCGTTCCTTAGCGAATCAGCAAAAGAGGACCCAGGCGAGACCCTAATTAGAATTTGGGCCCAATGGCGCCAGGAGGCTATAGAGAGACAGGGAACTCTTCCTATTAGTCCTAGCAGTCACTTCCAAGGTGTTTTAGTGCCCTGAGATGAGTTTTGAATGGGTTCCTTAACGACTCAGCAAAAGAGAACCCAGGCGAGACCCAAATCGGAATTTGGGCCTAACGGCGCCACGAGGCGAGAGAGAGAGAGAGGGAACTCTTCCTATTAGTCCTAACAGTCACTTCCAAGGTGTTTCGGTGGCCGGTGATGAGTTTTGCGCACGTTCCTTAGCGACGTAGAAAAAGAGGACACAGGCCAGACCCAAATTGGAATTTGGACCCAACGGCGCCTAGAGGCGTGAGAGAGACAGGGAACTCTTCCTATTAGTCGTACCAGTCACTGCCAATGTGTTTCAATGGCCCGAGATGAGTTTTGCACGCGTTCCTTAGCGACTCCGTAAAAGAGGACCCAAGCGAGACTAAAATTGGAATTTGGGCACAAAGGCGCCAAGAGGAGAGAGAGAGACAGAGAACTCTTCCTATTAGTCCTAGCAGTCCCTGCCAAGGTGTTTCAGTGGCCCGAGATGAGTTTTGCACGCGTTACTTATCGTCTCAGCAAAAGAGGACCTGGGCAAGACCCAAATCGGAATTTGAGCCCAACGGCGCCTGGAGGCGAGAGAGAGAAAGGGAACTCTTCCTATTAGTCCTAGCAGTCACTTCTAAGGTGTTTCAGTGGCTCAAGTTGAGTTTTGCGCGCGTTCCTTAGCAACTCAGCAAAAGATGACCCAGGTGAGACCCAAATCAAAATTTTGGCCCAACGGTGCCAGGAGGTGAGAGAGAGATAGGGAACTCTTCCTATTAGTCCTAGCAGTCACTGCCAATGTGTTTCAGTGGCCCGAGATGAGTTTTGCACGCATTCCTTGGCGACTCAGCAAAATAGGACCCACTCGAGACCCAAATCAAAATTTGGGCCCAACGGCGCCAGGAGGTGAAGGAGACACAAGGAACTCTTACTATTACTCCTAGCTCTCACTTCCAAGATGTTTTAGTGGCCCGAGATTAGTTTTGAACGCGTTCCTTAGCGACTCAGCAAAAGAGGACCCAGGCAAGACGTAAATCAGAATTTGGGCCCAACGGCGCCTAGAGGCGAGAGAGAGACAGGGACCTCTTCCTGTTACTCCTAGAAGTCACTGCCAAGGTGTTTCAGTGGCCCAAGATGAGTTTTGAACGTGTTTCTTAGCGACTCAGCAAAAGAGGACCCAGGAGAGACCCAAATTGGAATTTGGGCCCAACAGCGCCAGAAGGTGAGAACAGAGAACTCTTTCTCTTAGTCCTAGCAGTCCCTGCCCAGGTGTTTCAGTGGCCTGAGATTAGTTTTGCGTGCGTTCCTTAACGACTCAGCAATAGAGGACCCAGGCGAGAACAAATCAAAATTTGTGCCCAACGGTGCCAGGAGGCGAGAGAGAGACAGAGAACTGTTCCTATTAGTCCTAGCAGTCACTTCCAACGTGTTTCAGTGGCCCGAGATGAGTTTTGCACGCGTTCCTTAGCGACTCAGCAATAAAGGACCCAAGCGAGATCCAAATTTGAATTTAGACCCAAAGACGCCAGTAGGCGAGAGAGAGACAGAGAACTCTTCCTATTAGTCCTAGCAGTCACTTCCATGGTGTTTCAGGGGCCCGAGATGAGTTTTGAACGCATTTCTTAGCGTCTCAGCAAAAGAGGACCAAGGAGAGACCTAAATTGGAATTTGGGCCCAACGGCGCCAGGAGGTGAGAGAGAGATAGGGAACTCTTCCTATTAGTCCTAGCAGTCACTTCCAAGGTGTTTCAGTGGCCCGAGATGAGTTTTGAACGCGTTCCTTAGCGACTCCGCAAAAGAGGACCCAGGCGAGACTAAAATTGGAATTTCGAGGCAAAGGCGCCCAAAGGAGAGAGAGAGACAGGGAACTTTTCCTACTAGTCATAGCAGTCACCTCCAAGGTGTTTTAGTGGCCCAAGATGAGTTTTGCACGCGTTCCTTAGCGACTCAGCAAAAAAGGACCCAGGTGAGGCCGAAATTGGAATTTGGACCGAAAGGCGCCAGAAGGCGAGAGAGAGACAGAGAACGCTTCCTATAAGTCCTACCAATCACTTCCAAGGTGTTTTAGTGGCCCGAGATGAGTTTTGAACACATTTCTTAGCGTCTCAGCAAAAGAGGACCAAGGAGAGACCTAAATTGGAATTTGGGACCAACGGCGCCAGGAGGTGAGAGAGAGACAGGGAACTCTACCTATTAGTCCTAGCAGTCACTTCCAAGATGTTTCAGTGGCCCGAGATGAGTTTTGAATGCGTTGCATAGCGACTCCGCAAAAGAAGACCCAGGCGAGACTAAAATTGGAATTTGAACCCAAAGGCGCCAGGAGGAAAGAGAGAAATAGAGAACTCTTCCTATTAGTTCTAGAAGTCACTGCCAAGGTGTTTCAGTGGCCTGAGATGAGTTTTGCACTCCTAAGCGAATAAGCGATTGAGGACCCAGGCGAGAACAAATCAGAATTTGGGCCCAACGGCGCCAGGAGGCGAGAGAGAGACAGGGAACTGTTCCTATTAGTCCTAGCAGTCACTTCTATGGTGTTTCAGTGGCCCGACATGAGTTTTGAACGCGTTGCTTAGCGACTCCGCAAAAGAGGACCCAAGGCGAGACTAAAATTGGAATTTGCACACAAAGGCGCCAAGAGGAGAGAGAGACACAGAGAACACTTCCTATTAGTCCTAGCAGTCACTTCCAAGGTGTTTCAGTGGCCCGAGATGAGTTTTGAACGCGTTCCTTAGCGACTCAGCAAAAAAGGACACAGGTAAGATCCAAATTTGAATTTGGACCCAAAGGCGCCAGAAGGCGAGAGAGAGACAGAGAACTCTTCCTATTAGTCCTAGCAGTCACTTCCATGGTGTTTCAGTGGCCCGAGATGAGTTTTGAACGCGTTGCTTAGCGACTCCCCAAAAGAAGACCCAGGCGAGACTAAAATTGGAAGTTGGACACAAAGGCGCCAATAGGAGAGAGAGACACAGGGAACTCTTCCTATTAGTCCTAGCAGTCACTTCCAAGGTGTTTTAGTGGCTCGAGATTAGTTTTGAACGCGTTTCTTAGCGACTCAGCAAAAGAAGACCTAGGCGAGACGCAAATCGGAATTTGGGCCCAACGGCGCCTGGAGGCGAGAGAGAGACAGGGAACTCTTCCTAATAGTTGTAGCAGTCGCTGCCAATGTGTTTCAGTGGCCCGAGATGAGTTTTGCACACGTTCCTTAGCGTCTCAGCAAAAGGGACCCAGGCGAGACCTAAATCGAAATTTGGGCCCAATGGCGCTAGGAGGTGAGAGAGACACAGGGAACTCTTACTAATACTCCTAGCACTCACTTCCAAGGTGTTTTAGCGGCTCGAGATTAGTTTTGAACGCGTTCCGTAGCGACTCAGCAAAAGAGGACCCAGGCGAGACGCAAATCGGAATTTGGGCCCAACGGCGCCAGGAGGTGAGAGAGACACAGGGAACTCTTACTATTACTCCTAGCACTCACTTCCAAGGTGTTTTAGTGGCCCGAGATGAGTTTTGCACGCGTTTCGTAGCGACTCAACAAAAAAGGACCCAGGCAAGGTCCAAATCAAAATTTGGACCCAAAGGCGCCAGAAGGCGAGAGAGAGACAGAGAACTACTCCTATTAGTTCTAGAATTCCCTGCCAAGGTGTTTCAGTGGCCCAAGATGAGTTTTGTATGCGTTCCTAAGCGTCTAAGCAATAGAGGACCGGCAAGAACAAATCAAAATTTGTGCCCAATGGCAATAGGAGGCGCGAGAGAGGCAGGGAACTATTCCTGTTAGTCCTAGCAGTCACTTCCAAGGTGTTTCAGTGGCCCGAGATGAGTTTTACACGTGTTCCTTAGCGACTCAGCAAAAGAGGACCCAGGCCAGACCCAAAAGGGAATTTGGACCGAAAGGCGCTAGAAGGCAAGAGAGAGACAGAGAACTTTTCCTATAATTCCTAGCAGTCACTTCCAAGGTGTTTTAGTGGCCCGAGATGAATTTTACACTTGTTCCTTAGCGACTCCGCAAAAGAGGACCCACGCGAGACTAAAATTGGAATTTGGACCCAAAGGCGCCAGGAGGAAAGAGAGAGACAGGGAACTCTTCCTATTAGTTCTAAAAGTCACGGCAAAGGTCTTTCAGTGGCCCGAGATGAGTTTTGCACGCGTTCCTAAGCGACTAAGCAATAGGGGACCCAGGCGAGAACGAATCAGAATTTGGGCCCAACGGCGACAGGAGGCGAGAGAGAGACAGGGAACTGTTCCTTTTAGTCCTAGTAGTCACTCCAAACGTGTTTCAGTGGCCCGAGACGACTTTTGCACGCGTTTCGTAGCGACTCAGCAAAAAAGGACCTAGGCAAAATCCAAATTTGAATTTGGACCCAAAGGCGCCAGAAGGCGAGAGAGAGACAGAGAACTCTTCCTATTAGTCCTAGCAGTCACTTCCATGGTGTTTCAATGGCCCGAGATGAGTGTTGAATGCGTTGATTAGCGACTCCGCAAAAGAGGACCCAGGCGAGACTAAAATTGGAATTTGGACACAAAGGCGCCAATAGGAGAGAGAGAGAGGGAACTCTTCCTATTAGTCCTAGCAGTCACTTCGAAGGTGTTTGAGTGGCCCAAGATGTGTTTTGAACGCGTTACTTAGCGACTCAACAGAAGGGGACCTAGGAGAGACCCAAATTGGAATTTAGGCCCAACGGCGCCAAGAGGTGAGAGAGAGACAGGGAACTCTTCCTATTAGTCCTAGCTGTCACTGCCAAGGTGTTTCAGTGGCCCGAAATGAGTTTTGCACGCGTTCCTTAGCGACTCAGCAAAAGAGGACCCAGGCGAGACACAAATTGGAATTTGGGCCCAACGGCGCCTGGAGGCGAGAGAGAGACAGGGAACTGTTCCTATTACTCCTAGCAGTCACTTCCATGGTGTTTCAGTGGCCCGAGATGAGTTTTGCACGCGTTCCTTGGCGTCTTAGCAAAAGAGGACCCAGGCGAGACCCAAATCAAAATTTGGGCCCAACGACGCCAGGAGGTGAGAGAGACACAGGGAACTCTTACTATTACTCCTAGCACTCACTTCCAAGGAGTTTTAGTGGCCCGAGATTAGTTTTGAACGCGTTCCTTAGCGACTCAGCAAAAGAGGACCCACGCGAGACGCAAATCGGAATTTGGGCCCAACGGCGCCTGGAGGCGAGAGAGAGACAGGGAACTGTTCGTATTAGTTCTAGAAGTCCCTGCCAAGGTGTTTCAGTGGCCCAAGATGAGTTTTGTGTGCGTTCCTAAGCTTCTAAGCAATAGAGGACCCAGGCAAGAACAAATCAAAATTTGTGCCCAACGGCGCTAGGAAGCGCGAGAGAGGCAGGGAACTGTTCCTGTTAGTCCTAGCAGTCACTTCCAAGGTGTTTCAGTGGCCCGAGATAAGTTTTGAACGCGATCCTTAGTGACTCAGCAAAAGGGGACCTAGGAGAGACCCAAATTGGAATTTAGGCCCAACGGCGCCAGGAGGTGAGAGAAAGATAGGGAACTCTTCCTATTAGTCCTAGCAGTCACTTCCAAGGTGTTTCAGTGGCCCGAGATGAGTTTTGAACGCGTTCCTTAGTGACTCAGCAAAAAAGGACCCAAGCAAGATCCAAATTTGAATTTGGACCCAAAGGCGCCAAAAGGCGAGAGAGAGACAGAGAACTCTTCCTATTAGTCCTAGCAGTCACTTCCATGGTGTTTCAGCGGCCCGAGATGAGTTTTGAACGCGTTGCTTAGCGACTCCGCAAAAGAGGACCCAAGCGAGACTAAAATTGGAAGTTGGACACAAAGGCGCCAATAGGAGAGAGAGAGACAGGGAACTCTTCCTATTAGTCCTAGCAGTCACTTCCAAGGTGTTTTAGTGGCTCGAGATTAGTTTTGAAAGCGTTTCTTAGCGACTCAGCAAAAGAAGACCTAGGCGAGACGCAAATCAAAATTTAGGCCCAACGGCGCCTGGAGGCGAGAGAGAGACAGGGAACTCTTCCTAATAGTTGTAGCAGTCGCTGCCAATGTGTTTCAGTGGCCCCAGATGAGTTTTACACGTTCGTTAGCGTCTCAGCAAAAGGGACCCAGGCGAGACCCAAATCGAAATTTGGGCCCAACGGCGCCAGGAGGTGAGAGAGACACAGGGAACTTTTACTATTACTCCTAGCACTCACTTCCAAGGTGTTTTAGTGGCCCGAGATGAGTTTTGCACGCGTTTCATAGCGACTCAGCAAAAAAGGACGCAGGCAAGGTCCAAATCAAAATTTGGACCCAAAGGCGCCAGAAGGCGAGAGAGAGACAGAGAACTCCTCCTATTAGTTCTAGAATTCCCTGCCAAGGTGTTTCAGTGGCCCAAGATGAGTTTTGTATGCGTTCCTAAGCATCTAAGCAATAGAGGACCGGCGAGAACAAATCAAAATTTTTGCCCAACGGCAACAGGAGGCGCGAGAGAGGCAGGGAACTATTCCTGTTATTCCTAGCAGTCACTTCCAAGGTGTTTCAGTGGCCCGTGATGAGTTTTACACGCGTTCCTTAGTGATTCAGCAAAAAAGGACCCAGGCCAGACCCAAATTGGAATTTGGACCGAAAGGCGCCAGAAGGCAAGAGAGAGACAGAGAACTTTTCCTATAAGTCCTAGCAGTCACTTCCAAGGTGTTTTAGTGGCCCGAGATGAGTTTTACACGTGTTCCTAAGCGACTCCGCAAAAGAGGACCCAGGCGAGACTAAAATTGGAATTTGGACCCAAAGGCGCCAGGAGGAAAGAGAGAGACAGGGAACTCTTCCTATTAGTTCTAAAAGTCATTGCAAAGGTCTTTCAGTGGCCCGAGATGAGTTTTGCACGCGTTCCTAAACGACTAAGCAATAGAGGACCCAGGCGAGAACAAATCAGAATTTGGGCACAACGGCGACAGGAGGCGAGAAAGAGACAGGGAACTGTTCCTATTAGTCCTAGCAGTCACTCCAAACGTGTTTCAGGGGCCCGACACGAGTTTTGCACGCCTTTCGTAACGACTCAGCAAAAAAGGACCCAGGCAAGATCCAAATTTGAATTTGGACCCAAAGGCGCCAGAAGGTGAGAGAGAGACAGAGAACTCTTCCTATTCGTCCTAGCAGTGACTTCCATGGTGTTTCAATGGCCCGAGATGAGTGTTGAATGCGTTGATTAGCGACTCCGCAAAAGAGGACCCAGGCGAGACTAAAATTGGAATTTGGACACAAAGGCGCCAATAGGAGAGAGAGAGAGAGGGAACTCTTCCTATTAGTCCTAGCAGTCACTTCCAAGGTGTTTTAGTGGCCCGAGATGAGTTTTGAACGCGTTACATAGCGACTCAGCAGAAGGGGACCTAGGAGAGACCCAAATTGGAATTTAGGCCCAACGGCGCCAGGAGGTGAGAGAGAGACAGGGAACTCTTCCTATTAGTCCTAGCAGTCATTTCCAAGGTGTTTCAGTGGCACGAGATGAGTTTTGAACGCGTTCCTTAGCGACTCAGCAAAAAAGGACCCAGGCAAGATCCAAATTTGAATTTGGACCCAAAGGCGCCAGAACGCGAGAGAGAGATAGAGAACTCTTCCTATTAGTTCTAGAAGTCCCTGCCAAGGTGTTTCAGTGGCCCAACATGAGTTTTGTATGCGTTCCTAAGCGTCTAAGCAATAGAGGACCGGCGAGAACAAATCAAAATTTGTGCCCAACGGCAACAGGAGGCGCGAGAGAGGCAGGGAACTATTCCTGTTAGTCCTAGCAGTCACTTCCAAGGTGTTTCAGTGGCCCGTGATGAGTTTTACACGCGTTCCTTAGTGACTCAGCAAAAAAGGACCCAGGCCAGACCCAAATTGGAATTTGGACCGAAAGGCGCCAGAAGGCAAGAGAGAGACAGAGAACTTTTCCTATAAGTCCTAGCAGTCACTTCCAAGGTGTTTTAGTGGCCCGAGATGAGTTTTACACGTGTTCCTAAGCGACTCCGCAAAAGAGGACCCTGGCGAGACTAAAATTGGAATTTGGACCCAAAGGCGCCAGGAGGAAAGAGAGAGACAGGGAACTCTTCCTATTAGTTCTAAAAGTCATTGCAAAGGTCTTTCAGTGGCCCGAGATGAGTTTTGCACGCGTTCCTAAACGACTAAGCAATAGAGGACCCAGGCGAGAACAAATCAGAATTTGGGCACAACAGCGACAGGAGGCGAGAAAGAGACAGGGAACTGTTCATATTAGTCCTAGCAGTCACTCCAAACGTGTTTCAGGGGCCCGACACGAGTTTTGCACGCCTTTCGTAACGACTCAGCAAAAAAGGACCCAGGCAAGATCCAAATTTGAATTTGGACCCAAAGGCGCCAGAAGGTGAGAGAGAGACAGAGAACTCTTCCTATTAGTCCTAGCTGTGACTTCCATGGTGTTTCAATGGCCCGAGATGAGTGTTGAATGCGTTGATTAGCGACTCCGCAAAGGAGGACCCAGGCGAGACTAAAATTGGAATTTGGACACAAAGGCGCCAATAGGAGAGAGAGAGAGGGGGAACTCTTCCTATTAGTCCTAGCAGTCACTTCCAAGGTGTTTTAGTGGCCCGAGGTGAGTTTTGAACACGTTACTTAGCGACTCAGCAGAAGGGGACCTAGGAGAGACCCAAATTGGAATTTAGGCCCAACGGCGCCAGGAGGTGAGAGAGAGACAGGGAACTCTTCCTATTAGTCCTAGCTGTCACTGCCAAGGTGTTTCAGTGGCCCGAAATGAGTTTTGCACGCGTTCCTTAGCGACTCAGCAAAAGAGGACCCAGGCGAGACACAAATTGGAATTTTGGCCCAACGGTGCCTGGAGGCGAGAGAGAGACAGGGAACTGTTCCTATTACTCCTAGCAGTCACTTCCATGGTGTTTCAGTGGCCCGCGATGAGTTTTGCACGCGTTCCTTGGCGTCTTAGCAAAAGAGGACCCAGGCGAGACCCAAATCAAAATTTGGGCCCAACGGCGCCAGGAGGTGAGAGAGACACAGGGAACTCTTACTATTACTCCTAGCACTCACTTCCAAGGAGTTTTAGTGGCCCGAGATTAGTTTTGAACGCGTTCCTTAGCGACTCAGCAAAAGAGGACCCACGCGAGACGCAAATCGGAATTTGGGCCCAACGGCGCCTGGAGGCGAGAGAGAGACAGGGAACTGTTCGTATTAGTTCTAGAAGTCCCTGCCAAGGTGTTTCAGTGGCCCAAGATGAGTTTTGTGTGCGTTCCTAAGCTTCTAAGCAATAGAGGACCCAGGCAAGAACAAATCAAAATTTGTGCCCAACGGCGCTAGGAAGCGCGAGAGAGGCAGGGAACTGTTCCTGTTAGTCCTAGCAGTCACTTCCAAGGTGTTTCAGTGGCCCGAGATAAGTTTTGAACGCGATCCTTAGCGACTCAGCAAAAGGGGACCTAGGAGAGACCCAAATTGGAATTTAGGCCCAACGGCGCCAGGAGGTGAGAGAGAGACAGGGAACTCTTCCTATTAGTCCTAGCAGTCACATCCAAGGTGTTTCAGTGGCCCGAGATGAGTTTTGAACGCGTTCCTTAGCGACTCAGCAAAAAAGGACCCAGGCAAGATCCAAATTTGAATTTGGACCCAAAGGCGCCAGAAGGCGAGAGAGAGACAGAGAACTCTTCCTATTAGTTCTAGAAGTCCCTGCCAAGGTGTTTCAGTGGCCCAACATGAGTTTTGTATGCGTTCCTAAGCGTCTAAGCAATAGAGGACCCGGCGAGAACAAATCAAAATTTGTGCCCAACGGCAACAGGAGGCGCGGGAGAGGTAGGGAACTATTCCTGTTAGTCCTAGCAGTCATTTCCAAGGTGTTTCAGTGGCCCGAGATGAGTTTTACACGCGTTCCTTAGCGACTCAGCAAAAGAGGACCCAGGCCAGACCCAAATGGGAATTTGGACCGAAAGGCGCCAGAAGGCAAGAGAGAGACAGAGAACTTTTCCTATAAGTCCTAGCAGTCACTTCCAAGGTGTTTTAGTGGCCCGAGATGAATTTTACACGTGTTCCTTAGCGACTCCGCAAAAGAGGACCCACGCGAGACTAAAATTGGAATTTGGACCCAAAGGCGCCAGGAGGAAAGAGAGAGACAGGGAACTCTTCCTATTAGTTCTAAAAGTCACTGCAAAGGTCTATCAGTGGCCCGAGATGAGTTTTGCACGCGTTCCTAAGCGACTAAGCAATAGGGGACCCAGGCGAGAACGAATCAGAATTTGGGCCCAACGGCGCCAGGAGGCGAGAGAGAGACAGGGAACTGTTCCTTTTAGTCCTAGCAGTCACTCCGAACGTGTTTCAGTGGCCCGAGACGACTTTTGCACGCGTTTCGTAGCGACTCAGCAAAAAAGGACCCAGGCAAGATCCAAATTTGAATTTGGACCCAAAGGCGCCAGAAGGCGAGAGAGAGACAGAGAACTCTTCCTATTAGTCCTAGCAGTCACTTCCATGGTGTTTCAATGGCCCGAGATGAGTGTTGAATGCGTTGATTAGCGACTCCGCAAAAGAGGACCTAGGCGAGACTAAAATTGGAATTTGGACACAAAGGCGCCAATAGGAGAGAGAGAGAGAGAGGGAACTCTTCCTATTAGTCCTAGCAGTCACTTCCAAGGTGTTTTAGTGGCCCAAGATGTGTTTTGAATGCGTTACTTAGCGACTCAGCAGAAGGGGACCTAGGAGAGACCCAAATTGGAATTTAGGCCCAACGGCGCCAAGAGGTGAGAGAGAGACAGGGAACTCTTCCTATTAGTCCTAGCTGTCAATGCCAAGGTGTTTCAGTGGCCCGAAATGAGTTTTGCACGCGTTCCTTAGCGACTCAGCAAAAGAGGACCCAGGCGAGACACAAATTGGAATTTGGGCCCAACGGTGCCTGGAGGCGAGAGAGAGACAGGGAACTGTTCCTATTAGTCCTAGCAGTCACTTCCATGGTGTTTCAGTGGCCCGAGATGAGTTTTGCACGCGTTCCTTGGCGTCTTAGCAAAAGAGGACCCAGGCGAGACCCAAATCAAAATTTGGGCCCAACGGCGCCAGGAGGTGAGAGAGACACAGGGAACTCTTACTATTACTCCTAGCACTCACTTCCAAGGAGTTTTAGTGGCCCGAGATTAGTTTTGAACGCGTTCCTTAGGGACTCAGCAAAAGAGGACCCACGCGAGACGCAAATCGGAATTTGGGCCCAACGGCGCCTGGAGGCGAGAGAGAGACAGGGAACTCTTCGTATTAGTTCTAGAAGTCCCTACCAAGGTGTTTCAGTGGCCCAAGATGAGTTTTGTATGCGTTCCTAAGCTTCTAAGCAATAGAGGACCTAGGCAAGAACAAATCAAAATTTGTGCCCAACGGCGCTAGGACGCGCGAGAGAGGCAGGGAACTTTTCCTGTTAGTCCTAGCAGTCACTTCCAAGGTGTTTCAGTGGCCCGAGATGAGTTTTGAACGCGATCCTTAGCGACTCAACAAAAGGGGACCTAGGAGAGACCCAAATTAGAATTTAGGCCCAACGGCGCCAGGAGGTGAGAGAAAGACAGGGAACTCTTCCTATTACTCCTAGCAGTCACTTCCAAGGTGTTTCAGTGGCCCGAGATGAGTTTTGAACGCGTTCTTTAGCGACTCAGCAAAAAAGGACCCAAGCAAGATCCAAATTTGAATTTGGACCCAAAGGCGCCAAAAGGCGAGAGAGAGACAGAGAACTCTTCCTATTAGACCTAGCAGTCACTTCCATGGTGTTTCAGCGGCCCGAGATGAGTTTTGAACGCGTTGCTTAGCGACTCCGCAAAAGAGGACCCAAGCGAGACTAAAATTGGAAGTTGGACACAAAGGCGCCAATAGGAGAGAGAGAGACAGGGAACTCTTCCTATTAGTCCTAGCAGTCACTTCCAAGGTGTTTTAGTGGCTCGAGATTAGTTTTGAACGCGTTTCTTAGCGACTCAGCAAAAGAAGACCCAGGCGAGACGCAAATCGGAATTTGGGCCCAACGGCGCCTGGAGGCGAGATAGAGACAGGGAACTCTTCCTAATAGTTGTAGCAGTCGCTGCCAATGTGTTTCAGTGGCCCGAGATGAGTTTTGCACACGTTCTTTAGGGTCTCAGCAAAAGGGACCCAGGCGAGACCCAAATCGAAATTTGGGCCCAACGGCGCCAGGAGGTGAGAGAGACACAGGGAACTCTTACTATTATTCCTAGCACTGACTTCCAAGGTGTTTTAGCGGCTCGAGATTAGTTTTGAACGCGTTCCGTAGCGACTCAGCAACAGAGGACCCAGGCGAGACTAAAATTGGAATTTAGACCCAAAGGCGCTAGAAAGCGAGAGAGAGACAGAGAACTCTTCCTATAAGTCCTAGCAGTCACTTCCATGGTGTTTCAGTGGCCCAGATGAGTTTTGAACGCGTTGCGTAGCGACTCCGCAAAAGAGGACCAAGGCGAGACCCAAATTGGAATTTGGACCCAAAGGCGCTAGAAGGCGAGAGAGAGATAGAGAACTCTTCCTATTAGTTCTAGCAGTCACTTTCAAGGTGTTTCAGTGGCCCAAGATGACTTTTGCACGCGTTCCTTAGCTACTCAGCAAAAAAGGACCCAGGCGAGACCCAAATTGGAATTTGGACCCAAAGGCGCCAGAAGGCAAGAGAGAGACAGAGAACTCTTCCTATAAGTCCTAGCAGTCACTTACAAGGTGTTTCAGTGGCCCGAGATGAGTTTTTCACGCGTTCCTTAGCGACTCAGCAATAGAGGACCCAGGCGAGACCCAAATCGAAATTTGGGCCCAACGGCGCCAGGAGGTGAGAGAGACATAGGGAACTCTTACCATTACTCATAGCAGTCACTTCCAAGGTGTTTTAGTGCCTCGAGATGAGTTTTCAACATGTTCCTTAGCGACTCAGCAAAAGAGGACCCAGTCAAGACCCGAATCAGAATTTGGGCCAAACGGCGCCAAGGGGCGAGAGAGAGATAGCGAACTCTTCCTATTAGTACTAGCAGTCACTTCCAAGGTGTTTCAGTGGCTCGAGTTGAGTTTTGCACGCGTTCCTTAGCCACTCAGCAAAAGAGGACCCAGGCTAGAGCCAAATTGGAATTTGCACCGAAAGCTTTAGGACGCGAGAAAGAGACAAGGAACTCTTCCTATTAGTCCGAGCAGTCACTTCCAAGGTGTTTCAGTGGCCCGTGATGAGTTTTGCACGTGTTCCTTAGCGACTCAGTAAAAGAGGACCCACGCGAGACCCAAATTGGAATTTGGACCCAACGGCGCCAGGAGGTGAGAGAGACACAGGGAACTCTTGCTATTAGTCCTAGGAGTCACTTCCAAGGTGTTTTAGTGGCCCGAGAGGAGTTTTGAGCGCGTTCCTTAGCGACTCAGCAAAAGTGGACCCAGGAGAGACCCAAATCGGAATTTGGGCACAATGGTGCCAGGAAGTGAGAGAGACACAGGGAACTTTTACTATTAGTCCTACCAGTCACTTCCCAGGTGTTTTAGTGGCCCGAGATGAGTTTTGAACGCGTTCCTTAATGACTCAGCAAAAGAGGACCCAAGCGAGACCCAAGTCAGAATTTGGGCCCAACGGCGCCAGGAGGCGAGAGAGAGACATGGAACTCTTCCTATTAGTTGTAGCAGTCACTGCCAATGTGTTTTAGTGGCCCGAGATGTGTTTTGCACGCGTTCCTTAGCGACTCAGCAAAAGAGGACCCAAGCGAGACCCAAGTCAGAATTTGGGCCCAACGGCGCCAAGAGGCGAGAGAGAGATAGGGAACTCTTCCTATTAGTCCTAGCAGTCACTTCCAACATGTTTCAGTGGCTCGTGTTTAGTTTTACGCGCGTTCCTTAATAACACAGCAAAAGAGGACCTAGGCGAGACTCAAATTGGAAGTTGGACCCAAAGGCGCCAGGAGGAAAGAGAGAGACGGAGAACTCTTCCTATTAGTCCTAGCAGACACTGCCAATGTGTTTCAGTGGCCTGAGATGAGTTTTGCACGCGTTCCTTAACGACTCAGCAAAAGAGGACCCAGGCGAGACCTAAATCGAAATTTGGGCTCAACGGCACCAAGAGGTGAGAGAGACACCCGGAAATCTTACTATTACTCCTAGCAGTCACTTCCAAGGTGTTTTAGTGGCCCGAGATGAGTTTTGAACGTGTTCCTTTGTGACTCAGCAAAAGAGGAGCCAGGCGAGACCCAAATCAGAATTTGGGCCCAACGGCGCCTGGAGGCGAGAGAGAGACAGGGAACTCCTCCTATTAGTCCTAGAAGTCATTGCCAGGGTGTTTCAGTGGCCCGAGATGTGTTTTGTATGCGTTCCTAAGCGTCTAAGTAATAGAGGACCCAGGCGAGAACAATCCAAAATTGGTGCCCAACGGTGCCAGGAGGCGCGAGAGAGGCAGAGAACTGTTCCTGTTAGTTCTAGCAGTCACTATCAAGGTGTTTCAGTGGCCCGCGATGTGTTTTGCACGCGTTCCTTAGCGACTCAGCAAAAAAGGACACAGGCAAGACCCAAATTGGAATTTTGACCCAAAGGCACAAGAAGGCGAGAGAGAGACAGAGAACTCTTCCTATTAGTCCTAGCAGTCACTGCCAATGTGTTTTAGTGGTCTGAGATGAGTTTTGAACGCGTTCCTTAGCGACTTAGCAAAAGAGGATCCAGGCGAGACCTAAATCGGAATTTGGGCGCAACGGTGCCAGGAGGCGAGAGTGAGACAGGGAACTCTTCCAATTAGTCCTAGCAGTCACTTCCAAGGTGTTTCAGTGGCTCAAGTTGAGTTTTACGCGCGTTCCTTAGCGACTCAGCAAAAGAGGACCTAGGCGAGACTCAAATTGGAATTTGGACCCAAAGGTGCCAAGAGGAGAGAGAGAAACGGAGAAGTCTTCCTATTAGTCCTAGTAGTCACTTCCAATGTGTTTTAGTGGCCCGAGATGAGTTTTGCAGGCGTTCCATAGCGACTCAGCAAAAGAGGACCCAGGCGAGACCCAAATCGAAATTTGGGCCCAACGGCGCCAAGAGGCGAGAGTGAGACAGGGAACTCTTCCAATTAGTCCTAGCAGTCACTTCTAAGGTGATTCAGTGGCTCAAGTTGAGTTTTGCGCGCGTTCCTTAATGACTCAGCAAAAGAGGACCTAGGCAACACTCAAATTGGAATTTGGACCCAAAGGCGCCATGAGGAGAGAGAGAGACAGGAAACTCTTCCTATTCGTCCTAGAAGTCACTGCCAACGTGTTTCAGTGGCCCGAGATGAGTTTTGCACGTGTTCCTAAGCGACTAAGCAAGAGAGGACTCAGGCGAGAACAAATCAGAATTTGGGCCCAACGGCGCTAAGAGGCGAGAGAGAGATAGGGAACTGTTGCTATTAGTCCTCCCAGTCACTTTCAACGTGTTTCAGTTGCCCGAGATGGGTTTTGTACGCGTTCCTTAGCGACTAAGCAAAAAAGGACTCAGGCGAGACCCAAATTGGAATTTGGACCCAAAGGCGCTAGAACGCGAGAGACAGACAGAGAACTCTTCCTATTAGTCCTAGCAGTCACTGCTAATGTGTTTCAGTGGCCCGAGATAAGTTTTGCACGTGTTCCATAGCTACCCAGCAATAGACGACCCAGGTGAGACCCAAATCAAAATTTGGGCCCAACGGCACCAGGAGGTGAGAGAGACACAGGGAACTCTTGCTAATAGTCCTAGGAGTCACTTCCAAGGTGTTTTGGTGGCCCGAGAGGAGTTTTGAGCGCATTCCTTAGCAACTCGCAAAAGAGGACCCAGGCGAGACCCAAATCAGAATTTGGGCCCAATTACGCCAGGAAGTGAGAGAGACACAGGGAACATTTACTATTAGTCCTACCAGTGACTTCCAAGGTGTTTTAGTTGCCCAAGATGAGTTTTGAACGTGTTCCTTAGCGACTCAGCAAAAGAGGACCCAGGCGAGACCCAAATCGGAATTTGGGCCCAATGGCGCCAGGAGGCGAGAGAGAGACAGGGAACTCTTCCTATTAGTCCTAGCAGTCACTTCCTAGGTGTTTCAGTGGCTCGAGATGTGTTTTGCATGCGTTCCTTAGTGATTCAACAAAAGAGGACCCAGGCGAGACCCAAATTGGAATATTGGACCCAAAGGCGGCAGGAGGCGATAGAGAGACAGGGAGCTCTACCTATTAGTCCTGGCAGTCACTTCTAATGGGTTTCAGTGGCCGGAGATATGTTTTGCACGCATTCCTTAGCGACTCAGCAAAAGAGGACCCAGGCGAGACCCAACATGGAATTTGGACCCAAAGGCTCTAGGAGGTGAGAGAGAGACAGAGAACTCTTCCTATTAGTCCTAACAGCCACTTCAAAGGTCTTTCAGTGGCTCGGGATGAGTTTTACACGCGTTCCTTAGCGATTCATCAAAAGAGAACCCAGGCGAGACCTAAATTAGAATTTGGACCCAAAGGCGCCAGAAGACGAGGGAGAGACAAGGAACTCTTCCTATTAGTCCTAGCAGTCACTTCCAAGCTGTTTCAGTGCCCCGAGATGAGTTTTGCACGCATTCCTTAGCGACTTAGGAAAAGAGGACCCAAGCGAGACCCAAATTGGAATTTGGACCCAAAGGCCCCAGGAGGCGAGAGAGAGACATGGAACTCTTCCTATTAGTCCTGGCAGTCACTACCAAGGTGTTTCAGTGCTCCGAGATGAGTTTTGTACAGGTTCCTTATCGACTAAGTGAAAGAGGACCCATGCGCGACCCAAATCAAAATTTGGGCCCGACAGCATCACGAGTCGAGAGAGAGAAAGGGAACTCTTCCTATTAGTCCTAGCAGTCACTTCCAAGGTGTTTCAGTGGCCCGAGATGAGTTTTGCACGCATTCCTTAGCGACTCAGCAAAAGAGGACCAAGCGAGATCCAAATTGGAATTTGGACCCAAAGGCCCCAGGAGGTGAGAGAGAGACAGAAAACTCTTTCTATTAGTCCAGCAGTCACTTCCAAGGTGTTTCAGTGGCCCGAGATGAGTTTTGCACGCGTTCCTTAGTGACTCAGCAAAACAGGACCCAGGCGAGAGCCAAATTGAAATTAGGACCCAAAGGCGCCAGGAGGCGAGAGAGAGACAAAGAACTCTTCCAATTAGGCCTAGCAGTCACTTCCAAGGTGTTGCAGTTGCCCGAGATGAGTTTTGCAAGTGTTCCTTTGTGACTCAGTAAAAGAGGACCCATGCGAGACCCAAATTGGAATTTGGACCCAAAGGCGCCAGGAGGTGAGATAGACACAGAGAACTCTTTATATTAGGCCTAACAGTCACTTCCAAGGTGTTTTAGTGGCCTGAGATAAGTTTTGTACGCATTCCTTAGCGACTCAGCAAAAGATAACCCACGCGATACCCAAATTGGAATTTGGAA
Source organism: Abrus pulchellus subsp. cantoniensis (assembly GCA_024086825.1). Taxonomy (NCBI): domain Eukaryota; kingdom Viridiplantae; phylum Streptophyta; class Magnoliopsida; order Fabales; family Fabaceae; genus Abrus; species Abrus pulchellus. Next base: position 1,151,612 of record CM044057.1, on the reverse strand, counting down.
CCAAAGGCGCTAGGAGGTGAGAGAGAGACAGAGAACTCTTCCTATTAGTCCTAGCAGCCACTTTCAAGGTCATTCAGTGGCCCAAGATGAGTTTTGCACGCGTTACTTAGCGACTCAACAAAAGAGAACCCAGGCGGGACTGAAATTGGAATTTGGACCCAAAGGCCCAAGGAGGCGAGAGAGAGACATGGAACTCTTCCTATTAGTCCTGGCAGTCACTACCAAGGTGTTTCAGTGCTCCGAGATGAGTTTTGTACACGTTCCTTATGACTAAGTGAAAGAGGACCTATGCGTGACCCAAATCAAAATTTGGGCCCGACGGCGCCAAGAGTCGAGAGAGAGAAAGGGAACTCTTCCTATTAGTCCTAGCAATCACTTCCAAGGTGTTTTAGTGGCCCGAGATGAGTTTTCCACGCGTTCCTTACTGACTCAGCAAAAGAGGACCCAGGCGATACCCAAATTGAAATTTGGACCCAAAGGCGCCAGGAGGCGAGAGAGAGACAGGGAACTCTTCCTTTTAGTCCTAGCGGTCACCGCCAAGGTGTTTCAGTAGCCCAAGATAAGTTTTGCACGCGTTCCTTAACGACTAAGCAAAAGAGGACCCAGGCGAGACCCAAATCGGAATTTTGGCCCAACAGCTCCAGGAGGCGAGTTAGAGACAGGGAACTCTTCCTATTAGTCCTAGCAGTCACTTCCAAGGTGTTTCAGTGGCCCGAGATGAGTTTTGCATGCGTTTCTTAGCGACTAAGCAAAAGAGGACCCATGCGTGACCAAAATCAGAATTTTGGCCCAATGGCGCCAAGAGGTGAGAGAGAGACAGGGAACTCTTCCTATTAGTCGTAGCAGTCACTTCCAAGTTGTTTAAGTGGCCCGAAATGAGTTTTGCACGCCTTCCTTAGAGTCTCAGCGAAAGAGGACCAAAGTGAGACCGAAATTGGAATTCGGACCCAAAGGCGACAGGAGGTGAGAGAGAGATAGAGAACTCTTCCTATTAGTCCTAGCAGTCACTTCCAAGGTGTTTCAGTGGCCCAAGATGAGTTTTGCACGCGTTCCTTAAAGTCTCAGCGAAAGAGGACCCAAGTGAGACCCAAATTAGAATTCGGACCCAAAGGCGACAAGAGGTGAGAGAGAGATAGAGAACTCTTGCTATTAGTCCTAGCAGTCACTTCCAAGGTGTTTCAGTGGCCCAAGATGAGTTTTGCACGCGTTACTTAGCGACTCAGCAAAAGAGGACCACACGAGACCCAAATTGGAATTTGGACCCAAAGGCGTCATGAAGCGAGAGAGAGACAGGGAACTCTTCCTACTAGTCCTAGCAGTCACTTCCAAGGTGTTTCAGTGGCCCGAGATGTGTTTTGCATGTGTTCCTTAGTGATTCAGCACAAGAGGACCCAGGCGAGGCGCAAATTTGAATATTGGACCCAAAGGCGCAAGGAGGCGAGAGAGAGACAGGGAACTCTTCCTATTAGTCCTAGCAGTCACTTCCAAGGTGTTTTAGTGGCCTGAGATAAGTTTTGTACGCATTCCTTAGCGACACAGCAAAAGAGGTCCCACGCGAGACCCAAATTGGAATTTGAACCCAAAGGGGCTAGGAGGTGAGAGAGACACAAAGAACTCTTCCTATTAGTCCTAGCAGCCACTTTCAAGGTCTTTCGGTGGCCCAAGATGAGTTTTACACGCGTTCCTTAGCGACTCAGCAAAAGAGAACCCAGGCGAGACCGAAGTTGGAATTTGGACCCAAAGGCCCTAGGAGGCGAGAGAGAGACATGGAACTCTTCCTATTAGCAAGCGAGACCTAAATCGAAATTTGGACCCAACGGCGCCAGGAGGCGAGAGAGAAACAGGGAACTCTTTCTATTAGTCTTGTTAGTCACTTCCAAGGTGTTTCAGTGGCCCCAGATGAGTTTTGCACGCGTTCCTTAGCGACTAAGCAAAAGAGGAGCCAGCCCAGACCAAAATTAGAATTTGGGCCCAATGGCGCCCGGAGGCAAGAGAGATACAGGGAAATCTTCCTATTAGTTCTAGCAGTCACTGCCAAGGTGTTTCAGTGGCCCGAGATGAGTCTTGCACGCGATCCTTAGCGACTCAACAAAGAGGACCCAAGCGAGACCCAAATTGAAATTTGGGCCCAACGGCGGCAGGAGGCGAGAGAGAGATAGAGAACTCTTCCTATTAGTCTTATTAGTCCCTTCGTAGGTGTTTCAGTGGCCCGAGATGAGTTTTGAACTCGTTCCATAGTGACTCAGCAAAAAAGGACCCAGGCGAGATCCAAATTGGAATTTGGACCCAAAGGCGCTAAGAGGCGAGAGAGAGATAGGAAACTCTTCCTATTAGTCCTAGCAGTCACTTCCAAGGTGTTTCAGTGGCCGAAGATGAGTTTTGCACGCGTTCCTTAGCGATTCAGTAAAAGAGGACCTTTAGGAGACCCAAATTGGAATTTGGTCCCAAAGGCGCCAGGAGGCGATAGAGAGACAGGGAACTCTTCCAATTAGTACTAGCAGTCACTTTTAAGGTGTTTCAGTGGCCCGAGAAGAGTTTTGCACGCGTTCCTTAGCGACTCAGTAAACGAGGACCTAGGCGAGACCCAAATTGAAATTTGGGCCGAAGGGTGCCAGTAGGCGAGAGAGAGACAGAGAACTCTTCCTATTAGTCCTAGCAGTCACTTCCAAGGTGTTTCAGTGGCCGAAGATGAGTTTTGCACGCGTTCCTTAGCGATTCAGTAAAAGAGGACCTTTAGGAGACCCAAATTGGAATTTGGTCCCAAAGGCGCCAGGAGGCGATAGAGAGACAGGGAACTCTTCCAATTAGTACTAGCAGTCACTTTTAAGGTGTTTCAGTGGCCCGAGATGAGTTTTGCACGCGTTCCTTAGCGACTCAGTAAACGAGGACCTAGGCGAGACCCAAATTGAAATTTGGGCCGAAGGGTGCCAGTAGGCGAGAGAGAGACAGAGAACTCTTCCTATTAGTCCTAGCAGTCACTTCCAAGGTGTTTCAGTGCCCCGAGATGAGTTTCGCACGTGTTCCTTACTGACTCAGCAAAAGAGGACCTTGGCGATTCCTAAATCAGAATTTGGGACCTACGGCGCCAGGAGGCGAGAGAGAAACAGGGAACTCTTCCTTTTAGTCCTAGCAGTCACTTCAAAGGTGTTTCAATGGCCCGAGATGAGTCTCTCACGAATCCTTAGCGACTCAGCAACAGAGGACCTAGGCGAGACCCAAACCAAAATTTGGGCACAACGACGCCAGGAGGCGAGAGAGAGACAGAGAACTCTTCCTATTAGTTTTATTACTCCCTTCCAAGGTGTTTCAGTGGCCCGCGATGAGTTTTGTATGCTTTCCATAAAGACTCAGCAAGAAAGGACCCAGGCGAGACCCAAATTGGAATTTGGACCCAAAGGCGCCAGGAGGCGAGAGAGAGATAGGAAACTCTTCCTATTAGTCCTAGCAGTCACTTCCAAGGTGTTTCAGTGGCCGAAGATGAGTTTTGCACGCGTTCCTTAGCGACTCAGTAAAAGAGGACCTTTGCGAGACCCAAATTGGAATTTGATCCCAAAGGCGCCAGGAGGCGATAGAGAGACAGGGAACTCTTCCAATTAGTACTAGCAGACACTTTTAAGGTGTTTCAGTGGTCTGAGATGAGTTTTGCACGTTCCTTAGCGACTAATCAAAAGAGGACCTAGGCGAGACCCAAATTGAAATTTGGGCCGAACGGCGCCAGTAGGCGAGAGAGAGAGAGGGAACTTGTCCTATTAGTCTTAGCAGTCACTTCCAAGGTGTTTCAGTGGCCCGAGATGAGTTTCGTAAGCGTTCCTTACTGACTCAGCAAAAGAGGAGCCTGGCGATTCCCGAATTAGAATTTGGGCCCAACGGCGCCAGGAGGCGAGAGAGAGACAGGGAACTCTTCCTTTTAGTCCTAGCAGTCACTTCCAAGGTGTTTCAGTGGCTCGAGATGAGTCTTGCACGCAATGCTTACCAACTCAGCAAAAGAGGACCTAGGCGAGACCCAAAGGAAATTTGGGCACAACGACGCCAGGAGGCGAGAGAGAGACAGAGAACTCTTCTTATTAGTCTTATTAGTCCCTTCCAAGGTGTTTCAGTGGCCCGAGATGAGTTTTGTATGCGTTCCACAAAGACATAGCAAAAAAGGACCCAGGGAAGACCCTAATTGGAATGTGGACCCAAAGGTGCCAGGAGGCGAGAGAGAGAGAGGGAACTCTTCCTATTATTCCTAGCAGTCACCTGCAAGGTGTTTTTGTGGCCCAAGATGAGTTTTGCACGCGTTCCTTAACGACTAAGCAAAAGAGGACACAGACGAGACCCAAATCCGAATTTGGGCCCAACGGCACCAGGAGGCGAGAGAGACAGGGAACTCTTCCTATTAGTCCTAGCAGTCACTTCCAAGGTGTTTCAGTGGCCTGAGAAGAGTTTCTCATGTGTTCCTACTGACTCAGCAAAAAAGGATGGAGGCGGTACGCGAATCGGAATTTGGGCCCAACGGCGCCAGGAGGCGAGAGAGAGATAGGGAACTCTTCCTTGTAGTCCTAACAGTCACTTCCAAGGTGTTTCAGTGGCCTGAGATGAGTCTTGCACGCGATCCTTAGCGTCTCAGCAAAAGAGGACCCAGGCGAGACCTAAACCAAAATTTGGGCACAACGATGCCAGGAGGCGAGAGTGAGACATAGAACTCTTCCTATTAGTCCTAGCAGGCACTTTTACGGTGTTCCAGTGGCCTGAAAAGTGTTTCGCACGCGTTCCTTAGCGATCAGCAAAAGAGGACCCACGCGATACCCAAATCGGAATTTGGGCCCAACGGCGCCAGGAGGCGAGAGAGAGACAGGAAACTCTTCCTATTAGTCCTAGCAGTCACTTCCAAGGTGTTTCAGTGTCCTGAGATGAGTTTTGCTCGCGTTCCTTAGCGACTCAGCAAAAGAGGACCCACGCTAGACCGAAATTGGAATTTGGACCCAAAGGCGCCTGGAGGCGAGAGAGAGACAGGGAACTCTTCCAATTTGTCCTAGCAGTCACTTCCAAGGTGTTCCAGTGGCCTGAGATGAGTTTTGCAAGCGTTCCTTAGCGACTCAACAAAAGAGGACCCAGGCGAGACCCAAATTAGAATTTGGACCCAAAGGGGTCAGGAAGCGAGAGAGAAGGAGGAACTCTTCCTATCAGTCCTAGCAGTCACTTCCAATGTGTTTCAGTAGCCCGAGATAAGTTTTGGACGCGTTCCTTAGCGACTCAGCAAAACAGGACCCAGGCGAGACCCAAATCGGAATTTGGGCCCAACGGCACCAGGAGGCGAGAGAGAGACAGGGAACTTTTCCTATTAGTCCTAGCAGTCACTTCCAAGGTGTTTCAGTTGCCCGAGATGAGTTTCGCACGCGTTCCTTACTGACTCAGCAAAGGAGGACCCAGGCGAGACCCAAATCAGAATTTGGACCCAAAGGTGCCAGGAGGCAAGAGGGAGACAGGGAACTCTTCCTATTATTCCTAGCAGTCACTTTCAATTTGTTTCAGTGGCCCGAGATGAGTTTTACACGCGTTCCTTAGCGACTCAGCAAAAGAGGAACCAGGCGAGGCCCAAATTGGAATTTGACCCCAAAGGCACCATGAGGCAAGAAAGAGACAGGGAACTCTTCCTATTAGTCCTAGCAATCACTTCCAAGGTGTTTTAGTTGCCCGAGATGAGTTTTCCATGCATTCCTTAGCGACTCAGCAAAAGAGGACAGAGGCGACACCCAAATCAGAATTTGGACCCAAAGTACATCAAGAGGAAAGAGAGAGACAGGGAACTCTTCCTATTAGTCCTAGCAGTCACTGCCAAGGTGTTTCAGTGGCCCATGATGAGCCTTGCATGCGATCCTTAGCGGCACAGCACAAGAGGACCGAGGCGAGACCTAAACCAAAATTTGGGCAGAACGACGCCAGGAGGCGAGAGAGAGACAGAGAACTCTTCCTATTAGTCTTATTAGTCCCTTCTAAGGTGTTTCAGTGGCCCGAGATGAGTTTTGCACGCGTTCCTTAACCACTAAGCAAAAGAGGACCCGGACGAGACCCAAATCGGAATTTGGGCCCAACGGCACCAGGAGGCGAGAGAGAGACAGGGAACTCTTCCTTTTAGTCCTAGTAGTCACTTCCAAGGTGTTTCAGTGGCCCGAGTTAGCGACTCAGCAAAAGAAGACCCAGGCGAGACCCAAATTGGAATTTGAACCCAAAGGCGCCAGGAGGCATTAGAGAGACAGGGAACTGTTCCTATTAGTCCTAGCAGTTACTTCCAAGGTATTTCAGGGTCCCGAGATGAGTTTTGCCGGCGTTCCTTAGCGACTCAGCGAAAGAGGTCCCAGGCGATACCCAAATCAGAATTTGGGCCCAATGGCGCCAGGAGGCGAGAGAGAGATAAGGAACTCTTCCTATTAGTCCTAGCAGTCACTTCCATGGTGTTTCAGTTGCCCGAGATGAGTTTTCCACGTGTTCCTTAGTGACTCAACAAAAGAGGACCCAGGCAAGACCCAAATTGGAATTTGGACCAAAAGGCGCCAGGAGGCGAGAGAGAGAGAGGGAACTCTTCCTATTAGTCCTAGCAGCCACCTCCAAGGTATTTCAGTGCCCCAAGATGAGTTTTGCACGCGTTCCTTAACGATTAAGCAAAAGAGGACCCAGACGAGACCCAAATCAGAATTTTTGCCCAACGGCACCAAGAGGGGAGAGAGAGACAGGGAACTCTTCCTATTAGACCTAGCAGTCACTTCCAAGGTGTTTCAGTGGCCTGAGATAAGTTTTGCATGCGTTCCTTAGCGACATAGCAAAAGAGGACCCAGGCATGACCGAAATTGGAATTTGGACCCAAAGGCACCAAGAGGCGAGAGAGAGAGGGAACTCATCCTATTAGTCCTAGCAGTCACTTCCAAGGTGTTTCAGTGGCCCGTGATGAGTTTTGCACGCGTTCCTTAGTGACTCGACAAAAGAGGACCCATCCGAGACCCAAATTGGAATTTGGACGCAAAGGCGCCAAGAGGCGAGAGAGAGACAGGGAACTCTTCCTATTAGTCGTAGCAGTCACTTCCAAGGTGTTTCTGTGACCCGAGATGAGTTTTGCAGCGTTCCATAGCGACTCAGCGAAAGAGGACCCAGGCGAGACCCAATTTTGAATTTGGACCCAAAGGCGCCACGAGGCGAGAGCGAGACAGGGAATTCTTCCTATTAGTCCTAGCAGTCACCTCTAAGGTGTTTCAGTGGCCTGAGATGAGTATTGCACGCGTTCCTTAGCGACTAAGTAAAAGAGGACCTAGGCGAGACCCAAATCGAAATTGGGGCCCAATGGCACCAGGAGGCAAGAGAGAGACAGCGAACTCTTCCTTTAGTCCTAGCAGTCACTTCCAAGGTGTTTCAGTGGCTTGAGATGAGTTTCTCACGTGTTCCTACTGACTCAGCAAAAAAGGACGCAGGCGGTAACCGAATCAGAATTTGGGCCCAACGGCGCCAGGAGGCGAGAGAGAAATAGGGAACTCTTCCTTGTAGTCCTAACAGTCACTTCCAAGGTGTTTTAGTGGCCCGACATGAGTCTTGCACGCGATCCTTAGCGTCTCAGCAAAAGAGGACCCAGGCGAGACCTAAACCAAAATTTGGGCACAACGACGCCAGGAGGCGAGAGTGAGACATAGAACTCTTCCTATTAGTCCTAGCAGGCACTTTTAAGGTGTTCTAGTGGGCTGAAAAGTGTTTTGCACGCGTTGCTTAGCGATCAGCAAAAGAGGACCCAGGCGATACCCAAATCGAAATTTGGGCCCAACGGCGCCAGGAGGTGAGAGAGAGACAGGGAACTCTTCCTATTTGTCCAAGCACTCACTTCCAAGGTGTTTCAGTGACCCGAGTTAGCGACTCAGCAAAAGTGGACCCTAGTGAGACCCAAATTGGAATTTGAACCCAAAGGCGCCAGGAGGCGAGAGAGAGTCATGGAACTCATCCTATTAGTCCTAGCAGTCACTTCCAAGCTGTGTCAGTGGCCCGAATTAGCGACTCAGCAAAAGAGGACCCAGGCGAGAACCAAATTGGAATTTGGACCCAAAGGCGCCACGAGGCGAGAGAGAGACAGGGAACTCATCCTATTAGTCCTAGGAGTCACTTCCAAGCTGTTTCAGTGGTACGTTATGACTTTTGCACTAGTTCCTTAGTAACTCAGCAAAAGAGGACCCATGCGAGACCCAAATTGAAATTTGGACGCAAAGGCGCCAGAAGGCGAAAGAGAGACAGGGAACTCTTCCTATTTGTCCTACCAGTCACTTCCAAGGTGTTTTAGTAGCCCGAGATGTGTTTTGCACGCGTTCCTTAGCGACTAAGCAAAAGAGGGTCCAGGCGAGACCCAAATTGGAATTTGGGCCCAACAGCACCAGGATGCGAGAGAAAGACAAGGAACTCTTCCTTTTAGTTCTAGCAATCGCTTCTAAGGTGTTTCAGTGGCCCAAGATGAGTTTTGCACGCGTTCCTTAGCGACTAAGCAAATGAGGACCCAATCGAGACCCAAATCGAAATTGGGGCCAACGGCGCCAGGAGGCGAGAAAGAGATGGGGAACTCTTGCTATTAGTCCTAGCATTCACTTCCCAGGTGTTTTAGTGGCCCGAGTTAAGTTTTGCACGTGTTCCCTAGCGACTTAGCAAAAGAGGAGCCAATCGAGACCCAAATTGGAATTTGGACCCAAAGGAGAGAGACAGTTAACTCTTCCTATTAGTCCTATTAGTCACTTCCAAGGTGTTTCAGTGGATCGAGATAAGTTTTGATCGCGTTGCTTAGCGACTAAGCAAAAGAGGGCCCAAGCGAGACCCAAATTGAAATTGGGGCCCAACGGCGCTGGAGGCGAGAGAGAGACAGGGAACACTTCCTATTAGTCCTAGCAGTCACTTCCAAGGTGTTTCAGTGGCCTGAAATGAGTTTTGCACGCGTTCCTTAGCGACTCAGCAAAAGAGGACCCACACGAGACACAAATTGGAATTTGGACCCAAAGGCGCCAGGAGGCGAGAGAGAGACAAGGAACTCTTCCTATTAGTCCTAGCAGTCACTTCCAAGGTGTTTCAGTGGCCTGAGATGAGTTTTGCACGCGTTTCTTAGCTACTAAGCAAAAGAGGGCCAAGGCGAGACCCATATCGAAATTGGGGCCCAACGGCGCTGGAGGCGAGAGAGAGATAGGGTACACTTCCTATTAATCCTAGCAGTCACTTCCAAGGTGTTTCAGTGTCCTGAGATGAGTTTTGATGGCGTTCCTTAACGACTCAGCAGAAGAGGACCCATGCTAGACCGAAATTGGAATTTGGACCCAAAGGCGCCAGGAGGCGAGAGAGAGACAGGGAACTCTTCCAATTAGTACTAGCAGTCACTTCCAAGGTGTTCCAGTTGCCTGAGATGAGTTTTGCAAGCGTTCCTTAGCGACTCAACAAAAGAGGACCCACGCTAGACCCAAATTAGAATTTGGACCCAAAGGGGCCAGGAAGCGAGAGAGAGGGGGGAACTCTTCCTATCAGTCTTAGCAGTCACTTCCAATGTGTTTCAGTAGCCCGAGATAAGTTTTGGACGCGTTCCTTAGCGACTCAGCAAAACAGGACCCAGGCAAGACCCAAATTGGAATTTGGACCCAAAGGTGCTAGGAGGCGAGAGAGAGACATGGAACTCATCCTGTTAGTCCTAGCTGTCACTTCCAAGGTGTTTTAGTGGCCCGAGTTAGCGACTCAGCAAAAAAGGACCCAGGCGAGAACCAAATTGGAATTTGGACCCAAAGGCGCCAGGAGGCGAGAGAGAGACAGGGAACTCATCCTATTAGTCCTAGCAGTCACTTCCAAGCTGTTTCAGTGGTCTATTATGACTTTTGCACATGTTCCTTAGCGACTAAGCAAAAGAGGACGCAGGCGAGACGTAAATCGAAACTTGGGCCCAATGGCGCCATGAGGGGAGACAGAGACAGGGAACTCTTCCTATTAGTCCAAGCAGTCACTTCCAAGGTGTTTTAGTGGCCCGAGATGAGTTTTGAACGCGTTCCTTAGCGACTAAGCAAAAGAGGACCCAGGCGAGACCCAAATCCAAATTTGGGCACAACGGTGCCAGGAAGCGAGAGAGACACAGCGAACTTTTCCTATTAGTCCTAGTAGTCACTTCCAAGGTGGTTCAGTGGCGCGAGATGAGTTTTGCATGCGTTCCTTATCGACTCAGAAAAATAGGACCCATGCGAGACCCAAATTAGAATTTGGACCCGAAGGCGCCAGGAGGAGAGAAAGAGACAGAGAACTCTTCCTATTAGTCCTAGCAGTCACTTCCAAGGTGATTCAATGGCCCGAGATGAGTTTTGTACGCGTTCCTTAGCGACTAAGCAAAAGTGGACCCAGGCGACCTAAATCAAAATTTGGGCCCAACGGTGCCAGAAGGGGAGAAAGAGACAGGGAACTCTTCCTAGGAGTCCAAGCAGTCACTTCCAAGGTGTTTTACTGGCCCGAGATGAATTTTCAACGCGTTCCTTAGCGACTAAGCAAAAGAGGAGCCAGGCGAGACCCAAATCAAAATTTGGGCACAACGGCGCCAGGAGGCGAGAGAGAGACAGGGAACTCTTCCTATTAGTCCTAGCAGTCACTTCCAAGGTGTTTCAATGGCCCGAGGTGAGTTTTGCTTGTGTTCCTTAGCGAGTAAGTAAAATAGAACCCAGGCGATACCCAAATTGGAATTTGGACACAAAGGCGCCAGAAGACAAGAAAGAGAGAGCGAACTCTTCCTATTAGTGCTAGCAATCACTTCCAAGTGTTTCAGTGGCCCGAGATGAGTTTTGCACACGATCCTAAGCGACTAAGCAAAAGAGGACCCAGGCGAGACCTAAATCAGAATTTTGGCCCAACGGCACCAGGAGGCGAGAGAGAGACAGGAAACTCTTCCTATTAGTCCTAGCGGTCACTTCCAAGGTGTTTCAATGGCCCGAGATGAGTTTTGCACGCGTTACTTAGCGACTAAGTAAAAGAGGACCCAGGCGAGACCCAAATTGAAATTTGGACCCAAAGGCTCCAATAGGCGAGAAAGAGAGAGGGAACTCTTCCTATTAGTCCTAGCAGTCACTTCCAAGGTGTTTTAGTGGCCCGAGATGAATTTTCAACGCGTTCCTTAGCGACTAAGCAAAAGAGGAGCCAGACGAGACCCAAATCGAAATTTGGGCACAACGGTGCTAGGAGGCGAGAGAGAGACAGGGAACTCTTCCTATTAGTCCTAGCAGTCACTTCCAAGGAGTTTTAGTTCCCCGAGATGAGTTTTGGATGCGTTCCTTAGCAACACAGCAAAATAGTACCCAGGCGAGACCCAAATTAGAATTTGGACCCAAAGGCGCCAGGAGGAGAGAAAGAGACAGAGAACTCTTCCTATTTGTTCTGGCAGTCACTTCCAAGGTGTTTCAATGGCCCGAGATGAGTTTTGCATGCGTTACTTAGCGACTAAGCAAAAGAGGACCTAGGGGAGACCCAAATTGAATTTCGACCCAAAGGCGCCAAAAGGCGAGAAAGAGAGATGGAACTCTTCCTATTATTCCTACCAGTCACTGCCAAGGTATTTCAGTGGCCCGAGATGAGTTTTGCATGCATTCCTTAGCGACTCAGCAAAATACGACCCAGGCGAGACCTAAATTGGAATTTGGACACAAAGGCGCCAGAAGGCAAGAGAGAGACAGCGAACTCTTCCTATTAGTACTAGCAATCACCTCCAAGTGTTTCAGTGGCCCGAGATGAGTTTTGCACGCGTTCCTAAGCGACTTAGCAAAGGAGGACCCAGGCGAGACCCAATTCAGAATTTTGGCCCAATGGCACCAGGAGGCGAGAGAGAGACAGGAAACTCTTCCTATTAGTCCTAGCGGTCACCTCCAAGGTGTTTCAATGGCCCGAGATGAGTTTTGCACGTGTTACTTAGCAACTAAGCAAAAGAGGACCCAGGACAAATCCAAATTGAAATTTGGACCCAAAGGCGCCAGGAGACGAGAAAGAGAGAGGGAACTCTTCCTATTACTCCTAGCAGTCACTGCCAAGGTATTTCAGTGGCCTGAGATGAGTTTTTCACGCGTTCCTTAGCGACTCAGCAAAATTGGACCCAGGCGAGACCCAAATTAGAACTTGGACCCAAAGGCGCCAGGAGGAGATAGAGAGACAGAGAACTCTTCATATTAGTCCTAGCAGTCACTACAAAGGTGTTTCAGTGGCCCGAGATGAGTTTTGCTTGCGTTCCTTAGCGACTCAGCAAAATAGGACCGAGGCGAGACCCAAATTAGAATTTGGACCCAAAGGCGCCAGGAGAAGAGTAAGAGACATAGAACTCTTCCTATTAGTCCTTGCGGTCACTTCCAAGGTGTTTCAATGGCCCGAGATGAGTTTTGCACGCGTTACTTAGCGACAAAGTAAAAGAGGATCCAGGCGATTCCCAAATTGAAATTTGGACCCAAAGGCGCTAGGAGGCGAGAGAGAGACAGGAAACTCTTCCTATTATTCCTAGTAGTCACTGCCAAGGTATTTTAGTGCCCCGAGATAAGTTTTGCACGCTTTCCTTAGCGACTCAGTAAAATAGGACCCAGGCGAGACCCAAATTAGAATTTGGACCCAAAGGTGCCAGGAGGAGACAGAGAGATAGAGAACTCTTCCTATTAGTCCTAGCCGTCATTTCCAAGGTGATTCAGTGGCCCGAGATGAGTTTTGCTCGTGTTCCTTAGCGAGTCAGCAAGATACGACCCAGGCGAGACCTAAATTAGAATTTGGACCCAAAGGCGCCAGAAGGCAAGAGAGAGACAGCGAACTCTTCCTATTAGTGCTAGCAATCACTTCCAAGTGTTTCAGTGGCCCGAGATGAGTTTTGCACGCGTTCCTAAGCAACTAAGCAAAAGAGGACCTTAGCAAGACTCAAATTGGAATTTGGCTCCAACGGCGCCAGGAGGTGAGAAAGAGACAGGGAACTCTTCCTATTAGTCCTGGCAGTCACTTCCAAGGTCTTAGTGGCCCGAGATGAGTTTTGAACGCGTTCCTTAGCGATTAAGCAAAAGAGGACCCAGGCGAGACCCAAATCAAAATTTGGGCACAACAATGCCAGGATGCGAGAGAGAGACAGGGAACTCTTCCTATTAGTCCTAGCGGTCACTTTTAAGGTGTTTCAATGGCCCGAGATGAGTTTTGCTCGTGATCCTTAGTGACTTAGCAAAATAGGACCCAGGCGAGACCCAAATTAGAATTTGGACCGAAAGGCACCAGGAGGAGAAAAAGAGACAGAGAACTCTTCCTATTAGTCCTAGCAGTCACTAGCAAGGTGTTTCAGTGGCCCGAGATGAGTTTTACACGCGTTCCTAAGCGACTAAGCAAAAGATGACCCAGGCAAGACCCAAATCAAAATTTGAGCACAACAGTGCCAGGAGGCGAGAGGGAGACAGGGAACTCTTCCTATTAGTCCTAGCGATCACTTTTAAGTTGTTTCAGTGGCCCGATATGAGTTTTGCACGCGTTCCTTAGCGACTCAGCAAAATTGGACCTAGGCGACACCCAAATTGGAATTTGGACCCAAAGGCGCCAAGAGGAGAGAGAGAGACAGAGAACTCTTCATATTAGTCCTAGCAGTCACCACCAAGGTGTTTCAGTGGACCGAGATGAGTTTTGTACGGGTTCCTTAGCGACTAAGCAGAAGTGGACCCAGGCGACCTAAATCGAAATATGGGCCCAACGGCGCCAAGAGACGAGAGAGAGACAGGGAACTCTTCCTATTAGTCCAAGCAGTCACTTCCAAGGTGTTTTAGTGGCCCGAGATGAATTTTGAACGCGTTCCTTAGCTACTAAGCAAAAGAGGACCAAGGCGAGACCCAAATCGAAATTTGGACCCAAAGGCGCCAGGAGGCGAGAGAGAGACAGGGAACCCTTCCTATTATTCCTAAGAGTCACTGCCATGGTATTTCAGGGGCCTGAGATGAGTTTTGCACGGTTTCCTTAGCGACTCAGAAAAGTAGGACCCAGGCGAGACCCAAATTGAATTTTGGACACAACGGTTCCAGGAGGCGAGAAAGAGACAGAGAACTCTTCCTATTAGTCCTAGCAATCACTTCCAAGTGTTTCAGTGGCCCGAGATGAGTTTTTAACGCGTTCCTTAGCAACTCATCAAAAGAGGACCCAAGCGAGACCCAAATTGGAATTTAGACCCAAAGGCGCCAGGAGGTGAGAGAAAGACAGGGAACTCTTCCTCCTAGTCCTACCTGTCACTTCCAAGGTGTTTCAGTGGCCCGAGATGAGTTTTGCACGCGTTCCTTAGCGACTAAGCAATAGAGGACCGAGGCGACACCCAAATCAAAATTTGGGCACAACGGTGCCAGGAGGCGAGAGAGAGACAGGGAACTCTTCCTATTAGTCCTAGCAATCACTTCCAAGTGTTTCAGTGGCCCGAGATGAGTTTTGCTCGAGTTCCTTAGCGAGTCAGCAAAATAGGACCCAGGCGAGACCCAAATTGGAATTTGGACACAAAGGCGCCAGAAGGCAAGAGAGAGACAGCGAACTCTTCCTATTAGTGCTAGCAATCACTTCTAAGTGTTTCAGTGGCCCGAGATGAGTTTTGGACGCATGCCTTAGCAACTAATCAAAAGAGGACCTAAGCGAGACCCAATTGGAATTTGGACCCAAAGGCTCCAGGAGGTGAGAGAAAGACAGGGAACTCTTCCTCCTAGTCCTACCTGCCACTTCCAAGGTGTTTCAGTGGACCGAGATAAGTTTTGCACGCGTTACTTAGCGACTAAGCAAAAGAGGAACCTGGCAAGACTCAAATTGGAATTTGGGTCCAACGGCAGCAAAAGGTGAGAAAGAGACAGGGAACTCTTCCTATTAGTCCTAGCAGTCACTTCCAAGGTGTTTTAGTGGCCCGAGATGAGTTTTGAACGCGTTCTTTAGCGACTAAGCAAAAGGGGACCCAGGCGACACCCAATTCGAAATTTGGGCACAACGGTGCCAGGAGGCGAGAAAGAGACAGCGAACTCTTCCTATTAGTCCTAGCAGTCACTTGCAAAGTGTTTCAGTGACCCGAGATGAGTTTTGCTTGTGTTCCTTAGCGAGTCAGCAAAATAGGACCCAGGCCAGACCCAAATTGGAATTTACACACAAAGGCTCCAGAAGGCAAGAGAGAGACAGCGAACTCTTCCTTTTAGTGCTAGCAATCACTTCCAAGTGTTTCAGTGGCCCGAGATGAGTTTTTAACGCATTCCTTAGCAACTCATCAAAAGAGGACTCAGGCGAGACCCAAATTGGAATTTAGACCCAAAGGCGGCAGGAGGTGAGAGAAAGACAGGGAACTCTTCCTCCTAGTCCTACCTGTCACTTCCAAGGTGTTTCAGTGGCCCGAGATGAGTTTTGCACGCGTTCCTTAGCGACTAAGCAAAGGAGGACCCAGGTGACACCCAAATCGAAATTTGGGCACAACTGTGCCAGGAGGCGAGAGAGAGACAGGGAACTCTTCCTATTAGTCCTAGCAATCACTTCCAAGTGTTTCAGTGGGCTGAGATGAGTTTTGCTTGAGTTCCTTAGCGAGTCAGCAAAATAGGACCCAGGCGAGACCCAAATTGGAATTTCGATACAAAGGCGCCAGAAGCCAAGAGAGAGACAGCGAACTCTTCCTATTAGTGCTAGCAATCACTTCCAAGTGTTTCAGTGGCCCGAGATGAGTTTTGAACGCGTTCCTTAGCAACTCATCAAAAGAGGACCCAAGCGAGACCCAATTGGAATTTGGACCCAAAGGCGCCAGGAGGTGAGAAAAAGACAGGGAACTCTTCCTCCTAGTCCTACCTGCCACTTCCAAGGTGTTTCAGTGGACCGAAATGAGTTTTGCACGCGTTACTTAGCGACTAAGCAAAAGAGGAACGTGGCAAGAATCAAATTGGATTTTGGGTCCAACAGCTCCAGGAGGTGAGAAAGAGACAGGGAACTCTTCCTATTAGTCCTAGCAGTCACTTCCAAGGTGTTTGTGGCTCGAGATGAGTTTTGAACGCATTCCTTAGCGACTAAGCAAAATAAGACCCAGGCGAGACCCAAATTAGAATTTGGACCCAAAGGCGCCAGGAGGTGAGAAAGAGACAGGGAACTCTTGCTATTAGTCCTAGCAGTCACTTCCAAGGTGTTTCAGTGGCCTGAGAGGAGTTTTGCATGCGTTCCTTAGCGACTCAACAAAATAGGACCCAGGCGAGCCCAAATTAGAATTTGGACCCAAAGGTGCCAGGATAAGAGAGAGAGACAGAGAACTCATCATATTAGTCCTAGCAGTCACTACCAAGGTGTTTCAGTGGCCCGAGATGAGTTTTGTACGCGTTCCTTAGCGACTAAGCAAAAGAGGACCCAGGCGAGACCTAAATCGAAATTTGGGCACAACAGTGCCAAGAGGCGAGAGACAGACAGGGAACTCTTTCTATTAGTCCTAGCAATCACTTCCAAGGTGTTTCAGTGGCCCGAGATGAGTTTTGCATGCGTTCCTTAGCAACTTAGCAAATTAGGACCCAGGCGAGACCCAAATTAGAATTTCGACCCAAAGGCGCCAGGAGGAGAGAGAGGGAGAGAGAAAACTCTTCATATTAGTGCTAGCAGTCACTACCAAGGTGTTTCAGTGGCCTGAGATGTGTTTTGTACGCGTTTCTTAGCGACTAAGCAAAAGAGGACCCTGGCGAGAT
This sequence comes from Abrus pulchellus subsp. cantoniensis, assembly GCA_024086825.1. Taxonomy (NCBI): domain Eukaryota; kingdom Viridiplantae; phylum Streptophyta; class Magnoliopsida; order Fabales; family Fabaceae; genus Abrus; species Abrus pulchellus. The sequence continues at coordinate 1,134,939 of CM044057.1, read as the reverse complement.
CTAAATCGAAATTTGGGCCCAACGGCGCCAGGAGGAGAGAAAGAGACAGAGTACTCTTCCTATTAGTCCTAGCAGTCACTACTATGGTGTTTCAGTGGCCCGAGATAGTTTTGTACGCGTTCCTTAGTGACTAAGCAAAAGAGGACCAAGGCGAGACCCAAATCAGAATTTTCGCCCAACGGCACCAGGAGGCGAGAGAGAGACAGGAAACTCTTCCTATTAGTCCTAGCGGTAACTTCTAAGGTGTTTCAGTGGGTCGAGATGAGTTTTGTATGCATTCCTTAGCGACTAAGCAAAAGTGGACCCAGGCGACCTAAATCGAAATTTGGGCCCAACGGCGCCAACAGGCAAGAGAGGGACAGGGAACTCTTCCTATTAGTCCTAGCAGTCACTTCCAAGGTGTTTTAGTTCCCCAAGATGAGTTTTGAACACGTTCCTTAGCGACTGAGCAAAAGAGGACCCAGGCGAGACCAAAATCGAATTTTGGGCACAACGGTGCCAGGAGGCGAGAGACAGAAAGGAAACTCTTCCTATTAGTCCTAGCAGTCACTTCCAAGGTGTTTCAGTGGCCCGAGATGAGTTTTGCACGCGTTCCGTACGGACTTAGCAAAATAGGACCCAGGCGAGACCCAAATTAGAATTTCGACCCAAAGGCGCTAGGAGGAGAGAAAGAGACAGAGAACTCTTCCTATTAGTCCTAGCAGTCACTACCAAGGTGTTTCAGTGGCCCGAGATGTGTTTTGTACGCGTTTCTTAGCGACTAAGCAAAAGAGGACCTTGGCGAGATCTAAATCGAAATTTGGGCCCAACGGCGCCAGGAGGAGAGAAAGAGACAGAGTACTCTTCCTATTAGTCCTAGCAGTCACTACTAAGGTGTTTCAGTGGCCCGAGATAGTTTTGTACGCGTTCCTTAGAGACTAAGCAAAGGAGGACCCAGGCGAGACCCAAATTAGAATTTGGACCCAAAGGCGCCAGGATGCGAGAGAGAGATAGGGAACTTTTATTGTTAGTCCTAGCTATCACTTCTAAGGTGTTTCAGTGGCCCGAGATAAGTTTTGCACGCATTCCTTAGCGACTCAGCAAAAGAGGACCCAGGCGAGACCGTAATTGAAATTTGGACCCAGCGGTGCCAGGAGGCAAGAGAGAGAGAGGGAACTCTTCCTATTAGTCCTAGCGGTCACTTCCAAGGTGTTTCGGTGGCCCAAGATGACTTTTGCACGCATTCCTTAGTGACTCAGCAAAAGAGGACCCAAGCGAGACCCAAATTGGAATTTGGACACAAAGGAGCCAGGAGGCGAGAGAGAGACAGAGAACTATTCCTATTAGTCCTAGCAGTCACTTCCAAGGTGTTTCAGTGGCCCGAAATGAGTATTGTACGCGTTCCATAGCGACTCAGCAAAAGAGGACCCAGGAGAGACCCAAATTAAAATTTGGGCACAACGGTGGCAGGAGGCAAAAGAGAGACAGGGAACTTTTCCTATTAGTCCTAGCAGTCACTTCTAGGGTGTTTCAGTGGCCCGAGATGAGTTTTGCTCACGTTCCTTAGCGACTCACCAAAATAGGACCCAGGAGAGACCCAAATTGGAATTTGGACGCAAAGGCGCCAGGAGAAGAGAGAGAGACAGAGAACACTTCATATTAGTCCTAGCAGTCACTACAAAGGTGTTTCAGTGGCCCGAGACGAGTTTTGTACGCGTTCCTTAACGACTAAGCAAAAGAGGACCCGGGCGACCAAAATCGAAATTTAGGCCCAACGATGCCAGGAGGCGAGAGAGAAAGGGAACTCTTCCTATTAGTCCTAGCAGTCACTTCCAAGGTGTTTTAGTGGCCCGAGATGAGTTTTGTACGCGTTCCTTATCGACTAAGTAAAAGAGCACCCAGGCGAGGTCTAAATTGAAATTTGGGCCTAACGGCGCCGAGAGGCGAGAGAGAGATAGGGAACTCTTCCTATTAGTCCTTGCAGTCACTTCCAAGGTGTTTCAGTGCCCCGAGATTAGTTTTTCACGCGTTCCTTAGCGACTCAGCAAAAGAGGACCTAGGCGAGTCCCAAATTAGAATTTGGACGCAAAGGTGCCAGGAGGCGAAGGGAGAGACAGGGAACTCTTCCTATTATTCCTAGCAGTCACTGCCAAGGTAGTTTAGTGGCCCGAGATGAGTTTTGCACACGTTCCTAAGCGACTAAGCAAAAGATGACCTAGGCGAGACCCAAATCAAAATTTCGGCACAACGGTGCCCGAAGGCAAGAAAGAGACAGGGAACTCTTCCTATTAGTCCTAGGAGTCACTTCCAAGGTGTTTCAGTGGCCCGAGATGAGTTGTGCTCGCGTTCCTAAGCGACTCAGCAAAATAGGACCCAAGCGAGACCCAAATTAGAATTTTGACCCAAAGGCGCCAGGAGGAGAGAAAGAGACAGAGTACTCTTCCTATTAGTCCTAGCAGTCACTACTAAGGTGTTTCAGTGGCCCGAGATGAGTTTTGTACGCGTTCCTTAGCGACTAAGCAAAAGAGGACTAAGGCGAGACCTAAATCAAGATTTCGGCCCAACGGCGCTAGGAGGCGAGATAGAGACAGGGAACTCTTCCTATTAGTCCTAGCCGTCACCACCAAGGTGTTTCAGTGGCCTGAGATGAGTTTTGCACACGTTCCTTAGCGACTCAGCAAAAGAGGACCCAGGCGAGACCCAAATTAGAATTTGGACAGAAAGGCGCCAGGATGCGAGAGAGAGACAGGGAACTTTTCCTATTAGTCCTAGCTATCACTTCCAAGGTGTTTCAGTGGCCCGAGATGAGTTTTGCATGCATTCCTTAGCGACTCAGCAAAAAAGGACCAAGGCGAGACCAAAATTGAAATTTGGACCCAACGGCGCCAGGTGGCGAGAGAGAGACATTGAACTCTTCCTATTAGTCCTAGCGGTCACATCCAAGGTGTTTGAGTGGCCCGAGATGAGTTTTGCATGCGTTCCTTAGTGACTCAGGAAAAGAGGATGCTGGCAAGACTCAAATTGGAATTTGAACTCAACGGCGCCAGGAGGCGAGAGAGATACATTGAACTCTTCCTATTAGTCCTACCGGTCACTTCCAAGGTGTTTCAGTGGCCCGAGATGAGTTTTGCACGCGTTCCTTAGCGACTCAGGAAAAGAGGACCCAGGCGAGACCCAAATTGGAATTTGGACCCAAAGGCGCAAGGAGGTGAGAGAGAGACAGGGAACTCTTCCTATTAGTCCTAGCTGTCACTTCCAGGGTGTTTTAGTCGCCCGAGATTACTTTTGCACGCGTTACTTAGCGACTAAGCAAAAGAGGATGCTGGCAAGACTCAAATTGGAATTTGGGCCCAACGGCGCCAGGAGTCGAGAGAGAGATAGGGTAGTCTTCCTATTAGTCCTAGCAGTCACTGCCAAGGTGTTTAAGTGGCCCGAGATGAGTTTTACACGTGTTCCTTAGCGGCTAAGCAAAAGAGGACCCAGGCGAGACCTAAATCAAAATTTGGGCCCAACGGCGCCAGGAGGCGAGAGAGAGACAAGGAACTCTTCGTATTAGTCCTAGCAGTCACTTCTTAGGTGTTTTAGTTGTCCGAGATGTGTTTTGAATGCGTTCCTAAGCGACTAACTTATAGAGGACCCAGGCGATACCCAAATCGAAATTTGGGCACAACGGTGCCAGGAGGCGAGAAAGAGACAGGGAACTCTTCCTATTTGTCCTAGGAGTCACTGCCAAGGTGTTTCAGTGGCCCGAGATGAGTTTTACACGTGTTCCTTAGCGACTAAGCAAAAGAGGACCTAGGCGAGACCTAAATAAAAATTTGGGCCCAACGGCGCCAGCAGGCGAGAGAGAGACAGGGAACTCGTCCTATTAGTCCTAGCAGTCACCACCAAGGTGTTTCAGTGGCCTGAGATGAGATTTGCACACGTTCCATAGCGACGCAGCAAAAGAGGACCCAGGCGAGACCCAAATTAGAATTTTGACCCAAAGGCGCCAGGATGCGAGAGAGAGACAGGGAACTTTTCCTACTAGTCCTAGCTATCACTTCCATGGTGTTTCAGTGGCCCGAAATGAGTTTTGCACGCATTCCTTAGCGACTCAGCAAAGGAGAACCCAAGCGAGACCTATTAGTCCTAGCAGTCACTTCCAAGGTGTTTCAGTGGCCCGAGATGAGTATTGTACGCGTTCCTTAACGACTCAGCAAAAGAGGACCCAGGGGAGACCAAAATTGAAATTTGGGCACAACGGTGCCAGGAGGCGAGAGAGAGACAGGAAACTCTTTCTATTAGTCCTAGCAGTCACTTCCAAGGTGTTTCAGGGGCCCGAGATGAGTTTTGCTCGCGTTCCTTAGCGACTCAGCAAAATAGGACCCAAGCGAGACCCAAATTAGAATTTGGACCCAAAGGCACCAGGAGGCGAGAGAGAGACAGGGAACTCTTCCTATTATTCCTAGCTGTCACTGCCAAGGTATTTCAGTGGCCCGAGATGAGTTTTGCACGCGTTCCTAAGCGACTAAGCAAAAGAGGACCAAGGCGAGACCCAAATCAAAATTTGGGCACAACAGTGCCAGGTGGCGAGAGAGAGACATGGAACTCTTCCTATTAGTCCTAGCAGTCACTTACAAGGTGTTTTAGTTACTCGAGATGTCTTTTGAACGTGTTCCTTAGTGACTAAGCAAAAGAGGACCCAGGCAAGACCCAAATCGAAATTTGGGCACAACCATGCCAGGAGCGAGAAAGAGACAGGGAACTCTTCCTATTAGTCCTAGGAGTCACTTCCAAGGTGTTTCAGTGGCCCGGGATGAGTTTTGCTTGCGTTCCTTAGCGACTCAGCAAAATAGGACCCAGGCGAGACCCAAATCAGAATTTGGACCGAAAGGCGCCAAGAGGAGAGAAAGAGACAGAGTACTCTTCCTATTAGTCCTAGCAGTCACAACTAAGGTGTTCCAGTAGCCCAAGATGAGTATTGTAAGCGTTCCCTAGCGACTCAGCAAAAGAGCACCCAGGGGAGACCCAAATTGAAATTTAGGCACAACGGTGCCAGGAGGCGAGAGAGAAACAGGGAACTCTTCCTATTAGTCCTAGCAGTCACTTCCAGGGTGTTTCAGTGGCCCGAGATGAGTTTTGCTCGCGTTCCTTAGGGACTCAGCAAAATAGGCCCACGCGAGACCCAAATTAAAATTTTGAAACAACGGCGCCAGGAGGCGAGAGAAAGAGACAGAGTACTTTTCCTATTAGTCCTAGAAGTCACTACTAAGGTGTTTCAGTGGCTCGAGATGACTTTTGCACGCGTTCCTAAGCGTCTAAGCAAAAGAAGACCCAGGCGAGACCCAAATTGGAATTTGGACCGAAATGCGCCATTAGGCGAGAGAGAGACAGGGAACTCTTCCTATTAGTCCTAGCAGTCACTCTAAGGTGTTTCAGTGGCCCGAGAAGAGTTTTCCACACATTCCTTAGCGACTTAGCAAAAGGGAACGCAGGCGAGACAAAAATTGGAATTTGGATTGAAATGCGCCATTAGGCGAGAGAGAGACAGGGAACTCTTCCTATTAGTCCTAGCAGTCACTTCTAAGGTGTTTCAGTGGCCAGACATGTGTTTTGCACGCGTTCCTTAGCGACTTAGCAAAAGCGGACCTAGGCGAGACCCAAATTGGAATTTGGACCCAAAGTCGCTAGAAGGCGAGAAAGAGACAGAGAACTCTTCCTATTAGTCCTAGCAGTCACTTTAAAGTTGTTTCAGTGGTCCGAGATGAGTTTTGAATGCGTTCCCTAGTGACTCAGTAAAATAGGACCCACGCTACACCCAAATGAGAATTTGGACCCAAAGGCGCCAGGAGGAGACAAAGAGCACAGTACTCTTTCTATTAGTCCTAGTAGTCACTACTAAGGTGTTTCAGTGGCTCGAGATGAGTTTTGCACGCGTTCCTAAGCGACTAAGCAAAAGAAGACCCAGGCGAGACCCAAATTGAAATTTAGGCACAATGGTGCCAGGAGGCGAGAGAGAGACTGGAAACTCTTCCTATTAGTCTTAGCGGTCACTTCCAAGGTGTTTCAGTGGCCCGAGATGAGTTTTACTCGCGTTCCTTAGCGACTCAGCAAAATAGGACCCAGGCGAGACCCAAATTAGAATTTGGACCCAGAGGCGCCAGGAGGCGAGAAAGAGGCAGAGTACTCTTCCTATTAGTCCTAGCAGTCACTTCCAAGGTGTTTTAGTAGCCCGATATGAGTTTTGAACGCGTTCCTTAGCGACTAAGCAAAAGAGGACCCAGGCGAGACCCAAATTAAAATTTGGGCACAACGGTGCCAGAAGGCGAAAGAGTGACAGGTAACTCTTTCAATTAGTCCTAGCAGTCACCACCAAGGTGTTTCAGTGGCCCGAGATGAGTTTTGCACGCGTTCCTTAGCGACTTAGCAAAAGAGGACCCAGGCGAGACCCAAATTTGAATTTAGATCCAAAGGCGCCAGGATGCGAGAGAGAGACAAGGAACTTTTCCTATTAGTCCTAGCTATCACTTCCAAGGTGTTTCAGTGGCCCGAGATGAGTTTTGCACGCATTCCTTAGCGACTCAGCAAAAGAGGACCCAGGCGAGACCCAAATTGGAATTTGGACCCAAAGGCGCCAGGAGGAGAGAGAGGGACAGAGAACTCTTCATATTAGTCCTAGCATGCACTTCCAGGGTGTTTCAGTGGCCCGAGATGAGTTTTGCTCGCGTTCCTTAGCGACTCAGCAAAATAGGACCCAGGCTAGAGCCAAATTAGAATTTGGACCCAGAGGCGCCAGGAGGCGAGAAAGAGGCAGAGTACTCTTCCTATTAGTCCTAGCAGTCACTTCCAAGGTGTTTTAGTTGCCCGAGATGTGTTTTGAACGCGTTCCTTAGCGACTAAGCAAAAGAGGACATAGGCGAGACCCAAATTAGAATTTGGACCCAAAGGCGCCAGGATGCGAGAGAGAGACAAGGAACTTTTCCTATTACTCCTAGCTATCACTTGCAAGGTGTTTCAGTGCCCGAGATGAGTTTTGCACGGATTCTTTAGCGACTCAGCAAAAGACTAACCAGGGGAGAACCAAATTGGAATTTGGACCCAAAGGCGCCAGGAGGAGAGAGAGGGACAGAGAACTCTTCATATTAGTCCTCGCATGCACTTCTAAGGTGTTTCAGTGGCCCGAGATGAGTTTTGCTTGCGTTCCTTAGCGACTCAGCAAAAGGGGACCCAGGCGAGACCCGAATTGGAATTTGGACCCAGAGGCGCCAGGAGGAGAGAAAGAGGCAGAGTACTCTTCCTATTAGTCCTAGCAGTCACCTCCAAGGTGTTTTAGTAGCCCGATATGAGTTTTGAACGCGTTCCTTAGCGACTAAGCAAAAGAGGACCCAGGCGACACCCAAATTAAAATTTGGGCACAACGGTGCCAGAAGGCGAAAGAGAGACTGGGAACTCTTTCTATTAGTCCTAGCAGTCACTTCCAAGGTGTTTCAGTGGCCCGAGATGAGTTTTGCTCGGGTTCCTTAGCGACTCAGCAAAATAGGACCCACGCTACACCCAAATTAGAATTTGGACCCAAAGGCGCCAGGAAGAGACAAAGAGCAGAGTACTCTTCCTATTAGTCCTAGCAGTCACTACTAAGGTGTTTCAGTGGCCTGAGATGTGTTTTGCACGCGTTCCTTAGCGACTCAGCAAAAAGGGACCCAGGCGAGACCCAAATTGGAATTTGGACCGAAATGCTCCACTAGGCGAGAGAGAGACAGGGAACTCTTCCTATTAGTCCTAGCAGTCACTTCTAAGGTGTTTCAGTGGCCCGACATATGTTTTGCACGCATTCCTTAGCGACTCAGCAAAAGCGGACCTAGGCGAGACCCAAATTGGAATTTGGACCCAAGGTCGCCAGAAGGCGAGAGAGAGACAGAGAACTCTTCCTATTAGTCCTAGCAGTCACTACTAAGGTGTTTCAGTGGCCCGAGATGAGTATTGTAAGCGTTCCTTAGCGACTCACCAAAAGAGGACCCAGGGGAGACCCAAATTGAAATTTGGGCACAACGGTACCAGGAGGCGAGAGAGAAACAGGGAAATCTTCCTATTAGTCCTAGCAGTCACTTCCAGGGTGTTTCAGTGGCCCGAGATGAGTTTTGCACACGTTCCTTAGCGACTTAGCAAAAGTGGACCCAGGCGAGACCCAAATTAGATTTTGGACCCAAAGGCGCCAGGAGGCGAGAGAGAGACAGGGAACTCTTCCTATTATTCCTAGCCATCACTACCAAGGTATTTCAGTGGCTCGAGATGAGTTTTGTACGCGTTCCTTAGCGACTAAGCAAAAGAGGACCCAGGCGAGACCCAAATTAGAATTTGGACCCAAAGGCGCCAGGATGCGAGAGAGAGACAAGGAACTTTTCCTATTAATCCTAGCTATCACTTCCAAGGTGTTTCAGTGGCCCTAGATGAGTTTTGCACGCATTCCTTAGCGACTCAGCAAAAGAGGACCCAGGTGAGACCCAAATTGGAATTTGGACCCAAAGGCGCCAGGAAGAGAGAGAGGGACAGAGAACTCTTCATATTAGTCCTAGCATGCACTTTCAAGGTGTTTCAGTCGCCCGAGATGAGTTTTGCTCGCGTTCCTTAGCGACTCAGCAAAATAGGACCCAGGCTAGAGCAAAATTAGAATTGGGACCCAGAGGGACCAGGAGGAGAGAAAGAGGCAGAGTACTCTTCCTCTTAGTCCTAGCAGTCACTTCCAAGGTGTTTTAGTAGCCCGAGATGAGTTTTCGACTCAACAAAAGAGGACCCAGGGGAGACCCAAATTGAAATTTGGGCACAACGGTGCCAGGAGGCGAGAGAGAAACAGGGAACTCTTCCTATTAGTCGTAGCAGTCACTTCCAGGGTATTTCAGTGCCCCGAGATGAGTTTTGCTCGCGTTCCTTAGCGACTTAGCGAAATAGGCCTAGGCGAGACCCAAATTAAAATTTTGACCCAAAAGCGCCAGGAGGCGAGAGAGAGACAGGGAACTCTTCCTATTATTCCTAGCCGTCACTGCCAAGGTATTTCAGTGGCTCGAGATGAGTTTTGCATGCGTTCTGAAGCGACTAAGCAAAAGAAGACCAGGCGAGACCCAAATCGAAATTTAGGCACAATGGTGCCAGGAGGCGAGAGAGAGACAGGAAACTTTTCCTATTAGTCCTAGCAGTCACTTCCATGGTGTTTCAGTGGCCCGAGATGAGTTTTGCTCGCGTTCCTTAGCGACTCAGCAAAATAGGACCCACGCTAGACCCAAATTAGAATTTGGACCCAAAGGCGCCAGGAGGAGAGAAAGGGACAGAGAACTCTTCATATTAGTGCTAGTATGCACTTTCAAGGTGTTTCAGTGGCCCGAGATGAATTTTGCTCGCGTTCCTTAGCGACTCAGCAAAATAGGACCCACGCTAGACCCAAATTAGAATTTGGACCCAAAGGCGCCAGGAGGAGAGAAAGAGCAGAGTACTCTTCCTATTAGTCGTAGCAGTCATTACTAAGGTTTTTCAGTGGCCCGAGATGAGTTTTGTACGCGTTCCTTAGCGACTAAGCATAAGAGGACCCAGGCGAGACCTAAATCGAAATTTGGACCCAAAGGTGCCAGGATGCGAGAGAGAGACAAGGAACTTTTCCTATTAGTCCTAGCTATCACTTCCAAGGTGTTTCAGTGGTCCGAGATGAGTTTTGCACGCATTCCTTAGCGACTCCGCAAAAGAGGACCCAAGCGAGACCCAAATTGGAATTTCGACCCAAAGGCGCCAGGAGGAGAGAGAAGGACAGAGAACTCTTCATATTAGTCCTAGCATGGACTTCCAAGGGGTTTCAGTGGCCCAAGATGAGTTTTGCTCGCGTTCCTTAGCGACTCAGGAAAAGAGGACCTAGGCAAGAGCCAAATTAGAGTTTAGACCCAGAGGCGCCAGGAGGCGAGAAAGAGGCAGAGTACTCTTCCTATTAGTCCTAGCAGTCACTTCCAAGGTGTTTTAGTAGCCCGATATGAGTTTTGAACGCGTTCCTTAGTGACTAAGCAAAAGAGGACTCAGGCGAGACCCAAATCAATATTAGGGCACAACGGTACCCGGAGGCGAAAGAGAGATAGGGAACTCTTTCTATTACTCCTAGCAGTCACTTCCAAGGTGTTTCAGCGGCCCGATATGAGTTTTGCTCGCGTTCCTTAGCGACTCAGCAAAATAGGACCCACGCTACACCCAAATTAGAATTTGGACCCAAAGGCGCCAGGAGGAGAGAAAAAGCAGAGTACTCTTCCTATTAGTCCTAGCAGTCACTAATAAGGTGTTTCAGTGGAGCGAGATGTGTTTTGAACGCGTTCCTTAGCAACTCAGCAAAAGCGGACCAAGGCGAGACCCAAATTAGAATTTGGACCGAAATACGCCATTAGGCGAGAGAGAGAGACAGGGAACTCTTCCTATTAGTCCTAGCAGTCACTTCAAAGTTGTTTCAGTGGTCCGAGATGAGTTTTGAATGCGTTCCCTACCGACTCAGCATAAGAGGAGCCAGGCGGGACCCAAATTTAAATTTGGACCGATATGCGCAATTAGGCGAGAGAGAGACAGGGAACTCTTCCTATTAGTCCTAGCAGTCACTTCTAAGGTGTTTCAGTGGCCCGAGATGAGGTTTGCACACGTTCCTTAGCGACTCAGCAAAAGGGGACCCAGGCGAGACCCAAATTGGAATTTGGACTGAAATGCCCCATTAGGCGAGAGAGAGACACGGAACTCTCCTATTAGTCCTAGCAGTCACTTCTAAGGTGTTTCAGTGGCCCGAGATGTGTTTTGCAAGCGTTCCTTAGCGACTCAGCAAAAGCGGACCTAGGCGAGACCCAAATTGGAATTTGGACCCAAAGGCGCCAGAAGGCAAGAGAGAGACAGAGAACTCTTCCTATTAGTCCTAGCAGTCACTTCAAAGTTGTTTCAGTGGTCTGAGATGAGTTTTGAATGCGTTCCATAGCGACTCAGCAAAAGAGGACCCAGGCGAGACCCAAATTGAAATTTGAACCCAAAGGCGTCAGGAGGCGAGAGAGAGACAGAGAACTCTTCCTATTATTCCTAGCAGTCACTGCCAAGGTATTTCAGTGGCCCGAGAAGAGATTTGCACGCGTTCCTGAGCGACTAAGCAAAAGAGGACCCAGGCAAGACCCAAATCAGAATTTTGGCCCAACGGCGCTAGGAGGCGAAACAGAGACAGGGAACTCTTCCTATTAGTCCTAGCGGTCACTTCCAAGCTGTTTCAGTGGCCTGAGATGAGTTTTGCACTCGTTCCTTAGCGACTCAACAAAAGAGGACCCAGGGGAGACCCAAATTGAAATTTTGACCCAAAGGTGCCAGGAGGCGAAAGAGAGACAGGGAACTCTTCCGGTTGTTCCTAGTCGTCACTGCTAAGGTATTTCAGCGGCTCAAGATGAGTTTTGCACGCGTTTCTAAGCGACTAACCAAAAGAAGACCCAGGCGAGACCCAAATCGAAATTTAGGCACAATGGTACCAGGAGGCGAGAGAGAGACAGGGAACTATTCCTATTAGTCCTAGCTGTCACTTCCAACGTGTGTCAGTGGCCCGAGATGAGTTTTGCACGCGTTACTTAGCGACTAAGCAAAAGAGGACCCAGGCGAGACCCAAATCAAAATTTGGGCACAACGGTGCCAGGAGGCGAAAGAGAGACAGGGAACTCTTCCTATTAGTCCTAGCAGTCACTTCCAAGGTGTTTCAGTGGCCCGAGATGAGTATTGTACGCGTTCCTTAGCGACTCAGCAAAAGAGGACCTAGGGGAGACCCAAATTGAAATTTTGACCCAAAGGCGCTAGGAGGCGAGAGAGAGACAGGGACCTCTTCCTATTAGTCCTAGCGGTCACTTCGAAGGTGTTTCAGTGGCCCGAGATGAGTTTTGCACGCGTTCCTTAGCGACTCAGCAAAAGAGGACCCACGCGAGACCTAAATTAGAATTTGCATCCAAAGGCGCCAGGAGGAGAGAGAGAGACAGAGAACTCTTCATATTAGTCCTAGCAGTCACTACCAAGGTGTTTAAGTGGCACGAGATGAGTTTTGTACGCGTTCCTTAGCGAGTAAGCAAAAGAGGACCCTGGCAAGACCCAGATCGGAATTTGGGCCCAACGTCGCCAGGAGGCGAGAGAGTTATAGGGAAGTCTTCCTATTAGTCCTAGCAGTCACTTCCAAAGTGTTTCAGTGGCCCGAGATGAGTTTTGCATGCGTTACTTAGCGACTAAGCAAAAGAGGACCCAGGCGAGACCCAAATCAAAATTTGGGCACAACGGTGCCAAGAGGCGAAAGAGAGACAGGGAACTCTTCCTATTAGTCCTAGCAGTCTCTTCCAAGATGTTTCAGTGGCCTGAGATGAGTATTGTACGCGTTCCTTAGCGACTCAGCAAAAGAGGACCTAGGGGAGACCCAAATTGAAATTTTGACCGAAAGGCGCTAGGAGGCGAGACAGAGACAGGGACCTCTTCCTATTAGTCCTAGCGGTCACTTCGAAGGTGTTTTAGTGGCTCGAGATGAGTTTTGCACGCGTTCCTTAGCGACTCAGCAAAAGAGGAGCCACGCGAGACCTAAATTAGAATTTGGACCCAAAGGCGCCAGGAGGAGAGAGAGAGACAGAGAACTCTTCATATTTATCCTAGCAGTCACTACCAAGGTGTTTCAGTAGCCCGAGATGAGTTTTGTACGCTTTCCTTAGCGACTAAGCAAAAGAGGACCAAGGCGAGACCTAAATCGAAATTTGGGCCCAACGGCATCAGGAAGCGAGAGAGAGACAGGGAACTATTACTATTAGTCCTAGCAGTCACTTCCAAGGTGTTTCAGTGGCCCGAGATGAGTATTGTACGCGTTCCTTAGCGACTCAGCAAAAGAGGACCTAGGGGAGACCCAAATTGAAATTTTGACCCAAAGGCGCTAGGAGGCGAGAGAGAGACAGGGACCTCTTCCTCTTAGTCCTAGCGGTCACTTTGGAGGTGTTTCAGTGGCCGGAGATGAGTTTTGTACGCGTTCCTCAGTGACTAAGCAAAAGAGGACCCACGCGAGACCTAAATTAGAATTTGGACCCAAAGGCGACAGGAAAAGAGATAGAGACAGAGAACTCTTTATATTAGTCCTAGCAGTCACTACCAAGGTGTTTCAGTGGCCCAAGATGAGTTTTGTACGCGTTCCTTAGCGATTAGGCAAAGAGTACCCAGGCGAGACCTAAATCGAAATTTGAGTCGAATGGCGCTAGGAGGCGAGAGAGATTTAGGGAACTCTTCCTATTAGTCCTAACAGTCACTTCCAAGGTGTTTCAGTGGCCCGTGATGAGTTTTGCAATGTTCCCTAGCGACTCAGCAAAAGAGGATCTAGGCGAGACCCAAATTGAAATTTGGACCCAAAGGCGCCAGGAGGCGAGAGAGAGACATGGAACTCTTGCTATTATTCCTAGCAGTCACTGCCAAGGTATTTCAGTGGCCCGAGATGAGTGTTACACATGTTCCTAAGCGACTAAGGAAAAGAGGACCCAGGCGAGACCTAAATCAGAATTTAGGCACAATGGTACCAGGAGGCGAGAGAGAGACAGGGAACTATTCCTATTAGTCCTAGCTGTCACTTCCAACGTGTGTCAGTGGCCCGAGATGAGTTTTGCACGCGTTACTTAGCGACTAAGCAAAAGAGGACCCAGGCGAGACCCAAATCAAAATTTGGGCACAACGGTGCCAGGAGGCGAAAGAGAGACAGGGAACTCTTCCTATTAGTCCTAGCGGTCACTTCGAAGGTGTTTCAGTGGCCCGAGATGAGTTTTGCACGCGTTCCTTAGCGACTCAGCAAAAGAGGACCCACGCGAGACCTAAATTAGAATTTGCATCCAAAGGCGCCAGGAGGAGAGAGAGAGACAGAGAACTCTTCATATTAGTCCTAGCAGTCACTACCAAGGTGTTTAAGTGGCACGAGATGAGTTTTGTACGCGTTCCTTAGCGAGTAAGCAAAAGAGGACCCTGGCAAGACCCAGATCGGAATTTGGGCCCAACGTCGCCAGGAGGCGAGAGAGTTATAGGGAAGTCTTCCTATTAGTCCTAGCAGTCACTTCCAAAGTGTTTCAGTGGCCCGAGATGAGTTTTGCACGCGTTACTTAGCGACTAAGCAAAAGAGGACCCAGGCGAGACCCAAATCAAAATTTGGGCACAACGGTGCCAAGAGGCGAAAGAGAGACAGGGAACTCTTCCTATTAGTCCTAGCAGTCTCTTCCAAGATGTTTCAGTGGCCTGAGATGAGTATTGTACGCGTTCCTTAGCGACTCAGCAAAAGAGGACCTAGGGGAGACCCAAATTGAAATTTTGACCCAAAGGCGCTAGGAGGCGAGACAGAGACAGGGACCTCTTCCTATTAGTCCTAGCGGTCACTTCGAAGGTGTTTTAGTGGCTCGAGATGAGTTTTGCACGCGTTCCTTAGCGACTCAGCAAAAGAGGAGCCACGCGAGACCTAAATTAGAATTTGGACCCAAAGGCGCCAGGAGGAGAGAGAGAGACAGAGAACTCTTCATATTTATCCTAGCAGTCACTACCAAGGTGTTTCAGTAGCCCGAGATGAGTTTTGTACGCTTTCCTTAGCGACTAAGCAAAAGAGGACCAAGGCGAGACCTAAATCGAAATTTGGGCCCAACGGCATCAGGAAGCGAGAGAGAGACAGGGAACTATTACTATTAGTCCTAGCAGTCACTTCCAAGGTGTTTCAGTGGCCCGAGATGAGTATTGTACGCGTTCCTTAGCGACTCAGCAAAAGAGGACCTAGGGGAGACCCAAATTGAAATTTTGACCCAAAGGCGCTAGGAGGCGAGAGAGAGACAGGGACCTCTTCCTCTTAGTCCTAGCGGTCACTTTGGAGGTGTTTCAGTGGCCGGAGATGAGTTTTGTACGCGTTCCTCAGTGACTAAGCAAAAGAGGACCCACGCGAGACCTAAATTAGAATTTGGACCCAAAGGCGACAGGAAAAGAGATAGAGACAGAGAACTCTTTATATTAGTCCTAGCAGTCACTACCAAGGTGTTTCAGTGGCCCGAGATGAGTTTTGTACGCGTTCCTTAGCGATTAGGCAAAGAGTACCCAGGCGAGACCTAAATCGAAATTTGAGTCGAATGGCGCTAGGAGGCGAGAGAGATTTAGGGAACTCTTCCTATTAGTCCTAACAGTCACTTCCAAGGTGTTTCAGTGGCCCGTGATGAGTTTTGCAATGTTCTCTAGCGACTCAGCAAAAGAGGATCTAGGCGAGACCCAAATTGAAATTTGGACCCAAAGGCGCCAGGAGGCGAGAGAGAGACATGGAACTCTTGCTATTATTCCTAGCAGTCACTGCCAAGGTATTTCAGTGGCCCGAGATGAGTGTTACACATGTTCCTAAGCGACTAAGGAAAAGAGGACCCAGGCGAGACCTAAATCAGAATTTAGGCACAATGGTACCAGGAGGCGAGAGAGAGACAGGGAACTATTCCTATTAGTCCTAGCTGTCACTTCCAACGTGTGTCAGTGGCCCGAGATGAGTTTTGCACGCGTTACTTAGCGACTAAGCAAAAGAGGACCCAGGCGAGACCCAAATCAAAATTTGGGCACAACGGTGCCAGGAGGCGAAAGAGAGACAGGGAACTCTTCCTACTAGTCCTAGCAGTCACTTTCAAGGTGTTTCAGCGGCCCGAGATGGGTTTTGCACGCGTTCCTTAGCGACTCAGCAAAAGAGGACCCAGGCGATACCCAAATCGTAATTTTGGCCCTACGGCGCAAGGAGGCGAAAAAGAGACAGGGAACTCTTCCTATTAGTCCTAGCAGTCACTTCCAAGGTGTTTCAGTGGCCCGAGATATGTTTTGCACGCATTCCCTAGCGACGCAAGAAAAGAGGACCCAGGCGATACCCAAATTGGAATTTGGACTCAAAGGCACCAGGAGGCGAGAGAGAGACAGGGAACTCTTCCTACTAGTCCTAGCAGTCACTTTCAAGGTGTTTCAGTGGCCCGAGATGAGTTTTGCATGCGTTTCTTAGTGACTAAGCAAAAGAGGACCCAGGCTAAACACAAATCGAAATTTGGGCCTAATAGCGCTATAAGGCGAGAGAGAGACATGGAACTCTTCCTATTAGTCCTAGCAGTCACTGCCAAGGTGTTTCAGTGGCCCGAGATAAGTTTTGCACGCATTCCTTAACGACTAAGCAAAAGACGACCCAGGTGAGACCCAAATCGGAATTTGGGCCTAACGGCGCCAAGAGGCGAAAGAGAGACAGGGAACTCCTCCGATTGATTAGTCCTACCAGTCACTTTGAAGGTGTTTCAGTGGCCCGAGATGAGTTTTGCACGCGTTCCCTAGCGACGCAACAAAAGAGGACCCTTGCGATACCCAAATTGGAATTTGGACTCAAAGGCACCAGGAGGCGAGATACAGACAGGGGACACTTCCTATTAGTCCTAGCAGTCACTTTCAAGGTGTTTCAGTGGCCCGAGATGAGTTTTGCACGCGTTTCTTAGTGACTAAGCAAAAGAGGACCCAGGCTAGACCCAAATAAAAATTTGGGCCCAACGGCGCCAGGAGGCGAGAGAGAGACGGGGAACTCTTCCTATTAGTCCTAGCAATCACTGCCAAGGTGTTTCAGTGGCCCGTGATGAGTTTTGCACGCGTTCCTTAACGACTAAGCAAAAGAGGACCTAGGCGAGACCCAAATAAGAATTTGGGCCCAACAGCGCCAAGAGGCGAAAGAGAGATAAGGAACTCCTCTGATTAGTCCTAGCAGTCACTTTCAAGGTGTTTCAGTGGCCCAAGATGAGTTTTGCACGCATTCCTTAGCGATTCAACAACAGAGGACCGAGACGATACCTAAATTGGAATTTGGACTCAAAGGCACCAGGAGGCGAGAGAGAGACAGGGAACTCTTCCTACTAGTCCTAGCAGTCACTTTCAAGGTGTTTCAGTGGCCCGAGATGAGTTTTGCACGCGTTTGTTAGCGACTAAGCAAAAGAGGACCCAGGCTAGACCCAAATCGAAATTTGGGTCCAACAGCGCTAGGAGGCGAGAGAGAGACATGGAACACTTCCTATTAGTCCTAGTAGTCACTTTCAAGGTGTTTCAGTGGCCCGAGATGAGTTTTGCACACATTCCTTAGCGACTCAACAAAAGAGGACCCAGGCGATACCCAAATCAGAATTTGGGCCCAACGCCGCCAGGAGGTGAGAGAGAGACAGGGAACTCTTCCTACTAGTCCTAGCAGTCACTTTCAAGGTGTTTTAGCGGCCCGAGATGAATTTTGCACGCGTTCTTTAGCGACTCAACAAAAGAGGACCCAGGCGAGACCCAAATAGGAATTTGGACCCAAAGGTACCAGGAGGCGAGGGAGTGACAGGGAACACTTCCTATTAGTTCTAGCAGTCACTTTCAAGGTGTTTCAGTGGCCCGAGATGGGTTTTGCACGCGTTCCCTAGCGACTAAGGAAAAGAGGACCCAGGCGATACCCAAATCGTAAGTTCGGCCCTACGGCGACAAGATGCGAAAGAGAGACAAGGAACTCTTACTATTAGTCCTAGCAGTCACTTCCAAGGTGTTTCAGTGGCCCGAGATGAGTTTTGAACGCGTTCCTTAGTGACTCTGCAAAAGAGGACCCAGGCAAGACGAAAATTGGAATTTGGACACAAAGGCGCTAGGAGGCGAGAGATAGACAGAGAACTTTTCCTATTAGTCTTAGCAGTCATTGCCAAGGTGTTTCAGTAGCCCGAGATGAGTTTTGCACGCGTTCCTTAACGACTCAACAAAAGAGGACCCAGGCGAGACCCAAATTGGAATTTGGAACCAAAGGCGCCAGGAGGCGAGAGAGAGACAGGGAACACTTCCTATTAGTCCTAGCAGTCACTTTCCAGGTGTTTCAGTGGCCCAAGATAAGTATTGCACGTGTTCCTTAGTGACTCAGCAAAAGAGGACCCTGGCAAGACCCAAATTGGAATTTGAACCCAAAAGGCGCCAGAAGCTGAGAGAGAGACAGAGAACTCTTCTTATTAGTCCTAGCAGTCACTTGCAAGGTGTTTAGTGGCCCGAGATGAGTTTTGCACGCGTTCCTTAGTGACTTAACAAAAGAGGACCCAGGCGAGACCCAAATTGGAATTTGGACTCAAAGGCGCCAGGAGGCGAGAGAGAGAAAGTGAACTCTTCCTATTAGTCCTAACGGTCACTTTCAAGGTGTTTCAGTGGCCTTAGATGAGTTTTGTACGCGTTCCTTAGCGACTAAGCAAAAGAGGACCCAGGCTAGACCCAAATCGAAATTTGGGCCCAACGACGCCAGGAGGCTAGAGAGAGACAGGGCACTCTTCATATAAGTCCTAGCAGTCACTTTCAAGGTGTTTCAGTGGCCCGAGATGAGTTCTGCACGAGTTCCTTACCGACTAAGCAAAACAGGACCCAGGGTAGACCCAAATTTAAATATGGGCCCAACAGCACCAAGAGGAGGGAGAGAGACAGAGTACTCTTCCTATTAGTCCTAGCTGTCACTTCCCAGGTGTTTCAGTGGCCCGAGATGTGTTCTGCACGCGTTCCTTAGCGACTTAACAAAAGAGGACCCAGGCGAGACCTAAATTGGAATTTGGACTCAAAGGCGCCAGGAGGCGAGAGAGAGACAGAGAACTCTTCCTATTAGTCATAGCAGTCACTTCCAACGTCTTTTAGTGGCCCAAGATAAATTTTACACGCGTTCCTTAGCGACTCAGCAAAAGAGGACCTAGGGGATACCCAAATCAGAATTTGGGCCCAACTGCGCCAAAAGGCGAGAGATAGACAGGGAACTCTTCCTATTAGTCCTAGCAGTCACTTCCAAGGTGTTTCAGTGGCCCAAGATGACTTTTGCACGCGTTCCTTAGCGACACAGCAAAAGAGGACCCGGGCGAGACCTAAATTGGAATTTGGACCCAAAGGTGTGAGGAGGCGAGACAGAGACAGGGAATTCCTCCTATTAGTTGTAGCAGTCACTTCCAAGCTGGTTCAGTGGCCCGAGATGAGTTTTGTACGCGTTCCTTAGCGACTCAGTAAAAGAGGACCCAGGCGATACCAAAATCGAAATTTGGGCTTAACGGCGCCATGAGGCGAGAGAGAGACAGGCAACTCTTCGTATAAATCCTAGCAGTCACTTCCAAGGTGTTTTAGTGGCCCGAGATGTGTTTTGCAGGCGTTCCTTAGCCACTCAACAAAAGAGGACCCAAGCGAGAGCCAAATTAGAATTTGGACCCAGAGGCGCCAGTAGGCGAGAGAGAGACAGGGAACTCTTCCTATTAGTCCTAGCAGTCACTTCCAAGCTGTTTCAGTGGCCTGAGATGAGTTTTGCACGCGTTCCCTAGCGACTCATCAAAAGAGGACCCAGGCGAAACCTAATTGGAATTTGGACCCAAAGGCGCCAGGAGGTGAAGGTGAGACAGAGAACTCTTCCTATTAGTCCTAGCAGTCACTTTCAAGGTGTTTCAGTGGCCCGAGATGAGTTTTGCACGCGTTCCTTAGCGACTAAGCAAAAGAGGACCCAGGCTAGACCCAAATCGAAATTTGGGCACAACGGCGCCAGGAGGCGAGAGAGAGACAGGGAACTCTTCCTATTTGTCCTAGCAATCACTGCCAAGGTGCTTCAGTGGCCCGAGATGAGTTTTGCACGTGTTCCATAACAACTAAGTGAAAGAGGACCCAGGCAAGACACAAATAGGAATTTGGGTCCAACGGCACCAGGAGGCGAGAGAGAGACACAGAACTTTTCCTATTAGTCCTAGCAGTCACTTCCAAGGTGTTTCAGTGGCCCGTGATGAGTTTTGCACGTGTTCCTTACTGACTCAGCAAAAGAGGACCCAGCGATACCCAAATTGGAATTTGGACCCAAAGGCGCCAGGAAGTAAGAGAGAGACAGAGAACTCTTTCTATTAGTCCTAGCAGTCACTTCCAAGGTGTTTCAGTGGCCCGAGATGAGTTTTGCACTTGTTCCTTAGTGACTCAGCAAAAGAGGACCCAAGCGATACCCAAATCAGCATTTGGGCCCAACGCCGCCAGGAGGTGAGAGAGAGACAAGGAACTCTTCCTATTAGTCCTAGCAGTCACTTCCAAGCTGTTTCAGTGGCCTGAGATGAGTTTTGCACGCATTCCCTAGCGGCTGAGCAAAAGAGGACCCAGGCGAAACCAAATTGGAATTTGGACCCAAAGGCGCCAGGAGGTGAAGGTGAGACGGGGAACTCTTCCTATTAGTCCTAGCAGTCATTTTCAAGGTGTTTCAGTGGCCCGAGATGAGTTTTGCACGTGTTCCTTAGCGACTAAGCAATAGAGGACCCAGGCTAGACCCAAATCGAAATTTGGGCACAACGGCGCCAGGAGGCGAGAGAGAGACAAGGAACTCTTCCTATTTGTCCTAGCAATCACTGCCAAGGTGCTTTAGTGGCCCGAGATGGGTTTTCCACGTGTTCCATAACGACTAAGTAAAAGAGGACCTAGGCAAGACCCAAATAGGAATTTGGGCCCAACGGCACCAGGAGGCGAGAGAGAGACACGGAACTCTTCCTATTAGTCCTAGCAGTCACTTCCAAGGTGTTTTAGTGGCTCGTGATGAATTTCGCACGTGTTCCTTACTGACTCAGCAAAAGAGGATCAGCGAAACCCAAATTGGAATTTGGACCTGAAGGCGCCACGAAGTGCGAGAGAGACAGAGAACTCTTTCTATTAGTCTTAGCAGTCACTTCCAAGGTGTTTCAGTGGCCCGTGATGAGTTTTGCACGTGTTCCTTACTGACTCAGCAAAAGAGGACCCAGAGATACCCAAATTGGAATTTGGACCCAAAGGCGCCAGGAAGTGATAGAGAGACAGAGAACTCTTTCTATTAGTCCTAGCAGTAACTTCCAAGGTGTTTCAGTGGCCCGAGATGAGTTTTGCACTTGTTCCTTAGTGACTCAGCAAAAGAGGACCCAAGCGATACCCAAATCAGCATGTGGGCCCAACGCCGCCAGGAGGTGAGAGAGAGACAGGGAACTCTTCCTATTAGTCCTACCAGTCTCTTCCAAGGTGTTTCAGTGGCCCAATATGTGTTTTGCACGCGTTCCTTAGTGACTCAACAAAAGAGGAACCAAGCAAGACCCAAATTGGAATTTGGACCCAAAGGCGCCAAGAGGCGAGAGAGAGACATGGAACTCTTCCTATTAGTCCTAGCAGTCACTGTCAAGGTGTTTCAATGGTCCGAGATGAGTTTTGAACGCGTTCCTTAGCGACTAAGCAAAAAAGGACCCAGGCTAGACCCAAATCGAAATTTGGGGTCCAACGTCGCCAAGAGGCGAGAGAAAGACACATAACTCTTCCTATTAGTCCTAGCAGTCACTTCCATGGTGTTTCAGTGGCCCAAGATGAGTTGTGCACGCGTTCCTTAGCGACTCAGCAAAAGAGGACCTAGGCGTGACCCAAATCAAAATTTAGGCCCTACAGCATCAAGAGGCGAGAGAGAGACAGGGAACTCTTTGTATTAGTCGTTGCAGACACTTCTAAGGTGTTTCAGTGGCCCGAGATGAGTTTTGCACGCGTTCCTTAGTGACTCACTAAAAGAGGACCTAGGCGATACCAAAATCAGAAATTAGGCCCAACGGCACCAGAAGGCGAGAGTGAGACAGGGAACTTTTCCTTTTAGTCCTATCAGTCACTTCCAAGGTGTTTTAGTGGCCCGAGATGATTTTTTAATGCGTTCCTTAGCGACTCACCAAAATAGGACCTAGCCGAGACCCAAATAAGAATTTGGGCCCAACGGCGCCAGGAGGCATGAGAGAGACAGGGAACTTTTCCTATTAGTCCTAGCAGTCACATCCAAGCTGTTTCAATGGCCTAAGATGAGTTTCGCACGTGTTCCTTAGCGACTCAGCAAAAGTGGACCCAGGCGAGACCTAAATTGGAATTTGGACCAAAAGCTGCCACGAGGCGAGAGAGAGACAGGGAACTCTTGCTATTAATCCTAGCAGTCACTTCCATGGTGTTTCAGTGGCCCAAGATGAGTTTTGCACGCGTTCCTTAGCGACTTAGCAAAAGAGGACCCAGGCGATAACCAAATCAGAATTTCGGCCCAACGCCGCCAGGTGGTGAGAGAGAGACAAAGAACACTTCCTATTAGTCCTGGAAGTCACATCCAAGGTGTTTTAGTGGCCCGAGATGAGTTTTCCACGCGTTCCTTAGCGACTCAGTAAAAGAAGACCCAGGCGAGACCCAAATTGGAATTTGGGCCCAATGGCGCCAAAAGGCGAGAGAGAGACAGGGAACTATTCCTATTAGTCCTAGCAGTCACTTCAAGATGTTTCAGTGGCCCGATATGTGTTTTGCATGCGTTCCTTTGCGACTCAGCAAAAGAAGACCAAGGCGACACCCAAATTGGAATTTGGACCCAAAGGTGCGAGGAGGCGAGAGAGAGACAAGGAACTCTTCCTATTAGTCGTAGCAGTCACTTCCAAGGTGGTTCAGTGGCCCGATATAAGTGTTGCACACGTTCCTTAGCAACTCAGCAAAAAAGGACCCGAGCGTTACCAAAATCGGAATTTGGGCCTAACGGCGCCATGAGGTGAGAGAGAGACAGGGAACTCTTCCTATTAGTCCTAGCAGTCACTTCGAAGGTGTTTCGTGGCTCGAAATGAGTTTTACATGCGTTCCTTAGCGACTGAGCAATAGAGGACGCAGGCGATACCAAAATCAGAATTTGGGCCTAACGGCGCCATGAGGCGAGAAAGAGACAGGGAATTATTCTTATTAATCCTAGCAGTCACTTCCAAGGTGTTTCTGTGACCCGAGATGTGTTTTACACGCGTTCCTTAGGGACTCAGCAAAAGAGGACCCAGGCGTGACCCAAATTGGAATTTGGACCCACAGGTGCCAGGAGGCGAGAGAGAGACAGGGAACTCTTCCTATTAGTCGTAGCACTCACATCCAAGGTGGGTCAGTGGCCTGAGATGAGTTTTCCATGCGTTGCTTAGCGACTCAGAAAAAGAGGACGCAGGTGATACCAAAATCAGAATTTGGGCCTAACGGCGCCATGAGGCGAGAAAGAGACAGGGAATTATTCTTATTAATACTAGCAGTCACTTCCAAGGTGTTTAAGTGACCCGAGATGTGTCTTGCACGCGTTCCTTTGCGACTCAGCAAAAGAGGACCCAGGCATGACCCAAATTGGAATTTGGACCCAAAGGTGCCAGGAGGTGAGAGAGAGACAGAGAACTCTTGCTATTAGTCCTGGCAGTCACTTCCAACGTGTTCTAGTGGCCCAAGATAAGTTTTGCATGCGTTCCTTAGCGACTCAGCTAAAGAGGACCTAGGCGAGACCCAAATCGGAATTTGGGCCCAATGGCGCCAGATGGCGAGAGAGAGAAAGGGAACTCTTCCTATTAGTCGTAGCAGTCATTTAAATGGTGTTTCAGTGGCCCGAGATGAGTTTTGCACGCGTTCCTTAGCGACTCAGCAAAAGAGGACCCAGGAGAGACCCAAATTGGAATTTGGACCCAACGGCACCAGGAGGCGAGAGAGAGACACGGAACTCTTCCTACTAGTCCTAGCAGTTGCTTCCAAGGTGTTTCAGTGGCCCGAGATAACTTTTGCACGCGTTCCTTAGCGACTCAACAAAAGAGGAACCAGGCGAGACTCAAATTGGAATTTGGACGCAAAGGCTCCATGAGGTGAGAGAGAGACAGATATAGAACTCTTCCTATTGGTCCTAGCAATCACTTCCAAGGTGTTTCAGTTGCCTAAGATTAGTTGTGCACGCGTTAATTAGCGACTCAGCAAAACTGGACCCAGGCGAGACCTAAATTGGAATTTGGACCGAAAGGTGCCAGGAGGTGAGAGAGAGAGAGAACTTTTCCTATTTGAGATGAGTTTTGCACTTGTTCCTTAGTGACTCAGCAAAAGAGGACCCAAGCGATACCCAAATCAGCATGTGGGCCCAACGCCGCCAGGAGGTGAGAGAGAGACAGGGAACTCTTCCTATTAGTCCTACCAGTCTCTTCCAAGGTGTTTCAGTGGCCCAATATGTGTTTTGCACGCGTTCCTTAGTGACTCAACAAAAGAGGAACCAAGCAAGACCCAAATTGGAATTTGGACCCAAAGGCGCCAAGAGGCGAGAGAGAGACATGGAACTCTTCCTATTAGTCCTAGCGATCCTTTGTCAAGGTGTTTCAATGGTCCGAGATGAGTTTTGAACGCGTTCCTTAGCGACTAAGCAAAAAAGGACCCAGGCTAGACCCAAATCGAAATTTGGGGTCCAACGTCGCCAAGAGGCGAGAGAAAGACACATAACTCTTCCTATTAGTCCTAGCAGTCACTTCCATGGTGTTTCAGTGGCCCAAGATGAGTTGTGCACGCGTTAATTAGCGACTCAGCAAAACTGGACCCAGGCGAGACCTAAATTGGAATTTGGACCGAAAGGTGCCAGGAGGTGAGAGAGAGAGAGAACTTTTCCTATTTGTCCTAGCAGTCACCTTAGTGCCCGAGATGAGTTTTGCACGCGTCCCTTATTGACTCAGCAAAAGAGGTCCCAGGCAAAACCAAATTTGGAATTTGGACCCAAAGGCGCCAGGAGGCGAGAGAGGGACATGGAACTCTTCCTATTAGTCATAGCAGTCACTTCCTAGGTGGTTCACTGGCCCGAGATGAGTTTTGCACGCGTTCCTTAGCGACTCAGCAAAAGAGGACCCAGGCGATACCCAAATCAGAATTTTGGCCCAACGCCGCCAGGAGGTGAGAGAGAGACAAAGAACTCTTCCTATTAGTCCTAGCAGTCACTTCCAAGATGTTTCAGTGGCCCGAGGTAAGTTTTGCACGCGTTCCTTAGCGACTCAGAAAAAGAGGACGCAGGCGATACCCAAATCGGAATTTGGGCCCAACGGCACCAGGAGGCGAGAGAGAGACACGGAACTCTTCCTACTAGTCCTAGCAGTTGCTTCCAAGGTGTTTCAGTGGCCCGAGATGACTTTTGCATGCGTTCCTTAGCGACTCAACAAAAGAGGAACCAGGCGAGACACAAATTGGAATTTGGACGCAAAGGCGCCAGGAGGTGAGAGAGAGAGAGAACTCTTCCTATTTGTCCTAGCAGTCACTTCCAAGGTGTTTTAGTTGCCCGAGATGAGTTTTGCACGCGTCCCTTATTGACTCAGCAAAAGAGGTCCCAGGCAAAACCAAATTTGGAATTTGGACCCAAAGGCGCCAGGAGGCGAGAGAGAGACAGGGAACTCTTCCTATTAGTCATAGCAGTCACTTCCAAGGTGGTTCACTGGCCCGAGATGGGTTTTGCACGCGTTCCTTAGCGACTCAGCAAAAGAGGACCCAGGCGATACCCAAATCAGAATTTGGGCCCAACGCCGGCAGGAGGTGAGAGAGAGAAGGAGAACTCTTCCTATTAGTCCTAGCAGTCACTTCCATGGTGTTTCAGTGGCCCGAGATGCGTTTTGCACGCGTTCCTTAGCGACTCAACAAAAGAGGACCCAGGCGAGACCCAAATTGGAATTTGGAACCAAAGGAGCCAGGAGGCCAGAGAGAGACAGGGAACTCTTCCTATTAGTCCTAGCAGTCACTTCCAAGGTGTTTCAGTGGCCCAAGATGTGTTTTGCACACGTTCCTTAGCTACTCAGCAAAAGAGGACCTACGCGAGACCCAAATTGGAATTTGGACCCAAAGGCGTCAGGAGGCGAGAGAGAGACAGGGAACTCTTCCTATTAGTCCTAGCAGTCACTTCCAAGCTGTTTCAGTGGCCCGAGATAAGTTTTGCATGTGTTCCTTAGCGACTCAGCAAAAGAGGTCCTTGGCATGACCCAAATTGGAATTTGGGCCCTACGGCGCCAGGAGGCGAGAGAGAGACAGGGAACTCTTCCTATTAGTCGTAGCAGTCACTCCCAAGGTGGTTCACTGGCCCAAGATGAGTTTTGCACGCATTCCTTAGCGACTCAGCAAAAGAGGACCAAGGCGAGACCCAAATTGGAATTTGGACCCAAAGGCGCCAGAGGCGAAAGAGAGACAGTTAACTCTTCCTATTAGTCCCGGCAGTCACTTCCAAGCTGTTTCAATGGCCCGAGATGAGTTTTGCACGCGTTCCTTAGCGACTCTGCAAAAGAGGACCCAGGCGAGACCCAAATTGGAATTTGGACCCAAAGGCTCCATGAGGCGAGAGAGAGACAGGGAACTCTTCCTATTTGTCCTAGCAGTCACATCCAAGGTGTTTCAGTGGCCCGGATGAGTTTTGCACGCATTCCTTATTAATTCACCAAAAGAGGACCCAGGCAAAACCCAAATTGGAATTTGGACCCAAAAGCGCCAGGAGGCGACAGAGAGACAGGGAACTCTTCCTATTAGTCGCAGCAGTCACTTCCAAGGTGGTTCACTGGCCCGAGATTAGTTTTGCACGCGTTTCTTAGCGACTCTGCAAAAGAAGACATGGGGAGACCCAAATTGGAATTTGGACCCAAAGGCTCCATGAGGCGAGAGAGAGACATGGAACTCTTCCTATTTGTCCTAGCAACCACTTCCAAGGTGTTTCAGTGGCCCGAGATGAATTTTGCACGCGTTCCTTATTGACTCAGCAAAAGAGGACCCAGGCAAGACCCAAATTGGAATTTGGACCCAAAGGCTCCATGAGGCGAGAGAGACACAAGGAACTCTTCCTATTTGTCCTAGCAGTCACTTCTAAGGTGTTTCAGTGGCCCGAGATGAATTTTGCACGCGTTCCTTCTTGACTCAGCAAAAGAGGACCCAGGAAAAACCCAAATTGGAATTTCGACCCAAAGGCGCCAGGAGGCGAGAGAGAGACAGGGAACTCTTCCTATTAGTCGTAGCAAACACTTCCAAGGTGGTTCACTGGCCCGAGATGAGTTTTGCACGCGTTCCTTAGCGACTCTGCAAACGAAGACAAGGGGAGACCCAAATTAGAATTTGGACCCACAGGCTCCATGAGGCGAGAGAGAGACAGGGAACTCTTCCTATTTGTCCTAGCAGTCACTTCGAAGGTGTTACAGTCGCCTGAGATGAGTTTTGCACGCGTTCCTTAGCGACTCAGCAAAAGAGGACCCAGGCGATACCCAAATCGAAATTTGGGCCCAACGGCGCCAGGAGGCGAGAGAGAGACAGTGAACTCTTCCTATTAGTCCTAGCTGTCACTGCCAAGGTGTTTCAGTGGCCCGAGATGAATTTTGCACGCGTTCCTTAACGAATAAGCAAAAGAGGACCCAGGTGAGACCCAAATCAGAATTTGGCCCCAACGGCACCAGGAGGCGAGAGAGGGATAGGGAACTTTTCCTATTAGTCCTAGCAGTCACTTCCATGGTGTTTCAGTGGCCCGAGATGTGTTTTGCACGCGTTCCTTAGGGACTCAGCAAAAGAGGACCCTGGCGATACCTAAATCGGAATTTGGGCCCAACGGTGCTAGAAGGCGAGAGATAGACAGGGAACTCTTCATATTAGTCCTAGCAGTCAGTTCTAAGGTGTTTCAGTCGCCCGAGATGAGTTTTGCACGCGTTCCTTAGCGACTCTGCAAAAGAAGACAAGGGGAGACCCAAATTGGAATTTGGACCCAAAGGCTCCATGAGGCGAGAGAGAGACAGGGAACTCTTCCTATTTGTCCTAGCAGTCACATCCAAGGTGTTTCAGTGGCCCGGATGAGTTTTGCACGCATTCCTTATTAATTCACCAAAAGAGGACCCAGGCAAAACCCAAATTGGAATTTGGACCCAAAAGCGCCAGGAGGCGACAAAGAGACAGGGAACTCTTCCTATTAGTCGTAGCAGTCACTTCCAACGTGGTTAACTGGCCCAAGATGTGTTTTGCACGCGTTCCTTAGCGACTCAGCAAAAGAGGACCAAGGCGAGACCCAAATTGGAATTTGGACCCAAAGGCGCCAGGAGGCGACAGAGAGACAGTTAACTCTTCCTATTAGTCCTGGCATTCACTTCCAAGCTGTTTCAGTGGCCCGAGATGAGTTTTGCACGCGTTCCTTAACGACTAAGCAAAAGAGGACCCAAGCGAGACCCAAATCGGAATTTGGGCCCAACAGCACCAGGAGGCGAGAGAGAGACATGGAACTCTTCCTATTAGTCTTAGCAGTCACTTCCAAGGTGTTTCAGTGGCCCGAGATGAGTTTTGCACGTGTTCCTTACTGACTCAGCAAAAGAGGACCCATGCGAGACCCAAATTGGAATTTGAACCCAAAGGGGGCAGGAGGTGAGAAAGAGATAGAGAACTCTTTCTATTAGTCCTAGCAGTCACTTCCAAGGTGTTTCAGTGACCCGAGATGAGTTTTGCACGTGTTCCTTACTGACTCAGGAAAAGAGGACCCATGCGAGACCCAAATTGGAATTTGAATCCAAAGGCGGCAGGAGGTGAGAGAGAGACACAGAACTCTTCCTATTAGTCCTAGCAGTCACTTCCAAGATGTTTCAGTGGCCCGAGATGACTTTTCCACGCGTTCCTTAGCGACTCAGCAAAAGAGGACCCAGGCGATACCCAAATCAGAATTTGGGCCCAACGACGCCAAGAGGCGAGATAGAGACAGGAAACTCTTTGTATTTGTCCTAGCAGTCACTTCCAAGGTGTTTCAGTTGCCTGAGATGAGTTTTGCACGCGTTCCTTAGTGACTCAGCAAAACTGGACCCAGGCGAGACCTAAACTGAAATTTGGACCGAAAGGTGCCAGGAGGCGAGAGAGAGACAGGGAACTCTTGCTATTAGTCCTAGCAGTCACTTCCAAGGTATTTCAGTGTCCCAAGATGAGTTTTTCATGCGTTCCTTAGCGACTCAGCAAAAGAGGACCCAGGCGATACCCAAATCAGAATTTGGCCCCAAGGCCGCCAAGAGGTGAGAGAGAGATAAAGAACTCTTCCTATTAGTCCTAGCAGTCACTTCCAACATGTTTCAGTGGCCCGAGATGAGTTTTGCACGCGTTTCTTAGCGACTCTGCAAAAGAAGACAAGGGGAGACCCAAATTGGAATTTGGACCCAAAGGCTCCATGAGGCAAGAAAGAGACAGGTAACTCTTCCTATTTGCCCTAGCAGTCACTTCCAAGGTGTTTCAATGGCCCGAGATGAGTTTTGCACGCGTTCCTTATTGACTCAGCAAAAGAGGACCCGGGCAATACCCAAATCAGAATTTGGGCCCAACGGCGCCAAGAGGCGAGAGAGAGACAGGGAACTCTTCCTATTAGTCCTAGCAGTCTTTTCCAAGATGTTTCAGTGGCCCAAGATGTGTTTTGCACGCGTTCCTTAGCGACTCAGCAAAAGAGGACCCAGGCGATACCCAAATCGAAATTTGGGCCCAACGGCGCCAAGAGGCGAGAGAGAGACAGGGAACTCTTCCTATTAGTCCTAGCTGTCTTTTCCAAGATGTTTCAGTGGGCCAAGATGTGTTTTGCACGCGTTCCTTAGCGACTCAGCAAAAGAGGACCCAGGCGATACCCAAATCGAAATTTGGGCCCAACGGCGCCAGGAGGCGAGAGAGAGACAGGGAACTCTTCCTATTAGTCCTAGCTGTCACTGCCAAGGTGTTTCAGTGGCCCGAGATGAATTTTGCACGCGTTCCTTAACGAATAAGCAAAAGAGGACCCAGGTGAGACCCAAATCAGAATTTGGCCCCAACGGCACCAGGAGGCGAGAGAGGGATAGGGAACTCTTCCTATTAGTCCTAGCAGTCACTTCCATGGTGTTTCAGTGGCCCGAGATGTGTTTTGAACGCGTTCCTTAGGGACTCAGCAAAAGAGGACCCTGGCGATACCTAAATCGGAATTTGGGCCCAACGGTGCTAGAAGGCGAGAGATAGACAGGGAACTCTTCATATTAGTCCTAGCAGTCACTTCTAAGGTGTTTCAGTCGCCCGAGATGAGTTTTGCACGCGTTCCTTAGCGACTCTGCAAAAGAAGACAAGGGGAGACCCAAATTGGAATTTGGACCCAAAGGCTCCATGAGGCGAGAGAGAGACAGGGAACTCTTCCTATTTGTCCTAGCAGTCACATCCAAGGTGTTTCAGTGGCCCGGATGAGTTTTGCACGCATTCCTTATTAATTCACCAAAAGAGGACCCAGGCAAAACCCAAATTGGAATTTGGACCCAAAAGCGCCAGGAGGCGACAGAGAGACAGGGAACTCTTCCTATTAGTCGCAGTAGTCACTTCCAAGGTGGTTCACTGGCCCGAGATTAGTTTTGCACGCGTTTCTTAGCGACTCTGCAAAAGAAGACATGGGGAGACCCAAATTGGAATTTGGACCCAAAGGCTCCATGAGGCGAGAGAGAGACATGAAACTCTTCCTATTTGTCCTAGCAACCACTTCCAAGGTGTTTCAGTGGCCCGAGATGAATTTTGCACGCGTTCCTTATTGACTCAGCAAAAGAGGACCCAGGCAAGACCCAAATTGGAATTTGGACCCAAAGGCTCCATGAGGCGAGAGAGACACAAGGAACTCTTCCTATTTGTCCTAGCAGTCACTTCTAAGGTGTTTCAGTGGCCCGAGATGAATTTTGCACGCGTTCCTTATTGACTCAGCAAAAGAGGACCCAGGAAAAACCCAAATTGGAATTTCGACCCAAAGGCGCCAGGAGGCGAGAGAGAGACAGGGAACTCTTCCTATTAGTCGTAGCAAACACTTCCAAGGTGGTTCACTGGCCCGAGATGAGTTTTGCACGCGTTCCTTAGCGACTCTGCAAACGAAGACAAGGGGAGACCCAAATTAGAATTTGGACCCACAGGCTCCATGAGGCGAGAGAGACAGGGAACTCTTCCTATTTGTCCTAGCAGTCACTTTGAAGGTGTTACAGTCGCCTGAGATGAGTTTTGCACGCGTTCCTTAGCGACTCAGCAAAAGAGGACCCAGGCGATACCCAAATCGAAATTTGGGCCCAACGGCGCCAGGAGGCGAGAGAGAGACAGTGAACTCTTCCTATTAGTCCTAGCTGTCACTGCCAAGGTGTTTCAGTGGCCCGAGATGAATTTTGCACGCGTTCCTTAAAAAATAAGCAAAAGAGGACCCAGGTGAGACCCAAATCAGAATTTGGCCCCAACGGCACCAGGAGGCGAGAGAGGGATAGGGAACTTTTCCTATTAGTCCTAGCAGTCACTTCCATGGTGTTTCAGTGGCCCGAGATGTGTTTTGCACGCGTTCCTTAGGGACTCAGCAAAAGAGGACCCTGGCGATACCTAAATCGGAATTTGGGCCCAACGGTGCTAGAAGGCGAGAGATAGACAGGGAACTCTTCATATTAGTCCTAGCAGTCAGTTCTAAGGTGTTTCAGTCGCCCGAGATGAGTTTTGCACGCGTTCCTTAGCGACTCTGCAAAAGAAGACAAGGGGAGACCCAAATTGGAATTTGGACCCAAAGGCTCCATGAGGCGAGAGAGAGACAGGGAACTCTTCCTATTTGTCCTAGCAGTCACATCCAAGGCGTTTCAGTGGCCCGGATGAGTTTTGCACGCATTCCTTATTAATTCACCAAAAGAGGACCCAGGCAAAACCCAAATTGGAATTTGGACCCAAAAGCGCCAGGAGGCGACAGAGAGACAGGGAACTCTTCCTATTAGTCGCAGCAGTCACTTCCAAGGTGGTTCACTGGCCCGAGATTAGTTTTGCACGCGTTTCTTAGCGACTCTGCAAAAGAAGACATGGGGAGACCCAAATTGGAATTTGGACCCAAAGGCTCCATGAGGCGAGAGAGAGACATGGAACTCTTCCTATTTGTCCTAGCAACCACTTCCAAGGTGTTTCAGTGGCCCGAGATGAATTTTGCACGCGTTCCTTATTGACTCAGCAAAAGAGGACCCATGCGAGACCCAAATCGGAATTTGGACCCAAAGGCGCCAGGAGGCGAGAGAGAGACAGGGAACTCTTCCTATTAGTCGTAGCAGTCACTTCCAAGGTGGTTCAGTGACCCGAGATGAGTTTTGCACGCGTTCCTTATTGACTCAGCAAAAGAGGACCCGGGCAATACCTAAATCAGAATTTGGGCCCAACGGCGCCAAGAGGCGAGAGAGAGACAGGGAACTCTTCCTATTAGTCCTAGCAGTCTTTTCCAAGATGTTTCAGTGGGCCAAGATGTGTTTTGCACGCGTTCCTTAGCGACTCAGCAAAAGAGGACCCAGGCGATACCCAAATCGAAATTTGGGCCCAACGGCGCCAGGAGGCGAGAGAGAGACAGGGAACTCTTCCTATTAGTCCTAGCTGTCACTGCCAAGGTGTTTCAGTGGCCCGAGATGAATTTTGCATGCGTTCCTTAACGAATAAGCAAAAGAGGACCCAGGTGAGACCCAAATCAGAATTTGGCCCCAACGGCACCAGGAGGCGAGAGAGGGATAGGGAACTCTTCCTATTAGTCCTAGCAGTCACTTCCATGGTGTTTCAGTGGCCCGAGATGTGTTTTGCACGCGTTCCTTAGGGACTCAGCAAAAGAGGACCTTGGCGATACCTAAATCGGAATTTGGGCCCAACGGTGCTAGAACGCGAGAGATAGACAGGGAACTCTTCATATTAGTCCTAGCAGTTACTTCTAAGGTGTTTCAGTCGCCCGAGATGAGTTTTGCACGCGTTCCTTAGCGACTCTGCAAAAGAAGACCCATGCGAGACCCAAATTGGAATTTGAACCCAAACGCGGCAGGAGGTGAGAGAGAGACAGAGAACTCTTTCTATTAGTCCTAGCAGTGACTTCCAAGGTGTTTCAGTGGCTCGAGATGACTTTTCCACGCGTTTCTTAGCGACTCAGCAAAAGAGGACCCAGGGGATACCCAAATCGGAATCTGGGCCCAACGGTGACAAAAGGCGAGAGAGAGACAGGGAACTCTTCCTATTAGTTGTAGCAGTTACTTCCAAGGCGGTTCACTGGCCCGAGATGAGTTTTGCACGCGTTCCTTAGCGACTCAGCAAAACTGGACCCACGCAAGACCTAAATTGGAATTTGGATCAAATGGTGCCAGGAGGCGAGAGAGAGACAAGGAACTCTTCCTATTAGTCTTAGCAGTCACTTCCAATGTGTTTTAGTGGCCCTAGATGACTTTTCACGCATTCCTTAGCGACTCAGCAAAAGAGGACCCAGGCGATACCCAAATCAGAATTTGGGTCCAACGGCGCCAAGAGGCTAGAGAGGGACATGGAACTCTTCCTATTAGTACTAGCAGTCACTTCCAAGGTGTTTCAGTGGCCCGAGATGAGTTTTGCACGTGTTCCTTACTGACTCAGTAAAGAGGACCCATGCGAGGCCCAAATTGGAATTTGAACCCAAAGGCGGCAGGAGGTGAGAGAGAGGCAGAGAACTCTTTCTATTAGTCCTAGCAGTGACTTCCAAGGTCTTTCAGTGGCTCTAGATGAGTTTTACACACGTTCCTTAGCTACTCAGCAAAAGTGGACCCAGGCGATACCGAAATCAGAATTTGGGCCCAACGCCGCTAGGAGGTGAGAGAGAGACAGAGAACTCTTCCTATTAGTCCTAGCAGTCACTTCCAAGGTGTTTCAGTGGCCCGAGATGAGTTTTGCACGCGTTCCTTAGCGACTTAGCAAAAGAGGACCCATGCGAGACCCAAATTGGAATTTGGACCCAAAGGCGCCAGGAGGCGAGAGAGAGACAGGGAACTCTTCCTATTAGTCCTAGCAGTCGCTTCCAAGGTGTTTCAGTGGCCCTAGATGACTTTTCACGCATTTCTTAGTGACTCAGCAAAAGAGGACCCAGGGGATACCCAAATCGGAATCTGGCCCAACGGCGACAAAAGCCGAGAGAGAGACAGGGAACTCTTCCTATTAGTTGTAGCAGTTACTTCCAAGGCGGTTCACTAGCCCGAGATGAGTTTTGCACGCGTTCCTTAGCGACTCAGCAAAAGAGGACCGAGGTGAAACCCAAATCAGAATTTGGGCCCAACGCCACCAGGAGCTGAGAGAGAGACAGAGAACTCTTCCTACTCGTCCTAGCAGTCACTTCCAAGGTGTTTCAGTGGCCCAAGATGAGTTTTGCACGCGTTCCATAGCGACTCAGCAAAAGAGGAACCAGGCGAGACCCAAATTGGAATTTGGATGCCAAGGCGCCAGGAGGTGAGAGAGAGACAGAGAACTCTTCCTATTAGTCCTAGCAGTCACTTCCAAGGTGTTTCAGTGGCCCAAGATGAGTTTTGCACGCGTTCCTTCGCGACTAGGCAAAAGAGGACCCAGGGTAGACCCAAATGGAAATTTGGGCCCAACGACACCAGGAGGCAAGAGAGAGACAGGGAACTCTTCCTATTAGTCCTAGTAGTCACTTCGAAGGTGTTTCAGTGGTCCGAGATGAGTTTTGCACGCGTTCCTTAGCGACTCAGCAAAAGAGGACCCAGGCGAGACCCAAATTGGAATTTGGACCCAAAGGCGACAGGAGGCGAGAAAGAGACAGGGAACTCTTCCTATTAGTCCTAGCAGTCACTTTCAAGGAGTTTCAGGGGCCCGAGATGAGTTTTGCACGCGAACTTAGCGACTAGGCAAAAGAGGACCCAGCCTAGACCAAAATTGAAATTTGGGCCCAACGGCACCAGGAGGCGAGAAAGAGACAGGAACTCTTCCTATTAGTCCTAGCAGTCACTGGCAAGGTGTTTCAGTGGCCCGAGATGAGTTTTGCACGCGTTCCTTAACGACTAAGCAACAGAGGACCCATGCGAGACCCAAATCGAAATTTGGGCCCAACGGCACCAGGAGGCGAGAGAGAGACATGGAACTCTTCCTATTAGTCCTAGCAGTCACTTCCAAGGTGTTTCAGTGGCCCGAGATGAGTTTTGAACGTGTTCCTTACTGACTCAGCAAAAGAGGACCCATGCGAGACCCAAATTGGAATTTAAACCCAAAGGCGGCAGGAGGTGAGAGTGAGATAGAGAACTCTCTCTATTAGTCCTAGCAGTCACTTCCAAGGTGTTTCAGTGGCCCGAGATGAGTTTTACACACGTTCCTTAGCAACTCAGTAAAAGCGGACCCAGACGATACCCAAATCAGAATTTGGGCCCAACGCCGCCAGGAGGGGAGAGAGAGACAGAGAACTCTTTCTATTAGTCCTAGCTGTCACTTCCAAGGTGTTTCAGTGGCCTGAGATGAGTTTTGCACGCGTTCCTTAGCGACTCAGCAAAACTGAACCCACGCGAGACCTAAATTGGAATTTGGATCAAATGGTGCCAGGAGGCGAGAGAGAGATAGGGAACTCTTGCTATTAGTCCTAGCAGTCACTTCCAAGGTGGTTCAGTGGCCCGAGATGAGTTTTGCACGCTTTCCTTAGCGACTCAGCAAAAGAGGACCTAGGCGATACCCAAATCAGAATTTGGGCCCAACGACGCCAAGAGGTGAGAGAGAGACAAGGAACTCTTCCTATTAGTCCTAGCAGTCACTTCCAATGTGTTTTAGTGGCCCTAGATGTCTTTTCACGCATTCCTTAGCGACTCAGCAAAAGAGGACCCAGGCGATACCCAAATCAGAATTTGGGTCCAACGGCGCCAAGAGGCGAGAGAGGGACATGGAACTCTTCCTATTAGTCCTAGCAGTCACTTCCAAGGTGTTTCAGTGGCCCGAGATGAGTTTTGCACGTGTTCCTTACTGACTCAGCAAAAGAGGACCCATGCGAGACCCAAATTGGAATTTGAACCCAAACGCGGCAGGAGGTGAGAGAG
The DNA here is from genome assembly GCA_024086825.1 of Abrus pulchellus subsp. cantoniensis. Taxonomy (NCBI): domain Eukaryota; kingdom Viridiplantae; phylum Streptophyta; class Magnoliopsida; order Fabales; family Fabaceae; genus Abrus; species Abrus pulchellus. The sequence continues at coordinate 1,099,354 of CM044057.1, read as the reverse complement.
AGACAGAGAACTCTTTCTATTAGTCCTAGCAGTGACTTCCAAGGTGTTTCAGTGGCTCGAGATGAGTTTTACGCATGTTCCTTAGCGACTCAGCAAAAGTGGACCCAGGCGATACCCAAATCAGAATTTGGGCCCAACGCCGCTATAAGGTGAGAGAGAGACAGAGAACTCTTCCTATTAGTCCTAGCAGTCACTTCCAAGGTGTTTCAGTGGCCCGAGATGAGTTTTGCACGTGTTCCTTACTGACTCAGCAAAAGAGGACCCATGCGAGACCCAAATTGGAATTTGAACCCAAACGCGGCAGGAGGTGAGAGAGAGACAGAGAACTCTTTCTATTAGTCCTAGCAGTGACTTCCAAGGTGTTTCAGTGGCTCGAGATGACTTTTCCACGCGTTTCTTAGCGACTCAGCAAAAGAGGACCCAGGGGATACCCAAATCGGAATCTGGGCCCAACGGTGACAAAAGGCGAGAGAGAGACAGGGAACTCTTCCTATTAGTTGTAGCAGTTACTTCCAAGGCGGTTCACTGGCCCGAGATGAGTTTTGCACGCGTTCCTTAGCGACCTAGCAAAAGAGGACCCATGCGAGACCCAAATTGGAATTTGGACCCAAAGGCGCCAGGAGGCGAGAGAAAGACAGGGAACTCTTCCTATTAGTCCTCGCAGTCACTTTCAAGGTGTTTCAGGGTCCCAAGATGAGTTTTGCACGCGTTCCTTAGCGACTTGGCAAAAGAGAACCCAGGCTAAACCCAAATCGGAATTTGGGCCCAACGGCACCAGGAGGCGAAAGAGAGACATGGAACTCTTCCTATTAGTCCTAGCAGTCACTTCCAAGGTGTTTCAGTGGCTCGAGATGAGTTTTGCACGTGTTCCTCAACGAATAAGCAAAAGAGGGCCCATGTGAGACCCAAATTGGAATTTGAACCCAAAGGCGGCAGGAGGTGAGAGAGAGACAGAGAACTCTTTCTATTAGTCCTAGTAGTCACTTCCAAGGTGTTTTAGTGGGCCGAGATGAGTTTTACACACATTCCTTAGCGACTCAGCAAAAGAGGACCCAGGCGATACCCAAATTAGAATTTGGGCCCAACGCCGCTAGGAGGTGAGAGAGAGACAGAGTATTCTTCCTATTAGTCCTAGCAGTCACTTCCAAGGTGTTTCAGTGGCCCGAGATGAGTTTTGCACGCTTTCCTTAGCGACTCAGCAAAAGAGGACCTAGGCGATACCCAAATCAGAATTTGGGCCCAACGACGCCAAGAGGTGAGAGAGAGACAAGGAACTCTTCCTATTAGTCTTAGCAGTCACTTCCAAGGTGTTTTAGTGGCCCTAGATGACTTTTCACGCATTGCTTAGTGACTCAGCAAAAGAGGACCCAGGCGATACCCAAATCAGAATTTGGGCCCAACGACGTCAAGCGGTGATAGAGAGACAGGGAACTCTTCCTATTAGTCCTAGCAGTCACTGCCAAGGTGTTTCAGTGGCCCGAGATGAGTTTTGCACGGGTTCCTTAATGACTAAGCAAAAGAGGACCCAGGCGATACCCAAATCAGAATTTGGGCCCAACGACGCCAAGAGGTGAGAGAGAGACAGGGAACTCTTCCTATTAGTCCTAGCAGTCACTTCCAAGGTGTTTCAGTGGCCCGAGATGAGTTTTGCACGTGTTCCTTACTGACTCAGCAAAAGAGGACCCATGCGAGACCCAAATTGGATTTTGAACCCAAAGGCGGCAGGAGGTGAGAGAGACACAGAGAACTCTTTCTATTCGTCCTAGCAGTCACCTCCAAGGTGTTTCAGTGGCCCGAGATGAGTTTTACACACGTTCCTTAGCAACTCAGCAAAAGAGGACCCAGGCGAGACCCAAATTGGAATTTGGACCCAAAGGCGCCAGTAGGCGAGAGAGACACAGGGAACTCTTCCTATTACTCCTACTAGTCATTTTCAAGGTGTTTCAGGGGCCCGAGATGAGTTTTGCACGCGTTCCTTAGCGAGTAGGCAAAAGAAGACCCAGGCTAGACCCAAATAGAAATTTCGGCCCAACGGCACTAGGAGGCGAGAGAGAGACAGGGAACTCTTCGTATTAGTCCTAGCAGTCACTTCTACGGTGTTTCAGTGGCCCGAGATGAGTTTTGCACGCGTTCCTTAGCGACTTAGCAAAAGAGGACCCAGGCGATACCCAAATCAGAATTTGGGCCCAACGCCGCCAGGAGGTGAGAGAGAGACAAAGAACTGTTCCTATTAGTCCTCGCAGTCACTTCCAAGGTGTTTCAATGGCCCGAGATGTGTCTTGCAGGCGTTCTTTAGCGACTCAGCAAAATAGGACCCAGGCTATACCCAAATCGGAATTTGGACCCAACGGCACCAGGAGGCGAGAGAGAGACACAGAACTCTTCCTATTAGTCCTAGCAGTCGTTTCCAAGGTGTTTCAGTGGCCCTAGATGACTTTTGCACGCGTTCCTTAGCGACTCAGCAAAAGAGGACGCAGGCGATATCCAAATCAGAACTTGGGCCCAACGACGCCAAGAGGTGAGAGAGAGATAGGGAACTCCTCCTATTAGTCCTAGTAGTCATTTCCTAGGTGTTTTAGTGGCCCGAGATGAGTTTTTCACGTGTTCATTAGCGACTCAGCAAAAGAGGACCTAGGCGAGACCCAAATTAGAATTTGGATGCAAAGGCGCCAGGAGGCGAGAGAGACAGAGGTAACTGATGGAACGAAATTTGAGCTATTCGTCATGCAAAAGATTGTCGTTAATCCTCATCAAATATGCAAAGAAATGAATGTAGTACTAGGGTGTTGTCCTAGGTCGTCTCCAAGGAATTTTTTTGGTTGAGAACAAACATCGAACAAGTGTGAACATATATTTTAAAGCAAGTAAATTGGGGGGGAAGGTTTGTCAATTTCCAGATTTTAATCAAGAGCAAAGTGTAAACTAGTGAAATTCAATCAATTAAAATGAGTAATTCCTAGTCAAGCAATGAGTTCTATCATTATTCTCTCAAATGATTCAATAATCCCCTTTCTTTCCCTTGAATTAAGTTAATCTAACAAGCGAAGACTAACTTTAACATCCCAATTAAAATTAAGCATCTTAATGGGCTCCAATCTCTATCCCTAAGATTAAGCAATCTTAAGGATTAATCAAAATTAAGCAATTTTGAATTAGAATTTCGTTAGGTAAATTAGGGTTCATTAAGCAATGTTCCCTTTATGCAAATTCCACTTCATTCAGAGATTGGGGTTAATAAATTCAAGAAAAGAAAGATTTGTATTGCAATTAATCCCAAGAATTCAAGATTCATGTGCATTGACTAGAAATTACAAGAAAGTTTAGCCCTCCATATGGATGGGCTTCACGAATGAGAGTGAGAAATGCAAGAACGTAAATATCATTAAGGTAAATTCAACAACAATCAAAGAAGAAATTGGAAATCAAAACCTATAGAGGATCCTTGGCTGTCACCCTAGACTCCAATGTTGCAAGAAAATATCCTAATTTGGCAAAGAAAAATTGTGTAAAGTTGTCTAGTGTCCCGTACCCTAATTCCTAAAATCTATTTATAGTGGATGACATGTCACCAAAGTGTCCACTTTGGGCCTTCAAAGTGTCCACGCGCAGGATGGAATGAATGCCGCTTCTCTGGAGTTGCTACTTTTTGTGCTGAAAGTAGCTACTTTGGATGGGCGTAGCTACTATGAGAGCCCATAGTAACTACGCGCAGGAAGGCTTAAAAATTCAGCGTCAGGGGCTTCTGGAGTTGCCACTTTTGCTCTTCAAAGCTACTACTTTGGATGCGCGTAGCTACTATGAGAGCCCATAGTAACCACGCGCATCATGCAACCAAATTGGCGTCCCTGGAGCTTCTAGAGTTGCCACTTTTGCTCCTCAAAGTGGCTACTTTGGGGGCAACTTCCATCTAAGGACCAGGATTTCTCAAATTTAACTTGGGCATTCTGCAAAAATCATCAAGATAATTAAAATTGCAATCTATATCTATGTAATTAAATGTAAATTAACCAAAAATTAATAAACCTATGATATTTATTCAAAATGTGATTTCTATATTATTTTCACTATCCAAGTCCATTTTTTTCTATCAAAAAGCATAAAAAAGGCAAGTAAAAATATAATAAAACGTGGATTCATCACAACCCCAAACTTAAACTTTTGCTTGTCCTCAAGCAAATCAAAATTCAAACATTTCAAATGAAGAGGGTTGAATTTGTCCAAGGAAAATTTTAGAAATTTTCATTTCAACTTCATGCTTTAATTAGCATTTCCAACATCTTCACAACCATAGACTCATTCAACAGAGGAATCATATTCATGTCAAATATTCCATGTAAAGTCCCACTAAATTGAAACAAAAGAATCAAGCAAGGTTTCATGTGACTCACATAATGCAAAGAAATTATCCATCTCACAAGGTGGTGTTTCACTATCACTCAACAACATTTTAGGCTAAGTGTTTTCCCTCAATCCATGCATTTAGCCTCACCCTACCATAGGCTTGCCCATATTCTCAATCTCCTTTGCCTAGATACAACGAACCACCTATCATGAGGGCTTTGTTGGTCACAAATGGGGTTAGGATAGGCTCAAATTTTAACCAAGGAGAGTGACAGGTTCAAGTGGGTACTCAAGAAGAGGGAGTTCTTTTGAGTGATTTAGTGCAACAACTAGAGTGGAATGCCTTAAATGATGTAACTTAAGAGGTTAAAGCATTCTTTCACCATATTAAAATTTTTTATTTGCCTTATGTGGAGATCCTTTTTCTACTCAAATGCCTTGCTATATTTTTCTTTCTTTCTTTTTTTTTTTCTTTTTCATTCATTCATATTTTTGTGATATCAAGGACTTTGACAATCATTTTTTTTTTGACATGTATTATGAACATGTATGCTGTCCACCACCCCAAACTTAAGACATTGCTTGTCCTCAAGCAACTACAAGCATAATCAACACCCCAAACTTAGTTTCTTGCACTCAATCTTGAGGCAACTCAAAAGAAATACCTCTATTAAGGAAATGGGAATATATTTGTTGACTAAGTTTGGCAAAAGCAAGAAGTAGGGAACAGGGAAGTGAAGTGCAAGGGTGGGAGGAAAGGTATGTGCAAAGAAGGCCTCAATCATCTAGATGGAAAATTGCACAATGCATATTGAATTAAGGAACAAGGCAAGTTCTAGAGGATGAATGCAACAATACATGTAATATGCACACAGAAAAAGAAGTAAGAGGCCCAATTCACTACCATGGTAAAAGTGATAATAACTTGCAAAATGAGAGCACAATTCACCCGACAAGAAAATATGTTCAAAATGTTAGGAACGAAAATATGTACAAAAATGAGAATGAGTATGGGATGGATGGGAAATGCAATCAAAGCATAAAAGCAAAATTATAAAACAGGGGAGTAAATTAAAAGTAAAATAGAAGAAATGAAATAAGGAAAATATTTTTGTATTTTATCTAGTACGGGGCAGAAAGAAGTAAGCTGCGAATAAATGCAAAAATAGAGACAAAGAGTTCACCCCCCTTTTATAGATGGTGTATTCAAAGTTCAGGGTAAAATGATGCTCTTCTTGATGGAACTGAGGGCATCTCTGCACAATGATAACAAGAGTTCAGAAAAAGAACGAAAAGGGAGATAACATAACTGTTTGAAGGGAAGTAGCATAAAAGCAGGAACGGAAAGACAATAAAAGGACAAGTGGTTCCTAATTACTTGGGAAAATAAAAGAAAATAAGTACAAGCGAGAGAAATAAAAGAAACACGAAAAGTGGACTAAATGGCATCTTCATCGAGAGGTGGATGAGGTGGCGCCTTCATCTTCTTCTACTTCTTCGCTTCCTCTCGAGGAACCGGAGATGTGGACATCTCTCGGGAGCGTTGGGATTGAATGGGGGCAAGTCATTACGAACAGCAGCTCGGAGGAAAGGGGCAGGGAAACGGTGGGCCCGATATATACGGTCCGAAGTCATCCCCATCTTCTTGCCAATGTTCAGCATCATGGTCTCCATGAGGAGGAGCATGCTGGTTTGACCAGAGTGGATGGCAGACTGCCTCTGTGCTATTTGCTGCAGTTGCTCCTTGAGTGTTGCAGGGGTCTCCTTCTTGTATTCGGGTGGTAAGGTGAGACCGGGGTCTGAAGACTTCTTTGGTTTACATAGGTCCTTTACCAAGGCAGTGGAAATGGGAGGAAGTGCTCTAATTCTCTGCTGGTAGTCTCCAAAATCAACACCTGCATCCTGGCATAACATAGTGATTAGAGAAGGAAAAGCTAAAGAATCTCTACTCCTTTTAAGGACTTCCAAAATGGCACTGCTGATGACTTCCCCGACATGGATGGGCATGCCAGTGAGAATGGCATAGATGAGTTCTGCCCTCTTTACTGCAATGGTGGAGGTGTGGATGACTGGCATGAATGAGCAGGAGGGAGAAGGTGCTTAGTGGTCAGATTCTTGGGCTGCATTTTACAATCAAATTCCCAATTTTCTCCTTCAATGCAGATTGCTTGAAGTATAGGCTGGTAATCCTTTTCCTTTTGTTTGCAGAATGCAGTGAAATCCAGTTGGCCAGGTTGCGTCTGCAGAGGAGGGATGTTTAAAACCCTCTGGATGGTGGATGGAGTAAAACTAACTTGCTTACCCCTGACCATGGTGTGCCTAGAGGGGTAAATGTCATCTTCTAGTCGAAGGGCATTAGCATAGAATTCCTGGGTGATGTCCTTCCACCCATTGCCTGCACAAGAGGTGAAAAGTCCCCAGCCACGTCTGTCTATCTCCTCCTGAAATTGTGGAAATGTCCCCTGTTGGATTTCAAAATTCCTATCCTGGACGATTTGGCGCCGCAGGATGTTCTCTTTGAAATGTTGTTCATGCTCTGGGGACCTAAACCTTGGGTCATGAGTAGGAGGGGGTTGAGATGAAGAGGCTTCAGTTGTCCTACTCCTCTTGGTTCTAGGTGTGTTCCTTCTAGGATTGCTCGACATTATCTGCAGAGAAGAGAGAATATGTGAATGAATAGTGCAGGGGCTGCAAAATAATTTCATATCATCTTAAGTGATTTATGTGCAAAAGGGTGTATAGTGCTACATATGACCCAGAGGGCAACCAATTGCAATCATAGCCTACAAACATAGAGTTCAAATGGTATAGACAAGAGCGATTAAGCACAAAGAAGGGTGTGACATACGTACACTATGTATAGCAATCCAATGGATAGTAGAATATGACTATTAAGGCTTTGAAGCTTAAGGATCATAATGCAGCAATTAGTGAAATTAAAGTCACGAAAAACATGTTCAACACCCAGATAGAGCAACAATCATGGTTAATTTTATAATATGCATGAGAATCAAGTGCAGCAAAATTAAAATGACATGGAATTGCAAAGCAAAATAGCACAATGGATGGGTCAAAACTAAATGGAAATAGGCACGAACCAAATTTAGGCATTATCACACATGAACAAGAGGTTTAATAGCATTATAGGCATGTTTAGAGCATACAAATGAGGGAGGGAAGCATAACAAAAACAACAAATGAGAGTCATGGCAAAGAGGAAGTGGGCGTGGCTACTTTGAAGCTTCAAAGTGGGAACGCCCACTTGAATGGGAGTAATACGCCCCTTTTGGGTGTAGTTTAGGGACCTCACCCTCTCTAATTCAAGTAAGAATGCTCAATTACACAAGAATTACACCTCAATTTCAAGAAAAAAGAAAAAAAAACAAGTAAAATTGAAAAGCCCCAAATTGGGGAATCTATGAACCCTAACCATAAATGGAGAGAAATTGAGAGAATTACCTTGTTTGAAGCCTTGGGTGTGGGGAGGGAAGGTGCGTTTTGGGCCTAGGAGTGAGTGGGTGGGAGTGGGTGTGAATGGGTGTGAGTGGGTGTAAGTGTGTGTGAGTGAAAATGGTGCGTGTTGAGTGTTGGGCGGTGTGAATGCGTCGTGAAGTGGGAGGAGTGTGTGAAATAGTGAGCGTGGTCACTTTGAAGGGAATTAGTGCCTACTATGGGTTGGGTGTGAGTAGGTGTGAGTGAAAATGGTGTACGTGCCTACTCCAAATAAGAACGTGGAAGCACCCAAAAGGATAAAATTTTGGTCCCAATTTGCGCGTAGCCACTTTGGTGCTCCAAAGTTGGAACTACAGTGAAGGTGTGTGGCATGTCCTTTGCGCGTGGCTACTTTGGAGCTCCAAAGTGGGAACTCCAGAGGGTCATTTTGTTGGACAAATGCGCGTAGCCACTTTGGAGCTCCAAAGTGGGAACTCCAGAGAGGCATCTTTTGTGGAGATGTGCGCGTGGCTACTCTGGAGCTCCAAAGTGGGAACTCCAGAGAGGCATCTTTGGTGGAGATGTGCGCGTGGCTACTTTGAAGCTTCAAAGTGCCCACGCGCAAATGATTGAGCCTCTGGGCGCCAAAGTGGTTACTCCCACTTTTAAAAGTGGGAACTACAGAGAAAGATTTGCTTACCTTGAGCCAAAGTAGTCACTATAGTCTACGAAAGTGGTCACTTTCATGAAGGATGAATTGCAACTAGCAAGAATGAGTGCCCAAAATGGTGCTTCTGTTAGAATTCCTACAAAATTGTGCATCCATAAAGAATTATTTACACAAAATTGAAGCATATCAGAAATTGCTTAGCTCATTACACCTCAAATGAAGACAAAAATGTAATTGAAAGAATGCAAAGGAGAAATGATGAAAAGACAAAATTGTTTATTCACTTGTGAGTTGCCTCTCACAGAGCGCTTCTTTAACGTCATTAGCTTGACGTGCAAGGTGATTTACGTATGGCAAGGGTCTTGGTTGGAGGGAATGATGGGAGAATACACATCCATCTCTTCAATCTCCTCCACAGGAACTGAGTTATCTAAAAAATGCTTCAAGCGATGTCCATTCACTGTGAAACATTTGGTAGTGGATTCGCTCTTGATTTCTACTGCACCATTAGGAAACACTTGTGTGACTATAAATGGACCAATCCACCTTGAGCGATGCTTTCCAGGCATGAATTTGAGGCGGGAGTTGAACAAGAGCACCTTTTGACCAACACAAAATTCCTTCGTGGCTATCAATTTGTCATGGTATCTCTTGGTTCTCTCCTTATAAATTCTTGAATTTTCATAAGCCTCTAGACGTAACTCTTCCAACTCTTGTAATTGAAGTTTTCTTTGCTCTCCAGCTGAGTCATAGTGCATATTACAAGCCTTCACTGCCCAATATGCCTTGTGCTCTATCTCCACTGGTAAATGGCAAGCCTTGCCAAAGATTATTCTGTAAGGAGACATGCCTAAGGGTGCTTTGAATGCAGTCCTGTGTGCCCACAAGGCGTCATCTAGCCTGCGGCTCCAATCTTTACGTGGGGCTGTACAACTCTTTCAAGTATTTTCTTTATTTCTCTGTTGGAAAGTTCTCGCTTGGCCATTCGTTTGCGGGTGGTAGGCTGTGGAAACTTTGTGCAGAACTCCATATTTTCTCAGTAGGACCTCCATTGTCTTGTTGCAAAAATGACTCCCTTGGTCACTAATGATGGCACGTGGGATGCCAAACCTGCAAAATAGGTTGGAGCGAACAAATTCTGCAACAACTCTAGCATCATTAGTCTTGGTAGCTTTAGCTTCTACCCATTTTGAAACATAGTCAACAGCAAGTAAAATGTATAAGAAACCAAAAGAGGAGGGAAAGGGACCCATGAAGTCAATACCCCAGACATCAAAGATGTCACAATATAGGATAGGGTGCTGAGGCATTTCCTGTCTCTTGGTGATTATTCCTGCCGACCTCTGGCGGTTCTCACGAGACAGAATATGTTCGCCAAGAGTCCTTAAAAATGGAGGGCCAGTAAAATCCTGAGTCCAACACCTTTCTTGCTGTCCTTTGAGGTCCAAGGTGTCCTCCCACAACCGAATTGTGGCAAAGCGCAATATAGATGGGATCTCCTCATCGTGGACGCATCTTCGATCACTTGATCATTACGTAACTTCCATAAATAAGGGTCATCCCACACATAATGTTTGGCATCGCTCTTAATTTTGTCCCTTTTAATTTTTGATGCATTTATAGGGAAAATTCCTGAAACCAAAAAATTAACCAAATCAGCATACCAAGGTACATGTGATGTGCACAACTCTAAGAGTTGTTCATCAGAAAATCATCCTTGAGGGGAATGAGTTCAGGGGACTCCTCTATTCTCGCTTAAATGGTCTGCTACCAAATTTTGTGCTCCACTTCTATCTTTAATCTCCAAGTCAAATTCTTGAAGTAAGAGCATCCACCTTATCGATCTGGGTTTAGAATCTGTCTTTTTTAGCAAAAACTTCAAAGCGAGAATGATCGGTGAACACCACAACTTTTGATCCTAACGAGATATGATCTGAATTTATCTAATGCAAATACGATGGCCAACAATTCCTTTTCAGTTGTGGTGTAATTGGATTGTGCAGTGTCTAAGGTCCTAGAAGCATAATAGATGACATGAGGGACCTTACCAACCCGCTGCGCAAGGACAGCTCCCACTGCATAATTTGAGGCATCACACATTAGCTCAAAGGGTATTGACCAATCTGGAGGTTGGATAATTGGTGTGGTGGTTAAGGCTTTTTTAAGGAAGTTGAAAGCCTCCTTGCAGTCCTCATCAAAGTCGAATTCAACATCTTTTTGCAGCAACTTCGAAAGAGGAATTGCAATTTTTGAGAAATTACGGATGAACCTCTGTAAAATCTGCATGGCCCAAAAAAGAACGAATCTCCCTCACGCATGAGGGGTAAGGAAGTTGTGAAATAACATCCAATTTAGCAGGATCAACCTCAATTCCTTTTTCAGAGATTATGTGTCCAAGAACTACACCCTGCTCTACCATGAAATGGCATTTCTCAAAGTTAAGTACAAGGTTAGTTTCAATACACCTTTTCAAGACTTTTTCTAAATTGACTAAACATGCATGAAAGGATGTGCCATAAACTGTGAAATCATCCATGAAGACCTCTATGCAATGTTCCACTAAATCAGAAAAAATACTCAACATGCATCTCTGGAAGGTGCCAGGAGCATTACATAGGCCAAAAGGCATTCTTCGATAAGCGAAGGTGCCAAAGGGGCATGTAAATGTGGTTTTCTCCTGGTCTTGAGGGGCAATACATATTTGGAAATAACCAGAGTAACCATCTAGAAAGCAATAATGTGACTTACCTGCTAATCTTTCAAGCATTTGATCAATGAAGGGTAGTGGGAAGTGGTCTTTCCTTGTTGCTTGGTTCAACCGCCTGTAGTCTATGCAGACTCTCCAGCTGTTCTGGACTCTGGTGGGTATCATTTCATTCTTCTCATTCCTGACCACTGTAAGTCCATATTTCTTTGGGACCACTTGCACAGGGCTAACCCAAGTGCTATCAGAGATTGGGTATATGATCCCAGCTTGAAGCAACTTGGTGACTTCCTTCTTCACCACATCTAGGATGATGGGATTCACCCTCCTTTGAGGTTGTCTCACCGGTTTAGCATCCTCTTCCAACAAAATTCTATGCATGCACATGGAGGGGCTTATTCCTGGTATATCAGCAAGTGTCCATCCAATGGCTCTTTTGTGCTTTTTGATCACTTCTAGCAACTTCTCCTCTTGGTCACTGTCAAGCTTGGTGGAGATGATAACTGGGAGCTTTTCATTTGGTTCCAAATAGACATATTTCAAATGCTCCGGTAGAGGCTTTAACTCTAATGTGGGAGGTTGCTCTATAGATGGAAGTGATTTAGCCTTTTCATTTGACAAAATTTCTGCAACATTCAAATCAAAGGGGTTAGATTCAACTGTATTTGCTACATCCAATACCTCACATTCTACCCCTATGGAATCATCAACTTCATCAACATTAAAAATTTCAGAGCTTTCATTCCAATAATCAGAATTTGCAACATAAGTATCATGCAAAGAGTTTTCATATGATTCACAAACAAAAGCATCTACACAATGGGAAAAATTAAGAAAAGAGTTTCTCAAAATTGCGGTCCAGCTCTCATCCACTAATGCATCAAATATATCAATATGGAAGACAGAATGTTCTTCAATCGGATGTTTCATGGCATCCAATATGTTGAAGCGCACAATGTTATCCCTAAATTCCATGGTGAGTGAACCGGCATGTACATCAATCTTCGTTCTTGCAGTTTTCAAGAACGGTCTTCCCAAAATGATCGGTGCAGAATTTTTGAGTGACTCTTCTTCTTGCATGTCAAGGATGTAGAAGTCAGCTGGGAATATGAGGTCATTCACCTTCACTAACACATCTTCAACAAGTCCAGCTGGATGTGTTGTGCTTCTATTGGCCAACCGAATTACTACACTGTGGGCTGCAAGGGACCAAGGGATAGAGAAGAAAAAATAGACAATGGCATAACATTAATGGATGCTCCTAGATCTAACATTGCATTGTCTATCCTATTATTACCAACGATGCATGGAATAGTAAATGTTCTGGGTCTTTACACTTCTCGGGCATTGTGGTTCTCTGTTTCTCAAAAAGTGCAGAAACATTCCTACCCATGTTGACTCTCTCATTACCCTTCGTACGCCTTCTATGTGTACACAAATCTTTCAAGAACTTGGCGTACTTGGGTATTTGTTTAATTGCCTCTAGCAAGGGTATATTTACCTCAACTTTTCTGAAAGTGTCCAAGATTTCTTTGTCACTCTCCTCAGCTTTCTTACTTGGTTTGGCAATCATAACCCTTTGAGGGAAAGGTGGTGGAACTGCCCTTTCAGCTTCTTCTACCACTTCTTGAGTGGTGGGTGCATTTTCTTCCTCCCTTTCAGCAACCAAGGGGCTTGGGATCTCCTTCTCCCTAGGCATTTCAGGCTCTTGCATTACCTTCCTAGACCGCAGAGTAATTGCACTGACATTCTTTGGGTTTGTGACTGTCTGTGCTGGGAGGTTGCCTGAACCTTGGGACTGAATTTGATTTATAGAGGAAGCCAACTGTCCCACCTGGTTCTCAATTGTTCTGATACTGGCCTCTGTTCGCTGTTGAAAATTAATGTTGCTCATGGCCATTTGCTTCACAAGCTCCTCCAATGATGGCTCATTCTTCTGACAAGAAGAGGCTTGGGATGAGGATGCTTGCTGCTGTTGGTGTGGTTGTTGCCCATGTTGTTGATCATTCCATTGGCGTGGCTGATGTGGCCTACCTTGACCAGCTTGGTAATTGTTGCTTTGCTGATTTTGCTGGTTGGAATTTCCTCCCCACCTCAAGTTTGGATGATTTCTCCAGCCTGGGTTGTATCGGTTTGAAGAAAGATCCCAGTTTGGTTGTTGCTGCTGCTGCTGAAAAGAAAATTTGTTAGTGTAAATATTTGCAGCATAGGCCTGGGGGTTACCTTCAGGAGTATCTGACTCCTGCAATGTGGGGCAGTTGTCTGTATAATGATCTGCAGCTGAGCATATTCCACAAAGTGTAGCTGGAACTGGTGGTGGAGGTGTTGCAGAGACAACACTCTTTTGCATTACAGCTAATTGCTTTACCATGGAGGCTAGCTCATCAATCTTGTGCTCCAATTTGTTTGGTTCTGTAGCTTGAACTTCATGCACACCTCTAGTAACACAAGAATTCTGTCTAGTTGCAAATTGCTGGGAGTTGACAGCCATGTTTTCTATCAGGTTCCTGGCTGCCACAGGGGTCTTGTCTACCAAAGCTCCTCCACTCGCTGCATCAATCATACTCCTATCCATTGGGTGTAATCCTTCATAGAAGTACTGGATCAGCAATTGATCGCTAATTTGGTGGTGGGGGCAGCTTGCACATAGTCTTTTAAACCTCTCCCAGTATTCATAGAGAGTTTCTCTTTCTAGTTGCCTAATTCCACAAATCTCCTTTCTTATGGATGCAGCTCGGGAGGCCGGAAAAAACTTCTCTAGAAAGAGTCTTTTGAGGTTGTCCCAACTCGTTATTGATCCGGTGGAAGGTAGTATAACCAGTCCTTTGCAGTGTCCATTAATGAGAAAGGGAAGGCCTTTAATTTGACATGCTCCTCTAGGACACCTTGAGGTCTCATGGTGGAACATACAATATGAAATTCCTTCAAGTGTTTGTGAGGGTCTTCACCTGCAAAACCATGGAATTTAGGTAGAAGGTGAATTAATCCAGTTTTCAAAACAAAAGGAGCGTCTACATCTGGATATTGGATGCATAATGTTTGGTATGTGACATCCGGTGCAGCTAGCTCCTTAAGAGTCCTTTCGTCACTGCCATTGCTCCAAAACTAGAGTCAAGTGAAAATGTAGAAGAGTAAACAGAAATTGGTGTCACAGATTGCAAAGATGCAGTAGGAGATGATGGTGGTTCAGAGTGTTCGAGTGATCCCTATGTGTTCTAAGGTTCCTATAAAAAGTTCTATCAATCTCCTGGTCTAATGGATACAAATCCCTGTGGTTTGATCGGGTCATGCACTAGATATCTACTAACTAGATTAAAAGCAAATTGAGTAAATGAAATAACAAGAACAATTTGAAACAATTCTGCAGAATTCTGCAGAATTATGCAGCAAAAAGTGCAGAAAAACAGAGAAATATGCAGTGAAATGAGTGCAGAAAATCGAAAGTGAGTAATTGAAAAATTGCGGCACTAGAATGAAGCGAATGATGCAGAAAATCATGCAATGATAATGCAGAAACAGACCATAAAATTCGTATGACTATCAACACCACACAAAAACTCAAAATGAAACAAACACACTAACATGAAAAACACAAAAACAGAGCACTAATCATGTTCAACATAAGTTCAGCACCAATAATTCCCCGGCAACGGCGCCAATTTGATGGAACGAAATTTGAGCTATTCGTCATGCAAAAGATTGTCGTTAATCCTCATCAAATATGCAAAGAAATGAATGTAGTACTAGGGTGTTGTCCTAGGTCGTCTCCAAGGAATTTTTTTGGTTGAGAACAAACATCGAACAAGTGTGAACATATATTTTAAAGCAAGTAAATTGGGGGGGAAGGTTTGTCAATTTCCAGATTTTAATCAAGAGCAAAGTGTAAACTAGTGAAATTCAATCAATTAAAATGAGTAATTCCTAGTCAAGAATGAGTTCTATCATTATTCTCTCAAATGATTCAATAATCCCCTTTCTTTCCCTTGAATTAAGTTAATCTAACAAGCGAAGACTAACTTTAACATCCCAATTAAAATTAAGCATCTTAATGGGCTCCAATCTCTATCCCTAAGATTAAGCAATCTTAAGGATTAATCAAAATTAAGCAATTTTGAATTAGAATTTCGTTAGGTAAATTAGGGTTCATTAAGCAATGTTCCCTTTATGCAAATTCCACTTCATTCAGAGATTGGGGTTAATAAATTCAAGAAAAGAAAGATTTGTATTGCAATTAATCCCAAGAATTCAAGATTCATGTGCATTGACTAGAAATTACAAGAAAGTTTAGCCCTCCATATGGATGGGCTTCACGAATGAGAGTGAGAAATGCAAGAACGTAAATATCATTAAGGTAAATTCAACAACAATCAAAGAAGAAATTGGAAATCAAAACCTATAGAGGATCCTTGGCTGTCACCCAAGACTCCAATGTTGCAAGAAAATATCCTAATTTGGCAAAGAAAAATTGTGTAAAGTTGTCTAGTGTCCCGTACCCTAATTCCTAAAATCTATTTATAGTGGATGACATGTCACCAAAGTGTCCACTTTGGGCCTTCAAAGTGTCCACGCGCAGGATGGAATGAATGCCGCTTCTCTGGAGTTGCTACTTTTTGTGCTGAAAGTAGCTACTTTGGATGGGCATAGCTACTATGAGAGCCCATAGTAACCACGCGCAGGAAGGCTTAAAAATTCAGCGTCAGGGGCTTCTGGAGTTGCCACTTTTGCTCTTCAAAGTTACTACTTTGGATGCGCGTAGCTACTATGAGAGCCTATAGTAACCACGCGCATCATGCAACCAAATTGGCGTCCCTGGAGCTTCTAGAGTTGCCACTTTTGCTCCTCAAAGTGGCTACTTTGGGGGCAACTTCCATCTAAGGACCAGGATTTCTCAAATTTAACTTGGGCATTCTGCAAAAATCATCAAGATAATTAAAATTGCAATCTATATCTATGTAATTAAATGTAAATTAACCAAAAATTAATAAACCTATGATATTTATTCAAAATGTGATTTCTATATTATTTTCACTATCCAAGTCCATTTTTTTCTATCAAAAAGCATAAAAAAGGCAAGTAAAAATATAATAAAAAGTGGATTCATCAGTAACTATTCCTATTAGTCCTAGCAGTCACTTCCAAGGTGTTTCAGTGGCCCAAGATGTGTTTTACACACGTTCCTTAGCTACTCAGCAAAATAGGACCCAGGCGAGACCCAATTTGGAATTTGGGCCCAAAGGCGCCAGGATGCGTGAGAGAGACAGGGAACTCTTCCTATTAGTCCTAGCAGTCACTTCCAAGGTGTTTCAGTGGCCCGGAATGAGTTTTGCACGTGTTCCTTACTGACTCAGCAAAAGAGGACCCATGCGAGACCCAAATTGGAATTTGAACCCAAAGGCGGCAGGAGGTGAGAGAGAGACAAAGAATTCTTTCTATTAGTCCTAGCAGTCACTTCCAAGGTGTTTCAGTGGCCCGAGATAAGTTTTACACATGTTCCTTAGTAACTCAGCAAAACAGGACCCAGGCGTGACACAAATTGGAATTTGGACCCAAAGGCGCCAGGAGGCGAGAGAGAGACAGGGAACTCTTTCTATTAGTCCTAGCAGTCACATTCAAGGTATTTCAGTGGCCCGAGATGAGTTTTGCACGCGTTCCTTAACGACTAAGCAAAAGAGGACCCAGGCGAGACCCAAATCAGAATTTAGGCCCAACAGCACCAGGAGGCGAGAGAGAGACATGGAACTCTTCCTATTAGTCCTAGCAGTCACTTCTACGGTGTTTCAGTGGCCCGAGATGAGTTTTGCACGCGTTCCTTAGCGACTAGGCAAAAGAGGACCCAGGCTAGACGCAAATCGAAATTTGGGCCCAACGGCACCAGGAGGCGAGAGAAAGACAGGGAACTCTTCCTATTAGTCCTAGCAGTCACTGCCAAGGTGTTTCAGTGGCCCGAGATGAGTTTTGCACGCGTTCCTTAACGACTAAGCAAAAGAGCACCCAGGCGAGACCCAAATCAGAATTTAGGCCCAACAGCACTAGGAGGCGAGAGAGAGACATGGAACTCTTCCTATTAGTCCTAGCAGTCACTTTTACGGTGTTTCAGTGGCCCGAGATGAGTTTTGCACGCGTTCTTTAGCGACTAAGCAAAAAAGGACCCAGGCGATACCCAAATCGAAATTTGGGCCCAACGGCACCATGAGGCGAGAGAGAGACACGGAACTCTTCCTATTAGTCCTAGCAGTCGTTTCCAAGGTGTTTCAGTGGCCCTAGATGACTTTTGCACGCGTTCCTTAGCGATTCAGCAAAAGAGGTCCCAGGCGATACCTAAATCAGAATTTGGGCCCAACGACGCCAAGAGGTTTGAGAGAGACAGGGAACTCTTCCTATTAGTCCTAGCAGTCACTTCCAAGGTGTTTTAGTGGCCCGAGATGAGTTTTGCACGTGTTCGTTAGCGACTCAGCAAAAGAGGATCCAGGCGAGACCCAAATTAGAATTTGGATGCAAAGGCGCCAGGAGGCGAGAGAGACAGAGGGAACTATTCCTATTAGTCCTAGCAGTCACTTCCAAGGTGTTTCAGTGGCCCAAGATGTGTTTTGCACACGTTCGTTAGCTACTCAGTAAAAGAGGACCCAGGCGAGGCCCAAATTTGAATTTGGACCCAATGTGACGCCTAAAAATAACAGGATTTTTTTTTTTTTAACAGGAGAAGCGGAAGGATAACACATTCTTTCAATTCACCTCTAGTGTATCACATTTCAGTTTGGAGGTTTGTGGTCTCGACATATAATGTCAAAACTAAGTAGAACAACAATAATAACAATACACCATCATAACTGAATAACCTCATGCAATAGATATGGAAATGTTTGGTAATAATCTCAGAGTACTGCAACTTAACAAAGTGAAATGACATAATTAAAGTGCACAAAACTAACATAGTCCAGAGATACATGGAATGAAACAGACTGACTCCCTAAGAGCAGTTCCCTAAAAACCACAACAGACAAACTATCCCAATCAGTCGAGAGGAGAATAATCCTCGATGGGATCGGACTCCTCAGAGGATGTCGGGGAAGCGGAGCTAGAAGAAGGAGCGTCTTCTGTGTCCTCTACAATCCATCCAGCAGTGCGAGGTGGTGAATGAACTGTGGTAAAGGGCAAGTAAGTATTTGGGTAGGTAGGGAGCATGTGGGGCAGTACATCATCATTCCTCACTAAGGGTTCAGCCATATATGTATCTCTCTCATGGTCACAGGGGGTGGAGTAAGTTCCTCAGTAGGGAATGGTACAGGCGTAGGTGCTGGTCTAGAACTGGGAGTACGGGGATCAACAGACATGGGAGAAAGGGTAGCTGCAAGTGCAGGATAAGGTAGGTGAGAGTCTCTAGGTGGGGTAGAGAAAACAAGCTCAATGGGGATATCAACCATAAAGTGGGTGGTCCATGAGTGTCCGACATCTTGTCTATGAATCACTCGTGCCATTCCATGGAAGATGCTTTGCTGTGCTGCCGCGTCGAACACCCAGACGTCCTCCTCAGATGGCAGGATCCATACCTTCACTCGGAAGCTGGTCATCTGTATAGGGCATATACAAAGGTACAACAACACACACAAACAGGGGTGAGTTCTCCAAACAGGCAAGTATTCAATAGCCGTACCCCAAGGAAGGTGGCTTTTCACACCATCACTCAAGTCACATCAACATCCACTCTCAGAACAAACATCATTACAATATGAGTCAATTCATACTTTTCACAGATAATTCCTAGGTTCATCAAACTAATAATGCACATGATGCATGAATGCAAGTTTCATTCCTCACTATCCATCCCTCAAATTTTCGTATTAATGCATATGGTATGCATGGGGATCCCTTACTCTACTGCCAGCGACTTGCCCAGCATTTAGTGTAGAGTTCACAATTTCATATCCAAGTCGTGTGGCGATCGGAGGACTCCATTCCCTGCATCACAATTGCACAGAAAAGAATTTATATCATTATTCAAAAACACCCAAACTGGTGCTGGCCCCAAACTGGGTCTCTTCGGGAATGGACCTCAACGACCCTAGGATGTGGAGTTCTTGTTGGGCTTGGCTAAGGCTTGCAAGTAGGGTCACGACCCGGCCACAGAGAGCTCTGCTGCGCCATCTAGGTCGACTGTTCCCCCTTTCGCCACCCCCGTAGGTCTACTCGGGACCGAACCTCCAATACCTACAGCTGTGCCTCTGTTATGCCATCAAGTCATTCCAAAGAAATGTTATGATGCATGAAGTGTGATTCTCATTTCTCCTCAAGGTTTTCTCAATCTTGGGTCACATGGAATTCAAGCACAGAAACAAGGCCCTCACAAGGCTTGCTCAATCACTATTCACTTTCTCTTCTAGCATAGATTTGCCAAGCAATAAAGTTTAGGGATCACTCACAAGCTTCCAATCCCACCTATGCACATCCACTATTTTCCAACACATAATTCTCAATGATTTTGACACAACCCTCTCAGATTTTCCCACCCAAGTCCTATTACATTAACTTACTATATTAACACTACTCACTTTATCATTTCCAATATTATTAACCATACTACCTCCTACTTTAAATATGACTTATCTCCACTTTTCTCTATCTCTCTGGTTTTTCCTTTTAGTTATTTTCTAATTACGTGTATTGACTCCCGACTACCTATTTAATTCAAGGTTACTTAGTTTCGTTCTAATTCTTTTTAGGTTCATTAATATAAGTCCTCACGCGATAGGTTCCATTAAGCTAATAGTGAGATCTTTCTAAGGATGGCCTTTATTGATTAATTACTATATTCAGTCCCTTAATTACCATCTCCATACCTTTAATTAATATCCTTTTAGTTTAGGTAAACTTTCCATCAAAAAGGGCTGCGCTTGATTCTCTCCTTTTATTCCTTGTATAATGTAATGAACATGATGCATGATTCATCCTAGTGCTCACGGATTCAAGTGCAAACAGCAAACACACCCTATCATTATGCAGTCCTTATCACCCATATTTCATCAAAATTATCACAATTTTAAGTACAACTTTTAGGATTTCTTATCATCAAAACCGAGAATGAATAGTTCTCACTTTCTTGTCCACCACAATTTTCCAAAACACCACATGCATAAAGCTTTTCAAACCAAGTGAACACATCCATCACAATCAATTCAATCATCCATCATCCAAATTAACAAGCAACCATTCTCATGCAAATCACACAAAGTCCCACACGGTTTTCAATTTCTAAGTGTAGTTCAATATTCTAGGCTTTCTTCATGCAAGATCAAATCTGTCCAGCTTTTCCACTAGACTTTTGTCAAACTAAAAATTATATAACATAAAGGAAACTAATATGCAATGACATAGCTTCATCGTCCAAATGGAGGGGCAACATTTCCAGGTGACATTCAAATTTCTAAGTGAAAACCGAAACACTTAGGGGCTGAAATCAACATGCAATGGCTTCCATTTCACATGCAATCCAAGGTTTATTGATTACAAGGATAAATCCACATTTTAAACAAAGAATCCAGCCAAACAAAGGTGAAACCGAGGCATGCACAAAGAGATCCAAAGCATTTCATGGTTAAAAATTAACATGCAAGGGAAAGAATATGTTGATCAAGTTCACGGTTCATGGTTTCAAGAAGAAAATGTCATTAGTTCAAAGGTTCTACCAAGGGAACATAAAAACCGAGACATGCACAAAGAAAGATCCACATCCACACATCAAAGTTTCAAGCTTTTTAGGAATTAAAGTTGATTGAAAGTGAAATCAAACTCTTTGGGAGATAACCGAGACATGCAACAAGGAAATCCATACACTTTTTGGATAAAACTTAACATGCAAGTTCAGATTTGAAGTTCTTCCAACATGCAGTCCAACACACACTAATTTTTCAAGGAAAAATGTGTAAAAACAGCCAAGAGATAGACATGCAAACACGTCAATTGTGATAACTCCCCCTTGCCTTGATTGTGACAAAAATTTAGGAGCAAAAGGAGTTGATCTTGGCTGGTTCCTCAAAGGAAAGTTGCTGGACCGAGAGGATGAGTCTCAAACTTCAAACTTTCTCCTCTTGGTTAGGTTGTATTCCTCGGTTCTTTGAAGAGAAAAAGGGAAAAAGCTTCAAATGGTTAGGATCAAGTGAAAAAGGAAGTTTTTTTTTTTTTGGAGTTTTTGGTGTTAGGCTTCCATGGATCTTCAAATCAAAGAAGGAAAAAGGATGAGAAAGCTTACCTCTTTGAAGGAAGGGTCACGGTTTTGAAGAATCAAGCAAGAGAATGCAAGAGTGAAAGCTTGGAGCTCCTTGGCTTGTCTTGGAAGGTTGAAAGGATGAGAATTTTTTGAGAGATTTAGGGAGGGAGGGTCTCGGTTTCTTTGAAGAAAAAGAGATAATGGAGCTTGAAAGAAATTTTGAGAGGAAGGGTGGAGGGCTCACGGTTTTTGAGTGAAAAAAGAGAGGAAATGAGGTGGTTTGGTCTATTTATATGGAGGGTTCAACCTTTAAGTGACCAATTGCCACTTAACATGTTCATTTTGGTTTGCTTAGCAAGGCTTCCAAACTGAAAAACTGCACACGGTTTTAATTGAGTAAAAGCTGAAGTGAATTTGGTAAATTGGTGCAAGGAAAGGGGTGTCACGGTTTTTTTTGTGCATGAATAGTGAATTTTGGGAAAGCTTGTAGGCAAAGTTAGTAAAATTCAGGAAGTTAAGTGCATGGAATACCCTAGGCTGCATGCACACGGTTTGGATATCACAAATTCCAAAATTCTGCACAAAAATCCAAAGGTAAGATTTTGGACAGCAATTGCATGAAATTTGGTTGGCCGAGAAGAATGCGACATGACTAGGTTGTCACTTGGACGAGACTTTTGACGTGGTGTTAAGTTCAAGAGAATGTGATTGGTTAGAATAATTATGATGTCGGCAATTTGGAAGACATGAAAAGAAAGTTCCGAAATGACTTTGCCGACAAATCGGGAGACAAAATCCCGTGCATGGAATTCTAGTGGTCAATACTAGATTTCGGAATATCGGGGCAATCACGATGTTTGTAAAATAGGGTACAAGGTTTGTTTGCATGAAAATCTAGTGGCCGATACTAGATTTGGAAATCTCCGGGTAATGATTGCTAGATCTCACAGAATTTTATGCAATGATTTTGACGGCTAAGAAATCATTACTAAATCTTTGTAATGATTAGGAAATCTTTACAATAATGATTTCTAGATATCGTGAGATTCCGTGTAAAATTTTGACGGCTAAGGAATGATTACAAAATCTTAGCAATGATTACAAAATCTCATGTTTTTCAAGGCGAATACCTTTGATTTGACAATTTAAATAAGATAAAATTTTAACTTTCGGGATAGATTATCAGAGGCATTGTGAACAGCACAATTGAACATACTTAGGAAAATCCTTGGACGATATTGAAACTATCTATTTGCATGCAGTTACCTTAAAATACCGAATTCTAAAAATAAAAATGCAGCATCTATCTAATTATTCCGTCGCTAGCAAGCCGGAATAAGCTAATAATTGAAATCTAAAGACTACTAGCTAATTCACAAAAATTGAAGCGTTACACCCAAAGGCGCTAGGATGCGTGAGAGAGACAGAGAACTCTTCCTATTAGTCCTAGCAGTCACTTCCAAGGTGTTTTAGTGGCCCGAGATGAGTTTTGCACGCGTTCCTTAGCGACTCAGCAAAAGAGGACCCAGGGGAGACCTAAATTAGAATTTGGATGCAAAGGCGCCAGGAGGCGAGAGAGACAGAGGGAACTATTTCTATTAGTCCTAGCAGTCACTTCCAAGGTGTTTCAGTGGCCCAAGATGTGTTTTACACATGTTCCTTAGCTACTCAGCAAAAGAGGACCCAGGCGAGACCCAAATTTGAATTTGGACCCAAAGGCGCCAGGATGCGTGAGAGAGACAGGGAACTCTTCCTATTAGTCCTAGCAGTCACTTCCAAGGTGTTTCAGTGGCCCAAGATGAGTTTTGCACGTGTTCCTTACTGAGTCAGCAAAAGAGGACCCATGCGAGACCCAAATTGGAATTTGAACCCAAAGGCGGCAGGAGGTGAGAGAGAGACAGAGAACTCTTTCTATTAGTCCTAGTCGTCACTTCCAAGGTGTTTCAGTGGCCCGAGATGAATTTCACACACGTTCCTTAGCAACTCAGCAAAAGAGGACCTAGGTGAGACGCAAATTGGAATTTGGACCCAAAGACGCCAGGAGGCGAGAGAGAGACAGGGAACTCTTCCTATTAGTCCTAGCAGTCACTTTCAAGGTGTTTCAGGGGCCCGAGATGAGTTTGGCACGTTCCTTACCGACTAGGCAAAAGAGGACCCAGGCTAGACCCAAATCGAAATTTGGGCCCAACGGCACCAGGAGGCGAGAGGAAGACAGGGAACTCTTCCTATTAGTCCTAGCAGTCACTTCCAAGGTGGTTCACTGGCCCGAGATGAGTTTTGCACGCGTCCCTTAGCGACTCAGCAAAAGAGGACCCAGGCGACACCCAAAAAAGAATTTGGGCCCAACGCCGCCAAGAGGTAAGAGAGAGACAGAGAACTCCTCCTATTAGTCCTAGCAGTCCCTTCCATGGTGTTTCAGTGGCCCAAGATGAGTTTTGCACGCGTTCCGTAGCTACTCAGCAAAAGAGGAACCAGGCGAGACCCAAATTGGAATTTGGATGCAAAGGTGCCAGGAGGTGAGAGAGAGATAGAGAACTCTTCCTATTAGTCCTAGCAGTCACTTCCAAGTGTTTCAGTGGCCCGAGATGAGTTTTACACGCGTTCCATAGCGACTCAGCAAAAGAGGACCCAGGCGAGACCCAAATTGGAATTTGGACCCAAAGGCGCCCGGAGGCGAGGGAAAGACAGGGAACTCTGCCTATTAGTCCTAGCAGTCACTTTCAAGGTGTTTCAGGGGCCCGAGATGAGTTTTACACGCGTTCCTTAGCGACTAGGCAAAAGAAGACCCAGGAGAGACCCAAATCGGAATTTGGGCCCAACGGCACCAGGAGGCGAGAGAGAGACAGGGAACTCTTCCTATTAGTCCTAGCAGTTACTGCCAAGGTGTTTCAGTGCTCCGAGATGAATTTTGCACACGTTCCTTAACGAATAAGCAAAAGAGGACCTAGGTGAGACCCGAATCAAAATTTGGCCCTAGCGGCACCAAGAGGCGAGAGAGGGATAGGGAACTCTTCCTATTAGTCCTAGCAGTCACTTCCATGGTGTTTCAGTGGCCCGAGATGAGTTTTGCACGCGTTCCTTAGTGACTCAGCAAAAGCGGACCCTGGCTATACCTAAATCGGAATTTGGGCCCAACGGTGCTAGAAGGCGAGAGATAGACAGGGAACTCTCCATATTAGTCCTAGCAGTCACTTCAAAGGTGTTTCAGTCGCCCGAGATGAGTTTTGCACGCGTTCCTTAGCGACTCTGCAAAAGAAGACAAGGGGAGACCCAAATTGGAATTTGGACCCAAAGGCGCCAGGAGGCGAGAGAGAGACAGTTAACTCTTCCTATTAGTCCTGGCAGTCACTTCCAAGCTGTTTCAGTGGCCCGAGATGAGTTTTGCACGCGTTCCCTAACAACTAAGCAAAAGAGGACCCAAGCGAGACCCAAATCGGAATTTGGCCCCAACGGCACCAGGAGGCGAGAGAGAGACATGGAACTCTTCCTATTAGTCTTAGCAATCACTTCCAAGGTGTTTCAGTGGCTCGAGATGAGTTTTGCACGTGTTCCTTACTGACTCACCAAAAGAGGACCCATGTGAGACCCAAATTGGAATTTGAAACCAAAGGCGGCAGGAGGTGAGAGAGAGACACAGAACTCTTCCTATTAGTCCTAGCAGTCACTTCCAAGATGTTTCAGTGGCCCGAGATGAGTTTTACACGCGTTCCTTAGCGACTCAGCAAAAGTGGACCCAAGCGATACCCAAATCAGAATTTTGGCCCAACGACGCCAAGAGGCGAGAGAGAGACAGGAAACTCTTCGTATTTGTCCTAGCAGTCACTTCCAAGGTGTTTCAGTTGCCTGAGATGAGTTTTGCACGCGTTCCTTAGCGACTCAGCAAAACTGGACCCAGGCGAGACCTAAATTGAATTTTGGACCGAAAGGTGCCAGGAGGCGAGATAGAGACAGGGAACTCTTGCTACTAGTCCTAGCAGTCACTTCCAAGGTAATTCAGTGGCCCGAGATAAGTTTTGCATGCGTTCCTTAGCGAGTCAGCAAAAGAGGACCCAGGCGATACCCAAATCAAAATTTGGGCCCAACGCCGCCAAGAGGCGAGAAAGAGACAGGAAACTCTTCGTATTTGTCCTAGCAGTCACTTCCAAGGTGTTTCAGTTCCCTGAGATGAGTTTTGCACGCGTTCCTTAGCGACTCAGCAAAACTGGACCCAGGCGAGACCTAAATTGAAATTTGGACCGAAAGGTGCCAGGAGGCGAGATAGAGACAGGGAACTCTTGCTACTAGTCCTAGCAGTCACTTCCAAGGTAATTCAGTGGCCCGAGATAAGTTTTGCATGCGTTCCTTAGCGACTCAGCAAAAGAGGACCCAGGCGATACCCAAATCAAAATTTGGGCCCAACGCCGCCAGGAGGTGAGAGAGAGACAAAGAACTCTTTCTATTAGTCCTAGCAGTCACTTACAAGATGTTTCAGTGGCCCGAGATGAGTTTTGCACGCGTTCCTTAGCGACTTTGCAAAAGAAGACAAGGGGAGACCCAAATTGGAATTTGGAACCTAAGGCTCCATGAGGCGAGAGAGAGACAGGGAACTCTTCCTATTTGTCCTAGCAGTCACTTCCAAGGTGTTTCAGTGGCCCGAGATGAGTTTTGCACGCGCTACTTATTGACTCAGCAAAAGAGGACCCAGGCAAGACCCAAATTGGAATTTGGACCCAAAGGCGCCAGGAGGCGAAAGAGAGACAGGAAACTCTTCGTATTTGTCCTAGCAGTCACTTCCAAGGTGTTTCAATGGCCCGAGATGAATTTTGCACCCGTTCCTTAGCGACTCAGCAAAAGAGGACCCAGGCGATACCCAAATCAGAATTTGGGCCCAATGGCGCCAAGAGGCGAGAGAGTGACAGGGAACTCTTCCTATTAGTCCTAGTAGCCTTTTCCAAGATGTTTCAGTGGCCCAAGATGTGTTTTGCACGCGTTACTTAGCGACTCAGCAAAAGAGGACCCAGCCAAGACTCAAATTGGAATTTGGACCCAAAGGCACCAGGAGGCGAGAGAGACAGAGGGAACTATTCCTATTAGTCCTAGAAGTCATTTCCAAGGTGTTTTAGTGGCCCAAGATGTGTTTTGCACACATTCCTTAGCTACTCAGCAAAAAAGGACCCACGCGAGACCCAAATTGGAATTTGGTCCCAAAGGCGCCAGGAGGCGAGAGAGAGACAGGGAACTCTTCCTATTAGTCCTAGCAGTCAATTCCAAGCTGTTTCAGTGGCCCGAGATGAGTTTTACACGCGTTCCTTAGCGACTCAGTAAAAGAGGACCCAGGCATGACCCAAATCGGAATTTGGGCCCTACGGCACCAGGAGGCGAGGGAGAGACAGGGAACTCTTCCTATTAGTCCTAGCAGTCACTTCCAAGGTGTTTCAGTGGCCCGAGATGAGTTTTGCACACGTTCCTTAGCGACTTAGCAAAAGAGGACCCAGGTGAGACCCAAATTGGAATTTGGACCCAAAGGCGCCAGGAGGCGAGAAAGAGACAGGGAACTCTTCCTATTAGTCCTAGGAGTCACTTCCAACGTGTTTCAGTGGCCCGAGATGAGTTTTGCACGTGTTCCGTACTGACTCAGCAAAAGAGGACCCATGCGAGACCCAAATTGGAATTTAAACCCAAAGGCGGCAGGAGGTGAGAGTGAGATAGAGAACTCTCTCTATTAGTCCTAGCAGTCACTTCCAAGGTGTTTCAGTGGCCTGAGATGAGTTCTGCACGCGTTCCTTAATGACTCAGCAAAAGAGGACCAAGGCGAGACCCAAATTGGAATTTGGACCCAAAGGCGGCAAGAGGCGAAAGAGAGACAGTTAACTCTTCCTATTAGTCCTGGCAGTCACTTCCAAGCTGTTTCAGTGGCCCGAGATGAGTTTTGCACGCGTTCCTTAACGACTAAGCAAAAGTGGACCCAGGCGAGACCCAAATCGGAATTTGGGCCCAACGGCACCAGGAGGCGAGAGAGAGACATGGAACTCTTCCTATTAGTCCTAGCAGTCACTTCCAAGGTGTTTCAGTGGCCCGAGATGAGTTTTGCACGTGTTCCGTACTGTCTCAGCAAAAGAGGACCCATGCGAGACCCAAATTGGAATTTAAACCCAAAGGCGGCAGGAGGTGAGAGTGAGATAGAGAACTCTCTCTATTAGTCCTAGCAGTCACTTTCAAGGTGTTTCAGTGGCCCGACATGAGTTTTACACACGTTCCTTAGCAACTCAGAAAAAAAGGACCCAGACGATACCCAAATCAGAATTTGGGCCCAACGCCGCCAGGAGGTGAGAGAGAGACAGAGAACTCTTTCTATTAGTCCTAGCAGTCATTTCCAAGGTGTTTCAGTGGCCCGAGATGAGTTTTACACACGTTCCTTAGCGACTCAGCAAAAGTGGACCCAGGCGATACCCAAATCAGAATTTGGGCCCAACGCCGCTAGGAGGTGAGAGAGAGACAGAGAACTCTTCCTATTAGTCCTAGCAATCACTTCCAAGGTGTTTCAGTGTCCCGAGATGAGTTTTACACACGTTCCTTAGCAACTCAGCAAAAGAGGACCCAGGCGAGACCCAAATTGGAATTTGGACCCAAAGGCGCCAGGAGGCGAGAGAGAGACAGGGAACTCTTCCTATTATTCCTCGCAGTCACTTCCAAGGTTTTTCAGTGGCCCTAGATGACTTTTGCACGCGTTTCTTAGCGACTCAGCAAAAGAGGACCCAGGGGACACCCAAATCAGAATCTGGGCCCAACGGCGCCAAAAGGCGAGAGAGAGACATGGAACTCTTCCTATTAGTTGTAGCAGTTACTTCCAAGGCGGTTCACTGGCACGAGATGAGTTTTGCACGCGTTCCTTAGCGACTCAGCAAAAGAGAACCTAGGTGATATCCAAATCAGAATTTGGGGCCAACGCCCCCAGGAGCTGAGAGAGAGACAGAGAACTCTTCCTATTAGTCCTAGCAGTCACTTCTAAGGTGTTTCAGTGGCCCAAGATGAGTTTTGCAGGCGTTCCTTAGCAACTCAGCAAAAGAGGACCCAGGCGAGACCCAAATTGGAATTTGGACCCAAAGGCGCTAGGAGGCGAGAGAGAGACAGGGAACTCTTCCTATTATTCCTCGCAGTCACTTCCAAGGTTTTTCAGTGGCCCTAGATGACTTTTGCACGCGTTTCTTAGCGACTCAGCAAAAGAGGACCCAGGGGACACCCAAATCAGAATCTGGGCCCAACGGCGCCAAAAGGCGAGAGAGAGACATGGAACTCTTCCTATTAGTTGTAGCAGTTACTTCCAAGGCGGTTCACTGGCACGAGATGAGTTTTGCACGCGTTCCTTAGCGACTCAGCAAAAGAGAACCTAGGTGATATCCAAATCAGAATTTGGGGCCAACGCCCCCAGGAGCTGAGAGAGAGACAGAGAACTCTTCCTATTAGTCCTAGCAGTCACTTCTAAGGTGTTTCAGTGGCCCAAGATGAGTTTTGCAGGCGTTCCGTAGCGACTTAGCAAAAGAGGAACCAGGCGAGACCTAAATTGGAATTTGCATGCAAAGGCGCCAGGAGGTGAGAGAGAGACAGAGAACTCTTCCTATTAGTCCTAGCAGTCACTTCCAAGGTGTTTTAGTGGCCCGCGATGAGTTTTACACGCGTTCCTTAGCGAATCAACAAAAGAGGACCCATGCGAGACCCAAATTGGAATTTGGACACAAAGACGCCAGGAGGCGAGAGAAAGACAGGGAACTCTGCCTATTAGTCCTAGTAGTCACTTCCAAGGTGTTTCAGTGGCCCGAGATGAGTTTTGCACACGTTCCTTAGCGACTCAGCAAAAGAGGACCCAGGCGAGACCCAAATTGGAATTTGGACCAAAAGGCGCCAGGAGGCGAGAAAGAGACAGGGAACTCTTCCTATTAGTCCTAGCAGTCACTTTCAAGGTGTTTCAGGGGCCCGAGATGAGTTTTGCACGCGTTTCTTAGTGACTATGCAAAAGAGGAGCCAGGCTAGACCCAAATCAAAATTTGGGCCCAACGGCACCAGGAGGCGAGAGAGAGAGGGAACTCTTCCTATTAGTCCTAGCAGTCACTGCCAAGGTGTTTCAGTGGTCCGAGATGAGTTTTACACACGTTCCTTAGCAACTCAGTAAAAGATGACCCAGACGATACCCAAATAGGAATTTGGGCCCAACGCCGCCAGGAGGTGAGAGAGAGACAAAGAACTCTTCCTATTAGTCCAAGGTGTTTCAGTGGCCCGAGATGAGTTTTGCAAGCGTTTCTTAGCGGCTCAGCAAAAAAGGACCCAAGCGATACCCAAATCAGAATTTGGGCCAGACGACGCCAAGCGGTGAGAGAGAGACAGGGAACTCTTCCTATTAGTCCTAGCAGTCACTTCCAAGGTGTTTCAGAGGCCCAAGATGTGTTTTGCACACGTTCCTTAGCTACTCAGCAAAATAGGACCCAGCCGAGACCCAAATTTGAATTTGGACCCAAAGGCGCCAGGATGCGTGAGAGAGACAGGGAACTCTTCCTATTAGTCCAAGCAGTCACTTCCAAGGTTTTTTAGTGGCCCGAGATGAGTTTTGCACGTGTTCCTTACTGACTCAACAAAAGAGGAACCATGCGAGACCCAAATTGGAATTTGAACCCAAAGGCGGCAGAGGTGAGAGAGAGACAGAGAACTCTTTCTATTAGTCCTAGCAGTCACTTCCAAGGTGTTTCAGTGTCCCGAGATGAGTTTTACACACGTTCCTTAGCAACTCAGCAAAAGAGGACCCAGGCGAGACCCAAATTGGGATTTGGACCCAAAGGCGCCAGGAGGCGAGAGAGAGACAGGGAACTCTTCCTATTAGTCCTCGCAGTCACTTTCAAGGTGTTTCAGGGGCACGAGATGAGTTTTGCACGCGTTCCTTAGCGACTAGGCAAAAGAGGACCCATGCTAGACCCAAATCGGAATTTGGGCCCAACGGCACCACGAGGCGAAAAAGAGACATGGAACTCTTCCTATTAGTCCTAGCAGTCACTTCTAAGGTGTTTCAGTGGCCCGAGATGAGTTTTGCACGTGTTCCTTAACGAATAAGCAAAAGAGGGCCCATGCGAGACCCAAATTGGAATTTGAACCCACAAGCGGCAGGAGGTGAGAGAGAGATAGAGAACTCTTTCTATTAGTCCTAGCAGTCACTTCCAAGTTGTTTTAGTGGCCTGAGATGAGTTTTACACACATTCCTTAGCAACTCAGCAAAAGAGGACCCAGGCGATACCTAAATCAGAATTTGGGCCCAACGCCGCTAGGAGGTGAGAGAGAGACAGAGAACTCTTCCTATTAGTCCTAGCAGTCACTTCCAAGGTGTTTCAGTGGCCCGAGATGAGTTTTGCACGCGTTCCTTAGCGACTCAGCAAAAGAGGACCCAGGCGAGACCCAAATTGGAATTTGGACCCAAAGGCGCCAGGAGGCGAGAGAGAGACAGGGAACACTTCCTATTAGTCGTAGCAGTCACTTATAAGGTGGTTCACTGGCCCGAGATGAGTTTTGCACGCGTTCCTTAGCGACTTTGCAAAAGAAGACAAGGGGAGACCCAAATTGGAATTTGGACCCAAAGGCGCCAGAAGGCGAGAGAGAGACAGGGAACTCCTCCGATTAGTCCTAGCAGTCACTGCCAAGGTGTTTCAGTGGCCCGAGATGAGTTTTGCACGCGTTGCTTAACGACTAAGCAAAAGAGGACCCAGGCGAGACCCAAATCGGAGTTTTGGCCCAACGGCACCAGGAGGCGAGAGACAGACATGGAACTCTTCCTATTAGTCCTAGCAGTCACTTCCAAGGTGTTTCAGTGGCCTGAGATGAGTTTTGCACGTGTTCCTTACTGACACAGCAAAAGAGGACCCATGCGAGACCTAAATTGGAATTTGAACCCAAAGGCGACAGAAGGTGAGAGAGAGAAAGAGAAGTCTCTCTATTAGTCCTAGCAGTCACTTCCAAGGTGTTTCAGTGGTCCGAGATGAGTTTTACACACATTCCTTAGCAACTCAGTAAAAGAGGACCCAGGCGATACCCCAATCAGAATTTGGGCTCAACGCCGCCAGGAGGTGAGAGAGAGGTAGAGAACTCTTCCTATTAGTCCTAGCTCTCACTTCCAAGGTGTTTCAGTGGCCTGAGATGAGTTTTGCACGCGTTCCTAAGCGACTCAGGAAAACTGGACCCACGCGAGACCTAAATTGGAATTTGGATGCAAAGGCGCTAGGAGGTGAGGGAGAGACAGGGAACCCTTCCTATTAGTCCTAGCAGTCACTTCCAAGGTGTTTCAGTGGCTCGAGATGAATTTTGCACGCGTTCCTTAGTGACTCAGCAAAAGAGGACCCTAGCGAGACCCAAATTGGAATTTGGACCCAAAGGCGCCAGGAGGCGAGAGAGAGACAAGGAACTCTTCCTCTTAGTCCTAGCAGTCACTTCCAAGGTGTTTCAGTGGCCCGAGATGAGTTTTGCACGCGCTCCTTAGCGACTAAGCAAAAGAGGACCAAGGCGATACCCAAATCAGAATTTGGGCCCACCGCCGCCAGGAGGTGAGAGAGAGACAAGGAACTCTTCCTATTAGTCCTAGCAGTCACTTCCAAGGTGTTTCAGTGGCTCGAGATGAGTTTTGCCCGCGTTCCTTAGCGACTAGGCAAAAGAGGACCCAAGCTAGACCCAAATCAAAATTTGGGCCCAACGGCACCAGGAGGCGAGAGAGAGACAAGGAACTCTTCCTATTAGTCCTAGCAGTCACTTCCAAGGTGTTTCAGTGGCTCAAGATGAGTTTTGCCCGCGTTCCTTAGCGACTAGGCAAAAGAGGACCAAGGCGAGACCCAAATCAGAATTTGGGCCCAACGGCACCAGGAGGCAAGAGAGAGACATGGAACTCTTCCTATTAGTCCTAGCAGTCACTTCCAAGGTGTTTCAGTGGCCGGAGATGTGTTTTAAACACGTTCCACAGCAACTCAGTAAAAGAGGACCCAAGCGATACCCAAAGCAGAATTTGGGCCCAACGCCGGCTGGAGGTGAGAGAGAGACAGAGAACTCTTCCTATTAGTCCTAGCAGTCACTTCCAAGGTGTTTCAGTCGCCTGAGATGAGTTTTGCACGCGTTCCTTAGCGACTTAGCAAAACTGGACCCAGGAGAGACCTAAATTGGAATTTGGACCGAAAGGTGCCAGGAGGCGAGAGAGACAGGGAAGTCTTGCTATTAGTACTAGCAGTCACTTCCAAGGTGTTTCAGTGGCCCGAGATGAGTTTTGCACGCGCTCCTTAGCGACTCAGCAAAAGAGGACCCAGGCGATACCCAAATCAGAATTTGGGGCCATCGCCGCCAGGAGGTGAGAGAGAGACAAAGAACTCTTCCTATTAGTCCTAGCAGTCACTTCCAAGGTGTTTCAGTGGCCCGAGATGAGTTTTGCACGCGTTCTTTAGCGACTCAGCAAAAGAGGACCCAGGCGATACCCAAATCGGAATTTGGGCCCAACGGCACCAGGAGGCGAGAGAGAGACACAGAACTCTTCCTATTAGTCCTCGCAGTCGTTTCCAAGGTGTTTCAGTGGCCCTAGATGACTTTTGCATGCGTTCCTTATCGACTAGGCAAAAGAGGACCCAGGCTAGACCCAAATCGAAATTTGGGCCCAACGATGCCAAGCGGTGAGAGAGAGACTGGGAACTATTCGTATTAGTCCTAGCAGACACTTCCAAGGTGTTTCAGAGGCCCAAGATGTGTTTTGCACACGTTCCTTAGCTACTCAGCAAAAGAGGACCCAGGCGAGACCCAAATTTGAATTTGGGCCCAACGGCACCAGGAGGTGAGAGAGAGACAAAGAACTCTTTCTATTAGTCCTAGCAGTCACTTCCAAGGTGTTTCAGTGGCCCGAGATGAGTTTTGCACGTGTTCCTTACTGACTCAGCAAAAGAGGACCCATGCGAGACCCAAATTGGAATTTGAACCCAAAGGCGGTAGGAGGTGAGAGAGAGACAGAGAACTCTTTCTATTATTCCTAGCAGTCACGTCCAAGGTGTTTCAAGGGCCCGACATGAGTTTTACAAACGTTCCTTAGCAACTCAGCAAAAGAGGACCCAGGCGAGACCCAAATTGGAATTTGGATCCAAAGGCGCCAGGAGGCGAGAGTGAGACAGGGAACACTTCCTATTAATCCTAGCAGTCACTTTCAAGGTGTTTCAGGGGCCCGAGATGAGTTTTGCACGCGTTCCTTAGCGACTAGGCGAAAGAGGAGGCTAGACCCAAATCGAAATTTGGGCCCAACGGCACCAGGAGGCGAAAGAGAGACATGGAACTCTTCCTATTAGTCCTAGCAGTCACTTCCAAGGTGTTTTAGTGGCCCGAGATTAGTTTTGCACGTGTTCCTTAAAGAATAAGCAAAAGAGGGCCCATACGAGACCCAAATTGGAATTTAAACCCAAAGGCGGCAAGAGGTGAGAGAGAGACAGAGAACTCTTTCTATTAGTCCTAGCAGTCACTTCCAAGGTGTTTCAGTGGCCCGAATGAGTTTTGCACGCGTTCCTTAGCGACTAGGCAAAAGAGGGGGCTAGACCAAATCGAAATTTGGGCCAAACGGCACCAGGAGGCGAAAGAGAGACATGGAACTCTTCCTATTAGTCCTAGCAGTCACTTCCTAGCTGCTTCAGTGGCCTGAGATGAGTTTTGAACGCGTTCTTTAGCGACTCAGCAAAAGAGGACCCAGGCGATACCCAAATCAGAATTTAGGCCCAACGACGCCAAGAGGTGAGAGAGAGACAAGGAACTCTTCCTATTAGTCTTAGCAGTCACTTCCAAGGTGTTTTAGTGGCCCTAGATGACTTTTGCACGCGTTCCTTAGCGACTCAGCAAAAGAGGACCCAGGCGATACCCAAATCAGAATTTGGGCCCAACGATGCCAAGCGGTGAGAGAGAGACAGGGAACTATTCGTATTAGTCCTAGCAGAGACTTCCAAGGTGTTTCAGAGGCCCAAGATGTGTTTTGCACACGTTCCTTAGCTACTCAGCAAAAGAGGACCCAGGCGAGACCCAAATTTGAATTTAGACCCAAAGGCGCCAGGATGCGTGAGAGAGACAGGGAACTCTTCCTATTAGTCCTAGCAGTCACTTCCAAGGTGTTTCAGTAGCCCGAGATGAGTTTTGCACGTGTTCCTTACTGACTAAGCAAAAGAGGACCCATGCGAGACCCAAATTGGAATTTGAACCCAAAGGCAGCAGGAGGTGAGAGAGAGACAGAGAACTCTTTCTATTAGTCCTAGAAGTCACTTCCAAGGTGTTTCAGTGGCCGGAGATGAGTTTTACACACGTTCCTTAGCAACTCAGCAAAAGAGGACCTAGGCGAGACCCAAATTGGAATTTGGACCCAAATGCGCCAGGAGGCGAGAGAGAGACAGGAAACTCTTCCTATTAGTCCTCGCAGTCACTTCCAAGGTGTTTCAGGGGCCCGAGATGAGTGTTGCACGCGTTCCTTAGCGACTAGGCAAAAGAGGACCCAGGCTAGTCCCAAATCGAAATTTGTGCCCAACGGCACTAGAAGGCGAAAGAGAGACATGGAACTCTTCCTATTAGTCCTAGCAGTCACTTCCAAGGTGTTTCAGTGGCGCGAGATGAGTTTTACACACATTCGTTAGCAACTCAGTAAAAGAGGACCCAGGCAATACACGAATCAGAATTTGGGCCCAACGCCGCCAGGAGGTGAGAAAGAGATAGAGAACTCTTCCTATTAGTCCTAGCTCTCACTTCCAAGGTGTTTCAGTGGCCTGAGATGAGTTTTGCACGCGTTGCTTAGCGACTCAGCAAGACTGGACCCATGCGAGACCTAAATGGGAATTTGGACCGAAAGGTGCCAGGAGGCGAGAGAGAGACAGCGAACTCTTGCTATTAGTCGTAGCAGTCACTTCCAAGGTGGTTCACTGGCCCGACATGAGTTTTGCACGCATTCCTTAGCGACTCAGCAAAAGAGGACCTAGGCGATACCCAAATCAGAATATGGGCCCAACGCCGCCAGGAGGTGAGAGAGAGACAGAGAACTCTTCCTATTAGTCCTAACAGTCACTTCCAAGGTGTTTCAGTGGCCCAAGATTAGTTTTGCACGCGTTCCGTAGCGACTCAGCAAAAGAGGAACCAGGCGAGACCCAAATTGGAATTTGGATGCAAAGGCGCCAGGAGGTGAGAGAGAGACAGAGAACTCATCCTATTAGTCCTAGCAGTCACTTCCAAGGTGTTTCAGTGGCCCGAGATGAGTTTTACACACGTTACTTAGCGACTCAGCAAAAGAGGACCCAGGCGAGACCCAAATTGGAATTTGGACCTAAAGGCGCCAGGAGGCGAGAAAAAGACAGGGAACTCTGCCTATTAGTGCTAGCAGTCACTTTCAAGGTGTTTCAGTGGCCCAAGATGAGTTTTGCATGCATTCCTTAGCGACTAGGCAAAAGAGGACCTAGGGGAGACCCAAATCGAAATTTGGGCCCAACGACACCAGGAGGCGAGAGAGAGACAGGGAACTCTTCCTATTAGTCCTAGTAGTCACTTCCAAGGTGTTTAAGTGGCCCGAGATGAGTTTTACACACGTTCCTTAGCAACTCAGCAAAAGAGGACCTAGGCGAGACCCAAATTGGAATTTGGACCCAACGGCTCCAGGAGGCGAGAGAGAGACAGGGAACTCTTCCTATTACTCCTAGCAGTCACTTTCATGGTGTTTCAGGGGCCCGAGATGAGTTTTGCACGCGTTCCTTAGCGACTAGGCAAAAGAAGACCCGGGCTAGACCCAAATCGAAATTTGGGCCCAACGGCACTAGGAGGCGAGAAAGAGGCAGGGAACTCTTCCTATTAGTCCTAGCAATCACTGCCAAGGTGTTTCAGTGGCCCGAGATGAATTTTGCACGTGTTCCTTACTGACTCAGCAAAAGAGGACCCATGCGAGACCCAAATTGGAATTTGAACTGAAAGGCGGCAGGACGTGAGAGTGAGATAGAGAACTCTCTCTATTAGTCCTAGCAGTCACTTTCAAGGTGTTTTAGTGGTCCGAGATGAGTTTTACACACGTTCCTTAGCAACTCAGTAAAAGAGGACTCAGGTGATACCCAAATCAGAATTTGGGCCCAACGCCGCCAGGAGGTGAGAGAGAGACAGAGAACTCTTCCTATTAGTCCTAGCTCTCACTTCCAAGGTGTTTCAGTGGCCTGAGATGAGTTTTGCACGCGTTCCTTAGCGACTCAGCAAAATTGGACCCACGCGAGACCTAAATTGGAATTTGGACCGAAGGGTGCCAGGAGGCGAGAGAGAGACAGCGAACTCTTGCTAGTAGTTCTAGCAGTCACTTCCAAGGTGTTTCAGTAGCCCGAGATGAGTTTTGCACGCGTTCCTTAGCGACTCAGCAAAAGAGGACCCCGGCGATACCCAAATCAGAATTTGGGCCCAACGCCGCCGGGAGGTGAGAGAGAGACAAAGAACTCTTCCTATTAGTCGTAGCAGTCACTTCCAAGGTGGTTCACTAGCCCGAGATGAGTTCTGCACTCGTTCCTTAGCGACTCAGCAAAAGAGGATCCAGGCGATACCCAAATCAGAATATGGGCCCAACGCCGCCAGGAGGTGAGAGAGAGACAGAGAACTCTTCCTATTAGTCCTAGCAGTCACTTCCAAGGTGTTTCAGTGGCCCAAGATTAGTTTTGCACGCGTTCCGTAGCGACTCTGCAAAAGAGGAACCAAGCGAGACCCAAATTGGAATTTGGATGCAAAGGCGCCAGGAGGTGAGAGAGAGACAGAGAACTCTTCCTATTAGCCCTAGCAGTCACTTCCAAGGTGTTTCAATGGCCCGAGATGAGTTTTACACGCGTTCCTTAGCGACTCAGCAAAAGAGGACCCATGCGAGACCTATATTGGAATTTGAACCCAAAGGCGGCAGAAGGTGAGAGAGAGATAGAGAACTCTCTCTATTAGTCCTAGCAGTCACTTCCAAGGTCTTTCAGTGGTCCGAGATGAGTTTTACACACATTCCTTAGCAACTCAGTAAAAGAGGACCCAGGCGATACCCAAATCAGAATTTGGGCCCAACGCCGCCAAGAGGTGAGAGAGAGATAGAGAACTCTTCCTATTAGTCTTAGCTCTCACTTCCAAGGTGTTTCAGTGGCCTGAGATGAGTTTTGCACGCGTTCCTTAGCGACTCAGCAAAACTGGAACCACGCGAGACCTAAATTGGAATTTGGACCGAAAGGTGCCAGGAGGCGAGAGAGAGACAGAGAACTCTTGCTATTAGTCCTAGCAGTCACTTCCAAGGTGTTTTAGTGGCCCGAGATGAGTTTTACACACATTCCTTAGCGACTCAGCAAAAGAGGACCCAGGCGATACCCAAATCAGAATTTGGGCCCAACGCCGCTAGGAGGTGAGAGAGAGACAGAGAATTCTTCCTATTAGTCCTAGCAGTCACTTCCAAGGTGTTTCAGTGGCCCGAGATGTGTTTTTCACGCGTTCCTTAGCGACTCAGCAAAAGAGGACCCAGGCAAGACCCAAATTGGAATTTGGACCCAAGGGCGCTAGGAGGTGAGAGAGATGCAGGGAACTCTTCCTATTAGTCGTAGCAGTCACTTCCAAGGTGGTTCACTGGCCCGAGATGAGTTTTGCACGCGTTCCTTAACGACTCTGCAAAAGAAGACAAGCGAAGACCCAAATTGGAATTTGGACCCAAAGGCGCCAGGAGGCGAGAGAGAGACAGGGAACTCTTCCTATTAGTCCTAGCAGTCACTTTCAAGGTGTTTCAGGGGCCCGAGATAAGTTTTGCACGCGTTCCTTAGCGACTAGGCAAAAGAGGACAAAGGCTAGACCCAAATCGAAATTTGGGCCCAACGGCACCAGGAGGTGAAAGAGAGACAGGGAACTCTTCCTATTAGTCCTAGCAGTCACTGCCAAGGTGATTCAGTGGCTTAAGATGAGTTTTGCACGCGTTCCTTAACGACTAAGCAAAGGAGGACCCAGGCGAGACCCAAATCAGAATTTTGGCCCAACGGCACCAGGAGGTGAGAGAGAGACATGGAACTCTTCCTATTAGTCCTAGCAGTCACTTGCAAGATGTTTCAGTGGCCTGAGATAAGTTTTGCACGTGTTCCTTAATGACTCAGCAAAAGAGGACCCATGCGAGACCTAAATTGGAATTTGAACCCAAAGGCGGCAGGAGGTGAGAGAGAGATAGAGAACTCTCTCTATTAGTCCTAGCAGTCACTTCCAAGGTGTTTCAGTGGTCCGAGATGAGTTTTACACACATTCCTTAGCAACTCAGTAAAAGAGGACCCAGGCGATACCCAAATCAGAATTTGGGCCTAACGCCGCCAGGAGGTGAGAGAGAGATAGAGAACTCTTCCTATTAGTCCTAGCTCTCACTTCCAAGGTGTTTCAGTGGCCTGAGATGAGTTTTGCACGCGTTCTTTAGCGACTCAGTAAAACTGGACCCACGCGAGACCTAAATTGGAATTTGGACTGAAAGGTGCCAGAAGGCGAGAGAGAGACAGCGAACTCATGCTATTAGTCCTAGCAGTCACTTCCAAGGTGTTTCAGTGGCCCGAGATGAGTTTTGCACGCGTTCCTTAGCGACTCAGCAAAAGAGGCCCCAGGCGAGACCCAAATTGGAATTTGAACCTAAAGGCGCCAGGAGGCAAGAGAAAGACAAGGAACTCTGCCTATTAGTCCTAGCAGTCACTTTCAAGCTGTTTCAGTGGCCTGAGATGAGTTTTGCACGTGTTCCTTAATGACTCAGCAAAAGAGGACCCATGCGAGACCTAAATTGGAATTTGAACCCAAAGGCGGCAGAAGGTGAGAGAGAGATAGAGAACTCTTGCTATTAGTCCTAGCAGTCACTTCCAAGGTGTTTCAGTGGCCTGAGATGAGTTTTGTACGCGTTCCTTAGCGACTCAGCAAAACTGGACGCACGCGAGACCTAAATTGGAATTTGGACCGAAAGGTGCCAGGAGGCGAGAGAGAGACAGCGAACTCTTGCTATTAGTCCTAGCAGTCACTTCCAAGGTGTTTCAGTGGCCCGAGATGAGTTTTGCACGCGTTCCTTAGCGACTTGGCAAAAGAGGACCAAGGCGATACCGAAATCAGAATTTGGACCCAACGCCGCCGGGAGGTGAGAGAGAGACAAAGAACTCTTCCTATTAGTCGTAGCAGTCACTTCCAAGGTGGTTCACTGGCCCGAGATGAGTATTGCACTCGTTCCTGAGCGACTCAGCAAAAGAGGACCCAGGCGATACCCAAATCAGAATATGGGCCCAACGCCGCCAGGAGGTGAGAGAAGAACAGAGAACTCTTCCTATTAGTCCTAGCAGTTACTTCCAAGGTGTTTCAGTGGCCCAAGATTAGTTTTGCCCGCGTTCCATAGCGATTCAGCAAAAGAGGAACTAAGCGAGACCCAAATTAGAATTTGGATGCAAAGGCGCCAGGAGGTGAGAGTGAGACAGAGAACTCTTCCTATTAGTCCAAGCAGTAAATTCCAAGGTGTTTCAGTGGTCCGAGATGAGTTTTACACGCATTCCTTAGCGACTCAACAAAAGAGGACCCAGGCGAGACCCAAATTGGAATTTGGACCTAAAGGCGCTAGGAGGCGAGAGAAAGACCACTCTGCCTATTAGTCCTAGCAGTCACTTTCAAGGTGTTTCAGTGGCCCAAGATGAGTTTTGAATGCGTTCCTTAGCGACTAGGCAAAAGAGGACATAGGGGAGACCTAAATCGAAACTTGGGCCCAACGACACCAGGAGGCGAGAGAGAGATAGGGAACTCTTCCTATTAGTCCTAGTAGTCACTTCCAAGGTGTTTCAATGGCCCGAGATGAGTTTTGCACGCGTTCCTTAGCGACTCAGCAAAAGAGGGCCGTGGCGACACCCAAAATGGAATTTGGACCCAAAGGCGCCAGGAGGCGAGAGAGAGACAGGGAACTCTTCCTATTAGTCCTAGCAGTCACATTCAAGGTGTTTCAGTGGCCCGAGATGAGTTTTACACACATTCCATAGCAACTCAGTAAAAGAGGACCCAGGCGATACCCAAAGCAGAATTTGGGCCCAACGCCGGCAGGAGGCGAGAGAGACACAGAGAACTCTTCCTATTAGTCCTAGTAGTCACTTCCAAGGTGTTTCAGTGGCCCGAGATGAGTTTTGCACGCGTTCCTTACTGCCTCACCAAAAGAGGACCCATGCGAGATCCAAATTGGAATTTGAACCCTAAGGCGGAAGAAGGTGACAGAGAGACAGAGAACTCTTTCTATTAGTCCTAGCAGTCACTTCCAAGGTGTTTCAGTGGCCCGAGATG
The DNA here is from genome assembly GCA_024086825.1 of Abrus pulchellus subsp. cantoniensis. Lineage (NCBI taxonomy): Eukaryota > Viridiplantae > Streptophyta > Magnoliopsida > Fabales > Fabaceae > Abrus > Abrus pulchellus. The sequence goes on along the minus strand of CM044057.1, from coordinate 1,058,707 downwards.
AGTTTTACACACGTTCCTTAGCAACTCAGCAAAAGAGGACCCAGGCGAGACCCAAATTGGAATTTGAACCCTAAGGCAGCGGGAGGTGAGAGAGAGACAGGGAACTCTGCCTAGTAGTCCTAGCAGTCACTTTCAAGGTGTTTCAGTGGCTCGAGATGAGTTTTGCTCGCGTTTCTTAGTGACTAGGCAAAAGAGGACCCAGGCTAGACCCAAATCGAAATTTGGGCCCAACGGCACCAGGAGGCGAGAGAGAGACAGGGAACTCTTCCTATTAGTCCTAGCAGTCACTGCTAAGGTGTTTCAGTGGCCCTAGATGAGTTTTGCACGCGTTCCTTAACGACTAAGCAAAAGAGGACCCAGGCGAGACCCAAATCGGAATTTGGGCCCAACGGCACCAGGAGGGGAGAGAGAGACATGGAACTCTTCCTATTAGTCCTAGCAGTCACTTCGAAGGTGTTTTAGTGGCTCGAGATGAGTTTTACACATGTTCCATAGCAACTCAGTAAAAGAGGACCCAGGCGATACCCAAAGCAGAATTTGGGCCCAACGCCGGCAGGAGGCGAGAGAGAGACAGAGAACTCTTCCTATTAGTCCTAGCAGTCACTTCCAAGGTGTTTCAGTGGCCTGAGATGAGTTTTGCACGCGTTCCTTACTGCCTCAGCAAAAGAGGACCCATGCGAGACCCAAATTGGAATTTGAACCCTAAGGCGGCAGGAGGTGAGAGAGAGACAGAGAACTCTTTCTATTTGTCCTAGCAGTCACTTCCAAGGTGTTTCAGTGGCCCGAGATGAGTTTTACACACGTTCCTTAGCAACTCAGCAAAAGAGGACCCAGGCGAGACCCAAATTAGAATTTGAACCCTAAGGCGGCAGGAGGTGAGAGAGAGACAGAGAACTCTTTCTATTTGTGCTAGCAGTCACTTCCAAGGTGTTTCAGTGGCCCGAGATGAGTTTTACACACGTTCCTTAGCAACTCAGGAAAAGAGGACCCAGGCGAGACCCAAATCGGAATTTGGGCCCAACGGCACCACGAGGCGAGAGAGAGACAGGGAACTCTTCCTATTAGTCCTAGCAGTCACTGCCAAGGTGTTTCAGTGGCCCGAGATGAGTTTTGCACGCGTTCCTTAACGACTAAGCAAAAGAGGACCTAGGCGAGACCCAAATCGAAATTTGGGCCCAACTACACCAGGAGGCGAGAGAGAGACTTAGAACTCTTCCTATTAGTCCTAGCAGTCACTTCCAAGGTGTTTCAGTGGCTTGAGATGAGTTTTGCACGTGTTCCTTACTGACTCAGCAAAAGAGGGCCCATGCGAGACCCAAATTGGAATTTGAACTGAAAGGCGGCAGGAGGTGAGAGAGAGATAGAGAACTCTCTATTAGTCCTAGCAGTAACTTCCAAGGTCTTTCAGTGGTCCGAGATGAGTTTTACACACGTTCCTTAGCAACTCAGTAAAAGAGGACCCAGGCGATACCCAAATCAGAATTTGTGCCCAACGCCGCCAGGAGGTGAGAGAGAGACAGAGAACTCTTCCTATTAGTCCTAGCTCTCACTTCCAAGGTGTTTCAGTGGCCTGAGATGAGTTTTGCATGCGTTGCTTAGCGACTCAGCAAAACTGGACCCACGCGAGACCTAAATTGGAATTTGGACCGGAAGGTGCCAGGAGGCGAGAGAGAGACAGCGAACTCTTGCTATTAGTCCTAGCAGTCACTTCCAAGGTGTTTCAGTGGCCCGAGATGAGTTTTGCACGCGTTCCTTAGCGACTCAGTAAAAGAGGACCCAGGCGATACCTGATGAATCCATATTTTTACTGATATTTTAGCATAATTCTAGCTCATTTAATAAGGAAAATATATGAAGAAAGCAGAAAAACTCAGAAAAAGAGAATGATTGAAAGTTTTATTTCAATTTGTAGTTATTTTCGCATTTGTAGAATTTATGCTTAGTTCTTAAGGAATTTATCTTGTTTTTGAAGGAATAATCTGAGCAAAAGTCATGGAAATGGATTATCAATGGAAAGGAAGAGGAAGAATGGCAATGTTGGACTCCAAAATACAAGAATTATGGGATGCAGGCTGGGCGTGATCACTATTGTTAGTGAAAGTGATCATTCCAAAGCCTAAATAAGAAGAGGAGCCTTGCGTAATCACTTTTAGTTACAAGAGTGAGCGTTGCCAGTGTGCGTTATCACTTTCGCCAACGAAAGTGAGCATTCCAGAGAAGACTCCATTCCTGATGAGCTGCGTGTTGTCACTTTCGCCAACGAAAGTGAGCGTTCCAGAGGCACTTGTATCAGGACAGCTTGCGCGTGATTACTATTACTCACGAAAGTGATCACGCGCAGCCCTTTGACCTCCTGCGTTGCCACTATTATGAATAAAAGTGAATGTTCCAGAGAAGCCTTCAACTCTGCAAGTTGCGCGAGGTTACTCTTGCTCTTGAAAGTGAACACGCGCACTACATAAAGCTTCTGCGTGGTTACTCTTGTAAAGAAAAGTGACAACGCGCAGAACTGGAGTTTCTATATATACATGATTGAAGCGTGAAAACAGAAGATCTTTTGCTCATTTTCTGTTTTGTTAGTTAGATTGTCGTTGAGAGAGAGTGGAGAGAAGATTGGGGTCAAAGCTTGAAGATCCAAGAAGAGGGATTGGATTGGAGTTCGTGGCCATGGCTACTCTGCATTCTTCTTCATCTTCTTCTTCTTCTTTCTCTGTTTTTGTTGCAATGTGTGCTTAATTTCCCATAGTTAGGGGTTTATGGAACTCGAATTGATGTATTGATTCGACTTTATCTTCTGAACTTTAAGTTCTTGGATTAATTGAGTTGTTAATTCTGCTTTTCATGCAATCTTTGAATGGAAATTCATTTGATTAATCAAGAGGAATCTTTACCAATAGGAATTGGATTGTTTGCTCCGATCTGAATTGGCAACCAGTGTTTAGGGCTTTCTTAGGGATAAGGAGACCTAATTCTGCAATCTTATAGTTCTAATTCTTAATGCAACCTGAAATTGAATCTCACCTAAGGGATTAGGGAGGTTTAGTGGATTGTTAGGGTCAATGAGTTAAGGAATTAACCTTTGGCTAGGTATATGTGAACTGATTGTCAATTATTCAATTGCTTGAATGTGCAGAGGATTTAATTGGATTGATATTGATATTCTTGTGAAATAAATTCCTAACTATCCTTCATTGCTATTTCATTTCATCACAATTTTATACTCTGTTTGTCTGCAAGTTCTTTACCTTTAATTGCTTTGGTTTAGTGTTGTTATATGATACAAATCTCTTCCCAAATTCGTATGGCTCAAATGGTTATTTTTCTGTGAAGTGGTACTTGAACCTAAATTCCCTGTGGAGATGATATTTGGATCTTAAATTTATTTATCACTTGCTGCAATGCTAGTATACTTGCTAGTGTAGATTGCTAACAACAGCAGTCACTTCCAAGGTGTTTCAGTGGCCCGAGATAAGTTTTACACTCGTTCCTTAGCAACTCAGCAAAAGAGGACCCAGGCGAGACACAAATTGGAATTTCGACCCAAAGGCGCCAGGAGGCGAGAGAGAGACAGGGAACTCTTCCTATTAGTCCTAGCAGTCACTTTCAAGGTCTTTCAGGGACCCGAGATGAGTTTTGCACGCGTTCCTTAGCGACTAGGCAAAAGAGGACCCAGGCTAGACCCAAATCGAAATTTGGGCCCAACGGCACTAGGAGGCAAGAGAAAGAAAGGAAACTTTTCCTATTAGTCCTAGCAGTCACTTCTAAGGTGTTTCAGTGGCCCGAGATGAGTTTTGCACGTGTTCTTTAGCGACTAAGCAAAAAAGGACCCACGCGATACCTAAATCAGAATTTAGGCCAAACGGCACCAGGAGGCGAGAGAGAGACACGGAACTCTTCCTATTAGTCCTAGCAGTCGTTTCCATGGTGTTTCAGTGGCCCTAGGTGACTTTTGCACACGTTCCTTAGCGATTCAGCAAAAGAGGACCCAGGCGATACCCAAATCAGAATTTGGGCCCAACAACGCCAAGAGGTGAGAGAGAGACAGGGAACTCTTCCTATTAGTCCTAGCAGTCACTTCCAAGGTGTTTTAGTGGCCCGAGATGAGTTTTGCACGCGTTCCTTAGCGACACAGCAAAAGAGGACCCAGGCGATACCCAAATTAGAATTTGGATGCAAAGGCGCCAGGAGGCGAGAGAGACAGAGGGAACTATTCCTATTAGTCCTAGCAGTCACTTCAAGGGTGTTTCAGTGGCCCAAGATGTGTTTTGCACACGTTCCTTAGCTACTCAGCGAAAGAGGACCTAGGCGAGACCCAAATTTGAATTTGGACCCAAAAGAGCCAGGATGCCTGAGAGAGACAGGGAACTCTTTCTATTAGTCCTAGCAGTCACTTCGAAGGTATTTCAGTGGCCCAAGATGAGTTTTGCACGCGTTCCTTAGCGACTCAGCAAAAGAGGACCCAGGCGATACCCAAATCAGAATTTGGGCGCAATGCCGCCAAGCGGTGAGAGAGAGACAGGGAACTCTTCCTATTAGTCCTAGCAGTCACTTCCAAGGTGTTTTAGTGGCCCGAGATGAGTTTTGCACGTGTTCGTTAGCGACTCAGCAAAAGAGAACCCAGGCGAGACCCAAATTAGAATTTGCATGCAAAGGCGCCAGGAGGCGAGAGAGACAGAGGGAACTATTCCTTTTAGTCCTAGCAGTCACTTCCAAGGTGTTTCAGTGGCCCAAGATGTGTTTTACACACGTTCCTTAGCCACTTAGCAAAAGGGGACCTAGGCGAGACCCAAATTTGTATTTGTACCCAAAGGCGCCAGGATGCGTGAGAGAGACAGGGAACTCTTCCTATTAGTCCTAGCAGTCACTTCCAAGGTGTTTCAGTGGCCCGAGATGAGTTTTGCACGTGTTCCTCACTAAGTCAGCAAAAGAGGACCCAGGCGAGACCCAAATTGGAATTTGGATGTAAAGGCGCCAGGAGGTGAGAGAGAGATAGAGAACTCCTCCTATTAGTCCTAGCAGTCACTTCTAAGGTGTTTCAGTGGCCCGAGATGAGTTTTACACGCGTTCCATAGCGACTCAGCAAAAGAGGACCCAGGCAAGACCCAAATTGGAATTTGGACCCAAAGGCGCCCAGAGGCGAGGGAAAGACAGGGAACTCTGCCTATTAGTCCTAGCAGTCACTTTCAAGGTGTTTCATTCGCCCACGATGAGTTTTGCACGCGTTACTTAGCGACTAGGCAAAAGAGGACTCAGGGTAGACCCAAATCAAAATTTGAGGCCCAACGGCACCAGGAGGCGAGAGAGAGACAGGGAACTCTTCCTATTAGTTCTATCAGTCATTTCCAAGGCGTTTCAGTGGCCCGAGATGAGTTTTGCACGCGTTCCTTTGCGACTCAGCAAAAGAGGACCCAGGCGATACCCAAATTAGAATTTGGGCCCAATGCCGCCAGGAGGTGAGAGAGAGACAAAGAACTCTTCCTATTAGTCCTAGCAGTCACTTCCAAGGTGTTTTAGTGGCCCGAGATGAGTTTTGCACGTGTTCGTTAGCGACTCAGCAGAAGAGAACCCAGGCGAGACCCAAATTAGAATTTGCATGCAAAGGCGCCAGGAGGCAAGAGAGACAGAGGGAACTATTCCTTTTAGTCCTAGCAGTCACTTCCAAGGTGTTTCAGTGGCCCAAGATGTGTTTTACACACGTTCCTTAGCCACTTAGCAAAAGGGGACCTAGGCGAGACCCAAATTTGTATTTGTACCCAAAGGCGCCAGGATGCGTGAGAGAGACAGGGAACTCTTCCTATTAGTCCTAGCAGTCACTTCCAAGGTGTTTCAGTGGCCCGAGATGAGTTTTGCACGTGTTCCTCACTAAGTCAGCAAAAGAGGACCCAGGCGAGACCAAAATTGGAATTTGAACCCAAAGGCGGCAGGAGGTGAGAGAGAGACAAAGAACTCTTTCTATTAGTCCTAGTAGTCACTTCCAAAGTGTTTCAGTGGCCCGAGATGAATTTTACACACGTTCCTTAGCAACTCAGCAAAAGATGACCCAGGTGAGACCCAAATTGGAATTTGGACCCAAAGGCGCCAGGAGGCGAGAGAGAGACAGGGAACTCTTCCTATTAGTCCTAGCAGTCACTTTCAAGGTGTTTCAGGGGCCCGAGATGAGTTTTGCACGCATTCCTTAGCGACTAGGCAAAGGAGGACCCAGGCTAGACCCAAATCGAAATTTTGGCCCAACGGCACTATGAGTCGAGAGAAAGACAGGGAACTCTTGTTATTAGTCGTAGCAGTCAATTCCAAGGTGGTTCACTAGCCCGAGATGAGTTTTGCACGCGTCCCTTAGCGACTCAGCAAAAGAGGACCCAGGCGATACCCAAATAAGAATTTGGGCCCAACGCCGCCAAGAGGTGCGAGAGAGACAGAGAACTCTTCCTATTAGTCCTAGCAGTCCCTTCCATGGTGTTTCAGTGGCCCAAGATGAGTTTTGCACGCGTTCCGTAGTTACTCAGCAAAAGAGGAACCAGGCGAGACCCAAATTGGAATTTGGATGCAAAGGCGCCAGGAGGTGAGAGAGAGATAGAGAACTCTTCCTATTAGTCCTAGCAGTCACTTCTAAGGTGTTTCAGTGGCCCGAGATGAGTTTTACACGCGTTCCATAGCGACTCAGCAAAAGAGGACCCAGGCGAGACCCAAATTGGAATTTGGACCCAAAGGCGCCCAGAGGCGAGGGAAAGACAGGGAACTCTGCCTATTAGTCCTAGCAGTCACTTTCAAGGTGTTTCATTGGCCCACGATGAGTTTTGCACGCGTTACTTAGCGACTAGGCAAAAGAGGACTCAGGGTAGACCCAAATCAAAATTTGGGCCCAACGGCACCAGGAGGCTAGAGAGAGACAGGGAACTCTTCCTATTAGTTCTAGCAGTCACTTCCAAGGCGTTTCAGTGGCCCGAGATGAGTTTTGCACGCGTTCCTTTGCGACTCAGCAAAAGAGGACCCAGGCGATACCCAAATTAGAATTTGGGCCCAATGCCGCCAGGAGGTGAGAGAGAGACAAAGAACTCTTCCTATTAGTCCTAGCTGTCACTTCCAAGGTATTTCAGTGGCCTGAGATGAGTTTTGCACGCGTTCCTTAGCGACTCAGCAAAGGAGGACCCATTCGATACCCAAATCAGAATTTGGGCCCAACGCTGCTAGGAGGTGAGAGAGAGACAGAGAACTCTTCCTATTAGTCCTAGCTGTCACTTCCAAGGTGTTTCAGTGGCCTGAGATGAGTTTTGCACGTGTTCCTTAGCGACTCATCAAAACTGGACCTATGCAAAACCTAAATTGGAATTTGGACCGAAAGGTGCCAGGAGGCGAGAGAGAGACAGGGAACTCTTGCTATTAGTCCTAACAGTCACTTCCAAGGTGTTTCAGTGGCCTGAGATGAGTTTTACACGCGTTCCTTAACGACTCAGCAAAAGAGGACCCAAGCGAGACCCAAATTGGAATTTGGACCCAAAATCGCCAGGAGGCGAGAGAGAGACAGGGAACTCTTCCTATTAGTCCTAGCAGTCACTTTCAAGGTGTTTCAGGGGCCCGAGATGAGTTTTGCACGCGTTCCTTAGCGACTAGGCAAAAGAGGACCCAGGCGAGACCCAAATCGGAATTTGGGCCCAACGACACCAGGAGGCGAGAAAGAGACATAGAACTCTTCCTATTAGTCCTAGCAGTTACTTCCAAGGTGTTTCAGTGGCCCGAGATGAGTTTTGCACGTGTTCCTTCAAGACTCAGCAACAGAGGACCCATGCGAGACGTAAATTGGAATTTGAACCCAAAGGCGGCAGGAGGTGAGAGAGAGACAAAGAACTCTTCCTACTAGTCCTAGCAGTCACTTCCAAGGTGTTTCAGTCTCCCGAGATGAGTTTTGCTTGCGTTCCTTAGCGACTCAGCAAAAGAGGACCCAGGCGAGACCCAAATTGGAATTTGGACCCAAAGGCGCCAGGAGGCGAGAGAAGGACAGGGAACTCTGCCTATTAGTCCTAGCAGCCACTTTCAAGGTGTTTCAGTGGCCCAAGATGAGTTTTGCACGCGTTCCATAGCGACTAGGCAAAAGAGGACCCAGGGTAGACCCGAATCGAAATTTGGGCCCAACGAAACCAGGAGGCGAGAGAGAGACAGGGAACTCTTCCTATTAGTTCTAGTAGTCACTTCCAAGGTGTTTCAGTGGACCGAGATGAGTTTTGCACGCGTTTCTTAGCGACTCAGCAAAAGAGGACCCAACCGAGACCCAAATGGGGATTTGGACCCAAAAGCGGCAGGAGGCGAGAGAGAGACAGGGAACTCTTCCTATTATTAGTCCTAGCAATCACTTCCAAAGCGTTTCAGTGGCCCGAGATGAGTTTTGCACGTATTCCTTCAAGACTCAGCAAAAGAGGACCCATGCGAGACGTAAATTGGATTTTGAACCCAAAGGCGGCAGGAGGTGAGAGAGAGATAGAGAACTCTCTCTATTAGTGCTAGCAGTCACTTCCAAGGTGTTTCAGTGGCTCGAGATGAGTTTTACACACGTTCCTTAGCAACTCAGTAAAAGACGACCCAGGCGATACCCAAATCGGAATTTGGGCCCAACGGCACCAGGAGGCGAGAGAGAGACACGGAACTCTTCCTATTAGTCCTAGCAGTCGTTTCCAAGGTGTTTCAGTGGCCCTAGATGACTTTTGCACGCGTTCCTTTAGCGACTCAACAAACGAGGACCCATGCGATACCCAAATCAGAATTTGGGCCCAACGCCGCCAGGAGGTGAGAGAGAGACAGGGAACTCTTCCTATTAGTCCTAGCTATCACTTCCAAGGTGTTTCAGTGGCCTGAGATGAGTTTTGCACGCGTTCCTTAGCGACTCAGCAAAACTGGACCCACGCGAGACCTAAATTGGAATTTGGACAGAAAGGTGGCAGGAGGCGAGAGAGACAGAGAACTCTCTCTATTAGTCCTAGCAGTCACTTCCAAGGTGTTTCAGTGGCCGAAGATGAGCTTTGTACGCGCTCTTTAGCGACTCAGCAAAAGAGGACCCAGGCGATACCCAAATCGGAATTTGGGCCCAACGGCACCAGGAGGCGAGAGAGAGACACGGAACTCTTCCTATTAGTCCTACCAGTCGTTTCCAAGGTGTTTCAGTGGCCCTAGATGACTTTTGCACACATTCCTTAGCGACTCAGCAAAGGAGGACGCAGGCGATACCCAAAACAGAATTTGGGCCCAACGGTACCAGGGGGTGAGAGAGACATGGAACTCTTGCTATTAGTCCTAGCAGTCACTTCCAAGGTGATTCAGTGGCCCGAGATGAGTTTTACACGTGTTCCTTTAAGACTCAGCAAAAGAGGACCCATGCGAGACGTAAATTGGAATTTGAACCCAAAGGCGGCAGGAGGTGAGAGAGAGATAGAGAACTCTCTCTATTAGTGCTAGCAGGCACTTCCAAGGTGTTTCAGCGGCCCGAGATGAGTTTACACACGTTCCTTAGCAACTCAGTAAAAGAGGACCCAGGCGAGACCCAAATTGTAATTTGGACCCAAAGGCGCCAGGAGGCGAGAGAAAGACAATTAACTCTTCCAATTAGTCCTAGCAGTCACCTCCAACTTGTTTCAGTGGCCCAAGATAAGTTTTGCACGCGTTCCTTAGTGACTCATCAAAAGAGGACCTAGGTGATACCCAAATCAAAATTAGGGCCCAATGACGCTAAGAAGCGAGAGAGAGACACAGAACTCTTCCTATTAGTCCTAGCAGTCACTTCCAAGGTGTTTCAGTGGCCCAAGATGTGTTTTGCACACGTTCCTTAGCTACTCAGCAAAAGAGGACCCGGGCGAGACCCAAATTTGAGTTTGGACCCAAAGGCGCCAGGATGCGTGAGAGAGACAGGGAACTCTTCCTATTAGTCCTAGCAGTCACTTCCAAGGTGTTTCAGTGGCCCGAGATGAGTTTTTAACGCATTCCTTAGCGACTTAGCAAAAGAAGACCCAGGTGATACCCAAATCAGAATTTGGGCCCAATGCCACGAAGCGGTGAGAGAGAGACAGGGAACTCTTCCTATTAGTCCTAGCAGTCACTTCCAAGGTGTTTTAGTGGCCCGAGATGAGTTTTGCACGTGTTCGTTAGCGACTCAGCAAAAGAGGACCCAGGCGAGACCCAAATTACAATTTGGATGCAAAGGCACCAGGAGGGGAGAGAGACAGAGGGAACTATTCCTATTAGTCCTAGCAGTCACATCCAAGGTGTTTCAGTGGCCCAAGATGTGTTTTACACACGTTCGTTAGCTACTCAGCAAAAGAGGACCCAGGCTAGACCCAAATTTGAATTTGGACCCAAAGGCGCCAGGATGCGTGAGAGAGACAGGGAACTCTTCCTATTAGTCCTAGCAGTCACTTCCAAGGTGTTTCAAGGGCCCGATATGGGTTTTGCACGTGTTCCTTACTGAGTCAGCAAAAGAGGACCCATGAGAGACCCAAATTGGAATTTGAACCCAAAGGCGGCAGGAGGTGAGAGAGAGACAGAGAACTCTTTCTATTAGTCATAGTAGTCACTTCCAAGGTGTTTCAGTGGCCCGAGATGAATTTTACACACGTTCCATAGCAACTCAGCAAAAGACGACCAGGTGAGACCCAAATTGCAATTTGGACCCAAAGGCGCCTGGAGGCGAGAGAGAGACAGGGAACTCTTCCTATTAGTCCTAGCAGTCACTTTCAAGGTGTTTCAGTGGCCCGAGATGAGTTTTGCACGCGTTCCTTAGCGACTAGGCAAAAGAGGACCCAGGCTAGACCCAAATCGAAATTTCGGCCCAACGGCACCAGGAGGTGAGAGAAAGACAGGGAACTCTTCCTATTAGTCGTAGCAGTCACTTCCAAGGTGGTTCACTTGCCCGAGATAAGTTTTGTACGCGTCCCTTAGCGACTCAGCAAAAGAGGACCCAGGCGATACACAAATAAGAATTTGGGCCCAACGCCGCCAAGAGGTGAGAGAGAGACAGAGAACTCTTCCTATTAGTCCTAGCAGTCCCTTCCATGGTGTTTCAGTGGCCCAAGATGTGTTTTACACGCGTTCCGTAGCTGCTCAGCAAATAGAGGAACCAGGCGAGACCCAAATTGGAATTTGGATGCAAAGGCGCCCGGAGGTGAGAGAGAGATAGAGAACTCTTCCTATTAGTCCTAGCAGTCACTTCCAAGGTGTTTCAGTGGCCCGAGATGAGTTTTACACGCGTTCCTTAGCGACTCAGCAAAACTGGACCCACGTGAGACCTAAATTGGAATTTGGACCGAAAGTTTCCAGGAGGCGAGGGAGAGACAGGGAACTCTTGCTATTAGTCCTAGCAGTCACTTCCAAGGTGTTTCAGTGGCCCGAGATGAGTTTTACACGCGTTCCTTAGCGACTCAGAAAAAGAGGACCCAGGCGAGACACAAATTGTAATTTGGACCCAAAGGCGCCAGGAGGCGAGAGAAAGACAGGGAACTCTGCCTATTAGTCCTAGCTGTCACTTCCAAGGTGTTTCAGTGGCCCGAGATGAGTTTTGCATGCATTGCTTAGCGACTCAGCAAAATAGGACCCAAGCGAGACCCAAATTGAAGTTTGGACCCAAAGCTGCTAGAAGCCGAGAGAGAGTCAGAGAACTCTTGCTATTAGTCCTAGCAGTCACTTCAAGGTGTTTCAGTGGCCCAATATGAGTTTTACACGCGTTCCTTAGCGACCCAGAAAAAGAGGACCGAGGCGAGACACAAATTGGAATTTGGACCCAAAGGCGCCAGGAGGCGAGAGAAAGACAGGGAACTCTGCCTATTAGTCCTAGCAGTCACTTTCAAGGTGTTTCAGTGGCCCAGGATGAGTTTTGCACGCGTTCCTTAGCGACTCAGCAAAACTGGACCCACGCGAGCCCTAAATTGGAATTTGGACCGAAAAGTGCCAGGAGGCGAGAGAGAGACAGGGAACTCTTGCTATTAGTCCTAGCAGTCACTTCCAAGGTGTTTCAGTGGCCCGAGATGAGTTTTACACGCGATCCTTAGAGACTCAGCAAAAGAGGACCCAGGTGAGACACAAATTGGAATTTGGACCCAAAGGCGCCAGGAGGCGAGAGAAAGACAGGGAACTCTGCCTATTAGTCCTAGCAGTCACTTTCAAGGTGTTTCAGTGGCCCAAGATGAGTTTTGCACGTGTTCCATAGCGACTAAGCAAAAGAGGACCCAGGGTAGACCCAAATCGAAATTTGGGCCCAACGGCACCAGGAGGCGAGAGAGAGACACGGAACTCTTCCTATTAGTTCTAATAGTCACTTCCAAGGTGTTTCAGTGGCCCGAGATGAGTTTTGCACGCGTTCCTTAGCGACTAAGCAAAAGAGGACCCACGCGAGACCCAAATTGAAATTTGGGCCAAGCGGCGCCAGTAGGCGAGAGAGAGACAGGGAACTCTTCCTATTAGTCTTATCAGTCACTGCCAACGTGTTTCACTAGCAAGAGATGAGTTTTGTACGCAATCCTTAGCGACTCAGCAAAAAATGATCCAGGCGAGGCCTAAATTGGAATTTGGACCATAAGGCGCCAGGAGGCGGGAGAGAGACAGAGAACTCTTCCTATTAGTCCTAGCAGTCACATCTAAGGTGTTTCAGTGGCCCGAGATGAGTTTTGCACGCGTTCGTTAGCTATTTAGTAAAAGAGTACCGAGGCGGGACCCAAACCAGAATTTGGACCCAACGGCGCCAAGAGGCTAGAGAGAGACAGGGAACTCTTCCTATTACTCTTATCAGTCACTTCCAAGGTGTTTCTACGGCCCAAGACGAGTTTTGCACGCATTCCTTAGCGACTCAGCAAAGGAGGACCCAGGCGAGACGCAAATTGGTATTTGGACCCAAAGGCGCCAGTAGGCGAGACAGAGACAGGGAACTCTTCCTATTAGTCCTTGCAGTCACTTCCAAGGTGTTTCAGTGGCCCGAGATGAGTTTTGCATGCATTGCTTAGCGACTCAGCAAAATAGGACCCAAGCGAGACCCAAATTGAAGTTTGGACCCAAAGCCGCTAGAAGGCGAGAGAGAGTCAGAGAACTCTTGCTATTAGTCCTAGCAGTCACTTCAAGGTGTTTCAGTGGCCCGATATGAGTTTTGCACGCGTTCCTTAGCGATTTAGCAAAAGAGGACTCAAGCGAGACCCAAATTGGAATTTGGGCCCAACGGCGCCAAGAAGCGTGAGAGAGACAGGGAACTCTGCCTATTAGTCCTAGCAGTCACTTCCAAGGTGTTTCAGTGGCCCGAGATGAGTTTTGCACGTGTTCCTTAGCGACTCAGCAAAAGAGGACCCAGGCGATACCCAAATCAGAATTTGGGCCCAACGACCCCAAGAATTGAGAGAGAGACAGGGAACTCTTCCTATTAATCCTAGCAGTCACCTCCAAGGTGTTTTAGTGGCCCGAGATGAGTTTTGCACGTGTTCGTTAGCGACTCAGCAAAATTGGACCCAGGCGAGACCTAAATTGGAATTTGGACCGAAACATGCCAGGAGGCGAGAGAGAGACAGGGAACTCTTGCTATTAGTCCTAGCAGTCACTTCCAAGGTAATTCAGTGGCCCGAGATGAGTTTTGCATGCGCTCCTTAGCGACTGAGCAAAAGAGGACCCAAGCGATTCCCAAATAAGACTTTGGGCCCAACGCTGCCAAGAGGTGAGAGAGAGACAGAGAACTCTTCCTATTAGTCCTAGCAGTCCCTTCCATGGTGTTTCAGTGGCCCAAGATGTGTTTTGCACGCGTTCCGTAGCTACTCAGCAAATAGAGGAACCAGGCGAGACCCAAATTGGAATTTGGATGCAAAGGCGCCAGGAGGCGCGAGAGAAAGAGGGAACTATTCCTATTAGTCCTAGCAGTCACTTCCAAGGTGTTTCAGTGGCCCAAGATGTGTTTTGCACACGTTCCTTAGCTACTCAGCAAAAGAGGACCCAGGTGAGACCCAAATTTGAATTTGGACCCAAAGGCGCTAGGATGCGTGAGAGAGACAGGGAACTCTTCCTATTAGTCCTAGCAGTCACTTCCAAGCTGTTTCAGTGGCCCGAGATGAGTTTTGCACGCGTTCCTTACTGACTCAGCAAAAGAGGACCCAGGCGTGACCCAAATCGGAATTTGGGCCCTACGGCGTCAGGGGGCGAGAGAGAGACAGTTAACTCTTCCTATTAGTCGTAGCAGTCACTTCCAAGGTGGTTCATTGGCCCAAGATGAGTTTTGCACAGTTCCTTAGCAACTCAGCAAAAGAGGACCCAGGCGAGACCCAAATTGTAATTTGGACCCATAGGCGCCAGGAGGCGAGAGAGAGACAGTTAACTCTTCCTATTAGTCCTAGCAGTCACCTCCAACTTGTTTCAGTGGCCCAAGATAAGTTTTGCACGCGTTCCTTAGTGACTCAGCAAAAGAGGACCCAGGCGAGACCCAAATTGGAATTTGGACCCAAAGGCGCCAAGAGGCGAGAGAGAGATAGGGTACTCTTCCTATTTGTCCTAGCAGTCACTTCCAAGGTGTTTTAGTGGCCCGAGATGAGTTTTGCACACGTTCCTTAGCGACTCAGCAAAAGAGGACCCAGGCGAGACCCAAATTGGAATTTGGACCCAAAGGCGCCAGGAGGCGAGAGAGAGACAGGGTACTCTTCCTATTTGTCCTAGCAGTCACTTCCAAGGTGTTTCAGTGGCCCGATATGAATTTTCCACCCGTTCCTTAGGGACTCAGCAAAAGAGGACCCAGGCGATACCCAAATCGGAATTTGGGCCCAACGACGCCAAGAGGCGAGAGAGAGACACGGAACTCTTCCTATTAGTCCTAGCAGTCACTTCCAAGGTGTTTTAGTGGCCCAAGATATGTTTTGCACGCGTTCCTTAGCGACTCAGCAAAAGAGGACCCAGGCGAGACCCAAATTTGAATTTGGACCCAAAGGCGCCAGGAGGCGAGAGAGAGACAGGGAAATCTGCCTATTAGTCCTAGCAATCACTTACAAGGTGATTCGGTGGCCCAGGATGAGGTTTGCACGCATTCCTTAGCGACTCAGCAAAAGAGGACCCAGGCAAGACGTAAATTAAAATTTTGACCCAAAGGTACCAGGAGGCGAGAGAGAGACAGGGAACTTTTCCTATTAGTCCTAGCAGTCACATCCAAGGTGTTTCAGTGGCCCGAGATGAGGTTTGTACACGTTCCTTAATGACTAAGCAAAAGAGGGCCCAGGCGATACCTAAATCAAAATTTGGCCCCAACGGCACCAAGAGGCGAGAGAGGGATAGGGAACTCTTCCTATTAGTCCTAGCAGTCACTTCCAAGGTGTTTCAGTGGCTCGAGATGAGTTTAGCATGCGTTCCTTAGTGACTCAGCAAAACAAGACCCAGGCGATACCCAAATCGGAATTTGGGGCCAACGACACCAGGAGGTGAGAGAGAGACAAGGAACTCTTTCTATTAGTCCTAGCAGTCACTTCTAAGGTGTTTCAGTGGCCCGAGATGAGTTTTGCACGCATTCCTTAGCGACTCAGCAAACGAGGACCCAAGCGAGACCCAAATTGGTATATGGACCCAAAGGCGCTAGGAGGTGAGAGAGAGACAGGGAACTCTTCCTATTAGTCCTAGCAGTCACTTACAATGTGTTTCGGTGGCCCAAGATGAGGTTTGCACGCATTCCGTAGCGACTCAGCAAAAGAGGACCCAGGCACCCAAATTGGAATTTGGACTCAAAGGCGCCCGGAGGGGAGAGAGAGACAAGGAACTCTTCCTATTAGTCCTAGCAGTCAATTGCAAGCCGTTTCAGTGGCTCGAGATAAGTTTTGCACGCGTTCCTTAGCGACTCATCAAAAGAGGACGCAGGCGATACCAAAATCAGAATTTGGGCCTAACGGCGCCATGAGGCGAGAGAGAGACAGGGAATTATTCTTATTAATCCTAGCAGTCACTTCCAAGGTGTTTCAGTGACCCGAGATGTGTTTTGCACGCGTTCCTTAGCGACTCAGCAAAAGAGGACCCAGCCGTGACCCAAATTAGAATTTGGACCCAAAGTTGCCAGGAGGCGAGAGAGAGACAGGGAACTCATCCTATTAGTCGTAGCACTCACTTCCAAGGTGGGTCAGTGGCCCGAGATGAGTTTTCCATGCGTTCCTTAGCGACTCAGCAAAAGAGGAGGCAGACGATACCAAAATCAGAATTTGGGCCTAACGGCGCCATGAGGCGAGAGAGAGACAGAGAATTATTCTTATTAATCCTAGCAGTCACTTCCAAGGTGTTTCAGTGACCCGAAATGTGTTTTGCACGCGTTCCTTTGCGACTCAGCAAAAGAGGACCCAGTTGTGACCCAAATTGGAATTTGGACCCAACGGTGCCAGGAAGTGAGAGAGAGACAGAGAACTCTTCCTATTAGTCCTGGCAGTCACTTGCAACGTGTTTTAGTGGCCCAAGATAAGTTTTGCATGAGTTCCTTAACGACTCAGCTAAAGAGGACCCAGGCGAGACCCAAATCGGAATTTGGGCCCAATGGCGCTAGATGGCGAGAGAGAGACAGGGAACTCTTCCTATCAGTGGCCCGATATGAGTTTTGCACGCGTTGCTTAGCTACTCAGCAAAAGAGGACCAAGGCGTTACCCAAATCAGAATTTGGGCCCTACGGCGTCAGGAGGCGAGAGAGAGACAGTTAACTCTTCCTATTTGTCGTAGCAGTCACTTCCAAGGTGGTTCACTGGCCCAAGATGAGTTTTGCACACGTTCCTTAGCAACTCAGCAAAAGAGGACCCAGGCGAGACCCAAATTGGAATTTGAACCCAAAGGCGCCAGGAGGCGAGATAGAGACACTTAACTCTTCATATTAGTCCTAGCAGTCACTTCCAAGCTGTTTCAGTGCCCCGAGATGAGTTTTGCACGCATTCCTTAGCGACTCAACAAAAGAGGAACCAGGCGAGTCCCAAATTGGAATTTGGACACAAAGGCGCCAGGAGGTGAGAGAGAGACAGAGAACTCTTCCTATTAGTCCTAGCAGTCACCTCCAAGGTGTTTCAGTGGCCCAAGATGAGTTTTGCACGCGTTCCTTAGCGACTCAGCAAAAGAGGAACCAGGCGAGACCCAAATTGGAATTTCGATGCAAAGGCGCCAGGAGGTGAGAGAGAGACAGGGAATTATTCTTATTAATCCTAGCAGTCACTTCCAAGGTGTTTCAGTGACCCGAGAAGAGTTTTGCACACGTTCCTTAGCGACTCAGCAAAAGAGGACCCAGGCGAGACCCAAATTGGAATTTGGACCCAAAAACGCCAGGAGGCGAGAGAGAGACAGGGAACTCTTCCTATTAGTCCTAGCAGTCACTTTCAAGGTTTTTTAGTGGCCTGAGATGAGTTTTGCACGCGTTCCTTAGCGAGTAGGGAAAAGAGTACTCAGGGTAGACCCAAATCGAAATTTGGGCCCAACGACACCAGGAGGCGAGAGAGAGACACGAAACTCTTCCTATTAGTCCTACAAGTCACTTCCAAGGTGTTTCAGTGGCCCGAGATGAGTTTTGCACGCATTCCTTAGCGACTTAGCAAAAGAGGACCCAGACGAGACCTAAATTAGAATTTGGACCCAAAGGCGCCAGGAGGCAAGAGAGAGATAAGGAACTCTTTCTATTAGTCCTAGCAGTCGCTTCCAAGGTGTTTCAGTGGCCCGAGATGAGTTTTGCACGTATTTTAGCGACTCAGCAAAAGAGGACCTATACGAGACCCAAATAGGAATTTGAACCCAAAGGCGGCAGGAGGTGAGAGAGAGACAGAGAACTCTTTCTACTTGTCCTAGCAGTCACTTCCAAGGTGGTTCAGTGGCCCGAGATGAGTTTTACACACGTTCCTTAGCAACTCAGCAAAAGAGGACCCAGGCGATACCCAAATCAGAGTTTGGGCCCAACACCGGCAAGAGACGAGAGAGAGACAGAGAACTCTTGCTATTAGTCCTAGCAGTCACTTCCAAGGTAATTCAGTGGCCCGAGATGAGTTTTGCATGCGCTCCTTAGCGACTAAGCAAAAGAGGACCCAGGCGATTCCCAAATAAGACTTTGGGCCCAACGCTGCCAGGAGGTGAGAGAGAAACAAAGAACTCTTCCTATTAGTCCTTGCAGTCACTTCCAAGATGTTTCAGTGGCCCAAGATGAGTTTTGCATGTGTTCCTTACCGACTCAGCAAAAGAGGACCCATGCGAGATCCAAATTGGAATTTGAACCCAAAGGCGGCAGGAGGTGAGAGAGAGATAGAGAACTCTCTCTATTAGTCCTAGCAGTCACTTCCAAGGTGTTTCAGTGGCTTGAGATGAGTTTTGCACGCGTTCCTTAGCGACTTAGCAAAAGAGGACCCAGACGAGACCTAAATTAGAATTTGGACCCAAAGGCGCCAGGAGGCAAGAGAGAGATAGAGAACTCTCTCTATTAGTCCTAGCAGTCACTTCCAAGGTGTTTCAGTGGCCCGAGATTAGTTTTACACACGTTCCTTAGCAACATAGTAAAAAAGGACCCAGGCGATACCCAAATCAGAATTTGGGCCCAACGCCGCCAGGAGGTGAGAGAGAGACAGAGAACTCTTCCTATTAGTCCTAGCTGTCACTTCCAAGGTGTTTCAGTGGCCTAAGATGACTTTTGCACGCGTTCCTTAGCGACTCAGCAAAATTGGACCCAGGCGAGACCTAAATTGGAATTTCGACCAAAAGGTGCCAGGAGGCGAGAGAGAGACAGGGAACTCTTGCTATTAGTCCTAGCAGTCACTTCCAAGGTAATTCAGTGGCCCGAGATGAGTTTTGCATGCGCTCCTTAGCGACTGAGCAAAAGAGGACCCAGGCGATTCCCAAATAAGACTTTGGGCCCAACGCCGCCAGGAGGTGAGAGAGAGACAAAGAACTCTTCCTATTAGTCCTAGTAGTCACTTCCACGATGTTTCAGTGGCCCGAGATGAGTTTTGCACGTGTTCCTTACTGACTCAGCAAAAGAGGACCCATGCGAGATCCAAATTGGAATTTGAACCCAAAGGCGGCAGGAGGTGAGAGAGAGATAGAGAACTCTCTCTATTAGTCCTAGCAGTAACTTCCAAGGTGCTTCAGTGGCCCGAGATTAGTTTTACACACGTTTCTTAGCAACTCAGTAAAAAAGGACCCAGGCGATACCCAAATCAGAATTTGGGCCCAACGCCGCCAGGAGGTGAGAGAGAGACAGAGAACTCTTCCTATTAGTCCTAGCTGTCACTTCCAAGGTGTTTCAGTGGCCTAAGATGAGTTTTGCACGTGTTCGATAGGAACTCAGCAAAACTGGACCCACGCGAGACCTAAATTGGAATTTGGACCGAAAGGTGCCAGGAGGGGAGAGAGAGACAGGGAACTCTTGCTATTAGTCCTAGTCACTTCCAAGGTGATGTAGTGGCCCGAGATGAGTTTTGCACGCGTTCCTTAGCTACTCAACAAAAGAGGACCCAGGTAAGACCCAAATTTGAATTTGGACCCAAAGGCGCCAGGATGCGTGATAGAGACAGGGAACTCTTCCTATTAGTCCTAGCAGTCACTTCCAAGCTGTTTCAGTGGCCCGAGATGAGTTTTGCACGCGTTGCTTAGCGACTTAGCAAAAGAGGACCCAGGCTTGACCCAAATTGGAATTTGGTCCCTACGGCGTCAGGAGGCGAGAGACAGACAGTTAACTCTTCCTATTAGTCGTAGTAGTCACTTCTAAGGTGGTTCACTGGCCCAAGATGAGTTTTGCACGCATTCCTATTTGGGGCCAACGGCGCTAGGAGGCGAGAGAGAGACAGGGAACTCTTCCTATTAGTCCTAGCAGTCATTTAAAAGGTGTTTCACTGGCCCGAGATGTGTTTTGCACGCATTCCTTAGCGACTCAACAAAAGAGGACCCAGGCGAGACCCAAATTGGAATTTGGACCCAAAAGCGCCAGGAGGCGAGAGAGAGACAGTGAACTCTTCCTATTAGTCCTAGCAGTCACTTCCAAGGTAATTCAGTGGCCCAAGATGAGTTTTGCATGCGTTCCTTAGCGACTCAGCAAAAGAGGACCCAGGCGATACCCAAATCGGAATTTGGGCCCAACGGCACCAGGAGGCGAGAGAGAGACAGGGAACTCTTCCTATTAGTCCTCGCAGTCACTTCCAAGCTGTTTCTGTGGCCCGAGATGAGTTTTGTACGCGTTCCATAGCGACTGAGCAAAAGAGGACCCAGGCGTTACCCAAATCGGAATTTGGGCCCTACGGCGCCAGGAGACGAGAGAGAGTCAGGGAACTCTTCGTATTAGTCATAGCAGTCAGTTCCAAGGTGGTTCACTGGTCCGAGATGAGTTTTGCACACGTTCCTTAGCGACTCAGCGAAAGAGGACCCAGGCATGACCCCAATCGGAATTTGGGCCCTACGGTGCCTGGAGCCGAGAGAGAGACAGGGAACTCTTCCTATTAGTCCTAGCAGTCACTTCCAAGGTGTTTGAGTGGCCCGAGATGAGTTTTGCACGCGTTCCTTAGCAACTCAGCAAAAGAGGGCCCAGGCGAGTCCCAAATTGGAATTTGGACCCAAAGACGCCATGAGGCAAGATAGAGACAGGAAACTCTTCCTAATAGTCCTTGCAGTCACTTCCAAGGTGTTTCAGTGGACCAAGATGAGTTTTGCATGCGTTCCTTAGCAACTAAGCCAAAGAGGACCCAGGCGAGACCCAAATTAGAATTTGGGCCCAACTGCGCCAGGAGCGAGAGAGAGACAGGGAACTCTTCCTATTAGTCCTAGACATCACTTCCCAGGTGTTTCAGTTGCCCGAGATGAGTTTTCCACGCATTCCTTAGCAACTCAGCAAAAGAGGACCCAGGCGACACCCAAATTGGAATTTGTACGCAAAGGCGCCAGGAGGCAAGATAGAGACAGGAAACTCTTCCTATTAGTCCTAGCAGTCACTTCCAAGGTGTTTCAGTGGCCCGAGATGAGTTTTGCACGTGTTCCTTACTGACTCAGCAAAACAGGACCCATGCGAGACCTAAATTGGAATTTCAACCCAAAGGCGGCAGGAGTTGAGAGAGAGATAGAGAACTCTTCCTATTAGCCCTAGCAGTCACTTCCAAGAAGTTTCAGTTGCCTGAGATGAGTTTTGCACGCGTTCCTTAGCGACTCAGCAAAAGAGGAGCCAGGCGAGAGCCAAACTGGTATTTGGACCCAAAGGCGTTAGGAGGCGAGAGAGAGACAGGGAACTCTTCCTATTAGTCCTAGTAGTCACTTCCAAAGTGTTTCAGTGGCCTGAGATGAGTTTTGCACGCGTTCCTTAATGACTAAGCAAAACAGGACCCAGGCGAGACCCAAATTGGAATTTGGGTCCAATGGCGCCAGGAGGCGAGAGATAGACAGGGAACTCTTCCTATTAGTCCTAGCAGTCACTTCCAAGGTGTTTCAGTGGCCCGAGATGAGTTTTGCACGCGTTCCTTAGCGACTAAGCAAAAGAGGAACCAGGCGAGACCCAAATCAGAATTCGGGCCGAACGGCGCCAGGAGGCAAGAGAGAGATAGGGAACTCTTCCTACTAGTCCTAGCAGTCACTTCCAGGGTGTTTCAGTGTCCCGAGATGAGTTTTGCATGCGTTCCTTAGCGACTAAGCAAAAGAGGACCAAGGCGAGACCCAAAGCAGAATTTGGGTCCAACGGCCCCTGGAGGCGAGAGAGAGACAGGGAACTTTTCCTATTAGTCTTATCAGTCACTTCCAAGATGTTTCAGTGGCTCGAGATGAGTTTTGCACGCGTTCCTTAGCGACTCAGCAAAAAAGTACCCAAGCAAGACCCAAATTGGAATTTGGACCCAAAGGCGCCAGGAGGCAAGAGAGAGACAGCGAACTCTTCCTATTTGTCCTAGTAGGCACTTTCAAGGTGTTTCAGTGGCCCGAGATCAGTTTTGCACTTGTTCCTTAAAGACTCAGCAAAAGAGGACCGAAGCGAGACCCAAATCAAAATTTGGGCCCAACGGCACCAGGAGGCGAGAGAGAGACAGGGAACTTTTCCTATTAGTCTTATTAGTCACTTCCAAGGTGTTTCAATGGCCCGAGAAGAGTTTTGCATGCGTTCCTTAGAGGCTCAGCAAAAGTGGACCCAATGAAACCCAAATTAGAATTCGGACCCTAAGGCGCCAGCAGGTGAGAGAGAGATAGGGAACTCTTCCTATTAGTCTTACCAGTTACTTCCAAGGTATTTCAGTGGCCCGAGATGAGTGTTGTATGCGTTCCTTAACGACTCAGCAAAAGAGGACCCAGGCGAGACCCAAATCGGCATTTAGGCCCAGCCAGGAGGCTAGAGAGAGACAGGGAACTCTTCCTATTAGTCCTATCAGTCACTTCCAAGGTGTTTCAGTGGCAGGAGATGAGTTTTGCACGCGTTTCTTAGCTACTCATCAAAAGAAGACCCAAGCGTGACCCAAAATGGAATTTGGACCTAAAGGCGCCAGGAGGTGAGAGAGAGATAGGGAAGTCTTCGTAATAGTCATAGCAGTCACTTCCAAGGTGTTTTAGTGGCCCGAGATGAGTTTTGCACGCATTCCATAGCGACTTAGCAAAAGAGGACCTAGACGAGACCCCAATCAGAATTTGTGCCCAGCCAGGAGGCTAGAGAGAAATAGGGAACTCTTCCTATTAGTCCTAGCAGTGAATTCCAAGGTGTTTTAGTGGCCCAACATGAGTCTTGCATGCGTTCCTTAGCGACTCAGGGAATGAGGACCCAGGCGAGACCCAAATTGGAATTTGGACCCAAAGGCGCCAGGAGGCGAGAAAGAGACACGGAACTCTTCCTATTAGGTTTAGCAGTCACGTCCAAATTGTTTCCGTGGCCCGAGATGAGTGTTGCACGCGTTCCTTAGCGACTCAACACAAGAAGACTCAGGCGAGACCCAAATCATAATTTGGGCCCAACGGCGCCAGGAGGCGAGAGAGAGACAGGGAACTCTTCCTATTAGGTTTAGCAGTCACTTCCAAATTGTTTCAGTGGCCCTATATAAGTTTTGCACGCGTTCCTTAGCCATTAAGCAAAAGAGGACCCAAGCGAGACCCAAATCAAAATTTGGACCCAAAGGCGCTAGGAGGCGAGAGAGAGACAGGGAACTCTTCCTATTAGTCCTAGCAATCACTTCCAAGGTGTTTCAGTGGCCCAAGATGAGTTTTGCATGTATTCCTTAGCGAATCAGCAAAAGAGGACACAGGCGACACCCAAATTGTAATTTGGACCCAAAGGCGCTAGGAGGTGAGAGAGAGACAGGGAACTCTTCCTATTAGGTTTAGCAGTCACTTCCAAATTGTTTCAGTGGCCCTAGATAAGTTTTGCACGCGTTCCTTAGCCATTAAGCAAAAGAGGACCCAAGCGAGACCCAAATCAAAATTTGGACCCAAAGGCGCTAGGAGGCGAGAGAGAGACAGGGAACTCTTCCTATTAGTCCTAGCAGTCACTTCCAAGGTGTTTTAGTGGCCCGAGATGAGTTTTGCACACGTTCCTGAGCGACTAAACAAAAGAGGACCCAAGCGAGACGCAAATCGGAATTTGCGCCCAACAGCGCCAGGAGGCGAGAGAGAGACAGGGAACTCTTCCTATTAGTCCTAGCAGTCACTTCCAGGGTGTTTCAGTGCCCGAGATGAGTTTTGCACGTGTTTCTTACCGACTTAGCAAAAGAGGACCCAGGCGAGACCCAAATTGGAATTTGGACCCAAAGGCGCCAGGAGGCGAGAGAGAGACAGGAAAATCTTCCTATTAATCCTAGCAGTCACTTCCAACATGTTTCAGTGGCCCGAAATGAGTCTTGCACGTGTTCCTTAGCGACTCAAAAAAAGAGAACCCAGGGGAGACACAAATTGGAATTTGGACCCAAAGGCGCTAGGAGGCGACAGAGAGACAGGAAACTCTTCCTGTTACTGCTACAGTCACTTCCAAAGTGTTTTAGTGACCCAAGATGAGTTTTGCACGCGTTTCTTACCAACTCAGCAAAAGAGGACCCAGGGGAGACACAAATTGGAATTTGGACCCAAAGGCGCCAGGAGGCGAGAGAGAGACCGGAAACTCTTCCTATTGGTCCTAGTAGTCACTTCCAAGGTATTTCAGTGGCCCGAGATGAGTTTCGCATGTGTTCCTTAGCGACTAACCAAAAGAGGACCCAGGCGAGACCCAAATCAGAATTTGGGCCCAGCCAGGAGGCTAGTGTGAGACAGGGAGCTCTTCCTATTAGTCCTAGCAGTCACTTCCAAGGTGCATAGTGGCCCGAGATGAGTTTTGCACGCGTTCCTTAGCGACTAAGCAAAAGAGGACCCACGCGAGACCCAAATTGAAATTTGGGCCAAGCGGCGCCAGTAGGCAAGAGAGAGACAGGGAACTCTTCCTATTAGTCTTATCAGTCACTGCCAAGGTGTTTCACTAGCAAGAGATGAGTTTTGTACGCAATCCTTAGCGACTCAGCAAAAAATGACCCAGGCGAGGCCTAAATTGGAATTTGGACCATAAGGCGCCAGCAGGCGGGAGAGAGACAGAGAACTCTTCCTATTAGTCCTAGCAGTCACATCTAAGGTGTTTCAGTGGCCCGAGATGAGTTTTGCACGCGTTCGTTAGCTATTTAGTAAAAGAGTACCCAGGCGGGACCCAAACCAGAATTTGGGCCCAACGGCGCCAGGAGGCTAGAGAGAGACAGGTAACTCTTCCTATTACTCTTATCAGTCACTTCCAAGGTGTTTCTGCGGCCCAAGACGAGTTTTGCACGCGTTACTTAGCCATTAAGCAAAAGTGGACCCAAGCGAGACCCAAATCAAAATTTGGACCCAAAGGCTCTAGGAGGCGAGAGAGAGAGAGGGAACTATTCCTATTATTCCTAGCAGTCACTTCCAGGGTGTTTCAGTGCCCGAGATGAGTTTTGCACGCGTTCCTTAGTTACTCAGCAAAAGATGACCCAGGCGAGACACAAATTGGAATTTGGACCCAAAGGCGCTAGGAGGCGAGAGAGAGACAGGGAACAGTTCTTATTAGTCCTAGCAGTCACTTCCAAGATGTTTCAGTGGTCCGAGATGAGTTTTGCAGCGTTCCTTAGAGACTCAGCAAAAGAGGACCCAAGCGAGGCCTAAATTGGAATTTGGTCCCAAAGGTGCTAGGAGGCGAGAGAGAGACAAGGAACTATTCCTATTAGTCCTAGCAGTCACTTCCAAGGTGTTTCAGTGGCCCAGATGAGTTTTGCATGCGTCCGTAGCGACTAAGCAAAAGAGGACCCAGGCGTGACCCAAATTGGAATTTGGGCCCAACGGCGCCAGGAGGCGAGAGAGAGACAGGAAAATCTTCCTATTAATCCTAGCAGTCACTTCCAACGTGTTTCAGTGGCCCGAAATGAGTCTTGCACGCATTCCTTAGCGACTCAAAAAAAGAGAACCCAGGGGAGACACAAATTGGAATTTGGACCCAAAGGCGCTAGGAGGCGACAGAGAGACAGGAAACTCTTCCTATTACTGCTACAGTCACTTCCAAAGTGTTTTAGTGACCCAAGATGAGTTTTGCACGCGTTTCTTACCAACTCAGCAAAAGAGGACCCAGGGGAGACACAAATTGGAATTTGGACCCAAAGGCGCCAGGAGGCGAGAGAGAGACAGGAAACTCTTCCTATTGGTCCTAGTAGTCACTTCCAAGGTGTTTCAGTGGCCCGAGATGAGTTGCGCACGTGTTCCTTAGCGACTAACCAAAAAAGGACCCAGGCGAGACCCAAATCAGAATTTGGGCCCAGCCAGGAGGCTAGAGTGAGACAGGGAGCTCTTCCTATTAGTCCTAGCAGTCACTTCCAAGGTGCATAGTGGCCCGAGATGAGTTTCGCACGCGTTCCTTAGCGACTAAGCAAAAGAGGACCCACGCGAGACCCAAATTGAAATTTGGGCCAAGCGGCGCTTGTAGGCAAGAGAGAGACAGGGAACTCTTCCTATTAGTCTTATCAGTCACTGCCAAGGTGTTTCACTAGCAAGAGATGAGTTTTGTACGCAATCCTTAGCGACTCAGCAAAAAATGACCCAGGCGAGGCCTAAATTGGAATTTGGACCATAAGGCGCCAGCAGGCGGGAGAGAGACAGAGAACTCTTCCTATTAGTCCTAGCAGTCACATCTAAGGTGTTTCAGTGGCCCGAGATGAGTTTTGCACGCGTTCGTTAGCTATTTAGTAAAAGAGTACCCAGGCGGGACCCAAACCAGAATTTAGGCCCAATGGCGCCAGGAGGCTAGAGAGAGACAGGGAACTCTTCCTATTACTCTTATCAGTCACTTCCAAGGTGTTTCTGCGGCCCAAGACGAGTTTTGCACGCATTCCTTAGCGACTCAGCAAAGGAGGACCCAGGCGAGACGCAAATTGGTATTTGGACCCAAAGGCGCCAGCAGGCGAGACAGAGACAGGGAACTCTTCCTGTTAGTCCTTGCAGTCACTTCCAAGGTGTTTCAGTGGCCCGAGATGAGTTTTGCATGCATTGCTTAGCGACTCAGCAAAATAGGACCCAAGCGAGACCCAAATTGAAGTTTGGACCCAAAGCCGCTAGAAGGCGAGAGAGAGTCAGAGAACTCTTCCTCTTTGTCCTAGCAGTCACTTCAAGGTGTTTCAGTGGCCCGATATGAGTTTTGCACGCGTTCCTTAGCGATTTAGCAAAAGAGGACTCAAGCGAGACCCAAATTGGAATTTGGGCCCAACGGCTCCAGGAAGCGTGAGAGAGACAGGGAACTCTTCCTATTAATCCTAGCAGTCACTTCCAAGGTGTTTCAGTGGCCCAAGATTGGTCTTGCACGCGTTCCTTACCGACTCAGAAAAAGATGACCCAGGGGAGAAACAAATTGGAATTTGGACCCAAAAGCGCCAAGAGGCGAGAGAGAGACAAGGAACTCTTCCTATTAGTTATAGCAGTCACTTCCAAGGTGTTTCATGGGCCCGAGATGAGTTTTGCACGCGTTCCTTAGAGACTCAGCAAAAGAGGACCCAGGCGAGACCCAAATTGGAATTTAGACCCAAAAGTGCCAGCAGGCGAGAGAGAGACATGGAACTCTTCCTGTTAGTCCTAGCAGTCACTTCCAAGGTGTTTCAAAGGCCCAAGATGAGTTTTGCACGCGTTTCTTAGCAACATAGCAAAAGAGGACCCAGGCAAGACTTAAATTTGAATTTGGACCCAAAGGCGCCAGGAGGCGAGAGAGAGACAGGGAACTCTTCCTATTACTCCTAGTAGTCACTTTCAAGGTGTTTCAGTAGCCTGAGATGAGTTTTGCATGCGTTCCTTAGTGACTCAGCAAAATAGGACTCAGGCGAGACACAAATAGTAAGTTAGGCCCAACGGCGCAAGAAGGCTAGAGAGAGATGGGGAACTCTTCCTATTAGTCATAGTAGTCACTTTGAAGGTGTTTCAGTGGCCTAAGATTAGTTTTGCACGCGTTTCTTAGCGACTCAGCAAAAGAGAACCCAGGAGAGACCCAAATCAGAATTTGGGCCCAACGGCGCCAGGAGGCGATAAAGAGAGAGGGAACTCTTCCTATTAGTCCTAGCAGTCACTTCCAAGGTGTTTCCGTGGCCCGAGATGAGTTTTACACGTGTTCCTTAGCGACTAAGCGAAAGAGGGCCCAAGCGAGACCCAAATTAGAATTTGGGCCTAACGAC
The DNA here is from genome assembly GCA_024086825.1 of Abrus pulchellus subsp. cantoniensis. Classification (NCBI taxonomy): domain Eukaryota; kingdom Viridiplantae; phylum Streptophyta; class Magnoliopsida; order Fabales; family Fabaceae; genus Abrus; species Abrus pulchellus. The sequence continues at coordinate 1,031,099 of CM044057.1, read as the reverse complement.
GCCAGAAGGCGAGTGAGGGACAGGGAACTCTTTGCTATTTGTCCTAGCAGTCACTTACAAGGTGTTGCAATGGCCCGAGATGAGTTTTTCACGCGTTCCTTAGCGGCTATGCAAAAGAGGACCCATGCGATACCCAAATTGGAATTTGGACCCAAAGGCGCCAGGAGGCGAGAGAGAGAGAGGGATCTCTTCCTATTAGTCCTACTAGTCACTTCCATGGTGTTTCAGTGGCCTGAGATGAGTTTTGCATGCGTTCCTTTGCGACTCAGTAAAAGAGGACCCAGGCAAGACCCATATTTGAATTTGGACCCAAAGGCATAAGGAGGCAAGAGGGAGACAGGGAACTCGTCCTATTAGTCCTAGCAGTCACTTCCAAGGTGTTTCAGTGGCCGAAGATGAGTTTTGTACGCGTTCCTTAGAGACTCAACAAAAGAGGACCCAGGCGAGACCCAAATTGGAATTTGGACCCAAAAGCGCCAGGAGGCGAGAGAGAGACAGGGAACTCTTCCTATTATTCCTAGCAGTCACTTCTAAGCTGTTTTAGTGGCCCAAGATTAGTTTTGCACACGTTCCTTTGCGACAAAGCAAAAGAGAACTCAGGCGAGACCCAAATAGTAAGTTGGGCCCAATGGCGCAAGAAAGCTAGAGAGAGACGGGGAACTCTTCCTATTAGTCCTAGCAATCACTTCCAAGGTGTTTCAGTGGCCCAAGATGAAATTTGAACGCGTTTCTTCGCGACTAAGCAAAAGAGGACCCAGGCGAGACCCATATCAAAATTTTAGCCCAACGGCACCAGGACACGAGAGAGAGACAAGGAACTCTTCCTAGTAGTCCTAGCAATCACTTCCACAGTTTTTCAGTGGCTCAAGATGAATTTTGCACGCGATCCTTAGAGACTCAACAAAAGAGGACTTAGGCGATACCCAAATTGGAATTTGGACCCAAAAGAGCCAGGAGGCGAGAGAGTGACAGGGAACTCTTCCTATTAGTCCTAGCACTCACTTCCAAGGTGTTCAGTGGCCCGAGACGAGTTTTGCATGCATTCCTTAGCGACTCAGCAAAAGAGGCCCCAAGGGAGACCTAAATCGAAATTTGTGACAAACGGCACCAGGAGGTGAGAGAGAGATAGGGAACTTGTCCTTTTTGTCCTAGCAGTCACTACCAAGGTGTTTCAATGCCCCGAGATGAGTTTTGCACGCGTTCCGTAGCGGCTCAGAAAAAAATAGGACCCCGGCAAGACCCAAATTTGAATTTGGACCCAAAGGCGCCTGGAGGCGAGAAAGAGATAGGGAACTCTTCCTATTAGTCCTAGCAGTCATTTCTAAGGTGTTTCAGTGGCTCGACATGAGTTTTGCACGTTTTCCTTAGCGACTCAGCAAAAGAGGATCGAGGCGATACCCAAATTAGAATTTGGACCCAAAGGCGCCAGGAGGCGAGAGAGAGATAAGGAACTCTTCCTATTAGTCCTAGTAGTCACTTCCAAGGTGTTCCGGGGGCCCAAGATGAGTTTTGCACTCGTTCCTCAGCGACAAAGCAAAAAAGGACCCAGGCGAGACCCAAATTGGAATTTGGGCCCAACGACGCCAGGAGGCGAGAGGGAGACAGGGAACTCTTCCTATTAGTCCTACGAGTCACTTCCATGGTGTTTCAGTGGCCCGAGATGAGTTTTGCACGCGTTCGTTAGCGACTCAGCAAAAGAGGACCTAGGCAAGACCCAAATTTGAATTTAGACCCAAAGGCGCCAAGAGGCGAGAGAGAGAGACAGGGAACTCTTCCTATTAGTCCTAGCAGTCACTTCCATGGTGTTTCAGTGGCCCAAGTAAGTTTTGCACGCGTTTCTTAGCAACTCAGCAAAAGAGGACCCGGGCAAGACTTAAATTTGAATTTGGACCCATAGACGCCAGGAGGCGAGAGAGAGACAGGGAACTCTTCCTATTACTCCTAGTAGTCACTTTCAAGGTGTTTCAGTAGCCTGAGATGAGTTTTGCTCGCGTTCCTTAGTGACTCAGCAAAAGAGGACCATGGCGATACCCAAATTGGAATTTGGACCCAATGGCGCTAGGAGGTGAGAGAGAGACAAGGAACTCTTCCTTATAGTCGTAGCAGTCACTTCCAAAGTGTTTCAGTGGCCGGAGATGAGTTTTGCACGCTTTCCGTAGCGACTCAGCAAAAGAGGACCATGGCGATACCCAAATTGGAATTTGGACCCAATGGCGCCAGGAGGTGAGAGAGAGACAGGGAACTCTTCCTGTTAGTCCTAGCACTCACTTCCAATGTGTTTCAGTGGCCCGAGATGAGTTTTGCACGCATTCCTTAGCGACTCAGCAAAAATGGTCCAGGCGAGACCCAAACTGGAATTTGGACCTAAAAGCGCCACGAGGCGAGAGAGAGACAGGGAACTCTTCCTATTAGTCCTAGCAGTCACTTCCAAGGTGTTTCAGTTACCTAAGATGTGTTTTGCACGCGTTCCTTAGCGACTCAGCAAAAGAGGACCCAAGGGAGACCCAAATTTGAATTTGGACCCAAAGGCGCCAGGAGGCGAGAGAGAGATAGGGAACTCTTCCTATTAGTCCTAGCGGTCACTTCAAAGCTGTTTTAGTGGCCCGAGATGAGCTTTGCACGCGTTCCTTAGCAACTAAGCAAACAAGGACCCAAGCGAGACCCAAATTGGAATTTGGAGCCAAAGGTGCCTGAAGGCGAGAGAGAGACAGGGAACACTTCCTATCAGTCCTAGCAGTCACTACCAAGGTGTTTCAGTGGCACGAGATGAGTTTTCCACGCGGCCCTTAGCGACTCAGCAAAAGAAGACCAAGGCGAGACCTAAATTGGACTTGGGACACAAAGGTACCAGGAGGCGAGAGAGAGACAAGGAACTCTTCGTATTAGTCCTAGTAGTCATTACCAAGGTGTTTCAATGGCCAGAGATGAGTTTTACACGCGTTCCTTAGCGACTTGGCAAAAGAGGACCCAGGCAAGACCCAAATTTGAATTTGGGCCCAAAGGTGCAAGAGGCGTGAGAGAGACAGAGAACTCTTCATATTAGTCCTAGCAGTCACTTCCAAGGTATTTCAGTGGCCCAAGATGTGTTTTGCATGTGTTCCTTAGGGACTAAACAAAAGAGGTCTCAGGTGAGACCCAAATCAGATTGTTCGCCCAATGGCGCCAGGAGGCGAGAGAGAGACAGGGAACTCTTCCTATTAGTCCTAGCAGTCACTTCCAAGGTGTTTAAGTGGCCCAGCATGAGTTTTGCACGCGTTCCTTAGCGTCTTAGCGAAAGTGGACCGAGGCAAGAACCAAATTTCAATTTGGACCCAAACGTGCCAGGAGGCGAGAGAGTGACAGGGAACTCTTCCTATTAGTCCTATCAGTCACTTCCAAGGTGTTTCAGTAGGTTTTGCACGCGTTCCTTAGCAACTAAGCAAAAGGGGACCAAGGCGAGACCCAATCAGAATTTGGGCCCAACAGCACCAGGAGGTGATAGGGAGACATGGAACTCTTCCTATTAGTCCTAGCAATTACTTCCAGGGTGTTTCAAAGGCCAGAGATGAATTTTGCGCGCGTTCCTCATCGACTAAGCAAAAGAGGATCCAGGCGAGACCCAAATCTGAATTTGGGCCCAACGACGCCAGGAGGCGAGAGAGAGACAGGGAATTCTTCCTATTAGTCCTAGCAGTTACTTCCAAGGTGTTTCAGTGGCCCGAGATAAATTTTGCACGCGTTCCTTATCGACTAAGCAAAAGAAGACCCCAGCAAGACCCAAATTGGACTTGGGACCCAAAGGCGCCAAAAGGCGAGTGAGAGACTGGGAACTCTTCCTATTAGTCCTTCCAATCACTTCCAAGGTGTTTCAGTGGTCCAAGATGAGTTTTCCACGCGTTCCTTAGCGACTCAGTAAAAGAGGACCCAGGCGATACCCAGATTGGAATTTGGACGAAAAGGCGCGAGGAGGCGAGAGAGTGACAGGGAACTCTTCCTATTAGTCCTAGCAGTCACTTAAAAGGTGTTTCAGTGGCCCGAGATGCGCTTTCCATGCGTTCCTTAGTGACTAAGCAAAGTGGACCCAGACGACACCCAAATCAGAATTTTGGCCCAACGGTGCCAGGAGGTTAGGAAGAAACAGGGAACTCTTCCTATTAGTCCTGGCGGTCACTTCCAAGGTGTTTCAGTGGCCCGAGATGAGTTTTGCGCGCATTCCTTAGCGACTTAGCAAAAGAGGCCCCAAGCAAGACCTAAATTGGAATTTGGACCCGAAGGTTCTAGGAGGCGAGAGAGAGACAAGGAACTCTTCCTATTTGTCCTAGCAGTCACTTCCAAGGTGTTTTAGTGGCTGAGATGAGTTTTGCACGCGTTCCTTACCGGCTCAGCAAAAGTAGACCCAGGCGAGACCCAAATTGGAATTTGGACCCAAAGACGCCAGGAGGCGAGAGAGAGAGACAAGGAACTCTTCCTATTAGTCGTAGCAGTCACTTCCAAGGTGTTTCAGTGGCCCAAGATGAGTTTTGCACTCGTTCCTTAGCGACTCAGCAAAAGAGGCCCCAGGCAAGATCCAAATCAGAATTTGGGCCCAACGGCGCCAGGAGGCGAGAGAGAGAAGAGGAACTATTCCTATTAGTCCTAGCAGTCACTTCCAAGGTGTTTCAGTGGCCAGAGATGTGTTTTGCACGTGTTCCTTAGCAACTAAGCAAAAGAGGTCCCAGGTGAGACCCAAATCGGAATGTTGGCCCAACGGTGCCAGGAGGCGAGAGAGAGACAGGGAACTCTTCTTATTAGTCCTAGTAGTCACTTCCAAGGTGTTTAAGTGGCCCGAGATGAGCTTTGCCTGCGTTCCTTAGCGACTAAGGAAAAGAGGACCCAGGTGAGACCCAAATCAGAATTTTGGCCCAACGGCGCCAGGTGGCTAGAGAGAGACAGGGAACTCTTCATATTAGTCCTAGCAGTCACTTCGAAGGTGTTTCAGTAGGTTTTGCACGTGTTCCTTAGCAACTAAGCAAAAGAGGACCAGGGCGAGACCAAAATCAGAATTTGGGCCCAACGGCACCAGGAGGCGAGAGAGAGACAGGGAACTCTTCCTATTTGTCCTCGCAGTCACTTCCAAGGTATTCCAGAGGCCCAAGATGTGTTTTGCATGCGTTCCTTAGCGACTAAGCAAAAGAGGACCCAGGCGAGACCCAAATTGGAATTTGGACCCAAATACGCCAGGAGGCGAGAAAGAGACAGGGAACTCTTCATTATAGTCCTAGCAATCACTTCCAATGTGTTTCATTGGCCCGAGATGAGTTTTGCATGCATTTCTTAGCGACTAAGCAAAAGAGGGCCTTGACGAGACACAAATCAGAATTTGGGCTCAAATGCGCTAAGAGGCGAGAAAGAGACTTGGAAATCTTCCTATTACTCCTAGCAGTCAGTTGCAAGGTGTTTCAGTGGCGCAAGATGAGTTTTGTACGCGTTCCTTAGCGACTTAGCAAAAGAGGACCGAGGCAATACCCAAATTGGAATTTGGACCCAAAAGCGCCAAGAGGCAAGAGAGAGAGAGGGAACTCTTCCTATTAGTCCTAGCAGTCACTAACTAGGGTTTCAATGTCCCGAGATGCATGCGTTCCTTAGAGACTCAGCAAAAGAAGACCCAGGCAAGACCCATATTTGAATTTGGACCCAAGGGCACCAAGAGACGAAAGAGACACAGGGAACTCTTCCTATTAGTCCTAGCAGTCACTTCCAAGATGTTTCAGAAGGTTTTGCACACGCTCCTTAGCAAGTAAGCAAAAGAGGACCAAGGCAAGATCCAAAGTAGAATTTGGGCCCAACGGTACCAGGAGGCGAGAGACAGACAGGGAACTTTTCCTATTTGTCCTAGCAGTCACTTCCAAGGTGTTTCTGAGGCCTCAAAGGAGGTTTGCATGCAATCCTTAGTGACTCAGCAAAAGACGACCTAGGCGAGATCCAAATCGGAATTTTGGCCCAACGGCGCCAGGAGGCGAAAGAGAGACAGGGAACTCTTCCTATTAGTCCTAGCAGTCACTTCCAAGGTGTTTCTGTGGCCCGAGATGAGTTTTGCATGCGTTCGTTAGCAACTAAGCAAAAGAGGACCCAGGCGAGAAGAAAATTTGAATTTGGACCCACAGGCGCCAGGAGGCGAGAGAGTGACAGGGAACTCTTCCTATTAGTCCCAGCAGTCACTTCCAAGGTGTTTCAGTGGCCTGAGATGAGTTTTGCACGTGTTCCTTAGCGACTCAGCAAAAAAGGACCCACGCGAGACCCAAATTGGAATTTGGACCCAAAAGCGCCAGCAGGCAAGAGAGACAGGGAACTCTTCCTGTTAGTCCTAGCACTCACTTACAAGGTGTTTCTGTGGCCCGAGATGAGTTTTGCACGCGTTCCTTAGCGACTCAGCAAAAGAGGACCCAGGCAAGACCCAAATTTGAATTTGGACCCAAAAGCGCCAAGAGGCGAGAGAGAGAGCGAACTCTTCCTATTAGTCCTAGCGGTCACTTCCAAGGTGTTTCAGTGGCACAAGATAAGTTTTGCACGCGCTCCTTAGCGACTCAGCAAAAGAGGACCCAGGCGAGACCCAAATTTGAATTTGGACCCGAAGGCACCAAGAGGCAAGAGAGAGAGAGGGAACTCTTCCTACTACTCCTAGCAGCCACTTCCAAGGTGTCTCAGGGGCTTGAGATGAGTTTTGCATGCGTTCCTTAGCGACTCAGCAAAGGAGGACACAGGCAAGACCCAAATTTGAATTTGGACCGAAAGGCGCCAAGAAGCGAGAGAGAGACAGGGAACTCTTCCTATTTGTCCTAGCAGTCACTTCCAAGGTGTTTTAGTGGCTGAGATGAGTTTTGCACGCATTCCTTAGCGGCTCAGCAAAAGTAGACCCAGGCGAGACCCAAATTTGAATTTGGAACCAAAGGCGCCAAGAGGCGAGAAAGAGACAACGAACTCTTCCTATTAGTCCTAGCAGTCATTTCCATGGTGTTTAAGTGGCTTGAGATGAGTTTTGCACGCGTTCCATAGCGACTCAGCAAAAGAGGACCCAGGCGAGACTAAAATTCGAATTTGGACCAAAAGGCGCCAGGAGACTAGAGAGAGAGACAAGGAACTCTTGCTATTAGTCCTAGCAGTCACTTCCAAGGTGTTTCAGTGGCCCGAGATGAGTTTTACATGCATTCCTCAGTGGCTAAGAAAAAGAGGACGTAGGCGAGACCCAAATCGGAATTTGGGCCCAACGGCGCCAAGAGGCGAGAGAGGGACAGGGAAATCTTCCTATTAGTCCTAGCAGTCACTTCCATGGTGTTTTAGTGGCCCGAGATGAGTTTTGCATGCATTCCTTAGTGACTCTGCAAAAAAGGTCCAGGCGAGAACCAAATTGGAATTTGGACGCAAAGGCGCCAGGAAGCGAGACAGAGATTAGGAACTCTTCCTATTACTTTTAGCAGTCACTTCCAAGGTGTTTCAGTGACTCAGCAAAAGAGGACCCAGGCGAGACCGAAACTGGAATTTGGACCTAAAGGCACCAGGAGGCTAGAGAGAGACAGGGAACTCTTCCTATTAGTCCTAGCAGTCACTTCCAAGGTGTTTCAGTGGCCCGAGATGAGTTTTGCACGTATTCCTCAGTGGCTAAGGAAACGAGGACCCACGCGAGACCCAAATCGGAATTTGGGTCCAACCGCGCTAGGAGGCGAGAGAGGGACAGGGAACTCTTCCTATTAGTCCTAGCAGTCACTTAAATTGGGTTTCAGTGGCCCGAGATGAGTTTTGAACGCATTGCTTAGTGACTCAGCAAAAGAGGACCCAGGCGAGACCCAAATTTGAATTTGGACCAAAAGGCGCCAAGAAGCGAGAGAGAGACAGGGAACTCTTCTTATGTGTTCTAGCAATCACTTCCAAGGTGTTTCAGTGGCCCAAGATGAGTTTTGCACGCTTTCCTCAGTGACTAAGCAAAAGAGGACCTAGGCGAGACCCAAATCAGAATTTGGGCCCAACGGCACCTAGAGGCGAGAGAGAGACAGGGAACTCTTCCTATTACTCCTAGCAGCCACTTCCAAGGGTTTCAAGGGCCCGAGATGAGTTTTACACCCGTTCCTTAGCGACTAAGCAAAAGAGGACCCAGGCGAGACCCAAATAGTAATTTGGGCCCAACGGCGCCAGGAGGCTAGAGAGAGACAGGGAACTCTTCCTATTAGTCCTAGCAATCACTTCCAAGGTGTTTCGATGGCCCAAGATGAGTTTTGCATGCGTTCCTTACAGACTCGACAAAAGAGGTCCCAGGCTAGACCCAAATTGGAATTTGGACCCAAAAGCGCCAGGAGGCGAGAGAGGGACAGGGAACTCTTCCTATTAGTCTTAGCAGTCATTTCCAAGGTGTTTTCAGTGGCTCAAGATGAGTTTTGCAAGCGTTCTTTAGCGACCCAGTAAAAGAGGACTCAAGCGAGACCCAAATCAGATTTTGGGCCCAACGGCACCAGGAGGTGAGAGCGAGACAGGGAACTCTTCCTATTAGTCCTAGCAGTCACATCCAAGGTGTTTCAGTGGCCCAAGATGAGTTTTGCACGCGTTCCTTAGAGACTTAGCAAAAGAGGACCCAGGCGAGACCCAAATTGGAAATTGGACCCAAAAGCGCCAGGAGGCGACAGAGAGACAGAGAACTCTTCCTATTAGTCCTAGCAGTCACTGCCATGGTGTTTCAGTCACCTAAGCTGAGTTTTGCACGCGTTCACTAGAGACTCAGCAAAAGTGGACCCAAGCGAGACGCAAATCGGAATTTGGGCACAACTACGCCAGGTAGCGAGAGAGAGACAGGGAACTCTTCTTATTAGTCCTAGCAGTCGCTTCCAAAGTGTTTCAGAGGCCCAAGATGTGTTTTGCACGTGTTCCTTAGCGACTATGCAAAAGAGGTCCCAAGCGAGACCCAAATGGTAATTTGGGCCCAACGGCACCAGCAGGCGAGAAAGAGACAGGGACGTCTTTGGTATTAGTCCTAGCACTCACTTCCAAGTTGTTTCAGTGGCCCGAGATGAGTTTTGCACGCGTTCCTTAGTGACTTAGCAAAAGAGGACCCAGGCGAGACCGAAATTGGAATTGAGACCCAAAGGCGCAAGGAGGCGAGAGAGAGACAGGGAACTCTTCCTATTAGTCCTAGCAGTCACTTCCAAGGTGTTTAAGTGGCCCGATATGAGTTTTGCACGCGTTCCTTAGCGACTAAGCAAAAGAGGACCAAGGCGAGACCCAAATCATAATTTGGGCCCAATGGTGCCAGGAGGCGAGAGAGAGACAGGGAACTCTTCCTATTAGTCCTAGCAGTCACTTCCAAGGTGTTTCAGTGGACTGAGATTAGTTTTGCCCGCGTTCCTTAGCGACTCAGTAAAAGAGGACCCAGGCGAGACCCAAATTGGAATTTAGACCCAAAGGCGCCAGGAGGCAAGACAGAGGTAGGGAACTCTTCCTATTAGTCCTAGCAATCACTTCCAAGGTGTTTCTATGGCCCGAAATGAGTTTTGGACGCGTTTCTTAGCGACTCAGCAAAAAAGGACCCAGGTGAGACCCAAATCAGAATTTAGGCCCAACGGCGCCAAGAGGCGAAAGATGGACATGGAACTCTTCGTATTAGTCCTAGCAGTCACTTCCAAGGTGTTTCAGTGGCCCGAGATGCGTTTTGCACGCGTTCCTTTGCGACTCAGCAAAAGAAAACCTAGGCGAGACCCAAATTGGAATTTGGACCCAAAGGTGCTAGGAGGCGAGAGAGAGATAGAGAACTCTTCCTATTAGTCCTGGCAGTCACTTCCAAGGTGTTTCAGTGGCCCCAGATGACTTTTGCACGCATTTCTTAGCGAGTAAGCAAAAGAGGACCCAGGCAAGACCCAAATCAAAATTTGGGCCCAATGGCGCCAGGTGGCAAGAGAGAGACAGGGAACTCTTCCTACTAGTCATAGTAGTCACTTCTAAGGTGTTTCAGTGGCCCGAGATGAGTTTTACACACGTTTGTTAGTGACTAAGCAAAAGAGGACAGGCGAGACACAAATCAGAATTTGAGCCCAATGGTGCCAAGCGGCGAAAGAGAGACAGGGAACACTTCTTATTAGTCCTAGCAGTCACTTCCAAGGTGTTTCAGTGGCTCGAGATGAGTTTTGCACGCGTTCGTTAGCGATTCAGTAAAAGAAGACCCAAGCGGGTCCCAAATTGGAATTTGGGCCCAACGGCGCCAGGAGGCGAAAAAGAGACGGGAAACTCTTCCTATTAGCCCTAGCAATCACATCGAAGATGTTTCAGTGGCCTGATATGAGTTTTGCACACGTTCCTTAGCGAATCGACAAAAGTGGACCTAGGCGAGAACCAAATCAGAATTTACGCCTAACAGCACCAGGAGACGAGAGAGAGACAGGAAACTCTTCCTATTAGGCCTACCAATCACATCCAAGATGTTTCAATGGCCTGAGATGAGTTTTGCACGCGTTCCTTAGCAGCTCAGCAAAAGAGGACCCAGGCGAGACCCAAGTCAGAATTTTGGCCCAACGGTGCCAGAAGGCCAGAAGGAGATAAAGAACTCTTCCTATTAGCCCTAGCAGTCACTTCCAAGGTGTTTCAGTGGCCCGAGATGAGTTTTGCACGTGTTCCTTAGTGATTCAAGAATAAAGATCCAAGGCGAGACATAAATTGGAATTTGGACCCAAAGGTGCTAGGAGGCGAGAGAGAGACAGGGAACTCTTCCTATTAGTCCTAGCAATCACTTCCAAGGTGTTTCTATGGCCCGAAATGAGTTTTGCATGCGTTCCTTAGCGACTCAGCAAAAGAGGACCCAGGCGAGACCCAAATCAGAATTTGGGCCCAACGGCGCCAAGAGGCGAAAGAGGGACAGTGAACTCTTCGTATTAGTCCTAGCAGTCACTTTCAAGGTGTTTCAGTGGCCCGAGATGAGTTTTGCACGCGTTCCTTTGCGACTCAGCAAAAGAGAACCTAGGCGAGACCCAAATTGGAATTTGGACCCAAAGGCGCTAGGAGGCGAGAGAGAGATAGAGAACTCTTCCTATTAGTCCTGGCAGTCACTTCCAAGATGTTTCAGTGGCCCCAGATGACTTTTACACGCATTTCTTAGCGAGTAAGCAAAAGAGGACCCAGGCGAGACCCAAATCAAAATTTGGGCCCAATGGCGCCAGGTGGCGAGAGAGAGACCGGGAACTCTTCCTACTAGTCGTAGCAGTCACTTCTAAGGTGTTTTAGTGGCCCGAGATGAGTTTTACACACGTTTGTTAGCGACTAAGCAAAAGAGGACAGGCGAGACACAAATCAGAATTTGAGCCCAATGGCGCCAAGCGGCGAAAGAGAGACAGGGAACACTTCTTATTAGTCCTAGCAGTCACTTCCAAGGTGTTTCAGTGGCTCGAGATGAGTTTTACACGCGTTCCTTATCGACTCAGCAAAAGAGGACCCAGGCGAGACCCAAATCGGAATTTGGGCCCAACGGCGCCAGGAGGCGAGAGAGACGGGGAACTCTTCCTATTAGTACTAGCAGTCACATCCAAGATGTTTCGTGGCCTGACATGAGTTTTGCATGCGTTCCTTTGCGACTCACCAAAAGAGAACCAAGGCGAGACCCAAATTGGAATTTGGACCCCAAGGCGCCAAGAGGCGAGAGAGAGACAGAGAACTCTTCCTATTAGTCCTAGCAGTCACATCCAAGGTGTTTCAGTGGCCCAAGATGAGTTTAGCATGCGTTCCTTAGTGACTAAGCAAAAGAGGACCCAAGCGAGACCCAAATTGGAATTTGGGCCCAACGGCGCCAAGAGGCGAGAGAGAGACATGGCACTCTTCCTATTAGTCCTAGCAGTCACATCCAAGGTGTTTCAATGGCCCGAGATGAGTTTTGCACGCGTTCCTTTGGGACTTAGTAAAAGAGGACCCAGGCGAGACCCAAATTGCAATTTGGGGCCAATGGCGCTAGGAGGCGAGAGAGATACAGGGAACTCTTCCTATTAGTCCTAGCAGTCCCTTCCAAGGTGTTTCAGTGGCCCGTGATGAGTTTTGCACGCGTTGCTTAGTGATTAAGCAAAAGAAGACCCAGGAGAGACCCAAATTGGAATTTTGACCCAATGGCGCCAACAGTCGAAAGAGAGATAGGGAACTCTTCCTATTAGTCCTAGCAATCACTTCCAAGGTGTTTCAGTGGACCGAGATTAGTTTTGCACGCGTTCCTTCTCGACTCAGTAAAAGAGGATCCAGGCGGGTCCCAAATTGGAATTTGGGCCCAACGGCGCTAGGAGGCGAGAAAGAGACAGGAAACTCTTCCTATTAGTCCTAGCAGTCACATCCAAGATGTTTCAGTGGCCTGAGATGAGTTTTGCACGCCTTCCTTAGCGACTCAGAAAAAGAGGACCCAGGCGAAACCCAAATTGCAATTTGGGCCCAATGGCGCTAAGAGGCGAGAGAGATACACGGAACTCTTCCTATTAGTCCTAGCAGTCCCTTCCAAGGTTTTTCAGTGGCCCGAGATGAGTTTTGCTCGCTTTCCTTAGCCACTAAGCAAAAGAGGACACAAGCGAGACCCAAATCGTAATTTGGGCCCAGTGGCGCCAAGAGGCGAGAGAGAGACAGGGAACTCTTCCAATTAGTCCTCGCAGTCACTTCCAAGGTATTTAAGTGGCCCGAGATGAGTTTTGTACGCGTTCCTTAGCGACTAAGCAAAAGAAAACCAGGAGAGACCCAAATTGGAATTTGGACGCAAAGGCACAAAGAGACCAAAGAGAGATAAGTAACTCGTCCTATTAGTCCTAGCAGTCACTTCCAAGGTGTTTCAGTGGCCGAGATGAGTTTTGTATGCGTTCCTTAGCGACTATGCAAAAGAGAACCTAGGCGAGACCAAAATCAGAATTTAGTGACCAAACACAGGGAACTCTCTCTACTCGTTCTAACAGTCACTTCGATGGTGTTTCAGTGGCCCAAGATGAGTTTTCCACGCGTTCCTTAGCAACTAAGCAAAAGAGGACCCAGGAGAACCCAAATCAGAATTTGGGCTCAACAGCGCCAGCAGGCGAGAAATAGACAGGAAACTCTTCCTATTTGTCCTACCAGTCACGTCCATGATGTTTCAATGGCCTGAGATGAGTTTTGCACGCGTTCCTTAGCGACTAAGTAAAAGAGGACCCAAGCGAGACCTAAATTTGAATTTGGACCCAAAGGCGCCAGGAGGCGAGAGGGAGACAGGGAACTCTTCCTGTTAGTCCTAGTAGTCACTTCCAAGGTGTTTCAGTGGCCCGAGATGAGTTTTACTCGCATTTCTTAGCAAGTAAGCAAAAGAGGACGCAGGCTAGACCCAAATCGAAATTTGGGCGCAATGGCGCCAGCAGGCGAGAGGGGGACAGCAAACTCTTCCTATTAGTCCTAGCAGTCACTCCCAAGGTGTTTCAGTGGCCCAAGATGAGTTTTGCACGCATTCCTTAGCGACTAAGCAAAAGAGGACCCAGGCAAGACCCAAATCGAAATTCGGGCGCAATGGCGCCAGGAGGCGAGAGATAGACACCAAACTCTTCCTATTAGTCCTAGCTGTCACTTCCAAGGTATTTCAGTGGCCCGAGATGAGTTTTGCACGTGTTCATTAACGACTTAGCAATAAAGGACCCATGCGAGACCCAAATTGGAATTTCGACCAAAAGGTGCCAGAAGGTGAGAGAGAGACAGGGAACTCTTCTTATTAGTTCTAGCAGTCACTTCCAAGGTGTTTCAGTGGCCCGAGATGAGTTTCTGACGCGTTCCTTAGCTACTCAGCAAAAGAGGGCCCAGGTAAGACACAAATTGAAATTTGAACCTAAAGGGATCAAGAGGCGAGAGAGAGCAGGGAACTCTTCCTATTACTCCTAGCAGTCACTCCAAGGTGTTTCAGTGGCCCAAGATGAGTTTTGCACGAGTTCCTTAGCGACTCAGTAAAAGAGGTCCCAGGCGACACCAAAATTGGAATTTGGACCCAAAGGCGTTAGTAGGCAAGAGACAGACAGGAACTCTTCCTATTAGTCCTAGCAGTCACTTCCATGGTGTTTCAGTGGCACGAGATGAGTTTTTCATGCGTTCCTTAGCGACTCAGCAAAAAAGGACCCAGACCAGACCCAAATTGGAATTTGGACCCAGACCAGACCCAAATTGGAATGCGAGAGAGACAGGGAACCCTTCCTTGTAGTCCTAGCAGTCACTCCAAGGTGTTTCAGTGGCCTGAGATAAGTTTTGCGTGCGGTCCTTAGCGACTCAGCAAAAGATGACCCACGCGAGACCCAAATTGGAATTTCGACCCAAAGGCGCAAGGAGGTGAGAGAGAGACAGGAACTCTTCCAATTAGTCCAAGGAGTCACTTCCAAGGTGTTTCACTGGCCCGGTATGAGTTTTGCACACGTTCCTTAATAACTAAGCAAAAGGGGACCCAGGCGAAAGAGGGACAGCGAACTCTTCGTATTAGTCCTAGCAGTCACTTCCAAGCTGCTTCAGCGGCCCAAGATTAGTTTTGCACGCGTTCCTTAGCGACTAAGCAAATGAGGACCTAGGCGAGGCTCAAATTGTAATTTGGACCCAAAGGCGCCAGGAGGCGAGAGAGACATGGAACTCTTCCTATTAGTCCTAGCAGTCACCTCCAAGGTGTTTCAGTGGCCCGAGATGAGTTTTGCATGCGTTCCTTTGCGACAAAGCAAAAGTGGACCTAGGCGATACCCAAATAAGAATTTAGGCCCAACGGCGCCAGGAGGCGAGAGAGAGACAAGGAACTCTTCCTATTAGTGCTAGTAGTCACTTCCAAGGTGTTTCAGTGAACCAAGAAGAGTTTTGCACGCGTTCCTTAGCGACTAAGCAAAAGGATCCTAGGCGAGACGCAAATTGGAATTTGGACCCAAATGCGCCAGGAGGCAAGAGAGAGACAGGGCACTCTTCCTATTAGTCCTAGCAGTCACTTCCAAGGTGTTTCAGCGGCCCGAGATGAGTTTTGCACGCATTCCTTTGCGACAAAGCAAAAGAGGACCCAGGCGAGACCCAAATTGTAATTAGGACACAAAAGCGCAAGGAGGCGACATAGAGACAGGGAACTATTCCTATTAGTCCTAGCAGTCGCTTCCAAGGTGTTTCAGTGGCCCAAGATGAGTTTTACAGGCGTTCCTTAGTGACTTAGTAAAAGAGGACCCAGGTGAGACCCAAATTGGAATTTGGACCCAAAGGTGCCAAGAGGTGAGAGAGTGACAGGGAGCAATCACTCTCTAGGTGTTTCAGTAGCCCGAGATGAGCTTTGCACGCGTTTCTTAACGACTAAGCAAAAGAGGACCCAGGCGACACCCAAATCAGAATTTGGGCCCAACGGCGCTAGGAGGCGAGAAAGTGACAAGGTACTCTACCTATTAGTCCTACCAGTCACTTCCAAGGTGTTTTATTTGCCCGAGATGAGTTTTGCACGCGTTCCTTAGCGACTAAGCAAAAGAGGTCCCCAAGCAAGAACCAAATGGGAATTTGGGCCCAACGGCGTCAAGAGGCGAGACAGAGACACGAAACTCTTCCTATTAGTTCTAGCAGTGACTTCCAAGGTGTTTCAGTGGCCCGAGAGGAGTCTTGCACGCGTTCCATAGCGGCTCAGCAAAAGAGGACCCAGGCGAGACACAAATTGGAATTTGGATACAAAGGCGCCAGGAGTCGAAAGAGAGACAGGGAACTCTTCCTATTAGTCCTAGCAATCACTTCCAAGGGGTTTCTAGGCCCCGAGATGAGTTTTGCACGCGTTCCTTAGTGACTAAGCAAAACAGGACCCAGGCAAGACCCAAATGGTAATTTGGACCCAAAGGCTCCAGGAGGCGAGAGAGAGACAGGGAACTCTTCCTATTACTCCTAGAAGTCACTTCCAAGGTGTTTCAGTGGCCCGAGATGAGTTTTGCAGGCATTCCTTAGCGACTAAGCAAAAGAGGACCTAGGCGAGACCCGAATCGAAATTTGGACCCAACGGCGCCAGGAGATGAGAGAGACACAGGGAACACTTCCTATTAGTCCTAGCAGTCACTTCCAAGATGTTTAAGTGGCCTGAGATGAGTTTTGCCCGCGTTCCTTATCGACTCAGGAAAAGAGGACCCAGGCGAGGCCCAAATTGGAATTTGGACCCAAAGGTGCCAGGAGGCGAGAGAGAGACAGGGAACTCCTCCTATTAGTCCTGGCACTCACTTCCAAGGTGTTTCAGTGGCCCAAGATGAGTTTTGTACGCGCTCCTTAGCAACTAAGCAAAAGAGGACCCAGACGAGTCCCAAATTGTAATTTTGACCCAAAGGCTCCAGGAGGCGAGGGAGAGAAAGGTAACTCTTCGTATTAGTCCTAGCAGTCACTTCCGAGGTGTGTTACTGGCCTGAGATGAGCTTTGCACGCGTTCCTTAGCGACTAAGGAAAACAGGCCCCAAGCGAGACCCAAATGGGAATTTGGGACCAATGGCGCCAGGACGCGAGAGAGGGACACGAAACTCTTCCTATTAGTCCTAGCAGTCACTTCGAAGGTGTTTCAGTGGCCCGAGATGAGCTTTGCATGCGTTCCTTAGCGACTAAGCGAAAGAGGACCCAGGCGAGACCCAAATGGTAATTTAGGCCCTACGGCGTTAGGAGGCGAGAGAGAGACACGAAAATCTTCCTTATAGTCCTAGCAGTCACTTCTGAGTGTGTTAGTGGCCCGAGATGAGCTTTGCACGCGTTCCTTAGCGACTAAGGAAAACAGGTCCCAAACGAGACCCAAATGGGAATTTGGGCCCAACGGCGCCAGGACGCGAGAGAGGGACACGAAACTCTTCCTATTAGTCCTAGCAGTCACTTCCAAAGTGTTTCAGTGGGCCGAGATGAGTTTTGCACGAGTTGCTTAGCGACTAAGCGAAAGAGGACCCAAGCGAGACCTAAATCGGAATTTGGGCCCAACGGTGCCAGGAGGCGAGAGAGAGAGGGAACTCATCCTATTAGTCCTAGCAGTCACTTCCAAGGTGTTTTAGTGGCCCGAGATGAGTTTTGCACGCATTCCTTAGCGACTAAGCAAAAGAGGACCCAAGCGAGACCCAAATCGAAATTTGGGCCCAACGGCGCCAGGAGGCGAGAGAGAGACAATGAACTATTCCTATTAGTCCTAACAGTCACTTCCAAGGTCTTTCAGTGGCCAGAGATGAGTTTAGCATGCCTTCCTTACTGACTAAGCAAAAGAGGACCCTGGCGACACCCAAATAGGAATTTGGGCCCAAACGCGCCAGGAGGTGAGAGAGACAGGGAACTCTTCCTATTAGTCCTAGCGGTCATTTCCAAGGTTTTTCAGTGGCCCGAGATGAGTTTTGCATGCGTTCCTTACTGACAAAGCAAAAGAGGACCGAGGCGAGAACCAAATTCGAATTTGGACCCAAATGAGCTAGGAGGTAAGAGAGAGACACGAAACTCTTCCTATTAGTCTTAGCAGTCACTTCCTAGGTGTTTGAGTGGCCCGAGATGAGTTTTGCACGCGTTACCTAGTGACTTAGTAAAAGAGGACCCTGGCGAGACCCAAATAGGAATTTGGGCCCAACAGTGCCAGGAGGCGAGAGAGAGACAGCGAACTCTTCCTATTAGTCCTAGCAGTCACTTCCAAGGTGCTTCAGCGGCCCAAGATTAGTTTTGGGCCCAACGGCGCCAGGAGGCGAGAGAGAGACAGGGAACTCTTCCTATTTGACAACGGGTTATAGTGGTGTGAGATGAGTTTTCCACGCGTTCTTTATCGACTAAGCAAAAAAGGACCCAGGTGAGACCCAAATTGGAATTTGGACCCAAATGCGGCAGGAGGCAAGAGACAGATAGGGCACTCTTCCTATTAGTCCTAGCGGCCACTTTCAAAGTGTTTCAATGGCCCGAGATTAGTTTTGCACACGATCCTTAGCGACAAAGCAAAAAAGGACCCAAGCGATACCCAAATAAGAATATGGGCCCAACGGCGCTAGGAGGCGAGCGACAGACAGGGAACTCTTCCTATTAGTGCTAGCAGTCACTTCCAAGGTGTTGTAGTGTCCTGAGATGAGTTTTGCACGCATTCCTTAGCGACTAAGTAAAAGAGGACCCAGGCGAGAACCAAATTGGAATTTGGACCCAAAGGCGCCAGGAGGCAAGAGAGAGACAGGAAACTCTTCCTATTAGTCCTAGCAGTCACTTTGAAGGTGTTTCAGTGGCCCGAGATGAATTTTGCACGAGTTCCTTAGCGACTAAACAAAAGAGCACCGAGGCGAGACCCAAATCCAAATTTGGGCCCAACGGCGCCAGGAGGCGAGAGAGAGACAGGGAACTCTTCCTTATAGTCCTAGCAGTCACTTCCAAGGTGTTTTAGTGGCCCGAGATGAGTTTTGCACACGTTCCTTAGTGACTGAGCAAAAGAGGACTCAGGCAAGACCCAAATTGTAATTTGGACCGAAAGGCTCCAGGAGGCTAGAGAGAGAAAGGAAACTCTTCCTATTAGTACTAACAGTCACTTCCAAGGTGTTTCAGTGGCCCGAGATGAGTTTTGCACGCGTTCCTTAGCGACTTAGTAAAAGAGGACCCAGGCAAGACCCAAATTGGAATTTGGACCCAGAGGTGCTAGGAGGCAAGGGGAAGACAGGAAACTCTTCCTATTAGTCCTACAAGTCACTTTCAAGGTGTTTCAGTGGCCCGAGATGACTTTTGTACGCGTTCCTTAGCGACCAAGAAAAAGAGGACCCAGGCGAGACCCAAATTGTAATTTGGGCACAAAGGCGCCAGGAGGCAAAAGAGAGATAGGAAACTCTTCCTATTAGTCCTAGCAGTCACTTTCAAGGTGTTTCAGTGGCCCGAGATGAGTTTTGTACGCATTCCTTAGCGACTAAGCAAAAGAAGACTTGTAATTTGAACCCAAAGGCTCCACGTGGCTAGAGAGAGACAATGAACTCTTCCTTATAGTCTTAACAGTCACTTCCAAGGTGTTTCAGTGGCCCGAGAGAAGTTTTGCACGCGTTCTTTAGTGACTCAGCAAAAGAGGACCCAGGCGAGACCCAAACTGGAATTTCGATCTACAGGCGCTAGGAGGCAAGAGAGAGACAGGGAACTTTTCCTATTAGTCCTAGTAGTCACTTTCAAGGTGTTTCAGTGGCCCGGGATGAGTTTTGTACGCGTTCCTTAGCAACTAAGCAAAAGAGGACCCAAGCGAGACCCAATTTGTAATTTGGACCCGAAGGCTCTAGGAGGCTAGAAAGAGACAGGGAACTCTTCCTATTAGTCCTAGCAGTCACCTCCAAGGTGTTTAAGTGGCTCGAGATGAATTTTGCACGAGTTCCTTAGCGACTCAGCAAAAGAGGACCCAAGTGAGACCCAAATTAGAATTTGGACCCAAAGGCGCCAAGAGGCAAGAGAGAGACAGGAAACTCTTCCTAATAGTCCTAGCAGTCACTTCCAAGGTGTTTCAGTGGCCCGAGATGAGTTTTGCATGCGTTCCTTAGCGACTCAGCAAAAGAGGACCCAGGTGAGACCCAAATTAGAATTTGGACCCAAAGGCGCCAAGAGGCAAGAGAGAGACAGGAAACTCTTCCTATTAGTCCTAGCAGTCACTTCCAAGGTGTTTCACTGGCCCGACATGAGTTTCACACGCGTGCCTTTGCGACTAAGCAAAAAAGGACCTAGGCGAGACCCAAATTGTAATTTAGACCCAAAGGTGCTAGGAGGCAAGAGAAAGACAGGGAACTCTTACTAATAGTCCTAGCAGTCACTTCCAAGGTGTTTTAGTGGCTCGAGATGAATTTTGCACGAGTTCCTTATCAACTAAACAAAAGAGGACCCAGGCGTGACCCAAATCAGAATTTGGGCCCGACGGCGCCAGGAGGCGAGAGA
Source organism: Abrus pulchellus subsp. cantoniensis (assembly GCA_024086825.1). Classification (NCBI taxonomy): domain Eukaryota; kingdom Viridiplantae; phylum Streptophyta; class Magnoliopsida; order Fabales; family Fabaceae; genus Abrus; species Abrus pulchellus. The sequence goes on along the minus strand of CM044057.1, from coordinate 1,011,278 downwards.
GAGACAGGAAACTCTTCCTTATAGTCCTAGTAGTCACTTCCAAGGTGTTTCAGTTGCCTGAGATGAGTTTTGCACGCGTTCTTTAGCGACTTAACAAAAACGGACCCAAGTGAGACCCACATTGGAATTTCGATCCAAAGCCGCTAGGTGGCGAGAGTAAGACCAGGAACTCTTCCTATTAGTCCTAGCAATCACTTCCAAGGTGTTTCAGTGGCTCGACATGAGTTTTGTATGCGTTCCCTAGTGACTAAGCAAAAGAGTTACCAGGCGAGACCGAAATTGTGATTTGGACCCGAAGGCTCCACGAGGCTAGAGAGAGACAGGGAACTCTTCCTATTAGTCCTACCAGTCACTTCCAAGGTGTTTCAGTGGCCCGAGATGACTTTTGCACACGGTCTTTAGTGACTCGGCAAAAAAGGACCCAGGCGAGACCCAAATTGTAATTTGGACCCAAAGGTGCTAGGAGGCAAGAGAAAGACAGGAAACTCCTCCTATTAGTCCTAGCAGTCACTTCAAAGTGTTCAATGGCCCGAGATGAGTTTTGAACGCGTTCCTTAGCAACAAAGAAAAAGAGGACCCAGGCGATACCCAAATTCGAATTTGGGCCCTACGGTGCGAGGAGGCGAGAGAGAGACAAGGAACTCTTCCTATTACTGCTAGCAGTCGCTCGCAAGGTGTTTCAGTGGCCCGAGATGTGTTTTGCACGCGTTCCTTATCGACTAAGCAAAAGAGGACTCAGGCGAGACCCAAATTATAATTTGGGCCCAAAGGCTCCAGGAGGCTAGAGAGAGACAGCAAACACTTCCTATTAGTCCTACCAGTCACTTCCAAGGTGTTTGAGTGGCCCGAGATGAGTTTTGTACGCGTTCCTTAGTAACTAAGCAAAGAAGGGCCCAGGCGAGACCCAAATGGAAATTTGGGCCTAACGGCGCTAGGAGGCGAGAGAGAGACCGAAAACTCTTCCTTATTGTCCTAGCAGTCATTTCCAAGGTGTTTCAGTGGCCCGAGATGAGTTTTGTGTGCGTTCCTTAGCGACTCAGCAAAAGAGATTTGGATCCAAAGGCGTTAGGAGGCGAGAGAGAGACAATGAACTCTTCCTATTAGTCCTACCAGTCACTTCCAAGGTGTTGTAGTGGCCCGACATGAGTTTTGCACGCGTTCTTTAGCGACAAAGCAAAAGAGGACCCAGGCGAGACCCAAATTGTCATTTGGACCCAAAGGCGCAAGGAGGCGAGAGAGAGACAGGGAACTCTTACTAATAGTCCTAGCAGTCACTTCCAAGGTGTTTTAGTGGCCCGAGATAAGTATTGCACGAGTTCCTTAGCGACTCAACAAAAGAGGACCCAGGTGAGACCCAAATTAGAATTTGGACCTAAAGGCGCCAGGAAGCAAAAGAGAGACAGGAAACTCTTCCTATTAGTCCTAGCAGTCACTTCCAAGGTGTTTCACTGGCCCGAGATGAGTTTCACACGCCTGCCTTAGCGACTAAGCAAAAGAGGACCCAGGCGAGACCCAAACTGTAATTTGGACCCACAGGCTCCAGGAGGCTAGAGAGAGACAGGGAACTCTTCCTATTAGTCCTAGCAGTCACTTCCAGGGTGTTTTAGTGGCCCGAGATGAGTTTTACACCCGTTCCTTAGTAACTAAGCAAAGAAGGACCCAGGCGAGACCCAAATGGGAATTTGGGCCCAACGGCGCCAGGAGGCGGGAAAGAGACAGGGAACTGTTCCTATTAGTCCTACCAGTCACTTCCAAGGTGTTTCAGTGGTCAAGATGAATTTTGCACGAGTTCCTTAGCGACTATACAAAAGAGGACCAGGCGTGACCCAAATCAGAATTTGGGCCCGACGGTGCCAGGAGGCGAGAGAGAGACAGGAAACTCTTCGTTATAGTGCTAGCAGCCACTTCCAAGGTGTTTCAGTTGCCCGAGATAAGTTTTGTACGCGTTCCCTAGCGACTAAGCAAAAGAGGACCCAGGCGAGACCGAAATTGTGATTTGGACCCAAAGGTGCAAGGAGGCGAGAGAGAGACAGGGAACTCTTGCTAATAGTCCTAGCAGTCACTTCCAAGGTGTTTCAGTGGCCCGAGATAAGTATTGCACGCGTTCCTTAGCGACTCAACAAAAGAGGACCCAGGTGAGACCCAAATTAGAATTTGGACCTAAAGGCGCCAGGAGGCAAAAGAGAGACAGGAAACTCTTCCTATTAGTCCTAGCAGTCACTTCCAAGGTGTTTCAGCGGCCCGAGATGAGTTTTGCACGAGTTCCTTAGTGACTAAACAAAAAAGGACCCAGGTGAGACCCAAATCAGAATTTGGGCCAACCGCCGCCAGGAGGCGAGAGAGAGACAGAAAACTCTTCCTTATTGTCCTAGTAGTCACTTCCAAGGTGTTTCAGTGGCCCGAGATGAGTTTTGCACGCGTTCCTTAGCGACTCAACAAAAGAGGACCCAGGTGAGACCCAAATTAGAATTTGGACCCAAAGGCGTCAGGAGGCAAGAGAGAGAGAGGAAACTCTTCCTATTAGTCCTAGCTGTCACTTCTAAGGTGTTTCACTGGCCCGAGATGAGTTTTACATGCCTGCCTTAGCGACTAAGCAAAAGAGGACCCAAGCGAGACCCAAACTGTAATTTGGACCCACAGGCTCCAGGAGGCTAGAGAGAGACAGGGAACTCTTCCTATTAGTCCTAGCAGTCACTTCCAAGGTGTTTTAGTGGCCCGAGATGAGTTTTGCACGCGTTCCTTAGTAATTAAGCAAAAAAGGACCCAGGCGAGACCCAAATGGGAATTTGGGCCCAATGGCGCCAGGAGGCGAGAAAGAGACAGGGAACTCTTCCTATTAGTCCTAGCAGTCACTTCCAAGTTGTTTCAGCGGCCCGAGATGAGTTTTGCACGAGTTCCTTAGTGACTAAACAAAAAAGGACCCAGGTGAGAGCCAAATCAGAAGTTGGGCCAACCGGCGCCAGGAGGCTAGAGAGAAACAGAAAACTCTTCCTTATTGTCCTAGCAGTCACTTCTAAGCTGTTTCAGTGGCCCGAAATGAGTTTTGTGTGCATTCCTTAGTGACTCAGCAAAAGAGGAACCACGCGAGACCCAAATTGCAATTTGGATCCAAAGGCGCTAGGAGGCGAGAGGGAGACCAGGAACTTTTCCTATTACTCCTAGCAGTCACTTCCAAGGTCTTTCAGTGGCCCGTGATGAGTTTTGTACGCGTTCCTTACCAACTAAACAAAAGAGCACCCAAGTGAGACCCAAATTGTAATTTGGACCCAAAGGCTCCAGGAGGCGAGAGAGAGACAGCGAACTCTTCCTATTAGTCCTACCAGTCACTTCCAAGGTGTTTCAGTGGCCCGACATGAGTTTTCGACGCGTTCTTTAGCGGCAAAGCAAAAGAGGACCCAGGTGAGACCCAAATTGTCATTTGGACCCAAAGGCGCAAGGAGGTGAGAGAGAGACAGGGAACTCTTGCTAATAGTCCTAGCAGTCACTTCCAAGGTGTTTCACTGGCCCGAGATGAGTTTCATACGCCTGCCTTAGCGACTAAGCAAAAGAGGACCCAAGCGAGACACAATTTGTAATTTGGACCCAAAGGCTCTAAGAGGCTAGAGAGAGACACGGAACTCTTCCTATTAGTCCTACCAGTCACTTCCAAGGTGTTTCAGTGGTTGAGATGAATTTTGCACGAGAGTTCCTTAGCGACTAAACAAAAGAGGACCAGGCGTGACCCAAATCAGAATTTGGGCCCGACGGTGCCAGGAGGCGAGAGAGAGACAGGGAACTCTTCCTATTAGTCCTAGCAGTCACTTCCAAGTTGTTTCAGCGGCCCGAGATGAGTTTTGCACGAGTTCCCTAGTGACTAAACAAAAAAGGACCCAGGTGAGACCCAAATCAGAATTTGGGCCAACCGGCACCAGGAGGCGAGAGAGAGACAGAAAACTCTTCCTTGTTGTCCTAGTAGTCACTTCCAAGGTGTTTCAGTGGCCCGAGATGAGTTTTGCACGCGTTCCTTAGCGACTCAACAAAAGAGGACCCAGTTGAGACCCAAATTAGAATTTGGACCCAAAGGCGTCAGGAGGCAAGAGAGAGAGGAAACTCTTCCTATTAGTCCTAGCTGTCACTTCTAAGGTGTTTCACTGGCCCAAGATGAGTTTTACATGCCTGCCTTAGCGACTAAGCAAAAGAGGACCCAGGCGAGACCCAAACTGTAATTTGGACCCACAGGCTCCAGGAGGCTAGAGAGAGACAGGGAACTCTTCCTATTAGTCCTAGCAGTCACTTCCAAGGTGTTTTAGTGGCCCGAGATGAGTTTTGCACGCGTTCCTTAGTAATTAAGCAAAAGAGGACCCAGGCGAGACCCAAACTGTAATTTGGACCCACAGGCTCCAGGAGGCTAGAGAGAGACAGGGAACTCTTCCTATTAGTCCTAGCAGTCACTTCCAAGGTGTTTTAGTGGCCCGAGATGAGTTTTGCACGCGTTCCTTAGTAATTAAGCAAAAAAGGACCCAGGCGAGACCCAAATGGGAATTTGGGCCCAATGGCGCTAGGAGGCGAGAAAGAGACAGGGAACTCTTCCTATTAGTCCTAGCAGTCACTTCCAAGTTGTTTCAGCGGCCCGAGATGAGTTTTGCACGAGTTCCTTAGTGACTAAACAAAAAAGGACCCAGGTGAGAGCCAAATCAGAAGTTGGGCCAACCGGCGCCAGGAGGCTAGAGAGAAACAGAAAACTCTTCCTTATTGTCCTAGCAGTCACTTCTAAGGTGTTTCAGTGGCCCGAAATGAGTTTTGTGTGCATTCCTTAGTGACTCAGCAAAAGAGGAACCACGCGAGACCCAAATTGCAATTTGGATCCAAAGGCGCTAGGAGGCGAGAGGGAGACCAGGAACTTTTCCTATTACTCCTAGCAGTCACTCCCAAGGTCTTTCAGTGGCCCGTGATGAGTTTTGTACGCGTTCCTTACCAACTAAACAAAAGAGCACCCAAGTGAGACCCAAATTGTAATTTGGACCCAAAGGCTCCAGGAGGCGAGAGAGAGACAGCGAACTCTTCCTATTAGTCCTACCAGTCACTTCCAAGGTGTTTCAGTGGCCCGACATGAGTTTTGGACGCGTTCTTTAGCGACAAAGCAAAAGAGGACCCAGGTGAGACCCAAATTGTCATTTGGACCCAAAGGCGCAAGGAGGTGAGAGAGAGACAGGGAACTCTTGCTAATAGTCCTAGCAGTCACTTCCAAGGTGTTTCACTGGCCCGAGATGAGTTTCATACGCCTGCCTTAGCGACTAAGCAAAAGAGGACCCAGGCGAGACCCAAACTGTAATTTGGACCCACAAGCTCCAGGAAGCTAGAGAGAGACAGAGAACTCTTCCTATTAGTGCTAGCAGTCACGTCCAAGGTGTTTTAGTGCCTCGAGATGAGTTTTGCACGCGTTCCCTAGTGACTAAGCAAAAGAGCACCCAGGGGAGGCCCAAATGGGAATTTGGGCCCAACGGTGCCAGGAGGCAAGAAAGAGACAGGGAACTCTTCCTATTAGTCCTAGCAGTCACTTCCAAGATGTTTTAGTGGCCCGAGATGAGTATTGCACGCGTTCCTTAGCGACACAGTAGAAGAGGAGCCAGGCGAGACCCAAATTGGAATTTGGACCCAGAGGTACTAGGAGGCAAGAGAAAGACAGGAAACTCTTCCTATTAGGCCTAGCAGTCACTTCCAAGTTGTTTTAGTGGCCCGAGGTGAGTTTTCCACGAGTTCTTTAGCGACTAAACAAAAGAGGACCCAGGAGAGACCCAAATAAGAATTTGGGCCTGATGGCGCCACGAGGCAAGAGAGAGATAGGAAACTCTTCCTTATAGTCCTAGCAGTCACTTCAAAGGTCTTTCAGTGGCCCGAGATGAGTTTTGCATGCGTTCCTTAGCGACTTAGCAAAAGAGGACCCAGGCGAGACCCAAATTGGAATTTCGATCAAAAGGCGATAGGAGGCGAGAGAGAGACCAGGAACTTTTCCTATTAGTCCTAGCAGTTACTTCCAAGGTCTTTAAGTGGCCCGTGATGAGTTTTGTATGCGTTCCTTAGCAACTAAACAAAAGAGGACCCAAGTGAGACCCAAATTGTAATTTGGCCCCAAAGGCTCCAGGAAGTGAGAGAGACACAGGGAACTCTTCCTATTAGTCCTACCAGTCACTTGCAAGCTGTTTCAGTGGCCCGAGATAAGTTTTACACGCGTTCCTTAGTGACTAAGCAAAGAAGGTGATGAGTCCCACATCGGTTGGGGGGAGTGAGTTATCAGTCTTTAAATAGCTGTGGCGTCCTTCCTTCTAGCATGAGGCCTTTTCCTAGTGTGTCATATCTGGGAGAAACAAAACCGTGAGGGGTTAACCCCTAAAGCGGACAATATCATGCTAATCGGTGAACTGGGTGTATGTTATCATTTGGTTATCAGAGCTCTGGTTTAAGGGTTTGAACGTCAAATTGGTAACATCCTTCCTTCATTCTCTTTTTACCAATTGATTACCTTATTGTTCATATTATTTGTGATTGTACTGAATCATTGCAAAAGTTAGGCCCTTGTGAAAATTCAAAAAAAAAATCGTATAAAAAAACAAAAAAGAAGAAGAAGAAAATTTTGGGTTGAATGATTCATGCTTTTCAACAATTTGTTATAAGGTAATATATTGGTGTTCTTAAAGGATTGTTGCTAATTCTCTTGTTTACCAATTTTCCTTTACCCCTTTGTTTTTGTGATTTGTTAGCCTTTTCTTTGTCTACCTAGCCTTTACCTAGCACATATTGGTGGATTGTTCTTTGTTGTGGCCATAATATCTTGAATTGCCTAAGAACCCAAGGAGAATTTGAGTGGTAAAAGGCAAGAGTGTTTTCATTAGAGAAAAAGCCATAATTGTGTGATACACTTGAGTGTGGTGAGGTTTCCAATTCTACTTTCTATTTGCTTGTTACGTTTGAATTTGTTTATTTGTGATGGCTGAAGGAAATCCTAATCAAGGAGGAGGACTTTCTCCTTTCCAAATGCAAGCCTTGACACAACATTTGGAGAGATTGATGAGGCCTTTTCCTAGTGTGTCATATCTGGGAGAAACAAAATCGTGAGGGGTTAACCCCTAAAGCGGACAATATCATGCTAACCGGTGAACTAGGCGTATGTTATCATTTGGTATCAGAGCCTGGGCCGGAGCCGATGGACCTTATCGGCGTATCCGTGGCGACTTAAGCGCCTTATCGGTGCGTCCGTGGCGGACTCTCTTGAAGAGGGAGGGGATGATGAGTCCCACATCGGTTGGGGGGAGTGACTTATCAGTCTTTAAATAGCTGTGGCGTCCTTCCTTCTAGCATGAGGCCTTTTCCTAGTGTGTCATATCTGGGAGAAACAAAACCGTGAGGGGTTAACCCCTAAAGCGGATAATATCATGCTAACCGGTGAACTGGGTGTATGTTATCAGAAGGACCCAGGCGAGACCCAAATGGGAATTTGGGCCCAACGGCGCCAGGAGGCGAGAGAGAGACAGGGAACTCTTCCTATTAGTCCTAGCAGTCACTTCCAAGTTGTTTCAGCGGCCCGAGATGAGTTTTGCACGAGTTCCTTAGTGACTAAACAAAAAAGGACCCAAGCGAGACCCAAATCAGAATTTGGGCCAACCGGCGCCAGGAGGCGAGAGAGAGACAGGAAACTCTTCCTTATAGTCCTAGCAGTCACTTCCAAGGTGTTTCAGTGGCCCGAGATGAGTTTTGTGTGCGTTCCTTAGCGACTCAGCAAAAGAGGAACCACGCGAGACCCAAATTGCAATTTGGATCCAAAGGCGCTAGGAGGCGAGAGAAAGACCAGGAACTTTTCCTATTAGTCCTAGCAGTCACTTCCAAGGTCTTTCAGTGGCCCGTGATGAGTTTTGTACGTGTTCCTCAGCAACTAAACAAAAGAGCACCCAAGTGAGACCCAAATTGTAATTTGGACCCAAAGGCTCCAGGAGGCGAGAGAGAGACAGCGAACTCTTCCTATTAGTCCTACTAGTCACTTCCAAGGTGTTTCAGTGGCCCGACATGAGTTTTGCACGCATTCTTTAGCGACAAAGCAAAAGAGGACCCAGGCGAGACCCAAATTGTCATTTGGACCCAAAGGCGCAAGGAGGCGACAGAGAGACAGGGAACTCTTGCTAATAGTCCTAGCAGTCACTTTCAAGGTGGTTCAGTGGCCTGATTTGCACGCGTTCCTTAATGACGAAGCGAAAAAGGACCCAGGCGAGAAAGAGACAGGGAACTCTTCCTATTAGTCCTAGCAGTCACTTCCAGGTTGCTTCAGTGGCCCGAGATGAGTTTTGCACGAGTTCCTTAGCGACTCAACAAAACAGGACCCAGGCGAGACCCAAATCAGAATTTGGGCTCGACGGTGCCAGGAGGCGTGAGAGAGACAGGAAACTCTTCCTATTAGTCCTACCAGTCACTTCCAAGGTGTTTCAATGGCCCGAGATGAGTTTTGTACGCGTTCCTTAGCGACAATGCAAAAGAGGACCCAGGCGATACCTAAATCAGAATTTGGGCCCAACGGCGGCAGGAGGCGAGATAGAGACAGGAAAATCTTCCTATTAGTGGGAGCAGTCACTTCCAAGGTGTTTCAGTGGCCTGAGATGAGTTTTGCACGCGTTCCTTAGCGACTAAGCAAAAGAGGACCCAGGCAAGACCCAAATTGTAATTTGGACCCAAAGGCTCCAGGAGGCGAGAGAGAGACAGGGAACTCTTCCTATTAGTCCTAGCAGTCACTTCTAAGGTGATTCAGTGGCCCAAGATGAGTTTTGCACGCGTTCCTTAGTGACTAAGCAAAGGAGTACCCAGGCGAGACCCAAATGGGAATTTGGGCCCAACGGCGCTAGGAGGCAAGAAAGAGACAGGGAACTCTTCCTATTAGTCCTTGGCACATTCCGGCGCCTTTGGTCCCAAGTTCTAATTATGGTCTCTTTTGGTCCCCTTTTGCTTACCGGCATAGAAAGACGTGCCAAACTCGTCTCGGGCTGCTGAAACTCCTTGAATATCACTCCATGGACTCAAAGGAAGGCTTTCTCACCACCTTCTCCCCTTCTGGGACATTCCGGCGCCTTTTGTCCCAAGTTCTAATTTTGTTCTCTTTCTGCTTACCGGCAAAGGAAGACGTGCGAAACTAGTCTCAAGCCACTGAATCTCCTTGAATATCACTCCATGGACTCAAGGGAAGCTTTTCTCACCACCTTCTCCCCTTCTGGCACTTTCTAGTGCCTTTGGACCCAAGTTCCAGTTTTGGTCTCTTTTGGTCCCCTTTTGCTTATCGGCAAAGGAATACGTGCGAAACTCGTCCCATGCCCTTGAAACACCTGGAATATCACTGCATGGTCTCAAAGAAAGGCTTTCTCACCACCTTCTCCCCTTCTGGCACTTTCTGGTGCCTTTCGAACCAAGTTCCAGTTTTGGTCTCTTTTCGTCCCCTTTTGCTTATCGGCACAGGAAGACGTGCGAAACTCGTCCCAGGCCCTTCAAACACCTTGAATATCACTCCATGGACTCAAAGAAAGGCTTTCTCGCCACCTTCTCCCCTTCTGGCACTTTCTGGCGCCCTTGGACCCAAGTTCCAGTTTTGGTCTCTTTTCATCCCCTTTTGCTTACCGGCAAAGGAAGACGTGCGAAACTCGTCTCGCGCCGCTGAAACTCCTTGAATATCACTCCATGGACTCACAGGAAGGTTTTCTCACCACTTTCTCCCCTTCTGGCACATTCCGGCGCCTTTGGTCCCAAGTTCTAATTATGGTCTCTTTTGGTCCCCTTTTACTTACCGGCAAATGAAGACGTGTGAAACTCGTCTCACGCCGCTGAAACTCCTTGAATATCACTCCATGGACTCACAGGAGGGCTTTCTCACCACCTTCTCCACTCTGGTACATTCCGGGGCCTTTGGTCCCAAGTTCTAATTTTGGTCTCTTTTCGTCCCCTTTTGCTTACCGGCAAATGAAGACGTGTGTAACTCGTCTCAAGACATTGAAACTCCTTGAATATCACTCCATGGACTCAAAGAAAGGCTTTCTCGCCACCTTTTCCCCTTCTGGCACTTTCTGGCGCCTTTGCACCCAAGTTCCAGTTTTCGTCTCTTTTGGTCCCCCTTTGCTTACCGACAAAGGAAGACGTGCGAAACTCGTCTCGGGCCGCTGAAACTCCTTGAATATCACTCCATGGACTCACAGGAATGTTTTCTCACCACTTTCTCCCTTTCTGGCATATTCCGGCGCCTTTGGTCCCAGGCTCTAATTATGGTCTCTTTTGGTCCCCTTTTGCTTACCGGCAAAGGAAGACGTGCGAAACTCGCCTCGGACCGCTGAAACTCCTTGAATATCACTCCATGGACTCAAAGGAAGGCTTTCTCACCACCTTCTCCCCTTCTAGGACATTCCGGCGCCTTTTGTCCCAAGTTCTAATTTTGTTCCTTCTGCTTACCGGCAAAGGAAGACGTGCGAAACTAGTCTCAAGCCACTGAAACTCCTTGAACATCACTCCATGGATGCAAGGGAAGGGTTTCTCACCGGCTTTTCCCCTTCTGGCACTTTCTGGCACCTTTGGACCCAAGTTCCAGTTTTGGTCTCTTTTCGTCCCCTTTTGCTTACCGACAAAGGAAGACGTGCGAAACTCGTCTCGGGCCGCTGAAACTCCTTGAATATCACTCCATGGACTCACAGGAATGTTTTCTCACCACTTTCTCCCTTTCTGGCATATTCCGGCGCCTTTGGTCCCAGGCTCTAATTATGGTCTCTTTTGGTCCCCTCTTGCTTACCGGCAAAGGAAGACGTGCGAAACTCGTCTCGGACCGCTGAAACTCCTTGAATATCACTCCATGGACTCAAAGGAAGGCTTTCTCACCACCTTCTCCCCTTCTAGGACATTCCGGCGCCTTTTGTCCCAAGTTCTAATTTTGTTCCTTTCTGCTTACCGGCAAAGGAAGACGTGCGAAACTAGTCTCAAGCCACTGAAACTCCTTGAATATCACTCCATGGACTCAAGGGAAGCTTTTCTCACCACCTTCTCCCCTTCTGGCACTTTCTGGCGCCTTTGGACCCAAGTTCCAGTTTTGGTCTCTTTTGGTCCCTTTTTGCTTACCGGCAAAGGAAGACGTGCGAAACTCGTCCCAGGCCCTTGAAACATCTGGAATATCACTGCATGGACTCAAAGAAAGGCTTTCTCACCACCTTCTCCCCTTCTGGCACTTTTTGGCGCCTTTGGACCAAAGTTCCAGTTTTGGTCTCTTTTGGTCCCCTTTTGCTTACCAGCAAAGGAAGACGTGCGAAACTCGTCTCGCGCCGCTGAAACTCCTTGAATATCACTCCATGAACTCACAGGATGGTTTTCTCACCACTTTCTCCCCTTCTGGCACATTCCGGCGCCTTTGGTCCCAAGTTCTAATTATGGTCTCTTTTGGTCCCCTTTTACTTACCGGCAAATGAAGACGTGTGAAACTCGTCTCAGGCCGCTGAAACTCCTTGAATATCGCTTCATGGACTCACAGGAGGGATTTCTCACCACCTTCTCCACTCCGGCACATTCCGGGGCCTTTAGTCCCAAGTTCTAATTTTGTCTCTATTGGTCCCCTTTTGCTTACCGGCAATTGAAAACGTGTAAAACTCGTCTCAGGTCGCTGAAACTCCTTGAATATCACTCCATGGACTCACAGGAGGGCTTTCTCACCACCTTCTCCACTCCGGCACATTGCGGATCCTTGGGTCCCAAGTTCTAATTTTGGTCTCTTTTGGTCCCCTTTTGCTTACCGGCAAATGAAGACGTGTGAAACTCGTCTCAGGACACTGAAACTCCTTGAATATCACTCCATGGACTCAAAGGAAGGCTTTCTCACCACCTTCTCCCCTTCTGGCACTTTTTGGTGCCTTTGGACCCAAGTTCTAATTTTGGTCTCTTTTGGTCCCCTTTTGCTTACCGGCAAATGAAGACGTGTGAAACTCGTCTCAGGACACTGAAACTCCTTGAATATCACTCCATGACCTCAAAGGAAGGTTTTCTCACCACCTTCTCCTCTTCTGGCACTTTCTGGCGCCTTTGGACCCAAGTTCCAGTTTTGGTCTCTTTTGGTCCCTTTTTGCTTACCGGCAAAGGAAGACGTGCGAAACTAGTCTCAAGCCACTGCAACTCCTTCAATATCACTCCATGGACTCAAAGGAAGGCTTTCTCACCACCTTCTCCCCTTCTAGCACTTTTTGGCACTTTTGGACCCAAGTTTCAGTTTTGGTCTCTTTTGGTCCTCTTTTGCTTGCCGAAAAAGGAAGACGTGCGAAACACGTCTCAAACCACTGAAACTACTTGAATATCACTCCTAGGACTCAAAGGAAGGCTTTCTCACCACCTTCTCCTCTTCTGGCACTTTCTGGCGCCTTTGGACCCAGGTTCCAGTTTTGGTCTCTTTTGGTCCCCTTTTTCTTACCGGAAAAGGAAGACGTGCGAAACTCGTGTCAGGCAGCTGAAACTCCTTGAATATGACTCCATGGACGCAAGGGAAGGCTTTCTCACCACCTTCTCCTCTTCTGGCACTTTCTGGCACCTTTGGACCCAAGTTCCAGTTTTGGTCTCTTTTGGTCCCCTTTTGCTTACCAGCAAAGGAAGACGTGCCAAACTCGTCTCAGGCCGCTGAAACTCCTTGAATATAACTCCATGGACTCACAGGAAGGTTTTCTCACCACCTTCTCCCCTTCTGGCATATTCCGGCGCCTTTGGTCCCAAGTTCTAATTTTGGTCTCTTTTGGTCCCCTTTTGCTTACCGGCAAATGAAGATGTGTGAAACTCGTCTCAGGCCACTGAAACTCCTTGAATATCACTCCATGGACTCAAAGGAAGGCTTTCTTACCACCTTCTCTCATTCTGGCACTTCCTGGCGCCTGTGGACCCAAGTCCCAGTTTTGGTCTCTTTTGGTCCCTTTTTGCTTACCGGCAAAGGAAGACGTGCGAAACTAGTCTAAAGCCACTGCAACTCCTTGAATATCACTCCATGGACTCAAAGGAAGGTTCTCTCACGACCTTCTCCCCTTCTGGCACTTTCTAGCGCCTTTGGTCCCAAGTTCCAATTTTGGTCTCTTTTGGTCTCCCTTTGCTTACCGGCAAAGGGAGATGTGCGAAACTCGTCTCAGGCCGCTGAAACACCTTGAATATCTGATGAGGACATGACCATGAGCAAGGGTAAGGTTCCTCTTGAAGGACTTGGAGGACCTATGACAAGGGTTAGAGCAAGGAGAGCAAAGCAAGCTCTTCAACAAGTGTTGTCCATATTAATTGAATACAAGCCCAAGTTTCAAGGAGAAAAGACCAAGGTTGTGAATTGCATCATGGCCCAAATGGAGGAGAACTAAGGCGCCACTTTGCTTCAGTTTTTAAGTTTTTAGTTTGTTTTAAATAATGGCCCAATCCTTTGTAAAGTTGGCTGACCAAATTATGTTTTGTGGTTAATCAACTAATGGGCTTTGGTTTGGTTTTATTTCAAGTTGTAATAAGGGCCCAATTGGCAACTTAGGCATCAGCCTTTGGGAGGCCAAGAGGCGCATAGCTAGTGTGATGAGGACATGACCATGAGCAAAGGCAAGGATCCTCTTGAAGGACTTGGAGGACCTATGACAAGGCTAGAGCAAGGAGAGCAAAGGAAGCTCTTCAACAAGTGTTGTCCATATTAATTGAATACAAGCCCAAGTTTCAAGGAGAAAAGACCAAGGTTATGAATTGCATCATGGCCCAAATGGAGGAGAACTAAGGCGCCGCTTTGCTTCAGTTTTTAAGTTTTTAGTTTGTTTTAAATAATGGCCCAATCCTTTGTAAAGTTGGCTGACCAAATTATGTTTTGCGGTTAATTAACTAATGGGCTTTGGTTTTGTTTTATTTCAAGTTGTAATAAGGGCCCAATTGGCAACTTAGGCATCAGCCTTTGGGAGACCAAGAGGTGCATAGCTAGTGGCTGTTGGGTGACTTTTTGGTTGCCACAATTTCAGTTACAATCAGCCATCAAGTAGTTTCATTTCCTAGTGGATCATTATCTAAGTGGAATGAATTTTTCCGTTACGGAACTTTTGTAATTCTGATGGTAAAGCTTCTATATAAGCTGAACCATTCTTATCAATAAGACAAGTTAAGTTTGATTCAAAAATATTAGAGTTTATCTCTTTTATCTTAGTGAGAGTGATTCTCCTAAGTTCTTGAGTGATTCAAGAACAACTTGGCTGTATCAAAGGGCTTTCACATCCCTTTGTGTGTTGCCTTCCTTGGAAAGAGTGATTCTTTCCTTCTCCCATTCAATTCCTCACCAAAATTCCAAAAAAACCCAAATCTGCCCAGAATTATCTCATTATGATAACTCTCGTTCTACTCAGCCAAATTGAGTGATTCTTGAGCCTAAATTGAATTTCAGAACGAGAAATTTCACATCGTTTTGGAATCACCTCAATTGGAGTTCTATAACTCGAGATACCATCATTTCTAAAATTCTGTCCAGCCACCACCAAACCAGCGTTTTTGCTTCCTTTTTCACTCATTTTAACACCATGGACCAACACCTAATTTGCCCAGAAATTCATCACTAAATTTTCAAATTTCTCTACAAGGTTCTAACCCTAAAGATCCTAAGTCAGCCCTTGTGCAAATGGGGTTCATATCATAGTGGTGTTGGGTGACTTTTTGGTTGCCACAATTTCAGTTACAATCAGCCATCAAGTAGTTTTATTTCCTAGCTTAGTGGATCATTATCTAAGTGGATTGAATTTTCTGTTACGGAACCTTTGTAATTCTGATAGTAAAGCTTCTATATAAGCTGAACCATTCTTATTAATAAGACAAGTTAAGTTTGATTCAGAAATATTAGAGTTTATCTCTTTTATTTTAGTGAGAGTGATTCTCCTAAGTTCTTGAGTGATTCAAGAACACCTTGGCTGTATCAAAGGGCTTTCACATCCCTTTGTGTGTTGCCTTCCTTGGAAAGAGTGATTCTTTCCTTCCCCCATTCAATTCTTCACCAAAATTCCAAAAAAACCCAAATCTGCCCAGAATTATCTCATTATGATAACTCTCGTTCTACTCAGCCAAATTGAGTGATTCTTGAGCCTAAATTGAATTTCAGAACGAGAAATTTCACCTCGTTTTGGAATCACCTCAATTGGAGTTCTATAACTCTAGATACCGTCATTTCTAAAATTCTGTCCAGCCACCACCAAACCAGCGTTTTTGCTTCCTTTTTCACTCATTTTAACACCATGGACCAACACCTAATTTGCCCAGAAATTCATCACTAAATTTTCAAATTTTTCTACAAGGTTCTAACCCTAAAGATCCTAAGTCAGTCCTTGTGCAAATGGGGTTCATATCATTTGGTATCAGAGCTCCGGTTTAAGGGTTTGAACGTCAAATTGGTAACATCCTTCCTTCATTCTCTTTTTGCCAATTGATTACCTTATTGTTCATATTATTTGTGATTGTACTGAATCATTGCAAAAGTTAGGCCCTTGTGAAAATTCCAAAAAAAAAATGTATAAATAAATAAAATAAAAAAAAAGAAGAAGAAAATTTTGGGCTGAATGATTCATGCTTTTCAACAATTTGTTATAAGGTAATATATTGGTGTTCTTAAAGGTTGTTGCTAATTCTCTTGTTTACCAATTTTCCTTTACCCCTTTGTTTTTGTGATTTGTTAGCCTTTTCTTTGTCTACCTAGCCTTACCTTGCACATATTGGTGGATTGTTCTTTGTTGTGGCCATAATATCTTGAATTGCCTAAGAACCCAAGGAGAATTTGAGTGGTAAAAGGCAAGAGTGTTTTCATTAGAGAAAAAGCCATAATTGTGTGATACACTTGAGTGTGGTGAGGTTTCAAATTCTACTTTCTATTTGCTTGTTACGTTTGAATTTGTTTGTTTGTGATGGCTAAAGGAAATCCTAATCAAGGAGGAGGACTTTCTCCTTTCCAAATGCAAGCCTTGACACAACATTTGGAGAGATTGATGAGGCAACAAAATGATGAGCTCCATGAAAGATTGGACCAATTAGAGAATAGAGGTCATGATGAAGAAGAAAGGAGGAGAAGAGGTAATGACAGTGCTCCTAGACAAAACCGAATTGATGGAGTCAAAATTTCTATTCCTCCATTCAAAGGAAGAACTGACCCGGAAGCTTATTTGGAGTGGGAGATCAAAATAGAGCATATTTTCACTTGTAATACCTATGAAGAGGCCCAAAAGGTAAAGCTTGTAGCTATGGAGTTTTTTGATTACGCTCTTGTGTGGTGGAACAAATTGCAAAAATATAGAGCTAGGAATGAGGAGCCATTGGTGGATACATGGCTTGAAATGAAAAGGATTATGAGGAAGAGATATCTGCCGGCAAGCTATTCTAGGGACTTAAAGGAAGGCTTTCTCACCACCTTCTCCCCTTCTGGCACATTCCGGCGCCTTTGGTCCCAAGTTCTAATTTTGGTCTTTTTTCGTCCCCTTTTCTTACCGGCAAATGAAGACGTGTGAAACTCGTCTCAGGCCACTGAAACTCCTTGAATATCACTCCATGGACTCAAACGAAGGCTTTCTCACCACCTTCTCCCCTTCTGGCACATTCCGGCGCCTTTGGTCCCAAGTTCTAATTTTGGTCTCTTTTGGTCCCCTTTTCTTACCGGCAAATGAAGACGTGTGAAACTCGTCTCAGGCCACTGAAACTCCTTGAATATCACTCCATGGACTCAAAGGAAGGCTTTCTCACCACCTTCTCCCCTTCTGGAACTTTCTGGCACCTTTGGACCCAAGTTCCAGGTTTGGTCTCTTTTGGTCCCGTTTTGCTTACTAGCAAAGGAAGACGTGCGAAACTCGTCTCAGGCCGCTGAAATTCATTGAATATCACTCCATGGACTCAAAGGAAGGCTTTCTCACCACCTTCTCCCCTTCTGGCACATTCTGGCGCCTTTGGTCCCAAGTTCTAATTTTGGTCTCTTTTGGTCCCTTTTTCTTACCGGCAAATGAAGACGTTTGAAACTCGTCTCAGGCCACTGAAACTCCTTGAATATCACTCCATGGACTCAAAGGAAGGCTTTCTCACCACCTTCTCCTCTTCTGGCACATTCCGTCGCCTTTGGTCCCAAGTTCTAATTTTGGTCTCTTCTGGTCCCTTTTTGCTTGCCGGCAAAGGAAGACGTGCGAAACTCGTCTCAGGCCGCTGACACTCCTTGAATATCACTCGATGGACTCAAAGGAAGGCTTTCTCACCACCTTCTGCCCTTCTGGCACATTCTGGCGCCTTTGGTCCCAAGTTCTAATTTGGGTCTCCTTTGGCCCCTTTTTGCTTGCCGGCTAAGGAAGACATGCGAAACTCATCTCAGGCCGCTGACAATCCTTGAATATCACTCCATGGACTCAAAGGAAGGCTTTCTCACCACCTTCTCCCCTTCTGGCATATTCCGGCGCCTTTGGTCCCAAGTTCAGGTTTTGGTCTCTTTTGGTCCCCTTTTGCTTATCGGCAAAGGAAGACGTGCGAAACTCGTCTCAGGCCGCTGAAACTCTTTGAATATCACTCCATGGACTCAGAGGAAGGCTTTCTCACCACCTTCTCCCCTTCTGGCAAATTCTGGCGCCTTTGGTGCCAAGTTCTAATTTTGGTCTCTTTTCGTCCCCTTTTCTTACCGGCAAATGAAGACGTGTGAAACTCGTCTCAGGCCACTGAAACTCTTTGAATGTCACTCCATGGACTCAAAGGAAGGCTTTCTCACCACCTTCTCCCCTTCTGGCACATTCTGGCGCCTTTGGTCCCAAGTTCTAATTTTGGTCTCTTTTGGTCCCCTTTTCTTACCGGCAAATGAAGACGTGTGAAACTCGTCTCAGGCCACTGAAACTCCTTGAATATCACTCCATAGACTCAAAGGAAGGCTTTCTCACCACCTTCTCCCCTTCTGGCACATTCCGGCGCCTTTGGTCCCAAGTTGCAGTTTTGGTCTCTTTTGGTCCCCTTTTAGTTATCGGTAAAAAAAGACGGGCGAAACTCGTCTCAGGCCACTGAAACTCCTTGAATATCACTCCATGGACTCAAAGGAAGGCTTTCTCACCACCTTCTCCCCTTCTGGCACTTTCTGGCACCTTTGGACCCAAGTTCCAGGTTTGGTCTCTTTTGGTCCCCTTTTCTTACCGGCAAATGAAGACGTGTGAAACTCGTCTCAGGCCACTGAAACTCCTTGAATATCACTCCATGGACTCAAAGGAAGGCTTTCTCACCACCTTCTCCTCTTCTGGCACATTCCGGCGCCTTTGGTCCTAAGTTCCAGTTTTGGTCTCTTTTGGTACCCTTTTAGTTACCGGCAAAGAAAGACGTGCGAAACTCGTCTTAGGCCACTGAAACTCCATGAATATCACTCCATGGACTCAAAGGAAGGCTTTCTCACCACCTTCTCCCCTTCTGGCACATTCCGGCGCCTTTCGTCCCAAGTTCTAATTTTGGTCTCTTTTGGTCCCTTTTTGCTTGCCGGCAAAGGAAGACGTGCGAAACACGTCTCAGGCCGCTGACACTCCTTGAATATCACTCCATGGACTCAAAGGAAGGCTTTCTCACCACCTTCTCCCCTTCTGGCGCATTCCGGCGCCTTTGGTCCCATGTTCTAATTATGGCCTCTTTTGGTTCCCTTTTGCTTACTGGCAAATGAAGACGTGTGAAACTCGTCTCAGGCCACTGAAACTTGTTGAATATCACTCCATGGACTCAAAGGAAGGCTTTCTCACCACCTTCTCCCCTTCTGGCACTTTCTGGCACCTTTACACCCAAGTTCCAGGTTTGGTCTCTTTTGGTCCCTTTTTGCTTGCCGGCAAAGAAAGACGTGCGAAACTCGTCTTAGGCCACTGAAACTCCATGAATATCACTCCATGGACTCAAAGGAAGGCTTTCTCACCACCTTCTCCCCTTCTGGCACATTCCGGCGCCTTTCGTCCCAAGTTCTAATTTTGGTCTCTTTTGGTCCCTTTTTGCTTGCCGGCAAAGGAAGACGTGCGAAACACGTCTCAGGCCGCTGACACTCCTTGAATATCACTCCATGGACTCAAAGGAAGGCTTTCTCACCACCTTCTCCCCTTCTGGCACATTCCGGCGCCTTTGGTCCTAAGTTCCAGTTTTGGTCTCTTTTGGTCCCCTTTTAGTTACCGGCAAAGAAAGACGGGCGAAACTCGTCTCAGGCCACTGAAACTCCTTGAATATCACTCCATGGACTCAAAGGAAGGCTTTCTCACCACCTTCGCTCCTTCTGGCACATTCCGGCGCCTTTGGTCCCATGTTCTAATTATGGCCTCTTTTGGTTCCCTTTTGCTTACTGGCAAATGAAGACGTGTGAAACTCGTCTCAGGCCACTGAAACTTGTTGAATATCACTCCATGGACTCAAAGGAAGGCTTTCTCACCACCTTCTCCCCTTCTGGCACTTTCTGGCACCTTTACACCCAAGTTCCAGGTTTGGTCTCTTTTGGTCCCTTTTTGCTTACCGGCAAAGGAAGAAGTGCGAAACTCGTCTCAGGCCGCTGAAATTCATTGAATATCACTCCATGGACTCAAAGGAAGGCTTTCTCACCACCTTCTCCCCTTCTGGCACATTCCGGCGCCTTTGGTCCCAAGTTCTAATTTTGGTCTCTTTTGGTCCCCTTTTCTTACCGGCAAATGAAGACGTGTGAAAGTCGTCCCAGGCCACTGAAACTCCTTGAATATCACTCCATGGACTCAAAGGAAGGCTTTCTCACCACCTTCTCCCCTTTTGGCACATTCCGGCGCCTTTGGTCCCAAGTTCTAATTTTGGTCTCTTTTGGTCCCCTTTTCTTACCGGCAAATGAAGACGTGTGAAACTCATCTCAGGCCACTGAAACTCCTTGAATATCACTCCATGGACTCAAAGGAAGGCCTTCTCACCACCTTCTCCCCTTCTGGCACAATCCGGCGCCTTTGGTCCGAAGTTCTAATTTTGGTCTCTTTTGGTCCTTTTTTGCTTACCGGCAAAGGAAGACGTGCGAAACTCGTCTCAGGCCGCTGACACTCCTTGAATATCACTCGATGTACTCAAAGGAAGGCTTTCTCACCACCTTCTCCCCTTCTGGCACATTCTGACGCCTTTGGTCCCAAGTTTTAATTTTGGTCTCTTTTGGTCCCTTTTTGATAACATACACCCAGTTCACCGGTTAGCATGATATTGTCCGCTTTAGGGTTAACCCCTCACGGTTTTGTTTCTCCCAGATATGACACACTAGGAAAAGGCCTCATGCTAGAAGGAAGGACGCCACAACTATTTAAAGACTGATAAGTCACTCCCCCCAACCGATGTGGGACTCATCACTTTTGCTTAACGGCAAAGGAAGACGTGCGGAACTCGTCTCAGGCCGCTGAGACTCCTTGAATATCACTCAATGGACTCAAAGGAAGGCTTTCTCACCACCTTCTCCCCTTCTGGCACATTCTGGCGCATTTGGTCCTAAGTTCTAATTTTGGTCTCCTTTGGCCCCTTTTTGCTTGCTGGCTAAGGATGACATGCGAAACTTATCACAGGCCGCTGACACTCCTTGAATATCACTCCATGGACTCAAAGGACGGCTTTCTCACCACCTTCTCCCCTTCTGGCATATTCCGGCGCCTTTCGTCCCAAGTTCAGGTTTTGGTCTCTTTCGGTCCCCTTTTGCTTATCGACAAAGGAAGACGTGCGAAACTCGTCTCAGGCCGCTGAAACTCTTTGAATATCACTCCATGGACTCAAAGGAAGGCTTTCTCACCACCTTCTCCCCTTCTGGCACATTCTGGTGCCTTTGGTCCCAAGTTCTAATTTGGGTCTCCTTTGGCCCTTTTTTGCTTGCCGGCTAAGGAAGACATGCGAAACTCATCTCAGGCCGCTGACAATCCTTGAATATCACTCCATGGACTCAAAGGAAGGCTTTCTCACCACCTTCTCCCCTTCTGGCATATTCTGGCGCCTTTGGTCCCAAGTTCTAGTTTTGGTCTCTTTTGGTCCCCTTTTAGTTACCGGCAAAGAAAGACGGGCGAAACTCGTCTCGGGCCACTGAAACCCCTTGAATATCGCTCAATGGACTCAAAGGAAGGCTTTCTCACCACCTTCGCTTCTTCTGGCACATTCCGGCGCTTTTGGTCCCAAGTTCTAATTTTGGCCTCTTTTGGTTCCCTTTTGCTTACTGGCAAATGAAGACGTGTGAAACTCGTTGAATATCACTCCATGGACTCAAAGGAAGGCTTTCTCACCACCTTCTCCCCTTCTGGCACATTCCGGCGCCTTTGGTCCCAAGTTCCAGTTTTGGTCTTTTCGGTCTCCTTTTAGTTATCAGCAAAGAAAGACAGGCGAAACTCGTCTCAGGCCACTGAAACTCCTTGAATATCGCTCCATGGACTCAAAGGAAGACTTTCTCACCACCTTCGCTCCTTCTGGCGCATGCCGGCGCTTTTGGTCCCAAGTTCTAATTTTGGCCTCTTTTGGTTCCCTTTTGCTTACTGGCAAATGAAGACGTGTGAAACTCGTTGAATATCACTCCGTGGACTCAAAGGAAGGCTTTCTCACCACCTTCTCCCCTTCTGGCACTTTCTGGCACCTTTGGACCCAAGTTCCAGGTTTGGTCTCTTTTCGTCCCTTTTTGCTTACCGGCAAAGGAACACGTGCGAAACTCGTCTCAGGCCGTTGAAATTCATTGAATATCACTCCATGGACTCAAAGGAAGGCTTTCTCACCACCTTTTCCCCTTTGGCACTTTTTGGCGCCTTTGGTCCCAAGTTCTAATTTTGGTCTCCTTTGGCCCCTTTTTGCTTGCCGGCTAAGGAAGACGTGTGAAACTCGTCTCAGGCCACTGAAACTTGTTGAATATCACTCCATAGACTCAAAGGAAGGCTTTCTCACCACCTTCGATTCTTCTGGCACATTCCGGCGCTTTTGGTCCCAAGTTCTAATTTTGGCCTCTTTTGGTTCCCTTTTGCTTACTGGCAAATGAAGACGTGTGAAACTCGTTGAATATCACTCGATGGACTCAAAGGAAGGCTTTCTCACCACCTTCTCCCCTTCTGGCACATTCCGACGCCTTTGGTCCCAAGTTCTAATTTTGGTCTCTTTTCGTCCCTTTTTGCTTGCCGACAAAGGAAGACGTGCGAAACTCATCTCAGGCCGCTGAGACGCCTTGAATATCACTCGATGGACTCAAAGGAAGGCTTTCTCACCACCTTCTCCCCTTCTAGCACATTCCGGCGCCTTCGGTCCCAAGTTCTAATTTTGGTCTCTTTTGGTCCCTTTTTGCTTGCCGGCTAAGGAAGACGTGTGAAACTCGTCTCAGGCCACTAAAACTTGTTGAATATCACTCCATGGACTCAAAGGAAGGCTTTCTCACCACCTTCGCTCCTTCTGGCACATTCCGGCGCCTTTGGTCCCAAGTTCAAATTTTGGCCTCTTTTGGTTCCCTTTTGCTTACTGGCAAATGAAGACGTGTGAAACTCGTTGAATATCACTCCGTGCACTCAAAGGAAGGCTTTCTCACCACCTTCTCCCCTTCTAGCACTTTCTGGCACCTTAGGACCCAAGTTCCAGGTTTGGTCTCTTTTGGTCCCTTTTTGCTTACCAAAAAAGGAAGACGTGCGAAACTCGTCTCAGGCCGCTGAAATTCATTGAATATCACTCCACGGACTCAAAGGAAGGTTTTCTCACCACCTTCGCTCCTTTTGGCACATTCCGGCGCCTTTGGTCCCAAGTTCTAATTTTGGCCTCTTTTGGTTCCCTTTTGCTTACTGGCAAATGAAGACGTGTGAAACTCGTTGAATATCACTCCATGGACTCAAAGGAAGGCTTTCTCACCACCTTCGCTCCTTCTGGCACATTCCGGCGCCTTTGGTCCCAAGTTCTAATTTTGGCCTCTTTTGGTTCCCTTTTGCTTACTGGCAAATGAAGACGTGTGAAACTCGTTGAATATCACTTCATGGACTCAAAGGAAGGCTTTCTCACCACCTTCGCTCCTTCTGGCGCTTTCTGGCACCTTTGGACCCAAGTTCCAGGTTTGGTCGCTTTTCGTCCCTTTTTGCTTACCGGCAAAGGAAGACGTGCGAAACTCGTTTCAGGCCGCTGAAATTCATTGAATATCACTCCATGGACTCAAAGGAATGCTTTCTCACCACCTTCTCCCCTTCTGGCAGATTCCGGCGCCTTTGGTCCCAAGTTCTAATTTTGGTCTCTTTTGGTCCCCTTTTCTTACTGGCAAATGAAGACGTGTGAAACTCGTCTCAGGCCACTGAAACTCCTTGAATATCACTCCATGGACTCAAAGGAAGGCTTTCTCACCACCTTCTCCTCTTCTGGCACATTCTGGCCCCTTTGGTCCCAAGTTCTAATTTTGGTCTCCTTTGGCCCCTTTTTGCTTGCCGGCTAAGGAAGACATGCGAAACTCATCCCAGGCCGCTGACACTCCTTGAATATCACTCCATGGACTCAAAGGACGGCTTTCCCACCACCTTCTCCCCTTCTGGCATATTCCGGCGCCTTTGGTCCCAAGTTCAGGTTTTGGTCTCTTTTGGTCCCCTTTTGCTTATCGGCAAAGGAAGACGTGCGAAACTCGTCTCAGGCCGCTGAAACTCTTTGAATATCACTCCATGGACTCAAAGGAAGGCTTTCTCAACACCTTCTCCCCTTCTGGCACTTTCTGGCACCTTTGGACCCAAGTTCCAGGTTTGGTCTCTTTTGGTCCCTTTTTGATTACATGGCTAAGGAAAACGTGCGAAACTTGTCTCAGGCCGCTGAAATTCCTTGAATATCACTCCATGGACTCAAAGGAAGGGTTTCTCACCACCTTCTCCCCTTCTGGCACATTCCGGCGCCTTTGGTCCCAAGTTCAGGTTTTGGTCTCTTTTGGTCCTCTTTTGCTTACCGGCAAAGGAAGACGTTCGAAACTCGTCTCAGACCACTGAAACTCGTTGAATATTAGTCCATGGACTCAAAGGAAGGATTTCTCACAACCTTCTCCCCTTCTGGCACATTCTGGAGCCTTTGGTCCGAAGTTCTAATTTGGCTCTCTTTTGGTCCCTTTTCGCTTGCCAGCAAAGGAAGACGTGCGAAACTTGTCTCAGGACGCTGACACACCTTGAATATCACTCGATGGACTCAAAGGAAGGCTTTCTCACCACCTTCTCCCCTTCTGGCACATTCTGGCGCCTTCGGTGCCAAGTCCTAATTTTGGTCTCCTTTGGCCCCTTTTTGCTTGCCGGCTAAGGAAGACGTGTGAAACTCGTCTCAGGCCACTGAAACTTGTTGAATATCACTCCATAGACTCAAAGGAAGGCTTTCTCACCACCTTCGCTCCTTCTGGCACATTCCGGCGCCTTTGGTCCCAAGTTCTAATTTTGGCCTCTTTTGGTTCCCTTTTGCTTACTGGCAAATGAAGACGTGTGAAACTCGTCTCAGGCCACTGAAACTTGTTGAATATCACTCCATAGACTCAAAGGAAGGCTTTCTCACCACCTTTTCCCCTTCTGGCACTTTCTGGCACCTTTGGTCCCAAGTTCCAGGTTTGGTCTCTTTTCGTCCCTTTTTGCTTACCGGCAAAGGAAGACGTGCGAAACTCGTTTCAGGCCGCTGAAATTCATTGAATATCACTCCATGGACTCAAAGGAAGGCTTTCTCACCACCTTCTCCCCTTCTGGCACATTCCAGCGCCTTTGGTCCCAAGTTCTAATTTTGGTCTCTTTTGGTCCCCTTTTCTTACCGGCAAATGAAGACGTGTGAAAGTCGTCTCAGGCCACTGAAACTCCTTGAATATCACTCCACGGACTCAAAGGAAGGCTTTGTCACCACCTTCTCCCCTTCTGGCACATTCCGGCGCCTTTGGTCCTAAGTTCTAATTTTGGTCTCTTTTGGTCCCTTTTTGATAACATACACCTAGTTCACCGGTTAGCATGATATTGTCTGCTTTAACCCCTCACGGTTTTGTTTCTCCCAGATATGACACACTAGCAAAAGGCCTCATGCTAGAAGGAAGGACGCCACAGCTATTTAAAGACTGATAAGTCACTCCCCCCAACCGATGTGGGACTCATCACTTTTTGCTTGCCGGCAAAGGTAGACGTGCGAAACTTGTCTCAGGCCGCTGAGACTCCTTGAATATCACTCGATGGACTCAAAGGAAGGCTTTCTCACCACCTTCTCCCCTTCTGGCACATTCTGGCGCCTTTGGTCCCAAGTTCTAATTTTGGTCTCCTTTGGCCCCTTTTTGCTTGCCGGCTAAGGAAGACATGCGAAACTCATCTCAGGCCGCTGACACTCCTTGAATATCACTCCATGGACTCAAAGGATGACTTTCTCACCACCTTCTCCCCTTCTGGCATATTCCGGCGCCTTTCGTACCAAGTTCAGGTTTTGGTCTCTTTTGGTCCCCTTTTGCTTATCGGCAAAGGAAGACGTGTGAAACTCGTCTCAGGCCGCTGAAATTCCTTGAATATCACTCCATGGACTCAAAGGAAGGGTTTCTCACCACCTTCTCCCCTTCTGGCACATTCTGGCGCCTTTGGTCCCAAGTTCAGGTTTTGGTCTCTTTTGGTCGCCTTTTGCTTACCGGCAAAGGAAGACGTTCGAAACTCGTCTCAGGCCACTGAAACTCGTTGAATATTAGTCCATGGACCCAAAGGAAGGATTTCTCACAACCTTCTCCCCTTCTGGCACATTCTGGTGCCTTTGGTCCCAAGTTCTAATTTGGGTCTCTTTTGGTCCCTTTTTCCTTGCCGGCTAGGGAAGACGTGCGAAACTCATCTCAGGCCGCTGACACTCCTTGAATATCACTCCATGGACTCAAAGGAAGGCTTTCTCACCACCTTCTCCCCTTCTGGCACTTTCTGGCACCTTTGGACCCAAGTTCCAGGTTTGGTCTCTTTTGGTCCCTTTTTGATTACTTGGCTAAGGAAAACGTGCGAAACTTGTCTCAGGCCAAAGGAAGGATTTCTCACAACCTTCTCCCCTTCTGGCACATTCTGGCGCCTTTGGTCCCAAGTTCTAATTTTGGTCTCCTTTGGCCCTTTTTTGCTTGCCGGCTAAGGAAGACGTGTGAAACTCGTCTCAGGCCACTGAAACTTGTTGAATATCACTCCATAGGGTCAAAGGAAGGCTTTCTCACCACCTTCGCTCCTTCTGGCACATTCCGGCGCCTTTGGTCCCAAGTTCTAATTTTGGCCACTTTTGGTTCCCTTTTGCTTTCTGGCAAATGAAGACGTGTGAAACTCGTCTCAGGCCACTGAAACTTGTTGAATATCACTCCATGGACTCAAAGGAAGGCTTTCTCACCACCTTCTCCCCTTCTGGCACTTTCTGGCACCTTTGGACCCAAGTTCCAGGTTTTGGTCTCTTTTGGTCCCTTTTTGCTTGCCGGCAAAGGAAGAAGTGCGAAACACGTCTCAGGCCGCTGACACTCCTTGAATATCACTCCATGGACTCAAAGGAAGGCTTTCTCACCACCTTCACCTTCTCCCCTTCTGGTATATTCCCGCGCCTTTGGTCCCAAGTTCAGGTTTTCGTCTCTTTTGGTCCTTTTTTGCTTGCCGGCAAAGGAAGACGTGGGAAACTTGTCTCAGGCCGCTGAGACTCCTTGAATGTCACTCGATTAGCTCTAAGGAAGGCATTCTCACCACCTTCTCCCCTTTGGTACATTCTGGCGCCTTTGGTCCCAAGTTCTAATTTTGGTCTCGTTTGGCCCCTTTTTGCTTGCCGGCTAAGGAAGACATGCGAAACTCATCTCAGGCCGCCGACACTCCTTGAATATCACTCCATGGACTCAAAGGACGGCTTTCTCACCACCTTGTCCCCTTCTGGCATATTCCCGCGCCTTTGGTCCCAAGTTCAGGTTTTGGTCTCTTTTGGTCCCCTTTTGCTTATCGGCAAAGGAAGACGTGCGAAACTCGTCTCAGGCTGCTGAAACTCTTTGAATATCACCCCATGGACTCAAAGGACGGCTTTCTGCCCACCTTCTCCCCTTCTGGCACTTTCTGGAACCTTTAGACCCATGTTCCAGGTTTGGTCTCTTTTGGTCCCTTTTTGTTTACCGGCTAAGGAAAACGTGCGAAACTTGTCTCAGGCCGCTGAAATTCCTTGAATATCACTCCATGGACTCAAAGGAAGGGTTTCTCACCACCTTCTCCCCTTCTAGCACATTCCGGCGCCTTTGGTCCCAAGTTCAGGTTTTGGTCTCTTTTGGTCCCCTTTTGCTTACCAGCAAAGGAAGACGTTCGAAACTCGTCTTAGGCCGCTAAATTTCATTGAATATCACTCCATGGACTCAAAGGAAGGCTTTCTCATCACCTTCTCCCCTTCTGGCACATTCTGGCACCTTTGGTCCCAAGTTCTTCGCTCCTTCTGGCACATTCCGGCGCCTTTGGTCCCAAGTTCTAATTTTGCCTCTTTTGGTTCCCTTTTGCTTACTGGCAAATGAAGACGTGTGAAACTCGTCTCAGGCCGCTGAAATTCATTGAATATCACTCCATGGACTCAAAGGAAGGCTTTCTCACCACCTTCTCCCCTTCTGGCACATTCTGGCGCCTTTGGTCCCAAGTTCTAATTTGGGTCTCTTTTGGACCCTTTTCGCTTGCCAGCAAAGAACGACGTGCGAAACTCGTCTCAGGCCGTGACACTCCTTGAATATCACTCCATGGACTCAAAGGAAGGCTTTCTCACCACCTTCTCCCCTTCTGGCACATTCCGGCGCCTTTGGTGCCAAGTTCTAATTTTGGTCTCTTTTGGTCCCTTTTTGCTTGCCGGCAAAGGAAGACGCGCGAAACACATCTCAGGCCGCTGACACTCCTTGAATATCACTCCATGGACTCAAAGGAAGGCTTTCTCACCACCTTCGCTCCTTCTGGTACATTCTGGCGCCTTTGGTCCCAAGTTCTAATTTTGGCCTCTTTTGGTTCCCTATTGCTTACTGGCAAATGAAGACGTGTGAAACTCGTCTCAGGCCACTGAAACTTGTTGAATATCTCTCCATGGACTCAAAGGAAGGCTTTCTCACCACCTTTTCCCCTTCTGGCACTTTCTGGCACCTTTGGACCCAAGTTCCAGGTTTGGTCTCTTTTGGTCCCTTTTTGATTACCTGGCTAAGGAAAACGTGCGAAACTTGTCTCAGGCCGCTGAAATTCCTTGAATATCACTCCATGGACTCAAAGGAATGGTTTCTCACCACCTTCTCCCCTTCTGGCACATTCCGGCGCCTTTGGCCCCAAGTTCTAATTTTGGTCTCTTTTGGTCCCTTTTTGCTTGCCGGCAAAGGAAGACGTGCGAATCACGTCTCAGGCCGCTGAAACTCTTTGAATATCACTCCATGGACTCAAAGGAAGGCTTTCTCACCACCTTCTCCCCTTCTGGCACTTTCTGGCACCTTTGGTCCCAAGTTCTAATTTTGGTCTCCTTTGGCCCCTTTTTCCTTGCCGGCTAGGGAAGACGTGCGAAACTCATCTCAGGCCGCTGACACTCCTTGAATATCACTCCATGGACTCAAAGGAAGGCTTTCTCACCACCTTATCCCCTTCTGGCACATTCCGGCGCCTTTGGTCCCAAGTTCAGGTTTTGGTCTCTTTTGGTCCCCTTTTGCTTACTGGCAAAGGAAAACGTGCGAAACTCGTCTCAGGCCACTGAAACTCCTTGAATATCACTCCATGGACTCAAAGGAAGGCTTTCTCACCACCTTATCCCCTTCTGGCGCATTCCGGCGCCTTTGGTCCCCAGTTCAAGTTTTGGTCTCTTTTGGTCCCCTTTTGCTTACCGGCAAATGAAGACATCTGAACCTCGTCTCAGGCCACTGAAACTCCTTGAATATCACTCCATGGACTCAAAGGAAGGCTTTCTCCCCACTTTATCCCTTTCTAGCACATTCCGGCGCCTTGTGTCCCAAGTTCTAATTTTGGTCTCTTTTGGTCCCTTTTTGGTTACTGACAAAGGGAGACGTGCAAAACTCGTCTAGGCCACTGAAACTCCTTGAATATCACTCCTAGGACTCGAAGGAAGGCTTTCTTACCACCTTCTCCCCTTCTGGCACTTTCTGGCGCCTTTCGACCCAATTTCCAGTTTTGGTCTCTTTTGGTCCCCTTTTGCTTACCAGCAAAGGGAGACGTGCGAAACTCGTCTCAGGCCGCTGAAACTCCTTCAATATCACTCTATGGACTCCAAGGAAGGCTTTCACACCACCTTCTCCCCTTCTGGAACTTTATTGCGCCTTTGGACCCAAGTTCCAATTTTGGTCTCTTTTGGTCCCCTTTTGCTTACCGACAAAATGAGAAATGCGAAACTCGTCTAGGCCACTGAAACTCCTTGAATATCACTCCTAGGACTCAAAGGAAGGCTTTCTCACCACCTTCTCCCCTTCTGGCACTTTCTGACTTGCGAAACGCGTCAAGGCCACTGAAAGTTTTTGAATGTCACTCCTAGGAGTCAAAGGAAGGCTTTCTTATCACCTGCTCCCCTTCTGGCACTTTCTGGCACCTTTGGACCCAACTTCCAGTTTTGGTCTCTTTTGTTCCTTTTGCTTACCGACAAAGGGAGACGTGCGAAACTCATCTCAGGCCGCTGAAAATCCTTGAATATCACTCTATGGAATCAAAGGAAGGCTTTCACACCACCTTCTCCCCTTCTCGCACATTCTGGCGCCTTTGGTCCCAAGTTCTAATTTTGCTCCCTTTTGGTCCCCTTTTGCTTACCGACAAAATGAGAAATGCGAAACTCGTCTAGGCCACTGAAACTCCTTGAATATCACTCCTAAGACTCAAAGGAAGGCTTTCTTACCACCTTCTCCCCTTTTGGCACTTTCTGGCGCCTTTCGACCCAATTTCCAGTTTTGGTCTCTTTGGGTCCCCTTTTGCTTATCGGCAAAGAGAGACGTGCAAAACTCGTCTCAGGCCGCTGAAACTCCTTGAATATTACTCTATGGACTCAAAGGAAGGCTTTCTCACCACCTTCTCCCCTTCTGGCACATTCTGGCGCCTTTGGTCCCAAGTTCTAATTTTGGTCCCTTTTGGTCCCCTTTTGCTTACCAGCAAATGAATGCGTGTGAAACTCGTCTCAGGCCACTGAAACTCCTTGAATATCACTCCGTGGACTCAAAGGAAGACTTTCTCACCACCTTCTCCCCTTCTGGCACATTCCAGCACCTTTGGTCCCAAGTTTTAATTTTGGTCTCTTTTGTTCCCCTTTTGGTTATCGGCAAAGGAAGTTGTGCGAAACTTATCTTTGGCCATTGAAACACCTTGAATATCACTCCATGGACTCAAAGGAAGGCTTTCTCACCACCTTCTCCCCTTCTGGCACATTCTGGCGCCTTTGGTCCCAAGTTCTAATTTTGGTCCCTTTTGGTCCCCTTTTGCTTACCAGCAAATGAATGCGTGTGAAACTCGTCTCAGGCCACTGAAACTCCTTGAATATCACTCCTAGGACTCAAAGGAAGACTTTCTTACCACCTTCTCCCCTTCTGGCACATTCCAGCGCCTTTGGTCCCAAGTTCTAATTTTGGTATCTTTTATTCCCTTTTTGCTTACCGGCAAAGGAAGACGTGCGAAACTCATCTTTTTCCGCTGAAACACCTTGAATATCACTCCATGGACTCAAAGGAAGGCTTTCTCACCAACTTCCCCTTTGTGGCACTTTCTGGCACCTTTGGACCCAAGTTCCAGTTTTGGTCTCTTTTGGTCCCATTTTCCTTACCGAAAAAGGAAGACGTGCGAAACTCGTCCTATGCAACTGAAACACCTTGAATATCACTCCTAGAACTCAAAGGAAGACTTTCTCACCACCTTCTCCCCTTCTGGCACTTTCTGACGCCTTTGGACCCAAGTTCCAATTTTGGTCTCTTTCGGTCCCCTTTTGCTTACCGACAAAGGGATACTTGCGAAACTCGTCTAGGCCACTGAAAGGCCTTGAATGTCACTCCTAGGACTCAAAGGATGGCTTTCTTATCACCTTCTCTCCTTCTGGCACTTTCTGGCACCTTTGGACCCAAGTTCCAGTTTTGGTCTCTTTTGTTCCCCTTTTACTTACCGGCAAAGGAAGACGTGCGAAGCACATCTCAGGCCACTGAAACTCCTTCAATATCACTCCATGGATACAAAGGAAGGCTTTTTCACCACCTTGTCCCCTTCTGGCACATTCCGGCGCCTTTGGTCCCAAGCTCTAATTTTGGTCTCTTTTGGTCCCCTTTTGCTGATCGGCAAAGGAAGACGTGCGAAACTCGTCTCAGGCCACTGAAAAACCTTGAATATCACTCCTAGGTCTCAAAGGAAGGCTTTCTCACCACCTTCTCCCCTTCTGGCACTTTCTGGCGCCTTTGGGCTTAAGTTCCAGTTTTGGTCTCTTTTTGCTTACCAGCAGAGGGAGACTTGCGAAACTCGTCTCAGGCCACTGAAACTCCGTGAATATCACTCCATGGACTCAAAGGAAGGCTTTCTCACCCCTTTCTTCCCTTCTGGCACTTTCTGGCGCCATTGGACACAAGTTCCAGTTTTGGTCTCTTTTGGTCCCCTTTTGCTTACCGGCAACTGAAGACTTGCAAAACTCATCTTAGGCCACTGAAACACCTTGAATATCACTCCTAGGACTCAAAGGAAGACTTTCTCACCACCTTCTCCCCTTTTGGCACTTTCTGACTTGCGAAACTCGTCTAGGCCACTGAAAGTTTTTGAATGTCACTCCTAGGACTCAAAGCAAGGCTTTCTTATCACCTTCTCTCCTTCTGGTACTTTCTGGCACCTTTGGACCCAAGTTCCAGTTTTGGTCTCTTTTGTTCCCCTTTTGCTTACCGGCAAAGGAAAACGTGCAAAACTCATCTCAGGTCACTGAAACTCCTTGAATATCACTCCATAGACCCAAAGGAAGGCTTTCTCACCGCCTTCTCCCCTTCTGGCGCTTTCTGGCACCTTTGGACCCAAGTTCTAGTTTTGGTCTCTTTTGGTCCCTTTTTGCTTAACAGCAAAGGAAGACGTGCGAAACTCATCCCAGGCCACTGAAACTCCGTGAATATTACTCCATGGACTCAAAGGAAGGCTTTCTCACCACCTTCTCCCCTTGTGGCACTTTTTGGTGCCTTTGGACCCAAGTTCCAGTTTTTGTCTCCTTTGGTCCCCTTTTGCTTACTGGCAATGGAAGACGCGCGAAACTCGTCTATGGCCACTGAAACTATATGAATATCACACCATGGACTCAAAGGAAGCCTTTCTCCCCACCTTCTCCCCTTCTGCACTTTCTGGCGGCTTTGGACCAAAGTTTCAGTTTTGGTCTCTTTCGTTCCCCTATTATTTACCGGCCAAGGAAAACATGCGAAACTCGTCTGAGGCCACTGAAACTCTTTGAATATCACTCTTACGACTTAACGGAACCTTTTCTCACCACCTTCTTCCCTTCTGGCACTTTGTGGTGTATTTGGACCCAAGTTCCTGTTTTGGTCTCTTTTGGTCCCTTTTTGCTTGCTGGCAAAGTAAGACATGCGAAACTCTTGTCAAGCCACTGAAACTACTTGAATATCACTCCTAGGACTCAAAGAAAGGCTTTCTCACCACCTTTTCCACTTCTGGCACTTTCTGGCGCCTTTGGACTCAAGTTCCAGTTTTCATCTCTTTTGGTTCACTTTTGCTTACCAGCAAAGGAAGACGTGCGAAACTCGTCTCAGGCCACTGAAACACCTTGAAAATCACACCATGGACTCACAGGAAGGCTTTCTCACCACTTTCTCCCCTTCTGGCACTTTCAGGCACCTTTGGACCCAAGTTCCAGTTTTGGTCTCTTTTGGTCCCTTTTTGCTTACCGGCAAATGAATACATGTGAAACTCGTCTCAAGCCACTGAAACTACCTGAATATCACTCTTAGGACTCAAACGATGGCTTTCTCACCACCTTCTCCCCTTCTGGCACTTTCTGGCGCCTTTGGACCCAAGTTCGAGTTTTGGTCTCTTTTGGTTCACTTTTGCTTACCAGCAAAGGAAGACGTGCGAAACTCATCTCAGGCCACTGAAAAACCTTGAAAATCACTCCATGGACTCACAGGAAGGCTTTCTCACCACTTTCTCCCTTTCTCGCACTTTCAGGCGCCTTTAGACCCAAGTTCCAGTTTTGGTCTCTTTTGGTCCCCTTTTGCTTACCGGCAAATGAATACGTGTGAAACTCGTCCCAAGCCACTGAAACTACTTGAATATCACTCTTAGGACTCAAACGATGGCTTTCTCACCACCTTCTCCCCTTCTGGCACTTTCTGGCGCCTTTGGACCCAAGTTCCAGTTTTGGTCTCTTTTGGTCCCCTTTTGCTTACCGGCAAAGGAAGACGTGCGAAACTCGTCTCAGGCCACTGAAACTCCTTGAATATCACTCCTAGGACTCAAAGGAAGCCTTTCTCATCACCTTCTTCCCTTCTGGCACTTTTGGTCTCTTTTTGACCCCTTTTGCTTACCGGCAAAGGAAGACGTACGAAACTCATCTCAAGCGACTGAAACTACTTGAATATCACTCTTAGGACTCAAAGGAATGCTTTCTCACCACCTTCTTCCCTTCTGGCACTTTCTGGCGCGTTTGAAACCATGTTCCAGTTTTGGTCTCTTTTTGTCCTCTTTTGCTTACTGGCAAAGGAAGACGTACGAAACTCGTCTCAAGCCACTGAAACTACTTGAATATCACTCTTAGGAGTCAAAGGAAGGCTTTCTCACCACCTTTTCCACTTCTAGCACTTTCTGGCGCCTTTGGACCCAAGTTCCAGTTTTGGTCTCTTTTGGTCCCTTTTTGCTTTCTGGCAAGGGAAAACGTGCGAAACTAGTCTCAGGCCACTGAAACACCTTGAATATCACGGCATGGACTCAAAGGAAGGCTTTCTCACCACTTTCTCCCCTTCTTGCACTTTCTGGCGCCTATGTACCCACATTCCAGTTTTGGTCTCTTTTGGTCCCCTTTTGCTTACCGGCAAAGGAAGACGTGCGAAACTCGTCTCCGGCCACTGAAACTACTTGAATATCGCTCCTAGGACTCGAAGGAAGCACTTCTCACTACCTTCTTCCCTTCTGGAACTTTCTGCCGCGTTTGAACAGAAGTTCCAGTTTTGGTCTCTTTTTTTCCCCTTTTGCTTACCGGCAAAGGAAGACGTACGAAACTCGTCTCAAGCCACTAAAACTACTTGAATATCACTCTTAGGACTCAAAGGAAGGCTTTCTCACCACCTTCTCCCCTTCTGGCACTTTCTGGCGCCTTTGGACACAAGTTCCAGTTTTGGTCTCTTTTGGTCCCTTTTTGCTTACCGGCAAAGGAAAACGTGCGAAATTAGTCTTAGGCCACTGAAACACATTGAATATCACACCAGGGACTTAAAGGAAGGCTTTCTCACCACTTTCTCCCCTTCTGGCACTTTCTGGCGCCTTTGGACCCAAGTTCCAGTTTTGGTCTCTTTTAGTCGCTTTTTGCTTACCGGCAAAAGAAGACATGTGAAACTCGTCTCAAGCCACTGAAACTACTTGAATATCACTTTTAGGACTCAAAGGAAGGCTTTCTCACCACCTTCTCCCTTTCTGGCGCTTTCTAGCGCCTTTGGACCCAAGTTCCCATATTGGTCTCTTTGGTTCTCTTTTGCTTACCGACAAAGGAAAACGTACGAAATTAGTCTCAGGCCACTGTAACTCCTTGAATATAACTCTATGGACACAAAGGAAGTATTTCTCACCACTTTCTCCCCTTCTGGCACTTTCTGGAGCCTTTGGACCCAAGTTCCAGTTTGCTTACCGGCAAAGGAAGACGTGCGAAACTCGTCTCAGGCCACTGAAACTTCTTAAATATCACTCCTAGGACTCAAAGGAAGCCTTTCTCACCACCTTCTTCCCTTCTGGTACTTTCTGGCGCGTTTGAACCCAAGTTCCAGTTTTGGTATCTTTTTGTCCCCTTTTGCTTACCGGCAAAGGAAGACGTACGAAACTCGTCTCAAGCCACTGAAACTACTTGAATATCACTCTTAGGACTCAAAGGAAGGCTTTCTCACCACCTTTTCCACATCTGGCACTTTCTGGCGCCTTTGGTCCCAAGTTCTAATTTTGGTCTCTTTTGGTTCACTTTTGCTTACCAGCAACGGAAGACATGCGAAACTCGTCTCAGGCCACTGAAACACCTTGAGTTTCTCTCCATTGTCTCAAAGGAAGGCTTTCTCCCCACCTTCTCCCCTTCTGGCACATTCCGGCGCCTTTGGACCCATGTTCTAATTTTGGTCTCTTTTTGTCCCCTTTTGCTTACCGGCAAAGGAAGACAAGCGACACTCGTCTCAACCCACTGAAACTACTTGAATATCAGTCTTAGGACTCAAAGGAAGGCTTTCTCACCACCTCCTCCCCTTCTGGCGCTTTTTGGCGCCTTTGGACCCAAGTTCCAGTTTTGGTCTCTTTTGATCCCTTTTCGCTTACCGGCAAAGGAAAACGTGCGAAATTAGTCTCAGGCCACTAAAACACATTGAATATCACACCAGGGACTCAAAGGAAGGCTTTCTCACCACTTTCTCCCCTTCTGGCACTTTCTGGCGCCTTTGGACCCAAGTTCCAGTTTTGGTCTCTTTTAGTCCCTTTTTGCTTACCGGCAAAGGCAGACATGTGAAACTCGTCTCAAGCCACTGAAACTACTTGAATATCACTCTTAGGACTCAAAGGAAGGCTTTCTCACCACCTTCTCCCCTTTTGGCGCTTTCTGGCGCCTTTGGACCCAAGTTCCAATATTGGTCTCTTTGGTCCTCTTTTGCTTACCGACAAAGGAAAACGTGCGAAATTAGTCTCAGGCCACTGTAACTCCTTGAATATAACTCTATGGACACAAAGGAAGACTTTCTCACCACTTTCTCCCCTTCTGGCACTTTCTGGAGCCTTTGGACCCAAGTTCCAGTCTGCTTACCGGCAAAGCAAGATGTGCGAAACTCGTCTCAGGCCACTGAAACTTCTTGAATATCACTCCTAGGACTCAAAGGAAGCCTTTCTCACCACCTTCTTCCCTTCTGGTACTTTCTGGCGCGTTTGAACCCAAGTTCCAGTTTTGGTATCTTTTTGTCCCCTTTTGCTTACCAGCAAAGGAAGACGTACGAAACTCGTCTCAAGCCACTGAAACTACTTGAATATCACTCTTAGGACTCAAAGGAAAGCTGTCTCACCACTTTTTCCACTTCTGGCACTTTCTGGCGCCTTTGAACCCAAGTTCCAATTTTGGCCTCTTTTGGTTCACTTTTGCTTATCGGCAAAGGAAAACGTGCGAAACTCTCTCAGGCCACGGAAAAACCTTGAATATCACTCCATGGACTCAAAGGAAGGCTTTCTCACCACCTTCTCCTCTTCTGGCACATTCCGGTGCCTTTAGACCCAAGTTCTAATTTTGGTCTCTTTTGGTCCCCTTTTGCTTACCGGCAAAGGAAGACGTGCGAAACTAGTCTCAGGCCGCTGCAACTCCTTGAATATCACTCCATGGACTCAAAAGAAGGCTTTCTTACCACCTTCTCCCCTTCTGGCACTTTCTGTTGCCGTTGGACCCAAGTTCTAGTTTTGGTTTCTTTTGGTTCCCTTTTGCTTACCGGCAAAGGAAGACGTGTGAAACTTGTCTCTGGCCACTGAAACACCTTGAATATCACGCCATGGACTCAAAGGAAGGCTTTCTCCCCACCTTCTCTCCTTCTGGCACTTTCTGGCGTATTTGGACCCAAGTTTCAGTTTTGGTCTCTTTTGGTCCCCTTTTGCTTGCTGGCAAAGGAAGACGTGCGAAATTTGTTTCAAGCCACTGAAGCTACTTGAATATCACTCCATGGACTCAAAGGAAGCCTTTCTCACCACCTTCTCCCCTTCTGGCACTCTGTGGAGCCTTTGGACCTAAGTTCCAGTTTTGGTCTCTTTTGGTCCCCTTTTGCATACCGGCAAAGGAAGACGTGCGAAACTCGTCTCAGGCCACTGAAACTCCTTGAATATCTCCTAGGACTCAAAGGAAGCCTTTCTCACCAACTTCTCCCCTTCTGGCTCTTTCTGGCGCCATTGGACCCAAGTTCCAGTTTTGGTCTCCTTTGGTCCCCTTTTGCTTGCTGGCAAAGGAAGACGTGCGAAACTCGTCTCAGGCCACTGAAACTCCTTGAATATCACTCTTAGGACTCAAAGGAAGGCTTTCTCACCACCTTTTCCACTTCTGGCACTTTCTGGCGCCTTTGGACCCAATTACAGTTTTGGTCTCTTTTTGCTTACCGGCAAAGGGAGACTTGCGACACTCGTCTCAGACCACTGAAACTCCTTGAATATCCCTCCATGGACCCAAAGGAAGGCTTTCTCACCGCCTTCTCCCCTTATGGCGATTTCTGGCACCTTTGGACCCAAGTTCTAGTTTTGATCTCTTTTGGTCCCATTTTGCTTAACAGCAAAGGAAGACGTGCGAAACTCATCGCAGGCCACTGAAACTCCTTGAAAATCACTCCATGGACTCAAACGATGGCTTTCTCACCACCTTCTCCCCTTCTGGCACTTTCTGGCGCCTTTGGACCCAAGTTCCAGTTTTGGTCTCTTTTGGTCCCTTTTTGCTTACCGGCAAAAGAAGACGTGCGAAACTCGTCTCAGGCCACTGAAACTACTTGAATATCACTTCTAGGACTCAAAGGAAGCCTTTCTAACCACCTTCTGCCCTTCAGTCACTTTCTGGCGCCTTTGGACCCAAGTTCCAGGTTTGGTCTCTTTTGGTCCCCTTTTACTTACCGGCAAAGGAAGACGTGCAAAACTCGTCTCAAGCCACTGAAACTACTTGAATATCACTCTTAGGACTCAAAGGAAGGCTTTCTCACCACCTTCTCCCCTTCTGGCACTTTTTGGCGCCTTTGGACCCAAGTTCCAGTTTTGTTCTCCTTTGGTCCTCTTTTGCTTGCTAGCAAAGGAAAACGTGCGAAACTTGTCTCTGGCCACTGAAACTATATGAATATCACTCCATGGACTCAAAGGAAGCCTTTCTCACCACCTTCTCCTCTCCATTCACTTTCTGGCGCCTTTGGACCCAAGTTCCAGTTTTGGTCTCTGTTGTTCCCCTATTGCTTACCGGTTAAGGAAGACGTGCGAAACTCGTCTTAGGCCACTGAAACTCCTTGAATATCACTCCTACGACTCAACGGAACCCTTTCTCACCACTTTCTCCCCTTCTGGCATTTTCTGGCGCCTTTGGACCCAAGTTGCAGTTTTGGTCTCTTTTGGTCCCCTTTTGCTTGCTGGCAAAGGAAGACGTGCGAAACTCGTGTCACGCCACTGAAACTACATGAATATCACTCCCAGGACTCAAATGAAGCCTTTCTAACCACATTCTCCCCTTCTGTCACTTTCTGGCGCCTTTGGACCCAAGTTCCAGTTTTGCTCTCTTTTGGTCCCGTTTTGCTTACCGTCAAAGGAAGACGTGCGAAACTCGTCTCAAGCCACTAAAACTACTTGCATATCACTCTTCGGACTTAGAGGAAGGCTGTCTCACCACCTTTTCCACTTCTAGCACTTTCTGGCGCCTTTGGACCCAAGTTCCAGTTTTGGTCTCTTTTGGATCACTTGTGCTTACCAGCAAAGGAAGACGTGCGAAACTCGTCTCAGGCCACTGAAACACCTTGAATATCACTCTATGGACTCAAAGGAAGGCTTTCTCACCACCTTCTCCCCTTCCGGCACATTCTGGCGCCTTTGGACCCAAGTTCTAATTTTGGTAACCTTTGGTCCCCTTTTGCTTACCGACAAAGGAAGACGTGCGAAACTAGTCTCAGACCGCTGAAACTCTTTGAATATCACTCCATGGACTCAAAGGAAGGTTTTCTCACCACTTTCTCCCTTTTTGGCACTTTCTGGCGTATTTGGACCCAAGTTCCAGTTTTGGTCTCTTTTGGTCCCCTTTTGCTTGCTGGCAAAGGAAGACGTGCGAAACTCGTGTCAAGCCACTGAAACTACTTGAATATCACTCCCAGGACTCAAAGAAAGCCTTTCTAACCACCTTCTCCCCTTCTGTCACTTTGTGGCGCCTTTGGACCCAAGTTCTAATTTTGGTCTCTTTTGGTCCCCTTTTGCTTACCGGCAAAGGAAGACGTGCGAAACTAGTCTCAGACCACTGAAACTCTTTGAATATCACTCCATGGACTCAAAGGAAGCCTTTCTCACCACCTTCTCCCCTTCTGTCACTTTGTGGTGCCTTTGGACCTCACTTCCAGTTTTGGTCTCTTTTGGTCCTCTTTTGCATACTGGCAAAAGAAGACGTGCGAAACTCGTCTCAGGCCACTGAAACTCCTTGAATCTCCTAGGACTCAAAGGAAGCCTTTCTCACCAACTTCTCCCCTTCTAGCTTTTTCTGGCGCCTTTGGACCCAAGTTCCAGTTTTGGTCTCCTTTGGTCCCCTTTTGCTTGCTGGCAAAGGAAGACGTGCGAAACTCGTCTCAGCCCACTGAAACTCCTTGAATATCCCTCTTAGGACTCAAAGGAAGGCTTTCTCACCACCTTTTCCACATCTGGCACTTTCTGGCGCCTTTGGTCCCAAGTTCTAATTTTGGTCTCTTTTGGTTCACTTTTGCTTACCAGCAACGGAAGACATGCGAAACTTTTCTCAGGCCACTGAAACACCTTGAGTTTCTCTCCATTGTCTCAAAGGAAGGCTTTCTCCCCACCTTCTCCCCTTCTGGCACATTCCGGCGCCTTTGGACCCAAGTTCTAATTTTGGTCACTTTTTGTCCCCTTTTGCTTACCGGCAAAGGAAGACAAGCGACACTCGTCTCAAGCCACTGAAACTACTTGAATATCAGACTTAGGACTCAAAGGAAGGCTTTCTCACCACCTTCTCCCCTTCTGGCGCTTTCTGGCGCCTTTGGACCCAAGGTCCAGTTTTGGTCACTTTTGGTCCCCTTTCGCTTACCGGCAAAGGAAAACGTGCGAAATTAGTCTCAGGCCACTAAAACACATTGAATATCACACCAGGGACTCAAAGGAAGGCTTTCTCACCACTTTCTCCCCTTCTGGCACTTTCTAGCGCCTTTGGACCCAAGTTCCAGTTTTGGTCTCTTTTAGTCCCTTTTTGCTTACCGGCAAAGGCAGACATGTGAAACTCGTCTCAAGCCACTGAAACTACTTGAATATCACTCTTAGGACTCAAAGGAAGGCTTTCTCACCACCTTCTCCCCTTCTGGCGCTTTGTGGCGCCTTTGGACCCAAGTTCCAATATTGGTCTCTTTGGTCCTCTTTTGCTTACCGACAAAGGAAAACGTGCGAAATTAGTCTCAGGCCACTGTAACTCCTTGAATATAACTCTGTGGACACAAAGGAAGACTTTCTCACCACTTTCTCCCCTTCTGGCACTTTCTGGAGCCTTTGGACCCAAGTTCCAGTCTGTATACCGGCAAAGGAAGATGTGCAAAACTCGTCTCAGGCCACTGAAACTTCTTGAATATCACTCCTAGGACTCAAAGGAAGCCTTTCTCACCACCTTCTTCCCTTCTGGTACTTTCTGGCGCGTTTGAACCCAAGTTCCAGTTTTGGTATCTTTTTGTCCCCTTTTGCTTACCGGCAAAGGAAGACGTACGAAACTCGTCTCAAGCCACTGAAACTACTTGAATATGACTCTTAGGACTCAAAGGAAAGCTGTCTCACCACTTTTTCCACTTCTGGCACTTTCTGGCGCCTTTGAACCCAAGTTCCAATTTTGGCCTCTTTTGGTTCACTTTTGCTTACCGGTAAAGGAAAACGTGCGAAACTCTCTCAGGCCACGGAAACACCTTGAATATCACTCCATGGACTCAAAGGAAGGCTTTCTTACCACCTTCTTCCCTTCTGGCACTTTCTGTCGTATTTGGACCCAAGTTTCAGTTTTGGTCTCTTTTGGTCCCCTTTTGCTTGCTGGCAAAGGAAGACGTGTGAAATTCGTTTCAAGCCACTGAAGCTACTTGAATATCACTCCATGGACTCAAAGGAAGCCTTTCTCACCACCTTCTCCCCTTCTGGCACTTTGTGGCGCCTTTGGACCTAAGTTCCAGTTTTGGTCTCTTTTGGTCCCTTTTTGCATACCGGCAAAGGAAGACGTGCGAAACTCGTCTCAGGCCACTGAAACTCCTTGAATATCTCCTAAGACTCAAAGGAAGCCTTTCTCACCAACTTCTGGCGCCTTTGGACCCAAGTTCTAGTCTTGGTCTCTTTTGCTTCACTTTTGCTTACCAGCAACGGAAGACGTGCGAAACTCGTCTTAGGCTACTGAAACACCTTGAGTTTCTCTCCATGGACTCAAAGGAAGGCTTTCTGCCCACCTTCTCCCCTTCTGGCACATTCCAGCACCTTTGGACCCAAGTTCTAATTTTGGTCTCTTTTTGTCCCCTTTTGCTTACCGATAAAGGAAGACAAGCGAAACTCGTCTCAAGCCACTGAAACTACTTGAATATCACTCTTAGGACTCAAAGGAAGGCTTTCTCACCACCTTCTCCCCTTCTGGCGCTTTCTGGCGCCTTTGGACCTAAGTTCCTGTTTTGGTCTCTTTTGGGACCCTTTCGCTTACCGGCAAAGGAAAACGTGCGAAATTTGTCCCAGGCCACTGTAACTCCTTGAATATAACTCCATGGACACAAAGGAAGGCTTTTGTTGTTAGCAATCTTTACTAGCAAGTATACTAGCATTGCAGCAAGTGATAAGTAAATTTAAGATCCAAATATCGTCTCCACAGGGAATTTATGTTCAAGTACCACTTCACAGAAAAATAACCATTTGAGCCATACGAATTTGGGAAGAGATTTGTATCATATAACAACACTAAACCAAAGCAATTAAAGATAAAGAACTTGTAGACAAACAGAGTATAAAATTGTAATGAAATGAAATAGCAATGAAGGACAGTTAGGAGTTTATTTCACAAGAATATCAATATCAATCCAATTAAATCCTCTGAACATTCAAGCAATTGAATAATTGACAATCAGTTCACATATACCTAGCCAAAGGTTAATTCCTTAACTCATTGACCCTAACAATCCACTAAACCTCCCTAATCCCTTAGGTGAGATTCAATTTCAGGTTGCATTAAGAATTAGAACTATAAGATTGCAGAATTAGGTCTCCTTATCCCTAAGAAATCCCTAAACACTGGTTGTCAATTCAGATCGGAGCAAACAATCCAATTCCCATTGGTAAAGATTCCTCTTGATTAATCAAATGAATTTCCATTCAAAGATTGCATGAAAAGCAGAATTAACAACTCAATTAATCCAAGAACTTAAAGTTCAGAAGATAAAGTCGAATCAATACATCAATTCGAGTTCCATAAATCCCTAACTATGGGAAATTAAGCACACATTGCAACAAAAACAGAGAAAGAAGAAGAAGATGAAGAAGAATGCAGAGCAGCCATGGCCACGAACTCCAATCCAATCCCTCTTCTTGGAGCTTCAAGCTTCGACCCCAATCTTCTCTCCACTCTCTCTCAACGACAATCTAACTAACAAAACAGAAAATGAGCCAAAGATTTTGTTTTCGCGCTTCAATCATGTATATATAGAAACCCCAGTTCTGCGCGTTGTCACTTTTCTTCACAAGAGTAACCACGCAGAAGCTTTATGTAGTGCGCGTGTTCACTTTCAAGAGCAAGAGTAACCACGCGCAACTTGCAGAGTTGAAGGTTTCTCTAGATCATTCACTTTTATTCATAATAGTGGCAACGCAGGAGGTCAAAGGGCTGCGCGTGATCACTTTCGTGAGTAATAGTAATCACGCGCAAGCTGTCCTGATACAAGTGCCTCTGGAACGCCCACTTTCGTTGGCGAAAGTGACAACGCGCAGCTCATCAGGAATGGAGTCTTCTCTGGAACGCTCACTTTCGTTGGCGAAAGTGATAACGCACACTGGCAACGCTCACTCTTGTAACTAAAAGTGATTACGCACAGGCTCCTCTTCTCCTTTAGGCTCTGGAATGATCACTTTCGCTAACAATAGTGATCACGCCTGTGCCGCATCCCATAATTCTTGTATTTTGGAATCCAACATTGCCATTCTTCCTCTTCCTTTCCATTGATAATCCATTTCCATGACTTTTGCTCAGATTATTCCTTCAAAAACAAGATAAATTTCTTAAGAACTAAGCATAAATTCTACAAATGTGAAAATAACTACAAATTGAAATAGAACTTTCAATCATTCTCTTTTTCCGAGTTTTTCTACTTTCTTCATATATTTTCCTTATGAAATGAGCTAGAATTATGCTAAAATATCAGTAAAAATATGGATTCATCACCACCCCAAACTTGAATTTTTGCTTGTCCTCAAGCAAATCAAACTAAACCAAGGGTAAGTTCCTCCATTTTCAATTTCAGTTCATAAACTGCTTATTTCAGATTTTTCTAATTTCTAATTCTGTGTTTTCTGCAAAATTTTCAATCAAGCTGTTCATCCAAATACTCATCATGATATTCCTACTGCATAATCATCATTGAGTAAGAATTGCTACCTAAGTTCATATATTTCATCAAAATTCATGTGAGTACAATTAATCAACATGATCACAGCTCACTTGGAAGTGTTTCTCTCATCACTCAACAGTGTTTAGGTGCTGTTTTCACTCTAGATCATCAATTTCACTGCACCCTACCATATGCTTGCCCAATTTCTCCATCTCCTTTGCTTAGTACAATTAATCACACATCTAGAGGACTTTTTCAGGTTATAACAGGGCTAAGGTTAGGGTAGGTATCAAAGAAAATGGAAAACAATACATGCTATTTCAAAAGATCAGAAGCATTTTGAGTG
Source organism: Abrus pulchellus subsp. cantoniensis (assembly GCA_024086825.1). Classification (NCBI taxonomy): domain Eukaryota; kingdom Viridiplantae; phylum Streptophyta; class Magnoliopsida; order Fabales; family Fabaceae; genus Abrus; species Abrus pulchellus. The sequence goes on along the minus strand of CM044057.1, from coordinate 967,551 downwards.
ATTTGTTTTAAAACTAGCCTGGATCTGCATTATTCCTCCTTAATTCTCTCACTTATACAAAGAAACAGAATTTTTCTGCAGCAGAGTTTTCATCTCTTTTCTTGCTTTCAGTCACTATCTTCTTTTCTTTGATATTCTTTTTCTTTTTCTGCAGCACTTTGCTGCACTTCTTTTCTTTCGAACTCACATTTTTGTTCTTTTCACAGCTTTGCTTCATAAATTTTTCATTTTGCTACAGCACTTTTGTTCTTTCTTTCTGGTTTGTTGAACTCAAACTTAGATATTTCCTACCCCAAACTTAGAACATTGCTTGTCCTCAAGCAATTAAAATCTGGATGCCACCCCAAACTTAGTTTTAAAACTCGTTCTTGATTAAACTCATTATGCCTTTGATCTTTTGAATGGTAAAAATTGGTTTTTCAGCAAGGCTTATAATGAGGTAATTTCAAGAAAAGGGATATTAAGCTCAAAAGGGTGAACTAAGACATTCAATCATAAGGGAAGGCATTTTAGGCAAACTAAGTATATCAAACATGGCCTCTATCATGTGTGTGAGGACTGTAACATGCATATTCAATTTAAGAACAAGGGCAAGTTCTAGAGAATGCAGCCAATTATGATTAATCACACAAGAAAAAGAATTAGACAGCTCAAATCTCACTAGGTATTTATAAGTGATCATGTGGGTTAATGAAAACACAATGCACTTTTCAGAAATCTATGCACCTAGTGGCAACTGCCTCATTTTTGAAGATACAAGTGTGATCTCATTTTGAGAATGGGAAAAACAACTTAAAAAAAAATTCACACAGAATTCACAAAATTGTCAATCATTTTTATTTGATTAACAGCCAGCAATTTATTATCTATTCTAGTATTTTGGTGTTTTTCAAAAGCAATTCAGTGTAATGTGAAAAGCCAACACATGAACAAGAGGTAGAGAATGAAACCTCCCTTTCATGGTAGCTTGTGCAAGTGTCACCATCCAATGTGTGTGAGTGTTGTGTGTGTGACATTCTCTGCACAAAACACCAAAATTCCATCCATTAGCAAGTAAAAGGTAATTAATAAGAAAGCTAACATAAATGCAGAACAGATATGTGAAAATTAACCCAAATTGTACCAAATTGTAATTACAACCGAAAAAGTTTGAAACCTAACTACATCAATTTACAAAACTCCTAATGACAGAAAAATAAATTCCTAAACTAGTCTTCTTGGACATCCTCTTCATCAGAAATTTCATCTTCATCTTCTTCCTCATCCTCCTCATCTTCCTCTTCCTCCACCACTTCTTCAGTTGGCTGTGGAAATTGAGTCTTGTAGATTGGCAAGTCTTTAAAGACTGATGAGCGTAGACATTGAGCATTCTCGGCCAAATCTGGTGTGTGATAAAGTTCATCTTTAGTCATTCCCATTTTCTGACCAATATTCATCAACACACATTCCACTAGCATAGTTCCTGCCTTCAAACTGCTGTGGAGCTCAGTTTGTCTTTCAGCCAATTGATTTTGCTTTTCAACCAAAAGATGTAGGATGTCCTTCATCTTCATTGGTTTCTCCTTTCTGAACTGGGTGGGGATAGGTGCAGCTGAAGTGCAGGAGGTAGTGGCATAGATTTCCTTTACCATTGAGACAGAGATAGAGGGAGCAGATCTGATTTTCTCTTGGTAGTCTCCAACTTCAACCCCTGCATCCTCACAAAGTAAAGTGATTAATGAGGGAAAGGCTAGTGAATCTCTTTTTGTTTTCAGAATATTTAAGATACATTCACTAATTACTTCCCCCACATCAATGTACATATCATTAACGATAGCAAACAATAATTCAGCCCTCTTTACTGCCAGGGTTGAACTATGCTTGACTGGCATGAAAGAGTTCAACAGAAAAGTACTCCAGACTTTAGCAAATGGTAACAGGTTCTTGGTGGTGATACACTTGGGTTTCTGGGCGAGGTTCAGCTGCCAAGTTGTGCCTGGCTTTCCAATTCTGTGCAGGATTTCAATATAATCCTTATCTGGACTATTCTTAAAGTCAGTGAAGTCCATCTGCCCAGGTTGCCTTTCAGTGTAAATTTCCAACACTCGATTGATGTTGGCAGCAGTGAAATCCACCCTCATACCCTTGACCATTGTGTGAAATTTGGGAATTTGGTCTCCCTTGAACCGCATTGCATTTGCATAAAACTCCTGTGTAATTTCTCTCCAACCATTATCAGCCAAGGAGCAGAAGTTGTCCCATCCCCTTTTCTGAATTTCTTCTGAGTACTCAGGGTAGTTTCCTTCAGCAATTTCAAAGGCTCTATCAGGGACAATCTTCCTCCTCAGAATATTTGCCTTGAAATAATTTTCGTGAGCAATACTCCTGAACCTTGGATCATGATCAGTAGGGGTAGAGGTAGAAGGAGCATTTCTTCTGGTCGGCTGAGGTGGTGAAGAGGTTGCATGTGTGGTTACTCTTGGCTGAGGAGGGTCAGCAATTTCAATGGGTGAGGACGGTGAGACACCAGCAGTTCTTGCTCTTTTTGTGGTTGGAGAATTCCTGGCTGTTCCAGCTTGCATATTCCTGATAGGATCTCCTTCTTGGAGTGTTGCTGGCAGATTTAGCTTTGGTCTTCTTAGCAGGTCCAACTGGTGTATTCAACGAAGTTCTGACCATTTTGAAACAGCTGCAAAAACAAGCAAGTAATTTGACAGTTTAAAATTCATGACACAAAATTGTGACATTATACATCTCTTTACTAGATAAATTCAATCAATCAATGTGCAGAATTCCAATTTGTCTTTTTACAATCAGTTGCTGTCATGAGAATTTTAATCATATAAACACACAAGCACTATTGCAAATTACTAAGCAATCACAGTCAAAATTGGTTAAACCTTCAAATTTGTAGTTGAGAGTGCACACTTTCAAAGCACATCAGGTTAGCACATAGATGCAAAAAGAATCACAATGTTCAACCAGATTTCAACTACTAATGGTTCCTAAAAGAAATTATCTTCTGACAGTAAAATTCCATCCAGAATATTGCCTATTGTTTCTTTGAATTACATACAATTAGAACAGTGCACTCATTCATTGTCATCAGAGACCAAATATCAGCTTAATGCAGGACCATTAGTATGCTATCTGTACAATCAGGCAGTGCAATATACAGCAGTAATTGCTCCATACAACTCGGTTCAGACATCAACATTCAAATATTTCATGCAAAGAGTATTTTCGTTGATGGCAACTGGAATATTTCTATTTCTTTCAAAGTCATGTTTAGATTTTTTCGCATAATGCAGATGTGAATATGTTATCAGAGGAGATTGAATGACTTTGAAAACCTATTCACAGTATTTAAGGGAAATTAAATCGAATACGCTCAAGATATTTCCCCATTTGCCATTTTTGATCTTTTTCCAGAGTTGCAGCAAAGAAAACCCTAAATACAATTTCAGAGAATGCAGAGAACGTACCTTGAGTTTCAAAAATGTGAATGACAGTGAAAAAGAGGGAGAAATTGCTTGCTGGTTGCTTCACGAAAGATTGAAAGTCAGAGAAATTTCAGAGGGAAATGGGATTTAGGTTTAAATGAATGTGAGCGTGGTTCCTTTATATTGAATCTGGGGTCACGCGTGTGCACGTGCCCACTTTTTAAGTGAAAAGTGAACGTTCCCTTATTAATAATATTCTGCGTTATCACTCTTGTCGAACAGAGTGAGTGTTCCAGAGAGCTTGGAAATTTTGAATGCAATGCGCGTTATCACTATTTCTGGGTAAAGTGATAACGCGCAAGCTTATTGCTTGAGCGTGGTTACTTTTATCGAAAAGGAGTAACGCGCTATGAAATATTCTATACTTACCTGCGCGTGATCACTCTTGACAAGGAAAGGAAGTGATCCAGAGAGTGTGTTTTTCTCATCTGCTTCTGCGTTATCACTCTCATCAGTGAGAGTGATTGTTCCAGAGAGCTGTGTTTCCCAGTCAGTTTCTGCGTTATCACTCTCATCAGCGAGAGTGATTGTTTCAGAGGGAAATCTCGTAATTCCATCTCTACGTGATTGCTTTCCTGCAAAAGAGTGATTCCTTTCATCAATCCAAGTTCTCCAAACTTTAATTGGCTCACTTAACAAATCATAATCATTCCGATACACACTCACCATATAAAATACCTATTTCTCTCATCATGTTCACCTTTAATTACATATGCAACATTTATCCAAGGCTGAATTCTGCAGAATTTCTACTTAACATATTCACAATGCAATTCTGACTTTTCCATAACATATTATAGTATGAAGTCTAATTGCATTTATCAGATTCACTACAAATGACAGATTTAGCAGAATTTTATTGCAGAAATTACAGAAATTTAACTAACATGAACAATGAAAATTCTAAAACAAAATAGGAAGCTTAAAATGGGTTAGAAAGTGGATGTTCCAGCAATTATAACAGTCCTTGTAGACCCTTTCAGCTTATGCTTAACCACATTTTTAGGCTCAAAGTGGAAGTTCCAGCAAATGACCAGTTTCACTATCAAAACAATTGCAAAACAACCAGAACTCAGATCATGCAGAAAAATAAAACTAAAAACCAGAAATTAACAAAATCTAAAGGGAAAGAAGTGTGAGTTGCCTCTCACAAAGCGCTCTTTTAACGTCACTAGCTTGACATTATTGATCTTTGATTCTAAGAGATAATTTTGCAGATAATGGCTCTTGCTCTAGACTTACACATTTCCTTTTTTTCTTACCAACTTGCAGCTTTTCATTTAATTTAGAACATAGTTGAAATAACAGTGGAGGAACTTCTAGCAACTTGATATACTCATTAATTTTCTTTCCCTCCTTTTCATTGTCTTCATATGTCATTATAGCAAGGACTTCTCTTATAACAAAAATCATCTTCTTTTTTCTCGACTTGAAATTCTGCACTCCTTGAAGAAATCGAAGCTTCTTGTGTTCAGCTTCATCTATTGGCTCAGGTGCATCTTCAAACAATCGTTTTTTTGTTCCTTTCTCAGGTTGTGTCTTTCTGCTGTCCTTTGGTTCTTCTTTTTTCTCCTCTTCTTGATGTAATTCTTCTTGGAGTTGGTTTACTGCATTATTAACACAGGGAAGAGAGTCTAGTTGCAGAATGCATTCTTTCACTACCTCATCTTGCTTTTCATGAACACTACAATTTGTTGCAACTATTGTGCTTTCCAAGACTGCAATTTCATCATTTTTCTCTAAGGATGGTGGTATCACAGCCTCTATTATATCAATCTTCATGCAGCTCATATCATCACTTGGATGTTTAATGGCTTCAAATACATTGAAAATGACTTTTTCCTCTTGTTGCTTATCTTGAATCTTGTTTTCTTCATATTTTTCTAATGCTCTCTCTTTTTCAGCAGCCTTTGTACTTGAAATTTCTACCTCGCTCCTTGTGAAAGCAGCTTGGCATTGCTCTATTGGGTTCATCATAGTATTGCTAAGAAATCTCTCATCATTCCTTTTCAATAATTGTTCTGAAATTTGTCCTATTTGTATCTCTATCTTCTTCACCGATGCCTCTTGATTGTTGAAACTTGATTGAGTAAATTCCATAAATTGAAGCAAAGTTTCTTCAAGTTCATTTATTCTATTTGGAAGATTCTTTGAAGGTTGTTGTCCTCTTTGAGGTTGAGAATATGACACTTGAAAGCAAGGCTGCGAAGAATGAGGACTTGAGAAAGGTGTTGTTTCAGCTGACATTTGTTGATTGCAATCATAATATGGATGACTCATGTTAGTTTCATATTGATATTCATGATGAAAGGTATATTCAGATCTTTGAAAATTTTCTCCAAAATTGATTTCTTCTTGAAATTCTGGTGCAGCTACATCATATGTTTCATTCAAATCATTTTCACTGTAAAAATTATAAACCAAGGGGTTAGTTTGGGCAACTCTAACTTGAAAATTATTAATCAAAGCATTAAGAGTATTTGGTTCATAAGCTTCTATTCTTGCAACTTGGCTTTGATAAAAATTATGATACATGCTGGTTGCCATCAAACAATAGCGCAACTTTATTTTTTTCTATTTTTTTTTTTGTATACAAAAAGAAAGAACACAAAAGTCGAATCAAATTTGTAACTAGGAAAAATGAAATATGAAATTATGCAAAAAATTACAAAACATAACATGCAGCAAATATAGAAAATTATGCAGAAAAATAAAAAAACAAGATTATGCAGAAAAATGCAAAAGAAAACAGAAACATGAAAAATGAGATTATGCAGAAAATGCAAAAGAATGCAAAAGACAACAGAACTTATGCAGAAATCTACACAAGATGCAGAGAAATTATGCAGAAAAACTTGAAAGCAGAACAACAACAAAAATAAATGCTCAATCTAGTTACTTTTCTGCTACTAATGATATTGAAATTCAAAATTCCCCGGCAACGGCGCCAAAAACTTGTTGTTAGCAATCTACACTAGCAAGTATACTAGCATTGTAGCAAGTGATAAGTAAATTTAAGATCCAAATATCGTCTCCACAGGGAATTTAGGTTCAAGTACCACTTCACAGAAAAATAACCATTTGAGCCATACGAATTTGGGAAGAGATTTGTATCATATAACAACACTAAACCAAAGCAATTAAAGATAAAGAACTTGTAGACAAACAGAGTATAAAATTGTAATGAAATGAAATAGCAATGAAGGACAGTTAGGAGTTTATTTCACAAGAATATCAATATCAATCCAATTAAATCCTCTGAACATTCAAGCAATTGAATAATTGACAATCAGTTCACATATACCTAGCCAAAGGTTAATTCCTTAACTCATTGACCCTAACAATCCACTAAACCTCCCTAATCCCTTAGGTGAGATTCAATTTCAGGTTGCATTAAGAATTAGAACTATAAGATTGCAGAATTAGGTCTCCTTATCCCTAAGAAATCCCTAAACACTGGTTGCCAATTCAGATCGGAGCAAACAATCCAATTCCCATTGGTAAAGATTCCTCTTGATTAATCAAATGAATTTCCATTCAAAGATTGCATGAAAAGCAGAATTAACAACTCAATTAATCCAAGAACTTAAAGTTCAGAAGATAAAGTCGAATCAATACATCAATTCGAGTTCCATAAATCCCTAACTATGGGAAATTAAGCACACATTGCAACAAAAACAGAGAAAGAAGAAGAAGAAGATGAAGAAGAATGCAGAGCAGCCATGGCCACGAACTCCAATCCAATCCCTCTTCTTGGAGCTTCAAGCTTCGACCCCAATCTTCTCTCCACTCTCTCTCAACGACAATCTAACTAACAAAACAGAAAATGAGCCAAAGATTTTGTTTTCGCGCTTCAATCATGTATATATAGAAACCCCAGTTCTGCGCGTTGTCACTTTTCTTCACAAGAGTAACCACGCAGAAGCTTTATGTAGTGCGCGTGTTCACTTTCAAGAGCAAGAGTAACCACGTGCGACTTGCAGAGTTGAAGGTTTCTCTGGATCATTCACTTTTATTCATAATAGTGGCAACGCAGGAGGTCAAAGGGCTGCGCGTGATCACTTTCGTGAGTAATAGTAATCACGCGCAAGCTGTCCTGATACAAGTGCCTCTGGAACGCTCACTTTCGTTGGCGAAAGTGACAACGCGCAGCTCATCAGGAATGGAGTCTTCTCTGGAACGCTCACTTTCGTTGGCAAAAGTGATAACGCACACTGGCAACGCTCACTCTTGTAACTAAAAGTGATTACGCACAGGCTCCTCTTCTCCTTTAGGCTCTGGAATGATCACTTTCGCTAACAATAGTGATCACGCCCAGGCTGCATCCCATAATTCTTGTATTTTGGAATCCAACATTGCCATTCTTCCTCTTCCTTTCCATTGATAATCCATTTCCATGACTTTTGCTCAGATTATTCCTTCAAAAACAAGATAAATTTCTTAAGAACTAAGCATAAATTCTACAAATGTGAAAATAACTACAAATTGAAATAGAACTTTCAATCATTCTCTTTTTCCGAGTTTTTCTACTTTCTTCATATATTTTCCTTATGAAATGAGCTAGAATTATGCTAAAATATCAGTAAAAATATGGATTCATCAGCTTTCTCACCACTTTCTCCCTTTCTGGCACTTTCTAGCGTATTTGGACCCATGTTCCAGTTTTGGTCTCTTTTGGTCCCCTTTTGCTTGCTGGCAAAGGAAGACGTGCGAAAATCGTCTCAGGCCACTGACACTCCTTGAATATCACTCCTAGGACCTAAAGGAAGCCTTTCTCACCACCTTCTTCCCTTCTGGCACTTTCGGGCGCATTTGAACCCAAGTTCCAGTTTTGGTCTCTTTTTGTCCCCTTTAGCTTACCGGTAAAGGAAGACGTGCGGAACTCGTCTCAAGCTACTGAAACTACTTGAATATCACTCATAGGACTCAAAGGAAGGCTTTCTCACCACCTTCTCCCCTTCTGGCACTTTCTGGCGCCTTTGGATACAAGTTCCAGTTTTGGTCTCTTTTGGTCCCTTTTTGCTTACCGGCAAAGGAAGACGTGCGAAACTAGTCTCAGGCCACTGCAACCCCTTGGATATCACTCCATGGACTCAAACGATGGCTTTCTCACCACCTTCTACCCTTCTGGCACTTTTTGGCGCCCTTGGTGCCAAGTTCCGGTTTTGGTCTCTTTCGGTCTCCTTTTGCTTGCTGGCAAAGGAAGATGTGCGAAACTCGTCTCAGGCCACTGAAACTCCTTGAATATCACTCCATGGATTCAAAGGAAGCCTTTCTCATCGCCTTCTTCCCTTCTGGCACTTTCTAGCGCCTTTGGACCCAAGTTCCAGTTTTTGTCTCTTTTGGTCCCCTTTTGCTTACCGACAAAGGAAGACGTCCGAAACTCGTCTCAAGCCGCTGAAACTACTTGAATATAACTCTTAGGACTCAAAGGAAGGCTTTCTCACCACCTTCTCCCCTTCTGGCACTTTCTGGTGCCTTTGGACCCAAGTTCCAATTTTGGTCTCCTTTGGTCCTCTTTTGCTTGTTGGCAAAGGAAGTCGCGCGAAACTCGTCTCTGGCCACTGAAACTATATGAATATCACTCCATGGACTCAAAGGAAGCCTTTCTCACTACCTTCTCCCCTTCTGTCACTTTCTGGCGCCTTTGGACCCAAGTTCCAGTTTTGGTCTCTTTTGTTCCCCTATTGCTTACCGGCAAATGAAGACATGCGAAACTCGTCTCAGGCTACTGAAACTCCTTGAATATCACTCCTAGGACTCAACGGAACCCTTTCTCACCACCTTCTTCCCTTCTGGCACTTTCTGGCGCCTTTGGACCCAAGTTCCAATTTTTGTCTCCTTTGGTCCCCTTTTGCTTACCGGCAAAGGAAGACGCGCGAAACTCGTGTCAGGCCACTGAAACTACTTGAATATCAATCCTAGGACTCAAAGGAAGCATTTCTAACCACCTTCCCCTTTTGTCACTTTCTGGCACCGTTGGACCCAAGTTCCAGTTGTGGTCTCTTTTTGTCCCTTTTTGCTTACCGGCAAAGGAAAACGTGCGAAACTCCACATACTCAAAGGAAGGCTTTCTCACCACCTTCTCCCCTTCTGGCACATTCCAACGCCTTTGGACCCAAGTTCTAATTTTGGTCTCTTTTTGTCCCCTTTTGCTTACCAGCAAAGGAAGACATGCGAAACTCGTCTGAAGCCACTGAAACTACTTGAATATCACTCCTAGGACTCAAAGGAAGGCTTTCTCACCACCTTCTCCCCTTCTGGCGCTTTCTGGCGCCTTTGGACCCAAGTTCCAATTTTGGTCTCTTTTGGTCCCCTTTTGCTTACCGGCAAAGGAAAACGTACGAAATTAGTCTCAGGCCACTGTAACTCCTTGAATATAACTCCATGGACACAAAGGAAGGCTTTCTCACCACTTTCTCCCCTTCTGGCATTTTCTGGCGCCTTTGGACCCAAGTTCCAGTTTTGGTCTCTTTTGGTCCCCTTTTGCTTACCAGCAAAGGAAGACGTGTGAAACTCGTCTCAGGCCACTGAAACTCCTTGAATATCACTCCTAGGACTCAAAGGAAGCCTTTCTCATCACCTTCTTCCCTTCTGGCACTTTCTGGCGCGTTTGAACCCAAGTTCCAATTTTGGTCTCTTTTTGTCCCCTTTAGCTTACTGGCAAAGGAAGACGTGCGAAACTCGTCTCAAGCCACTTAAACTACTTGAATATCACTCTTAGGACTCAAAGGAAGGCTTTCTCACCACCTTCTCCCCTTCTGGCACTTTCTAGCGCCTTTGGACACAAGTTCCAGTTTTTGTCTCTTTTGGTATGTAAATTTGATTCTAATACCGCTATTATGGAGTCATTTATTTGTTTAAATTTCATATCTCTTAATACAATTAAAATAGGAAGATTTATTCCTATTCTAAAGTTTGGTACAGCTGCTAGTTGTATTAATCCTACATGAATAAAATTAAATCCATCTCTTTTATGTTTTTGTAATATTTCATTTTCAAGTAATTGGATTTCTTGCTTTCCTGTTGTTCCTGGTATATCATATTCCATTTTATGAATTTGTTCAGAGTTAAAAATATTCCAAAAAGTTTTTCGTTTATATACGTCTTTTTCTTTTATCATAGAAATTGACCAATTTTGTAAAGATTGTTCTATTTCTTCTAAAGTTATTTGCTGAGGTTTATTACTGTTATTACTGGTTGAAGCTTCATTATCATTTAATGTTCTTTTAGTAATTTGACTTTCTTTTCCTAGATTAATCTGACTCAATGTTTTTAATAAATTCGCCATTTTAGATTTTATTTTTTCTTTACTGAGCGAAGGGACCACCTAGTTGACCAACGGCTTCACTGCCTCTCCTTAGGACTTACCACCGGACCACTTTTGGCTGACCAACGTCTAAGCTGCTTCACAGTTACTTCTAAAGGATTTTAGACTCTAATCTGGGTTCTTTACTAAGAACACTTTATCATATTGTTCTAGGTTAAGAACTTCAAATTAATAAAATAGATTAAGCTATAAGAACTTCTAACTTAGTCTTAACAATTTTTAAAGATTGTTGTATTAAATAAATTCTCCAAAAATAAAGTTCTATATCTTCATAAGTAGTTGCATGTTTTAATCTAAGTTTTGTTTGTTTTAATAGTTTCTTTAAAGTTTTTGTATCTTTTAATTTTTCTTGGTATAATTTTGTCATTTTAAGCAATTAATTTTTCTAAATCCGATTTTATGTCACTTATTATAAATTTTAAAATGTTTATATAATTTAATCTATTTCTTATTATACTGTGATCTAATTGATTAAGATCTTCTTCTAATTCTCTATGTTCTCTTTTTAATATATTTTCAAAATAATTTTTTGATTTTTTCAGATAGTAATAAGTGTAATTCATCAGGCAATTAAAACACTTAGTCTTATTTTTAATTCTTTAATAGCAAAGTTCAGTGTATCTTGTATTTCAAATATTTGCTTAAGTTGTTCTAATGAAAGATTGATAGAAGAATTTAATAATAAATCTTCTTCATGTTTGAGCTGCCTTTTAAATTCTTTAATAGCTTGTTTTAATAAACAAAAGGTTTGATTCATCCTATTGATTTATCCTATAATACCATCACTACTTCCCTCTTAAAATTTTTAATATTCGCAGGCTCTGATACCACTACTGTCATTCACATCAAAATGCATAGGAAAATAAACAAATTAATACTTACTTTTTCCCATGGCTAAATCAATATTGTAATAGAAATAATATAGATTGTCCTTATTATACTATGAATCCTTTAAACAAAAATTCAAAAATTTGGAAAACCAATAATAATAAAATAATAGAATCAGAATATCCACCTCTAGAAACCGTAACAATAACAATAGAAAATGAAGAAGTTTATACAAGTCCTTATAAAAAAGTTGATAATTTAAACAATAATTTAGAAAAGAAAGACATAGATAAAGTACATCAACAGCTTAATTATTCAAATACAATTTTAGATACTATGACAAAACAATTAGAAAGAATAGAAAATAGACCAGAAAGTTCTAGTAGTTCAAGAATTCCATCTTATTTAGAAAAACCTTTAACCAAACCTATGGAATTATCTAAAGCTACTATTGAAGAATTCCAAAAGAAAAAGGGAATTGAATTAGATGTAGAAAAATTAAAAGAGAGATTAGCTAGTTTACAAATTAACAAAATAATAATTACTATAGATTCTACAACAGAATTAAATAAAATAAGTTTCAAAAATAATTATCCAAAGATAAAACCTATTATAATAGACCCTCATTACCAGATGTCTTATTAGAACAAAGACCAAATTTAGTTCAGAATTCTTATGGAGGTTCTGACGTAGTTGAATGGAACATTGATGGTATGAGTGAACAACAAATTCTAGATTTAACCAATCAAATGTTAATGGCGGTACAAGCTTATAAAATAAATGAACAAGCTGCTGTTGAAATTATAATACAAGGGTTTACTAGACAATTAAGAGGTTGGTGGGATAATATGCTTAGTGAAACAGAAAAAACCATAATTAAAACGCATGTCAAACAAGAAAATAATGAACCAGATTCAATAATAACCCTAATATTTTCTATTATTCAATCCTTTATAGGAGATCCTACCCTTTTTAGAGAAAGAGTGGGAATACAATTATCAAATTTAAGATGTCCAACAATGTCAGATTATCAATGGTATAAGGATATGTTTTTCTCAAAATTAATGTTAAGAGAAGATGCCTTGGCATCGTATTGGAAAGAGAGGTTTGTAGCAGCCTTACCAACACTATTCTCTAAAAAAGTATTAGAAAATATAGAACAAAAATAAGGAGGAACTATAAATTATGATTTGTTAACTTTTGGACAAATTCATAATATAATAGTAGACACTGGATTAAAAATATGCACTGATCATCATAAAATACAAAATCAATTACAAAAAGAAAAATTGTTCAATAAGAAAGAATTGGGAACATTTTGCGAACAATATGGTATAGAAAAAATACAAGCTCCTAGTAGACAAATTAAAAGACAAATAAAAAGAAATAAGAAAAATAAACGAATTACTAATAATGATAAACAAAATACTTTTACTAAGAAAAGATCAAACAGATTTTATAAGCAAAATCCTACAAATACTAAACCTTTTCAGAGGAATAATAATAATAATAAATATAAAATAGTATGTTGGAAATGTGGTCGTTATGGCCATAAAGCAGATACATGTAGAATAGAAAAGAAAATAAATACAATAGAAGATGAAACCTTAAAAACAAGATTAATGGAAATATTAATAAATTTAGAACCTGAAGAATCTGAGAGAGAAAAAATAGACGAAGAAAATACTCTAGATAATGAAATTTATCAATTAGACACAAGTTCAGAAGAATCAGAACAAGAGAACTATTGTTTAGGACCAGGGTTATGTGATTGTTATAATTGTCAAACTCCTCAAATAAATGTTATAACCAAAGAACAAACTTATACTTTAATAGAAATAATAGAAAAATTAGATGACGGACCATTAAGAGATGATTTCATTAGAAAATTAAATAATCTAGTAACAAAAGAGGAAGAAAATAAAACCTTAGAAGTAAAACCTTTAGAAATCAAAGATGTTTTTAAAATGTTTAAATAACCACAAGTAACTATAAAAGATTTACAAGAAGAAATTAAAATATTTAAAAGGGAAATAGAAGAATTAAAACAAAATCAATCTATTTTAGAATTTAAATTAATAGATTTAGAGGGAAAAAAATCTTATAGAAAAACAAGGACAAACATCTGAAGTAAAAATAGATCAAGAAATTTTTAATTTAGATCTTTTAGCGTTATTAACAGTACATAAGTGGTACTGTAAAATAACTTTGATAGTTAAACAAGATAAGTTTGAATTAATAGCATTAATAGATTCATGAGCATATGTAAATTGTATTCAAGAAGGAATAATTCCTACAAAAGTATATCTGAAATAAATATAATACAAAGAAAACAAAATCAAATAAAATTATTAAATGAAGAAATTAGTTATGAAAAAATAGAACAACAATTAAAAACTACTAAAATGCAAAATCTTATAAAAAATTTTGAAACAAGGATTGAAAAAGAAATATGTGATACTAATCCAATAGCCTTTCATAATAGAAAGAAATATGAAATTTCTTTACCATATAAAGATAATTTTGATGAAACAAAAATTCCAACTAAGGCCAAACCTATTCAAATGAATCAAGAACAATTACAATATTGTAAACAAGAATTAACAGAATATTTAAATAAAGGGTTAATTAGAAATTCAAAATCTCCTTGGAGTTGTACAGGGTTCTATGTTAATAAGGCAATCTGAGCAAGAAAGAGGAGCTCCCAGGTTAGTAATAAATTATAAACCTTTAAATAAAGTATTAAAATGGATTAGGTATCCTATTCCAAATAAACAAGATTTAATTAAAAGACTAATACATGCTAAAATATTTTCAAAATTTGATATGAAATCAGGATATTATCAGATCTCTGTAAAAGAAGAAGATAGATACAAAACAGCTTTTGTAGTTTCTTTTGGACATTATGAATGGAACGTAATGCCACAAGGATTAAAAAATGCTCCTAGTGAATTTCAAGAAATAATGAACAAGATTTTTTATCCTTATATGAACATTTCAATAGTATATTTAGATGATGTTTTAATATTTTCTAAAAACATAACTGAACATATAAACCATTTAAATAAATTTATAGAATTAATAAAACAAAATGGATTAGTCGTGTCAGCAAAGAAAATGAAAATATTTCAAGAAAAAGTAAGATTTTTAGGATTTGAAATATATCAAGGTAGTATAACTCCTATACAAAGATCTCTTGAATTTGCTGATAAATTTCCAGATCAAATAAAAGATAAAACTCAATTACAAAGATTTTTAGGATGTCTCAATTATGTATCCGATTTTATTCCTAATATAAGAACCATATGTGCACCATTATATAAAAGGTTAAGAAAAAATCCTCCAGAATGGAATGAAGAAATGACAGAAATAGTCAAAACAGTAAAAGTTATTGTAAAAACTTTACCATGTTTAGGTATTCCAAATCCTAATTCAAAACTCATAGTTGAAACCGATGCCTCTGAACTAGGATATGGAGGAATACTAAAACAAGTTTTACCAAACTCTAAATCCGAACAAATTATAAGATATCATTCTGGTATATGGCATCCAGCTCAACAAAAATATTCTACAGTTAAAAAAGAAATTTTAGCTATAGTATTATGTTTACAAAAATTTCAAGATGACCTTTTTAATAAAACCTTCCTAATAAGAACTGATTGTAAATCAGCCCCATCAGTTTTACAAAAAAATGTTAAAAACCTAGTTTCAAAACATATCTTTGCAAGATGGCAAGCTTTACTGTCTAATTTTGATTTTACAATAGAACATATTAGAGGTGATAAAAATTATTTACCTGACTATCTTTCTAGAGAATTTTTGCAGGATAAAAATGTCTAAGATGACCAGTGCAAACTATATAAAAAAGAAGGAAGAACCTCCTTCACCATCAACACCCTCAAAAATAGATAAATGGAAATCTCCCATGACAGCCTTACAAATATTATAAAGTTCTCCAAAACCCATTACACCTTCAGAAATAAACACTCCCAGAGTTCTTACCAGTCTGGAAAAACCAGCTTTTACAAAATCGCAAATTTCAAAACCTTCTACAGAATCCAAATATTTTGACAAACCAGAATGCATACCAATATTACCAATTGAGCCAGAATGGTTCTCATTACCAAGACACGAGATAGCCTAAAAAATTTTCCCAAAAGATTGTCATTTTATCCCCTCTTCTTCACAACAAAGAAGAGAGTTCTATGAACTAATACTAATTGATACAAATTCAATCGAAATAACTCATCAACGAGATAGTTCAGACAATATCAGCTTTTCAAAAATGAAAATTATTAATATTATCAGCTTAAAAGATTGGGGCCAACCTTTGGTCTCTTACAAGAAATTTACAATAGATTATCAACCTACACAATATAATTATTTTGACTATGTACAAGCTTGGACAAATATCTTATATTTGAGACCCGCAAATCATTCGTGGTTTCTGTGGTTTCGAAAAATTCCCCAAATGGTTCCATTATTGGTTTCATGACTTTGGACCCGTTTTGGAAATATTACCAACAGAAGCAAAAGCCTCCTTTCAATATTTTACTCATAATACCAATTTTATTCCAGAATTTCAACTTATCTCATTTTTTGCTAGTTTTGGAATATCCTGGATAATGTCCTAGGAATACACTTCGGCCAAAATGAGTGAACAAATGTCCATACAAATCCTTTCTAGAAATATAAAAGTTAAGTGGTGGTCAAAATACAACCTTGAATTAATTTGCCAAAATAGAATAACCCAATGGTTACAAAGTTAAGGTAGATCTCCAAAAAATACCCAATTAGACAAAACACAAGCCTTTTTAAGCCAGAAAAGTCAGTTAATGGCCCAACTGGCCGCAATAAAATCCGAAGAAGAACTTAATAATCTACTGGCTACAATTTCTCCAAAGAATTCAGAAGACAAAAGTAGGAGCCTAAATTTGTCAGAAGATTTTGAAGATTTTTTTGATAACGAAGACGATTGCTATGGGATAACTCTCCCATTCTCAGAGCGATAAAAGCTATGACAAGACAACACTACTAGCAAGACAAGACTACCAGCTGTAAAGAAGAAAAAGAAGATTTGACAAAAAGAATCAGAATTGACAAAAGAAGCATCCAGCTGTTAAAAGAAAAAGATGATTTGACAAAAGAAGCATTATTAGCCAACAAGAAAAGACCGACAAGACTAAAAGAAGATTGGAAAGACAAAAGCAAAGTGTGACAAGATTTCAAGCTTATCCTTTCTTCAGCGCCAAAGTTTTTCCGCCTAAGAAAAAGAATCTAGAATAGTAGTAGAAAGGTCTATATAAGAGAAACAAATTGTAAAGGGAAGGCATTCGAAAAAATACTCATCCTTGTATTCTCTTTACATCCTTGTAATCACTTTCAAGAAATTTCTTCAAGTTTTATATTATCCTGTGTATCAACAACTCCAATATCAATAAAAGTTATCAACCAGATCTTTTACAACAAGTAAGATCAATCTCAATTTCTGTTTTACGCATTAATTTGTTTATTTTCCTATGCATTTTGATGTGAATGACAGTAGTTCCAGTTTTGGTCTCTTTTGTTCCCCTATTGCTTATTGGCAAAGGAAGACGTGCGAAACTCATCTCAGGCCACTGAAACTCCTTGAATATCACTCCTAGGACTCAACAGAACCCTTTCTCACCACCTTCTTCCCTTCTAGCACTTTCTGGCGTATTTGGACCCAAGTTCCAGTTTTGGTCTCTTTTGGTTACCAGAAAAGGAAGACGTTCGAAACTCATCTCAGGCTCCTGACACTCGTTGAATTTCACTCCATGGACTCAAAGGAAGCCTTTCTCACCACCTTCTCCCCTTCTGGCACTTTTAGGCGCCTTTGGACCCAAGTTCCAGTTTTGGTCTCCTTTGGTCCTCTTTTGCTTGTTGGCAAAGGAAGACGTGCGAAACTCGTCTTAGGCCACTGAAACTATATGAATATCACTCCATGGACTCAAAGGAAGCCTTTCTCACCACCTTCTCCCCTTCTGTCACTTTCTGGCGCCTTTGGACCCAAGTTCCAGTTTTGGTCTCTTTTGTTCCCCTATTGCTTACCGGCAAAGGAAGACGTGTGAAACTCGTCTCAAGCCACTAAAACTCCTTGAATATCACTCCATGGACTAAAAGGAAGGCTTTCTCACCACCTTCTCCCCTTCTGGCACATTCCGGCGTCTTTGGACCCAAGTTCTAATTTTGGTCTCTTTTGGTCCCTTTTTGCTTACCGGCAAAGGAAGACATGCGAAACTAGTCTCAGACCACTGAAACTCCTTGAATATCACTCCATGGACTCAAAGGAAGGCTTTCTTACCACCTTCTCCCCTTCTGGCACTTTCTGGCGCCTTTGGACCAAGTTCTAGTTTTGGTCTATTTTGGTTCCCTTTTGCTTACCGGCGAAGGAAGATGTGCGAAACTCGTCTCAGACCACTGAAACTCCTTGAATGTCACTCTTAGGACTCAAAGGAAGCCTTTCTCACCACCTTCTTCCCTTTTGGCACTTTCTGGCGCGTTTGAACCCAAGTTCCAGTTTTGGTCTCTTTTGCTTACCAGAAAAGGAAGACGTTCGAAACTCATCTCAGGCTCCTGACACTCGTTGAATTTCACTCCATGGACTCAAAGGAAGCCTTTCTCACCACCTTCTCCCCTTCTGGCAGTTTCTGGCGCTTTTGGACACAAGTTCCAGTTTTGGTCTCTTTCGGTCCTGTTTTGCTTACCGGCAAAGCAAGACATGCGAAACTCATCTCAGGCCACTGAACCTCCTTGAATATCTCTCCTTGAACTCAAACGAAGGCTTTCTCACGACCTTGTCCCCTTCTGGCAGTTTTTGGCGCCGTTGGACCCAAGTTCCAATTTTGGTCTCTTTTGGTCCCCTTTTGCTTCCCGGCAAAGGAAGACGTGCGAAACTCGTCTCAGGCCACTGAAACTCCTTGAATATCACACAATGGACTCAAAGGAAGCCTTTCTCACCACTTTCTTCCCTTCTGGCACTTTCTGGCGCTTTTGGACCCAAGTTCCAGTTTTAGTCTCTTTTGGTCCCCTTTTGCTTACCGACAAAGGGAGACTTGTGAAACTCGTCTAGGCAACTGAAACACCTTGAATATCACTCTAGGACTCAAAGGAAGCCTTTCTCACCACCTTCTTCCCTTTTGGCAATTTCTGGCGCGTTTGAACCCAAGTTCCAGTTTTGGTCTCTTTTGCTTACCAGAAAAGGAAGACGTTCGAAACTCATCTCAGGCTCCTGACACTCGTTGAATTTCACTCCATGGACTCAAAGGAAGCCTTTCTCACCACCTTCTCCCCTTCTGGCAGTTTCTGGCGCTTTTGGACACAAGTTCCAGTTTTGGTCTCTTTCGGTCCTGTTTTGCTTACCGGCAAAGGAAGACATGCGAAACTCATCTCAGGCCACTGAAACTCCTTGAATATCACTCCTTGAACTCAAACGAAGGCTTTCTCACGACCTTGTCCCCTTCTGGCAGTTTTTGGCGCCGTTGGACCCAAGTTCCAATTTTGGTCTCTTTTGGTCCCCTTTTGCTTCCCGGCAAAGGAAGACGTGCGAAACTCGTCTCAGGCCACTGAAACTCCTTGAATATCACACAATGGACTCAAAGGAAGCCTTTCTCACCACTTTCTTCCCTTCTGGCACTTTCTGGCGCTTTTGGACCCAAGTTCCAGTTTTAGTCTCTTTTGGTCCCCTTTTGCTTACCGACAAAGGGAGACTTGTGAAACTCGTCTAGGCAACTGAAACACCTTGAATATCACTCTAGGACTCAAAGGAAGGTTTTCTTACCACCTTCTCCCCTTCTGGCAGTTTCTGTCGCCTTTGCACCCAAGTTCCAGTTTTGGTCTTTTTTAGTCCCCTTTTGCTTGCTTGCAAAGGAAGATGTGCGAAACTCGAGTCAAGCCACTGAAACTACTTGAATATCACTCCTAGGACTCAAAGGAAGCCTTTCTAAACACCTTCTCCCCTTATGTCACTTTCTGGCGCCTTTGGACCCAAGTTCCAGTTTTGGTCTCTTTTGGTCCCCTTTTGCTTACCGGCAAAGGAAGATGTGCGAAACTCGTCTCAGGTCACCGAAACACATTGAATATCACTCCATGGCCTCAAAGGAAGGCTTTCTCACCACCTTCTCCCCTTCTGGCACTTTCTGGCGTCTTTGGACCTAAGTTCTAGTTTTTGTCTCTTTTGGTCCTCTTTTGCTTACCGGCAAAGGAAGACGTACGAAACTCGTCTCAAGCCACTGAAACTACTTGAATATCACTCTTAGGACTCAAAGGAAGGCTTTCTCTCCACCTTCTCCCCTTCTTGCACTTTCTGGCGCCTTTGGACCCAAGATCCAGTTTTGGTCTCTTTTGGTCCCCTTTTGCTTGCTGGCAAAGGAAGACGTGCGAAACTTGTTTTAGGCCACTGTAACTCCTCGAATATAACTCCATGGACACAAAGGAAGGCTTTCTAACCACTTTCTCCCCTCGGGCACTTTCTGGCGCCTTTGGACCCAAGTTTCAGTTTGGGCCTCTTTTGGTCCCCTTTTGCTTACCGGGAAAGGAAGACATGCGAAACTCGTCTCAGGCCACTGAAACTATGTGAATATCACTCCATCGACTCAAAGGAAGCCTTTCTCACCACCTTCTCCCCTTCTGTCACTTTCTGGCGCCTTTGGACCCAAGTTCCAGTTTTGGTCTCTTTTGTTCCCCTATTGCATACCGGCAAAGGAAGACGTGCGAAACTCATCTCAGGCCACTGTAACTCCTTGAATGTAACTCCATGCACACAAAGGAAGGCTTTCTTACCACCTTCTCCCCTTCTGGCACTTTCTGGCGCCTTTGGACCCAAGTTCTAGTTTTGGTCTCTTTTGGTCTCCTTTTGCTTGCTGGCAAAGGAAGACGTGCGAAACTAGTCTCAGGCCGCTGCAACTCCTTGAATATCACTCCATGGACTCAAAGGAAGCCTTTCTCACCACCTTCTCCCCTTCTGGCACTTTCTAGCGCCTTTGGACACAAGTTCCAATTTTGGTCTCTTTTGGACCCTTTTTGCTTACCGGCGAAGGAAGATGTGCGAAACTCGTCTCAGACCACTGAAACTCCTTGAATGTCACTCTTAGGACTCAAAGGAAGCCTTTCTCACCACCTTCTTCCCTTCTGGCACTTTCTGGCGCGTTTGAACCCAAGTTCCAGTTTTGGTCTCTTTTGCTTACCAGAAAAGGAAGACGTTCGAAACTCATCTCAGGCCCCTGAAACTCGTTGAATTTCACTCCATGGACTCAAAGGAAGCCTTTCTCACCACCTTCTCCCCTTCTGGCAGTTTCTGGCGCTTTTGGACACAAGTTCCAGTTTTGGTCTCTTTCGGTCCTGTTTTGCTTACCGGCAAAGGAAGACATGCGAAACTCATCTCAGGCCACTGAAACTCCTTGAATATCACTCCTTGAACTCAAACGAAGGCTTTCTCACGACCTTGTCCCCTTCTGGCAGTTTTTGGCGCCGTTGGACCCAAGTTCCAATTTTGGTCTCTTTTGGTCCCCTTTTGCTTCCCGGCAAAGGAAGACGTGCGAAACTCGTCTCAGGCCACTGAAACTCCTTGAATATCACACAATGGACTCAAAGGAAGCCTTTCTCACCACTTTCTTCCCTTCTGGCACTTTCTGGCGCTTTTGGACCCAAGTTCCAGTTTTAGTCTCTTTTGGTCCCCTTTTGCTTACCGACAAAGGGAGACTTGCGAAACTCGTCTAGGCAACTGAAACACCTTGAATATCACTCTAGGACTCAAAGGAAGGCTTTCTTACCACCTTCTCCCCTTCTGGCAGTTTCTGTCGCCTTTGCACCCAAGTTCCAGTTTTGGTCTTTTTTAGTCCCCTTTTGCTTTCTGGCAAAGGAACACGTGCGAAACTCGTCTCAGGCCACTGAAACTCTTTGAGTATCACTCCATGGACTCAAAGGAAGGCTTTCTCACCACCTTCTCCCTTTCTAGCACTTTCTAGGGCCTGTGGACCTAAGTTCCAATTTTGGTCTCTTTTTGCTTACAGGCAAAGGGAGACGTGCGAAACTTGTGTCAGGCCATTGAAAACTCCTTGAATTTCACTCCATGGACTCAAAGGAAGTCTTTCTCACCACCTTCTCCCCTTCTGTCACTTTCTGGCGCCTTTGGACCCAAGTTCCAATTTTGGTCTCTTTTGGTCCCCTTTTGCTTAACGGAAAAGCAAGACGTGCGAAACTCGTCTCAGGCCACTGAAACTCCTTGAATATAACACAATGGACTCAAAGGAAGCCTTTCTCACCACCTTCTCCCCTTCTGGCACTTTCTAGCGCCTTTGGACACAAGTTCCAGTTTTGGTCGCTTTTGGACCCTTTTTGCTTACAGGCAAAGGAAGATGTGTGAAACTAGTCTCAGGCCACTGCAACCCCTTGAATATCACTCCATGGACTCAGACGATGGCTTTCTCACGACCTTCTATCCTTCTGGCACTTTCTGGCGCCTTTGGACCTAAGTTCTAGTTTTGGTCTCTTTTGATCTCTTTTTGCTTGCTGGAAAATGAAGTCGCGCAAAACTAGTCTCAGGCCGCTGCAACTCCGTGAATATCACTCCATGGACTCAAAGGAAGCCTTTCTCACCACGTTCTCCCCTTCTGGCACTTTCTGGCGCCTTTGGACCCAAGTTCCAGTTTTGGTCTCCTTTGGTCCCTTTTTGCTTGTTGGCAAAGGAAGACGTGCGAAACTCGTTTCAAGCTACTGAAACTACTTGAATATCACTATTAGGACTCAAAGGAAGGCTTTCTCACCACCTTCTCCCCTTCTGGCACTTTTAGGCACCTTTGGACCCAAGTTCAAGTTTTGGTCTCCTTTGGTCCTCTTTTGCTTGTTGGCAAGGGAAGAAGTGCGAAACTCGTCTTAAGCCACTGAAACTATATGAATATCACTCCATGGACTCAAAGGAAGCCTTTCTCACCACCTTCTCCCCTTCTGTCACTTTCTGGCGCCTTTGGACCCAAGTTCCAGTTTTGGTCTCTTTTGTTCCCCTATTGCTTACCGGCAAAGGAAGACATGCAAAACTCGTCTCACGCCGCTGAAACTCCTTGAATATCACTCCATGGACTAAAAGGAAGGCTTTCTCACCACCTTCTCCCCTTCTGGCACATTCCGGCGCCTTTGGACCCAAGTTCTAATTTTGGTCTCTTTTGGTCCCTTTTTGCTTACTGGCAAAGGAAGACATGCGAAACTAGTCTCAGACCACTGAAACTCCTTGAATATCACTCCATGGACTCAAAGGAAGGCTTTCTTACCACCTTCTCCCTTTCTGGCACTTTCTGGCGCCTTTGGACCAAGTTCTAGTTTTGGTCTATTTTGGTTCCCTTTTGCTTACCGGCGAAGGAAGATGTGCGAAACTCGTCTCAGACCACTGAAACTCCTTGAATATCACTCTTAGGACTCAAAGGAAGCCTTTCTCACCACCTCCTTCCTTTCTGGCACTTTCTGGCGCGTTTGAACCCAAGTTCCAGTTTTGGTCTCTTTTGCTTACCAGAAAAGGAAGACGTTCGAAACTCGTCTCAGGCCACTGAAACTCCTTGAATATCACTCCATGGACTCAAAGGAAGCCTTTCTCACCACCTTCTCCCTTTCTGGCACTTTTTAGGGCCTTTGGACCCAAGTTCCAGTTTTGGTCTGTTTTGGTCCCCTTTTGCTTACCGGCAAAGGAAGACGTGCAAAACTCGTCTCAGGCCATTGAAACTCCTTGAATTTCACTCCATGGACTCAAAGGAAGCCTTTCTCACCACCTTCTCTCGTTCTGGCACTTTCTGGCGCCTTTGGACCTAAGTTCTAGTTTTGGACTCTTTTGGTCCCCTTTTGCTTACCGACAAAGGGAGACTTGCGAAACTCGTCTAGGCCACTGAAACTCCTTGAATATCACTCCTGGGACTCAATGTGCAAGGGCAAGAAAAGGAAAGGAGGTGTTGCATCTTTGAAATACCTTAGGGGGCAAGGGAAGTTGAATAAGAGACATGCAAAGTGGGTAGAATTCTTAGAGCAATTTCCTTATGTAATAAAGCATAAGAAAGGTAAAGGAAATATAGTTGCTGATGCATTATCTAGGAGATATACCTTATTTTGCTTTAATGGAAACGAAGATGTTAGGATTTGAATCAATGAAAGACATGTACCATGATGATATTGATTTTGGTCCTATATACTTGAAATGTGAAAAAGCTGCATGTGATGGTTTCTAGGTTTGATGGATACATGATTAAAAATAACAAGTTGTGTGTGCCTAAAAGTTCAATTAGGGAATTGCTTGTTAAGGAAGCATATTGTGGTGGATTAATGGGACACTTTGGGGTACAAAAGACCTTAGCCATGTTGCAAGAACACTTTTATTGGCCAAAAATGAAGCATGATGTAAACCAATTCTGCATTAAATGTGTTGAGTGCAGAAAGGCTAAGTCTAAGGTATTGCCACAAGGTTTGTATTCTCCTCTCCCTATACCTGAGCATCCTTGGATTGATGTGTCTATAGATTTTGTGTTAGGGCTGCCTAGGACTCAAAGTGGTAAGGATTCCATCTTTGTAGTTGTAGATAGGTTCTCTAAAATGGCACATTTCATTCCTTATAAAAAAGTTGATGATGCTTGTCATGTGGCAGATTTGTTTTTTAGGGAAGTAGTGAGATTGCATGGACTCCCTAGAAGTGTGGTAAGTGATAGAGATAGCAAGTTCTTAAGTCATTTTTGGAGAACTTTGTGGGGTAAGTTAGGTACTAAACTTCTCTTTTCTACTACTTGTCACCCACAAACAAATGGGCAAACAGAGGTAGTGAATAGGACTTTAGGGACTTTGCTTAGAGCAATTTTAAAGAAAAATTTAAAATCTTGGGAATTATGCTTACCACATGTAGAATTTGCTTATAATAAGGCTGTACATTCCACTACAAAATGCTCTCCTTTTGAAATTGTTTATGGTTTTAATCCATTAACCCCTCTTGATTTGATTTCTATGCCTAACATCTTTGTGTTTAAGCATAAGGAAGGAGTTGCCAAAGCTGATTTTGTTAAAAAGATTCATGAACAGGTAAAAGCTCAAATTGAGAAGAAAACTGAATCTTATGCTAAACAAGCTAATAAGGGCCGAAAGAAAATGGTTTTTCAACCTGGTGATTGGGTGTGGGTACATTTCAGAAAAAGAAAGATTTCCTGAACAAAGGAAATCAAAACTTCACCCAAGAGGAGATGGACCTTTTAGAGTCTTGAATAAGATTGGTGACAATGCATATAAGATAGAACTTCCAGGTGAGTATAACGTAAGTTCAACCTTTAATGTTGCTGATCTTTCTTTGTTTGATGTAGGAGAAGATTTGAGGACAAATCCAATTGAAGAGGGAGGGAATGATGGAGACCATATATTAGAGGGACCTAACGATCTAGGCAATTTGGAGGAGCATGACAATGATTCAAAGGCTCTTGAAGGCATTGGAGGTCCAATGACAAGGGCAAGAGCAAGAAAAGCAAAGGAGGTGTTGCATCAACTCATGGTCAAGCATTTTGGAGAGAAGGAACCACCTTTACAAGTACAGCCCAAGTTTGTGTCATATACATGCTTAGAAGATAACAAGACAATTTGTTTTGTTTGCATTGACAAGAACAAGAGGAAGGCTCAAGTGGTCAAGAACGCAATGTTAAAGGAGAGTTAGGAGTTGAAGGTCATGGGTTCAAGTCCTAGCTTTGCACATTTGAAGGCTTTGTATCATTTTATTTTAATTATCATATTGGTCTTATGCTGACCAGATTTTAGCAAGGATTTAAGAGTTTTTGGACTGAATAAAAAAAAATTCCTTTTTCTCTAAGTGTGAAGCTTGAGAACCTAGAGAGTGATTCTCTATTCCTTGAGTGATTCAAGGGCTGTTTCTTGTTATTTTTCTAAGGTAAGTTGTTAATTGAATTCCTTTGTGTGTGATGCCATGGAATTCCTTTAATTTCTCTTAATTTTCGTTTTTATTCTTTGCTGATTTCGTTTTCCCAAATCTCATTAACCCTAAACCATTTAATCTTGATTGAGTTGCCTTTCTGGGTTTATTTTGGTCTCCCTTTGCTTACCGGCAAAGGGAGACGTGTGAAACTCGTCTCAGGCCACTGAAAACTCTTTGAATATCACTCCATGGACTCAAAGGAAACCTTTCTCACCATCTTCTCCCCTTCTAGCACTTTCTGGCGCTTTTGGACCCGAGTTCTAGTTTTGGTCCCCTTTGCTTACCGGCACATGAAGACGTGCGAAACTCATCTCAGGCCACTGAAACACCTTCAATATCACACAATGGACTCAAAGGAGGCTATTCTCACCACCTTCAGCCCTTCTAGCACTCTCTAGCACCTTTGGATCCAAGTTCAAGTTTTAGTCTCTTTTGGTCCCCTTTTGCTTACCGACAACGGGAGACTTACGAAACTCGTCTAGGCCACTTAAACTCCTTGAATATCACTCCTAGGACTCAAAGGAAGGCTTTCTTACTACCTTCTCCCCTTCTGGCACTTTCTGGGGCCTTTGGACCCAAGTTCCAGTTTTGGTCTCTTTTGGTCCCCTTTTGCTTACCGGCAAAGGAAGACGTGCGAAGCTCATCTCAGGCCACAGAAACTCCTTGAATATCACTCCATGGACTCAAAGGAAGGCTTTCTCACCACCTTCTCCCCTTCTGGCACTTTCTAGGCCTTTGGACCCAAGTTCTAGTTTTGGTTTCTTTTGGTCCCCTTTTGCTTACCGACAAAGGAAGACGTGCGAAACTCGTCTCAGACCACTGAAATTCCTTGAATATCACTCCATGGACTCAAAGGAAGGCTTTCTCACCACCTTCTCCCCTTCTGGCACTTTCTAGGCCTTTGGACCCGAGTTCTAGTTTTGGTTTCTTTTGGTCCCCTTTTGCTTACCGGCAAAGGAAGACGTGCGAAACTCGTCTCAGACCACTGAAACTCCTTGAATATCACTCCATGGACTCAAAGGAAACCTTTCTCACCATCTTCTCCCCTTCTAGCACTTTCTGGCGCCTTTGGACCCAAGTTCCAGTTTTGGTCTCTTTTTGCTTACCGGCAAAGGGAGACGTGCGAAACTCGTCTTAGACCACTGAAATTCCTTGAATATCACTCCATGGACTCAAAGGAAGGCTTTCTCACCACCTTCTCCCCTTCTGGCACTTTCTGGCGCCTTTGGACCCATGTTCTAATTTTGGTCTCTTTTGGTCCCCTTTTGCTTACCGGGAAAGGAAGAGGTGCAAAACTCATCTCAAGCCACTGAAACTCCTTGAATATCATTCCATAAACTGAAAGGAAGGCTTTCTCACAACCTTCTTCCCTTCTGGCACTTTCTTTCGCCTTTGGACCCAAGTTCTAGTCTTGGTCTCTTTTGGTCCCCTTTTGCTTACTAGCAAAGGGAGACTTGCGAAACTCGTCTAGGCCACTGAAACTCCTTGAATATCACTCCTAGGACAAAAAGGAAGGCTTTCTCACCATCTTCTCCCCTTCTGGCACTTTCTGGCGCCTTTGGACCCATGTTCTAATTTTGGTCTCTTTTGGTCCCCTTTTGCTTACCGGGAAAGGAAGACGTGCGAAACTCGTCTCAAGCCACTAAAAACTCCTTGAATATCACTCCATGGACTCAAAGGAAACCTTTCTCACCACCTTCTCCCCTTCTGGCATTTTCTGGCGCCTTTGGACCTAAGTTCCAGTTTTGGTCTCCTTTGGTCCCCTTTTGCTTACCGGCAAAGAAGGACGTGTGAAGCTCGTCTTTCTTAAAGGAAGCCTTTCTCAAAGTGCCAGAAGGGGGTGGTGAGAAAGCCTTCCTTTGAGTCCATGGAGTGATATTCAAGGAGTTTCAGTGGTCTGAGACGAGTATCGCACGTCTTCCTTTGCCAGTAAGCAAAAGGGGACCAAAAGAGACCAAAACTACAACTTGGGTCCAAAGGCGCCAGAAACTGCCAGAACAGGAGAAGGTGGTGAGAAAGGCTTCCTTTGAGTCCATGGAGTGATATTCAAGGAGTTTTAGTGGCCTGAGACAAGTTTCGCACGTCTTTCTTTGCCGGTAAGTAAAAGGAGACCAAAAGAGACCAAAACTGAAACTTAGGTCCAAAGGCGCCAGAAAGTGCTAGAAGGGGAGAAGGTGGTGAGAAAGCCTTCGTTTGAGTCCCAGGAGTGATATTCAAGAAGTTTCAGTGGCCTGAGACGAGTTTCGCACGTCTTCCTTTGCTAGTAAGCAAAAGGGGACCAAAAGAGACCAAGACTAGAACTTGGGTCCAAAGGCGCAAGAAAGTGCCAGAAGGGAAGAAGGTTGTGAGAAAGCCTTCCTTTCAGTTCATGGAATGATATTCAAGGAGTTTCAGTGGCTTGAGATGAGTTTTGCACCTCTTCCTTTCTCGGTAAGCAAAAGGGGACCAAAAGAGGCCAAAATTAGAACATGGGTCCAAAGGCGCCAGAAAGTGCCAGAAGGGGAGAAGGTGGTGAGAAAGCCTTCCTTTGAGTCCATGGAGTGATATTCAAGGAATTTCCGTGGCCTGAGAGTAGTTTCGCACGTCTTCCTTTGCTGGTAAGCAAAAGGGGACCAAAGAGACCAAAACTGGAATTTGGGTCCCAATGCCCCAGAAAGTGCCAGAAAGGGGGAAAGGTAGTGAGAAACCTTCTTTTGAGTCCTTGGAGTGATATTCAAGAAGTTTCAGTGGCCTGACACTAGTTTCGCACGTCTTCCTTTACTGGTAAGCAAAAAGGGAGCAAAAGAGACCAAAATTAGAACTTGGGTCGAAAGACGCTACAAAGTGCCAGAAGGGGAGAAGGTGGTGAGAAAGCCTTCCTTTGAGTCCATGGAGTGATATTCAAGGAGTTTCAGTGGCCTGAGACGAGTTTCGAACGTCTTCCTTTCACGGTAAGCATAAGGGGACCAAAAGAGACCAAAACTGGAACTTAGGTCTAAAGGCGCCAGAATGTTCCAGAAGGGAAGAAGGTGGTGAGAAAGCCTTCCTTTCAGTCCTTGGAGTGATATTCAAGGAGTTTCAGTGGCCTGAGACGAGTTTCGCAGGTGTTCCTTTCCCGGTAAGCAAAAGGGGACCAAAAGAGTCCAAAATTAGAACTTGGATCCAAAGGTGCCAGAAACTGCCAGAACGGGAGAAGGTGGTGAGAAAGGCTTCCTTTGAGTCCATGGAGTGATATTCAAGGAGTTTCTGTGGCCTGAGACGAGTTTCGCACGTCTTTTTTGCCGGTAAGCAAAAGGAGACCAAAAGAGAGCAAAACTGAAACTTGGGTCCAAAGGCGCCAGAAAGTGCTAGAAGGGGAGAAGTGATGAGGATATGACCATGAGCAAAGGCAAGGATCCTCTTGAAGGACTTGGAGGACCTATGACAAGGGCTAGAGCAAGGAGAGCCAAGGACAAAAGACCAAGGTTGTGAATTGCATCATGGCCCAAATGGAGAAGAACTAAGGTGCCACTTTGCTTCAGTTTTTAAGTTTTTAATTTGTTTTAAATAATGGCCCAATCCTTTGTAAAGTTGGCTGACCAAATTATGTTTTGCGGTTAATCAACTAATGGGCTTTGGTTTGGTTTTATTTCAAGTTGTAATAAGGGCCCAATTGGCAACTTAGGCATCAGCCTTTGGGAGACCAAGAGGCGCATAGCTAGTGGCTGTTGGGTGACTTTTTGGTTGCCACAATTTCAGTTACAATCAGCCATCAAGTAGTTTTATTTCCTAGCTTAGTGGATCATTATCTAAGTGGAATAAATTTTCCGTTACGGAACCTTTGTAATTCTGATGGTAAAGCTTCTATATAAGCTGAACCATTCTTATCAATAAGACAAGTTAAGTTTGATTCAGAAATATTAGAGTTTATCTCTTTTATCTTAGTGAGAGTGATTCTCCTAAGTTCTTGAGTGATTCAAGAACAACTTGGCTGTATCAAAGGGCTTTCACATCCCTTTGTGTGTTGCCTTCCTTGGAAAGAGTGATTCTTTCCTTCCCCCATTCAATTCTTCACCAAAATTCCAAAAAAACTCAAATCTGCCCAGAATTATCTCGTTATCATAACTCTCATTCTACTCAGCCAAATCGAGTGATTCTTGAGCCTAAATTGAATTTCAGAACGAGAACTTTCACATCGTTTTGGAATCACCTCAATTGGAGTTATATAGCTCGAGATACCGTCATTTCTAAAATTCTGTCCAGCCACCACCAAACCAGCGTTTTTGGTTCCTTTTTCACTCATTTTCACACCATGGACCAACACCTAATTTGCCCAGAAATTCATCACTAAATTTTCAAATTTTTCTACAAGGTTCTAACCCTAAAGATCTTAAGTCAGCCCTTGTGCAAATGGGGTTCATATCAAGAAAGTGGTGAGAAAGACTTCGTTTGAGTCCTAGGAGTGATATTCAAGGAGTTTCAGTATCCTGAGACGAGTTTCGCACGTCTTCCTTTGCCAGTAAGCAAAAGGGGACCAAAAGAGACCAAAACTAGAACTTGCGTCCAAAGGCACAAGAAAGTGCCAGAAGGGAAGAAGGTGGTAAGAAAGCCTTCCTTTCAGTCCATGGAATGATATTCAAGGAGTTTCAGTGGCTTGAGACAAGTTTCGCATCTCTTCCTTTCCCGGTAAGCAAAAGGGGACCAAAAGAGACCAAAATTGGGTCCAATGGCGTCAGAAAGTGCCAGAAGGGGAGAAGGTGGTGAGAAAGCCTTCCTTTGAGTCCATGGAGTGATATTCAAGGAATTTCAGTGGCCTGAGACTAGTTTCGCACGTCTTCCTTTGCCGGTAAGCAAAAAGGGAGCAAAAGAGACCAAAATTAGAACTTGGGTCCAAAGACGTTACAAAGTGCCACAAGGGGAGAAGGTGGTGAGAAAGGCTTCCTTTGAGTCCACGGAGTGATATTCAAGGAGTTTCAGTGGCTTGAGACGAGTTTCGCACGTCTTCCTTTGCCGGTAAGCAAAAGGGGACCAAAACTGCAACTTGGGTCCAAAGACACCAGAAAGTGCCAGAAGGGAGAAGGTTATGTGAAAGCTTTCCTTTGAGTCGATGGAGTGATATTCAAGGAGTTTCAGTGGCCTAATACGAGTTTCGCACTTCTTCCTTTCCCGGTAAGCAAAAGGGGACCAAAAGAGACCAAAACTAGAACTTGGGTCCAAAGACGCTACAAAGTGCCAGAAGGGGAGAAGGTGGTGAGAAAGCCTTCCTTTGAGTCCATGGAGTGATGTTCAAGGAGTTTCAGTGGTCTGAGACTAGTTTCATACGTCTTCCTTTGCCGGTAAGCAAAAGGGGAACAAAAGACACCAAAATTAGAACTTGGGTCCAAAGGCACCAGAATGTGCTAGAAGGAGAGAAGGTGGTGAGAAAGCCTTCGTTTGAGTCCTAGGAGTGATCTTCAAGTAGTTTCAGTGGCTTGAAACGAGTTTGGCACATCTTCCTTTGCCGATAAGCAAAATGGGACTAAAAGAGACCAAAATTAGAAGTTGGGCCCAAAGGCGCCGAAATGTCCCAGAAGGAGAGAAGGTGGTGAGAAAGCCTTCGTTTTGAGTCCATGGAGTGATATTCAAGGAGTTTCAGTGGCTTGAGACAAGTTTCGTACGTCTTCCTTTGCTGGTAAGCAAAAGGAGACCAAAACTAGAACTTGGGTCCAAAGGCGCCAGAAAGTGCCAGAACGGGAGAAGGTGGTGAGAAAGGCTTCCTTTGAGTCCATGGAGTGATATTCATGGAGTTTCAGTAGCCTAAGACGAGTTTTGGACGTCTTCCTTTCACGGTAAGCATAAGGGGACCAAAAGAGACCAAAACTGGAACTTGGGTCCAATAACGCCAGAATGTTCCAGAAGGGAAGAAGGTGGTGAGAAAGGCTTCCTTTGAGTCCATGGAGTGATATTCAAGGAGTTTCAGTAGCCTGAGACAAGTTTCGCACGTCTTCCTTTCCCGGTAATCAAAAGGGGACCAAAAGAGACCAAAATTACAACTTTCGTCCAAAGGCGCCGGAATGTGCCAGAAGGAGAGAAGGTGGTGAGAAAGCGTTCGTTTGAGTCCATAGTGATATTCAAGGAGTTTCAGTGGCCTGAGACAAGTTATGTACGTCTTCCTTTGCCAGGAAGCAAAAGGAGACCAAAGGAGACCAAAACTAGAACTTGGGTCCATAGGCGCAAAAAAGTGCCAGAACGAGAGAAGGTGGTGAGAAAGGCTTCCTTTGAGTCCATCGAGTGATATTCAAGGAGTTTCAGTAGCCTAAAACGTGTTTTGCACGTCTTCCTTTCACGGTAAGCATAAGGGGACCAAAAGAGACCAAAACTGGAACTTCGGTCCAAAGGCGCCAGAATATTCCAGAAGGGAAGAAGGTGGTGAGAAAGCCTTCCTTTCAGTCCATGGAGTGATATTCAAGGAGTTTCAGTGGCTTGAGAGGAGTTTCGCACCTCTTCCTTTCCTGGTAAGCAAAAGGGGACCAAAAGAGACCAAATTTACAACTTGGGTCCAATGGCGCCAGAAAGTGCCAGAAGGGGAGAAGGTGGTGAGAAAGCCTTCCTTTGAGTCCATGGAGTGATATTCAAGGAATTTCAGTGGCCTGAGACTAGTTTCGCACGTCTTCCTTTGCTGGTAAGCAAGAGGGGACCAAAGAGACCAAAACTGGAATTTGGGTCCCAATGCCCCAGAAAGTGACAGAAAGGGGGAAAGGTAGTGAGAAACCTTCTTTTGAGTCCTTGGAGTGATATTCAAAAAGTTTCAGTGGCCTAACACTAGTTTCGCACGTCTTCCTTTCCCGGTAAGCAAAAGGGGACCAAAAGAGACCAAAACTAGAACTTGGGTCCAAAGACGCTACAAAGTGCCAGAAGGGGAGAAGGTGGTGAGAAAGCCTTCCTTTGAGTCCATGGATTGATATTCAAGGAGTTTCAGTGGTCTGAGACTAGTTTCGCACGTCTCCCTTTGCAGGTAAGCAAAAGGGGACCAAAAGACACCAAAATTCGAACTTGGGTCCAAAGGCGCCGGAATGTGCCAGAAGGAGAGAAGGTGGTGAGAAAGCCTTCGTTTGAGTCCTAGGAGTGATCTTCAAGTAGTTTCAGTGGCTTGAGACGAGTTTCACACGTCTTCCTTTGCCGGGAAGCAAAAGGGGACCAAAAGAGACCAAAACTGGAACTTGTGTGCAAAGGCCCCAGAAAGTGCCAGAAGGGAAAAAGGTGGTGAGAAAGCCTTCCATTGAGTCAATGGAGTGATATTCAAGGAGTTTCAGTGGCCTGAGACGAGTTTCGCACGTCTTGCTTTCCCAGTAAGCAAAAGGGGACCAAAAGAGACCAAAATTAGAACTTGGGTCCAAAGGCACCGGAATGTGCCAGAAGGGGAGAAGGCGGTGAGAAAGCCTTCTTTTCAGTCCATGGAGTGATATTCAAGGAGTTTCAGTGGCCTGAGACTAGTTTCGCACGTGTTCCTTTGCCGATAAGCAAAAGGAGACCAAAAGATACCAAAATTAGAACTTGGGTCCAAAGGCGCTGGAATGTGCCAGAAGGAGAGAAGGTGGTGAGAAAGCCTTAGTTTGAGTCCATGGAGTGATATTCAAGGAGTTTTAGTGGCCTGAGACAAGTTTCGTACGTCTTCCTTTGCCGGTAAGCAAAAGGAGAGCAAAGGAGACCAAAACTAGAACTTGGGTCTAAAGACGCCAGAAAGTGCCAGAACGAGAGACGGTGGTGAGAAAGGCTTCCTTTGAGTCCATGGAGTGATATTCAAGGAGTTTTAGTAGCCTAATACGAGTTTCGCACGTCTTCCTTTCACGGTAAGCATAAGGGGACCAAAAGAGACCAAAACTGGAACTTGGGTCCAAAGGCGCCAGAATATTCCAGAAGGGAAGAAGGTGGTGAGAAAGCCTTCCTTTCAGTCCACGGAGTGATAGTCAAGGAGTTTCTGTGGCCTGAGACTAGTTTCGCACGTCTTCCTTTGCCGCTAAGCATAAGGGGACCAAAAGAGTCCAAAATTAGAACTTGGGTCCAAAGGCACCGGAATGTGCCAGAAGGGGAGTTGGCTGTGAGAAAGCCTTCCTTTGAGTCCATGGAGTTATATTCAAGGGGTTTCAGTGGCCTGAGACTAGTTTCGCACGTCTTCTTTCGCCGGTAAGCAAAAGGGGACCAAAAGAGACCAAAATTAGAACTTGGGTCCAAAGGCGCCGGAATGTGCCAGAAGGAGAGAAGGTGGTGAGAATGCCTTCGTTTGAGTCCTAGGAGTGATCTTCAAGTAGTTTCAGTGGCTTGAGACGAGTTTCACACGTCTTCCTTTGCCGGGAAGCAAAAGGGGACCAAAAAAGACCAAAACTGGAACTTGTGTGCAAAGGCCCCAGAAAGTGCCAGAAGGGAAAAAGGTGGTGAGAAAGCCTTCCATTGAGTCCATGGAGTGATATTCAAGGAGTTTCAGTGGCCTGAGACGAGTTTCGCACGTCTTGCTTTCCCGGTAAGCAAAAGGGGACCAAAAGAGACCAAATTTACAACTTGGGTCCAATGGCGCCAGAAAGTGCCAGAAGGGGAGAAGGTGGTGAGAAAGCCTTCCTTTGAGTCCATGGAGTGATATTCAAGGAATTTCAGTGGCCTGAGACTAGTTTCGCACGTCTTCCTTTGCTGGTAAGCAAGAGGGGACCAAAGAGACCAAAACTGGAATTTGGGTCCCAATGCCCCAGAAAGTGACCGAAAGGGGGAAAGGTAGTGAGAAACCTTCTTTTGAGTCCTTGGAGTGATATTCAAAAAGTTTCAGTGGCCTAACACTAGTTTCGCACGTCTTCCTTTCCCGGTAAGCAAAAGGGGACCAAAAGAGACCAAAACTAGAACTTGGGTCCAAAGACGCTACAAAGTGCCAGAAGGGGAGAAGGTGGTGAGAAAGCCTTCCTTTGAGTCCATGGATTGATATTCAAGGAGTTTCAGTGGTCTGAGACTAGTTTCGCACGTCTTCCTTTGCAGGTAAGCAAAAGGGGACCAATAGACACCAAAATTCGAACTTGGGTCCAAAGGCGCCGGAATGTGCCAGAAGGAGAGAAGGTGGTGAGAAAGCCTTCGTTTGAGTCCTAGGAGTGATCTTCAAGTAGTTTCAGTGGCTTGAGACGAGTTTCACACGTCTTCCTTTGCCGGGAAGCAAAAGGGGACCAAAAAAGACCAAAACTGGAACTTGTGTGCAAAGGCCCCAGAAAGTGCCAGAAGGGAAAAAGGTGGTGAGAAAGCCTTCCATTGAGTCCATGGAGTGATATTCAAGGAGTTTCAGTGGCCTGAGACGAGTTTCGCACGTCTTGCTTTCCCGGTAAGCAAAAGGGGACCAAAAGAGACCAAAATTAGAACTTGGGTCCAAAGGCACCGGAATGTGCCAGAAGGGGAGAAGGCGGTGAGAAAGCCTTCCTTTCAGTCCATGGAGTGATATTCAAGGAGTTTCAGTGGCACGAGACTAGTTTCGCACGTGTTCCTTTGCCGATAAGCAAAAGGAGACCAAAAGAGACCAAAATTAGAACTTGGGTCCAAAGGCGCCGGAATGTGCCAGAAGGAGAGAAGGTGGTGAGAAAGCCTTCGTTTGAGTCCTAGGAGTGATCTTCAAGTAGTTTCAGTGGCTTGAGACGAGTTTCACACGTCTTCCTTTGCCGGGAAGCAAAAGGGGACCAAAAGAGACCAAAACTGGAACTTGTGTGCAAAGGCCCCAGAAAGTGCCAGAAGGGAAAAAGGTGGTGAGAAAGCCTTCCATTGAGTCCATGGAGTGATATTCAAGGAGTTTCAGTGGCCTGAGACGAGTTTCGCACGTCTTGCTTTCCCGGTAAGCAAAAGGGGACCAAAAGAGACCAAAATTAGAACTTGGGTCCAAAGGCACCCGAATGTGCCAGAAGGGGAGAAGGCGGTGAGAAAGCCTTCCTTTCAGTCCATGGAGATATTCAAGGAGTTTCAGTGGCCTGAGACTAGTTTCGCACGTGTTCCTTTGCCGATAAGCAAAAGGAGACCAAAAGATACCAAAATTAGAACTTGGGTCCAAAGGCGCTGGAATGTGCCAGAAGGAGAGAAGGTGGTGAGAAAGCCTTCGTTTGAGTCCATGGAGTGATATTCAAGGAGTTTTAGTGGCCTGAGACAAGTTTCGTACGTCTTCCTTTGCCGGTAAGCAAAAGGAGAGCAAAGGAGACCACAACTAGAACTTGGGTCTAAAGATGCCAGAAAGTGCCAGAACGAGAGACGGTGGTGAGAAAGGCTTCCTTTGAGTCCATGGAGTGATATTCAAGGAGTTTCAGTAGCCTAATACGAGTTTCGCACGTCTTCCTTTCACGGTAAGCATAAGGGGACCAAAAGAGACCAAAGCGGAACTTGGGTCCAAAGGCGCCGAGAATATTCCAGTAGGGAAGAAGGTGGTGAGAAAGCCTTCCTTTCAGTCCACGGAGTGATATTCAAGGAGTTTCTGTGGCCTGAGACTAGTTTCGCACGTCTTCCTTTGCCGCTAAGCATAAGGGGATCAAAA
Organism: Abrus pulchellus subsp. cantoniensis; assembly: GCA_024086825.1. NCBI lineage: Eukaryota > Viridiplantae > Streptophyta > Magnoliopsida > Fabales > Fabaceae > Abrus > Abrus pulchellus. The sequence continues at coordinate 931,474 of CM044057.1, read as the reverse complement.
GAGTCCAAAATTAGAACTTGGGTCCAAAGGCACCGGAATGTGCCAGAAGGGGAGTTGGCTGTGAGAAAGCCTTCCTTTGAGTCCATGGAGTTATATTCAAGGAGTTTCAGTGGCCTGAGACTAGTTTCGCACGTCTTCTTTCGCCGGTAAGCAAAAGGGGACCAAAAGAGACCAAAATTAGAACTTGGGTCCAAAGGCGCCGGAATGTGCCAGAAGGAGAGAAGGTGGTGAGAAAGCCTTCGTTTGAGTCCTAGGAGTGATCTTCAAGTAGTTTCAGTGGCTTGAGACGAGTTTCACACGTCTTCCTTTGCCGGGAAGCAAAAGGGGACCAAAAGAGACCAAAACTGGAACTTGTGTGCAAAGGCCCCAGAAAGTGCCAGAAGGGAAAAAGGTGGTGAGAAAGCCTTCCATTGAGTCCATGGAGTGATATTCAAGGAGTTTCAGTGGCCTGAGACGAGTTTCGCACGTCTTGCTTTCCCGGTAAGCAAAAGGGGACCAAAAGAGACCAAAATTAGAACTTGGGTCCAAAGGCACCGGAATGTGCCAGAAGGGGAGAAGGCGGTGAGAAAGCCTTCCTTTCAGTCCATGGAGTGATATTCAAGGAGTTTCAGTGGCCTGAGACTAGTTTCGCACGTGTTCCTTTGCCGATAAGCAAAAGGAGACCAAAAGAGACCAAAATTAGAACTTGGGTCCAAAGGCGCCGGAATGTGCCAGAAGGAGAGAAGGTGGTGAGAAAGCCTTCGTTTGAGTCCTAGGAGTGATCTTCAAGTAGTTTCAGTGGCTTGAGGCGAGTTTCACACGTCTTCCTTTGCCGGGAAGCAAAAGGGGACCAAAAGAGACCAAGACCGGAACTTGTGTGCAAAGGCCCCGAGAAAGTGCCGTAAGGGAAAAAGGTGGTGAGAAAGCCTTCCATTGAGTCCATGGAGTGATATTCAAGGAGTTTCGGTGGCTCGAGACGAGTTTCGGACGTCTTGCTTTCCCGGTAAGCAAAAGGGGACCAAAAGAGACCAAAATTAGAACTTGGGTCCAAAGGCACCGGAATGTGCCAGAAGGGGAGAAGGCGGTGAGAAATCCTTCCATTGAGTCCATGGAGTGATATTCAAGGAGTTTCAGTGGCCTGAGACTAGTTTCGCACCTCTTCCTTTCCCGGTAAGGAAAAGGGGACCAAAAGAGACCAAATTTACAACTTGGGTCCAATGGCACCAGAAAGTGCCAGAAGGGGAGAAGGTGGTGAGAAAGCCTTCCTTTGAGTCCATGGAGTGATATTCAAGGAATTTCGTGGCACGAGACTAGTTTCGCACGTCTTCCTTTCTTTGGTAAGCAAGAGGGGACCAAAGAGACCAAAATTGGAATTTGGGTCCCAATGCCCCAGAAAGTGACAGAAAGGGGGAAAGGTAGTGAGAAACGTTCTTTTGAGTCCTTGGAGTGATATTCAAGTAGTTTCAGTGGCTTGCGACGAGTTTCGCACGTCTTCCTTTGCCGGTAAGCAAAAGGGGACCAAAAGAGACCAAAACTGGAACTTGGGTCCAAAGGCGCCAGAATTTTCCAGAAGGGAAGAAGGTGGTGAGAAAGCCTTACTTTCAGTCCATGGAGTGATATTCAAGGAGTTTCAGTGGCCTAAGATGATTTTCGCACGTCTTCTTTTCCCGATAACCAAAAGGGGACCAAAAGAGACCAAAATTGGGTCCAATGGCGCCAGAAAGTGCCAGAAGGGGAGAAGGTGGTGAGAAAGCCTTTCTTTGAGTCCATGGAGTGATATTGAAGCAGTTTCAGTGGCTTGAGACGAGTTTCGCACGTCTTCTTTCGCCGGTAAGCAAAAGGGGACCAAAAGAGACCAAAATTAGAACTTGGGTCCAAAGGCGCCGGAATGTGCCAGAAGGAAAGAAGGTGGTGAGAAAGCCTTCGTTTGAGTCCTAGGAGTGATCTTCAAGTAGTTTCAGTGGCTTGAGACGAGTTTCACACGTCTTCCTTTGCCGGGAAGCAAAAGGGGACCAAAAGAGACCAAAACTGGAACTTGTGTGCAAAGGCCCCAGAAAGTGCCAGAAGGGAAAAAGGTGGTGAGAAAGCCTTCCATTGAGTCCATGGAGTGATATTCAAGGAGTTTCAGTGGCCTGAGACGAGTTTCGCACGTCTTGCTTTCCCGGTAAGCAAAAGGGGACCAAAAGAGACCAAAATTAGAACTTGGGTCCAAAGGCACCGGAATGTGCCAGAAGGGGAGAAGGCGGTGAGAAAGCCTTCCTTTCAGTCCATGGAGTGATATTCAAGGAGTTTCAGTGGCCTGAGACTAGTTTCGCACGTGTTCCTTTGCCGATAAGCAAAAGGAGACCAAAAGAGACCAAAATTAGAACTTGGGTCCAAAGGCGCCGGAATGTGCCAGAAGGAGAGAAGGTGGTGAGAAAGCCTTCGTTTGAGTCCTAGGAGTGATCTTCAAGTAGTTTCAGTGGCTTGAGACGAGTTTCGCACGTCTTCCTTTGCTTAGGGAAGCAAAAGGGGACCAAAAGAGACCAAACGGAACTTGTGTGCAAAGGCCCCAGAAAGTGCCAGAAGGGAAAAAGGTGGTGAGAAAGCCTTCCATTGAGTCCATGGAGTGATATTCAAGGAGTTTCAGTGGCCTGAGACGAGTTTCGCACGTCTTGCTTTCCCGGGAAGCAAAAGGGGACCAAAAGAGACCAAAATTAGAACTTGGGTCCAAAGGCACCCGAATGTGCCAGAAGGGGAGAAGGCGGTGAGAAAGCCTTCCTTTCAGTCCATGGAGATATTCAAGGAGTTTCAGTGGCCTGAGACTAGTTTCGCACGTGTTCCTTTGCCGATAAGCAAAAGGAGACCAAAAGATACCAAAATTAGAACTTGGGTCCAAAGGCGCTGGAATGTGCCAGAAGGAGAGAAGGTGGTGAGAAAGCCTTCGTTTGAGTCCATGGAGTGATATTCAAGGAGTTTTAGTGGCACGAGACAAGTTTCGTACGTCTTCCTTTGCCGGTAAGCAAAAGGAGAGCAAAGGAGACCACAACTAGAACTTGGGTCTAAAGATGCCAGAAAGTGCCGTAACGAGAGACGGTGGTGAGAAAGGCTTCCTTTGAGTCCATGGAGTGATATTCAAGGAGTTTCAGTAGCCTAATACGAGTTTCGCACGTCTTCGTTCCACGGTAAGCAAAAGGGGACCAAAAGAGACCAAAACTAGAACTTGGGTCCAAAGGCGCCGAAATATTCCAGTAGGGAAGAAGGTGGTGAGAAAGCCTTCCTTTCGGTCCACGGAGTGATATTCAAGGAGTTTCGTGGCTCGAGACTAGTTTCGCACGTCTTCCTTTGCCGCTAAGCATAAGGGGATCAAAAGAGTCCAAAATTAGAACTTGGGTCCAAAGGCACCGGAATGTGCCGAAGGGGAGTTGGCCGTGAGAAAGCCTTCTTTTGAGTCCATGGAGTTATATTCAAGGAGTTTCAGTGGCCTGAGACTAGTTTCGCACGTCTTCTTTCGCCGGTAAGCAAAAGGGGACCAAAAGAGACCAAAATTAGAACTTGGGTCCAAAGGCGCCGGAATGTGCCAGAAGGAGAGAAGGTGGTGAGAAAGCCTTCGTTTGAGTCCTAGGAGTGATCTTCAAGTAGTTTCGGTGGCTTGAGACGAGTTTCACACGTCTTCCTTTGCCGGGAAGCAAAAGGGGACCAAAAGAGACCAAAACTGGAACTTGTGTGCAAAGGCCCCAGAAAGTGCCAGAAGGGAAAAAGGTGGTGAGAAAGCCTTCCATTGAGTCCATGGAGTGATATTCAAGGAGTTTCAGTGGCCTGAGACGAGTTTCGCACGTCTTCCTTTCCCGATAAGCAAAAGGAGACCAAAAGAGACCAAAATTAGAACTTGGGTCCAAAGGCACCGGAATGTGCCAGAAGGGGAGAAGGCGGTGAGAAAGCCTTCCTTTCAGTCCATGGAGTGATATTCAAGGAGTTTCAGTGGCCTGAGACTAGTTTCGCACGTGTTCCTTTGCCGATAAGCAAAAGGAGACCAAAAGAGACCAAAATTAGAACTTGGGTCCAAAGGCGCCGGAATGTGCCAGAAGGAGAGAAGGTGGTGAGAAAGCCTTCGTTTGAGTCCTAGGAGTGATCTTCAAGTAGTTTCAGTGGCTTGAGGCGAGTTTCACACGTCTTCCTTTGCCGGGAAGCAAAAGGGGACCAAAAGAGACCAAGACTGGAACTTGTGTGCAAAGGCCCCAGAAAGTGCCAGAAGGGAAAAAGGTGGTGAGAAAGCCTTCCATTGAGTCCATGGAGTGATATTCAAGGAGTTTCAGTGGCCTGAGACGAGTTTCGGACGTCTTGCTTTCCCGGTAAGCAAAAGGGGACCAAAAGAGACCAAAATTAGAACTTGGGTCCAAAGGCACCGGAATGTGCCAGAAGGGGAGAAGGCGGTGAGAAATCCTTCCATTGAGTCCATGGAGTGATATTCAAGGAGTTTCAGTGGCCTGAGACTAGTTTCGCACCTCTTCCTTTCCCGGTAAGGAAAAGGGGACCAAAAGAGACCAAATTTACAACTTGGGTCCAATGGCACCAGAAAGTGCCAGAAGGGGAGAAGGTGGTGAGAAAGCCTTCCTTTGAGTCCATGGAGTGATATTCAAGGAATTTCAGTGGCCTGAGACTAGTTTCGCACGTCTTCCTTTGCTGGTAAGCAAGAGGGGACCAAAGAGACCAAAATTGGAATTTGGGTCCCAATGCCCCAGAAAGTGACAGAAAGGGGGAAAGGTAGTGAGAAACGTTCTTTTGAGTCCTTGGAGTGATATTCAAGTAGTTTCAGTGGCTTGCGACGAGTTTCGCACGTCTTCCTTTGCCGGTAAGCAAAAGGGGACCAAAAGAGACCAAAACTGGAACTTGGGTCCAAAGGCGCCAGAATTTTCCAGAAGGGAAGAAGGTGGTGAGAAAGCCTTACTTTCAGTCCATGGAGTGATATTCAAGGAGTTTCAGTGGCCTAAGATGATTTTCGCACGTCTTCTTTTCCCGATAACCAAAAGGGGACCAAAAGAGACCAAAATTGGGTCCAATGGCGCCAGAAAGTGCCAGAAGGGGAGAAGGTGGTGAGAAAGCCTTTCTTTGAGTCCATGGAGTGATATTGAAGCAGTTTCAGTGGCTTGAGACGAGTTTCGCACGTCTTCTTTCGCCGGTAAGCAAAAGGGGACCAAAAGAGACCAAAATTAGAACTTGGGTCCAAAGGCGCCGGAATGTGCCAGAAGGAAAGAAGGTGGTGAGAAAGCCTTCGTTTGAGTCCTAGGAGTGATCTTCAAGTAGTTTCAGTGGCTTGAGACGAGTTTCACACGTCTTCCTTTGCCGGGAAGCAAAAGGGGACCAAAAGAGACCAAAACTGGAACTTGTGTGCAAAGGCCCCAGAAAGTGCCAGAAGGGAAAAAGGTGGTGAGAAAGCCTTCCATTGAGTCCATGGAGTGATATTCAAGGAGTTTCAGTGGCCTGAGACGAGTTTCGCACGTCTTGCTTTCCCGGTAAGCAAAAGGGGACCAAAAGAGACCAAAATTAGAACTTGGGTCCAAAGGCACCGGAATGTGCCAGAAGGGGAGAAGGCGGTGAGAAAGCCTTCCTTTCAGTCCATGGAGTGATATTCAAGGAGTTTCAGTGGCCTGAGACTAGTTTCGCACGTGTTCCTTTGCCGATAAGCAAAAGGAGACCAAAAGAGACCAAAATTAGAACTTGGGTCCAAAGGCGCCGGAATGTGCCAGAAGGAGAGAAGGTGGTGAGAAAGCCTTCGTTTGAGTCCTAGGAGTGATCTTCAAGTAGTTTCAGTGGCTTGAGACGAGTTTCACACGTCTTCCTTTGCCGGGAAGCAAAAGGGGACCAAAAGAGACCAAAACTGGAACTTGTGTGCAAAGGCCCCAGAAAGTGCCAGAAGGGAAAAAGGTGGTGAGAAAGCCTTCCATTGAGTCCATGGAGTGATATTCAAGGAGTTTCAGTGGCCTGAGACGAGTTTCGCACGTCTTGCTTTCCCGGTAAGCAAAAGGGGACCAAAAGAGACCAAAATTAGAACTTGGGTCCAAAGGCACCCGAATGTGCCAGAAGGGGAGAAGGCGGTGAGAAAGCCTTCCTTTCAGTCCATGGAGATATTCAAGGAGTTTCAGTGGCCTGAGACTAGTTTCGCACGTGTTCCTTTGCCGATAAGCAAAAGGAGACCAAAAGATACCAAAATTAGAACTTGGGTCCAAAGGCGCTGGAATGTGCCAGAAGGAGAGAAGGTGGTGAGAAAGCCTTCGTTTGAGTCCATGGAGTGATATTCAAGGAGTTTTAGTGGCCTGAGACAAGTTTCGTACGTCTTCCTTTGCCGGTAAGCAAAAGGAGAGCAAAGGAGACCACAACTAGAACTTGGGTCTAAAGATGCCAGAAAGTGCCAGAACGAGAGACGGTGGTGAGAAAGGCTTCCTTTGAGTCCATGGAGTGATATTCAAGGAGTTTCAGTAGCCTAATACGAGTTTCGCACGTCTTCCTTTCACGGTAAGCATAAGGGGACCAAAAGAGACCAAAACTGGAACTTGGGTCCAAAGGCGCCAGAATATTCCAGTAGGGAAGAAGGTGGTGAGAAAGCCTTCCTTTCAGTCCACGGAGTGATATTCAAGGAGTTTCTGTGGCCTGAGACTAGTTTCGCACGTCTTCCTTTGCCGCTAAGCATAAGGGGATCAAAAGAGTCCAAAATTAGAACTTGGGTCCAAAGGCACCGGAATGTGCCAGAAGGGGAGTTGGCTGTGAGAAAGCCTTCCTTTGAGTCCATGGAGTTATATTCAAGGAGTTTCAGTGGCCTGAGACTAGTTTCGCACGTCTTCTTTCGCCGGTAAGCAAAAGGGGACCAAAAGAGACCAAAATTAGAACTTGGGTCCAAAGGCGCCGGAATGTGCCAGAAGGAGAGAAGGTGGTGAGAAAGCCTTCGTTTGAGTCCTAGGAGTGATCTTCAAGTAGTTTCAGTGGCTTGAGACGAGTTTCACACGTCTTCCTTTGCCGGGAAGCAAAAGGGGACCAAAAGAGACCAAAACTGGAACTTGTGTGCAAAGGCCCCAGAAAGTGCCAGAAGGGAAAAAGGTGGTGAGAAAGCCTTCCATTGAGTCCATGGAGTGATATTCAAGGAGTTTCAGTGGCCTGAGACGAGTTTCGCACGTCTTGCTTTCCCGGTAAGCAAAAGGGGACCAAAAGAGACCAAAATTAGAACTTGGGTCCAAAGGCACCGGAATGTGCCAGAAGGGGAGAAGGCGGTGAGAAAGCCTTCCTTTCAGTCCATGGAGTGATATTCAAGGAGTTTCAGTGGCCTGAGACTAGTTTCGCACGTGTTCCTTTGCCGATAAGCAAAAGGAGACCAAAAGAGACCAAAATTAGAACTTGGGTCCAAAGGCGCCGGAATGTGCCAGAAGGAGAGAAGGTGGTGAGAAAGCCTTCGTTTGAGTCCTAGGAGTGATCTTCAAGTAGTTTCAGTGGCTTGAGGCGAGTTTCACACGTCTTCCTTTGCCGGGAAGCAAAAGGGGACCAAAAGAGACCAAGACTGGAACTTGTGTGCAAAGGCCCCAGAAAGTGCCAGAAGGGAAAAAGGTGGTGAGAAAGCCTTCCATTGAGTCCATGGAGTGATATTCAAGGAGTTTCAGTGGCCTGAGACGAGTTTCGGACGTCTTGCTTTCCCGGTAAGCAAAAGGGGACCAAAAGAGACCAAAATTAGAACTTGGGTCCAAAGGCACCGGAATGTGCCAGAAGGGGAGAAGGCGGTGAGAAATCCTTCCATTGAGTCCATGGAGTGATATTCAAGGAGTTTCAGTGGCCTGAGACTAGTTTCGCACCTCTTCCTTTCCCGGTAAGGAAAAGGGGACCAAAAGAGACCAAATTTACAACTTGGGTCCAATGGCACCAGAAAGTGCCAGAAGGGGAGAAGGTGGTGAGAAAGCCTTCCTTTGAGTCCATGGAGTGATATTCAAGGAATTTCAGTGGCCTGAGACTAGTTTCGCACGTCTTCCTTTGCTGGTAAGCAAGAGGGGACCAAAGAGACCAAAATTGGAATTTGGGTCCCAATGCCCCAGAAAGTGACAGAAAGGGGGAAAGGTAGTGAGAAACGTTCTTTTGAGTCCTTGGAGTGATATTCAAGTAGTTTCAGTGGCTTGCGACGAGTTTCGCACGTCTTCCTTTGCCGGTAAGCAAAAGGGGACCAAAAGAGACCAAAACTGGAACTTGGGTCCAAAGGCGCCAGAATTTTCCAGAAGGGAAGAAGGTGGTGAGAAAGCCTTACTTTCAGTCCATGGAGTGATATTCAAGGAGTTTCAGTGGCCTAAGATGATTTTCGCACGTCTTCTTTTCCCGATAACCAAAAGGGGACCAAAAGAGACCAAAATTGGGTCCAATGGCGCCAGAAAGTGCCAGAAGGGGAGAAGGTGGTGAGAAAGCCTTTCTTTGAGTCCATGGAGTGATATTGAAGCAGTTTCAGTGGCTTGAGACGAGTTTCGCACGTCTTCCTTTGTCGGTAAGCAAAAGGGGACCAAAAGAGACCAAAACTGGAACTTGGGTCCAAATGCGCTAAAAAGTGCCAGAAGAGGGGAAGGTAGTGAGAAACCTCCTTTTGAATCCTTGAAGTGATAGTCAAGGAGTTTCAATGGCCTGAGATGTGTTTCGCACGTCTTCCTTTGCTGGTAAGCAAAGGAGGACCAAAAGAGACCAAAATTAGAACTTGGGTCCAAAGGCGCCAGAAATGGCCAGAACAGGAGTAGGTAGGGAGAAAGGCTACCTTTGAGTCCATGGAGTGGTGTTTAAGGAGTTTCAGTGGCCTGAGACTAGTTTCGCACGTCTTTCTTTGCCGCTACGCAAAAAGGGACCAAAAGAGACCAAAATTAGAACTTGGGTCCAATGGCGCCGGAATGTGCCAGAAGGAAAGAAGGTGGTGAGAAAGCCTTCCTTTGAGTCCATAGTTATACTCAAGGACTTTCAGTGGCCTGAGACTAGTTTCGCACATCTTCCTTCGCCGGTCAGCAAAAGGGGACCAAAAGAGACCAAAATTAGAACTTGGGTCCAAAGGCGCCGGAATGTGCCAGAAGGAGAGAAGGTGGTGAGAAAGCCTTCGTTTGAGTCCTAGGAGTGATCTTCAAGTAGTTTCAGTGGCTTGAGACGAGTTTCACACGTCTTCCTTTGCCGGGAAGCAAAAGGGGACCAAAAGAGACCAAAACTGGAACTTGTGTGCAAAGGCCCCAGAAAGTGCCAGAAGTGAAAAAGGTGGTGAGAAAGCCTTCCATTGAGTCCATGGAGTGATATTCAAGGAGTTTCAGTGGCCTGAGACGAGTTTCGCACGTCTTGCTTTCCCGGTAAGCAAAAGGGGACCAAAAGAGACCAAAATTAGAACTTGGGTCCAAAGGCACCGGAATGTGCCAGAAGGGGAGAAGGCGGTGAGAAAGCCTTCCTTTCAGTCCATGGAGTGATATTCAAGGAGTTTCAGTGGCCTGAGACTAGTTTCGCACGTGTTCCTTTGCCGATAAGCAAAAGGAGACCAAAAGAGACCAAAATTAGAACTTGGGTCCAAAGGCGCCGGAATGTGCCAGAAGGAGAGAAGGTGGTGAGAAAGCCTTCGTTTGAGTCCTAGGAGTGATCTTCAAGTAGTTTCAGTGGCTTGAGACGAGTTTCACACGTGTTCCTTTGCCGTGAAGCAAAAGTGGACCTTAAGATATCAAAATTTGAACTTGTGTGCAAAGGCCCCCGAATGTGCCAGAAGGGTATAAGGCGGTGAGAAAGCCTTCCATTGAGTCCATGGAGTGATATTCAAGGAGTTTCAAAGGGGCTCCGAGACGAGTTTCGCACGTCTTGCTTTCCGGTAAGCAAAAGGGGACCAAAAGAGACCAAAATTAGAACTTGGGTCCAAAGGCACCGGAATGTGCCAGAAGGGGAGAAGGCGGTGAGAAAGCCTTCCTTTCAGTCCATGGAGTGATATTCAAGGAGTTTCAGTGGCCTGAGACTAGTTTCGCACGTGTTCCTTTGCCGATAAGCAAAAGGAGACCAAAAGATACCAAAATTAGAACTTGGGTCCAAAGGCGCTGGAATGTGCCAGAAGGAGAGAAGGTGGTGAGAAAGCCTTCGTTTGAGTCCATGGAGTGATATTCAAGGAGTTTTAGTGGCCTGAGACAAGTTTCGTACGTCTTCCTTTGCCGGTAAGCAAAAGGAGAGCAAAGGAGACCACAACTAGAACTTGGGTCTAAAGACGCCAGAAAGTGCCAGAACGAGAGACGGTGGTGAGAAAGGCTTCCTTTGAGTCCATGGAGTGATATTCAAGGAGTTTCAGTAGCCTAATACGAGTTTCGCACGTCTTGCTTTCACGGTAAGCATAAGGGGACCAAAAGAGACCAAAACTGGAACTTGGGTCCAAAGGCGCCAAAATATTCCAGAAGGGAAGAAGGTGGTGAGAAAGCCTTCCTTTCAGTCCACGGAGTGATATTCAAGGAGTTTCTGTGGCCTGAGACTAGTTTCGCACGTCTTCCTTTGCCGCTAAGCATAAGGGGACCAAAAGAGTCCAAAATTAGAACTTGGGTCCAAAGGCACCGGAATGTGCCAGAAGGGGAGTTGGCTGTGAGAAAGCCTTCCTTTGAGTCCATGGAGTTATATTCAAGGAGTTTCAGTGGCCTGAGACTAGTTTCGCACGTCTTCTTTCGCCGGTAAGCAAAAGGGGACCAAAAGAGACCAAAATTAGAACTTGGGTCCAAAGGCGCCGGAATGTGCCAGAAGGAGAGAAGGTGGTGAGAAAGCCTTCGTTTGAGTCCTAGGAGTGATATTCAAGGAGTTTCAGTGGCCTGAGACTAGTTTCGCACGTGTTCCTTTGCCGATAAGCAAAAGGAGACCAAAAGAGACCAAAATTAGAACTTGGGTCCAAAGGCGCCGGAATGTGCCAGAAGGAGAGAAGGTGGTGAGAAAGCCTTCGTTTGAGTCCTAGGAGTGATCTTCAAGTAGTTTCAGTGGCTTGAGGCGAGTTTCACACGTCTTCCTTTGCCGGGAAGCAAAAGGGGACCAAAAGAGACCAAGACTGGAACTTGTGTGCAAAGGCCCCAGAAAGTGCCAGAAGGGAAAAAGGTGGTGAGAAAGCCTTCCATTGAGTCCATGGAGTGATATTCAAGGAGTTTTAGTAGCCTAATACGAGTTTCGCACGTCTTGCTTTCACGGTAAGCATAAGGGGACCAAAAGAGACCAAAACTGGAACTTGGGTCCAAAGGCGCCAGAATATTCCAGAAGGGAAGAAGGTGGTGAGAAAGCCTTCCTTTCAGTCCACGGAGTGATATTCAAGGAGTTTCTGTGGCCTGAGACTAGTTTCGCACGTCTTCCTTTGCCGCTAAGCATAAGGGGACCAAAAGAGTCCAAAATTAGAACTTGGGTCCAAAGGCACCGGAATGTGCCAGAAGGGGAGTTGGCTGTGAGAAAGCCTTCCTTTGAGTCCATGGAGTTATATTCAAGGAGTTTCAGTGGCCTGAGACTAGTTTCGCACGTGTTCTTTCGCCGGTAAGCAAAAGGGGACCAAAAGAGACCAAAATTAGAACTTGGGTCCAGAGGCGCCGGAATGTGCCAGAAGGAGAGAAGGTGGTGAGAAAGCCTTCGTTTGAGTCCTAGGAGTGATCTTCAAGTAGTTTCAGTGGCTTGAGACGAGTTTCACACGTCTTCCTTTGCCGGGAAGCAAAAGGGGACCAAAAGAGACCAAAACTGGAACTTGTGTGCAAAGGCCCCAGAAAGTGCCAGAAGGGAAAAAGGTGGTGAGAAAGCCTTCCATTGAGTCCATGGAGTGATATTCAAGGAGTTTCAGTGGCCTGAGACGAGTTTCGCACGTCTTGCTTTCCCGGTAAGCAAAAGGGGACCAAAAGAGACCAAAATTAGAACTTGGGTCCAAAGGCACCGGAATGTGCCAGAAGGGGAGAAGGTGGTGAGAAAGCCTTCCTTTCAGTCCATGGAGTGATATTCAAGGAGTTTCAGTGGCCTGAGACTAGTTTCGCACGTGTTCCTTTGCCGATAAGCAAAAGGAGACCAAAAGAGACCAAAATTAGAACTTGGGTCCAAAGGCGCCGGAATGTGCCAGAAGGAGAGAAGGTGGTGAGAAAGCCTTCGTTTGAGTCCTAGGAGTGATCTTCAAGTAGTTTCAGTGGCTTGAGACGAGTTTCACACGTCTTCCTTTGCCGGGAAGCAAAAGGGGACCAAAAGAGACCAAGACTGGAACTTGTGTGCAAAGGCCCCAGAAAGTGCCAGAAGGGAAAAAGGTGGTGAGAAAGCCTTCCATTGAGTCCATGGAGTGATATTCAAGGAGTTTCAGTGGCCTGAGACGAGTTTCGCACGTCTTGCTTTCCCGGTAAGCAAAAGGGGACCAAAAGAGACCAAAATTAGAACTTGGGTCCAAAGGCACCGGAATGTGCCAGAAGGGGAGAAGGCGGTGAGAAATCCTTCCATTGAGTCCATGGAGTGATATTCAAGGAGTTTCAGTAGCCTAATACGAGTTTCGCACGTCTTCCTTTCACGGTAAGCATAAGGGGACCAAAAGAGACCAAAACTGGAACTTGGGTCCAAAGGCGCCAGAATATTCCAGAAGGGAAGAAGGTGGTGAGAAAGCCTTCCTTTCAGTCCACGGAGTGATATTCAAGGAGTTTCTGTGGCCTGAGACTAGTTTCGCACGTCTTCCTTTGCCGCTAAGCATAAGGGGACCAAAAGAGTCCAAAATTAGAACTTGGGTCCAAAGGCACCGGAATGTGCCAGAAGGGGAGTTGGCTGTGAGAAAGCCTTCCTTTGAGTCCATGGAGTTATATTCAAGGAGTTTCAGTGGCCTGAGACTAGTTTCGCACGTGTTCTTTCGCCGGTAAGCAAAAGGGGACCAAAAGAGACCAAAATTAGAACTTGGGTCCAGAGGCGCCGGAATGTGCCAGAAGGAGAGAAGGTGGTGAGAAAGCCTTCGTTTGAGTCCTAGGAGTGATCTTCAAGTAGTTTCAGTGGCTTGAGACGAGTTTCACACGTCTTCCTTTGCCGGGAAGCAAAAGGGGACCAAAAGAGACCAAAACTGGAACTTGTGTGCAAAGGCCCCAGAAAGTGCCAGAAGGGAAAAAGGTGGTGAGAAAGCCTTCCATTGAGTCCATGGAGTGATATTCAAGGAGTTTCAGTGGCCTGAGACGAGTTTCGCACGTCTTGCTTTCCCGGTAAGCAAAAGGGGACCAAAAGAGACCAAAATTAGAACTTGGGTCCAAAGGCACCGGAATGTGCCAGAAGGGGAGAAGGTGGTGAGAAAGCCTTCCTTTCAGTCCATGGAGTGATATTCAAGGAGTTTCAGTGGCCTGAGACTAGTTTCGCACGTGTTCCTTTGCCGATAAGCAAAAGGAGACCAAAAGAGACCAAAATTAGAACTTGGGTCCAAAGGCGCCAGGAATGTGCCGAAGGAGAGAAGGTGGTGAGAAAGCCTTCGTTTGAGTCCTAGGAGTGATCTTCAAGTAGTTTCAGTGGCTTGAGACGAGTTTCACACGTCTTCCTTTGCCGGGAAGCAAAAGGGGACCAAAAGAGACCAAGACTGGAACTTGTGTGCAAAGGCCCCAGAAAGTGCCAGAAGGGAAAAAGGTGGTGAGAAAGCCTTCCATTGAGTCCATGGAGTGATATTCAAGGAGTTTCAGTGGCCTGAGACGAGTTTCGCACGTCTTGCTTTCCCGGTAAGCAAAAGGGGACCAAAAGAGACCAAAATTAGAACTTGGGTCCAAAGGCACCGGAATGTGCCAGAAGGGGAGAAGGCGGTGAGAAATCCTTCCATTGAGTCCATGGAGTGATATTCAAGGAGTTTCAGTAGCCTAATACGAGTTTCGCACGTCTTCCTTTCACGGTAAGCATAAGGGGACCAAAAGAGACCAAAACTGGAACTTGGGTCCAAAGGCGCCAGAATATTCCAGAAGGGAAGAAGGTGGTGAGAAAGCCTTCCTTTCAGTCCACGGAGTGATATTCAAGGAGTTTCTGTGGCCTGAGACTAGTTTCGCACGTCTTCCTTTGCCGCTAAGCATAAGGGGACCAAAAGAGTCCAAAATTAGAACTTGGGTCCAAAGGCACCGGAATGTGCCAGAAGGGGAGTTGGCTGTGAGAAAGCCTTCCTTTGAGTCCATGGAGTTATATTCAAGGCGTTTCAGTGGCCCTCGAGACTAGTTTCGCACGTCTTCTTTCGCCGGTAAGCAAAAGGGGACCAAAAGAGACCAAAATTAGAACTTGGGTCCAGAGGCGCCGAGAATGTGCCGAAGGAGAGAAGGTGGTGAGAAAGCCTTCGTTTGAGTCCTAGGAGTGATCTTCAAGTAGTTTCGGTGGCTTGAGACGAGTTTCACACGTCTTCCTTTGCCGGAAGCAAAAGGGGACCAAAAGAGACCAAAGCTGGAACTTGTGTGCAAAGGCCCCAGAAAGTGCCAGAAGGGAAAAAGGTGGTGAGAAAGCCTTCCATTGAGTCCATGGAGAGATATTCAAGGAGTTTCAGTGGCATGAGACGAGTTTCGCACGTCTTGCTTTCCCGGTAAGCAAAAGGGGACCAAAAGAGACCAAAATTAGAACTTGGGTCCAAAGGCACCGGAATGTGCCGAAGGGGAGAAGGTGGTGAGAAAGCCTTCCTTTGAGTACATGGAGTGATATTCATGGAGTTTCAGTGGACTGAGACTAGTTTCGCACGTGTTCCTTTGCCGATAAGCAAAAGGAGACCAAAAGAGACCAAAATTAGAACTTGGGTCCAAAGGCGCCGGAATGTGCCAGAAGGAGAGAAGGAGGTGAGAAATCCTTCCATTGAGTCCAAGGAGTGATCTTCAAGTAGTTTCAGTGGCTTGAGACGAGTTTCACACGTCTTCCTTTGCCGGGAAGCAAAAGGGGACCAAAAGAGACCAAGACTGGAACTTGTGTGCAAAGGCCCCAGAAAGTGCCAGAAGGGAAAAAGGTGGTGAGAAAGCCTTCCATTGAGTCCATGGAGTGATATTCAAGGAGTTTCAGTGGCCTGAGACGAGTTTCGCACGTCTTGCTTTCCCGGTAAGCAAAAGGGGACCAAAAGAGACCAAAATTAGAACTTGGGTCCAAAGGCACCGGAATGTGCCAGAAGGGGAGAAGGCGGTGAGAAATCCTTCCATTGAGTCCATGGAGTGATATTCAAGGAGTTTCAGTGGCCTGAGACTAGTTTCGCACCTCTTCCTTTCCCGGTAAGGAAAAGGGGACCAAAAGAGACCAAATTTACAACTTGGGTCCAATGGCACCAGAAAGTGCCAGAAGGGGAGAAGGTGGTGAGAAAGCCTTCCTTTGAGTCCATGGAGTGATATTCAAGGAATTTCAGTGGCCTGAGACTAGTTTCGCACGTCTTCCTTTGCTGGTAAGCAAGAGGGGACCAAAGAGACCAAAACTGGAATTTGGGTCCCAATGCCCCAGAAAGTGACAGAAAGGGGGAAAGGTAGTGAGAAACGTTCTTTTGAGTCCTTGGAGTGATATTCAAGTAGTTTCAGTGGCTTGCGACGAGTTTCGCACGTCTTCCTTTGCCGGTAAGCAAAAGGGGACCAAAAGAGACCAAAACTGGAACTTGGGTCCAAATGCGCTTAATTTTCCAGAAGGGAAGAAGGTGGTGAGAAAGCCTTACTTTCAGTCCATGGAGTGATATTCAAGGAGTTTCAGTGGCCTAAGATGATTTTCGCACGTCTTCTTTTCCCGATAACCAAAAGGGGACCAAAAGAGACCAAAATTGGGTCCAATGGCGCCAGAAAGTGCCAGAAGGGGAGAAGGTGGTGAGAAAGCCTTTCTTTGAGTCCATGGAGTGATATTGAAGCAGTTTCAGTGGCTTGAGACGAGTTTCGCACGTCTTCCTTTGTCGGTAAGCAAAAGGGGACCAAAAGAGACCAAAACTGGAACTTGGGTCCAAATGCGCTAAAAAGTGCCAGAAGGGGGGAAGGTAGTGAGAAACCTCCTTTTGAATCCTTGAAGTGATAGTCAAGGAGTTTCAATGGCCTGAGATGAGTTTCGCACGTCTTCCTTTGCCGGTAAGCAAAGGAGGACCAAAAGAGACCAAAATTAGAACTTGGGTCGAAAGGCGCCAGAAATGGCCAGAACAGGAGTAGGTAGGGAGAAAGGCTACCTTTGAGTCCATGGAGTGGTGTTTAAGGAGTTTCAGTGGCCTGAGACTAGTTTCGCACGTCTTTCTTTGCCGCTACGCAAAAAGGGACCAAAAGAGACCAAAATTAGAACTTGGGTCCAATGGCGCCGGAATGTGCCAGAAGGAAAGAAGGTGGTGAGAAAGCCTTCCTTTGAGTCCATAGTTATATTCAAGGAGTTTCAGTGGCCTGAGACTAGTTTCGCACATCTTCCTTCGCCGGTCAGCAAAAGGGGACCAAAAGAGACCAAAATTAGAACTTGGGTCCAAAGGCGCCGGAATGTGCCAGAAGGAGAGAAGGTGGTGAGAAAGCCTTCGTTTGAGTCCTAGGAGTGATCTTCAAGTAGTTTCAGTGGCTTGAGACGAGTTTCACACGTCTTCCTTTGCCGGGAAGCAAAAGGGGACCAAAAGAGACCAAAATTAGAACTTGGGTCCAAAGGCGCCGGAATGTGCCAGAAGGAGAGAAGGTGGTGAGAAAGCCTTCGTTTGAGTCGTAAGAGTGATATTCAAGTAGTTTCAGTGGCTTGCGACGAGTTTCGCACGTCTTCCTTTGCCGGTAAGCAAAAGGACACCAAAGGAGATCAAAACTAGAACTTGGGTGCAAAGGCGCCAGAACGAGAGAAGGTGGTGAGAAAGCCTTCCTTTCAGTCCATGGAGTGATGTTCAAGGAGTTTCAGTGGCCTGAGACGAGTTTCGCACGTCTTCCTTTCCCGGTAAGCAAAAGGGGACCAAAAGAGACCAAAATTAGAACTTGGGTCCAAAGGCGCCGGAATGTGCCAGAAGGAGAGAAGGTGGTGAGAAAGCCTTCGTTTGAGTCCATAGTGATATTGAAGGAGTTTTAGTGGCCTGAGACAAGTTTCATACGTCTTCCTTTGCCGATAAGCAAAAGGAGACCAAAGGAGACCAAAACTAGAACTTAGGTCTAAAGGCGCCAGAAAGTGCCAAAACGAGAGAAGGTGTTGAGAAAGGCTTCCATTGAGCCCATGGAGTGATATTCAAGGAGTTTCAGCAGCCTAAGACGAGTTTCGCACGTCTCCCTTTCACGGTAAGCATAAGGGGACCAAAAGAGACCAAAACTGGAACTTGGGTCCAAAGGCGCCAGAATATTCCAGAAGGGAAGAAGGTGGTGAGAAAGCCTTTCTTTGAGTCCTAAAAGTGATATTCAAGTAGCTTTAGTGGCTTGTGACAAGTTTCGCACGTCTTCCTTTGCCGGTAAGCAAAAGGGGACCAAAAGAGACAAAAACTGGAACTTGGGTCGAAAGGCGCCAGAAAATGCCAGAAGGGGAGAAGGTGGTGAGAAAGCCTTCGTTTGAGCCCTAGGAGTAATAGTCAAGGAGTTTCAGTAGCCTGAGACAAGTTTGGTACATCTTCCTTTGCCAGGAAGCAAAAGGAGACCAAAGGAGACCAAAACTAGAACTTGGGTCCACAGGCGCAAAAAAGTTCCAGAACGAGAGAAGGTGGTGAGAAAGGCTTCCTTTGAGTCCATCGAGTGATATTCAAGGAGTTTCAGTAGCCTAAGACGAGTTTTGCACGTCTTCCTTTCACGGTAAGCTTAAGGGGACAAAAAGAGACCAAAACTGGAACTTGGGTCCAAAGGCGCCAGAATATTCCAGAAGGGAAGAAGGTGGTGAGAAAGCCTTCGTTTGAGTCCATGGAGTGATATTCAAGGAGTTTCAGTGGCTTGAGACGAGTTTCGCACCTCTTCCTTTCCCGGTAAGGAAAAGGGGATCAAAAGAGACCAAATTTACAACTTGGGTCCAATGGCGCCAGAAAGTGCCAGAAGGGGAGAAGGTGGTGAGAAAGCCTTCCTTTGAGTCCATGGAGTGATATTCAAGGAATTTCAGTGGCTTGAGACTAGTTTCGCACGTCTTCCTTTGCTGGTAAGCAAAAGGGGACCAAAGAGACCAAAACTGGAATTTGGGTCCCAATGCCCCAGAAAGTGAAAGAAAGGGGGAAAGGTAGTGAAAACCTTCTTTTTAGTCCTTGGAGTGATATTCAAGAAGTTTCAGTGGCCTGACACTAGTTTCGCACGTCTTCCTTTCCCGGTAAGCAAAAGGAGACCAAAGGAGACAAAAACTAGAACTTGGCTCTAAAGGCGCCAGAAAGTGCCAAAACGAGAGAAGGTGTTGAGAAAGGCTTCCATTGAGTCATGTTCAAGGAGTTTCAGTGGCCTGAGACGAGTTTCGCACGTCTTCCTTTCCCGGTAAGCAATAGGGGACCAAAAGACACCAAAATTAGAACTTGGGTCCAAAGGCGCCGAAATGTGCCAGAAGGAGAGAAGGTTGTGAGAAAGCCTTCGTTGGAGTCCTAAGAGTGATATTCAAGTAGTTTCAGTGGCTTGCGACAAGTTTTGCACGTCTTCCTTTGCTTGTGAAGCGTAAATGGACCAAAAGGGACCAAAACTGGAACTTGGGTCCAAAGGCACCGAGAATGTTCCCGAGAAGGGAAGAGGGTGGTGAGAAAGCCTTCCTTTCAGTCCATGGAGTGATATTCAAGGAGTTTCAGTGGCCTGAGACTAGTTTCGCACGTGTTCCTTTGCCGATAAGCAAAAGGAGACCAAAAGATACCAAAATTAGAACTTGGGTCCAAAGGCGCTGGAATGTGCCAGAAGGAGAGAATGTGTGAGAAAGCCTTCGTTTGAGTCCTAGGAGTGATCTTGAAGTAGTTTCAGTGGCTTGAAACGAGTTTGGCACATCTTCCTTTGCCGATAAGCAAAATGGGACTAAAAGAGACCAAAATTAGAAGTTGGGCCCAAAGGCCCCGGAATGTGCCAGAAGGAGAGAAGGTGGTGAGAAAGCCTTCGTTTGAGTCCGTGGAGTGATATTCAAGGAGTTTCAGTGGCTTGAGACGAGTTTCGCACCTCTTCCTTTCCGGTAAGGAAAAGGGGACCAAAAGAGACCAAATTTACAACTTGGGTCCAATGGCGCCAGAAAGTGCCAGAAGGGGAGAAGGTGGTGAGAAAGCCTTCCTTTGAGTCCATGGAGTGATATTCAAGGAATTTCAGTGGCACGAGACTAGTTTCGCACGTCTTCCTCTTTGGTAAGCAAGAGGGGACCAAAGAGACCAAAACTGGAATTTGGGTCCCAATGCCCCCGTAAAGTGACGAAAGGGGGAAAGGTAGTGAGAAACCTTCTTTTGAGTCATTGGAGTGATATTCAAGTAGTTTCAGTGGCTTGCGACGAGTTTCGCACGTCTTCCTTTGCCGGTAAGCAAAAGGGGACCAAAAGAGACCAAAACTGGAACTTGGGTCCAAAGGCGCCAGAATTTTCCAGAAGGGAAGAAGGTGGTGAGAAAGCCTTACTTTCAGTCCATGGAGTGATATTCAAGGAGTTTCAGTGGCCTAAGATGATTTTCGCACGTCTTCTTTTCCCGATAACCAAAAGGGGACCAAAAGAGACCAAAATTGGGTCCAATGGCGCCAGAAAGTGCCAGAAGGGGAGAAGGTGGTGAGAAAGCCTTTCTTTGAGTCCATGGAGTGATATTGAAGCAGTTTCAGTGGCTTGAGACGAGTTTCGCACGTCTTCCTTTGTCGGTAAGCAAAAGGGGACCAAAAGAGACCAAAACTGGAACTTGGGTCCAAATGCGCTACAAAGTGCCAGAAGGGGGGAAGGTAGTGAGAAACCTCCTTTTGAATCCTTGAAGTGATAGTCAAGGAGTTTCAGTGGCCTGAGATGAGTTTCGCACGTCTTCCTTTGCCGGTAAGCAAAGGAGGACCAAAAGAGACCAAAATTAGAACTTGGTTCCAAAGGCGCCAGAAATGGCCAGAACAGGAGTAGGTAGGGAGAAAGGCTACCTTTGAGTCCATGGAGTGGTGTTTAAGGAGTTTCAGTGGCCTGAGACTAGTTTCGCACGTCTTTCTTTGCCGCTACGCAAAAAGGGACCAAAAGAGACCAAAATTAGAACTTGGGTCCAATGGCGCCGGAATGTGCCAGAAGGAAAGAAGGTGGTGAGAAAGCCTTCCTTTGAGTCCATAGTTATATTCAAGGAGTTTCAGTGGCCTGAGACTAGTTTCGCACATCTTCCTTCGCCGGTAAGCAAACGGGGACCAAAAGAGACCAAAATTAGAACTTGGGTCCAAAGGCGCCGGAATGTGCCAGAAGGAGAGAAGGTGGTGAGAAAGCCTTCGTTTGAGTCCATAGTTATATTCAAGGAGTTTCAGTGGCCTGAGACTAGTTTCGCACATCTTCCTTCGCCGGTAAGCAAAAGGGGACCAAAAGAGACCAAAATTAGAACTTGGGTCCAAAGGCGCCGGAATGTGCCAGAAGGAGAGAAGGTGGTGAGAAAGCCTTCGTTTGAGTCGTAAGAGTGATATTCAAGTAGTTTCAGTGGCTTGCGACGAGTTTCGCACGTCTTCCTTTGCCGGTAAGCAAAAGGACACCAAAGGAGACCAAAACTAGAACTTGGGTGCAAAGGCGCCAGAACGAGAGAAGGTGGTGAGAAAGCCTTCCTTTCAGTCCATGGAGTGATGTTCAAGGAGTTTTCAGTGGCCTGAGACGAGTTTCGCACGTCTTCCTTTCCCGGTAAGCAAAAGGGGACCAAAAGAGACCAAAATTAGAACTTGGGTCCAAAGGCGCCGGAATGTGCCAGAAGGAGAGAAGGTGGTGAGAAAGCCTTCGTTTGAGTCCATAGTGATATTGAAGGAGTTTTAGTGGCCTGAGACAAGTTTCATACGTCTTCCTTTGCCGATAAGCAAAAGGAGACCAAAGGAGACCAAAACTAGAACTTAGGTCTAAAGGCGCCAGAAAGTGCCAAAACGAGAGAAGGTGTTGAGAAAGGCTTCCATTGAGCCCATGGAGTGATATTCAAGGAGTTTCAGCAGCCTAAGACGAGTTTCGCACGTCTCCCTTTCACGGTAAGCATAAGGGGACCAAAAGAGACCAAAACTGGAACTTGGGTCCAAAGGCGCCAGAATATTCCAGAAGGGAAGAAGGTGGTGAGAAAGCCTTCCTTTGAGTCCTAAAAGTGATATTCAAGTAGCTTTAGTGGCTTGTGACAAGTTTCGCACGTCTTCCTTTGCCGGTAAGCAAAAGGGGACCAAAAGAGACAAAAACTGGAACTTGGGTCGAAAGGCGCCAGAAAATGCCAGAAGGGGAGAAGGTGGTGAGAAAGCCTTCGTTTGAGCCCTAGGAGTAATAGTCAAGGAGTTTCAGTGGCCTGAGACAAGTTTGGTACGTCTTCCTTTGCCAGGAAGCAAAAGGAGACCAAAGGAGACCAAAACTAGAACTTGGGTCCACAGGCGCAAAAAAGTGCCAGAACGAGAGAAGGTGGTGAGAAAGGCTTCCTTTGAGTCCATCGAGTGATATTCAAGGAGTTTCAGTAGCCTAAGACGAGTTTTGCACGTCTTCCTTTCACGGTAAGCTTAAGGGGACAAAAAGAGACCAAAACTGGAACTTGGGTCCAAAGGCGCCAGAATATTTCAGAAGGGAAGAAGGTGGTGAGAAAGCCTTCGTTTGAGTCCATGGAGTGATATTCAAGGAGTTTCAGTGGCTTGAGACGAGTTTCGCACCTCTTCCTTTCCCGGTAAGGAAAAGGGGATCAAAAGAGACCAAAACTGGAATTTGGGTCCCAATGCCCCAGAAAGTGAAAGAAAGGGGGAAAGGTAGTGAAAACCTTCTTTTTAGTCCTTGGAGTGATATTCAAGAAGTTTCAGTGGCCTGACACTAGTTTCGCACGTCTTCCTTTCCCGGTAAGCAAAAGGAGACCAAAGGAGACAAAAACTAGAACTTGGGTCTAAAGGCGTCAGAAAGTGCCAAAACGAGAGAAGGTGTTGAGAAAGGCTTCCATTGAGTCATGTTCAAGGAGTTTCAGTGGCCTGAGACGAGTTTCGCACGTCTTCCTTTCCCGGTAAGCAAAAGGGGACCAAAAGACACCAAAATTAGAACTTGGGTCCAAAGGCGCCGAAATGTGCCAGAAGGAGAGAAGGTTGTGAGAAAGCCTTCGTTGGAGTCCTAAGAGTGATATTCAAGTAGTTTCAGTGGCTTGCGACAAGTTTTGCACGTCTTCCTTTGCCGGTAAGCAGAAATGGACCAAAAGGGACCAAAACTGGAACTTGGGTCCAAAGGCACCAGAATGTTCCAGAAGGGAAGAGGGTGGTGAGAAAGCCTTCCTTTCAGTCCATGGAGTGATATTCAAGGAGTTTCAGTGGCCTGAGACTAGTTTCGCACGTGTTCCTTTGCCGATAAGCAAAAGGAGACCAAAAGATACCAAAATTAGAACTTGGGTCCAAAGGCGCTGGAATGTGCCAGAAGGAGAGAATGTGTGAGAAAGCCTTCGTTTGAGTCCTAGGAGTGATCTTGAAGTAGTTTCAGTGGCTTGAAACGAGTTTGGCACATCTTCCTTTGCCGATAAGCAAAATGGGACTAAAAGAGACCAAAATTAGAAGTTGGGCCCAAAGGCCCCGGAATGTGCCAGAAGGAGAGAAGGTGGTGAGAAAGCCTTCGTTTGAGTCCATGGAGTGATATTCAAGGAGTTTCAGTGGCTTGAGACGAGTTTCGCACCTCTTCCTTTCCCGGTAAGGAAAAGGGGACCAAAAGAGACCAAATTTACAACTTGGGTCCAATGGCGCCAGAAAGTGCCAGAAGGGGAGAAGGTGGTGAGAAAGCCTTCCTTTGAGTCCATGGAGTGATATTCAAGGAATTTCAGTGGCCTGAGACTAGTTTCGCACGTCTTCCTTTGCTGGTAAGCAAAAGGGGACCAAAGAGACCAAAACTGGAATTTGGGTCCCAATGCCCCAGAAAGTGAAAGAAAGGGGGAAAGGTAGTGAAAACCTTCTTTTTAGTCCTTGGAGTGATATTCTAGAAGTTTCAGTGGCCTGACACTAGTTTCGCACGGCTTCCTTTCCCGGTAAGCAAAAGGAGACCAAAAGAGACAAAAACTAGAACTTGGGTCTAAAGGCGCCAGAAAGTGCCAAAACGAGAGAAGGTGTTGAGAAAGGCTTCCAATGAGTCATGTTCAAGGAGTTTCAGTGGCCTGAGACGAGTTTCGCACGTCTTCCTTTCCCGGTAAGCAAAAGGGGACCAAAAGACACCAAAATTAGAACTTGGGTCCAAAGGCGCCGAAATGTGCCAGAAGGAGAGAAGGTTGTGAGAAAGCCTTCGTTGGAGTCCTAAGAGTGATATTCAAGTAGTTTCAGTGGCTTGCGACAAGTTTTGCACGTCTTCCTTTGCTTGAAGCGTAAATGGACCAAAAGGGACCAAAACTGGAACTTGGGTCCAAAGGCACCAGAATGTTCCAGAAGGGAAGAGGGTGGTGAGAAAGCCTTCCTTTCAGTCCATGGAGTGATATTCAAGGAGTTTCAGTGGCCTGAGACTAGTTTCGCACGTGTTCCTTTGCCGATAAGCAAAAGGAGACCAAAAGATACCAAAATTAGAACTTGGGTCCAAAGGCGCTGGAATGTGCCAGAAGGAGAGAATGTGTGAGAAAGCCTTCGTTTGAGTCCTAGGAGTGATCTTGAAGTAGTTTTAGTGGCTTGAAACGAGTTTGGCACATCTTCCTTTGCCGATAAGCAAAATGGGACTAAAAGAGACCAAAATTAGAAGTTGGGCCCAAAGGCCCCGGAATGTGCCAGAAGGAGAGAAGGTGGTGAGAAAGCCTTCGTTTGAGTCCATGGAGTGATATTCAAGGAGTTTCAGTGGCTTGAGACGAGTTTCGCACCTCTTCCTTTCCCGGTAAGGAAAAGGGGACCAAAAGAGACCAAATTTACAACTTGGGTCCAATGGCGCCAGAAAGTGCCCGAAGGGGAGAAGGTGGTGAGAAAGCCTTCCTTTGAGTCCATGGAGTGATATTCAAGGAATTTCAGTGGCCTGAGACTAGTTTCGCACATCTTCCTTTGCTGGTAAGCAAAAGGGGACCAAAGAGACCAAAACTGGAATTTGGGTCCCAATGCCCCAGAAAGTGAAAGAAAGGGGGAAAGGTAGTGAAAACCTTCTTTTTAGTCCTTGGAGTGATATTCAAGAAGTTTCAGTGGCCTGACACTAGTTTCGCACGTCTTCCTTTCCCGGTAAGCAAAAGGAGACCAAAGGAGACAAAAACTAGAACTTGGGTCTAAAGGCGCCAGAAAGTGCCGAAACGAGAGAAGGTGTTGGGAAAGGCTTCCATTGAGTCATGTTCAAGGAGTTTCAGTGGCCTGAGACGAGTTTCGCACGTCTTCCTTTCCCGGTAAGCAAAAGGGGACCAAAGGACACCAAAATTAGAACTTGGGTCCAAAGGCGCCGAAATGTGCCAGAAGGAGAGAAGGTTGTGAGAAAGCCTTCGTTGGAGTCCTAAGAGTGATATTCAAGTAGTTTCAGTGGCTTGCGACAAGTTTTGCACGTCTTCCTTTGCCGGTAAGCAGAAATGGACCAAAAGGGACCAAAACTGGAACTTGGGTCCAAAGGCACCAGAATGTTCCCGAGAAGGGAAGAGGGTGGTGAGAAAGCCTTCCTTTCAGTCCATGGAGTGATATTCAAGGAGTTTCGGTGGCACGAGACTAGTTTCGCACGTGTTCCTTTGCCGATAAGCAAAAGGAGACCAAAAGATACCAAAATTAGAACTTGGGTCCAAAGGCACTGGAATGTGCCAGAAGGAGAGAATGTGTGAGAAAGCCTTCGTTTGAGTCCTAGGAGTGATCTTGAAGTAGTTTTAGTGGCTTGAAACGAGTTTGGCACATCTTCCTTTGCCGATAAGCAAAATGGGACTAAAAGAGACCAAAATTAGAAGTTGGGCCCAAAGCCCCGGAATGTGCCAGAAGGAGAGAAGGTGGTGAGAAAGCCTTCGTTTGAGTCCATGGAGTGATATTCAAGGAGTTTCAGTGGCTTGAGACGAGTTTCGCACCTCTTCCTTTCCGGTAAGGAAAAGGGGACCAAAAGAGACCAAATTTACTGACTTGGGTCCAATGGCGCCGAGAAAGTGCCGAAGGGGAGAAGGTGGTGAGAAAGCCTTCCTTTGAGTCCATGGAGTGATATTCAAGGAATTTCAGTGGCCTGAGACTAGTTTCGCACGTCTTCCTTTCCAGGTAAGCAAAAGGGGACCAAAGAGACCAAAGCTGGAATTTGGGTCCCAATGCCCCGAAAGTGAAAGAAAGGGGGAAAGGTAGTGAAAACCTTCTTTTAGTCCTTGGAGTGATATTCAAGAAGTTTCAGTGGCCTGACACTAGTTTCGCACGTCTTCCTTTCCCGGTAAGCAAAAGGAGACCAAAGGAGACAAAAACTAGAACTTGGGTCTAAAGGCGCCAGAAAGTGCCGAAACGAGAGAAGGTGTTGAGAAAGGCTTCCATTAAGTCATGTTCAAGGAGTTTCAGTGGCCTGAGACGAGTTTCGCACGTCTTCCTTTCCCGGTAAGCAAAAGGGGACCAAAAGACACCAAAATTAGAACTTGGGTCCAAAGGCGCCGAAATGTGCCAGAAGGAGAGAAGGTTGTGAGAAAGCCTTCGTTGGAGTCCTAAGAGTGATATTCAAGTAGTTTCAGTGGCTTGCGACAAGTTTTGCACGTCTTCCTTTGCCGGTAAGCAGAAATGGACCAAAAGGGACCAAAACTGGAACTTGGGTCCAAAGGCACCAGAATGTTCCAGAAGGGAAGAGGGTGGTGAGAAAGCCTTCCTTTCAGTCCATGGAGTGATATTCAAGGAGTTTCAGTGGCCTGAGACTAGTTTCGCACGTGTTCCTTTGCCGATAAGCAAAAGGAGACCAAAAGATACCAAAATTAGAACTTGGGTCCAAAGGCACTGGAATGTGCCAGAAGGAGAGAATGTGTGAGAAAGCCTTCGTTTGAGTCCTAGGAGTGATCTTGAAGTAGTTTCAGTGGCTTGAAACGAGTTTGGCACATCTTCCTTTGCCGATAAGCAAAATGGGACTAAAAGAGACCAAAATTAGAAGTTGGGCCCAAAGGCCCGAATGTGCCAGAAGGAGAGAAGGTGGTGAGAAAGCCTTCGTTTGAGTCCATGGAGTGATATTCAAGGAGTTTCAGTGGCTTGAGACGAGTTTCGCACCTCTTCCTTTCCCGGTAAGGAAAAGGGGACCAAAAGAGACCAAATTTACAACTTGGGTCCAATGGCGCCAGAAAGTGCCAGAAGGGGAGAAGGTGGTGAGAAAGCCTTCCTTTGAGTCCATGGAGTGATATTCAAGGAATTTCAGTGGCCTGAGACTAGTTTCGCACGTCTTCCTTTGCTGGTAAGCAAAAGGGGACCAAAGAGACCAAAACTGGAATTTGGGTCCCAATGCCCCAGAAAGTGAAAGAAAGGGGGAAAGGTAGTGAAAACCTTCTTTTTAGTCCTTGGAGTGATATTCAAGAAGTTTCAGTGGCCTGACACTAGTTTCGCACGTCTTCCTTTCCCGGTAAGCAAAAGGAGACCAAAGGAGACAAAAACTAGAACTTGGGTCTAAAGGCGCCAGAAAGTGCCGAAACGAGAGAAGGTGTTGAGAAAGGCTTCCATTGAGTCATGTTCAAGGAGTTTCAGTGGCCTGAGACGAGTTTCGCACGTCTTCCTTTCCCGGTAAGCAAAAGGGGACCAAAAGACACCAAAATTAGAACTTGGGTCCAAAGGCGCCGAAATGTGCCAGAAGGAGAGAAGGTTGTGAGAAAGCCTTCGTTGGAGTCCTAAGAGTGATATTCAAGTAGTTTCAGTGGCTTGCGACAAGTTTTGCACGTCTTCCTTTGCCGGTAAGCAGAAATGGACCAAAAGGGACCAAAACTGGAACTTGGGTCCAAAGGCACCAGAATGTTCCAGAAGGGAAGAGGGTGGTGAGAAAGCCTTCCTTTCAGTCCATGGAGTGATATTCAAGGAGTTTCAGTTGCCTGAGACTAGTTTCGCACGTGTTCCTTTGCCGATAAGCAAAAGGAGACCAAAAGATACCAAAATTAGAACTTGGGTCCAAAGGCACTGGAATGTGCCAGAAGGAGAGAATGTGTGAGAAAGCCTTCGTTTGAGTCCTAGGAGTGATCTTGAAGTAGTTTCAGTGGCTTGAAACGAGTTTGGCACATCTTCCTTTGCCGATAAGCAAAATGGGACTAAAAGAGACCAAAATTAGAAGTTGGGCCCAAAGGCCCCGGAATGTGCCAGAAGGAGAGAAGGTGGTGAGAAAGCCTTCGTTTGAGTCCATGGAGTGATATTCAAGGAGTTTCAGTGGCTTGAGACGAGTTTCGCACCTCTTCCTTTCCCGGTAAGGAAAAGGGGACCAAAAGAGACCAAATTTACAACTTGGGTCCAATGGCGCCAGAAGTGCCAGAAGGGGAGAAGGTGGTGAGAAAGCCTTCCTTTGAGTCCATGGAGTGATATTCAAGGAATTTCAGTGGCCTGAGACTAGTTTCGCACGTCTTCCTTTCTTTGGTAAGCAAAAGGGGACCAAAGAGACCAAAACTGGAATTTGGGTCCCAATGCCCCAGAAAGTGAAAGAAAGGGGGAAAGGTAGTGAAAACCTTCTTTTTAGTCCTTGGAGTGATATTCAAGAAGTTTCAGTGGCCTGACACTAGTTTCGCACGTCTTCCTTTCCCGGTAAGCAAAAGGAGACCAAAGGAGACAAAAACTAGAACTTGGGTCTAAAGGCGCCAGAAAGTGCCGAAACGAGAGAAGGTGTTGAGAAAGGCTTCCATTGAGTCATGTTCAAGGAGTTTCAGTGGCCTGAGACGAGTTTCGCACGTCTTCCTTTCCCGGTAAGCAAAAGGGGACCAAAAGACACCAAAATTAGAACTTGGGTCCAAAGGCGCCGAAATGTGCCAGAAGGAGAGAAGGTTGTGAGAAAGCCTTCGTTGGAGTCCTAAGAGTGATATTCAAGTAGTTTCAGTGGCTTGCGACAAGTTTTGCACGTCTTCCTTTGCCGGTAAGCAGAAATGGACCAAAAGGGACCAAAACTGGAACTTGGGTCCAAAGGCACCAGAATGTTCCAGAAGGGAAGAGGGTGGTGAGAAAGCCTTCCTTTCAGTCCATGGAGTGATATTCAAGGAGTTTCAGTGGCCTGAGACTAATTTCGCACGTGTTCCTTTGCCGATAAGCAAAAGGAGACCAAAAGATACCAAAATTAGAACTTGGGTCCAAAGGCACTAGAATGTGCCAGAAGGAGAGAATGTGTGAGAAAGCCTTCGTTTGAGTCCTAGGAGTGATCTTGAAGTAGTTTCAGTGGCTTGAAACGAGTTTGGCACATCTTCCTTTGCCGATAAGCAAAATGCGACTAAAAGAGACCAAAATTAGAAGTTGGGCCCAAAGGCCCGGAATGTGCCGAAGGAGAGAAGGTGGTGAGAAAGCCTTCGTTTGAGTCCATGGAGTGATATTCAAGGAGTTTCAGTGGCTTGAGACGAGTTTCGCACCTCTTCCTTTCCCGGTAAGGAAAAGGGGACCAAAAGAGACCAAATTTACAACTTGGGTCCAATGGCGCCAGAAAGTGCCAGAAGGGGAGAAGGTGGTGAGAAAGCCTTCCTTTGAGTCCATGGAGTGATATTCAAGGAATTTCAGTGGCCTGAGACTAGTTTCGCACGTCTTCCTTTGCTGGTAAGCAAAAGGGGACCAAAGAGACCAAAACTGGAATTTGGGTCCCAATGCCCCAGAAAGTGAAAGAAAGGGGGAAAGGTAGTGAAAACCTTCTTTTTAGTCCTTGGAGTGATATTCAAGAAGTTTCAGTGGCCTGACACTAGTTTCGCACGTCTTCCTTTCCCGGTAAGCAAAAGGAGACCAAAGGAGACAAAAACTAGAACTTGGGTCTAAAGGCGCCAGAAAGTGCCGAAACGAGAGAAGGTGTTGAGAAAGGCTTCCATTGAGTCATGTTCAAGGAGTTTCAGTGGCCTGAGACGAGTTTCGCACGTCTTCCTTTCCCGGTAAGCAAAAGGGGACCAAAAGACACCAAAATTAGAACTTGGGTCCAAAGGCGCCGAAATGTGCCAGAAGGAGAGAAGGTTGTGAGAAAGCCTTCGTTGGAGTCCTAAGAGTGATATTCAAGTAGTTTCAGTGGCTTGCGACAAGTTTTGCACGTCTTCCTTTGCTTAGAAGCGTAAATGGACCAAAAGGGACCAAAGCGGAACTTGGGTCCAAAGGCACCAGAATGTTCCAGAAGGGAAGAGGGTGGTGAGAAAGCCTTCCTTTCAGTCCATGGAGTGATATTCAAGGAGTTTCAGTGGCCTGAGACTAGTTTCGCACGTGTTCCTTTGCCGATAAGCAAAAGGAGACCAAAAGATACCAAAATTAGAACTTGGGTCCAAAGGCACTGGAATGTGCCAGAAGGAGAGAATGTGTGAGAAAGCCTTCGTTTGAGTCCTAGGAGTGATCTTGAAGTAGTTTTAGTGGCTTGAAACGAGTTTGGCACATCTTCCTTTGCCGATAAGCAAAATGGGACTAAAAGAGACCAAAATTAGAAGTTGGGCCCAAAGCCCCGGAATGTGCCAGAAGGAGAGAAGGTGGTGAGAAAGCCTTCGTTTGAGTCCATGGAGTGATATTCAAGGAGTTTCAGTGGCTTGAGACGAGTTTCGCACCTCTTCCTTTCCCGGTAAGGAAAAGGGGACCAAAAGAGACCAAATTTACAACTTGGGTCCAATGGCGCCAGAAAGTGCCAGAAGGGGAGAAGGTGGTGAGAAAGCCTTCCTTTGAGTCCATGGAGTGATATTCAAGGAATTTCAGTGGCCTGAGACTAGTTTCGCACGTCTTCCTTTGCTGGTAAGCAAAAGGGGACCAAAGAGACCAAAACTGGAATTTGGGTCCCAATGCCCCAGAAAGTGAAAGAAAGGGGGAAAGGTAGTGAAAACCTTCTTTTTAGTCCTTGGAGTGATATTCAAGAAGTTTCAGTGGCCTGACACTAGTTTCGCACGTCTTCCTTTCCCGGTAAGCAAAAGGAGACCAAAAGAGACAAAAACTAGAACTTGGGTCTAAAGGCGCCAGAAAGTGCCAAAACGAGAGAAGGTGTTGAGAAAGGCTTCCATTGAGTCATGTTCAAGGAGTTTCAGTGGCCTGAGACGAGTTTCGCACGTCTTCCTTTCCCGGTAAGCAAAAGGGGACCAAAAGACACCAAAATTAGAACTTGGGTCCAAAGGCGCCGAAATGTGCCAGAAGGAGAGAAGGTTGTGAGAAAGCCTTCGTTGGAGTCCTAAGAGTGATATTCAAGTAGTTTCAGTGGCTTGCGACAAGTTTTGCACGTCTTCCTTTGCCGGTAAGCAGAAATGGACCAAAAGGGACCAAAACTGGAACTTGGGTCCAAAGGCACCAGAATGTTCCAGAAGGGAAGAGGGTGGTGAGAAAGCCTTCCTTTCAGTCCATGGAGTGATATTCAAGGAGTTTCAGTGGCCTGAGACTAGTTTCGCACGTGTTCCTTTGCCGATAAGCAAAAGGAGACCAAAAGATACCAAAATTAGAACTTGGGTCCAAAGGCGCTGGAATGTGCCAGAAGGAGAGAATGTGTGAGAAAGCCTTCGTTTGAGTCCTAGGAGTGATCTTGAAGTAGTTTTAGTGGCTTGAAACGAGTTTGGCACATCTTCCTTTGCCGATAAGCAAAATGGGACTAAAAGAGACCAAAATTAGAAGTTGGGCCCAAAGCCCCGGAATGTGCCAGAAGGAGAGAAGGTGGTGAGAAAGCCTTCGTTTGAGTCCATGGAGTGATATTCAAGGAGTTTCAGTGGCTTGAGACGAGTTTCGCACCTCTTCCTTTCCCGGTAAGGAAAAGGGGACCAAAAGAGACCAAATTTACAACTTGGGTCCAATGGCGCCAGAAAGTGCCAGAAGGGGAGAAGGTGGTGAGAAAGCCTTCCTTTGAGTCCATGGAGTGATATTCAAGGAATTTCAGTGGCCTGAGACTAGTTTCGCACATCTTCCTTTGCTGGTAAGCAAAAGGGGACCAAAGAGACCAAAACTGGAATTTGGGTCCCAATGCCCCAGAAAGTGAAAGAAAGGGGGAAAGGTAGTGAAAACCTTCTTTTTAGTCCTTGGAGTGATATTCAAGAAGTTTCAGTGGCCTGACACTAGTTTCGCACGTCTTCCTTTCCCGGTAAGCAAAAGGAGACCAAAGGAGACAAAAACTAGAACTTGGGTCTAAAGGCGCCAGAAAGTGCCGAAACGAGAGAAGGTGTTGGGAAATGCTTCCATTGAGTCATGTTCAAGGAGTTTCAGTGGCCTGAGACGAGTTTCGCACGTCTTCCTTTCCCGGTAAGCAAAAGGGGACCAAAGGACACCAAAATTAGAACTTGGGTCCAAAGGCGCCGAAATGTGCCAGAAGGAGAGAAGGTTGTGAGAAAGCCTTCGTTGGAGTCCTAAGAGTGATATTCAAGTAGTTTCAGTGGCTTGCGACAAGTTTTGCACGTCTTCCTTTGCCGGTAAGCAGAAATGGACCAAAAGGGACCAAAACTGGAACTTGGGTCCAAAGGCACCAGAATGTTCCAGAAGGGAAGAGGGTGGTGAGAAAGCCTTCCTTTCAGTCCATGGAGTGATATTCAAGGAGTTTCAGTGGCCTGAGACTAGTTTCGCACGTGTTCCTTTGCCGATAAGCAAAAGGAGACCAAAAGATACCAAAATTAGAACTTGGGTCCAAAGGCACTGGAATGTGCCAGAAGGAGAGAATGTGTGAGAAAGCCTTCGTTTGAGTCCTAGGAGTGATCTTGAAGTAGTTTCAGTGGCTTGAAACGAGTTTGGCACATCTTCCTTTGCCGATAAGCAAAATGGGACTAAAAGAGACCAAAATTAGAAGTTGGGCCCAAAGGCCCCGGAATGTGCCAGAAGGAGAGAAGGTGGTGAGAAAGCCTTCGTTTGAGTCCATGGAGTGATATTCAAGGAGTTTCAGTGGCTTGAGACGAGTTTCGCACCTCTTCCTTTCCCGGTAAGGAAAAGGGGACCAAAAGAGACCAAATTTACAACTTGGGTCCAATGGCGCCAGAAAGTGCCAGAAGGGGAGAAGGTGGTGAGAAAGCCTTCCTTTGAGTCCATGGAGTGATATTCAAGGAATTTCAGTGGCCTGAGACTAGTTTCGCACGTCTTCCTTTGCTGGTAAGCAAAAGGGGACCAAAGAGACCAAAACTGGAATTTGGGTCCCAATGCCCCAGAAAGTGAAAGAAAGGGGGAAAGGTAGTGAAAACCTTCTTTTTAGTCCTTGGAGTGATATTCAAGAAGTTTCAGTGGCCTGACACTAGTTTCGCACGTCTTCCTTTCCCGGTAAGCAAAAGGAGACCAAAGGAGACAAAAACTAGAACTTGGGTCTAAAGGCGCCAGAAAGTGCCAAAACGAGAGAAGGTGTTGAGAAAGGCTTCCATTGAGTCATGTTCAAGGAGTTTCAGTGGCCTGAGACGAGTTTCGCACGTCTTCCTTTCCCGGTAAGCAAAAGGGGACCAAAAGACACCAAAATTAGAACTTGGGTCCAAAGGCGCCGAAATGTGCCAGAAGGAGAGAAGGTTGTGAGAAAGCCTTCGTTGGAGTCCTAAGAGTGATATTCAAGTAGTTTCAGTGGCTTGCGACAAGTTTTGCACGTCTTCCTTTGCCGGTAAGCAGAAATGGACCAAAAGGGACCAAAACTGGAACTTGGGTCCAAAGGCACCAGAATGTTCCAGAAGGGAAGAGGGTGGTGAGAAAGCCTTCCTTTCAGTCCATGGAGTGATATTCAAGGAGTTTCAGTGGCCTGAGACTAATTTCGCACGTGTTCCTTTGCCGATAAGCAAAAGGAGACCAAAAGATACCAAAATTAGAACTTGGGTCCAAAGGCACTAGAATGTGCCAGAAGGAGAGAATGTGTGAGAAAGCCTTCGTTTGAGTCCTAGGAGTGATCTTGAAGTAGTTTCAGTGGCTTGAAACGAGTTTGGCACATCTTCCTTTGCCGATAAGCAAAATGCGACTAAAAGAGACCAAAATTAGAAGTTGGGCCCAAAGGCCCCGGAATGTGCCAGAAGGAGAGAAGGTGGTGAGAAAGCCTTCGTTTGAGTCCATGGAGTGATATTCAAGGAGTTTCAGTGGCTTGAGACGAGTTTCGCACCTCTTCCTTTCCCGGTAAGGAAAAGGGGACCAAAAGAGACCAAATTTACAACTTGGGTCCAATGGCGCCAGAAAGTGCCAGAAGGGGAGAAGGTGGTGAGAAAGCCTTCCTTTGAGTCCATGGTGTGATATTCAAGGAATTTCAGTGGCCTGAGACTAGTTTCGCACGTCTTCCTTTCCAGGTAAGCAAAAGGAGACCAAAGAGACCAAAGCTGGAATTTGGGTCCCAATGCCCCGTAAAGTGAAAGAAAGGGGGAAAGGTAGTGAAAACCTTCTTTTAGTCCTTGGAGTGATATTCAAGAAGTTTCAGTGGCCTGACACTAGTTTCGCACGTCTTCCTTTCCCGGTAAGCAAAAGGAGACCAAAGGAGACAAAAACTAGAACTTGGGTCTAAAGGCGCCAGAAAGTGCCGAAACGAGAGAAGGTGTTGAGAAAGGCTTCCATTGAGTCATGTTCAAGGAGTTTCAGTGGCCTGAGACGAGTTTCGCACGTCTTCCTTTCCCGGTAAGCAAAAGGGGACCAAAAGACACCAAAATTAGAACTTGGGTCCAAAGGCGCCGAAATGTGCCAGAAGGAGAGAAGGTTGTGAGAAAGCCTTCGTTGGAGTCCTAAGAGTGATATTCAAGTAGTTTCAGTGGCTTGCGACAAGTTTTGCACGTCTTCCTTTGCCGGTAAGCAGAAATGGACCAAAAGGGACCAAAACTGGAACTTGGGTCCAAAGGCACCAGAATGTTCCAGAAGGGAAGAGGGTGGTGAGAAAGCCTTCCTTTCAGTCCATGGAGTGATATTCAAGGAGTTTCAGTGGCCTGAGACTAGTTTCGCACGTGTTCCTTTGCCGATAAGCAAAAGGAGACCAAAAGATACCAAAATTAGAACTTGGGTCCAAAGGCACTGGAATGTGCCAGAAAGAGAGAATGTGTGAGAAAGCCTTCGTTTGAGTCCTAGGAGTGATCTTGAAGTAGTTTCAGTGGCTTGAAACGAGTTTGGCACATCTTCCTTTGCCGATAAGCAAAATGGGACTAAAAGAGACCAAAATTAGAAGTTGGGCCCAAAGGCCCCGGAATGTGCCAGAAGGAGAGAAGGTGGTGAGAAAGCCTTCGTTTGAGTCCATGGAGTGATATTCAAGGAGTTTCAGTGGCTTGAGACGAGTTTCGCACCTCTTCCTTTCCCGGTAAGGAAAAGGCGACGAAAAGAGACCAAATTTACAACTTGGGTCCAATGGCGCCAGAAAGTGCCAGAAGGGGAGAAGGTGGTGAGAAAGCCTTCCTTTCAGTCCATGGAGTGATATTCAAGGAGTTTCAGTGGCCTGAGACTAGTTTCGCACGTGTTCCTTTGCCGATAAGCAAATGGAGAGCAAAAGATACCAAAATTAGAACTTGGGTCCAAAGGCGCTGGAATGTGCCAGAAGGAGAGAAGGTTGTGAGAAAGCCTTCGTTGGAGTCCTAAGAGTGATATTCAAGTAGTTTCAGTGGCTTGCGACAAGTTTTGCACGTCTTCCTTTGCCGGTAAGCAGAAATGGACCAAAAGGGACGAAAACTGGAACTTGGGTCCAAAGGCACCAGAATGTTCCAGAAGGGAAGAGGGTGGTGAGAAAGCCTTCCTTTCAGTCCATGGAGTGATATTCAAGGAGTTTCAGTGCCCTGAGACTAGTTTCGCACGTGTTCCTTTGCCGATAAGCAAAAGGAGAGCAGAAGATACCAAAATTAGAACTTGGGTCCAAAGGCGCTGGAATGTGCCAGAAGGAGAGAATGTGTGAGAAAGCCTTCGTTTGAGTCCTAGGAGTGATCTTCAAGTAGTTTCAGTGGCTTGAAACGAGTTTGGCACATCTTCCTTTGCCGATAAGCAAAATGGGACTAAAAGAGACCAAAATTAGAAGTTGGGCCCAAAGGCCCCGGAATGTGCCAGAAGGAGAGAAGGTGGTGAGAAAGCCTTCGTTTGAGTCCATGGAGTGATATTCAAGGAGTTTCAGTGGCCTGAGACAAGTTTCGTATGTCTTCATTTGCTGGTAAGCAAAAGGAGACCAAAACTAGAACTTGGGTCCAAAGGCGCCAGAAAGTGCCAGAACGGGTGAAGGTGGTGAGAAAGGCTTCCTTTGAGTCCATGGAGTGATATTCATGGAGTTTCAGTAGCCTAAGACGAGTTTCGGACGTCTTCCTTTCACGGTAAGCATAAGGGGACCAAAAGAGACCAAAACTGGAACTTGGGTCCAATAACGCCAGAATGTTCCAGAAGGGAAGAAGGTGGTGAGAAAGGCTTCCTTTGAGTCCATAGAGTGATATTCATGGAGTTTCAGTAGCCTAAGACGAGTTTCAGACGTCTTCCTTTCACGGTAAGCATAAGGGGACCAAAAGAGACCAAAACTGGAACTTGGGTCCATTAACGCCAGAATGTTCCAGAAGGGAAGAAGGTGGTGAGAAAGGCTTCCTTTGAGTCCATGGAGTGATATTCAAGGAGTTTCAGTAGCCTGAGACAAGTTTCGCACGTCTTCCTTTCCCGGTAATCAAAAGGGGACCAAAAGAGACCAAAATTAGAACTTTCGTCCAAAGGCGCCAGAATGTGCCAGAAGGAGAGAAGGTGGTGAGAAAGCGTTCGTTTGAGTCCATAGTGATATTCAAGGAGTTTCAGTGGCCTGAGACAAGTTTTGTACGTCTTCCTTTGCCAGGAAGCAAAAGGAGACCAAAGGAGACCAAAACTAGAACTTGGGTCCATAGGCGCAAAAAAGTGCCAGAACGAGAGAAGGTGGTGAGAAAGGCTTCCTTTGAGTCCATCGAGTGATATTCAAGGAGTTTCAGTAGCCTAAGACGTGTTTTGCACGTCTTCCTTTCACGGTAAGCATAGGGGGACCAAAAGAGACCAAAACTAGAACTTGGGTCCAAAGGCGCCAGAATATTCCAGAAGGCAAGAAGGTGGTGAGAAAGCCTTCCTTTCAGTCCATGGAGTGATATTCAAGGAGTTTAAGTGGCTTGAGACGAGTTTCGCACCTCTTCCTTTCCTGGTAAGCAAAAGGGGACCAAAAGAGACCAAATTTACAACTTGGGTCCAATGGCGCCAGAAAGTGCCAGAAGGGGAGAAGGTGGTGAGAAAGCCTTCCTTTGAGTCCATGGAGTGATATTCAAGGAATTTCAGTGGCCTGAGACTAGTTTCGCACGTCTTCCTTTACTGGTAAGCAAAAGGGGATCAAAGAGACCAAAACTGGAATTTGGGTCCCAATGCCCCAGAAAGTTACAGAAAGGGGGAAAGGTAGTGAGAAACCTTCTTTTGAGTCCTTGGAGTGATATTCAAGAAGTTTCAGGACCAAAGGAGACCAAAACTAGAACTTGGGTCCAAAGACGCTACAAAGTGCCACAAGGGGAGAAGGTGGTGAGAAAGCCTTCCTTTGAGTCCATGGATTGATATTCAAGGAATTTCAGTGGTCTAAGACTAGTTTCGCACATCTTCCTTTGCAGGTAAGCAAAAGGGGACCAAAAGACACCAAAATTCGAACTTGGGTCCAAAGGCGCCGGAATGTGCCAGAAGGAGAGAAGGTGGTGAGAAAGCCTTCGTTTGAGTCCTAGGAGTGATCTTCAAGTAGTTTCAGTGGCTTGAGACGAGTTTCGCACGTCTTCCTTTGCCGGGAAGCAAAAGGGGTCCAAAAGAGACCAAAACTGAAACTTGTGTGCAAAGGCCCCAGAAAGTGCCAGAAGGGAAAAAGGTGGTGAGAAAGCCTTCCATTGAGTCCATGGAGTGATATTCAAGGAGTTTCAGTGGCCTGAGACGAGTTTCGCACGTGTTGCTTTCCCGGTAAGCAAAAGGGGACCAAAAGAGACCAAAATTAGAACTTGGGTCCAAAGGCACCGGAATGTGCCAGAAGGGGAGAAGGCGGTGAGAAAGCCTTCCTTTCAGTCCATGGAGTGATATTCAAGGAGTTTCAGTGGCCTGAGACTAGTTTCGCACGTCTTCCTTTGCCGCTAAGCATAAGGGGACCAAAAGAGTCCAAAATTAGAACTTGGGTCCAAAGGCACCGGAATGTGCCAGAAGGGGAGTTGGCTGTGAGAAAGCCTTCGTTTGAGTCCATGGAGTTATATTCAAGGACTTTCATTGGCCTGAGACGAGTTTCGCTCGTCTTTCTTTGCCGGTAAGCAAAAGGGGACCAAAAGAGACCAAAACTGGAACTTGTGTGCAAAGGCCCCAGAAAGTGCCAGAAGGGAAAAAGGTGGTGAGAAAGCCTTCCATTGAGTCCATGGAGTGATATTCAAGGAGTTTCAGTGGCCTGAGACGAGTTTCGCACGTCTTGCTTTCCTGGTAAGCAAAAGGGGACCAAAGGAGACCAAAATTAGAACTTGGGTCCAAAGGCGCCGGAATGTGCCAGAAGGGGAGAAAGCGGTGAGAAAGCCTTCCTTTCAGTCCATGGAGTGATATTCAAGGAATTTCAGTGGCCTGAGACTAGTTTCGCACGTGTTCCTCTGCCGATAAGCAAAAGGAGACCAAAAGATACCAAAATTAGAACTTGGGTCTAAAGGCGCTGGAATGTGCCAGAAGGAGAGAAGGTGGTGAGAAAGCCTTCGTTTGAGTCCATGGAGTGATATTCAAGGAGTTTTAGTGGCCTGAGACAAGTTTCGTACGTCTTCCTTTGCCGGTAAGCAAAAGGAGAGCAAAGGAGACCAAAACTAGAACTTGCGTCTAAAGACGCTAGAAAGTGCAAGAACGAGAGACGGTGGTGAGAAAGGCTTCCTTTGAGTCCATGGAGTGATAGTCAAGGAGTTTCAGTAGCCTAATACGAGTTTCGCACGTCTTCCTTTCACGGTAAGCATAGGGGGACCAAAAGAGACCAAAACTAGAACTTGGGTCCAAAGGCGCCAGAATATTCCAGAAGGGAAGAAGGTGGTGAGAAAGCCTTCCTTTCAGTCGACGGAGTGATATTCAAGGAGTTTCAGTGGCCTGAGACAAGTTTCGTACGTCTTCCTTTGCCAGTAAGCAAAAGGAGACAAAAGGAGACCAAAACTAGAACTTGGGTCTAAAGGCGCCAGAAAGTGCCTGAACGACAGAAGGTAGTTAGAAAGGCTTCCATTTAGTCCATGGAGTGATATTCAAGGAGTTTCAGTAGCCTAAGACGAGTTTCGCACGTCTTCCTTTCCCGGTAAGCAAATGGGATCAAAAGAGACCAAAACTGGAACTTGGGTCCAAAGGCGCCAGAAAGTGCCAAAAGGGGAGAAGGTGGTGAGAAAGCCCTCATTTGTGTCCTAGAAGTAATAGTCAAGAAGTTTCAGTGGCTTCAGACGAGTTTCGTACGTCTTCCATTCACGGTAAGCAAAAGGGGACCAAAAGAGACAAAAACTGGAACTTGGGTCCAAAGGCGCCAGAAAGTGCCAGAAGGGGAGAAGGTGGTGAGAAAGCCCTCATTTGAGTCCTAGGAGTAATAGTCAAGAAGTTTCGGTGGCTTCAGACGAGTTTCGCACGTCTTCCTTTCCCGGTAAGCAAAAGGGGACCAAAAGAGACCTAAATTACAGTGGAGTGATATTCAAGGAGTTACAGTGGCCTCTGACGAGTTTCGCACGTCTTCCTTTCCCAGTAAGCAAAAGGGGACCAAAAGAGACCAAAACTGGAACTTGGGTCCAAAGGCGCCAGAAAGTGCCAGAAGGGAAGAAGGTGGTGAGAAAGCCTTCCTTTGAGTCCATTGAGTGATATTCAAGGAGTTTCAGTAGCCTGAGACAAATTTCGTACGTCTTCCTTTGCCGGTAAGCAAAAGGGGACCAAAAGAGACAAAAACTGGAACTTGGGTCAAAAGGCGCCAGAAAGTGCCAGAAGGGGAGAAGGTGGTGAGAAAGCCCTCATTTGAGTCCTAGGAGTAATAGTCAAGAAGTTTCAGTGGCTTCAGACGAGTTTCGCACGTCTTCCTTTTTCGGTAACCAAAAGGGGACCAAAAGAGACCTAAATTAGAACTTGGGTCCAAAGGCGCCAGAAAGTGCCAGAAGGGGAGAAGGTGGTGAGAAAGGCTTCCTTTGAGTGCATAGTGTGATATTCAAGGAGGTTCAGTAGCCTAAGACGAGTTTCGCACGTCTTCCTTTGCCGGTAAGCAAAAGGGGACCAAAAGAGACAAAAACTGGAACTTGGGTCAAAAGGCGCCAGAAAGTGCCAGAAGGGGAGAAGGTGGTGAGAAAGCCCTCATTTGAGTCCTAGGAGTAATAGTCAAGAAGTTTCAGTGGCTTCAGACGAGTTTCGCACGTCTTCCTTTTTCGGTAACCAAAAGGGGACCAAAAGAGACCTAAATTAGAACTTGGGTCCAAAGACGCTACAAAGTGCCAGAACGGGAGAAGGTTGTGAGAAAGGCTTCCTTTGAATCCATGGAGTGATATTCAAGGAGTTTTAGTGGCCTGAGACAAGTTTCGTACGTCTTCCTTTGCCGGTAAGCAAAAGGAGAGTCTAAAGACGCCAGAAAGTGCCAGAACGAGAGAAGGTGGTGAGAATGCCTTCCTTTGAGTCCATTGAGTGATATTCAAGGAGTTTCAGTGGCCTGAGACAAATTTCGCACGTCTTCCTTTGCCAGTAAGCAAAAGGGGACCAAAAGAGACAAAAACTGGAACTTGGGTCCAAAGGCGCCAGAAAGTGCCAGAAGGGGAGAAGGTGGTGAGAAAACCTTCGTTTGAGTCCTACGAGTAATAGTCAAGATGTTTCAGTGGCTTCAGACGAGTTTCGCAAGTCCTCCTTTCCCGGTAAGCAAAAGGGGACCAAAAGACACCAAAACTGGAACTTGGGTCCAAAGGCGCCAGAATGTTCAAGAAGGGAAGAAGGTGGGGAGAAAGCCTTCCTTTCAGTCCATGGAGTGATATTCAAGGAGTTTCAGTGGCTTCAGACGAGTTTCGCACGTCTTCCTTTCCCAGTAAGCAAAAGGGGACCAAAAGAGACCTAAATTAGAACTTGGGTCCAAAGACGCTACAAAGTGCCAGAACGGGAGAAGGTTGTGAGAAAGGCTTCCTTTGAATATATGGAGTGATATTCAAGGAGTTACAGTGGCCTGTGACGAGTTTCGCACGTCTTCCTTTCCCGGTAAGTAATAGGGGATCATCAGAGACCAAAACTGGAACTTGGGTCCAAAGGCGCCGGAAAGTGCCAGAAGAGGAGAAGGTGGTGAGAAAGCCTTCGTTTGAGTCCATGGAGTGATATTCAAGGAGTTTTAGTGGCCTGAAACAAGTTTCGTACGTCTTCCTTTGCCGGTAAGCAAAAGGAGAGCAAAGGAGACCAAAACAAGAACTTGGGTCTAAAGATGCCAGAAAGTGCCAGAACGAGAGAAGGTGGTGAGAATGCCTTCCTTTGAGTCCATTGAGTGATATTCAAGGAGTTTCAGTGGCCTGAGACAAATTTCGCACGTCTTCCTTTGCAGTAAGCAAAAGGGGACCAAAAGAGACAAAAACTGGAACTTGGGTCCAAAGGCGCCAGAAAGTGCCAGAAGGGGAGAAGGTGGTGAGAAAACCTTCGTTTGAGTCCTACGAGTAATAGTCAAGATGTTTCAGTGGCTTCAGACGAGTTTCGCAAGTCTTCCTTTCCCGGTAAGCAAAAGGGGACCAAAAGACACCAAAACTGGAACTTGGGTCCAAAGGCGCCAGAATGTTCAAGAAGGGAAGAAGGTGGGGAGAAAGCCTTCCTTTCAGTCCATGGAGTGATATTCAAGGAGTTTCAGTGGCTGAGAGGAGTTTCGCACGTCTTCCTTTGCCGTTAAGCAAAAGGGGACCAAAAGAGACCAAAACTGGAACTTGGGTCCAAAGGCGCCAGAAAGTGCCAGAACGAGAGAAGGTGGTGAGAAAGGCTTCCTTTGAGTCCATTGAGTGATATTCAAGGAGTTTCAGTAGCCTGAGACAAATTTCGCACGTCTTCCTTTGCCGGTAAGCAAAATGGGACCAAAAGAGACAAAAACTGGAACTTGGGTCCAAAGGCGCCAGAAAATGCCAGAAAGGGAGAAAGTGATGAGAAAGCCTTCGTTTGAGTCGTAGGAGTAATAGTCAAGAAGTTTTAGTGGCTTCAGACGAGTTTCGCACGTCTTCCTTTCCCGGTAAGCAAAAGGGGACCAAAAGAGACAAAAACTGGAACTTGGGTCCAAAGGCGCCAGAATGTTCCAGAAGGGAAGAGGGTGGTGAGAAAGCCTTCCCTTCAGTCCATGGAGTGATATTCAAGGAGTTTCAGTGGCTGAGAGGAGTTTCGCACGTCTTCCTTTGCCGGGTAGCAAAAGGGGACCAAAAGACACCAAAATTAGAACTTGGGTCCAAAGGCGCCGGAATGTGCCAGAAGGAGAGAAGGTGGTGAGAAAGCCTTCGTTTGAGTCCTAAATGTGATATTCAAGTAGTTTCAGTGGCTTGCGACAAGTTTCACACGTCTTCCTTTGCCGGTAAGCAAAAGGGGACCAAAAGAGACCAAAACTGGAACTTGGGTCCAAAGGCGCCAGAATGTTCCAGAAGGGAAGAAGGTGGTGAGAAAGCCTTCCTTTCAGTCCATGGAGTGATATTCAGGGAGTTTCAGTGGCCTGAGACGAGTTTCGCACGTCTTCCTTTCCCGGTAAGCAAAAGGGGACGAAAAGAGACCAAATTTAGAACTTGGGTCCAAAGGTACCGGAATGTGCCAGAAGGAGAGAAGGTGGTGAGAAAGCCTTCGTTTGAGTCCATAATGATATTCAAGGTGTTTTAGTGGCCTAAGACAAGTTTCGTACGTCTTCCTTTGCCGCTAAGCAAAAGGAGACCAAAACTAGAACTTGGGTCTAAAGGCGCCAGAAAGTGCTAGAACGAGAGAAGGTGGTGAGAAAGGCTTCCTTTGAGTCCATCGAGTGATACTCAAGGAGTTTCAGTAGCCTAAGACGAGTTTCGCACCTCTTCCTTTCACGGTAAGCATAAGGGGACAAAAAGAGACCAAAACTGGAACTTGGGTCCGAAGGCGCCAGAATATTCCAGAAGGGAAGAAGGTGGTGAGAAAGCCTTCCTTTCAGTCCATGGAGTGATGTTCAAGGAGTTTCATTGGTCTGAGACGAGTTTCACACGTCTTCCTTTCCCGGTATGCAAAAGGGGACCAAAGGAGACTAAATTTGGAACTTAGGTCCAAAGGCGCCAGATAGTGCCAGAAGGGGAGAAGGTGGTGAGAAAGCCTTCGTTTGAGTCCTAGGAGTGATATTGAAGGAGTTTCAGTGGCCTGATACTAGTTTCGCACGTCTTCCTTGGCTGGAAAGCAAAAGGGGCCCAAAAGAGACCAAAATTAGAACTTTGGTCCAAAGGCGCCGGAATTTGCCAGAAGGAGAGAAGGTGGTGAGAAAGCCTTCGTTTGAGTCCTAAGAGTAATATTCAACTAGTTTCAATGGCTTCAGACGAGTTTCGCACGTCTTCCTTTCCTGGTAAGCAAAAGGGGACGAAAAGAGACAAAAACTGGAACTTGGGTCCAAAGGCCCCAGAAAGTGCCAGAAGGGGAGAAGGTGGTGAGAAAGCCTTCATTTGAGTCCTAGGAGTAATAGTAAACAAGTTTCAGTGGCTTCAGACGAGTGTCGCACGTCTTCCTTTGCCGAGTAGCAAAAGGGGACCAAAAGACACCAAAATTGGAACTTAGGTCCAAAGGCGCCAGAAAGTGCCAGAAGGGGAGAAGGTGGTGAGAAAGCCTTCCTTTGAGTCCTAGGAGTGATATTGAAGGAGTTTTACTGGCCTGAGACAAGTTTCGTACGTCTTCCTTTGCCGGTAAGCAAAAGGAGACCAAAACTACAAATTGGGTCTAAAGGCGCCAGAAAGTGCTAGAACGAGAGAAGGTGGTGAGAAAGGCTTCCTTTGAGTCCATAGAGTGATATTCAAGGAGTTTCAGTAGCCTAAGACGAGTTTCGCACGTCTTCCTTTCACGGTAAGCATAAGGGGACCAAAAGAGACCAAAACTGGAACTTGGGTCCGAAGGCGTTAGAATATTCCAGAAGGGAAGAAGGTGGTGAGAAAGCCTTCCTTTCAGTCCATGGAGTGAAGTTCAAGGAGTTTCAGTGGTCTGAGACGAGTTTCGCACGTCTTCCTCTCCCGGTATGCAAAAGGGGACCAAAAGAGACCAAAATTGGAACTTAGGTCCAAAGGCGCCAGATAGTGCCTGAAGGGGAGAAGGTGGTGAGAAAGCCTTCGTTTGAGTCCTAGGAGTGATATTGAAGGAGTTTCAGTGGCCTGAGACTAGTTTCGCACGTCTTCCTTGGCTGGAAAGCAAAAGGGGCCCAAAAGAGACCAAAATTAGAACTTTGGTCCAAAGGCGCCGAAATTTGCCAGAAGGAGAGAAGGTGGTGAGAAAGCCTTCGTTTGAGTCCTAAGTGTGATATTCAAGTAGTTTCAATGGCTTCAGAGGAGTTTCGCACGTCTTCCTTTCCTGGTAAGCAAAAGGGGACCAAAAGAGACAAAAATTGGAACTTGGGTCCAAAGGCGCTAGAAAGTGCCAGAAGGGGAGAAGGTGGTGAGAAAGCCTTCATTTGAGTCCTAGGAGTAATAGTAAACAAGTTTCAGTGGCTTCAGACGAGTGTCGCACGTCTTCCTTTGCCAGGTAGCAAAAGGGGACCAAAAGACACCAAAATTGGAACTTAGGTCCAAAGGCGCCAGAAAGTGCCAGAAGGGGAGAAGGTGGTGAGAAAGCCTTAGTTTGAGTCCTAGGAGTGATATTGAAGGTGTTTTAGTGGCCTGAGACTAGTTTCGAACGTCTTCCTTGGCTGGAAAGCAAAATGGGCCCAAAAGAGACCAAAATTAGAACTTTGGTCCAAAGGCGCCGGAATTTTTCCAAAAGGAGAGAAGGTGGTGAGAAAGCCTTCGTTTGAGTCCTAGGAGTGATATTCAAGTAGTTTCAGTGGCTTCAGACGAGTTTCGCACGTCTTCCTTTCCTGGTAAGTAAAAAGGGACCAAAAGAGACAAAAACTGGAAGTTGGGTCCAAAGGCGCCAGAAAGTGCCAGAAGGGCAGAAGGTGGTGATAAAGCCTTCGTTTGAGTCCAAGGAGTAATAGTCAAGAAGTTTCAGTGGCTTCAGACGAGTTTCGCACGTCTTCCTTTCCTGGTAAGCAAAAGGGGACCAAAAGAGACCAAAACTGGAACTTGGGTTCAAAGGCGCCAGAAAGTGCCAGAAGGGGAGAAGGTGGTGAGAAAGGCTTCATTTGAGTCCTAGGAGTGATATTCAAGTAGTTTCCGTGGCTTTGGACGAGTTTCGCAGGTCTTCCTTTGCCTGTAAGCAAAAGGGGACCAAAAGAGACAAAAACTTGAACTTGGGTCCAAAGGCGCCAGAAAGTGCCAGAATGGGACAAGGTGGTGTGAAAGCCTTCGTTTGAGTCCTAGGAGTAATAGTCAAGGAGTTTCAGTGGCCTGAGACGAGTTTCGCACGTCTTCCTTTCCTGGTAAGCAAAAGGGGACCAAAGGAGACCAAATTTAGAACTTGGGTCCAAAGGCGCCAGAAAGTGCTAGAACGAGAGAATGTGGTGAGAAAGGCTTCCTTTGAGTCCTAGGAGTGATATTCAAGGAGTTTCAGTGCCATGAGACTAGTTTCGCAAGTCTTCCTTTGCCGATAAGCAAAAGGGGACCAAAAAAGACCAAAATTAGAACTTGGCTCCAAAGGCGCCGGAATGTGCCAGGAGGAGAGAAGGTGGTGTGAAAGCCTTCCTTAG
Source organism: Abrus pulchellus subsp. cantoniensis (assembly GCA_024086825.1). NCBI lineage: Eukaryota > Viridiplantae > Streptophyta > Magnoliopsida > Fabales > Fabaceae > Abrus > Abrus pulchellus. The sequence goes on along the minus strand of CM044057.1, from coordinate 886,885 downwards.
AGTCCTAGGAGTGATATTCAAGTAGTTTTAGTGGCTTGAGATGAGTGTCGCACGTCTTCCTTTGCCGGTAAGCAAAAGGGGAACCAAAGAGACCAAAACTGGAACTAGGGTCCAAAGGCGCCAGAAAGTGCCAGAAGGGGAGAAGGTGGTGTGAAAGCCTTCCTCTGAGTCCATGGAGTGATATTCAAGGAGATTCAGTGGCCTGAGACGAGTTTCGTACGTCTTCCTTTGCCGGTAAGCAAAGGGGGACCAAAGCAGACCAAAACTACAACTTGGGTCCAAAGACGCCAGAAAGTGCCAGAACGGGAGAAGGTGGTGAGAAAACCTTCGTTTAAGTCCTACGAGTAATAGTCAAGATGTTTCAGTGGCTTCAGACGAGTTTCGCAAGTCTTCCTTTCCTGGTAAGCACAAGGGGACCAAAAGAGACCAAAACTGGAACTTGGGTCCAAAGGCGCCAGAAAGTTCCAGAAGGAAAGAAGGTGGTGAGAAAGCCTTCCTTTGAGTGCATGGAGTGATATTCAAGGAGTTTCAGTGTCCTGAGACGAGTTTCGCACGTCTTGCTTTCCCGGTAAGCAAATGGGGACCAAAAGAGACCAAAATTAGAACTTGGGTCCAAAGGCGCCCGAAAGTGCCAGAAGGGAAGAAGGTGGTGTGAAAGCCTTCCTTTGAGTCCATGGAGTGATATCCAAGGAGTTTCAGTGGCCTGAGACGAGTTTCGCACGTCTTCCTTTGCCGATAAGCAAAAGGGGACCAAAAGAGACCAAAACTGGAACTTGGGTCCAAAGGCGCCAGAAAGTGGCAGAAGGGGAGAAGGTGGTGTGAAAGCCTTCCTTTGAGTCCATGGAGTATTATTCAAGTAGTTTCAGTGGCCTGAGACGAGTTTCGTACGTCTTCCTTTGCCGGTAAGCAAATGGGGACCAAAGGCCCATTGCCGCTAAGCATAAGGGGACCAAAAGAGTCCAAAATTAGAACTTGGGTCCAAAGGCACCGGAATGTGCCAGAAGGGGAGTTGGCTGTGAGAAAGCCTTCCTTTGAGTCCATGGAGTTATATTCAAGGAGTTTCATTGGCCTGAGACGAGTTTCGCTCGTCTTTCTTTGCCGGTAAGCAAAAGGGGACCAAAAGAGACCAAAACTGGAACTTGTGTCCAAAGGCACCAGAATGTTCCAGAAGGGAAGAAGGTGGTGAGAAAGCCTTCCTTTCAGTCCATGGAGTGATGTTCAAGGAGTTTCAGTGGCCTGAGACGAGTTTCGCACGTCTTCCTTTCCCGGCAAGCAAAAGAGGACCAAAAGAGACCAAAATTAGAACCTGGGTCCATAGGCGCCGGAATGTGCCAGAAGGAGAAAAGGTGGTGAGAAAGCCTTCATTTGAGTCCTAAGAGTGATATTCAAGTAGTTTCAGTGGCTTGTGACAAGTTTCGCACGTCTTCCTTTGCCGGTAAGCAAAAGGGGACCAAAAGAGACCAAAATTGGGTCCAATGGCTCCAGAAAGTGCCAGAAGTGGAGAAGGTGGTGAGAAAGCCTTCCTTTGAGTCCATGGAGTGATATTGAAGCAGTTTCAGTGGCTTGAGACGAGTTTCGCACGTCTTCCTTTGTCGGTAAGCAAAAGGGGACCAAAAGAGACCAAAACTGGAACTTGGGTCCAAATGCGCTAAAAAGTGCCTGAAGGGGGGAAGGTAGTGAGAAACCTCCTTTTGAGTCCTTGAAGTGATAGTCAAGGAGTTTCAGTGGCCTGAGATGAGTTTCGCACGTCTTCCTTTGCCGGTAAGCAAAGGAGGACCAAAAGGGACCAAAAATAGAACTTGGGTCCAAAGGCGCCAGAAATGGCCAGAACAGGAGTAGGTAGGGAGAAAGGCTACCTTTGAGTCCATGGAGTGGTATTCAAGGAGTTTCAGTGGCCTGAGACTAGTTTCGCACGTCTTTCTTTGCCGCTAAGCAAAAAGGGACCAAAAGAGACCAAAATTAGAACTTGGGTCCAAAGGCGCCGGAATGTGCCAGAAGGAGAGAAGGTGGTGAGAAAGCCTTCCTTTGAGTCGTAAGAGTGATATTCAAGTAGTTTCAGTGGCTTACGATGAGTTTCGCACGTCTTCCTTTGTCGGTAAGCAAAAGGAGACCAAAGGAGACCAAAATTAGAACTTGGGTCCAAAGGCGCCGGAATGTGCCAGAAGGAGAGAAGGTGGTGAGAAAGCCTTCGTTTGAGTCCATAGTTATATTCAAGGAGTTTCAGTGGCCTGAGACTAGTTTCGCACGTCTTCCTTTGCCGCTAAGCAAAAGGGGACCAAAATTAGAACTTGGGTCCAAAGGCGCCGAAATGTGCCAGAAGGAGAGAAGGTAGTGAGAAAGCCTTCGTTTGAGTCGTAAGAGTGATATTCAAGTAGTTTCAGTGGCTTGCGACGAGTTTCGCACGTCTTCCTTTGTCGGTAAGCAAAAAGACACCAAAGGAGACCAAAACTAGAACTTGGGTGCAAAGGCGCCAGAATGAGAGAAGGTGGTGAGAAAGGCTTCCTTTGAGTCCATGGAGTGATTTTCAAGGAGTTTCAGTAGCCTAAGACGAGTTTCACACGTCTTCCTTTCACGGTAAGCATAAGGGGACCAAAAGAGACCAAAACTGGAACTTGGGTCCAAAGGTGCCAAAATGCTCCAGAAGGGAAGAAGGTGTATTCAACGAGTTTCAGTGGTCTGAGACTAGTTTCGCACGTCTTCCTTTGCCGGGTAGCAAAAGGGGACCAAAAGACACCAAAATTAGAACTTGGGTCCAAAGGCGCCGAAATGTGCCAGAAGGAGAGAAGGTTGTGAGAAAGCCTTCGTTTGAGTCCTAAGAGTGATATTCAAGTAGTTTCAGTGGCTTGCGACAAGTTTCGCATGTCTTCCTTTGCCGGTAAGCAAAAGGGGACCAAAAGAGACCAAAACTAGAACTTGGGTCCAAAGGCACCAGAATGTTCCAGAAGGGAAGAAGGTGGTGAGAAAGCCTTCCTTTCAGTCCATGGACTGATGTTCAAGGAGTTTCAGTGGCCTGAGACGAGTTTCGCACGTCTTCCTTTCCCGGTAAGCAAAAGGGGACCAAAAGACACCAAAATTAGAACTTGGGTCCAAAGGCGCCGAAATGTGCCAGAAGGAGAGAAGGTTGTGAGAAAGCCTTCGTTTGAGTCCTAAGAGTGATATTCAAGTAGTTTCAGTGGCCTGCGACAAGTTTCGCACGTCTTCCTTTGCCGGTAAGCAAAAAGGGACCAAAAGAGACCAAAACTGGAACTTGGGTCCAAAGGCACCAGAATGTTCCAGAAGGGAAGAAGGTGGTGAGAAAGCCTTCCTTTCAGTCCATGGAGTGATGTTCAAGGAGTTTCAGTGGCCTGAGACGAGTTTCGCACGTCTTCCTTTCCCGGTAAGCAAAAGGGGACCAAAAGAGACCAAAATTAGAACTTGGGTCCAAAGGCACCGGAATGTGCCAGAAGGAGAGAAGGTCGTGAGAAAGCCTTCGTTTGAGTCCTAAGAGTGATATTCAAGTAGTTTCAGTGGCTTGCGACAAGTTTCGCACGTCTTCCTTTGCCGGTAAGCAAAAGGGGAACAAAAGAGACCAAAACTGGAACTTGGGTCCAAAGGCGCCAGAATGTTCCAGAAGGGAAGAAGGTGGTGAGAAAGCCTTCCTTTCAGTCCATGGAGTATTATTCAAGGAGTTTCAGAGGCCTGAGATGATTTTCGCACGTCTTCTTTTCCTGATAAGCAAAAGGGGACCAAAAGAGACCATAACTGGAACTTGGGTCCAAAGGCACCAGAATGTTCCAGAAGGGAAGAAGGTGGTGAGAAAGCCTTCCTTTCAGTCCATGGATTGATGTTCAAGGAGTTTCAGTGGCCTGAGACGAGTTTCGCACATCTTCCTTTCCCGGTAAGCAAAAGGGGACCAAAAGACACCAAAATTAGAACTTGGGTCCAAAGGCGCCGAAATGTGCCAGAAGGAGAGAAGGTTGTGAGAAAGCCTTCGTTTGAGTCCTAAGAGTGATATTCAAGTAGTTTCAGTGGCTTGCGACAAGTTTCGCACGTCTTCCTTTGCCGGTAAGCAAAAGGGGACCAAAAGAGACAAAAACTGGAACTTGGGTCCAAAGGCGCCAGAAAGTGCCAGAAGGGGAGAAGGTGGTGAGAAAACCTTCGTTTGAGTCCTACGAGTAATAGTCAAGATGTTTCAGTGGCTTCAGACGAGTTTCGCAAGTCCTCCTTTCCCGGTAAGCAAAAGGGGACCAAAAGAGACCAAAATTAGAACTTGGGTCCACAGGCACCGGAAAGTGCCAGAAAGGGAGAAGGTGGTGAGAAAGCCTTCGTTTGAGTCCTAGGAGTAATAGTCAACAAGTTTCAGTGGCTTCAGACGAGTTTCGCATGCTTCCTTTCCCGGTAACCAAAAGGGGCCAAAAGAGACCAAAACTGGAACTTGGGTCCAAAGGCGCCAGAATGTTCCAGAAGGGAAGAAGGTGGTGAGAAAGCCTTCCTTTCAGTCCATGGAGTGATATTCAAGGAGTTTCAGCAGCCTAAGACGAGTTTCGCACGTCTTCCTTTCACGGTAAGCATAAGGGGACCAAAAGAGATCAAAAGTGGAACTTGGGTCCAAAGGTGCCAAAATATTCCAGAAGGGAAGAAGGTGGTGACAAAGCCTTCCTTTCAGTCCATGGAGTGATGTTCAAGGAGTTTTAGTGGCCTCAGACGACTTTCGCGCGTCTTCCTTTCCCGGTAAGCAAAAGGGGACCAAAAGAGACCAAAATTAGAACTTGGGTCCAAAGGCGCCGGAATGTGCCAGAAGGAGAGAAGGTGGTGAGAGAGCCTTCGTTTGAGTCCATAGTGATATTCAAGGAGTTTTAGCAGCCTGAGACAAGTTTCGTACGTCTTCCTTTGCCAGTAAGCAAAAGGAGACAAAAGGAGACCAAAACTAGAACTTGGGTCTAAAGGCGCCAGAAAGTGCCTGAACGAGAGAAGGTAGTTAGAAAGGCTTCCATTTAGTCCATGGAGTGATATTCAAGGAGTTTCAGTAGCCTAAGACGAGTTTCGCACGTCTTCCTTTCCCGGTAAGCAAATGGGATCAAAAGAGACCAAAACTGGAACTTGGGTCCAAAGGCGCCAGAAAGTGCCAAAAGGGGAGAAGGTGGTGAGAAAGCCCTCATTTGTGTCCTAGAAGTAATAGTCAAGAAGTTTCAGTGGCTTCAGACGAGTTTCGTACGTCTTCCATTCACGGTAAGCAAAAGGGGACCAAAAGAGACAAAAACTGGAACTTGGGTCCAAAAGCGCCAGAAAGTGCCAGAAGGGGAGAAGGTGGTGAGAAAGCCCTCATTTGAGTCCTAGGAGTAATAGTCAAGAAGTTTCGGTGGCTTCAGACGAGTTTTGCACGTCTTCCTTTCCCGGTAAGCAAAAGGGGACCAAAAGAGACCTAAATTAGAACTTGGGTCCAAAGACGCTACAAAGTGCCAGAACGGGAGAAGGTTGTGAGAAAGGCTTCCTTTGAATCCATGGAGTGATATTCAAGGAGTTACAGTGGCCTATGACGAGTTTCGCACGTCTTCCTTTCCCGGTAAGCAAAAGGGGATCAAAAGAGACCAAAACTGGAACTTGGGTCCAAAGGCGCCAGAAAGTGCCAGAAGGGGAGAAGGTGGTGAGAAAGCCTTCGTTTGAGTCCATAGTGATATTCAAGGAATTTTCGTGGCCTGAGACAAGTTTCGTACGTCTTCCTTTGCCGGTAAGCAAAAGGAGAGCAAAGGAGACCAAAACTAGAACTTGGGTCTAAAGACGCCAGAAAGTGCCAGAACGAGAGAAGGTGGTGAGAATGCCTTCCTTTGAGTCCATTGAGTGATATTCAAGGAGTTTCAGTGGCCTGAGACAAATTTCGCACGTCTTCCTTTGCCAGTAAGCAAAAGGGGACCAAAAGAGACAAAAACTGGAACTTGGGTCCAAAGGCGCCAGAAAGTGCCAGAAGGGGAGATGGTGGTGAGAAAACCTTCGTTTGAGTCCTACGAGTAATAGTCAAGATGTTTCAGTGGCTTCAGACGAGTTTCGCAAGTCCTCCTTTCCCGGTAAGCAAAAGGGGACCAAAAGACACCAAAACTGGAACTTGGGTCCAAAGGCCCCAGAATGTTCAAGAAGGGAAGAAGGTGGGGAGAAAACCTTCGTTTCAGTCCATGGAGTGATATTCAAGGAGTTTCAGTGGCTGAGAGGAGTTTCGCACGTCTTCCTTTGCCGTTAAGCAAAAGGGGACCAAAAGAGACCAAAACTGGAACTTGGGTCCAAAGGCGCCAGAAAGTGCCAGAAGGGAATAAGGTGGTGAGAAAGGCTTCCTTTGAGTCCATTGAGTGATATTCAAGGAGTTTCAGCAGCCTGAGCCAAATTTCGCACGTCTTCCTTTGCCGGTAAGCAAAAGGGGACCAAAAGAGACAAAAACTGGAACTTGGGTCCAAAGGCACCAGAAAGTGCCAGAAGGGGAGAAGGTGGTGAGAAAGGCTTCCTTTGAGTGCATAGAGTGATATTCAAGGAGGTTCAGTAGCCTAAGACGAGTTTCGCACGTCTTCCTTTGCCGGTAAGCAAAAGGGGACCAAAAGAGACAAAAACTGGAACTTGGGTCAAAAGGCGCCAGAAAGTGCCAGAAGGGGAGAAGGTGGTGAGAAAGCCCTCATTTGAGTCCTAGGAGTAATAGTCAAGAAGTTTTAGTGGCTTCAGACGAGTTTCGCACGTCTTCCTTTTTCGGTAAGCAAAAGGGGACCAAAAGAGACCTAAATTAGAACTTGGGTCCAAAGACGCTACAAAGTGCCAGAACGGGAGAAGGTTGTGAGAAAGGCTTCCTTTGAATCCATGGAGTGATATTCAAGGAGTTACAGTGGCCTATGACGAGTTTCGCACGTCTTCCTTTCCCGGTAAGCAAAAGGGGATCAAAAGAGACCAAAACTGGAACTTGGGTCCAAAGGCGCCAGAAAGTGCCAGAAGGGGAGAAGGTGGTGAGAAAGCCTTCGTTTGAGCCCATGGAGTGATATTCAAGGAGTTTTAGTGGCCTGAGACAAGTTTCGTACGTCTTCCTTTGCCGGTAAGCAAAAGGAGAGCAAAGGAGACCAAAACTAGAACTTGGGTCTAAAGACGCCAGAAAGTGCCAGAACGAGAGAAGGTGGTGAGAATGCCTTCCTTTGAGTCCATTGAGTGATATTCAAGGAGTTTCAGTGGCCTGAGACAAATTTCGCACGTCTTCCTTTGCCAGTAAGCAAAAGGGGACCAAAAGAGACAAAAACTGGAACTTGGGTCCAAAGGCGCCAGAAAGTGCCAGAAGGGGAGAAGGTGGTGAGAAAACCTTCGTTTGAGTCCTACGAGTAATAGTCAAGATGTTTCAGTGGCTTCAGACGAGTTTCGCAAGTCCTCCTTTCCCGGTAAGCAAAAGGGGACCAAAAGACACCAAAACTGGAACTTGGGTCCAAAGGCGCCAGAATGTTCAAGAAGGGAAGAAGGTGGGGAGAAAGCCTTCCCTTCAGTCCATGGAGTGATATTCAAGGAGTTTCAGTGGCTGAGAGGAGTTTCGCACGTCTTCCTTTGCCGTTAAGCAAAAGGGGACCAAAAGAGACCAAAACTGGAACTTGGGTCCAAAGGCACCAGAAAGTGCCAGAACGAGAGAAGGTTGTGAGAAAGGCTTCCTTTGAGTCCATTGAGTGATATTCAAGGAGTTTCAGTGGCCTGAGACAAATTTCGCACGTCTTCCTTTGCCAGTAAGCAAAAGGGGACCAAAAGAGACAAAAACTGGAACTTGGGTCCAAAGGCGCCAGAAAGTGCCAGAAGGGGAGAAGGTGGTGAGAAAGGCTTCCTTTGAGTGCATAGAGTGATATTCAAGGAGGTTCAGTAGCCTAAGACGAGTTTCGCACGTCTTCCTTTGCCGGTAAGGAAAAGGGGACCAAAAGAGACCAAAATTAGAACTTGGGTCCAAAGGCGCCAGAATGTTCAAGAAGGGAAGAAGGTGGGGAGAAAGCCTTCCTTTCAGTCCATGGAGTGATTTTCAAGGAGTTTCAGTGGCTGAGAAGAGTTTCGCACATCTTCCTTTGCCGTTAAGCAAAAGGGGACCAAAAGAGACCAAAACTGGAACTTGGGTCCAAAGGCGCCAGAAAGTGCCAGAATGGGAGAAGATGGTGAGAAAGGCTTTCTTTGAGTCCATGGAGTGATATTCAAGTAGTCTCAGTGGCCTGAGACTAGTTTCGCACGTCTTCCTTTGTCGGTAAGCAAAAGGGGACCAAAACAGACCAAAACTGGAACTTGGGTCCAAAGGCGCCAGAAAGTGACAGAAGGGAAGAAGGTGGTGAGAAAGCCTTCCTTTGAGTCCATGGAGAGATATTCAAGGAGTTTCAGTGGCCTGAGACGAGCTTCGCACGTCTTCCTTTGCCGGTAAGCAAAAGGGGACCAAAAGAAACCAAAACTGGAACTTGGGTCCAAAGGCGCCAGAAAGTGCCAGAAGGGAAGAAGGTGGTGAGAAAGCCTTCCTTTGAGTCCATGGAGTGATATTCAAGGAGTTTCAGTGGCCTGAGACGAGTTTCGCACGTCTTCCTTTGCCGGTAAGCAAAAGGGGACCAAAAGAGACCAAAATTACAACTTGGGTCCAAAGGCGCCGGAATGTGCCAAAAGAAGAGAAGGTGGTGAGAAAGCCTTCGTTTGAGTTCTAGGAGTGATATTCCAGTAGTTTCACTGGCTTGAGACGAGTTTCGCACGTCTTCCTTTGCCGGTAAGCAAAAGGGGACCAAAAGAGTCCAAAACTAGAACTTGGGTCCAAAGGCGTCAGAAAGTGCCAGACGGGAAGAAGGTGGTGAGAAAGCCTTCCTTTGAGTCCATGGAGTGATATTCAAGGAGATTCAGTGGCTTGAGACGAGCTTCGCACGTCTTTCTTTGCTGGTAAGCAAAAGGGGACCAAAAGGGACCAAAACTGGAACTTGGGTCCAAAGGCGCCAAAAAGTGCCAGAAGGGGAGAAGGTGGTGTGAAAGCCTTCCTTTGAGTTCATGGAGTGATCTTCATGGAGTTTCAGTGGCCTGAGACGAGTTTCGCACGTCTTCCTTTGCCGGCAAGCAAAATCGGACCAAAAGAGACCCAAACTGGAACTTGGGTCCAAAGGCGCCAGAAAGTGCCAGAACGGGAGAAGGAGGTGAGAAAGGCTTCCTTTGAGTCCATGGAGTGATATTCAAGGAGTTTCAGTGACCTGGGACGAGTTTCGCACGTCTTCCTTTGCCGGTAAGCAAAAGGGCACCAAAGGCGACCAAAACTATAACTTGGGTCTAGAGGCGCCAGAAAGTGCCAGAAGGGGATAAGGTAGTGAGAAAGCCTTCCTTTGAGTCCATGGATGATATTCAAGGTGTTTCAGTGGCCTGAGACTAGTTTCGCACGTCTTCCTTTGCCGATAAGCAAAAGGGGACCAAAAAAGACCAAAATTAGAACTTGGCTCCAAAGGCGCCGGAATGTGCCAGAAGGAGAGAAGGTGGTGAGAAAGCCTTCGTTTGAGTCTTAGGAGTGATGTTCAAGTAGTTTCAGTGGCCTGAGACGAGTTGCGCACGTCTTCCTTTGCCGATAAGCAAAATGGGACCAAAAGAGTCCCAAACTGGAACTTGGGTCCAAAGGCGCCAGAAAGTGCCAGAACGAGAGAATGTGGTGAGAAAGGCTTCCTTTGAGTCCATGGAGTGATTTTCAAGGAGGTTCAGTGACGTAAGACGAGTTTCGCACGTCTTCCTTTCCCGGTAAGCAAAAGGGGACCAAAAGAGACCATAACTGGAACTTGGGTCCAAAGGCGCCCGAAAGTGCCAGAAGGGGAGAAGGTGGTGTGAAAGCCTTCCTTTGAGTCCATGGAGTGATACCCAAGGAGTTTCAGTGGCCTGAGACGAGTTTCGCACGTCTTCCTTTGCCGGTAAGCAAAAGGGGATCAAAAGAGACCAAATCTAGAACTCGGGTTCAAAGGCGCCAGAAAGTGCCAGAACGGGAAAGCAGGTGAGAAAGGCTTCCTTTGAGTCCATAGAGTGATATTCAAGGAGTTTCATTGGTGATAACATACACCCAGTTCACCGGTTAGCATGATATTGTCCGCTTTAGGGGTTAACCCTCACGATTTTGTTTCTCCGAGATATGATACACAAGGAAAAGGCCTCATGCTAGAAGGAAGGACACCACAGCTATTTAAAGACTGATAAGTCACTCCCCCAACCGATGTGGGACTCATCAAGTGGCCTAAGCCGAGTTTCGCACGTCTTCCTTTCCCAGTAAGGACAAGGGCACCAAAAGAGACCAAAACTGGAACTTGGGTCCAAAGGCACCAGAAAGTGCCAGAAGGGAAGAAGGTGATGAGAAAGCCTTCCTTTGAGTCCATGGAGTGATATTCAAGGAGTTTCAGTGGCCTGAGACGAGTTTCGCACGTCTTCCTTTCCCGATAAGCAAAAGGGGACCAAAAGAGACCAAAATTTGAACTTGGGTCCAAAGGCGCCGGAATGTGCCAGAAGGAGAGAGGTGGTCAGACAGCCTTCGTTTGAGTCCTAGTAGAGATATTCAAGTAGTTTCAGTGGCTTGAGACGAGTTTCGCACGTCTTCCTTTGCTGGTAAGCAAAAAGGGACCAAAAGAGACCAAAACTGGAACTTCTGTCCAAGTGCGCCAGAAAGTGCCAGAAGGGAAGAAGGTGGTTTGAAAGCCTTCCTTTGAGTCCATGGAGTGATATTCAAGAAGTTTTAGTGGCCTGAGACTAGTTTCGCAAGTGTTCCTTTACCGGTAAGAAAAAGGGGACCAAAAGAGACCAAAACTAGAACTCGGGTCCAAAGGCGCCAGAAAGTGCCAGAACGGGAGAAGATGGTGAGAAAGGCTTCCTTTGAGTCCATGGAGTGATATTCAAGGAGTTTCAGTGGCCTATAACGAGTTTCGCACGTCTTTCTTTGCCGGTAAGCACAAGGGGACCAAAAGAGACCAAAACTGGAACTTGGGTCCAAAGGCGCCAGAAAGTGCCAGAAGAGAAGAAGGTGGTGAGAAAACCTTCCTTTGAGTCCATGGAGTGATATTGTAGGAGTTTTAGTGGCCTGAGACGAGTTTCGCACGTCTTCCTTTGCCGGTAAGCAAAAGGGGACCAAAAGAGACCAAAACTAAAACTTAGGTCCAAGGGCGCCAGAAAGTGCCAGAACGGGAGAAGATGGTGAGAAAGGCTTCCTTTGAGTCGATGGAGTGATATTCAAGCAGTCTCAGTGGCCTGAGACTAGTTTCGCACGTCTTCCTTTGTCGGTAAGCAAAAGGGGACCAAAACAGACCAAAACTGGAAGTTGGGTCCAAAGGCGCCAGAAAGTGACAGAAGGGAAGAAGGTGGTGAGAAAGCCTTCCTTTGAGTCCATGGAGAGATATTCAAGGAGTTTCAGTGGCCTGAGACGAGTTTCGCACGTCTTCCTTTGCCGGTAAGCAAAAGGGGACCAAAAGAAACCAAAACTGGAACTTGGGTCCAAAGGCGCCAGAAAGTGCCAGAAGGGAAGAAGGTGGTGAGAAAGCCTTCCTTTGAGTCCATGGAGTGATATTCAAGGAGTTTCAGTGGCCTGAGACGAGTTTCGCACGTCTTCCTTTGCCGGTAAGCAAAAGGGGACCAAAAGAGACCAAAATTACAACTTGGGTCCAAAGGAGCCGGAATGTGCCAAAAGAAGAGAAGGTGGTGAGAAAGCCTTCGTTTGAGTTCTAGGAGTGATATTCCAGTAGTTTCACTGGCTTGAGACGAGTTTCGCACGTCTTCCTTTGCCGGTAAGCAAAAGGGGACCAAAAGAGACCAAAACTAGAACTTAGGTCCAAAGGCGCCAGAAAGTGCCAGAACGGGAGAAGGTGGTGAGAAAGGCTTCCTTTGAGTCCATGGAGTGATATTCAAGGAGTTTCAGTGGCCTAAGACGAGTTTCGCACGTCTTCCTTTTCCGGTAAGCACAAGAGGCGCATAGCTAGTGGTGAGAAGGCAACTTAGGCATCAGCCTTTGGGAGACCAAGAGGCGCATAGCTAGTGGTTGTTGGGTGACTTTTTGGTTGCCACAATTTCATTTACAATCAGCCATCAAGTAGTTTCATTTCCTAGTGGATCATTATCTAAGTGGAATGAATTTTTCCGTTACGGAACCTTTGTAATTCTGATGGTAAAGCTTCTATATAAGCTGAACCATTCTTATCAATAAGACAAGTTAAGTTTGACTCAGAAATATTAGAGTTTATCTCTTTTATCTTAGTGAGAGTGATTCTCCTAAGTTTTTGAGTGATTCAAGAACACCTTGGCTGTATCAAAGGACTTTCACCTTCCTTTGTGTGTTGCCTTCCTTGGAAAGAGTGATTCTTTCCTTCCCCCATTCAATTCTTCACCAAAATTCCAAAAAAACTCAAATCTGCCCAGAATTATCTCGTTATCATAACTCTTTTTCTACTCAGCCAAATTGAGTGATTCTTGAGCCTAAATTGAATGAGAACTTTCACCTCATTTTGGAATCACCTCAATTGGAGTTCTATAACTCGAGATACCGTCATTTCTAAAATTCTGTCTAGCCACCACCAAACCAGCGTTTTTGCTTCCTTTTTCACTCATTTTAACACCATGGACCAACACCTAATTTGCCCAGAAATTCATCACTAAATTTTCAAATTTTTCTACAAGGTTCTAACCCTAAAGATCCTAAGTCAGCCCTTGTGCAAATGGGGTTCATATCAAAACTTGGGCTTGTATTCAATTAATATGGACAACACTTGTTGAAGAGCTTCCTTTGCTCTCCTTGCTCTAGCCCTTGTCATAGGTCCTCCAAGTCTTTCAAGAGGATCCTTGCCCTTGCTTATGGTCATGTCCTCATCATCCTTTGCCGGTAAGCAAAAGGGGACCAAAATAGACCAAAACTGGAACTTGGGTCCAAAAGTGGCAGAAAGTGCAAGAAGGAAAGAAGGTGGTGAGAAAGGCTTCCTTTGAGTCCATGAAGTGATATTCAAGGAGTTTTAGTGGCCTGAGACTAGTTTCGCACATCTTTCTTTGCTGGTAAGGAAAAGGGGACCAAAAGAGACCAAAATTAGAACTTGGGTCCAAAGGCACCGGAATGTGCCAGAAGAAGAGAAGGTGGTGAGAAAGCCTTCGTTTGAGTTTTAGAAGTGATATTCAAGTAGTTTCAGTGGCTTGAGACGAGTTTCGCACGTCTTCCTTTGCCGGTAAGCAAAAGGGGACCAAAAGAGACCAAAACTGAAACTTGGATCCAAAGGCGCCAGAATGTGCCGGAAGGAGAGAAGGTGGTGAGAAAGCATTCCTTTGAATCCATGGAGTGATATTCAAGGAGTTTTAGTGGCCTGAGACGAGTTTCACACGTCTTCCTTTGCCGGTAAGAAAAAGGCGACCAAAAGAGACCATAGCTGGAACCTTGGTCCAAAGGCGCCAGAAAGTGTCAGAAGGGGAGAAGGTGGTGTGAAAGCCTTCCTTTGAGTCTATGGAGTGATATTAAGGAGTTTCAGTAGCCTGAGACGAGTTTCGCACGTCTTCCTTTGCCGGTAAGCAAAAGGGGACCAAAAGAGAACAAAACTGGAACTTGAGTCCAAAGGTGCCAGAAAGTGCCAGAAGGGAAGAAGGTGGTGAGAAAGCCTTCCTTTGAGTCTATGGAGTGATATTAAGGAGTTTCAGTAGCCTGAGACGAGTTTCGCACGTCTTCCTTTGCCGGTAAGCAAAAGGGGACCAAAAGAGAACAAAACTGGAACTTGAGTCCAAAGGTGCCAGAAAGTGCCAAAAGGGAAGAAGGTGGTGAGAAAGCCTTCCTTTGAGTCCATAGAGTGATATTCAAGGAGTTTCAGTGGCCTGAGACGAGTTTCGCACGTCTTCCTTTGCCGGTAAGCAAAAGGGGACCAAAGGAGACCAAAACTAGAACTTGGGTCCAAAGGCATCGGAATGTGCCAGAAGGGGAGAAGGCGGTGAGTAAGCCTTCCTTTGAGTCCATGGAGTGATATTCAAGGAGTTTCAGTGGCCTGAGACTAGTTTCGCACGTCTTCCTTTGCCGATAAGTAAAAGGGGACCAAAAGAGACCAAAATTAGAACTAGGGTCCAAAGGCGCCGGAATGTGCCAAAAGGAGAGAAGGTGGTGAGAAAGGCTTCCTTTGAGTCCATGGAGTGATATTCAAGTAGTTTCACTGGCGTGAGACGAGTTTCGCACGTCTTCCTTTGCCGGTAAGCAAAAGGGGACCAAAACAGACCAAAACTGGAACTTGGGTCCAAAGGCGTCAGAAAGTGCCAGAAGGGAAGAAGGTGGTGAGAAATGCTTCCTTTGAGTCCATGGAGTGATATTCAAGGAGTTTTAGTGGCCTGAGACTAGTTTCGCACATCTTTCTTTGCTGGTAAGGAAAAGGGGACCAAAAGAGACCAAAATTAGAACTTGGGTCCAAAGGCACCGGAATGTGCCAGAAGAAGAGAAGGTGGTGAGAAAGCCTTCGTTTGAGTTTTAGAAGTGATATTCAAGTAGTTTCAGTGGCTTGAGACGAGTTTCGCACGTCTTCCTTTGCCGGTAAGCAAAAGGGGACCAAAAGAGACCAAAACTGAAACTTGGATCCAAAGGCGCCAGAATGTGCCGGAAGGAGAGAAGGTGGTGAGAAAGCATTCCTTTGAATCCATGGAGTGATATTCAAGGAGTTTTAGTGGCCTGAGACGAGTTTCACACGTCTTCCTTTGCCGGTAAGAAAAAGGCGACCAAAAGAGACCATAGCTGGAACCTTGGTCCAAAGGCGCCAGAAAGTGTCAGAAGGGGAGAAGGTGGTGTGAAAGCCTTCCTTTGAGTCTATGGAGTGATATTCAAGGAGTTTCAGTAGCCTGAGACGAGTTTCGCACGTCTTCCTTTGCCGGTAAGCAAAAGGGGACCAAAAGAGAACAAAACTGGAACTTGAGTCCAAAGGTGCCAGAAAGTGCCAGAAGGGAAGAAGGTGGTGAGAAAGCCTTCCTTTGAGTCCATAGAGTGATATTCAAGGAGTTTCAGTGGCCTGAGACGAGTTTCGCACGTCTTCCTTTGCCGGTAAGCAAAAGGGGACCAAAGGAGACCAAAACTAGAACTTGGGTCCAAAGGCATCGGAATGTGCCAGAAGGGGAGAAGGCGGTGAGTAAGCCTTCCTTTGAGTCCATGGAGTGATATTCAAGGAGTTTCAGTGGCCTGAGACTAGTTTCGCACGTCTTCCTTTGCCGATAAGTAAAAGGGGACCAAAAGAGACCAAAATTAGAACTAGGGTCCAAAGGCGCCGGAATGTGCCAAAAGGAGAGAAGGTGGTGAGAAAGGCTTCCTTTGAGTCCATGGAGTGATATTCAAGTAGTTTCACTGGCGTGAGACGAGTTTCGCACGTCTTCCTTTGCCGGTAAGCAAAAGGGGACCAAAACAGACCAAAACTGGAACTTGGGTCCAAAGGTGCCAGAAAGTGCCAGAAGGGAAGAAGGTGGTGAGAAAGCCTTCCTTTGAGTCCATAGAGTGATATTCAAGGAGTTTCAGTGGCCTGAGACGAGTTTCGCACGTCTTCCTTTGCCGGTAAGCAAAAGGGGACCAAAGGAGACCAAAACTAGAACTTGGGTCCAAAGGCATCGGAATGTGCCAGAAGGGGAGAAGGCGGTGAGTAAGCCTTCCTTTGAGTCCATGGAGTGATATTCAAGGAGTTTCAGTGGCCTGAGACTAGTTTCGCACGTCTTCCTTTGCCGATAAGTAAAAGGGGACCAAAAGAGACCAAAATTAGAACTAGGGTCCAAAGGCGCCGGAATGTGCCAAAAGGAGAGAAGGTGGTGAGAAAGGCTTCCTTTGAGTCCATGGAGTGATATTCAAGGAGTTTCAGTGGCTTGAGACGAGTTTCGCACGTCTTCCTTTGCCGGTAAGCAAAAGGGGACCAAAAGAGACCAAAACTGAAACTTGGATCCAAAGGCGCCAGAATGTGTCGGAAGGAGAGAAGGTGGTGAGAAAGCATTCCTTTGAATCCATGGAGTGATATTCAAGGAGTTTTAGTGGCCTGAGACGAGTTTCGCACGTCTTCCTTTGCCGGTAAGAAAAAGGCGACCAAAAGAGACCATAGCTGGAACCTTGGTCCAAAGGCGCCAGAAAGTTTCAGAAGGGGAGAAGGTGGTGTGAAAGCCTTCCTTTGAGTCTATGGAGTGATATTCAAGGAGTTTCAGTAGCCTGAGACGAGTTTCGCACGTCTTCCTTTGCCGGTAAGCAAAAGGGGACCAAAAGAGAACAAAACTGGAACTTGAGTCCAAAGGTGCCAGAAAGTGCCAGAAGGGAAGAAGGTGGTGAGAAAGCCTTCCTTTGAGTCCATAGAGTGATATTCAAGGAGTTTCAGTGGCCTGAGACGAGTTTCGCACGTCTTCCTTTGCCGGTAAGCAAAAGGGGACCAAAAGAGACCAAAACTAGAACTTGGGTCCAAAGGCGCCAGAAAGTGCCAGACGGGAAGACGGTGGTGAGAAAGGCTTCCTTTGAGTCCATGGAGTGATATTCAAGGAGTTTCAGTGGCCTGAGACTAGTTTCGCACGTCTTCCTTTGCCGATAAGTAAAAGGGGACCAAAAGAGACCAAAATTAGAACTAGGGTCCAAAGGCGCCGGAATGTGCCAAAAGGAGAGAAGGTGGTGAGAAAGGCTTCCTTTGAGTCCATGGAGTGATATTCAAGTAGTTTCACTGGCGTGAGACGAGTTTCGCACGTCTTCCTTTGCCGGTAAGCAAAAGGGGACCAAAACAGACCAAAACTGGAACTTGGGTCCAAAGGTGCCAGAAAGTGCCAGAAGGGAAGAAGGTGGTGAGAAAGCCTTCCTTTGAGTCCATAGAGTGATATTCAAGGAGTTTCAGTGGCCTGAGACGAGTTTCGCACGTCTTCCTTTGCCGGTAAGCAAAAGGGGACCAAAGGAGACCAAAACTAGAACTTGGGTCCAAAGGCATCGGAATGTGCCAGAAGGGGAGAAGGCGGTGAGTAAGCCTTCCTTTGAGTCCATGGAGTGATATTCAAGGAGTTTCAGTGGCCTGAGACTCGTTTCGCACGTCTTCCTTTGCCGATAAGTAAAAGGGGACCAAAAGAGACCAAAATTAGAACTAGGGTCCAAAGGCGCCGGAATGTGCCAAAAGGAGAGAAGGTGGTGAGAAAGGCTTCCTTTGAGTCCATGGAGTGATATTCAAGTAGTTTCAGTGGCTTGAGACGAGTTTCGCACGTCTTCCTTTGCCGGTAAGCAAAAGGGGACCAAAAGAGACCAAAACTGAAACTTGGATCCAAAGGCGCCAGAATGTGTCGGAAGGAGAGAAGGTGGTGAGAAAGCATTCCTTTGAATCCATGGAGTGATATTCAAGGAGTTTTAGTGGCCTGAGACGAGTTTCGCACGTCTTCCTTTGCCGGTAAGAAAAAGGCGACCAAAAGAGACCATAGTGGAACCTTGGTCCAAAGGCGCCGAGAAAGTTTGAGAAGGGGAGAAGGTGGTGTGAAAGCCTTCCTTTGAGTCTATGGAGTGATATTCAAGGAGTTTCGTGAGCCCGAGACGAGTTTCGCACGTCTTCCTTTGCCGGTAAGCAAAAGGGGACCAAAAGAGAACAAAACTGGAACTTGAGCCCAAAGGTGCCAGAAAGTGCCAGAAGGGAAGAAGGTGGTGAGAAAGCCTTCCTTTGAGTCCATAGAGTGATATTCAAGGAGTTTCAGTGGCCTGAGACGAGTTTCGCACGTCTTCCTTTGCTTAGGTAAGCAAAAGGGGACCAAAGGAGACCAAAACTAGAACTTGGGTCCAAAGGCATCGGAATGTGCCAGAAGGGGAGAAGGCGGTGAGTAAGCCTTCCTTTGAGTCCATGGAGTGATATTCAAGGAGTTTCAGTGGCCTGAGACTAGTTTCGCACGTCTTCCTTTGCCGATAAGTAAAAGGGGACCAAAAGAGACCAAAATTAGAACTAGGGTCCAAAGGCGCCGGAATGTGCCACAAGGAGAGAAGGTGGTGAGAAAGGCTTCCTTTGAGTCCATGCAGTGATATTCAAGTAGTTTCACTGGCTTGAGACGAGTTTCGCACGTCTTCCTTTGCCGGTAAGCAAAAGGGGACCAAAACAGACCAAAACTGGAACTTGGGTCCAAAGGCGCCAGAAAGTGCCAGAAGGGAAGAAGGTGGTGAGAAAGGCTTCCTTTGAGTCCATGGAGAGATATTCAAGGAGTTTCAGTCGGCTGAGACGAGTTTCGCACGTCTTCCTTTGCCGGTAAGTAGAAGGGGACCAAAAGAGACCAAAACTGGAACTTGGGTTCGAAGGCGCCAGAAAGTGCCAGAAGGGAAGAAGGTGGTGAGAAAGCCTTCCTTTGAGTCCATGGAGTGATATTCAAGGAGTTTCAGTGGCCTGAGACGAGTTTCGCACGTCTTCCTTTGCCGGTAAGCAAAAGGGGACCAAAAGAGACCAAAACTGGAACTTGGGTCCAAAGGCGCCAGAAAGTGCCAGAAGGGAAGAAGGTGGTGAGAAATGCTTCCTTTGAGTCCATGGAGTGATATTCAAGGAGTTTTAGTGGCCTGAGACTAGTTTCGCACATCTTTCTTTGCTGGTAAGGAAAAGGGGACCAAAAGAGACCAAAATTAGAACTTGGGTCCAAAGGCACCGGAATGTGCCAGAAGAAGAGAAGGTGGTGAGAAAGCCTTCGTTTGAGTTTTAGAAGTGATATTCAAGTAGTTTCAGTGGCTTGAGACGAGTTTCGCACGTCTTCCTTTGCCGGTAAGCAAAAGGGGACCAAAAGAGACCAAAACTGAAACTTGGATCCAAAGGCGCCAGAATGTGCCGGAAGGAGAGAAGGTGGTGAGAAAGCATTCCTTTGAATCCATGGAGTGATATTCAAGGAGTTTTAGTGGCCTGAGACGAGTTTCGCACGTCTTCCTTTGCCGGTAAGAAAAAGGGGACCAAAAGAGACCATAGCTGGAACCTTGGTCCAAAGGCGCCAGAAGGTGTCAGAAGGGGAGAAGGTGGTGTGAAAGCCTTCCTTTGAGTCCATGGAGTGTTATTCAAGGAGTTTCAGTAGCCTGAGACGAGTTTCGCACGTCTTCCTTTGCCGGTAAGCAAAAGGGGACCAAAAGTGAACAAAACTGGAACTTGAGTCCAAAGGTGCCAGAAAGTGCCAGAAGGGAAGAAGGTGGTGAGAAAGCCTTCCTTTGAGTCCATAGAGTGATATTCAAGGAGTTTCAGTGGCCTGAGACGAGTTTCGCACGTCTTCCTTTGCCGGTAAGCAAAAGGGGACCAAAGGAGACCAAAACTAGAACTTGGGTCCAAAGGCATCGGAATGTGCCAGAAGGGGAGAAGGCGGTGAGTAAGCCTTCCTTTGAGTCCATGGAGTGATATTCAAGGAGTTTCAGTGGCCTGAGACTAGTTTCGCACGTCTTCCTTTGCCGATAAGTAAAAGGGGACCAAAAGAGACCAAAATTAGAACTAGGGTCCAAAGGCGCCGGAATGTGCCAGAAGGAGAGAAGGTGGTGAGAAAGGCTTCCTTTGAGTCCATGGAGTGACATTCAAGTAGTTTCACTGGCCTGAGAAGAGTTTCGCACGTCTTCCTTTCTCGGTAAGCAAAAGAGTCCAAAACTGAAACTTGGGTCCAAAGGCGCCGGAATGTGCCAGAAGGAGAGGAGGTGGTGAGAAAGCCTTCGTTTGAGTCCATGTAGTGATATTCAAGGAGTTTCAGTGGCCTGAGACGAGTATCGCACGTCTTCCTTCACCGGAAAGCAAAAGTGGACCAAAAGAGACCAAAACTGGAACTTAGGTCCAAAGGCGCCAGAAAGTGCTAGAAGCGGAGAAGGTGGTGAGAAAGGCTTTCTTTGAGTCCTCGGACTGATATTCAATTAGTTTCAGTGGCTTGAGACGAGTTTCGCACGTCTTCCTTTGACGGAAAGCAAAAGGGTACCAAAAGAGACCGAAACTGAAACTTGGGTCCAAAGCCACCAGAAAGTGCAGGAAGGGGAGAAGGTGGTGAGAAAGGCTTCCTTTGAGTCCATGGAGTGATATTCAAGGAGTTTCAGTGGCCTGAGACGAGTTTCGCACGTCTTCCTTTCTCGGTAAGCAAAAGAGACCAAAACTGAAACTTGGGTCCAAAGTCGCTAGAAAGTGCCAGAAGGGGAGAAGGTGGTGAGAAAGCCTTCGTTTGAGTCTATGTAGAGATATTCAAGGAGTTTCAGTGGCCTGAGACGAGTTTCGCACGTCTTCCTTTGCCGGTAATCAAAAGGGGACCAAAAGAGACCAAAACTAGAACTTGGGTCCAAAGGCGCCAGAAAATGCCAGGCAGGAAGACGGTGGTGGGAAAGCCTTCCTTTGAGTCCATGGAGTGATATTCAAGGAGTTTCAGTGGCCTGAGACGAGTTTCGCACGTCTTCCTTTCTCGGTAAGCAAAAGAGACCAAAACTGAAACTTGGGTCCAAAGTCGCCAGAAAGTGCCAGAAGGGGAGAAGGTGGTGAGAAAGCCTTCGTTTGAGTCCATGCAGAGATATTCAAGGAGTTTCAGTGGCCTAAGACGAGTTTCGCACGTCTTCCTTTGCCGGTAAGCAAAAGGGGACCAAAAGAGACCAAAACTGGAACTTGGGTCCAAAGGCGCCAGAAAGTGCCATAACGGAAGAAGGTGGTGAGAAATGCTTCCTTTGAGTCCATGGAGTGATATTCAAGGAGTTTTAGTGGCCTGAGACTAGTTTCGCACATCTTTCTTTGCTGGTAAGGAAAAGGGGACCAAAAGAGACCAAAATTAGAACTTGGGTCCAAAGGCACCGGAATGTGCCAGAAGAAGAGAAGGTGGTGAGAAAGCCTTCGTTTGAGTTTTAGAAGTGATATTCAAGTAGTTTCAGTGGCTTGAGACGAGTTTCGCACGTCTTCCTTTGCTTAGGTAAGCAAAAGGGGACCAAAAGAGACCAAAGCGAAACTTGGATCCAAAGGCGCCAGAATGTGCCGGAAGGAGAGAAGGTGGTGAGAAAGCATTCCTTTGAATCCATGGAGTGATATTCAAGGAGTTTTAGTGGCCTGAGACGAGTTTCGCACGTCTTCCTTTGCCGGTAAGAAAAAGGGGACCAAAAGAGACCATAGCTGGAACCTTGGTCCAAAGGCGCCAGAAGGTGTCAGAAGGGGAGAAGGTGGTGTGAAAGCCTTCCTTTGAGTCCATGGAGTGTTATTCAAGGAGTTTCAGTAGCCTGAGACGAGTTTCGCACGTCTTCCTTTGCCGGTAAGCAAAAGGGGACCAAAAGTGAACAAAACTGGAACTTGAGTCCAAAGGTGCCAGAAAGTGCCAGAAGGGAAGAAGGTGGTGAGAAAGCCTTCCTTTGAGTCCATAGAGTGATATTCAAGGAGTTTCAGTGGCCTGAGACTAGTTTCGCACGTCTTCCTTTGCCGATAAGTAAAAGGGGACCAAAAGAGACCAAAATTAGAACTAGGGTCCAAAGGCACCGGAATGTGCCAGAAGGAGAGAAGGTGGTGAGAAAGGCTTCCTTTGAGTCCATGGAGTGATATTCAAGTAGTTTCACTGGCTTGAGACGAGTTTCGCACGTCTTCCTTTGCCGGTAAGCAAAAGGGGACCAAAACAGACCCAAACTGGAACTTGGGTCCAAAGGCGCCAGAAAGTGCCAGAAGGGAAGAAGGTGGTGAGAAAGGCTTCCTTTGAGTCCATGGAGAGATATTCAAGGAGTTTCAGTCGGCTGAGATGAGTTTCGCACGTCTTCCTTTGCCGGTAAGCAAAAGGGGACCAAAAGAGACCAAAACTGGAACTTGGGTCCAAAGGCGCCAGAAAGTGCCAGAAGGGAAGAAGGTGGTGAGAAAGCCTTCCTTTGAGTCCATGGAGTGATATTCAAGGAGTTTCAGTGGCCTGAGACGAGTTTCGCACGTCTTCCTTTGCCGGTAAGCAAAAGGGGACCAAAAGAGACCAAAACTGAAACTTGGGTCCAAAGGCGCCAGAAAGTGCTAGAAGCGGAGAAGGTGGTGAGAAAGGCTTTCTTTGAGTCCTAGGAGTGATATTCAATTAGTTTCAGTGGCTTGAGACGAGTTTCGTAAGTCTTCCTTTGACGGAAAGCAAAAGGGGACCAAAAGAGACCAAAACTGAAACTTGGGTCCAAAGGCACCAGAAAGTGCCGAAAGGGGAGAAGGTGGTGAGAAGGGCTTCCTTTGAGTCCATGGAGTGATATTCAAGGAGTTTCAGTGGCCTGAGACGAGTTTCGCACGTCTTCCTTTCTAGGTAAGCAAAAGAGACCAAAACTGAAACTTGGGTCCAAAGTCGCCAGAAAGTGCCAGAAGGGGAGAAGGTGGTGAGAAAGCCTTCGTTTGAGTCCATGTAGAGATATTCAAGGAGTTTCAGTGGCCTGAGACGAGTTTCGCACGTCTTCCTTTGCCAGTAATCAAAAGGGGACCAAACGAGACCAAAACTAGAACTTGGGTCCAAAGGCGCCAGAAAGTGCCAGACGGGAAGACGGTGGTGAGAAAGCCTTCCTTTGAGTCCATGGAGTGATATTCAAGGAGTTTCAGTGGCCTGAGACGAGTTTCGCACGTCTTCCTTTCTCGATAAGCAAAAGAGACCAAAACTGAAACTTGGGTCCAAAGTCGCCAGAAAGTGCCGAGAAGGGAGAAGGTGGTGAGAAAGCCTTCGTTTGAGTCCATGTAGAGATATTCAAGGAGTTTCAGTGGCACGAGACGAGTTTCGCACGTCTTCCTTGCGGTAAGCAAAAGGGGACCAAAAGAGACCAAAGCGGAACTTGGGTCCAAAGGCGCCGAGAAAGTGCCAGAAGGGAAGAAGGTGGTGAGAAAGCCTTCCTTTGAGTCCATGGAGTGATATTCAAGGAGTTTCAGTGGCACGAGACGAGTTTCGCACGTCTTCCTTTGGAGGTAAGCAAAAGGGGACCAAAAGAGACCAAAACTGAAACTTGGGTCCAAAGGCGCCAGAAAGTGCTAGAAGCGGAGATGGTGGTGAGAAAGGCTTTCTTTGAGTCCTAGGAGTGATATTCAATTAGTTTCAGTGGCTTGAGACGGGTTTCGCAAGTCTTCCTTTGACGGAAAGCAAAAGGGGACCAAAAGAGACCAAAACTGAAACTTGGGTCCAAAGGCACCAGAAAGTGCCGAAAGGGGAGAAGGTGGTGAGAAGGGCTTCCTTTGAGTCCATGGAGTGATATTCAAGGAGTTTCAGTGGCCTGAGACGAGTTTCGCACGTCTTCCTTTCTAGGTAAGCAAAAGAGACCAAAACTGAAACTTGGGTCCAAAGTCGCCAGAAAGTGCCAGAAGGGGAGAAGGTGGTGAGAAAGCCTTCGTTTGAGTCCATGTAGAGATATTCAAGGAGTTTCAGTGGCCTGAGAAGAGTTTCGCATGTCTTCCTTTGCCGGTAATCAAAAGGGGACCAAAAGAGACCAAAACTAGAACTTGGGTCCAAAGGCGCCAGAAAGTGCCAGACGGGAAGACGGTGGTGAGAAAGGCTTCCTTTGAGTCCATGGAGTGATATTCAAGGAGTTTCAGTGGCCTGAGACGAGTTTCGCACGTCTTCCTTTCTCGGTAAGCAAAAGAGACCAAAACTGAAACTTGGGTCCAAAGTCGCCAGAAAGTGCCAGAAGGGGAGAAGGTGGTGAGAAAGGCTTCCTTTGAGTCCATGGAGTGATATTCAAGGAGTTTCAGTGGCCTGAGACGAGTTTCGCACGTCTTCCTTTCTAGGTAAGCAAAAGAGACCAAAACTGAAACTTGGGTCCAAAGTCGCCAGAAAGTGCCAGAAGGGGAGAAGGTGGTGAGAAAGCCTTCGTTTGAGTCCATGTAGAGATATTCAAGGAGTTTCAGTGGCCTGAGACGAGTTTCGCACGTCTTCCTTTGCCGGTAATCAAAAGGGGACCAAACGAGACCAAAACTAGAACTTGGGTCCAAAGGCGCCAGAAAGTGCCAGAAGGGAAGAAGGTGGTGAGAAATGCTTCCTTTGAGTCCATGGAGTGATATTCAAGGAGTTTTAGTGGCCTGAGACTAGTTTCGCACATCTTTCTTTGCTGGTAAGGAAAAGGGGACCAAAAGAGACCAAAATTAGAACTTGGGTCCAAAGGCACCGGAATGTGCCAGAAGAAGAGAAGGTGGTGAGAAAGCCTTCGTTTGAGTTTTAGAAGTGATATTCAAGTAGTTTCAGTGGCTTGAGACGAGTTTCGCACGTCTTCCTTTGCCGGTAAGCAAAAGGGGACCAAAAGAGACCAAAACTGAAACTTGGATCCAAAGGCGCCAGAATGTGCCGGAAGGAGAGAAGGTGGTGAGAAAGCATTCCTTTGAATCCATGGAGTGATATTCAAGGAGTTTTAGTGGCCTGAGACGAGTTTCACACGTCTTCCTTTGCCGGTAAGAAAAAGGCGACCAAAAGAGACCATAGCTGGAACCTTGGTCCAAAGGCGCCAGAAAGTGTCAGAAGGGGAGAAGGTGGTGTGAAAGCCTTCCTTTGAGTCTATGGAGTGATATTCAAGGAGTTTCAGTAGCCTGAGACGAGTTTCGCACGTCTTCCTTTGCTGGTAAGCAAAAGGGGACCAAAAGAGAACAAAACTGGAACTTGAGTCCAAAGGTGCCAGAAAGTGCCAGAAGGGAAGAAGGTGGTGAGAAAGCCTTCCTTTGAGTCCATAGAGTGATATTCAAGGAGTTTCAGTGGCCTGAGACGAGTTTCGCACGTCTTCCTTTGCCGGTAAGCAAAAGGGGACCAAAGGAGACCAAAACTAGAACTTGGGTCCAAAGGCATCGGAATGTGCCAGAAGGGGAGAAGGCGGTGAGTAAGCCTTCCTTTGAGTCCATGGAGTGATATTCAAGGAGTTTCAGTGGCCTGAGACTAGTTTCGCACGTCTTCCTTTGCCGATAAGTAAAAGGGGACCAAAAGAGACCAAAATTAGAACTAGGGTCCAAAGGCGCCGGAATGTGCCAAAAGGAGAGAAGGTGGTGAGAAAGGCTTCCTTTGAGTCCATGGAGTGATATTCAAGTAGTTTCACTGGCGTGAGACGAGTTTCGCACGTCTTCCTTTGCCGGTAAGCAAAAGGGGACCAAAACAGACCAAAACTGGAACTTGGGTCCAAAGGTGCCAGAAAGTGCCAGAAGGGAAGAAGGTGGTGAGAAAGCCTTCCTTTGAGTCCATAGAGTGATATTCAAGGAGTTTCAGTGGCCTGAGACGAGTTTCGCACGTCTTCCTTTGCCGGTAAGCAAAAGGGGACCAAAGGAGACCAAAACTAGAACTTGGGTCCAAAGGCATCGGAATGTGCCAGAAGGGGAGAAGGCGGTGAGTAAGCCTTCCTTTGAGTCCATGGAGTGATATTCAAGGAG
Organism: Abrus pulchellus subsp. cantoniensis; assembly: GCA_024086825.1. Classification (NCBI taxonomy): domain Eukaryota; kingdom Viridiplantae; phylum Streptophyta; class Magnoliopsida; order Fabales; family Fabaceae; genus Abrus; species Abrus pulchellus. The sequence continues at coordinate 861,674 of CM044057.1, read as the reverse complement.
TTTCAGTGGCCTGAGACTAGTTTCGCACGTCTTCCTTTGCCGATAAGTAAAAGGGGACCAAAAGAGACCAAAATTAGAACTAGGGTCCAAAGGCGCCGGAATGTGCCAAAAGGAGAGAAGGTGGTGAGAAAGGCTTCCTTTGAGTCCATGGAGTGATATTCAAGGAGTTTCAGTGGCTTGAGACGAGTTTCGCACGTCTTCCTTTGCCGGTAAGCAAAAGGGGACCAAAAGAGACCAAAACTGAAACTTGGATCCAAAGGCGCCAGAATGTGTCGGAAGGAGAGAAGGTGGTGAGAAAGCATTCCTTTGAATCCATGGAGTGATATTCAAGGAGTTTTAGTGGCCTGAGACGAGTTTCGCACGTCTTCCTTTGCCGGTAAGAAAAAGGCGACCAAAAGAGACCATAGCTGGAACCTTGGTCCAAAGGCGCCAGAAAGTTTCAGAAGGGGAGAAGGTGGTGTGAAAGCCTTCCTTTGAGTCTATGGAGTGATATTCAAGGAGTTTCAGTAGCCTGAGACGAGTTTCGCACGTCTTCCTTTGCCGGTAAGCAAAAGGGGACCAAAAGAGAACAAAACTGGAACTTGAGTCCAAAGGTGCCAGAAAGTGCCAGAAGGGAAGAAGGTGGTGAGAAAGCCTTCCTTTGAGTCCATAGAGTGATATTCAAGGAGTTTCAGTGGCCTGAGACGAGTTTCGCACGTCTTCCTTTGCCGGTAAGCAAAAGGGGACCAAAAGAGACCAAAACTAGAACTTGGGTCCAAAGGCGCCAGAAAGTGCCAGACGGGAAGACGGTGGTGAGAAAGGCTTCCTTTGAGTCCATGGAGTGATATTCAAGGAGTTTCAGTGGCCTGAGACTAGTTTCGCACGTCTTCCTTTGCCGATAAGTAAAAGGGGACCAAAAGAGACCAAAATTAGAACTAGGGTCCAAAGGCGCCGGAATGTGCCAAAAGGAGAGAAGGTGGTGAGAAAGGCTTCCTTTGAGTCCATGGAGTGATATTCAAGTAGTTTCACTGGCGTGAGACGAGTTTCGCACGTCTTCCTTTGCCGGTAAGCAAAAGGGGACCAAAACAGACCAAAACTGGAACTTGGGTCCAAAGGTGCCAGAAAGTGCCAGAAGGGAAGAAGGTGGTGAGAAAGCCTTCCTTTGAGTCCATAGAGTGATATTCAAGGAGTTTCAGTGGCCTGAGACGAGTTTCGCACGTCTTCCTTTGCCGGTAAGCAAAAGGGGACCAAAAGAGACCAAAACTGAAACTTGGATCCAAAGGCGCCAGAATGTGTCGGAAGGAGAGAAGGTGGTGAGAAAGCATTCCTTTGAATCCATGGAGTGATATTCAAGGAGTTTTAGTGGCCTGAGACGAGTTTCGCACGTCTTCCTTTGCCGGTAAGAAAAAGGCGACCAAAAGAGACCATAGCTGGAACCTTGGTCCAAAGGCGCCAGAAAGTTTCAGAAGGGGAGAAGGTGGTGTGAAAGCCTTCCTTTGAGTCTATGGAGTGATATTCAAGGAGTTTCAGTAGCCTGAGACGAGTTTCGCACGTCTTCCTTTGCCGGTAAGCAAAAGGGGACCAAAAGAGAACAAAACTGGAACTTGAGCCCAAAGGTGCCAGAAAGTGCCAGAAGGGAAGAAGGTGGTGAGAAAGCCTTCCTTTGAGTCCATAGAGTGATATTCAAGGAGTTTCAGTGGCCTGAGACGAGTTTCGCACGTCTTCCTTTGCCGGTAAGCAAAAGGGGACCAAAGGAGACCAAAACTAGAACTTGGGTCCAAAGGCATCGGAATGTGCCAGAAGGGGAGAAGGCGGTGAGTAAGCCTTCCTTTGAGTCCATGGAGTGATATTCAAGGAGTTTCAGTGGCCTGAGACTAGTTTCGCACGTCTTCCTTTGCCGATAAGTAAAAGGGGACCAAAAGAGACCAAAATTAGAACTAGGGTCCAAAGGCGCCGGAATGTGCCACAAGGAGAGAAGGTGGTGAGAAAGGCTTCCTTTGAGTCCATGCAGTGATATTCAAGTAGTTTCACTGGCTTGAGACGAGTTTCGCACGTCTTCCTTTGCCGGTAAGCAAAAGGGGACCAAAACAGACCAAAACTGGAACTTGGGTCCAAAGGCGCCAGAAAGTGCCAGAAGGGAAGAAGGTGGTGAGAAAGGCTTCCTTTGAGTCCATGGAGAGATATTCAAGGAGTTTCAGTCGGCTGAGACGAGTTTCGCACGTCTTCCTTTGCCGGTAAGTAGAAGGGGACCAAAAGAGACCAAAACTGGAACTTGGGTTCGAAGGCGCCAGAAAGTGCCAGAAGGGAAGAAGGTGGTGAGAAAGCCTTCCTTTGAGTCCATGGAGTGATATTCAAGGAGTTTCAGTGGCCTGAGACGAGTTTCGCACGTCTTCCTTTGCCGGTAAGCAAAAGGGGACCAAAAGAGACCAAAACTGGAACTTGGGTCCAAAGGCGCCAGAAAGTGCCAGAAGGGAAGAAGGTGGTGAGAAATGCTTCCTTTGAGTCCATGGAGTGATATTCAAGGAGTTTTAGTGGCCTGAGACTAGTTTCGCACATCTTTCTTTGCTGGTAAGGAAAAGGGGACCAAAAGAGACCAAAATTAGAACTTGGGTCCAAAGGCACCGGAATGTGCCAGAAGAAGAGAAGGTGGTGAGAAAGCCTTCGTTTGAGTTTTAGAAGTGATATTCAAGTAGTTTCAGTGGCTTGAGACGAGTTTCGCACGTCTTCCTTTGCCGGTAAGCAAAAGGGGACCAAAAGAGACCAAAACTGAAACTTGGATCCAAAGGCGCCAGAATGTGCCGGAAGGAGAGAAGGTGGTGAGAAAGCATTCCTTTGAATCCATGGAGTGATATTCAAGGAGTTTTAGTGGCCCGAGACGAAGTTTCGCACGTCTTCCTTTGCACGGTAAGAAAAAGGGGACCAAAAGAGACCATAGCTGGAACCTTGGTCCAAAGGCGCCAGAAGGTGTCAGAAGGGGAGAAGGTGGTGTGAAAGCCTTCCTTTGAGTCCATGGAGTGTTATTCAAGGAGTTTCAGTAGCCTGAGACGAGTTTCGCACGTCTTCCTTTTTAGGTAAGCAAAGGGGACCAAAAGTGAACAAAGCGGAACTTGAGTCCAAAGGTGCCGAGAAAGTGCCAGAAGGGAAGAAGGTGGTGAGAAAGCCTTCCTTTGAGTCCATAGAGTGATATTCAAGGAGTTTCAGTGGCCTGAGACGAGTTTCGCACGTCTTCCTTTGCCGGTAAGCAAAAGGGGACCAAAGGAGACCAAAACTAGAACTTGGGTCCAAAGGCATCGGAATGTGCCAGAAGGGGAGAAGGCGGTGAGTAAGCCTTCCTTTGAGTCCATGGAGTGATATTCAAGGAGTTTCAGTGGCCTGAGACTAGTTTCGCACGTCTTCCTTTGCCGATAAGTAAAAGGGGACCAAAAGAGACCAAAATTAGAACTAGGGTCCAAAGGCGCCGGAATGTGCCAGAAGGAGAGAAGGTGGTGAGAAAGGCTTCCTTTGAGTCCATGGAGTGACATTCAAGTAGTTTCACTGGCCTGAGAAGAGTTTCGCACGTCTTCCTTTCTCGGTAAGCAAAAGAGTCCAAAACTGAAACTTGGGTCCAAAGGCGCCGGAATGTGCCAGAAGGAGAGGAGGTGGTGAGAAAGCCTTCGTTTGAGTCCATGTAGTGATATTCAAGGAGTTTCAGTGGCCTGAGACGAGTATCGCACGTCTTCCTTCACCGGAAAGCAAAAGTGGACCAAAAGAGACCAAAACTGGAACTTAGGTCCAAAGGCGCCAGAAAGTGCTAGAAGCGGAGAAGGTGGTGAGAAAGGCTTTCTTTGAGTCCTCGGACTGATATTCAATTAGTTTCAGTGGCTTGAGACGAGTTTCGCACGTCTTCCTTTGACGGAAAGCAAAAGGGTACCAAAAGAGACCGAAACTGAAACTTGGGTCCAAAGCCACCAGAAAGTGCAGGAAGGGGAGAAGGTGGTGAGAAAGGCTTCCTTTGAGTCCATGGAGTGATATTCAAGGAGTTTCAGTGGCCTGAGACGAGTTTCGCACGTCTTCCTTTCTCGGTAAGCAAAAGAGACCAAAGCTGAAACTTGGGTCCAAAGTCGCTAGAAAGTGCCGAGAAGGGAGAAGGTGGTGAGAAAGCCTTCGTTTGAGTCTATGTAGAGATATTCAAGGAGTTTCAGTGGCCTGAGACGAGTTTCGCACGTCTTCCTTTGCCGGTAATCAAAAGGGGACCAAAAGAGACCAAAACTAGAACTTGGGTCCAAAGGCGCCGAAAAATGCCGAGCAGAAGACGGTGGTGGGAAAGCCTTCCTTTGAGTCCATGGAGTGATATTCAAGGAGTTTCGGTGGCCCGAGACGAGTTTCGCACGTCTTCCTTTCTCGGTAAGCAAAAGAGACCAAAACTGAAACTTGGGTCCAAAGTCGCCAGAAAGTGCCAGAAGGGGAGAAGGTGGTGAGAAAGCCTTCGTTTGAGTCCATGCAGAGATATTCAAGGAGTTTCAGTGGCCTAAGACGAGTTTCGCACGTCTTCCTTTGCCGGTAAGCAAAAGGGGACCAAAAGAGACCAAAACTGGAACTTGGGTCCAAAGGCGCCAGAAAGTGCCATAACGGAAGAAGGTGGTGAGAAATGCTTCCTTTGAGTCCATGGAGTGATATTCAAGGAGTTTTAGTGGCCTGAGACTAGTTTCGCACATCTTTCTTTGCTGGTAAGGAAAAGGGGACCAAAAGAGACCAAAATTAGAACTTGGGTCCAAAGGCACCGGAATGTGCCAGAAGAAGAGAAGGTGGTGAGAAAGCCTTCGTTTGAGTTTTAGAAGTGATATTCAAGTAGTTTCAGTGGCTTGAGACGAGTTTCGCACGTCTTCCTTTGCCGGTAAGCAAAAGGGGACCAAAAGAGACCAAAACTGAAACTTGGATCCAAAGGCGCCAGAATGTGCCGGAAGGAGAGAAGGTGGTGAGAAAGCATTCCTTTGAATCCATGGAGTGATATTCAAGGAGTTTTAGTGGCCTGAGACGAGTTTCGCACGTCTTCCTTTGCCGGTAAGAAAAAGGGGACCAAAAGAGACCATAGCTGGAACCTTGGTCCAAAGGCGCCAGAAGGTGTCAGAAGGGGAGAAGGTGGTGTGAAAGCCTTCCTTTGAGTCCATGGAGTGTTATTCAAGGAGTTTCAGTAGCCTGAGACGAGTTTCGCACGTCTTCCTTTCTTAGGTAAGCAAAAGGGGACCAAAAGTGAACAAAACTGGAACTTGAGTCCAAAGGTGCCAGAAAGTGCCAGAAGGGAAGAAGGTGGTGAGAAAGCCTTCCTTTGAGTCCATAGAGTGATATTCAAGGAGTTTCAGTGGCCTGAGACTAGTTTCGCACGTCTTCCTTTGCCGATAAGTAAAAGGGGACCAAAAGAGACCAAAATTAGAACTAGGGTCCAAAGGCACCGGAATGTGCCAGAAGGAGAGAAGGTGGTGAGAAAGGCTTCCTTTGAGTCCATGGAGTGATATTCAAGTAGTTTCACTGGCTTGAGACGAGTTTCGCACGTCTTCCTTTGCCGGTAAGCAAAAGGGGACCAAAACAGACCCAAACTGGAACTTGGGTCCAAAGGCGCCAGAAAGTGCCAGAAGGGAAGAAGGTGGTGAGAAAGGCTTCCTTTGAGTCCATGGAGAGATATTCAAGGAGTTTCGATCGGCTGAGATGAGTTTCGCACGTCTTCCTTTCTTAGGTAAGCAAGGGGACCAAAAGAGACCAAAAGCTGGAACTTGGGTCCAAAGGCGCCGAGAAAGTGCCGAGAAGGGAAGAAGGTGGTGAGAAAGCCTTCCTTTGAGTCCATGGAGTGATATTCAAGGAGTTTCGGTGGCTCGAGACGAGTTTCGCACGTCTTCCTTTGCTTAGGTAAGCAAAAGGGGACCAAAAGAGACCAAAACTGAAACTTGGGTCCAAAGGCGCCAGAAAGTGCTAGAAGCGGAGAAGGTGGTGAGAAAGGCTTTCTTTGAGTCCTAGGAGTGATATTCAATTAGTTTCAGTGGCTTGAGACGAGTTTCGTAAGTCTTCCTTTGACGGAAAGCAAAAGGGGACCAAAAGAGACCAAAACTGAAACTTGGGTCCAAAGGCACCAGAAAGTGCCGAAAGGGGAGAAGGTGGTGAGAAGGGCTTCCTTTGAGTCCATGGAGTGATATTCAAGGAGTTTCAGTGGCCTGAGACGAGTTTCGCACGTCTTCCTTTCTAGGTAAGCAAAAGAGACCAAAACTGAAACTTGGGTCCAAAGTCGCCAGAAAGTGCCAGAAGGGGAGAAGGTGGTGAGAAAGCCTTCGTTTGAGTCCATGTAGAGATATTCAAGGAGTTTCAGTGGCCTGAGACGAGTTTCGCACGTCTTCCTTTGCCAGTAATCAAAAGGGGACCAAACGAGACCAAAACTAGAACTTGGGTCCAAAGGCGCCAGAAAGTGCCAGACGGGAAGACGGTGGTGAGAAAGCCTTCCTTTGAGTCCATGGAGTGATATTCAAGGAGTTTCAGTGGCCTGAGACGAGTTTCGCACGTCTTCCTTTCTCGATAAGCAAAAGAGACCAAAACTGAAACTTGGGTCCAAAGTCGCCAGAAAGTGCCAGAAGGGGAGAAGGTGGTGAGAAAGCCTTCGTTTGAGTCCATGTAGAGATATTCAAGGAGTTTCAGTGGCCTGAGACGAGTTTCGCACGTCTTCCTTTGCCGGTAAGCAAAAGGGGACCAAAAGAGACCAAAACTGGAACTTGGGTCCAAAGGCGCCAGAAAGTGCCAGAAGGGAAGAAGGTGGTGAGAAAGCCTTCCTTTGAGTCCATGGAGTGATATTCAAGGAGTTTCAGTGGCCTGAGACGAGTTTCGCACGTCTTCCTTTGCCGGTAAGCAAAAGGGGACCAAAAGAGACCAAAACTGAAACTTGGGTCCAAAGGCGCCAGAAAGTGCTAGAAGCGGAGATGGTGGTGAGAAAGGCTTTCTTTGAGTCCTAGGAGTGATATTCAATTAGTTTCAGTGGCTTGAGACGGGTTTCGCAAGTCTTCCTTTGACGGAAAGCAAAAGGGGACCAAAAGAGACCAAAACTGAAACTTGGGTCCAAAGGCACCAGAAAGTGCCGAAAGGGGAGAAGGTGGTGAGAAGGGCTTCCTTTGAGTCCATGGAGTGATATTCAAGGAGTTTCAGTGGCTCGAGACGAGTTTCGCACGTCTTCCTTTCTAGGTAAGCAAAAGAGACCAAAACTGAAACTTGGGTCCAAAGTCGCCAGAAAGTGCCAGAAGGGGAGAAGGTGGTGAGAAAGCCTTCGTTTGAGTCCATGTAGAGATATTCAAGGAGTTTCAGTGGCCTGAGAAGAGTTTCGCATGTCTTCCTTTGCCGGTAATCAAAAGGGGACCAAAAGAGACCAAAACTAGAACTTGGGTCCAAAGGCGCCAGAAAGTGCCAGACGGGAAGACGGTGGTGAGAAAGGCTTCCTTTGAGTCCATGGAGTGATATTCAAGGAGTTTCAGTGGCCTGAGACGAGTTTCGCACGTCTTCCTTTCTCGGTAAGCAAAAGAGACCAAAATTGAAACTTGGGTCCAAAGTCGCCAGAAGGTGCCAGAAGGGGAGAAGGTGGTGAGAAAGGCTTCCTTTGAGTCCATGGAGTGATATTCAAGGAGTTTCAGTGGCCTGAGACGAGTTTCGCACGTCTTCCTTTCTAGGTAAGCAAAAGAGACCAAAACTGAAACTTGGGTCCAAAGTCGCCAGAAAGTGCCAGAAGGGGAGAAGGTGGTGAGAAAGCCTTCGTTTGAGTCCATGTAGAGATATTCAAGGAGTTTCAGTGGCCTGAGACGAGTTTCGCACGTCTTCCTTTGCCGGTAATCAAAAGGGGACCAAACGAGACCAAAACTAGAACTTGGGTCCAAAGGCGCCAGAAAGTGCCAGACGGGAAGACGGTGGTGAGAAAGCCTTCCTTTGAGTCCATGGAGTGATATTCAAGGAGTTTCAATGGCCTGAGACGAGTTTCGCACGTCTTCCTTTCTCGATAAGCAAAAGAGACCAAAACTGAAACTTGGGTCCAAAGTCGCCAGAAAGTGCCAGAAGGGGAGAAGGTGGTGAGAAAGCCTTCGTTTGAGTCCATGTAGAGATATTCAAGGAGTTTCAGTGGCCTGAGACGAGTTTCGCACGTCTTCCTTTGCCGGTAATCAAAAGGGGACCAAAAGAGACCAAAACTAGAACTTGGGTCCAAAGGCGCCAGAAAGTGCCAGACGGGAAGACGGTGGTGAGAAAGGCTTCCTTTGAGTCCATGGAGTGATATTCAAGGAGTTTCAGTGGCCTGAGACGAGTTTCGCATGTCTTCCTTTCTCGGTAAAAGAGACCAAAACTGAAACTTGGGTCCAAAGTTGCCAGAAAGTGCCAGAAGGGGAGAAGGTGGTGAGAAAGCCTTCGTTTGAGTCCATGCAGAGATATTCAAGGAGTTTCAGTGGCCTGAGACGAGTTTCGCACGTCTTCCTTTGCCGGTAATCAAAAGGGGACCAAAAGAGACCAAAACTAGAACTTGGGTCCAAAGGCGCCAGAAAGTGCCAGACGGGAAGACGGTGGTGAGAAAGCCTTCCTTTGAGTCCATGGAGTGATATTCAAGGAGTTTCAGTTGCCTGAGACGAGTTTCGCACGTCTTCCTTTCTCGGTAAGCAAAAGAGACCAAAACTGAAACTTGGGTCCAAAGGCGCCGGAAAGTGCCAGAAGGGGAGAAGGTGGTGAGAAAGCCTTCGTTTGAGTCCATGCAGAGATATTCAAGGAGTTTCAGTGGCCTGAGACGAGTTTCGCACGTCTTCCTTTGCCGGTAATCAAAAGGGGACCAAAAGAGACCAAACCTAGAACTTGGGTCCAAAGGCGCCAGAAAGTGCCAGATGGGTAGACGGTGGTGAGAAAGCCTTCCTTTGAGTCCATGGAGTGATATTCAAGGAGTTTCAGTTGCCTGAGACGAGTTTCGCACGTCTTCCTTTCTCGGTAAGCAAAAGAGACCAAAACTGAAACTTGGGTCCAAAGGCGCCGGAAAGTGCCAGAAGGGGAGAAGGTGGTGAGAAAGCCTTCGTTTGAGTCCATGTAGAGATATTCAAGGAGTTTCAGTGGCCTGAGACGAGTTTCACACGTCTTCCTTTGCCGGTAATCAAAAGGGGACCAAAAGAGACCAAAACTAGAACTTGGGTCCAAAGGCGCCAGAAAATGCCAGGCGGGAAGACGGTGGTGGGAAAGCCTTCCTTTGAGTCCATGGAGTGATATTCAAGGAGTTTCAGTGGCCTGAGACGAGTTTCGCACGTCTTCCTTTCTCGGTAAGCAAAAGAGACCAAAATTGAAACTTGGGTCCAAAGTCGCCAGAAAGTGCCAGAAGGGGAGAAGGTGGTGAGAAAGCCTTCGTTTGAGTCCATGCAGAGATATTCAAGGAGTTTCAGTGGCCTGAGACAAGTTTCGCACGTCTTCCTTTGCCGGTAATCAAAAGGGGACCAAAAGAGACCAAAACTAGAACTTGGGTCCAAAGGCGCCAGAAAGTGCCAGACGGGAAGACGGTGGTGAGAAAGGCTTCCTTTGAGTCCATGGAGTGATATTCAAGGAGTTTCAGTTGCCTGAGACGAGTTTCGCACGTCTTCCTTTCTCGGTAAGCAAAAGAGACCAAAACTGAAACTTGGGTCCAAAGGCGCTGGAAAGTGCCAGAAGGGGAGAAGGTGGTGAGAAAGCCTTCGTTTGAGTCCATGCAGAGATATTCAAGGAGTTTCAGTGGCCTGAGACGAGTTTCGCACGTCTTCCTTTGCCGGTAATCAAAAGGGGACCAAAAGAGACCAAAACTAGAACTTGGGTCCAAAGGCGCCAGAAAGTGCCAGATGGGTAGACGGTGGTGAGAAAGCCTTCCTTTGAGTCCATGGAGTGATATTCAAGGAGTTTCAGTTGCCTGAGACGAGTTTCGCACGTCTTCCTTTCTCGGTAAGCAAAAGAGACCAAAACTGAAACTTGGGTCCAAAGGCGCCGGAAAGTGCCAGAAGGGGAGAAGGTGGTGAGAAAGCCTTCGTTTGAGTCCATGTAGAGATATTCAAGGAGTTTCAGTGGCCTGAGACGAGTTTCACACGTCTTCCTTTGCCGGTAATCAAAAGGGGACCAAAAGAGACCAAAACTAGAACTTGGGTCCAAAGGCGCCAGAAAATGCCAGGCGGGAAGACGGTGGTGGGAAAGCCTTCCTTTGAGTCCATGGAGTGATATTCAAGGAGTTTCAGTGGCCTGAGACGAGTTTCGCACGTCTTCCTTTCTCGGTAAGCAAAAGAGACCAAAATTGAAACTTGGGTCCAAAGTCGCCAGAAAGTGCCAGAAGGGGAGAAGGTGGTGAGAAAGCCTTCGTTTGAGTTCATGCAGAGATATTCAAGGAGTTTCAGTGGCCTGAGACAAGTTTCGCACGTCTTCCTTTGCCGGTAATCAAAAGGGGACCAAAAGAGACCAAAACTAGAACTTGGGTCCAAAGGCGCCAGAAAGTGCCAGACGGGAAGACGGTGGTGAGAAAGGCTTCCTTTGAGTCCATGGAGTGATATTCAAGGAGTTTCAGTTGCCTGAGACGAGTTTCGCACGTCTTCCTTTCTCGGTAAGCAAAAGAGACCAAAACTGAAACTTGGGTCCAAAGGCGCCGGAAAGTGCCAGAAGGGGAGAAGGTGGTGAGAAAGCCTTCGTTTGAGTCCATGCAGAGATATTCAAGGAGTTTCAGTGGCCTGAGACGAGTTTCGCAAGTCTTCCTTTGCCGGTAATCAAAAGGGGACCAAAAGAGACCAAAACTAGAACTTGGGTCCAAAGGCGCCAGAAAGTGCCAGACGGGAAGACGGTGGTGAGAAAGGCTTCCTTTGAGTCCATGGAGTGATATTCAAGGAGTTTCAGTGGCCTGAGAGGAGTTTCGCACGTCTTCCTTTCTCGGTAAGCAAAAGAGTCCAAAACTGAAACTTGGGTCCAAAGGCACCGGAATGTGCCAGAAGGAGAGGAGGTGGTGAGAAAGCCTTCGTTTGAGTCCATGTAGTGATATTCAAGGAGTTTCAGTGGCCTGAGACGAGTATCGCACGTCTTCCTTCACCGGAAAGCAAAAGTGGACCAAAAGAGACCAAAACTGGAACTTAGGTCCAAAGGTGCCAGAAAGTGCCAGAAGGGGAGAAGGTGGTGTGAAATGCTTCCTTTGAGTCCATGGAGTGATATTCAAGGAGTTTCAGTGGCCTGAGACGAGTTTTGCACGTCTTCCTTTGCCAGAAAGCGAAAGGGGACCAAAAGAGACCAAAACTGAAACTTGGGTCCAAAGGCGCCAGAAAGTGCTAGAAGCGGAGAAGGTGGTGGGAAAGGCTTTCTTTGAGTCCTAGGACTGATATTCAATTAGTTTCAGTGGCTTGAGATGAGTTTCGCACGTCTTTCTTTGACGGAAAGCAAAAGGGTACCAAAAGAGACCGAAACTGAAACTTGGGTCCAAAGGCACCAGAAAGTGCAGGAAAGGGAGAAGGTGGTGAGAAAGGCTTCCTTTGAGTCCATGGAGTGATATTCAAGGAGTTTCAGTGGCCTGAGACGAGTTTCGCACGTCTTCCTTTCTCGGTAAGCAAAAGAGACCAAAACTGAAACTTGGGTCCAAAGTCGCTAGAAAGTGCCAGAAGGGGAGAAGGTGGTGAGAAAGCCTTCGTTTGAGTCGATGTAGAGATATTCAAGGAGTTTCAGTGGCCTGAGACGAGTTTCGCACGTCTTCCTTTGCCGGTAATCAAAAGGGGACCAAAAGAGACCAAAACTAGAACTTGGGTCCAAAGGCGCCAGAAAATGCCAGGCGGGAAGACGGTGGTGGGAAAGCCTTCCTTTGAGTCCATGGAGTGATATTCAAGGAGTTTCAGTGGCCTGAGACGAGTTTCGCACGTCTTCCTTTCTCGGTAAGCAAAAGAGTCTAAAACTGAAACTTGGGTCCAAAGGCGCCGGAATGTGCCAGAAGGAGAGGAGGTGGTGAGAAAGCCTTCGTTTGGGTCCATGTAGTGATATTCAAGGAGTTTCAGTGGCCTGAGACGAGTATCGCACGTCTTCCTTCACCGGAAAGCAAAAGTGGACCAAAAGAGACCAAAACTGGAACTTAGGTCCAAAGGTGCCAGAAAGTGCCAGAAGGGGAGAAGGTGGTGAGAAATGCTTCCTTTGAGTCCATGGAGTGATATTCAAGGAGTTTTAGTGGCCTGAGACTAGTTTCGCACATCTTTCTTTGCTGGTAAGGAAAAGGGGACCAAAAGAGACCAAAATTAGAACTTGGGTCCAAAGGCACCGGAATGTGCCAGAAGAAGAGAAGGTGGTGAGAAAGCCTTCGTTTGAGTTTTAGAAGTGATATTCAAGTAGTTTCAGTGGCTTGAGACGAGTTTCGCACGTCTTCCTTTGCCGGTAAGCAAAAGGGGACCAAAAGAGACCAAAACTGAAACTTGGATCCAAAGGCGCCAGAATGTGCCGGAAGGAGAGAAGGTGGTGAGAAAGCATTCCTTTGAATCCATGGAGTGATATTCAAGGAGTTTTAGTGGCCTGAGACGAGTTTCGCACGTCTTCCTTTGCCGGTAAGAAAAAGGGGACCAAAAGAGACCATAGCTGGAACCTTGGTCCAAAGGCGCCAGAAGGTGTCAGAAGGGGAGAAGGTGGTGTGAAAGCCTTCCTTTGAGTCCATGGAGTGATATTCAAGGAGTTTCAGTAGCCTGAGACGAGTTTCGCACGTCTTCCTTTGCTGGTAAGCAAAAGAGGACGAAAAGAGAACAAAACTGGAACTTGAGTCCAAAGGTGCCAGAAAGTGCCAGAAGGGAAGAAGGTGGTGAGAAAGCCTTCCTTTGAGTCCATAGAGTGATATTCAAGGAGTTTCAGTGGCCTGAGACGAGTTTCGCACGTCTTCCTTTGCCGGTAAGCAAAAGGGGACCAAAGGAGACCAAAACTAGAACTTGGGTCCAAAGGCACCGGAATGTGCCAGAAGTGGAGAAGGCGGTGAGTAAGCCTTCCTTTGAGTCCATGGAGTGATATTCAAGGAGTTTCAGTGGCCTGAGACTAGTTTCGCACGTCTTCCTTTGCCGATAAGTAAAAGGGGACCAAAAGAGACCAAAATTAGAACTAGGGTCCAAAGGCGCCGGAATGTGCCAGAAGGAGAGAAGGTGGTGAGAAAGGCTTCCTTTGAGTCCATGGAGTGATATTCAAGTAGTTTCACTGGCTTGAGACGAGTTTCGCACGTCTTCCTTTGCCGGTAAGCAAAAGGGGACCAAAACAGACCAAAACTGGAACTTGGGTCCAAAGGCGCCAGAAAGTGCCAGAAGGGAAGAAGGTGGTGAGAATTGCTTCCTTTGAGTCCATGGAGAGATATTCAAGGAGTTTCAGTCGGCTGAGACGAGTTTCGCACGTCTTCCTTTGCCGGTAAGCAAAAGGGGACCAAAAGAGACCAAAACTGGAACTTGGGTCCGAAGGCGCCAGAAAGTGCCAGAAGGGAAGAAGGTGGTGAGAAAGCCTTCCTTTGACTCCATGGAGTGATATTCAAGGAGTTTCAGTGGCCTGAGACGAGTTTCGCACGTCTTCCTTTGCCGGTAAGCAAAAGGGGACCAAAAGAGACCAAAACTGAAACTTGGGTCCAAAGGCGCCAGAAAGTGCTAGAAGCGGAGAAGGTGGTGAGAAAGGCTTTCTTTGAGTCCTAGGAGTGATATTCAATTAGTTTCAGTGGCTTGAGACGAGTTTTGCAAGTCTTCCTTTGACGGAAAGCAAAAGGGGAGCAAAAGAGACCAAAACTGAAACTTGGGTCCAAAGGCACCAGAAAGTGCCGAAAGGGGAGAAGGTGGTGAGAAAGCCTTCGTTTGAGTCCATGTAGAGATATTCAAGGAGTTTCAGTGGCCTGAGACGAGTTTCGCACGTCTTCCTTTGCCTGTAATCAAAAGGGGACCAAAAGAGACCAAAACTAGAACTTGGGTCCAAAGGCGCCAGAAAGTGCCAGACGGGAAGACGGTGGTGAGAAAGCCTTCCTTTGAGTCCATGGAGTGATATTCAAGGAGTTTCAGTGGCCTGAGACGAGTTTCGCACGTCTTCCTTTCTCGATAAGCAAAAGAGACCAAAACTGAAACTTGGGTCCAAAGTCGCCAGAAAGTGCCAGAAGGGGAGAAGGTGCTGAGAAAGCCTTCGTTTGAGCCCATGTAGAGATATTCAAGGAGTTTCAGTGGCCTGAGACGAGTTTCGCACGTCTTCCTTTGCCGGTAATCAAAAGGGGACCAAAAGAGACCAAAACTAGAACTTGGGTCCAAAGGCGCCAGAAAGTGCCAGACGGGAAGACGGTGGTGAGAAAGCCTTCCTTTGAGTCCATGGAGTGATATTCAAGGAGTTTCAGTGGCCTGAGACGAGTTTCGCACGTCTTCCTTTCTCGGTAAGCAAAAGAGTCCAAAACTGAAACTTGGGTCCAAAGGCGCCGGAATGTGCCAGAAGGAGAGGAGGTGGTGAGAAAGCGTTCGTTTGAGTCCATGTAGTGATATTCAAGGAGTTTCAGTGGCCTGAGACGAGTATCGCACGTCTTCCTTCACCGGAAAGCAAAAGTGGACCAAAAGAGACCAAAACTGGAACTTAGGTCCAAAGGTGCCAGAAAGTGCCAGAAGGGGAGAAGGTGGTGTGAAATGCTTCCTTTGAGTCCATGGAGTGATATTCAAGGAGTTTCAGTGGCCTGAGACGAGTTTTGCACGTCTTCCTTTGCCGGAAAGCGAAAGGGGACCAAAAGAGACCAAAACTGAAACTTGGGTCCAAAGGCGCCAGAAAGTGCTAGAAGCGGAGAAGGTGGTGAGAAAGGCTTTCTTTGAGTCCTAGGACTGATATTCAATTAGTTTCAGTGGCTTGAGACGAGTTTCGCACGTCTTCCTTTGACGGAAAGCAAAAGGGTACCAAAAGAGACCGAAACTGAAACTTGGGTCCAAAGGCAACAGAAAGTGCAGGAAGGGGAGAAGGTGGTGAGAAAGGCTTCCTTTGAGTCCATGGAGTGATATTCAAGGAGTTTCAGTGGCCTGAGACGAGTTTCGCACGTCTTCCTTTCTCGGTAAGCAAAAGAGACCAAAACTGAAACTTGGGTCCAAAGTCGCTAGAAAGTGCCAGAAGGGGAGAAGGTGGTGAGAAAGCCTTCGTTTGAGTCGATGTAGAGATATTCAAGGAGTTTCAGTGGCCTGAGACGAGTTTCGCACGTCTTCCTTTGCCGGTAATCAAAAGGGGACCAAAAGAGACCAAAACTAGAACTTGGGTCCAAAGGCGCTAGAAAATGCCAGGCGGGAAGACGGTGGTGGGAAAGCCTTCCTTTGAGTCCATGGAGTGATATTCAAGGAGTTTCAGTGGCCTGAGACGAGTTTCGCACGTCTTCCTTTCTCGGTAAGCAAAAGAGTCCAAAACTGAAACTTGGGTCCAAAGGCGCCGGAATGTGCCAGAAGGAGAGGAGGTGGTGAGAAAGCCTTCGTTTGGGTCCATGTAGTGATATTCAAGGAGTTTCAGTGGCCTGAGACGAGTATCGCACGTCTTCCTTCACCGGAAAGCAAAAGTGGACCAAAAGAGACCAAAACTGGAACTTAGGTCCAAAGGTGCCAGAAAGTGCCAGAAGGGGAGAAGGTGGTGTGAAATGCTTCCTTTGAGTAATGGAGTGATATTCAAGGAGTTTAAGTGGCCTGAGACGAGTTTTGCACGTCTTCCTTTGCCGGAAAGCGAAAGGGGACCAAAAGAGACCAAAACTGAAACTTGGGTCCAAAGGCGCCATAAAGTGCAAGAAGCGGAGAAGGTGGTAAGAAAGACTCTCTTTGAGTCCTAGGAGTGATATTCAATTAGTTTTCGTCTTCCTTTCTCGGTAAGCAAAAGAGACGAAAACTGAAACTTGGGTCCAAAGTCGCCAGAAAGTGCCAGAAGGGGAGAAGGTGGTGAGAAAGGCTTCCTTGGAGTCCATGGAGTGATATTCAAGGAGTTTCAGTGGCCTGAGACGAGTTTTGCACGTCTTCCTTTGCCGGAAAGCGAGAGGGGACCAAAAGAGACTAAAACTGAAATTTGGGTCCAAAGACGCCATAAAATGCTAGAAGGGGAGAAGGTGGTGAGAAAGGCTTCCTTTGAGTCCATGGAGTGATATTCAAGGAGTTTCAGTGGCCTGAGACGAGTTTTGCACGTCTTGCTTTGCCGGAAAGCGAAAGGGGACCAAAAGAGACCAAAACTGAAACTTGGGTCCAAAGGCGCCATAAAGTGCTAGAAGCGGAGAAGGTGGTGAGAAAGGCTTCCTTTGAGTCCATGGAGTGATATTCAAGGAGTTTCAGTGGCCTGAGACGAGTATCGCACGTCTTCCTTTGACGGAAAGCAAAAGGGGACCAAAAGAGACCAAAACTGAAACTTGGGTCCAAAGGCGCCAGAAAGTGCCAGAAGGGGAGAAGGCGGTGAGAAAGGCTTCCTTTGAGTCCATGGAGTGATATTCAAGGAGTTTCAGTGGCCTGAGACGAGTTTTGCACGTCTTCCTTTGCTGGAAAGCGAAAGGGGACCAAAAGAGACCAAAACTGAAACTTAGGTCCAAAGGCGCCATAAAGTGCTAGAAGCGGAGAAGGTGGTGAGAAAGGCTTTCTTTGAGTCCTAGGAGTGATATTCAATTAGTTTCGGTGGCTTGAGACGAGTTTCGTAAGTCTTCCTTTGCTGGAAAGCAAAAGGGGACCAAAAGAGACCAAAACTGAAACTTGGGTCCAAAGGCGCCATAAAGTGCTAGAAGGGGAGAAGGTGGTGAGAAAGGCTTCCTTTGAGTCCATGGAGTGATATTCAAGGAGTTTCAGTGGCCTGAGACGAGTATCGCACGTCTTCCTTTGACAGAAAGCAAAAGGGGACCAAAAGAGACCAAAACTGAAACTTGGGTCCAAAGGCACTAGAAAGTGCCAGAAGGGGAGAAGGTGGTGAGAAAGGCTTCCTTTGAGTCCATGGAGTGATATTCAAGGAGTTTCAGTGGCCTGAGACGAGTTTTGCACGTCTTCCTTTGCTGGAAAGCGAAAGGGGACCAAAAGAGACCAAAACTGAAACTTGGGTCCAAAGGCGCCATAAAGTGCTAGAAGGGGAGAAGGTGGTGAGAAAGGCTTGCTTTGAGTCCTAGGAGTGATATTCAATTAGCTTCAGTGGCTTGAGACGAGTTTCGCACGTCTTCCTTTGACGGAAAGTAAAAGTGGACCAAAAGAGACCAAAACTGAAACTTGGGTCCAAAGGCACCAGAAAGTGCCGGAAGGGGAGAAGGTGGTGAGAAAGGCTTCCTTTGAGTCCATGGAGTGATATTCAAGGAGTTTCAGTGGCCTGAGACGAGTTTCGCACGTCTTCCTTTCTCGGTAAGCAAAAGAGACCAAAACTGAAACTTGGGTCCAAAGTCGCCAGAAAGTGCCAGAAGGGGAGAAGGTGGTGAGAAAGCCTTCGTTTGAGTCCATGTAGAGATATTCAAGGAGTTTCAGTGGCCTGAGACGAGTTTCGCACGTCTTCCTTTGCCGGTAATCAAAAGGGGACCAAAAGAGACCAAAACTAGAACTTGGGTCCAAAGGCGCCAGAAAGTGCCAGACGGGAAGACGGTGGTGAGAAAGCCTTCCTTTGAGTCCATGGAGTGATATTCAAGGAGTTTCAGTCGCCTGAGACGAGTTTCGCACGTCTTCCTTTCTCGGTAAGCAAAAGAGTCCAAAACTGAAACTTGGGTCCAAAGGCGCCGGAATGTGCCAGAAGGAGAGGAGGTGGTGAGAAAGCCTTCGTTTGAGTCCATGTAGTGATATTCAAGGAGTTTCAGTGGCCTGAGACGAGTATCGCACGTCTTCCTTCACCGGAAACCAAAAGTGGACCAAAAGAGACCAAAACTGGAACTTAGGTCCAAAGGTGCCAGAAAGTGCCGGAGGGGAGAAGGTGGTGTGAAATGCTTCCTTTGAGTCGATGGAGTGATATTCAAGGAGTTTCAGTGGCCTGAGACGAGTTTTGCACGTCATCCTTTGCCGGAAAGCGAAAGGGGACCAAAAGAGACCGAAACTGAAACTTGGGTCCAAAGGCGCCAGAAAGTGCCAGAAGGGGAGAAGGTCGTGAGAAAGGCTTCCTTTGAGTCCATGGAGTGATATTCAAGGAGTTTCAGTGACCTGAGACAAGTATCGCACGTGTTCCTTTACCGGAAAGCAAAAGTGGACCACAAGAGACCAAAACTGGAACGTAGGTCCAAATGTACCAGAAGGGGAGAAGGTGGTGAGAAAGGCTTCCTTTGAGTCCATGGAGTGATATTCAAGGAGTTTCAGTGGCCTGAGACGAGTTTTGCATGTCTTCCTTTGCCGGAAAGCGAAAGGGGACCAAAATAGACCAAAACTGAAACTTGGGTCCAAAGGCGCCATAAAGTGCCAGAAGGGGAGAAGGTGGTGAGAAAGGCTTTCTTTGAGTCCTAGGAGTGATATTCAATTAGTTTCAGTGGCTTGAGACGAGTTTCGCACGTCTTCCTTTGACGGAAAGCAAAAGGGGACCAAAAGAGACCAAAACTGAAACTTGGGTCCAAAGACGCCAGAAAGTGCCAGAAGGGGAGAAGGTCGTGAGAAAGGCTTCCTTTGAGTCCATGGAGTGATATTCAAGGAGTTTCAGTGGCCTGAGACAAGTATCGCACGTGTTCCTTTACCGGAAAGTAAAAGTGGACCAAAAGAGACCAAAACTGGAACGTAGGTCCAAAGGTGCCAGAAGGGGAGAAGCTGGTGAGAAAGGCTTTCTTTGAGTCCTAGGAGTGATATTCAATTAGTTGTAGTGGCTTGAGACGAGTTTCGCACGTCTTCCTTTGACGGAAAGCAAAAGGGGACCAAAAGAGACCAAAACTGAAACTTGGGTCCAAACGCACCAGAAAGTGCCAGAAGGGGAGAAGGTGGTGAGAAAGGCTTCCTTTGAGTCCATGGAGTGATATTCGAGGAGTTTCAGTGGCCTGAGACGAGTTTTGCACGTCATCCTTTGCCGGAAAGCGAAAGGGGACCAAAAGAGATCAAAACTGAAACTTGGGTCCAAAGGCGCCATAAAGTGCTAGAAGCGGAGAAGGTGGTGAGAAAGGCTTTGATATTCAATTAGTTTCAGTGGCTTGAGACGAGTTTCACACGTCTTCCTTTGCTGGAAAGCAAAAGGGGACCAAAAGAGACCAACACTGAAACTTGGGTCCAAAGCCGCCAGAAAGTGCCAGAAGGGGAGAAGGTCGTGAGAAAGGCTTCCTTTGAGTCCATGGAGTGATATTCAAGGAGTTTCAGTGGCCTGAGACAAGTATCGCACGTGTTCCATTACCGAAAAGTAAAAGTGGACCAAAAGAGACCAAAACTGGAACGTAGGTCCAAAGGTGCCAGAAGGGGAGAAGGTGGTGAGAAAGGCTTTCTTTGAGTCCTAGGAGTGATATTCAATTAGTTTTAGTGGCTTGAGACGAGTTTCGCACGTCTTCCTTTGACGGAAAGCAAAAGGGGACCAAAAGAGACCAAAACTGAAACTTGGGTCCAAAGGCACCAGAAAGTGCCAGAAGGGGAGAAGGTGGTGGGAAAGGCTTCCTTTGAGTCCATGAAGTGATATTCAAGGAGTTTCAGTGGCCTGAGACGAGTTTCTCACGTCTTCCTTTCTCGGTAAGCAAAAGAGTCCAATGCTGAAACTTGGGTCCAAAGGCGCCGGAATGTGCCAGAAGGAGAGGAGGTGGTGAGAAAGCCTTCGTTTGAGTCCATGTAGTGATATTCAAGGAGTTTCAGTGGCCTGAGACGAGTATCGCACGTCTTCCTTCACCGGAAAGCAAAAGTGGACCAAAAGAGACCAAAACTGGAACTTAGGTCCAAAGGTGCCAGAAAGTGCCAGAAGGGGAGAAGGTGGTGTGAAATGCTTCCTTTGAGTCCATGGAGTGATATTCAAGGAGTTTCAGTGGCCTGAGACGAGTTTTGCACGTCTTCCTTTGCCGGAAAGCGAAAGGGGACCAAAAGAGACCAAAACTGAAACTTGGGTCCAAAGGCGCCAGAAAGTGTTAGAAGCGGAGAGGGTGGTGAGAAAGGATTTCTATGAGTCCTAGGAGTGATATTCAATTAGTTTCAGTGGCTTCAGACGAGTTTCGCACGTCTTCCTTTGACGGAAAGCAAAAGGGGACCAAAAGAGACCAAAACTGAAACTTGGGTCCAAAGGCACCAGAAAGTGCCAGAAGGGGAGAAGGTGGTGAGAAAGGCTTCCTTTGAGTCCATGGAGTGATATTCAAGAAGTTTCAGCGGCCTGAGACGAGTTTCGCACGTCTTCCTTTGCCGGTAATCAAAAGGGGACCAAAAGAGACCAAAACTAGAACTTGGGTCCAAAGGCGCCAGAAAGTGCCAGACGGGAAGACGGTGGTGAGAAAGCCTTCCTTCGAGTCCATGGAGTGATATTCAAGGAGTTTCAGTGGCCTGAGACAAGTTTTGCACGTCTTCCTTTGCCGGAAAGCGAAAGGGGACTAAAAGAGACCAAAACTGAAATTTGTGTCCAAAGGCGCCATAAAGTGCTAGAAGCGGAGAAGGTGGTGAGTGATATGAACCCCATTTGCACAAGGGCTGACTTAGGATCTTTAGGGTTAGAACCTTGTAGAAAAATTTGAAAATTTAGTGATGAATTTCTGGGCAAATTAGGTGTTGGTCCATGGTGTTAAAAAAAAAGTAAGCAAAAACGCTAGTTTGGTGGTGGCTGGACAGAATTTTAGAAATGACGGTATCTCGAGTTATAGAACTCCAATTGAGGTGATTCCAAAACGAGGTGAAAGTTCTCGTTCTGAAATTCAATTTAGGCTCAAGAATCACTCAATTTGGCGGAGTAGAATGAGAGTTATGATAACGAGATAATTCTGGGCAGATTTGAGTTTTTTTGGAATTTTGGTGAAGAATTGAATGGGGAAAGGAAAGAATCACTCTTTCCAAGGAAGGCAACACACAAAGGGATGTGAAAGCCCTTTGATACAGCCAAGTAGTTCTTGAATCACTCAAGAACTTAGGAGAATCACTCTCACTAAGATAAAAGAGATAAACTCTAATATTTCTGAATCAAACTTAACTTGTCTTATTGATAAGAATGGTTCAGCTTATATAGAAGCTTTACCATCAGAATTACAAAGGTTCCGTAACGGAAAATTTATTCCACTTAGATAATGATCCACTAAGCTAGGAAATAAAGCTACTTGATGGCCGATTGTAACTGAAATTGTGGCAACCAAAAAGTCACCCAACAGCCACTAGCTATGCGCCTCTTGGTCTCCCAAAGGCTGATGCCTAAGTTACCAATTGGGCCCTTATTACAACTTGAAATAAAACCAAACCAAAGCCCATTAGTTGATTAACCGCAAAACATAATTTGGTCAGCCAACTTTACAAAGGATTGGGCCATTATTTAAAACAAATTAAAAACTTAAAAACTGAAGCAAAGTGGCGCCTTAGTTCTCCTCCATTTGGGCCATGATGCAATTCACAACCTTGGTCTTTTCTCTTTGAAACTTGGGCTTGTATTCAATTAATATGGACAACACTTGTTGAAGAGCTTCCTTTGCTCTCCTTGCTCTATCCCTTGTCATAGGTCCTCCAAGTCCTTCAAGAGGATCCTTGCCTTTGCTCATGGTCATGTCCTCATCATTCTCTCCCTCTTGAGAAGGATTTGTCCTCAAATCGGATTCTCCATCTGCATCAAAAAGAGATAAGTCAGACACATTGAAGGTGGAACTAACATTATACTCACCCGGCAGCTCAATTTTGTAAGCATTGTCATTGATTCTTTCAAGCACTTGGAATGGACCATCTCCCCTTGGTTGAAGCTTTGACTTCCTTTGTTCCGGAAACCTTTCCTTTCTCATGTGCACCCAAACCCAATCTCCGGGTTCGAAGATAACCTTCTTTCTCCCTTTGTTGGCTTGTTTAGCATAGCTTTCATTTCTCCTCTCAATTTGATTTTTGACTCTCTCATGAAGCTTCTTCACATAGTCCGCCTTTGCTTGACCTTCTTTATGCTTAAAAACTGAAACATTAGGCATAGGCAAAAGATCAAGAGGAGTTAGTGGGTTAAAACCATAAACAACCTCAAAAGGAGAACGATTAGTAGTGCTATGAACAGCCCTATTGTAAGCAAACTCAACATGGGGTAAACAAATTTCCCAAGTCTTTAAGTTCTTTCTTAAAACTGTCCTAAGCAATGTTCCCAACGTCCTATTAACAACTTCCGTTTGCCCATCGGTTTGTGGGTGACAAGTGGTTGAAAATAACAATTTAGTGCCTAACTTGCCCCACAAGGTCCTCCAAAAATGGCTTAGGAACTTAGAGTCCCTATCACTAACAATGCTCCTTGGCAAACCATGGAGTCTCACAATCTCCTTGAAAAACAAATCAGCCACATGAGAAGCATCATTCACCTTTTTACATGGAATAAAATGAGCCATTTTAGAAAACCTATCAACAACCACAAAAATTGAATCTTTGCCACTACTTGTGTTTGGCAGCCCCAAAACAAAATCCATGGATAAATCAATCCAAGGATACTCTGGAATTGGCAATGGAGTATACAATCCATGAGGCTTTACCTTTGACTTTGCCTTTTTACAAACAATGCAATGTTCACAAAATTTCTGCACATCCTTTTTCAAATGAGGCCAATAAAAATGTTCTTGTAATGTTTTTAGAGTCTTTTGGACCCCAAAATGCCCCATTAAACCTCCTTCATGTGCTTCACCAACAAGCAAGTTTCTTGTAGAACATTTAGGCACACACAATTTGTTTTCTTTGAAAAGAAAGCCTTCATACCTAAAGAAACCATTTTCTGAAAATTTTTCGCAATTTTTAAAAATTTCACCAAAAGTTTCATCACTTTCATACATGTTTTTCAAACATTCAAGACCAATCAATTTTGTTTCAAGCATAGAAATCAAAGCATGACGCCGAGAAAGAGCATCGGCTACAATGTTACCTTTTCCTCTTTTATGTTTGATAACATAAGGGAATTGCTCTAGAAATTCCACCCACTTGGCATGCCTTTTGTTAAGCTTGCCTTGTCCCCTGATATATTTGAGAGACTCATGGTCACTATGAATGACAAATTCCTTGGGATAAAGGTAGTGTTGCCATGTTTTCAAAGCTCTCACTAAGGCATACAACTCTTTATCATAAGTTGAATAGTTAAGGGTAGGACCACTTAGCTTTTCACTAAAATAAGCAATTGGATGGCCTTCTTGCAACAACACAGCCCCAATCCCAACATTTGAAGCATCACACTCAATTTCAAAAGATTTTTGAAAGTTTGGCAAAGCAAGTATGGGGGCATTAGTTAGCTTTTGCTTAAGAGCATTGAAAGCTTCTTCTTGTTTCTCTCCCCATTTGAAACCAACATTTTTCTTAAGCACTTCATTGAGAGGTGCTGCCAATGTGCTAAAATCCTTCACAAATCTCCTATAGAAACTTGCTAAACCATGGAAACTTCTCACTTCGGTCACGGACTTAGGCGTAGGCCATTCTTGAATAGCCCTAACCTTTTCCTCATCCACTTGTACTCCTTTTGAACTTACAACAAAACCAAGAAACACAACATGGTTAGTACAAAAGATGCATTTTTCAAGATTGGCATACAATTGTTCTTCTCTAAGCACACACAAGACAGATTTTAAATGATCAACATGCAATTCAAGTGAAGTGCTATAGATAAGAATATCATCAAAGTACACCACAACAAATTTTCCTATGAATTTTCTCAAAACATGGTTCATTAATCTCATGAAAGTGCTAGGAGCATTAGTTAAGCCAAAAGGCATAACCAACCATTCATACAAACCATATTTTGTTTTGAAAGCAGTTTTCCATTCATCCCCTTCTCTAACCCTAATTTGATTGTATCCACTTTTTAAATCAATTTTAGAGAAGTAACATGCACCATGCAATTCATCAAGCAAATCATCAAGCCTAGGTATAGGATGCCTATATTTAATGGTGATGTTATTAAGGGCTCTACAATCAGAACACATGCGCCATGTCCCATCCTTTTTAGGAACCAAAATTACCGGGATAGCACAAGGACTCATGCTATCTCTTACCCATCCCTTACCAATGAGTTCATCCACTTTGGGTCCAAAGGCGCCAGAAAGTGGCAGAAGGGGAGAAGGTCATGAGAAAGGCTTCCTTTGAGTCCATGGAGTGATATTCAAGGAGTTTCAGTGGCCTGAGACAAGTATCGCACGTCTTCCTTCACCGGAAAGCAAAAGTGGACCAAAAGAGACCAAAACTGGAACTTAGGTCCAAAGGTGCCAGAAAGTGCCAGAAGGGGAGAAGGTGGTGTGAAATGCTTCCTTTGAGTCCATGGAGTGATATTCAAGGAGTTTCAGTGGCCTGAGACGAGTTTTGCACGTCTTCCTTTGCCGGAAAGCGAAAGGGGACTAAAAGAGACCAAAACTGAAATTTGGGTCCAAAGGCGCCATAAAGTGTTAGAAGCGGAGAAGGTGGTGAGAAAGGCTTTTTTTGAGTCCTATGAGTGATATTCAATTAGTTTCAGTGGCTTGAGACGAGTTTCGCACGTCTTCCTTTGACGGAAAGCAAAAGGGGACCAAAAGAGACCAAAACTGGAACGTAGGTCCAAAGGTGCCAGAAGGGGAGAAGGTCGTGAGAAAGGCTTCCTTTGAGTCCATGGAGTGATATTCAAGGAGTTTCAGTGGCCTGAGACGAGTTTTGCACGTCTTCCTTTGACGGAAAGCAAAAGGGGATCAAAAGAGGCCAAAACTGAAACTTGGGTCCAAAGGCACCAGAAAGTGCCAGAAGGGGAGAAGGTCGTGAGAAAGGCTTCCTTTGAGTCCATGGAGTGATATTCAAGGAGTTTCAGTGGCCTGAGACGAGTATCGCACGTCTTCCTTCACCGGAAAGCAAAAGTGGACCAAAAGAGACCAAAACTGGAACTTAGGTCCAAAGGTGCCAGAAAGTGCCAGAAGGGGAGAAGGTGGTGTGAAATGCTTCCTTTGAGTCCATGGAGTGATATTCAAGGAGTTTCAGTGGCCTGAGACGAGTTTTGCACGTCTTCCTTTGCCGGAAAGCGAAAGGGGACTAAAAGAGACCAAAACTGAAATTTGGGTCCAAAGGCGCCATAAAGTGTTAGAAGCGGAGAAGGTGGTGAGAAAGGCTTTTTTTGAGTCCTATGAGTGATATTCAATTAGTTTCAGTGGCTTGAGACGAGTTTCGCACGTCTTCCTTTGACGGAAAGCAAAAGGGGACCAAAAGAGACCAAAACTGAAACTTGGGTCCAAAGGCGCCAGAAAGTGCCAGAAGGGGAGAAGGTGGTGAGAAAGGCTTCCTTTGAGTCCATGGAGTGATATTCAAGGAGTTTCAGTGGCCAGAGACGAGTTTTGCACGTCTCCCACCAAAAGAGACCAAAACTGAAACTTGGGTCCAAAGGCGCCAGAAAGTGCCAGAAGGGGAGAAGGTCATGAGAAAGGCTTCCTTTGAGTCCATGGAGTGATATTGAAGGAGTTTCAGTGGCCTGAGACAAGTATCGCACGTGTTCCTTTACCGGAAAGCAAAAGTGGACCAAAAGAGACCAAAACTGGAACGTAGGTCCAAAGGTGCCAGAAGGGGAGAAGGTGGTGAGAAAGGCTTCCTTTGAGTCCATGGAGTGATATTCAAGCAGTTTCAGTGGCCTGAGACGAGTATCGCACGTCTTCCTTCACCGGAAAGCAAAAGTGGACCAAAAGAGACCAAAACTGGAACTTAGGTCCCAAGGTGCCAGAAAGTGCCAGAAGGGGAGAAGGTGTTGTGAAATGCTTCCTTTGAGTCCATGGAGTGATATTCAAGGAGTTTCAGTGGCCTGAGACGAGTTTTGCACGTCTTCCTTTGCCGGAAAGCGAAAGGGGACCAAAAGAGACCAAAACTGAAACTTGGGTCCAAAGGCGCCATAAAGTGCTAAAAGCGGAGAAGGTGGTGAGAAAGGCTTTCTTTGAGTCCTAGGAGTGATATTCAATTAGTTTCAGTGGCTTGAGACGAGTTTCGCACGTCTTCCTTTGACGGAAAGCAAAAGGGGACCAAAAGAGACCAAAACAGAAACTTGGGTCCAAAGTCGCCAGAAAGTGCCAGAAGGGGAGAAGGTGGTGAGAAAGCCTTCGTTTGAGTCCATGTAGAGATATTCAATGAGTTTCAGTGGCCTGAGACGAGTTTCGCACGTCTTTCTTTGCCGGTAATCAAAAGGGGACCAAAAGAGACCAAAACTAGAACTTGGGTCCAAAGGCGCCAGAAAGTGCCAAACTGGAAGACGGTGGTGAGAAAGCCTTTCTTTGAGTCCATGGAGTGATATTCCAGGAGTTTCAGTGGCCTGAGACGAGTTTCGCACGTCTTCCTTTCTCGGTAAGCAAAAGAGTCCAAAAACTGAAACTTGGGTCCAAAGGCGCCGGAATGTGCCAGAAGGAGAGGAGGTGGTGAGAAAGCCTTCGTTTGAGTCCATGTAGTGATATTCAAGAAGTTTCAGTGGCCTGAGACGAGTATCGCACGTCTTCCTTCACCGGAAAGCAAAAGTGGACCAAAAGAGACCAAAACTGGAACTTAGGTGCAAAGGTGCCTGAAAGTGCCAGAAGGGCAGAAGGTGGTGTGAAATGCTTCCTTTGAGTCCATGGAGTGATATTCAAGGAGTTTCAGTGGCCTGAGACGAGTTTTGCATGTCTTCCTTTGCTTGAAAGCAAAAGGGGACCAAAAGAGACCAAAACTGAAACTTGGGTCCAAAGGCGCCAGAAAGTGCCAGAAGGGGAGAAGGTCGTGAGAAAGGCTTCCTTTGAGTCCATGGAGTGATATTCAAGGAGTTTCAGTGGCCTGAGACAAGTATCGCACGTGTTCCTTTACCGGAAGGCAAAAGTGGACCAAAACAGACCAAAACTGGAACGTAGGTCCAAAGGTGCCAGAAGGGGAGAAGGTCGTGAGAAAGGCTTCCTTTGAGTCCATGGAGTGATATTCAAGGAGTTTCAGTGGCCTGAGACGAGTTTTGCACGTCTTCCTTTGCCGGAAAGCGAAAGGGGACCAAAAGAGACCAAAACTGAAACTTGGGTCCAAAGGCGCCAGAAAGTGCTAGAAGGGGAGAAGGTGGTGAGAAAGGCTTCCTTTGAGTCCATGGAGTGATATTCAAGGAGTTTAAGTGGCCTAAGACGAGTTTCGCACGTGTTCCTTTCTCGGTAAGC
Organism: Abrus pulchellus subsp. cantoniensis; assembly: GCA_024086825.1. Taxonomy (NCBI): domain Eukaryota; kingdom Viridiplantae; phylum Streptophyta; class Magnoliopsida; order Fabales; family Fabaceae; genus Abrus; species Abrus pulchellus. Next base: position 834,580 of record CM044057.1, on the reverse strand, counting down.
AAAAGAGACCAAAACTGAAACTTGGGTCCAAAGTCGCCAGAAAGTGCGAGAAGGGGAGAAGGTGGTGAGAAAGCCTTCGTTTGAGTCCATGTAGAGATATTCAAGGAGTTTCAGTGGCCTGAGACGAGTTTCGCACGTCTTCCTTTGCCGGTAATCAAAAGGGGACCAAAAGAGACCAAAACTAGAACTTGGGTCCAAAGGCGCCAGAAAGTGCCAGACGGGAAGACGGTGGTGAGAAAGCCTCTTCGAGTCCATGGAGTGATATTCAAGGAGTTTCAGTGGCCTGAGACGAGTTTTGCACGTCTTCCTTTCACGGAAAGCGAAAGGGGACTAAAAGAGACCAAAGCGAAATTTGGGTCCAAAGGCGCCATAAAGTGCTAGAAGCGGAGAAGGTGGTGAGAAAGGCTTTCTTTGAGTCCTAGGAGTGATATTCAATTAGTTTCAGTGGCTTGAGACGAGTTTCGCACGTCTTCCTTTGACGGAAAGCAAAAGGGGATCAAAAGAGACTAAAACTGAAACTTGGGTCCAAAGGCACCAGAAAGTGCCAGAAGGGGAGAAGGTCGTGAGAAAGGCTTCCTTTGAGTCCATCGAGTGATATTCAAGGAGTTTCAGTGGCCTGAGACGAGTTTCGCACGTCTTCCTTTCTCGGTAAGCAAAAGAGACCAAAACTATAACTTGGGTCCAAAGTCGCCAGAAAGTGCCAGAAGGGGAGAAGGTGGTGAGAAAGCCTTCGTTTGAGTCCATGTAGAGATATTCAAGGAGTTTCAGTGGCCTGAGACAAGTATCGCACGTGTTCCTTTACCGGAAAGCAAAAGTGGACCAAAAGAGACCAAAGCGGAACTTAGGTCCAAAGGTGCCGAGAAAGTGCCGAGAAGGGGAGAAGGTGGTGTGAAACGCTTCCTTTGAGTCCATGGAGTGATATTCAAGGAGTTTCAGTGGCCTGAGACGAGTTTTGCATGTCTTCCTTTGCTTGAAAGCAAAAGGGGACCAAAAGAGACCAAAACTGAAACTTGGGTCCAAAGGCGCCAGAAAGTGCCAGAAGGGGAGAAGGTCGTGAGAAAGGCTTCCTTTGAGTCCATGGAGTGATATTCAAGGAGTTTCAGTGGCCTGAGGCAAGTATCGCACGTGTTCCTTTACCGGATGGCAAAAGTGGACCAAAACAGACCAAAACTGGAACGTAGGTCCAAAGGTGCCAGAAGGGGAGAAGGTCGTGAGAAAGGCTTCCTTTGAGTCCATGGAGTGATATTCAAGGAGTTTCAGTTGCCTGACACGAGTTTTGCATGTCTTCCTTTGCCGGAAAGCGAAAGGGGACCAAAAGAGACCAAAACTGAAACTTGGGTCCAAAGGCGCCATAAAGTGCTAGAAGCGGAGAAGGTGGTGACAAAGGCTTTCTTTGAGTCCTAGGAGTGATATTCAATTAGTTTCAGTGGCTTGAGACGAGTTTCGCACGTCTTCCTTTGACGGAAAGCAAAACGGGACCAAAAGAGACCAAAACTGAAACTTGGGTCCAAAGGCGCCAGAAAGTGCCAGAAGGGGAGAAGGTGGTGAGAAAGGCTTCCTTTGAGTCCATGCAGTGATATTGAAGGAGTTTCAGTGGCCTGAGACAAGTATCGCACGTGTTCCTTTACTGGAAAGCAAAAGTGGACCAAAAGAGACCAAAACTGGAACGTAGGTCCAAAGGTGCCAGAAGGGGAGAAGGTGGTGAGAAAGGCTTCCTTTGAGTCCATGGAGTGATATTCAAGGAGTTTCAGTGGCCTGAGACGAGTTTCGCACGTCTTCCTTTGCCGGAAAGCGAAAGGGGACCAAAAGAGACCAAAACTGAAACTTGGGTCCAAAGGCGCCATAAAGTGCTAGAAGCGGAGAAGGTGGTGACAAAGGCTTTCTTTGAGTCCTAGGAGTGATATTCAATTAGTTTCAGTGGCTTGAGACGAGTATCGCACGTCTTCCTTCACCGGAAAGCAAAAGTGGACCAAAAGAGACCAAAACTGGAACTTAGGTGCAAAGGTGCCTGAAAGTGCCAGAAGGGCAGAAGGTGGTGTGAAATGCTTCCTTTGAGTCCATGGAGTGATATTCAAGGAGTTTCAGTGGCCTGAGACGAGTTTTGGATGTCTTCCTTTGCTTGAAAGCAAAAGGGGACCAAAAGAGACCAAAACTGAAACTTGGGTCCAAAGGCGCCAGAAAGTGCCAGAAGGGGAGAAGGTCGTGAGAAAGGCTTCCTTTGAGTCCATGGAGTGATATTCAAGGAGTTTCAGTGGCCTGAGACAAGTATCGCACGTGTTCCTTTACCGGAAGGCAAAAGTGGACCAAAACAGACCAAAACTGGAACGTAGGTCCAAAGGTGCCAGAAGGGGAGAAGGTCGTGAGAAAGGCTTCCTTTGAGTCCATGGAGTGATATTCAAGGAGTTTCAGTGGCCTGAGACGAGTTTTGCACGTCTTCCTTTGCCGGAAAGCGAAAGGGGACCAAAAGAGACCAAAACTGAAACTTGGGTCCAAAGGCGCCAGAAAGTGCTAGAAGGGGAGAAGGTGGTGAGAAAGGCTTCCTTTGAGTCCATGGAGTGATATTCAAGGAGTTTAAGTGGCCTAAGACGAGTTTCGCACGTGTTCCTTTCTCGGTAAGCAAAAGAGACCAAAACTGAAACTTGGGTCCAAAGTCGCCAGAAAGTGCGAGAAGGGGAGAAGGTGGTGAGAAAGCCTTCGTTTGAGTCCATGTAGAGATATTCAAGGAGTTTCAGTGGCCTGAGACGAGTTTCGCACGTCTTCCTTTGCCGGTAATCAAAAGGGGACCAAAAGAGACCAAAACTAGAACTTGGGTCCAAAGGCGCCAGAAAGTGCCAGACGGGAAGACGGTGGTGAGAAAGCCTCTTCGAGTCCATGGAGTGATATTCAAGGAGTTTCAGTGGCCTGAGACGAGTTTTGCACGTCTTCCTTTGCCGGAAAGCGAAAGGGGACTAAAAGAGACCAAAACTGAAATTTGGGTCCAAAGGCGCCATAAAGTGCTAGAAGCGGAGAAGGTGGTGAGAAAGGCTTTCTTTGAGTCCTAGGAGTGATATTCAATTAGTTTCAGTGGCTTGAGACGAGTTTCGCACGTCTTCCTTTGACGGAAAGCAAAAGGGGATCAAAAGAGACTAAAACTGAAACTTGGGTCCAAAGGCACCAGAAAGTGCCAGAAGGGGAGAAGGTCGTGAGAAAGGCTTCCTTTGAGTCCATGGAGTGATATTCAAGGAGTTTCAGTGGCCTGAGACGAGTTTCGCACGTCTTCCTTTCTCGGTAAGCAAAAGAGACCAAAACTGAAACTTGGGTCCAAAGTCGCCAGAAAGTGCCAGAAGGGGAGAAGGTGGTGAGAAAGCCTTCGTTTGAGTCCATGTAGAGATATTCAAGGAGTTTCAGTGGCCTGAGACAAGTATCGCACGTGTTCCTTTACCGGAAAGCAAAAGTGGACCAAAAGAGACCAAAACCGGAACTTAGGTCCAAAGGTGCCAGAAAGTGCCAGAAGGGGAGAAGGTGGTGTGAAATGCTTCCTTTGAGTCCATGGAGTGATATTCAAGGAGTTTCAGTGGCCTGAGACGAGTTTTGCATGTCTTCCTTTGCTTGAAAGCAAAAGGGGACCAAAAGAGACCAAAACTGAAACTTGGGTCCAAAGGCGCCAGAAAGTGCCAGAAGGGGAGAAGGTCGTGAGAAAGGCTTCCTTTGAGTCCATGGAGTGATATTCAAGGAGTTTCAGTGGCCTGAGGCAAGTATCGCACGTGTTCCTTTACCGGATGGCAAAAGTGGACCAAAACAGACCAAAACTGGAACGTAGGTCCAAAGGTGCCAGAAGGGGAGAAGGTCGTGAGAAAGGCTTCCTTTGAGTCCATGGAGTGATATTCAAGGAGTTTCAGTTGCCTGACACGAGTTTTGCATGTCTTCCTTTGCCGGAAAGCGAAAGGGGACCAAAAGAGACCAAAACTGAAACTTGGGTCCAAAGGCGCCATAAAGTGCTAGAAGCGGAGAAGGTGGTGACAAAGGCTTTCTTTGAGTCCTAGGAGTGATATTCAATTAGTTTCAGTGGCTTGAGACGAGTTTCGCACGTCTTCCTTTGACGGAAAGCAAAAGGGGACCAAAAGAGACCAAAGCTGAAACTTGGGTCCAAAGGCGCCAGAAAGTGCCAGAAGGGGAGAAGGTGGTGAGAAAGGCTTCCTTTGAGTCCATGCAGTGATATTGAAGGAGTTTCAGTGGCCTGAGACAAGTATCGCACGTGTTCCTTTACTGGAAAGCAAAAGTGGACCAAAAGAGACCAAAACTGGAACGTAGGTCCAAAGGTGCCAGAAGGGGAGAAGGTGGTGAGAAAGGCTTCCTTTGAGTCCATGGAGTGATATTCAAGGAGTTTCAGTGGCCTGAGACGAGTTTCGCACGTCTTCCTTTGCCGGAAAGCGAAAGGGGACCAAAAGAGACCAAAGCGAAACTTGGGTCCAAAGGCGCCATAAAGTGCTAGAAGCGGAGAAGGTGGTGACAAAGGCTTTCTTTGAGTCCTAGGAGTGATATTCAATTAGTTTCAGTGGCTTGAGACGAGTTTCGCACGTCTTCCTTTGACGGAAAGCAAAAGGGGACCAAAAGAGACCAAAACTGAAACTTGGGTCCAAAGGCGCCAGAAAGTGCCAGAAGGGGAGAAGGTGGTGAGAAAGGCTTCCTTTGAGTCCATGGAGTGATATTGAAGGAGTTTCAGTGGCCTGAGACAAGTATCGCACGTGTTCCTTTACCGGAAAGCAAAAGTGGACCAAAAGAGACCAAAACTGGAACGTAGGTCCAAAGGTGCCAGAAGGGGAGAAGGTGGTGAGAAAGGCTTCCTTTGAGTCCATGGAGTGATATTCAAGGAGTTTCAGTGGCCTGAGACGAGTTTCGCACGTCTTCCTTTCTCGGTAAGCAAAAGAGACCAAAACTGAAACTTGGGTCCAAAGGCGCCAGAAAGTGCCAGAAGGGGAGAAGGTCGTGAGAAAGGCTTCCTTTGAGTCCATGGAGTGATATTCAAGGAGTTTCAGTGGCATGAGACCAGTATCGCACGTGTTCCTTTCACGGAAGGCAAAAGTGGACCAAAAGAGACCAAAACTGGAACGTAGGTCCAAAGGTGCCAGAAAGGGGAGAAGGTCGTGAGAAAGGCTTCCTTTGAGTCCATGGAGTGATATTCAAGGAGTTTCAGTGGCCTGAGACGAGTTTTGCATGTCTTCCTTTGCCGGAAAGCGAAAGGGGACCAAAAGAGACCAAAACTGAAACTTGGGTCCAAAGGCGCCATAAAGTGCTAGAAGCGGAGAAGGTGGTGACAAAGGCTTTCTTTGAGTCCTAGGAGTGATATTCAATTAGTTTCAGTGGCTTGAGACGAGTTTCGCACGTCTTCCTTTGACGGAAAGCAAAAGGGGACCAAAAGAGACCAAAACTGAAACTTGGGTCCAAAGGCGCCAGAAAGTGCCAGAAGGGGAGAAGGTGGTGAGAAAGGCTTCCTTTGAGTCCATGGAGTGATATTGAAGGAGTTTCAGTGGCCTGAGACAAGTATCGCACGTGTTCCTTTACCGGAAAGCAAAAGTGGACCAAAAGAGACCAAAACTGGAACGTAGGTCCAAAGGTGCCAGAAGGGGAGAAGGTGGTGAGAAAGGCTTCCTTTGAGTCCATGGAGTGATATTCAAGGAGTTTCAGTGGCCTGAGACGAGTTTCGCACGTCTTCCTTTCTCGGTAAGCAAAAGAGACCAAAACTGAAACTTGGGTCCAAAGGCGCCAGAAAGTGCCAGAAGGGGAGAAGGTCGTGAGAAAGGCTTCCTTTGAGTCCATGGAGTGATATTCAAGGAGTTTCAGTGGCATGAGACAAGTATCGCACGTGTTCCTTTACCGGAAGGCAAAAGTGGACCAAAACAGACCAAAACTGGAACGTAGGTCCAAAGGTGCCAGAAGGGGAGAAGGTCGTGAGAAAGGCTTCCTTTGAGTCCATGGAGTGATATTCAAGGAGTTTCAGTGGCCTGAGACGAGTTTTGCATGTCTTCCTTTGCCGGAAAGCGAAAGGGGACCAAAAGAGACCAAAACTGAAACTTGGGTCCAAAGGCGCCATAAAGTGCTAGAAGCGGAGAAGGTGGTGACAAAGGCTTTCTTTGAGTCCTAGGAGTGATATTCAATTAGTTTCAGTGGCTTGAGACGAGTTTCGCACGTCTTCCTTTGACGGAAAGCAAAAGGGGACCAAAAGAGACCAAAACTGAAACTTGGGTCCAAAGGCGCCAGAAAGTGCCAGAAGGGGAGAAGGTGGTGAGAAAGGCTTCCTTTGAGTCCATGGAGTGATATTGAAGGAGTTTCAGTGTCCTGAGACAAGTATCGCACGTGTTCCTTTACCGGAAAGCAAAAGTGGACCAAAAGAGACCAAAACTGGAACGTTGGTCCAAAGGTGCCAGAAGGGGAGAAGGTGGTGAGAAAGGCTTCCTTTGAGTCCATGGAGTGATATTCAAGTAGTTTCAGTGGCCTGAGACGAGTTTCGCACGTCTTCCTTTCTCGGTAAGCAAAAGAGTACAAAACGGAAACTTGGGTCCAAAGGCGCCAGAAAGTGCCAGAAGGGGAGAAGGTCGTGAGAAAGGCTTCCTTTGAGTCCATGGAGTGATATTCAAGGAGTTTCAGTGGCCTGAGACAAGTATCGCACGTGTTCCTTTACCGGAAGGCAAAAGTGGACCAAAACAGACCAAAACTGGAACGTAAGTCCAAAGGTGCCAGAAGGGGAGAAGGTCGTGAGAAAGGCTTCCTTTGAGTCCATGGAGTGATATTCAAGGAGTTTCAGTGGCCTGAGACGAGTTTTGCACGTCTTCCTTCACCGGAAAGCAAAAGTGGACCAAAAGAGACCAAAACTGGAACTTAGGTCCAAAGGTGCCAGAAAGTGCCAGAGGGGAGAAGGTGGTGTGAAATGCTTCCTTTGAGTACATGGAGTGATATTCAAGGAGTTTCAGTGGCCTGAGACGAGTTTTGCATGTCTTCCTTTGCCGGAAAACGAAAGGGGACCAAAAGAGACCAAAACTGAAACTTGGGTCCAAAGGCACCAGAAAGTGCCAGAAGGGGAGAAGGTGGTGAGAAAGGCTTCCTTTGAGTCCATGGAGTGATAATCAAGAAGTTTCAGCGGCCTGAGACGAGTTTCGCACGTCTTCCTTTGCCGGTAATCAAAAGGGGACCAAAAGAGACCAAAACTAGAACTTGGGTCCAAAGGCGCCAGAAAGTGCCAGACGGGAAGACGGTGGTGAGAAAGGCTTCCTTTGAGTCCATGGAGTGATATTCAAGGAGTTTCAGTGGCCTGAGACGAGTTTTGCACGTCTTCCTTTGCCGGAAAGCGAAAGGGGACCAAAAGAGACCAAAACTGAAACTTGGGTCCAAAGGCGCCATAAAGTGCTAGAAGCGGAGAAGGTGGTGAGAAAGGCTTTCTTTGAGTCCTAGGAGTGATATTCAATTAGTTTCAGTGGCTGGAGACGAGTTTCGCACGTCTTCCTTTGACGGAAAGGAAAAGGGGACCAAAAGAGACCAAAACTCTAACTTGGGTCCAAAGGCACCAGAAAGTGCCGGAAGGGGAGAAGGTGGTGAGAAAGGCTTCCTTTGAGTCCATGGAGTGATATTCAAGGAGTTTCGGTGGCACGAGACGAGTTTCGCACGTCTTCCTTTCTCGGTAAGCAAAAGAGACCAAAGCGAAACTTGGGTCCAAAGTCGCCGAGAAAGTGCCGGAAGGGGAGAAGGTGGTGAGAAAGCCTTCGTTTGAGTCCATGTAGAGATATTCAAGGAGTTTCAGTGGCCTGAGACGAGTTTCGCACGTCTTCCTTTGCCGGTAATCAAAAGGGGACCAAAAGAGACCAAAACTAGAACTTGGGTCCAAAGGCGCCAGAAAGTGCCAGACGGGAAGACGGTGGTGAGAAAGCCTTCCTTTGAGTCCATGGAGTGATATTCAAGGAGTTTCAGTGGCCTGAGACGAGTTTTGCACGTCTTCCTTTGCCGGAAAGCGAAAGGGGACTAAAAGATACCAAAACTGAAATTTGGGTCCAAAGGCGCCATAAAGTTCTAGAAGCGGAGAAGGTGGTGAGAAAGGCTTTCTTTGAGTCCTAGGAGTGATATTCAATTAGTTTCAGTGGCTTGAGACGAGTTTCGCACGTCTTCCTTTGACGGAAAGCAAAAGGGGACCAAAAGAGACCAAAACTGAAACTTGGGTCCAAAGGCGCCAGAAAGTGCCAGAAGGGGAGAAGGTGGTGAGAAAGGCTTCCTTTGAGTCCATGGAGTGATATTCAAGGAGTTTCAGTGGCCTGAGACGAGTTTCGCACGTCTTCCTTTCTCGGTAAGCAAAAGAGTCCAAAACTGAAACTTGGGTCCAAAGGCGCCGGAATGTGCCAGAAGGAGAGCAGGTGGTGAGAAAGCCTTCGTTTGAGTCCATGTAGTGATATTCAAGGAGTTTCAGTGGCCTGAGACGAGTATCGCACGTCTTCCTTCACCGGAAAGCAAAAGTGGACCAAAAGAGACCAAAACTGGAACTTAGGTCCAAAGGTGCCAGAAAGTGCCAGAAGGGGAGAAGGTGGTGAGAAAGGCTTCCTTTGAGTCCATGGAGTGATAATCAAGAAGTTTCAGCGGCCTGAGACGAGTTTCGCACGTCTTCCTTTGCCGGTAATCAAAAGGGGACCAAAAGAGACCAAAACTAGAACTTGGGTCCAAAGGCGCCAGAAAGTGCCAGACGGGAAGACGGTGGTTAGAAAGCCTTCCTTCGAGTCCATGGAGTGATATTCAAGGAGTTTCAGTGGCCTGAGACGAGATTTGCACGTCTTCCTTTGCCGAAAAGCGAAAGGGGACCAAAAGAGACCAAAACTGAAACTTGGGTCCAAAGGCGCCATAAATTGCTAGAAGCGGAGAAGGTGGTGAGAAAGGCTTTCTTTGAGTCCTAGGAGTGATATTCAATTAGTTTCAGTGGCTTGACACGAGTTTCCCACGTCTTCCTTTGACAGAAAGCAAAAGGGGACCAAAAGAGACCAAAACTGAAACTTGGGTCCAAAGGCGCCAGAAAGTGCCGGAAGGGGAGAAGGTGGTGAGAAAGGCTTCCTTTGAGTCCATGGAGTGATATTCAAAGAGTTTCAGTGGCCTGAGACAAGTATCGCACGTGTTCCTTTACCGAAAAGCAAAAGTGGACCAAAAGAGACCAAAGCTGAAACGTAGGTCCAAAGGCGCCGAGAAAGTGCTAGAAGGGAGAAGGTGGTGAGAAAGGCTTCCTTTGAGTCCATGGAGTGATATTCAAGGAGTTTCAGTGGCCTGAGACGAGTATCGCACGTCTTCCTTCACCGAAAAGCAAAGGTGGACCAAAAGAGACCAAAACTGGAACTTAGGTCCAAAGGTGCCAGAAAGTGCCAGAAGGGGAGAAGGTGGTGTGAAATGCTTCCTTTGAGTCCATGGAGTGATATTCAAGGAGTTTCAGTGGCCTGAGACGAGTTTTGCACGTCTTCCTTTGCCGGAAAGCGAAAGGGGACCAAAAGAGACCAAAACTGAAACTTGGGTCCAAAGGCGCCATAAAGTGCTAGAAGCGGAGAAGGTGGTGAGAAAGGCTTTCTTTGAGTCCTAGGAGTGATATTCAATTAGTTTCAGTGGCTTGAGACGAGTTTCGCACATCTTCCTTTGACGGAAAGCAAAAGGGGACCAAAAGAGATCAAAACTGAAACTTGGGTCCAAAGTCGCCAGAAAGTGCCAGAAGGGGAGAAGGTGGTGAGAAAGCCTTCGTTTGAGTCCATGTAGAGATATTCAATGAGTTTCAGTGGCCTGAGACGAGTTTCGCACGTATTCCTTCACCGGAAAGCAAAAGTGGACCAAAAGAGACCAAAACTGGAACTTAGGTCCAAAGTTGCCAGAAAGTGCCAGAAGGGGAGAAGGTGGTGTGAAATGCTTCTTTTGAGTCCATGGAGTGATATTCAAGGAGTTTCAGTGGCCTGAGACGAGTTTTGCACGTCTTCCTTTGCCGGAAAGCGAATGGGGACCAAAAGAGACCAAAACTGAAACTTGGGTCCAAAGGCGCCATAAAGTGCTAGAAGCGGAGAAGGTGGTGACAAAGGCTTTCTTTGAGTCCTAGGAGTGATATTCAATTAGTTTCAGTGGCTTGACACGAGTTTCGCACGTCTTCCTTTGACGGAAAGCAAAAGGGGACCAAAAGAGACCAAAACTGAAACTTGGGTCCAAAGGCGCCGAGAAAGTGCCGGAAGGGGAGAAGGTGGTGAGAAAGGATTCCTTTGAGTCCATGGAGTGATATTCAAGGAGTTTCAGTGGCCTGAGACAAGTATCTCACGTGTTCCTTTATCGGAAAGCAAAAGTGGACCAAAAGAGACCAAAACTGGAACGTAGGTCCAAAGGTGCCAGAAGGGGAGAAGGTGGTGAGAAAGGCTTCCTTTGAGTCCATGGAGTGATATTCAAGGAGTTTCAGTGGCCTGAGACGAGTATCGCACGTCTTCCTTCACCGAAAAGCAAAGGTGGACCAAAAGAGACCAAAACTGGAACTTAGGTCCAAAGGTGCCAGAAAGTGCCAGAAGGGGAGAAGGTGGTGTGAAATGCTTCCTTTGAGTCCATGGAGTGATATTCAAGGAGTTTCAGTGGCCTGAGACGAGTTTTGCACGTCTTCCTTTGCCGGAAAGCGAAAGGGGACCAAAAGAGACCAAAACTGAAACTTGGGTCCAAAGGCGCCATAAAGTGCTAGAAGCGGAGAAGGTGGTGAGAAAGGCTTTCTTTGAGTCCTAGGAGTGATATTCAATTAGTTTCAGTGGCTTGAGACGAGTTTCGCACATCTTCCTTTGACGGAAAGCAAAAGGGGACCAAAAGAGATCAAAACTGAAACTTGGGTCCAAAGTCGCCAGAAAGTGCCAGAAAGGGAGAAGGTGGTGAGAAAGCCTTCGTTTGAGTCCATGTAGAGATATTCAATGAGTTTCAGTGGCCTGAGACGAGTTTCGCACGTCTTTCTTTGCCGGTAATCAAAAGGGGACCAAAAGAGACCAAAACTAGAACTTGGGTCCAAAGGCGCCAGAAAGTGCCAAACGGGAAGACGGTGGTGAGAAAGCCTTCCTTTGAGTCCATGGAGTGATATTCCAGGAGTTTCAGTGGCCTAAGACGAGTTTCGCACGTCTTCCTTTCTCGGTAAGCAAAAGAGTCCAAAACTGAAACTTGGGTCCAAAGGCGCCGGAATGTGCCAGAAGGAGAGGAGGTGGTGAGAAAGCCTTCGTTTGAGTCCATGTAGTGATATTCAAGGAGTTTCAGTGGCACGAGACGAGTATCGCACGTCTTCCTTCACTTGGAAAGCAAAAGTGGACCAAAAGAGACCAAAGCTGGAACTTAGGTCCAAAGGTGCCGAGAAAGTGCCGGAAGGGGAGAAGGTGGTGTGAAATGCTTCCTTTGAGTCCATGGAGTGATATTCAAGGAGTTTCGGTGGCACGAGACGAGTTTTGCACGTCTTCCTTTGCCAGAAAGCGAATGGGGACCAAAAGAGACCAAAACTGAAACTTGGGTCCAAAGGCGCCATAAAGTGCTAGAAGCGGAGAAGGTGGTGAGAAAGGCTTTCTTTGAGTCCTAGGAGTGATATTCAATTAGTTTCAGTGGCTTGACACGAGTTTCGCACGTCTTCCTTTGACGGAAAGCAAAAGGGGACCAAAAGAGACCAAAACTAAAACTTGGGTCCAAAGGCGCCAGAAAGTGCCGGAAGGGGAGAAGGTGGTGAGAAAGGCTTCCTTTGAGTCCATGGAGTGATATTCAAAGAGTTTCAGTGGCCTGAGACGAGTTTTGCACGTGTTCCTTTACCGAAAAGCAAAAGTGGACCAAAAGAGACCAAAACTGAAACTTGGGTCCAAAGGTGCCATAAAGTGCTAGAAGGGGAGAAGGTGGTGAGGAAGGCTTTCTTTGAGTCCTAGTAGTGATATTCAATTTGTTTCAGTGGCTCGAGACAAGTTTCGCATGTCTTCCTTTGACGGAAAGCAAAAGGGGACCAAAAGAGACCAAAACTGAAACTTGGGTCCAAAGTCGCCAAAAAGTGCCAGAAGGGGAGAAGGTCGTGAGAAAGTCTTCCTTTGAGTCCATGGAGTGATATTCAAGGAGTTTCAGTGGCTTGACACGAGTTTCGCACGTCTTCCTTTGACGGGAAGCAAAAGGGGACCAAAAGAGACCAAAACTGAAACTTGGGTCCAAAGGCGCCAGAAAGTGCTAGAAGGGGAGAAGGTGGTGAGAAAGGCTTCCTTTGAGTCCATGGAGTGATATTCAAGGAGTTTCAGTGGCTTGACACGAGTTTCGCACGTCTTCCTTTGACGGGAAGCAAAAGGGGACCAAAAGAGACCAAAACTGAAACTTGGGTCCAAAGGCGCCAGAAAGTGCTAGAAGAGGAGAAGGTGGTGAGAAAGGCTTCCTTTGAGTCCATGGAGTGATATTCAAGGAGTTTAAGTGGCCTAAGACGAGTTTCGCACGTCTTCCTTTCTCGGTAAGCAAAAGAGACCAAAACTGAAACTTGGGTCCAAAGTCGCCAGAAAGTGTGAGAAGGGGAGAAGGTGGTGAGAAAGCCTTCGTTTGAGTCCATGTAGAGATATTGAAGGAGTTTCAGTGGCCAGAGACGAGTTTCGCACGTCTTCCTTTGCCGGAAAGCGAAAGGGGACTAAAAGAGACCAAAACTGAAATTTGGGTCCAAAGGCGCCATAAAGTGCTAGAAGCGGAGAAGGTGGTGAGAAAGGCTTTCTTTGAGTCCTAGGAGTGATATTCAATTAGTTTCAGTATCTTGAGACGAGTTTCGCACGTCTTCCTTTGACGGAAAGCAAAATGGGATCAAAAGAGACCAAAACTGAAACTTGGGTCCAAAGGCTCCAGAAAGTGTCAGAAGGGGAGAAGGTCGTGAGAAAGGCTTCCTTTGAGTCCATGGAGTGATATTCAAGGAGTTTCGGTGGCACGAGACGAGTTTCGCACGTCTTCCTTTCTCGGAAAGCAAAAGGGGACCAAAAGAGACCAAAGCGAAACTTGGGTCCAAAGTCGCCAGAAAGTGCCAGAAGGGGAGAAGGTGGTGAGAAAGCCTTCGTTTGAGTCCATGTAGAGATATTCAAGGAGTTTCAGTGGCCTGAGACAAGTATCGCACGTGTTCCTTTACCGGAAAGCAAAAGTGGACCAAAAGAGACCAAAACTGGAACTTGGGTCCAAAGTCGCCAGAAAGTGCCAGAAGGGGAGAAGGTGGTGAGAAAGGCTTCCTTTGAGTCCATGGAGTGATATTCAAGGAGTTTCAGTGGCCTGAGACAAGTATCGCACGTGTTCCTTTACCGGAAGGCAAAAGTGGACCAAAACAGACCAAAACTGGAACGTAGGTCCAAAGGTGCCAGAAGGGGAGAAGGTCGTGAGAAAGGCTTCCTTTGAGTCCATGGAGTGATATTCAAGGAGTTTCAGTGGCCTGAGACGAGTTTTGCACGTCTTCCTTTGCCGGAAAGCGAAAGGGGACCAAAAGAGACCAAAACTGAAACTTGGGTCCAAAGGTGCCAGAAATTGCCAGAAGGGGAGAAGGTGGTGTGAAATGCTTCCTTTGAGTCCATGGTGTGATATTCAAGGAGTTTAAGTGGCCTGAGACGAGTTTCGCACGTCTTCCTTTCTCGGTAAGCAAAAGAGACTAAAACTGAAACTTGGGTCCAAAGTCGCCAGAAAGTGCCAGAAAGGGAGAAGGTGGTGAGAAAGCCTTCGTTTGAGTCCATGTAGAGATATTCAAGGAGTTTCAGCGGCCTGAGACGAGTTTCGCACGTCTTCCTTTGCCGGTAATCAAAAGGGAACCAAAAGAGACCAAAACTAGAACTTGGGTCCAAAGGCGCCGAAAGTGCCGGAAGGAAGAAGGTGGTGAGAAAGGCTTCCTTTGAGTCCATGGAGTGATATTCAAGGAGTTTCGGTGGCACGAGACGAGTTTCGCACGTCTTCCTTTGTCGGAAAGCGAAAGGGGACCAAAAGAGACCAAAACTGAAACTTGGGTCCAAAGGCGCCATAAAGTGCTAGAAGCGGAGAAGGTGGTGAGAAAGGCTTTCTTTGAGTCCTAGGAGTGATATTCAATTAGTTTCAGTGGCTTGAGACGAGTTTCGCACGTCTTCCTTTGACGGAAAGCAAAATGGGACCAAAAGAGACCAAAACTGAAACTTGGGTCCAAAGGCACCAGAAAGTGCCGGAAGGGGAGAAGGTGGTGAGAAAGGCTTCCTTTGAGTCCATGGAGTGATATTAAAGGAGTTTCAGTGGCCTGAGACGAGTTTCGCACGTCTTCCTTTCTTGGTAAGCAAAAGAGACCAAAACTGAAACTTGGGTCCAAAGTCGCCAGAAAGTGCCAGAAGGGGAGAAGGTGGTGAGAAAGCCTTCGTTTGAGTCCATGTAGAGATATTCAAGGAGTTTCAGTGGCCTGAGACAAGTATCGCACGTGTTCCTTTACCGGAAAGCAAAAGTGGACCAAAAGAGACCAAAACTGGAACTTAGGTCCAAAGGTGCCAGAAAGTGCCAGAAGGGGAGAAGGTGGTGTGAAATGCTTCCTTTGAGTCCATGGAGTGATATTCAAGGAGTTTCAGTGGCCTGAGACGAGTTTCGCACGTCTTCCTTTGCGGAAAGCAAAAGGGGACCAAAAGAGACCAAAGCGAAACTTGGGTCCAAAGTCGCCAGAAAGTGCCAGAAGGGGAGAAGGTGGTGAGAAAGCCTTCGTTTGAGTCCATGTAGTGATATTCAAGGAGTTTCAGTGGCCTGAGACAAGTATCGCACGTGTTCCTTTACCGGAAAGCAAAAGTGGACCAAAAGAGACCAAAACTGGAACTTGGGTCCAAAGTCGCCAGAAAGTGCCAGAAGGGGAGAAGGTCGTGAGAAAGGCTTCCTTTGAGTCCATGGAGTGATATTCAAGGAGTTTCAGTGGCCTGAGACAAGTATCGCACGTGTTCCTTTACCGGAAGGCAAAAGTGGACCAAAACAGACCAAAACTGGAACGTAGGTCCAATGGTGCCAGAAGGGGAGAAGGTCGTGAGAAAGGCTTCCTTTGAGTCCATGGAGTGATATTCAAGGAGTTTCAGTGGCCTGAGACGAGTTTCGCACGTCTTCCTTTCTCGGTAAGCAAAAGAGTCCAAAACTGAAACTTGGGTCCAAAGGCGCCGGAATGTGCCAGAAGGAGAGGAGGTGGTGAGAAAGCCTTCGTTTGAGTCCATGTAGTGATATTCAAGGAGTTTCAGTGGCCTGAGACGAGTATCGCACGTCTTCCTTCATCGGAAAGCAAAAGTGGACCAAAAGAGACCAAAACTGGAACTTAGGTCCAAAGGTGCCAGAAAGTGCCAGAAGGGGAGAAGGTGGTGTGAAATGCTTCCTTTGAGTCCATGGAGTGATATTCAAGGAGTTTCAGTGGCCTGAGACGAGTTTTGCACGTCTTCCTTTGCGGAAAGCGAAAGGGGACCAAAAGAGACCAAAACGAAACTTGGGTCCAAAGGCGCCATAAAGTGCTAGAAGCGGAGAAGGTGGTGAGAAAGGCATTCTTTGAGTCCTAGGAGTGATATTCAATTAGTTTCAGTGGCTTGAGACGAGTTTCGCACGTCTTCCTTTGACGAAAAGCAAAAAGGGACCAAAAGAGACCAAAACTGAAACTTGGGTCCAAAGGCACCAGAAAGTGCCGGAAGGGGAGAAGGTGGTGAGAAAGGCTTCCTTTGAGTCCATGGAGTGATATTCAAGGAGTTTCAGTGGCCTGAGACGAGTTTCGCACGTCTTCCTTTCTTTGGAAAGCAAAAGGGGACCAAAAGAGACCAAAACTGAAACTTGGGTCCAAAGTCGCCGAGAAAGTGCCGGAAGGGGAGAAGGTGGTGAGAAAGGCTTCCTTTGAGTCCATGGAGTGATATTCAAGGAGTTTCGGTGGCACGAGACAAGTATCGCACGTGTTCCTTTAGGAAGGCAAAAGTGGACCAAAGAGACCAAAGCTGGAACGTAGGTCCAAAGGTGCCGAAGGGGAGAAGGTGGTGAGAAAGGCTTCCTTTGAGTCCATGGAGTGATATTCAAGGAGTTTCGGTGGCTGAGACGAGTTTTGCACGTCTTCCTTTGCCGGAAAGCGAAAGGGGACCAAAAGAGACCAAAGCGAAACTTGGGTCCAAAGGCGCCAGAAAGTGCTAGAAGGGGAGAAGGTGGTGAGAAAGGCTTCCTTTGAGTCCATGGAGTGATATTCAAGGAGTTTAAGTGGCCTAAGACGAGTTTCGCACGTCTTCCTTTCTCGGATAAAGGGGACCAAAAGAGACCAAAACTGAAACTTGGGTCCAAAGTCGCCAGAAAGTGTGAGAAGGGGAGAAGGTGGTGAGAAAGCCTTCGTTTGAGTCCATGTAGAGATATTCAAGGAGTTTCAGCGGCCTGAGACGAGTTTCGCACGTCTTCCTTTGCCGGTAATCAAAAGGGGACCAAAAGAGACCAAAACTAGAACTTGGGTCCAAAGGCGCCAGAAAGTGCCAGACGGGTAGACGGTGGTGAGAAAGGCTTCCTTTGAGTCCATGGAGTGATATTCAAGGACTTTCAGTGGCCTGAGACGAGTTTCGCACGTCTTCCTTTGCGGAAGGCGAAAGGGGACCAAAAGAGACCAAAACTGAAACTTGGGTCCAAAGGCGCCATAAAGTACTAGAAGCGGAGAAGGTGGTGAGAAAGGCTTTCTTTCAGTGCTAGGAGTGATATTCAATTAGTTTCAGTGGCTTGAGACGAGTTTCGCACGTCTTCCTTTGACGGAAAGCAAAATGGGATCAAAAGAGACCAAAACTGAAACTTGGGTCCAAAGGCACCGAGAGAAAGTGCCGAGAAGGGGAGAAGGTGGTGAGAAAGGCTTCCTTTGAGTCAATGGAGTGATATTCAAGGAGTTTCGGTGGCACTGAGACGAGTTTCGCACGTCTTCCTTTCTTTGGAAAGCAAAAGGGGACCAAAAGAGACCAAAGCGAAACTTGGGTCCAAAGTCGCCGAAAGTGCCAGAAGGGGAGAAGGTGGTGAGAAAGCCTTCGTTTGAGTCCATGTAGAGATATTCAAGGAGTTTCAGTGGCCTGAGACAAGTATCGCACGTGTTCCTTTACCGGAAAGCAAAAGTGGACCAAAAGAGACCAAAACTGGAACTTAGGTCCAAAGGTGCCAGAAAGTGCCAGAAGGGGAGAAGGTGGTGTGAAATGCTTCCTTTGAGTCCATGGAGTGATATTCAAGGAGTTTCAGTGGCCTGAGACAAGTATCGCACGTGTTCCTTTACCGGAAGGCAAAAGTGGACCAAAACAGACCAAAACTGGAACGTAGGTCCAATGGTGCCAGAAGGGGAGAAGGTCGTGAGAAAGGCTTCCTTTGAGTCCATGGAGTGATATTCAAGGAGTTTCAGTGGCCTGAGACGAGTTTCGCACGTCTTCCTTTCTCGGTAAGCAAAAGAGTCCAAAACTGAAACTTGGGTCCAAAGGCGCCGGAATGTGCCAGAAGGAGAGGAGGTGGTGAGAAAGCCTTCGTTTGAGTCCATGTAGTGATATTCAAGGAGTTTCAGTGGCCTGAGACGAGTATCGCACGTCTTCCTTCATCGGAAAGCAAAAGTGGACCAAAAGAGACCAAAACTGGAACTTAGGTCCAAAGGTGCCTGAAAGTGACAGAAGGGGAGAAGGTGGTGTGAAATGCTTCCTTTGAGTCCATGGAGTGATATTCAAGGAGTATCAGTGGCAGGAGACGAGTTTTGCACGTCTTCCTTTAGGGAAAACGAAAGGGGACCAAAAGAGACCAAAACTGAAACTTGGGTCCAACGGCGCCATAAAGTGCTAGAAGCGGAGAAAGTGGTGAGAAAGGCTTTCTTTGAGTCCTAGGAGTGATATTCAATTAGTTTCAGTGGCTTGACACGAGTTTCGCACGTCTTCCTTTGACGAAAAGCAAAAGGGGACCAAAAGAGACCAAAACTGAAACTTGGGTCCAAAGGCGCCAGAAAGTGCCAGAAGGGGAGAAGGTGGTGAGAAAGGCTTCCTTTGAGTCCATGGAGTGATATTCAAGGAGTTTCAGTGGCCTGAGACGAGTTTCGCATGTCTTCCTTTCTCGGTAAGCAAAAGAGACCAAAATTGAAACTTGGGTCCAAAGTCGCCAGAAAGTGCCAGAAGGGGAGAAGGTGGTGAGAAAGCCTTCGTTTGAGTCCATGTAGAGATATTCAAGGAGTTTCAGTGGCCTAAGACAAGTATCGCACGTGTTCCTTTACCGGAAAGCAAAAGTGGACCAAAAGAGACCAAAACTGGAACTTAGGTCCAAAGGTGCCAGAAAGTGCCAGAAGGGGAGAAGGTGGTGTGAAATGCTTCCTTTGAGTCCATGGAGTGATATTCAAGGAGTTTCAGTGGCCTGAGACGAGTTTTGCATGTCTTCCTTTGCTTGAAAGCAAAAGGGGACCAAAAGAGACCAAAACTGAAACTTGGGTCCAAAGGCGCCAGAAAGTGCCAGAAGGGGAGAAGGTGGTGAGAAAGGCTTCCTTTGAGTCCATGGAGTGATATTCAAGGAGTTTCAGTGGCCTGAGACAAGTATCGCACGTGTTCCTTTACCGGAAGGCAAAAGTGGACCAAAACAGACCAAAACTGGAACGTAGGTCCAAAGGTGCCAGAAGGGGAGAAGGTCGTGAGAAAGGCTTCCTTTGAGTCCATGGAGTGATATTCAAGGAGTTTCAGTGGCCTGAGACGAGTTTTGCACGTCTTCCTTTGCCGGAAAGCGAAAGGGGACCAAAAGAGACCAAAACTGAAACTTGGGTCCAAAGGCGCCAGAAAGTGCTAGAAGGGGAGAAGGTGGTGAGAAAGGCTTCCTTTGAGTCCATGGAGTGATATTCAAGGAGTTTAAGTGGCCTAAGACGAGTTTCGCACGTCTTCCTTTCTGGAAAGGAAAAGAGGACCAAAAGAGACCAAAACTGAAACTTGGGTCCAAAGTCGCCAGAAAGTGCGAGAAGGGGAGAAGGTGGTGAGAAAGCCTTCGTTTGAGTCCATGTAGAGATATTCAAGGAGTTTCAGTGGCCAGAGACGAGTTTTGCACGTCTTCCTTTGCCGGTAATCAAAAGGGGACCAAAAGAGACCAAAACTAGAACTTGGGTCCAAAGGCGCCAGAAAGTGCCAGAAGGGGAGAAGGTGGTGAGAAAGCCTTCCTTTGAGTCCATGGAGTGATATTCAAGGAGTTTCAGTGGCCTGAGACGAGTTTTGCACGTCTTCCTTTGCCGGAAAGCGAAAGGGGACCAAAAGAGACCAAAACTGAAACTTGGGTCCAAAGGCGCCATAAAGTGCTAGAAGCGGAGAAGGTGGTGAGAAAGGCTTTCTTTGAGTCCTAGGAGTGATATTCAATTAGTTTCAGTGGCTTGAGACGAGTTTCGCACGTCTTCCTTTGACGGAAAGCAAAATGGGATCAAAAGAGACCAAAACTGAAACTTGGGTCCAAAGGCTCCAGAAAGTGCCAGAAGGGGAGAAGGTCGTGAGAAAGGCTTCCTTTGAGTCCATGGAGTGATATTCAAGGAGTTTCAGTGGCCTGAGACGAGTTTCGCACGTCTTCCTTTCTCGGTAAGCAAAAGAGACCAAAACTGAAACTTGGGTCCAAAGTCGCCAGAAAGTGCCAGAAGGGGAGAAGGTGGTGAGAAAGCCTTCGTTTGAGTCCATGTAGAGATATTCAAGGAGTTTCAGTGGCCTGAGACAAGTATCGCACGTGTTCCTTTACCGGAAAGCAAAAGTGGACCAAAAGAGACCAAAACTGGAACTTAGGTCCAAAGGTGCCAGAAAGTGCCAGAAGGGGAGAAGGTGGTGTGAAATGCTTCCTTTGAGTCCATGGAGTGATATTCAAGGAGTTTCAGTGGCCTGAGACAAGTATCGCACGTGTTCCTTTGCGGAAGGCAAAAGTGGACCAAAAGAGACCAAAACTGAACTTGGGTCCAATGGTGCCGAGAAGGGGAGAAGGTGGTGAGAAAGGCTTCCTTTGAGTCCATGGAGTGATATTCAAGGAGTTTCAGTGGCCTGAGACGAGTTTCGCACGTCTTCCTTTCTCGGTAAGCAAAAGAGTCCAAAACTGAAACTTGGGTCCAAAGGCGCCGGAATGTGCCAGAAGGGGAGGAGGTGGTGAGAAAGCATTCGTTTGAGTCCATGTAGTGATATTCAAGTAGTTTCAGTGGCATGACACGAGTATCGCACGTCTTCCTTCACCGGAAACCCAAAGTGGACCAAAAGAGACCAAAGCTGGAACTTAGGTCCAAAGGTGCCGAAAGTGCGAGGAAGGGGAGAAGGTGGTGTGAAATGCTTCCTTTGAGTCCATGGAGTGATATTCAAGGAGTTTCGGTGGCACGAGACGAGTTTTGCACGTCTTCCTTTGCGGAAAGCGAATGGGGACCAAAAGAGACCAAAACTGAAACTTGGGTCCAAAGGCGCCATAAAGTGCTAGAAGCGGAGAAAGTGGTGAGAAAGGCTTTCTTTGAGTCCTAGGAGTGATATTCAATTAGTTTCAGTGGCTTGACACGAGTTTCGCACGTCTTCCTTTGACGGAAAGCAAAAGGGGACCAAAAGAGACCAAAACTGAAACTTGGGTCCAAAGGCGCCAGAAAGTGCCAGAAGGGGAGAAGGTGGTGAGAAAGGCTTCCTTTGAGTCCATGGAGTGATATTCAAGGAGTTTCAGTGGCCTGAGACTAGTTTCGCACGTCTTCCTTTCTGGAAAGCAAAAGGGGACCAAAAGAGACCAAAGCGAAACTTGGGTCCAAAGTCGCCAGAAAGTGCGAGAAGGGGAGAAGGTGGTGAGAAAGCCTTCGTTTGAGTCCATGTAGAGATATTCAAGGAGTTTCAGTGGCCAGAGACGAGTTTCGCACGTCTTCCTTTGCCGGTAATCAAAAGGGGACCAAAAGAGACCAAAACTAGAACTTGGGTCCAAAGGCACCAGAGAGTGCCAGACAGGAAGACGGTGGTGAGAAAGCCTTCCTTCGAGTCCATGGATTGATATTCAAGGATTTTCAGTGGCCTGAGACGAGTTTTGCACGTCTTCCTTTGCCGGAAAGCGAAAGGGGACTAAAAGAGGCCAAAATTGATACTTGGGTCCAAAGGCGCCATAAAGTGCTAGAAGCGGAGAAGGTGGTGAGAAAGGCTTTCTTTGAGTCCTAGGAGTGATATTCAATTAGTTTCAGTGGCTTGAGACGAGTTTCGCACGTCTTCCTTTGACGGAAAGCAAAATGGGAGCAAAAGAGACCAAAACTGAAACTTGGGTCCAAAGGCTCCAGAAAGTGCCAGAAGGGGAGAAGGTCGTGAGAAAGGCTTCCTTTGAGTCCATGGAGTGATATTCAAGGAGTTTCAGTGGCCTGAGACGAGTTTCGCACGTCTTCCTTTCTCGGTAAGCAAAAGAGACTAAAACTGAAACTTGGGTCCAAAGTCGCCAGAAAGTGCCAGAAGGGGAGAAGGTGGTGAGAAAGCCTTCGTTTGAGTCCATGTAGAGATATTCAAGGAGTTTCAGTGACCTGAGACAAGTATCGCACGTGTTCCTTTACCGGAAAGCAAAAGTGGACCAAAAGAGACCAAAACTGGAAGTTAGGTCCAAAGGTGCCAGAAAGTGCCAGAAGGGGAGAAGGTGGTGTGAAATGCTTCCTTTGAGTCCATGGAGTGATATTCAAGGAGTTTCAGTGGCCTGAGACAAGTATCGCACGTGTTCCTTTACCGGAAGGCAAAAGTGGACCAAAACAGACCAAAACTGGAACGTAGGTCCAAAGGTGGCAGAAGGGGAGAAGGTCGTGAGAAAGGCTTCCTTTGAGTCCATGGAGTGATATTCAAGGAGTTTCAGTGGCCTGAGACGAGTTTCGCACGTCTTCCTTTCTCGGTAAGCAAAAGAGTCCAAAACTGAAACTTGGGTCCAAAGGCGCCGGAATGTGCCAGAAGGAGAGGAGGTGGTGAGAAAGCCTTCGTTTGAGTCCATGTAGTGATATTCAAGGAGTTTCAGTGGCCTGAGACGAGTATCGCACGTCTTCCTTCATCGGAAAGCAAAAGTGGACCAAAAGAGACCAAAACTGGAACTTAGGTCCAAAGGTGCCAGAAAGTGCCAGAAGGGGAGAAGGTGGTGTGAAATGCTTCTTTTGAGTCCATGGAGTGATATTCAAGGAGTTTCAGTGGCCTGAGACGAGTTTTGCACGTCTTCCTTTGCCGGAAAGCGAAAGGGGACCAAAAGAGACCAAAACTGAAACTTGGGTCCAAAGGCGCCATAAAGTGCTAGAAGCGGAGAAAGTGGTGAGAAAGGCTTTCTTTGAGTCCTAGGAGTGATATTCAATTAGTTTCAGTGGCTTGACACGAGTTTCGCACGTCTTCCTTTGACGAAAAGCAAAAGGGGACCAAAAGAGACCAAAACTGAAACTTGGGTCCAAAGGCGCCAGAAAGTGCCAGAAGGGGAGAAGGTGGTGAGAAAGGCTTCCTTTGAGTCCATGGAGTGATATTCAAGGAGTTTCAGTGGCCTGAGACGAGTTTCGCACGTCTTCCTTTGCTGGAAAGCAAAAGGGGACCAAAAGAGACCAAAACTGAAACTTGGGTCCAAAGTCGCCAGAAAGTGCCAGAAGGGGAGAAGGTGGTGAGAAAGCCTTCGTTTGAGTCCATGTAGAGATATTCAAGGAGTTTCAGTGGCCTGAGACAAGTATCGCACGTGTTCCTTTACCGGAAAGCAAAAGTGGACCAAAAGAGACCAAAACTGGAACTTAGGTCCAAAGGTGCCAGAAAGTGCCAGAAGGGGAGAAGGTGGTGTGAAATGCTTCCTTTGAGTCCATGGAGTGATATTCAAGGAGTTTCAGTGGCCTGAGACGAGTTTTGCATGTCTTCCTTTGCTTGAAAGCAAAAGGGGACCAAAAGAGACCAAAACTGAAACTTGGGTCCAAAGGCGCCAGAAAGTGCCAGAAGGGGAGAAGGTCGTGAGAAAGGCTTCCTTTGAGTCCATGGAGTGATATTCAAGGAGTTTCAGTGGCCTGAGACAAGTATCGCACGTGTTCCTTTACCGGAAGGCAAAAGTGGACCAAAACAGACCAAAACTGGAACCTAGGTCCAAAGGTGCCAGAAGGGGAGAAGGTCGTGAGAAAGGCTTCCTTTGAGTCCATGGAGTGATATTCAAGGAGTTTCAGTGGCCTGAGACGAGTTTTGCACGTCTTCCTTTGCCGGAAAGCGAAAGGGGACCAAAAGAGACCAAAACTGAAACTTGGGTCCAAAGGCGCCAGAAAGTGCTAGAAGGGGAGAAGGTGGTGAGAAAGGCTTCCTTTGAGTCCATGGAGTGATATTCAAGGAGTTTAAGTGGCCTAAGACGAGTTTCGCACGTTTTCCTTTCTCGGTAAGCAAAAGAGACCAAAACTGAAACTTGGGTCCAAAGTCGCCAGAAAGTGCGAGAAGGGGAGAAGGTGGTGAGAAAGCCTTCGTTTGAGTCCATGTAGAGATATTCAAGGAGTTTCAGTGGCCAGTGACGAGTTTCGCACGTCTTCCTTTGCCGGTAATCAAAAGGGGACCAAAAGAGACCAAAACTAGAACTTGGGTCCAAAGGCGCCAGAAAGTGCCAGACAGGAAGACGGTGGTGAGAAAGCCTTCCTTCGAGTCCATGGAGTGATATTCAAGGATTTTCAGTGGCCTGAGACGAGTTTTGCACGTCTTCCTTTGCCGGAAGGCGAAAGGGGACTAAAAGAGACCAAAACTGAAATTTGGGTCCAAAGGCGCCATAAAGTGCTAGAAGCGGAGAAGGTGGTGAGAAAGGCTTTCTTTGAGTCCTAGGAGTGATATTCAATTATTTTCAGTGGCTTGAGACGAGTTTCGCACGTCTTCCTTTGACGGAAAGCAAAATGGGATCAAAAGAGACCAAAACTGAAACTTGGGTCCAAAGGCTCCAGAAAGTGCCAGAAGGGGAGAAGGTCGTGAGAAAGGCTTCCTTTGAGTCCATGGAGTGATATTCAAGGAGTTTCAGTGGCCTGAGACGAGTTTCGCACGTCTTCCTTTCTCGGTAAGCAAAAGAGACCAAAACTGAAACTTGGGTCCAAAGTCGCCAGAAAGTGCGAGAAGGGGAGAAGGTGGTGAGAAAGCCTTCGTTTGAGTCCATGTAGAGATATTCAAGGAGTTTCAGTGGCCAGAGACGAGTTTCGCACGTCTTCCTTTGCCGGTAATCAAAAGGGGACCAAAAGAGACCAAAACTAGAACTTGGGTCCAAAGGCGCCAGAGAGTGCCCGACAGGAAGACGGTGGTGAGAAAGCCTTCCTTCGAGTCCATGGATTGATATTCAAGGATTTTCAGTGGCCTGAGACGAGTTTTGCACGTCTTCCTTTGCCGGAAAGCGAAAGGGGACTAAAAGAGACCAAAACTGAAATTTGGGTCCAAAGGCGCCATAAAGTGCTAGAAGCGGAGAAGGTGGTGAGAAAGGCTTTCTTTGAGTCCTAGGAGTGATATTCAATTAGTTTCAGTGGCTTGAGACGAGTTTCGCACGTCTTCCTTTGACGGAAAGCAAAAGTGGACCAAAACTGACCAAAACTGGAACGTAGGTCCAAAGGTGCCAGAAGGGGAGAAGGTCGTGAGAAAGGCTTCCTTTGAGTCCATGGAGTGATATTCAAGGAGTTTCAGTGGCCTGAGACGAGTTTTGCACGTCTTCCTTTGCCGGAAAGCGAAAGGGGACCAAAAGAGACCAAAACTGAAACTTGGGTCCAAAGGCGCCAGAAAGTGCTAGAAGGGGAGAAGGTGGTGAGAAAGGCTTCCTTTGAGTCCATGGAGTGATATTCAAGGAGTTTAAGTGGCCTAAGACGAGTTTCGCACGTCTTCCTTTCTCGGTAAGCAAAAGAGACCAAAACTGAAACTTGGGTCCAAAGTCGCCAGAAAGTGCGAGAAGGGGAGAAGGTGGTGAGAAAGCCTTCGTTTGAGTCCATGTAGAGATATTCAAGGAGTTTCAGTGGCCAGAGACGAGTTTCGCACGTCTTCCTTTGCCGGTAATCAAAAGGTGACCAAAAGAGACCAAAACTAGAACTTGGGTCCAAAGGCGCCAGAAAGTGCCAGACAGGAAGACGGTGGTGAGAAAGCCTTCCTTT
The DNA here is from genome assembly GCA_024086825.1 of Abrus pulchellus subsp. cantoniensis. Lineage (NCBI taxonomy): Eukaryota > Viridiplantae > Streptophyta > Magnoliopsida > Fabales > Fabaceae > Abrus > Abrus pulchellus. The sequence continues at coordinate 809,586 of CM044057.1, read as the reverse complement.
GAGTCCATGGAGTGATATTCAAGGAGTTTCAGTGGCCTGAGACGAGTTTCGCACGTCTTCCTTTCTCGGTAAGCAAAAGAGTCCAAAACTGAAACTTGGGTCCAAAGGCGCCGGAATGTGCCAGAAGGAGAGGAGGTGGTGAGAAAGCCTTCGTTTGAATCCATGTAGTGATATTCAAGGAGTTTCAGTGGCCTGAGACGAGTATCGCACGTCTTCCTTCACCAGAGAGCAAAAGTGGACCAAAAGAGACCAAAACTGGAACTTAGGTCCAAAGGTGCCAGAAAGTGCCAGAAGGGGAGAAGGTGGTGTGAAATGCTTCCTTTGAGTCCATGGAGTGATATTCAAGGAGTTTCAGTGGTCTGAGACGAGTTTTGTACGTCTTCCTTTGCCGGAAAGCGAAAGGGGACCAAAAGAGACCAAAACTGAAACTTGGGTCCAAAGGCGCCAGAAAGTGCTAGAAGCGGAGAAGGTGGTGAGAAAGGCTTTCTTTGAGTCCTAGGAGTGATATTCAATTAGTTTCAGTGGCTTGAGACGAGTTTCGCACGTCTTCCTTTGACGGAAAGCAGAAGGGGACCAAAAGAGACCAAAACTGAAACTTGGGTCCAAAGGCGCCAGAAAGTGCCAGAAGGGGAGAAGGTCGCGAGAAAGGCTTCCTTTGAGTCCATGGAGTGATATTCAAGGAGTTTCAGTGGCCTGAGACAAGTATCGCACGTGTTCCTTTACCGGAAAGCAAAAGTGGACCACAAGAGACCAAAACTGGAACTTAGGTCCAAAGGTGCCAGAAGGGGAGAAGGTGGTGAGAAATGCTTCCTTTGAGTCCATGGAGTGATATTCAAGGAGTTTCAGTGGCCTGAGACGAGTTTTGCACGTCTTCCTTTGCCGGAAAGCGAAAGGGGACCAAAAGAGACCAAAACTGAAACTTGGGTCCAAAGGCGCCATAAAGTGCTAGAAGCGAAGAAGGTGGTGAGAAAGGCTTTCTTTGAGTCCTAGGAGTGATATTCAATTAGTTTCAGTGGCTTGAGACGAGTTTCGCACGTCTTCCTTTGACGGAAAGCAAAAGGGGACCAAAAGAGACCAAAACTGAAACTTGGGTCCAAAGGCACCAGAAAGTGCCAGAAGGGGAGAAGGTGGTGAGAAAGGCTTCCTTTGAGTCCATGGAGTGATATTCAAGGAGTTTCAGTGGCCTGAGACGAGTTTCGCACGTCTTCCTTTCTCGGTAAGCAAAAGAGACCAAAACTGAAACTTGGGTCCAAAGTCGCCATAAAGTGCCAGAAGGGGAGAAGGTGGTGAGAAAGCCTTCGTTTGAGTCCATGTAGAGATATTCAAGGAGTTTCAGTGGCCTGAGACGAGTTTCGCACGTCTTCCTTTGCCAGTAATCAAAAGGGGACCAAAAGAGACCAAAACTAGAACTTGGGTCCAAAGGCGCCAGAAAATGCCAGACGGGAAGACGGTGGTAAGAAAGCCTTCCTTCGAGTCCTGATGAGGACATGACCATGAGCAAAGGGAAGGATCCTCTTGAAGGACTTGGAGGACCTATGACAAGGGCTAGAGTAAGGAGAGCAAAGGAAGCTCTTCAACAAGTGTTGTCCATATTAATTGAATACAAGCCCAAGTTTCAAAGAGAAAAGACCAAGGTTGTGAATTGCATCATGGCCCAAATGGAGGAGAACTAAGGCGCCACTTTGCTTCAGTTTTTAAGTTTTTAATTTGTTTTAAATATTGGCCCAATCCTTTGTAAAGTTGGCTGACCAAATTATGTTTTGCGGTTAATCAACTAATGGGCTTTGGTTTGGTTTTATTTCAAGTTGTAATAAGGGCCCAATTGGTAACTTAGGCATCAGCCTTTGGGAGACCAAGAGGCGCATAGCTAGTGGCTGTTGGGTGACTTTTTGGTTGCCACAATTTCAGTTACAATCAGCCATCAAGTAGCTTTATTTCCTAGCTTAGTGGATCATTATCTAAGTGGAATAAATTTTCCGTTACGGAACCTTTGTAATTCTGATGGTAAAGCTTCTATATAAGCTGAACCATTCTTATCAATAAGACAAGTTAAGTTTGATTCAGAAATATTAGAGTTTATCTCTTTTATCTTAGTGAGAGTGATTCTCCTAAGTTCTTGAGTGATTCAAGAACTACTTGGCTGTATCAAAGGGCTTTCACATCCCTTTGTGTGTTGCCTTCCTTGGAAAGAGTGATTCTTTCCTTTCCCCATTCAATTCTTCACCAAAATTCCGAAAAAACTCAAATCTGCCCAGAATTATCTCGTTATCATAACTCTCATTCTACTCAGCCAAATTGAGTGATTCTTGAGCCTAAATTGAATTTCAGAACGAGAAATTTCACCTCGTTTTGGAATCACCTCAATTGGAGTTCTATAACTCGAGATACCGTCATTTCTAAAATTCTGTCCAGCCACCACCAAACTAGCGTTTTTGCTTACTTTTTTTTTAACACCATGGACCAACACCTAACTTGCCCAGAAATTCATCACTAAATTTTCAAATTTTTCTACAAGGTTCTAAGCCTAAAGATCCTAAGTCAGCCCTTGTGCAAATGGGGTTCATATCAAGTCCATGGAGTGATATTCAAGGAGTTTCAGTGGCCTGAGACGAGTTTTGCACGTCTTCCTTTGCCGGAAAGCGAAAGGGGACTAAAAGAGACCAAAACTGAAATTTGGGTCCAAAGGCGCCATAAAGTGCTAGAAGCGGAGAAGGTGGTGAGAAAGGCTTTCTTTGAGTCCTAGGAGTGATATTCAATTAGTTTCAGTGGCTTGAGACGAGTTTCGCAGTCTTCCTTTGACGGAAAGCAAAAGGGGACCAAAAGAGACCAAAACTGAAACTTGGGTCCAAAGGCGCCAGAAAGTGCCAGAAGGGGAGAAGGTGGTGAGAAAGGCTTCCTTTGAGTCCATGGAGTGATATTCAAGGAGTTTCAGTGGCCTGAGACGAGCTTCGCACGTCTCCCTTTGCTAGAAAGCAAAAGGGGACCAAAAGAGACCACAACTGAAACTTGGGTCCAAAGGTGCCAGAAAGTGCCAGAAGGGGAGAAGGTCATGAGAAAGGCTTCCTTTGAGTCCATGGAGTGATATTGAAGGAGTTTCAGTGGCCTGAGACAAGTATCACACGTGTTCCTTTACCGGAAAGTAAAAGTGGACCAAAAGAGACCAAAACTGGAACGTAGGTCTAAAGGTGCCAGAAGGGGAGAAGGTGGTGAGAAAGGCTTTCTTTGAGTCGTAGGAGTGATATTCAATTAGTTTTAGTGGCTTGAGACGAGTTTCGCACGTCTTCCTTTGACGGAAAGCAAAAGGGGACCAAAAGAGACCAAAACTGAAACTTGGGTCCAAAGGCACCAGAAAGTGCCAGAAGGGGAGAAGGTGGTGAGAAAGGCTTCCTTTGAGTCCATGGAGTGATATTCAAGGAGTTTCAGTGGCCTGAGACGAGTTTCGCACGTCTTCCTTTGCTGGAAAGCAAAAAGGGACCAAAAAAGACCAAAACTGAAACTTGGGTCCAAAGGCGCCAGAAAGTGCCAGAAGGGGAGAAGGTCATGAGAAAGGCTTCCTTTGAGTCCATGGAGTGATATTGAAGGAGTTTCAGTGGCCTGAGACAAGTATCGCACGTGTTCCTTTACCGGAAAGTAAAAGTGGACCAAAAGAGACCAAAACTGGAACGTAGGTCTAAAGGTGCCAGAAGGGGAGAAGGTGGTGAGAAAGGCTTTCTTTGAGTCGTAGGAGTGATATTCAATTAGTTTCAGTGGCCTGAGACGAGTTTCGCACGTCTTCCTTTGCTGGAAAGCAAAAAGGGACCAAAAAAGACCAAAACTGAAACTTGGGTCCAAAGGCGCCAGAAAGTGCCAGAACGGGAGAAGGTGGTGAGAAAGGCTTCCTTTGAGTCCATGGAGTGATATTCAAGGAGTTTCAGTGGCCTGAGACAAGTATCGCATGTGTTCCTTTATCAGAAAGCAAAAGTGGACCAAAAGAGACAATAACTGGAACGTAGGTCCAAAGGTGCAAGAAGGGGAGAATGATGAGGTTCCTTAGACCCCCTTAAAAGTAGGACCTAGCTAGGACTAATATTCACTCAAATGGAGGGATTACTTGAAAAAAAAAACAAAGGTTAGCCTATGAACCCTAGGATTTGGGGGAAAACAGAAATTGAGAAATTGTGCAGAAATTAAAACGAATTTCTTACAGTGTTTGGCTTGCACGTTCACGTATCTCAGGCTATAGAACTTGGAATTGAGTAATTCCAAAACGACATGAAAGATCTCCTTTTGAAAGGCAATTTAGGCTCAAGAATCACTGAAAAAGGCTTCGTATAACGAGAGATACGATCAACAATGAGGTGGACGAAATTCTGGAAATTTTGGAAGTAAAACTAATGAATTCGTGAGGCACTATGAACCCTATTCCAGATTCTGAATTTTGGGATCAAAGTTATGAATTAACGAAGTTTAAGTGTTAAGAAGAAGAGTAGAAGAAGGCGCCACAATCCATTTGGAATGATAAGCCTATTTTGATCGCCACAAGAGGTGACTCTTGATAAGATCGATGAAGATGGGAAGAACCCTAGCAAAGAGAAGCTTTCTCACGTTAATGTTCTCAAGTCTGAAAATTCTGTCCTCTTCATTGATCTCTTAGTGTTTTGTTACATTACACTTGAAGAGTTTGCCTCATTTGGGCTGAAACAAAACCTAAACAAATAACCCATTTAGCACAAGCATAACTAAGATGTCATGGTGGTTAAAGAGGCATGCTCAACTTCATGTGCTTGGGTTCAAAACCTATTATAGACACTTTAGTTTTTTTTTTATTATTATTATTATGACATAATTTAAAGGAAAACAACACAAAACAGTCCCAAAATAAACTCCCCAAATTAGTTTGGTCCATTAGGCTTGTTTCCCTCAATTTCAGCACACACAAGGTAAGTAATGGGCTTCCTCTCCATTTGTTGGTCTTTTTGAACATGTTGGGCTTCACATTGAATTTGGACCTCCAGCAATGATGTGATAACACGTGACAAAGCTTCTTGGGCCTTCTTGGTCCTTGACCTTGTCATTGGCCCACTTAGGTTATGGAGTGGGTCTTGAGCCTTCTTTGATGTTTGGGCTCCTTCTTGGACTTGGACTTGGACTTCTAAGATGTCCTCATCATCCCCTCCTTCTTGGAAAGCATTTGCCCTCAAATCTTCTAATTCTTCATTACCTGCATCAAACAAAGACAAGTCAGCAACATTAAAGGTAGCACTCACACCATACTCACCTGGTAGGTCAACTTTATATGCATTATCATTTATTCTGGCCAGTACTTGGAAGGGTCCATCTCCTCTGGGCATTAGCTTTGACTTTCTTTGGGATGGAAACCTTTCCTTTCTGAAGTGCACCCATACCCAATCTCCTGGTTCAAAGGTTACCTTTTTCCTACCTTTGTTTGCATGTCTGGCATACCCCTCCATTTTCTTTTCAATTTGGGCCTTTACCTTCTCATGCAATTTTCTGACATATTCAGCTTTTACCTGTCCAGATTTGTCTTTCAATTGAAGTACATTAGGCAAAGGTAATAAATCCAAAGGAGTCAAAGGATTAAAACCATACACAACCTCAAATGGAGAACAGTTTGTAGTACTATGAACAGCTCTATTATATGCAAACTCCACATGAGGTAAACATTCCTCCCAAGATTTAATGTTCTTCTTTATAATAGCCCTAAGTAAGGTAGATAATGTTCTATTTACAACCTCAGTTTGCCCATCAGTTTGAGGGTGACAAGTAGTAGAAAACAGAAGTTTAGTACCTAACTTACCCCACAAAGTCCTCCATAAATGACTTAGGAATTTAGAATCCCTATCACTTACAATGCTTCTTGGCAACCCATGGAGTCTTACTACCTCCTTGAAGAATAAGTCAGCAACATGGCATGCATCATCAACCTTCTTGCAAGGTATGAAATGAGCCATTTTTGAGAACCTGTCAACAACCACAAAAATAGAATCCTTTCCACTCTTGGACCGAGGCAAACCTAAAACAAAGTCCATTGAAATGTCAATCCAAGGATGTTCAGGTACAGGTAAAGGAGTATATAATCCATGTGGCATGACCCTAGATTTAGCTCTTTTACAAACTATGCATTTTTCACAAAATTTATGTACATCGTGGTTCATGTGTGGCCAATAAAAGTGTTCATGCAATATTTCCAAAGTTTTCTGAACCCCAAAATGTCCCATTAATCCCCCATCATGGGCCTCTTGAACAAGCATGTCCCTAATTGAACTTTTAGGCACACAAAGTCTTTTATCTTTGAACAAATATCCATTTTTCACAAAATACCCATTTCGGCTAGCATGCACATCACTCTTATAAAGATGAGAAAATTCAGCATCCACAGCATACAAATCCTTTATATGATCAAATCCAAGAAATTTGGTTTCAAGAGTAGAAAATAAAGCATACCTTCTTGACAATGCATCAGCAACCACGTTAGCCTTACCTTTCTTGTGCTTGATCACGTATGGAAATTGTTCAAGAAATTCCACCCACTTGGCATGTCTCTTGTTCAACTTTCCCTGTCCTTTCAAATATTTTAAAGACTCATGGTCACTGTGAATAACAAATTCTTTAGGTAACAGGTAATGTTGCAAAGTTTGCAAAGCCCTAACTAAAGCATACAATTCCTTGTCATAGGTTGGATAGTTAAGGGCAGCCCCATTCAATTTCTCACTAAAATAGGCTATGGGATGTCCATTTTGCATTAAAACAGCTCCTATGCCTACTCCTGATGCATCACATTCCAATTCAAAGGATTTAGTAAAATCAGGCAAAGCAAGAATTGGTGCATTTGTTAACTTTTCTTTTAGGGCAGCAAAGGCTTCCTCTTGTTTATCCCCCCAATGAAAGGTTACTTGCTTCTTAACTAGTTCATTTAGAGGTGCAGCAATGGTGCTAAAGTCTTTAACAAACCTCCTATAGAAACTAGCAAGGCCATGGAAACTTCTAACCTCTCCTACATTCTTAGGGGTTGGCCATTCTTGTATTGCTTTTATTTTTTCTTCATCAACATGCACACCATTAGCATTAACAACAAAGCCAAGAAACACCACATGATCTTTACCAAATGCACATTTTTCCAAGTTAGCATACAATCTCTCTTTTCTAAGCACAAGCAAAACAGATTTCAAATGTTTCAAATGTTCATCCATGTTTTTGCTGTAAACCAAAATATCATCAAAATACACAACCACAAACTTTCCTAGAAACTCTCGAAGCACATGATTCATAAGTCTCATGAAAGTACTAGGGGCATTTGTCAAACCAAATGGCATTACTTTCCACTCATACAATCCATATTTGGTTTTGAAAGCAGTTTTCCATTCATCCCCTTCCCGAATCCTAATCTGGTTATATCCACTCTTTAGATCAATCTTAGAAAACACACAAGATCCATACAGTTCATCTAAGAGATCATCTAACCTGGGAATAGGATGTCTGTACTTGATGGTTATGTTGTTGATGGCCCTACAGTCAGAACACATCCTCCAGCTTCCATCCTTCTTTGGCACTAAGATTACTGGAACAGCACAAGGACTTAAGCTTTCCTCCACCCACCCTTTGCTCATCAGGTCAGCAACCTGTCTTTGTATTTCTTTTGTCTCTTGGGGGTTACTCCTATAAGCAGGCCTATTGGGAAGAACAGCTCCTGGCACCAAATCTATTTGGTGTTCAATTCCCCTCAAAGGTGGAAGTCCTGGTGGAACATCTTCAGGAAATACATCTTTAAAGTCCTGCAAAACAAATTTAACTTCCAAGGGAATATCAAGGTTAGAAAAAGAATTTAGAGTTTGAGAAGGAATTTCCTTACTGTAGAGTATGTGCATGGACTTCTTCGCTAACAACATTCTTCTCACTTCTCCACTCTTCACAAACAATGCATTTTTCCTCTCTTTCTTTTCCTCACCCACTTTTCTTTCTTTCTTTGCTTTCTTTTTCTCTTTTTCTTTTACATCATCTTTTTCTTTTCTCTCTTGCTCTCTTTTCTTTCTCATGGTAACTTGATCCTCACATACCTCTTTTGGAGACAAGGATGCTAGGATCACCTTTCGGTTTTGAAATGTAAAAGAGTACTTGTTGGTTCTCCCATCATGGTGTGCCTCTCTATCATATTGCCAAGGCCTTCCAAGTAGCACATGGCTTGCTTCCATAGGCACAACATCACACAACACCTTATCTGTGTACCTCCCTATGGTAAATTCAATCTCCACCTGTTTATCAACTTTCAATTCTCCTTCCTCACTTAACCATTGTAGTTTGTAGGGTTTTGGATGGGGTGTAGTTTTCAGGTTCATTTTGGTGACTAGCCTAGTACTAGCCACATTGGTACAACTCCCTCCATCAATTATCAAAGAACATAGCTTCCCTTGAATCCTACACCTTGTATGGAAGATGTTTTCTCTTTGACTATCATCATCCTCTTTAACCACTCCTCCCAGCATTCTCCTTACTATGAACAGGTCTCCCTCAGAAATTTCCTCTTCTTCTCTTTCACTCAATTCTTCACTTGAATGCTCAGATTGAGAAGACTCACTCACTATTTCACCACTTTCTTTCAAGACCATGACCTTCTTAGTAGGACACTCAGAAGCTATATGTCCCCTGCCTAAGCATTTGAAACACTTTATGTCTCGGGTTCTATTTTGAATAATCACTCCCTTTCCTTTGTCTAAGTTTGGTTTGGATGAAGATGCGTTGGGTTTGGATGAGGTTCCCTCCTTCTTGTACCCTTCCTTCCATTTAGGACTCTCATAGTTAGAAGAAGTTCTCCTCATACTTTTCCTTTTAAGTTGTTGTTCAACCTTCATGGCATGGTGGACTATGTCCTCCATTTCAACATAGTTTTGCAACTCAACAACATCCCTTATATTTCCATTCAATCCATTTAGAAACCGAGCCATGGTTACCTCCATATCCTCCACTACATTGGCTCTTATCATGGCTATTTCAAGGTCTTTGTGATACTCATCCACACTCTTATTTCCTTGGGTTATTCTTTGAAGTTTAGAATGGAGTTCTCTATTATAGTATTGTGGTACATATCTCCTTCTCATAATTCTCTTAAGCTCCTCCCAACTTTCTAACATAGGCCCTCCATACCTCCTTCTCTCCTTTTGAAATTGGTCCCACCACACCAAAGCATAGTCGGTAAATTCTAATGTAGCTAACCTCACCTTCCTCTCCTCGGTTATGTTATGGCATGAGAAAATTTGTTCTACTTTAAGCTCCCACTCAATGTATGTTTCAGGGTCACTCCTTCCCTTAAATGATGGTATAGAAACTTTCACACTCTCCTCTTGGCCCCTCCTATACCCCCTCTCATTTTCTCTTTCTCTTCTTCCATATCTTTCATTCCTCTCATTCTCCCTCCTTTCTCCATTATGTGCCTCTCTCTCTCTTCTATCCCGGTTTTGGTTTTCGATATCCTCCAATCTCCCATATATGTCCTCAGCTTGTTCTCTCATCATTCTAGTGAATCTTTGGGTCAAGGCATCAAACAACAATCTTTGTTCTCTTAGAGGTGATGGTGTTCCTTCTCTTTCCCTATTTTCAGCCATGTTTCTGAATCAGATATTAAGAAAGTTCCTCACAAGTGTATCACTCTAGTGTTTCACTCAATTGAGGCTTTTCCTCTAATGAATCCCTCTTGCCTTTTTCCACTCGTTCTCGAGCTTGAAGTTCTTACCAACTTCACTAATCAATTATAAAGAGAAAGTAATGGAGATTGTGGCAATCAAGGCTTGCATATTCAGAAAATGGCACCACTCACAAACAAGGATATTTGGACAGAAATAACACAAGAAAGGACAACACAAAGGATGTGAATTGAGTGAACTTAGTTCCTTATTAAGTCCTACAATTAAGAAGCCTAAGAACAGAGAAAAAGAAATAAAAATAAAAACAAATCCACTCCTTAATACTCTTCAAATCACCTATCACACAGTTCGATTTAAGTGATTTCAGGCACCAATTTTGAGTCTCCAAAACAGCCAACTATCAAATAAACAAGTGCAGTATTTTTATTTTATTTTTAACAGTACCACAACATCCCAACTAAAATTTGTCCTTCTTCTCTTTTTTTTTTTTTTTTAAAACTCCAAACTGCAGTTTTTTTTTTTTTTTTTTTTTTAATGTGCAGAATTCTTAGCTCCCAACAACACAAATTCAGCCAAGAAAAAAAAAAAAATAAATAAATAGCCTCTAAATCATGAAATTTCAAGCAAACAAAGTTCACGTTTTTGATACACCTACTTGGCAGCCAAAGCAAGTCCCCAAGTGCAGCTACAAAGCAACAAGAATTATGAAACAGCCACAACTTCACGTCCAAGCAAGCAAATTCTGCATCACCATTCTGCAAACTTCTCACTCCCAAATTCCAACCAATTATGCCTACAAATGCTGTGTATGAACACACCAAAACAGCAAACCAACAGCGTCCAAACACTCCAAAGCACTAGTCCAAGCAACTAGCTTTGATACCACTTGATGAGGTTCCTTAGACCCCCTTAAAAGTAGGACCTAGCTAGGACTAATATTCACTCAAATGGAGGGATTACTTGAAAAAAAAAACAAAGGTTAGCCTATGAACCCTATGATTTGGGGGAAAACAGAAATTGAGAAATTGTGCAGAAATTAAAACGAATTTCTTACAGTGTTTGGCTTGCACGTTCACGTATCTCAGGCTATAGAACTTGGAATTGAGTAATTCCAAAACGACATGAAAGATCTCCTTTTGAAAGGCAATTTAGGCTCAAGAATCACTGAAAAAGGCTTCGTATAACGAGAGATACGATCAACAATGAGGTGGACGAAATTCTGGAAATTTTGGAAGTAAAACTAATGAATTCGTGAGGCACTATGAACCCTATTCCAGATTCTGAATTTTGGGATCAAAGTTATGAATTAACGAAGTTTAAGTGTTAAGAAGAAGAGTAGAAGAAGGCGCCACAATCCATTTGGAATGATAAGCCTATTTTGATCGCCACAAGAGGTGACTCTTGATAAGATCGATGAAGATGGGAAGAACCCTAGCAAAGAGAAGCTTTCTCACGTTAATGTTCTCAAGTCTGAAAATTCTGTCCTCTTCATTGATCTCTTAGTGTTTTGTTACATTACACTTGAAGAGTTTGCCTCATTTGGGCTGAAACAAAACCTAAACAAATAACCCATTTAGCACAAGCATAACTAAGATGTCATGGTGGTTAAAGAGGCATGCTCAACTTCATGTGCTTGGGTTCAAAACCTATTATAGACACTTTAGTTTTTTTTTTTTTTTATTATTATTATGACATAATTTAAAGGAAAACAACACAAAACAGTCCCAAAATAAACTCCCCAAATTAGTTTGGTCCATTAGGCTTGTTTCCCTCAATTTCAGCACACACAAGGTAAGTAATGGGCTTCCTCTCCATTTGTTGGTCTTTTTGAACATGTTGGGCTTCACATTGAATTTGGGCCTCCAGCAATGATGTGATAACACGTGACAAAGCTTCTTGGGCCTTCTTGGTCCTTGACCTTGTCATTGGCCCACTTAGGTTATGGAGTGGGTCTTGAGCCTTCTTTGATGTTTGGGCTCCTTCTTGGACTTGGACTTGGACTTCTAAGATGTCCTCATCATCTACCAAATAATAACATACACCCAGTTCACCGGTTAGCATGATATTGTCCGCTTTGAGAGTTAACCCCTCACGGTTTTGTTTCTCCCAGATATGACACACTAGGAAAAGGCCTCATGCTAGAAGGAAGGACGCCACAACTATTTAAAGACTGATAAGTCACTCCCCCCAACCGATGTGGGACTCATCATCCCCTCCCTCTTCAAGAGAGTCCGCCACGGACGCACCGATAAGGCACTTAAGCCGCCACGGATACGCCGATTAGGTCCATCAGCTCCGGCCCAGGCTCTGATACCAAATAATAACATACACCCAGTTCACCGGTTAGCATGATATTGTCCGCTTTGAGAGTTAACCCCTCACGGTTTTGTTTCTCCCAGATATGACACACTAGGAAAAGGCCTCATGCTAGAAGGAAGGACGCCACAACTATTTAAAGACTGATAAGTCACTCCCCCCAACCGATGTGGGACTCATAAGAGAAGGTGGTGAGAAAGGCTTCCTTTGAGTCCATGGAGTGATATTCAAGGAGTTTCAGGGGCCTGAGACGAGTTTTGCACGTGTTCCTTTACCGGAAAGCAAAAGTGGACCAAAAGAGACCAAAACTGAAACTTGGGTCCAAAGGCGCCATAAAGTGCTAGAAGGGGAGAAGGTGGTGAGGAAGGCTTTCTTTGAGTCCTAGTAGTGATATTCAATTTGTTTCAGTGGCTCGAGACGAGTTTCGCATGTCTTCCTTTGACGGAAAGCAAAAGGGGACCAAAAGAGACCCAAACTGAAACTTGGGTCCAAAGTCGCCAGAAAGTGCCAGAAGGGGAGAAGGTCGTGAGAAAGGCTTCCTTTGAGTCCATGGAGTGATATTCAAGGAGTTTCAGTGGCCTGAGACGAGTTTCGCACGTCTTCCTTTCTCGGTAAGCAAAAGAGACCAAAACTGAAACTTGGGTCCAAAGTCGCCAGAAAGTGCCAGAAGGGGAGAAGGTGGTGAGAAAGCCTTCGTTTGAGTCCATGTAGAGTTATTCAAGGAGTTTCAGTGGCCTGAGACGAGTTTCGCACGTCTTTCTTTGCCGGTAATCAAATGGGGACCAAAAGAGACCAAAACTAGAACTTGGGTCCAAAGGCGCCAGAAAGTGCCAGACGGGAAGACGGTGGTGAGAAAGCCTTCCTTTGAGTCCATGGAGTGATATTCCAGGAGTTTCAGTGGCCTGAGACGAGTTTCGCACGTCTTCCTTTCTCGGTAAGCAAAAGAGTCCAAAGCCTAAACTTGGGTCCAAAGGCGCCTGAATGTGCCAGAAGGAGAGGAGGTGGTGAGAAAGCCTTCGTTTGAGTCCATGTAGTGATATTCAAGGAGTTTCAGTGGCCTGAGACGAGTATCGCACGTCTTCCTTCACCGGAAAGCAAAAGTGGACCAAAAGAGACCAAAACTGGAACTTAGGTCCAAAGGTGCCAGAAAGTGCCAGAAGGGGAGAAGGTCGTGAGAAAGGCTTCCTTTGAGTCCATGGAGTGATATTCAAGGAGTTTCAGTGGCCTGAGACAAGTATCGCACGTGTTCCTTTACCGGAAAGCAAAAGTGGACCAAAAGAGACCAAAACTGGAACGTAGGTCCAAAGCTGCCAGAAGGGGAGAAGGTGGTGAGAAAGGCTTCCTTTGAGTCCATGGAGTGATATTCAAGGAGTTTCAATGGCCTGAGACGAGTTTTGCACGTCTTCCTTTGCCGGAAAGCGAAAGGGGACCAAAAGAGACCAAAACTGAAACTTGGGTCCAAAGGCGCCATAAAGTGCTAGAAGGGGAGAAGGTGGTGACAAAGGCTTTCTTTGAGTCCTAGGAGTGATATTCAATTAGTTTCAGTGGCTTGAGACGAGTTTCGCATGTCTTCCTTTGACGGAAAGCAAAAGTGGACCAAAAGAGACCAAAACTGAAACTTGGGTCCAAAGTCGCCAGAAAGTGCCAGAAGGGGAGAAGGTCGTGAGAAAGGCTTCCTTTGAGTTCCATGGAGTGATATTCGAGGAGTTTCAGTGGCCTGAGACAAGTATCGCACGTGTTCCTTTACCAGAAAGCAAAAGTTGACCAAAAGAGACCAAAACTGGAACGTAGGTCCAAAGGTGCCAGAAGGGGAGAAGGTGGTGAGAAAGGCTTCCTTTGAGTCCATGGAGTGATATTCAAGGAGTTTCAGTGGCCTGAGACGAGTATCGCACGTCTTCCTTCACCGGAAAGTAAAAGTGGACCAAAAGAGACCAAAACTGGAACTTAGGTCCAAAGGTGCCGAAAGTGCCGTAAGGGGAGAAGGTGGTGTGTTAGGCTTCCTTTGAGTCCATGGAGTTATATTCAAGGAGTTTCAGTGGCCTGAGACGAGTTTTGCACACCTTTCTTTGCCGGAAAGCGTAAGGGGACCAAAAGAGACCAAAACTGAAACTTGGGTCCAAAGGTGCCATAAAGTGCTAGAAGCGGAGAAGGTGGTGAGAAAGGCTTTCTTTGAGTCCTAGGAGTGATATTCAATTAGTTTCAGTGGCTTGAGACGAGTTTCGCACGTCTTCCTTTGACGGAAAGCAAAAGGGGACCAAAAGAGACCAAAACTGAAACTTGGGTCCAAAGGCACCAGAAAGTGCCAGAAGGGGAGAAGGTCGTGAGAAAGGCTTCCTTTGAGTCCATGGAGTGATATTCAAGGAGTTTCAGTGGCCTGAGACAAAGTATCGCACGTGTTCCTTTACCAGAAAGCAAAAGTGGACCAAAAGAGACAAAAACTGGAACGTAGGTCCAAAGGTGCAAGAAGGGGACAAGGTGGTGAGAAAGGCTTCCTTTGAGTCCATGGAGTGATATTCAAGGAGTTTCAGTGGCCTGAGACGAGTTTTGCACGTCTTCCTTTGCCGGAAAGCGAAAGGGGACCAAAAGAGACCAAAACTGAAACTTGGGTCCAAAGGCGCCATAAAGTGCTAGAAGCGGAGAAGGTGGTGAGAAAGGCTTTCTTTGAGTCCTAGGAGTGATATTCAATTAGTTTTAGTGGCTTGAGACGAGTTTCACACGTCTTCCTTTGACGGAAAGCAAAAGGGGACCAAAAGAGACCAAAACTGAAACATGGGTCCAATGGCACTAGAAAGTGCCAGAAGGGGAGAAGGTCGTGAGAAAGGCTTCCTTTGAGTCCATGGAGTGATATTCAAGGAGTTTCAGTGGCCTGAGACAAGTATCGCACGTGTTCCTTTACCGGAAAGCAAAAGTGGACCAAAAGAGACCAAAACTGGAACGTAGGTCCAAAGCTGCCAGAAGGGGAGAAGGTGGTGAGAAAGGCTTCCTTTGAGTCCATGGAGTGATATTCAAGGAGTTTCAGTGGCCTGAGACGAGTTTTGCACGTCTTCCTTTGCCGGAAAGCGAAAGGGGACCAAAAGAGACCAAAACTGAAACTTGGGTCCAAAGGCGCCATAAAGTGCTAGAAGGGGAGAAAGTGGTGAGAAAGGCTTTCTTTGAGTCCTAGGAGTGATATTCAATTAGTTTCAGTGGCTTGAGACGAGTTTCGCATGTCTTCCTTTGACGGAAAGCAAAAGGGGACCAAAAGAGACCAAAACTGAAACTTGGGTCCAAAGTCGCCAGAAAGTGCCAGAAGGGGAGAAGGTGGTGAGAAAGCCTTCGTTTGAGTCCATGTAGAGATATTCAAGGAGTTTCAGTGGCCTGAGACGAGTTTCGCACGTCTTCCTTTGCCGGTAATCAAAAGGGCACCAAAAGAGACCAAAACTAGAACTTAGGTCCAAAGGCGCCAGAAAGTGCCAGACGGGAAGACGGTGGTGAGAAAGCCTTCCTTTGAGTCCATGGAGTGATATTCAAGGAGTTTCAGTGGCCTGAGACGAGTGTCGCACGTCTTCCTTTCTCGGTAAGCAAAAGAGTCCAAAACTGAAACTTGGGTCCAAAGGCGCCGGAATGTGCCAGAAGGAGAGGAGGTGGAGAGAAAGCCTTCGTTTGAGTCCATGTAGTGATATTCAAGGAGTTTCAGTGGCCTGAGACGAGTATCGCATGTCTTCCTTCACCGGAAAGCAAAAGTGGACCAAAAGAGACCAAAACTGGAACTTAGGTCCAAAGGTGCCAGAAGGGGAGAAGGTGGTGTGAAATGCTTCCTTTGAGTCCATGGAGTGATATTCAAGGAGTTTCAGTGGCCTGAGACGAGTTTTGCACGTATTCCTTTGCTTGAAAGCAAAAGGGGACCAAAAGAGACCAAAACTGAAACTTGGGTCCAAAGGCGCCAGAAAGTGCCAGAAGGGAAGAAGGTCGTGAGAAAGGCTTCCTTTGAATCCATGGAGTGATATTCAAGGAGTTTCAGTGGCCTGAGACAAGTATCGCACGTGTTCCTTTACCGGAAAGCAAAAGTGGACCAAAAGAGACCAAAACTAGAACGTAGGTCCAAAGGTGCCAGAAGGGGAGAAGGTCGTGAGAAAGGCTTCCTTTGAGTCCATGGAGTGATATTCAAGGAGTTTCAGTGGCCTGAAACAAGTATCGCACGTGTTCCTTTACCGGAAAGCAAAAGTGGACCAAAAGAGACCAAAACTGGAACGTAGGTCCAAAGCTGCCAGAAGGGGAGAAGGTGGTGAGAAAGGCTTCCTTTGAGTCCATGGAGTGATATTCAAGGAGTTTCAGTGGCCTGAGACGAGTTTTGCACGTCTTCCTTTGCCGGAAAGCGAAAGGGGACCAAAAGAGACCAAAACTGAAACTTAGGTCCAAAGGCGCCATAAAGTGCTAGAAGGGGAGAAGGTGGTGAGAAAGGCTTTCTTTGAGTCCTAGGAGTGATATTCAATTAGTTTCAGTGGCTTGAGACGAGTTTCGCATGTCTTCCTTTGACGGAAAGCAAAAGGGGACCAAAAGAGACCAAAACTGAAACTTGGGTCCAAAGTCGCCAGAAAGTGCCAGAAGGGGAGAAGGAGGTGAGAAAGCCTTCGTTTGAGTCCATGTAGAGATATTCAAGGAGTTTCAGTGGCCTGAGACGAGTTTCGCACGTCTTCCTTTGCCGGTAATCAAAAGGGCACCAAAAGAGACCAAAACTAGAACTTGGGTCCAAAGGCGCCAGAAAGTGCCAGACGGGAAGACGGTGGTGAGAAAGCCTTCCTTTGAGTCCATGGAGTGATATTCAAGGAGTTTCAGTGGCCTGAGACGAGTTTCGCACGTCTTCCTTTCTCGGTAAGCAAAAGAGTCCAAAACTGAAACTTGGGTCCAAAGTCGCCTGAATGTGCCAGAAGGAGAGGAGGTGGTGAGAAAGCCTTCGTTTGAGTCCATGTAGTGATATTCAAGGAGTTTCAGTGGCCTGAGACGAGTATCGCACGTCTTCCTTCACCGGAAAGCAAAAGCGGACCAAAAGAGACCAAAACTGGAACTTAGGTCCAAAGGTGCCAGAAAGTGCCAGAAGGGGAGAAGGTCGTGAGAAAGGCTTCCTTTGAGTCCATGGAGTGATATTCAAGGAGTTTCAGTGGCCTGAGACAAGTATCGCACGTGTTCCTTTACCGGAAAGCAAAAGTGGACCAAAAGAGACCAAAACTGGAACGTAGGTCCAAAGCTGCCAGAAGGGGAGAAGGTGGTGAGAAAGGCTTCCTTTGAGTCCATGGAGTGATATTCAAGGAGTTTCAATGGCCTGAGACGAGTTTTGCACGTCTTCCTTTGCCGGAAAGCGAAAGGGGACCAAAAGAGACCAAAACTGAAACTTGGGTCCAAAGGCGCCATAAAGTGCTAGAAGGGGAGAAGGTGGTGACAAAGGCTTTCTTTGAGTTCTAGGAGTGATATCCAATTAGTTTCAGTGGCTTGAGACGAGTTTCGCATGTCTTCCTTTGACGGAAAGCAAAAGGGGACCAAAAGAGACCAAAACTGAAACTTGGGTCCAAAGTCGCCAGAAAGTGCCAGAAGGGGAGAAGGTCGTGAGAAAGGCTTCCTTTGAGTTCCATGGAGTGATATTCGAGGAGTTTCAGTGGCCTGAGACAAGTATCGCACGTGTTCCTTTACCGGAAAGCAAAAGTGGACCAAAAGAGACCAAAACTGGAACGTAGGTCCAAAGCTGCCAGAAGGGGAGAAGGTGGTGAGAAAGGCTTCCTTTGAGTCCATGGAGTGATATTCAAGGAGTTTCAATGGCCTGAGACGAGTTTTGCACGTCTTCCTTTGCCGGAAAGCGAAAGGGGACCAAAAGAGACCAAAACTGAAACTTGGGTCCAAAGGCGCCATAAAGTGCTAGAAGGGGAGAAGGTGGTGACAAAGGCTTTCTTTGAGTTCTAGGAGTGATATCCAATTAGTTTCAGTGGCTTGAGACGAGTTTCGCATGTCTTCCTTTGACGGAAAGCAAAAGGGGACCAAAAGAGACCAAAACTGAAACTTGGGTCCAAAGTCGCCAGAAAGTGCCAGAAGGGGAGAAGGTCGTGAGAAAGGCTTCCTTTAAGTTCCATGGAGTGATATTCGAGGAGTTTCAGTGGCCTGAGACAAGTATCGCACGTGTTCCTTTACCAGAAAGCAAAAGTTGACAAAAGAGACCAAAACTGGAACGTAGGTCCAAAGGTGCCAGAAGGGGAGAAGGTGGTGAGAAAGGCTTCCTTTGAGTCCATGGAGTGATATTCAAGGAGTTTCAGTGGCCTGAGACGAGTATCGCACGTCTTCCTTCACCGGAAAGTAAAAGTGGACCAAAAGAGACCAAAACTGGAACTTAGGTCCAAAGGTGCCAGAAAGTGCCAGAAGGGGAGAAGGTGGTGAGAAAGGCTTCCTTTGAGTCCATGGAGTTATATTCAAGGAGTTTCAGTGGCACGAGACGAGTTTTGCACACCTTTCTTTGCGGAAAGCGAAAGGGGACCAAAAGAGACCAAAACTGAAACTTGGGTCCAAAGGTGCCATAAAAAGCTAGAAGCGGAGAAGGTGGTGAGAAAGGCTTTCTTTGAGTCCTAGGAGTGATATTCAATTAGTTTCAGTGGCTTGAGACGAGTTTCGCACGTCTTCCTTTGACGGAAAGCAAAAGGGGACCAAAAGAGAACAAAACTGAAACTTGGGTCCAAAGGCACCAGAAAGTGCCGAAGGGGAGAAGGTCGTGAGAAAGGCTTCCTTTGAGTCCATGGAGTGATATTCAAGGAGTTTCAGTGGCCTGAGACAAAGTATCGCACGTGTTCCTTTACCAGAAAGCAAAAGTGGACCAAAAGAGACAAAAACTGGAACGTAGGTCCAAAGGTGCAAGAAGGGGACAAGGTGGTGAGAAAGGCTTCCTTTGAGTCCATGGAGTGATATTCAAGGAGTTTCAGTGGCCTGAGACGAGTTTTGCACGTCTTCCTTTGCCGGAAAGCGAAAGGGGACCAAAAGAGACCAAAACTGAAACTTGGGTCCAAAGGCGCCATAAAGTGCTAGAAGCGGAGAAGGTGGTGAGAAAGGCTTTCTTTGAGTCCTAGGAGTGATATTCAATTAGTTTTAGTCGCTTGAGACGAGTTTCGCACGTCTTCCTTTGACGGAAAGCAAAAGGGGACCAAAAGAGACCAAAACTGAAACTTGGGTCCAAAGGCACTAGAAAGTGCCAGAAGGGGAGAAGGTCGTGAGAAAGGCTTCCTTTGAGTCCATGGAGTGATATTCAAGGAGTTTCAGTGGCCTGAGACAAGTATCGCACGTGTTCCTTTACCGAAAAGCAAAAGTGGACCAAAAGAGACCAAAACTGGAACGTAGGTCCAAAGCTGCCAGAAGGGGACAAGGTGGTGAGAAAGGCTTCCTTTGAGTCCATGGAGTGATATTCAAGGAGTTTCAATGGCCTGAGACGAGTTTTGCACGTCTTCCTTTGCCGGAAAGCGAAAGGGGACCAAAAGAGACCAAAACTGAAACTTGGGTCCAAAGGCGCCATAAAGTGCTAGAAGGGGAGAAGGTGGTGACAAAGGCTTTCTTTGAGTTCTAGGAGTGATATCCAATTAGTTTCAGTGGCTTGAGACGAGTTTCGCATGTCTTCCTTTGACGGAAAGCAAAAGGGGACCAAAAGAGACCAAAACTGAAACTTGGGTCCAAAGTCGCCAGAAAGTGCCAGAAGGGGAGAAGGTCGTGAGAAAGGCTTCCTTTAAGTTCCATGGAGTGATATTCGAGGAGTTTCAGTGGCCTGAGACAAGTATCGCACGTGTTCCTTTACCAGAAAGCAAAAGTTGACAAAAGAGACCAAAACTGGAACGTAGGTCCAAAGGTGCCAGAAGGGGAGAAGGTGGTGAGAAAGGCTTCCTTTGAGTCCATGGAGTGATATTCAAGGAGTTTCAGTGGCCTGAGACGAGTATCGCACGTCTTCCTTCACCGGAAAGTAAAAGTGGACCAAAAGAGACCAAAACTGGAACTTAGGTCCAAAGGTGCCAGAAAGTGCCAGAAGGGGAGAAGGTGGTGAGAAAGGCTTCCTTTGAGTCCATGGAGTTATATTCAAGGAGTTTCAGTGGCCTGAGACGAGTTTTGCACACCTTTCTTTGCCGGAAAGCGAAAGGGGACCAAAAGAGACCAAAACTGAAACTTGGGTCCAAAGGTGCCATAAAAAGCTAGAAGCGGAGAAGGTGGTGAGAAAGGCTTTCTTTGAGTCCTAGGAGTGATATTCAATTAGTTTCAGTGGCTTGAGACGAGTTTCGCACGTCTTCCTTTGACGGAAAGCAAAAGGGGACCAAAAGAGACCAAAACTGAAACTTGGGTCCAAAGGCACCAGAAAGTGCCAGAAGGGGAGAAGGTCGTGAGAAAGGCTTCCTTTGAGTCCATGGAGTGATATTCAAGGAGTTTCAGTGGCCTGAGACAAGTATCGCACGTGTTCCTTTACCAGAAAGCAAAAGTGGACTAAAAGAGACAATAACTGGAACGTAGGTCCAAAGGTGCAAGAAGGGGAGAAGGTGGTGAGAAAGGCTTCCTTTAAGTCCATGGAGTGATATTCAAGGAGTTTCAGTGGCCTGAGACGAGTTTTGCACGTCTTCCTTTGCCGGAAAGCGAAAGGGGACCAAAAGAGACCAAAACTGAAACTTGGGTCCAAAGGCGCCATAAAGTGCTAGAAGCGGAGAAGGTGGTGAGAAAGGCTTTCTTTGAGTCCTAGGAGTGATATTCAATTAGTTTTAGTCGCTTGAGACGAGTTTCGCACGTCTTCCTTTGACGGAAAGCAAAAGGGGACCAAAAGAGACCAAAACTGAAACTTGGGTCCAAAGGCACTAGAAAGTGCCAGAAGGGGAGAAGGTCGTGAGAAAGGCTTCCTTTGAGTCCATGGAGTGATATTCAAGGAGTTTCAGTGGCCTGAGACAAGTATCGCACGTGTTCCTTTACCGAAAAGCAAAAGTGGACCAAAAGAGACCAAAACTGGAACGTAGGTCCAAAGGTGCCAGAAGGGGAGAAGGTGGTGAGAAAGGCTTCCTTTGAGTCCATGGAGTGATATTCAAGGAGTTTCAGTGGCCTGAGACGAGTTTTGCACGTCTTCCTTTGCCGGAAAGCGAAAGGGGACCAAAAGAGACCAAAACTGAAACTTGGGTCCAAAGGCGCCATAAAGTGCTAGAAGGGGAGAAAGTGGTGAGAAAGGCTTTCTTTGAGTCCTAGGAGTGATATTCAATTAGTTTCAGTGGCTTGAGACGAGTTTCGCATGTCTTCCTTTGACGGAAAGCAAAAGGGGACCAAAAGAGACCAAAACTGAAACTTGGGTCCAAAGTCGCCAGAAAGTGCCAGAAGGGGAGAAGGTGGTGAGAAAGCCTTCGTTTGAGTCCATGTAGAGATATTCAAGGAGTTTCAGTGGCCTCAGACGAGTTTCGCACGTCTTCCTTTGCCGGTAATCAAAAGGGCACCAAAAGAGACCAAAACTAGAACTTGGATCCGAAGGCGCCAGAAAGTGCCAGACGGGAAGACGGTGGTGAGAAAGCCTTCCTTTGAGTCCATGGAGTGATATTCAAGGAGTTTCAGTGGCTTGAGACGAGTTTCGCACGTCTTCCTTTCTCGGTAAGCAAAAGAGTCCAAAACTGAAACTTAGGTCCAAAGGTGCCGGAATGTGCCAGAAGGAGAGGAGGTGGAGAGAAAGCCTTCGTTTGAGTCCATGTAGTGATATTCAAGGAGTTTCAGTGGCCTGAGACGAGTATCGCATGTCTTCCTTCACCGGAAAGCAAAAGTGGACCAAAAGAGACCAAAACTCGAACTTAGGTCCAAAGGTGCCAGAAAGTGCCAGAAGGGGAGAAGGTGGTGTGAAATGCTTCCTTTGAGTCCATGGAGTGATATTCAAGGAGTTTCAGTGGCCTGAGACGAGTTTTGCACGTCTTCCTTTGCTTGAAAGCAAAAGGGGACCAAAAGAGACCAAAACTGAAACTTGGGTTCAAAGGCCCCAGAAAGTGCCAGAAGGGAAGAAGGTCGTGAGAAAGGCTTCCTTTGAATCCATGGAGTGATATTCAAGGAGTTTCAGTGGCCTGAGACAAGTATCGCACGTGTTCCTTTACCGGAAAGCAAAAGTGGACCAAAAGAGACCAAAACTGGAACGTAGGTCCAAAGCTGCCAGAAGGGGAGAAGGTGGTGAGAAAGGCTTCCTTTGAGTCCATGGAGTGATATTCAAGGAGTTTCAGTGGCCTGAGACGAGTTTTGCACGTCTTCCTTTGCCGAAAAGCGAAAGGGGACCAAAAGAGACCAAAACTGAAACTTGGGTCCAAAGGCGCCATAAAGTGCTAGAAGGGGAGAAGGTGGTGAGAAAGGCTTTCTTTGAGTCCTAGGAGTGATATTCAATTAGTTTCAGTGGCTTGAGACGAGTTTCGCATGTCTTCCTTTGACGGAAAGCAAAAGGGGACCAAAAGAGACCAAAACTGAAACTTGGGTCCAAAGTCGCCAGAAAGTGCCAGAAGGGGAGAAGGTGGTGAGAAAGCCTTCGTTTGAGTCCATGTAATGATATTCAAGGAGTTTCAGTGGCCTGAGACGAGTTTCGCACGTCTTCCTTTGCCGGTAATCAAAAGGGCACCAAAAGAGACCAAAACTAGAACTTGGGTCCAAAGGCGCCAGAAAGTGCCAGACGGGAAGACGGTGGTGAGAAAGCCTTCCTTTGAGTCCATGGAGTGATATTCAAGGAGTTTCAGTGGCCTGAGACGAGTGTCGCACGTCTTCCTTTCTCGGTAAGCAAAAGAGTCCAAAAATGAAACTTGGGTCCAAAGGCGCCGGAATGTGCCAGAAGGAGAGGAGGTGGAGAGAAAGCCTTCGTTTGAGTCCATGTAGTGATATTCAAGGAGTTTCAGTGGCCTGAGACGAGTATCGCATGTCTTCCTTCACCGGAAAGCAAAAGTGGACCAAAAGAGACCAAAACTGGAACTTAGGTCCAAAGGTGCCAGAAAGTGCCAGAAGGGGAGAAGGTGGTGTGAAATGCTTCCTTTGAGTCCATGGAGTGATATTCAAGGAGTTTCAGTGGCCTGAGACGAGTTTTGCACGTCTTCCTTTGCTTGAAAGCAAAAGGGGACCAAAAGAGACCAAAACTGAAACTTGGGTCCAAAGGCGCCAGAAAGTGCCAGAAGGGAAGAAGGTCGTGAGAAAGGCTTCCTTTGAATCCATGGAGTGATATTCAAGGAGTTTCAGTGGCCTGAGACAAGTATCGCACGTGTTCCTTTACCGGAAAGCAAAAGTGGACCAAAAGAGACCAAAACTAGAACGTAGGTCCAAAGGTGCCAGAAGGGGAGAAGGTCGTGAGAAAGGCTTCCTTTGAGTCCATGGAGTGATATTCAAGGAGTTTCAGTGGCCTGAGACAAGTATCGCACGTGTTCCTTTACCGGAAAGCAAAAGTGGACCAAAAGAGACCAAAACTGGAACGTAGGTCCAAAGCTGCCAGAAGGGGAGAAGGTGGTGAGAAAGGCTTCCTTTGAGTCCATGGAGTGATATTCAAGGAGTTTCAGTGGCCTGAGACGAGTTTTGCACGTCTTCCTTTGCCGGAAAGCGAAAGGGGACCAAAAGAGACCAAAACTGAAACTTAGGTCCAAAGGCGCCATAAAGTGCTAGAAGGGGAGAAGGTGGTGAGAAAGGCTTTCTTTGAGTCCTAGGAGTGATATTCAATTAGTTTCAGTGGCTTGAGACGAGTTTCGCATGTCTTCCTTTGACAGAAAGCAAAAGGGGACCAAAAGAGACCAAAACTGAAACTTGGGTCCAAAGGCACCAGAAAGTGCCAGAAGGGGAGAAGGTCGTGAGAAAGCCTTCCTTTGAGTCCATGGAGAGATATTCAAGGAGTTTCAGTGGCCTGAGACGAGTTTTGCACGTCTTCCTTTGCCGGAAAGCGAAAGGGGACCAAAAGAGACCAAAACTGAAACTTGGGTCCAAAGGCGCCATAAAGTGCTAGAAGGGGAGAAAGTGGTGAGAAAGGCTTTCTTTGAGTCCTAGGAGTGATATTCAATTAGTTTCAGTGGCTTGAGACGAGTTTCGCATGTCTTCCTTTGACGGAAAGCAAAAGGGGACCAAAAGAGACCAAAACTGAAACTTGGGTCCAAAGGCGCCATAAAGTGCTAGAAGCGGAGAAGGTGGTGAGAAAGGCTTTCTTTGAATCCTAGGAGTGATATCCAATTAGTTTCAGTGGCTTGAGACGAGTTTCGCACGTCTTCCTTTGACGGAAAGCAAAAGGGGACCAAAAGAGACCAAAACTGAAACTTGGGTCCAAAGGCGCCAGAAAGTGCCAGAAGGGAAGAAGGTCGTGAGAAAGGCTTCCTTTGAGTCCATGGAGTGATATTCAAGGAGTTTCAGTGGCTTGAGACAAGTATCGCACGTTTTACTTTACCGAAAAGCAAAAGTGGACCAAAAGAGACCAAAACTGGAACGTAGGTCCAAAGGTGCCAGATGGGGAGAAGGTGGTGAGAAAGGCTTCCTTTGAGTCCATGGAGTGATATTCAAGGAGTTTCAGTGGCCTGAGACGAGTTTTGCACGTCTTCCTTTGCCGGAAAGCGAAAGGGGACCAAAAGAGACCAAAACTTAAACTTGGGTCCAAAGGCGCCATAAAGTGCTAGAAGGGGAGAAGGTGGTGACAAAGGCTTTCTTTGAGTCCTAGGAGTGATATTCAATTAGTTTCAGTGGCTTGAGACGAGTTTCGCATGTCTTCCTTTGACGGAAAGCAAAAGGGGACCAAAAGAGACCAAAACTGAAACTTGGGTCCAAAGTCGCCAGAAAGTGCCAGAAGGGGAGAAGGTCGTGAGAAAGTGATGTATTCCCAAATGGGAGACGATCTTTGAGGGCTGGACCTTGTTTCGAATTGTTCACAGGAAGAAGAAAGAAGAAACAGAGGCAAACAACAGCAAACAAACACAAACGAAATTTGGAGAACCAAAAAAAAGGAAAACGAAATTGGAAAGAAAAATCCCAGAAAGGCAACTCAATCAAGATTATTGATTTAGGGTTAAGGAGATTGGGGAAAACGAAATCAGCAAAGAATAGATACGAAAATTAAAGGAAATTAAAAGAATTCCATGGCATCACACACAAAGGAATTCAATTAACAACTTTCCTTAGAAAAATAACAACAGCCCTTGAATCACTCAAGGAATAGAGAATCACTCTCTAGGTTCTCAAGCTTCACACTTAGAGAAAAAAAAGGAAGTTTTTTTTATTCACTCCAAAACTGATTCCTCTACATTTTCACGTTCAGCCCCCTTTTATCTAACCTAGGCTGATTTGATTTACCCATCATAAGACCAATACGATAATTAAAATAAAATGATACAAGTAGCCTCCAAATGTGCAAAGCTAGGACTTGAACCCATGACCTTTAACTCCTAACTCTCCTTTAACCTTACGCTCTTGACCACTTGAGCCCTCCTCTTGTTCTTGTCAATGTAAACAAAACAAATTGTCTTGTTATCCTTCTAAGCATGAATATGACACAAACTTGGGCTGCACTTGTAAAGGTGGCTGCTTCTCTCCAAAATGCTTGACCATGAGTTGATGCAACACCTCCTTCGCTTTTCTTGCTCTTGCCCTTGTCATAGGACCTCCAATGCCTTCAAGAGCCTTTGAATCATTGCCATGCTCCTCCAAATTGCCTAGGCTGTTAGCTCCCTCCAAAATATGGTCTCCATCATTCCCTCCCTCTTCAATTGGATTTGCCCTCAAATCTTCTCCTACTTCAAACAAAGAAAGATCAGCAACATTAAAGGTTGAACTTACGTTATACTCACCTGGAAGTTCTATCTTATACGCATTGTCACCAATCTTCTCCAAGACTCTAAAAGGTCCATCTCCTCTTGGGTGAAGTTTTGATTTCCTTTGTTCAGGAAATCTTTCTTTTCTGAAATGTACCCACACCCAATCACCAGGTTGAAAAACCATTTTCTTGCGGCCCTTATTAGCTTGTTTTGCATAAGATTCAGTTCTCTTCTCAATTTGAGCTTTTACCTGTTCATGAATCCTTTTAACAAAATCAGCTTTGGCAGCTCCTTCCTTATGCTTAAACACAGAGATGTTAGGCATAGAAATCAAATCAAGAGGGGTTAATGGATTAAAACCATAAACAATTTCAAAAGGAGAGCATTTTGTAGTGGAATGTACAGCCCTATTATAAGCAAATTCTACATGTGGTAAGCATAATTCCCAAGATTTTAAATTTTTCTTTAAGATCGCTCTAAGCAAAGTCCCTAAAGTCCTATTCACTACCTCTGTTTGCCCATCTGTTTGTGGGTGACAAGTAGTAGGAAAGAGAAGTTTAGTACCTAACTTACCCCACAAAGTTCTCCAAAAATGACTTAAGAACTTGCTATCTCTATCACTTACCACACTTCTAGGGAGTCCATGCAACCTCACTACTTCCCTGAAAAACAAATCTGCCACATGACAAGCATCATCAACTTTTTTACAAGGAATGAAATGTGCCATTTTAGAGAACCTATCTACAACTACAAAGATGGAATCCTTACCACTTTGGGTCCTAGGCAGCCCTAACACAAAATCCATAGACACATCAATCCAAGGATGCTCAGGTATAGGGAGAGGAGAATACAAACCTTGTGGCAATACCTTAGACTTAGCCTTTCTGCACTCAACACATTTAATGCAGAATTGGTTTACATCATGCTTCATTTTTGGCCAATAAAAGTGTTCTTGCAACATGGCTAAGGTCTTTTGTACCCCAAAGTGTCCCATTAATCCACCACAATGTGCTTCCTTAACAAGCAATTCCCTAATTGAACTTTTAGGCACACACAACTTGTTATTTTTAAACATGTATCCATCAAACCTATAGAAACCATCACATGCAGATTTTTCACATTTCAAGTATATAGGACCGAAATCAATATCATCATGGTACATGTCTTTCATTGATTCAAATCCTAACATCTTGGTTTCCATTAAAGCAAATAAGGTATATCTCCTAGATAATGCATCAGCAACTATATTTCCTTTACCTTTCTTATGCTTTATTACATAAGGAAATTGCTCTAAGAATTCTACCCACTTTGCATGTCTCTTATTCAACTTCCCTTGCCCCCTAAGGTATTTCAAAGACTCATGATCACTATGGATTACAAACTCCTTAGGAAGAAGGTAATGTTGCCAAACCCTCATTGCTCTCACTAAAGCATAAAGCTCCTTATCATAGGTTGAATAATTAAGCACTGCCCCACTTAATTTTTCACTAAAGTAAGCTATTGGGTGGCCTTCTTGCAACAATACAGCACCTATACCTATGTTAGAAGCATCACACTCAACTTCAAAGGATTTGGAAAAATTTGGTAAAGCT
Source organism: Abrus pulchellus subsp. cantoniensis (assembly GCA_024086825.1). Lineage (NCBI taxonomy): Eukaryota > Viridiplantae > Streptophyta > Magnoliopsida > Fabales > Fabaceae > Abrus > Abrus pulchellus. The sequence continues at coordinate 782,298 of CM044057.1, read as the reverse complement.
AGGATGGGTGCACTCACAAGCTTTTGTTTTATATCATTGAAAGCTTTCTCTTGTTTTTCTCCCCACCTAAAAGTGACATTTTTCTTTATCAACTCAGTCATAGGTGCAGCCAAAGTGCTAAAATCCCTCACAAATCTCCTATAAAAGCTAGCCAACCCATGAAAACTTCTCACCTCACTCACGGTTTTAGGAGTTGGCCACTCTAGTATAGCTTTTATTTTTGATTCATCCACCTGAACCCCACGATTACTAATCATATACCCCAGAAAAACAACATGATCTTGACAAAATGTGCATTTTTCCAAGTTAGCATACAAACTTTCTTTTCTCAAAGCTCCCAAAACAGCACCTAAATGCCTTGCATGTACTTCTAAAGACTCACTATACACTAATATGTCATCAAAATAAACTACCACAAATCTACCTATAAAATCTCTTAAAACATGGTTCATCAACCTCATGAATGTGCTTGGTGCATTGGTCAAACCAAATGGCATAACCATCCATTCATACAAACCAAATTTGGTTTTGAAGGCTGTTTTCCACTCATCACCTTCACGAATCCGAATTTGGTTGTATCCACTTTTTAAATCAATTTTTGAAAATACAGTAGCACCATGCAATTCATCAAGTAGATCATCCAACCTAGGAATGGGATGCCTATACTTAATAGTAATGTTATTGACAGACCTACAATCACTACACATACGCCAAGAACCATCTTTCTTAGGAACTAGAATTACAGGCACAGCACAAGGAGATAAAGAATCTCTTACCCAACCTTTAGAAAGAAGTTCTTCCACTTGCCTGCAAACTTCTTTGGTTTCCTCAGGATTGCTCCTATAAGCTGGCTTGTTTGGAATGGAAGCTCCTAGGATGAGATCAATGTGATGCTCTATTCCTCTCAATGGTGGTAATCCACTTGGCAACTCCAGAGGAAAAACATCTTTGAACTCCTGCAACAAAGAAGATATAGGAGGAGGAAGATCTAAAGGAAAAGAGATGTTAGTGGACAAACATGGTTTGCAATACAACACATAGAGTGGTTGTTTTGCAAGCAAACTTTTTCTCACTTCTTTTTCCTTTGCCACTCCACTCTCATTATTTTTTTTATTTTTCTTTTTATTTTCTTCCAATCCTTTACTTTTCTCTCTTTGACTTTTCTCTAAGTCACTTTCTGCCCTTCTCTCTTTTTTCTCTTTAATCATTTTTTCTCCCATTCTCATTTGATCATTACAAACCTCTTGTGGACTTAAGGGATTAAGCACCACTTTCTTGTTGTTTTGCAAGAATGAGATCTTGTTGGTAAACCCATCATGAACAGCCTTGTGGTCATATTGCCAAGGCCTACCAAGCAAGATATGAGTAGCCTCCATAGGAACCACATCACATAAAATAACATCATTATAGCTCCCAATGGATATAGGTACCTCCACTTGATGCTTCACTGCTACTTCACCACTTTCACTTAGCCATTGTAGCTTGTAGGGTCTTGGATGAGGTTTGGTGGAAAGATTAAGCTTAGACACCAAACGTGTGCTAGCTACATTTGTGCAGCTCCCACCATCAATAATAACTAAGCATACCTTTCCTTGAACTGTGCACCTAGTATGGAAGATATTCTCCCTTTGGCTACCATCCAAGGGCACCAACTTATTACCCAACAGCCTCCTCACCATCAAGACATCTCCTTCAACATCAACCTCTGCATTCAACTCTTCCTCACTAGCAGTGTCTCCAAAATCTGACTCACTAGTGTATTCTCCATTGTCTTTGATGATGATTGTTCTTTTTGTAGGGCACTCATAGGCATAGTGACCCTTTCCTTGGCACTTGAAACATGTCACATCTCTAGCCCTTCCTGAAGTTTCACTTTTTCCCTTAGAATCATTTCTAGTAGATGGAGAGAACCCCTTGGCTGATTTACTTGTTGGACTTAAAGTGGAAGAGCTTGAACCATAACCCTCCCTCTTAGGCTTTTCATTCCATTTGGAAGAGTTTGGAGTGAAACTCCTTTTAGCTACACCTTTTCTTTTCAATTGCTGCTCAACTTGCATTGCTTTGTGTAACAAGTCTTCCATCTCAATATATTCCTGCAATTCAACCACATCCCTAACATCATGAGACAAGCCATTAACAAACCTCACCATTGTTACTTCGGGATCCTCCTCCAAGTTGGCTTGAATCATCAATAGCTCCATCTCCTTGTGATACTCCTCAACACTCCTACTTCCTTGGGTGAGCTTTTGAAGCTTGAACTTCAAATCTCTTTCATATGAACTAGGAATGTACCTCTTCCTCATCATCCTTTTCATTTCAGTCCAAGTCTGAATCGGAGGGCTATCTTCTCCTCGTCTTTCTCTCTGTAGTTTATTCCACCAAATCAAAGCATAATGAGAAAACTCAGTGGCAGCCAACCTTACCTTTTGTTCCTCATCATAATCTCCACAGGCAAAAACATTCTCAATCTTCATCTCCCATTCAAGATAGGCTTCTGGATCATTCTTGCCACGGAATGGAGGAATGGTGAGCTTTACTCCTCTAACGGCTTGCTGCCTTGTAGTATCTCTCTCCCTTCTATGCTCCTCATTTTGGTTTCTCCCTCCAAATTCTCTCCTTTGCTCCAATTGATCAATCCTTTCATGCAACTCTTCATTTTGTTGTTTAAGCAACCTCTCAAGATGTTGAGTGAGAGCTTGCATTTGCATAGGATCCAATCCTCCTTGACCTGCCATATCTTATCCAAAACACAAACCAAGATCAAGTAATCATGCAAGAATCAATTCGGCCAAATCCTCTTCCTTACCAAAGTGTTTCACTAAAAAAAAATGGCTTTTTTTTTTTTATTTCACACTCTTGCCTTTTTCCACTCTTTGATCCTCTTGATCCTTGAAAGATTCAATACTAGAACTTTATATTTAGCAAGGTAACAAGTTAATTAAAAACCAAAGAGTATAAATCCACAAAATTTCAGCAAGGACAAAAAAAATGTTTTGACCACGGTTATAGAAGAAAATAACACACAAACAAAGACACGAAAGCTATTTAGAAGTAAAGGATGAAGAAAAAAAAAATTTTTTTAAACAGGTAGACAAAGACACAAAGAAGTACGTAATGACAAACAAGGACAGAAAAACAGGAATAACAATTCCAATTACACAATTCAAGATTGAGCATCAATGTAAGATAAGCAATTTTGTAACCCACAAACCTAATTGGATGAATTTGGTACTAATTGGTGAATTAGAGTTTCTTCACTTTCAATTTGGGGCTAATTTTGTAATTGTGGTTCAGAACGGCAACTAGGGCAAAAATTAGGGTTTCTTTCCCTCTTTTGATTTTTTTTTTTTACGTCAATTCAATTCTGCCCACTACCAAAACAATTTGCAATTTCAATCCAATGGAATACCAAATGTGAAATTGAGAAAAGGAATTAGGGCTACCTTGTTTGATGTCAATAGGTCTTCAAAACCCTCTCAACAAGAGCTTTGATACCACTTGATGTATTCCCAAATGGGATAGGATCTTTGAGGGCTGGACCTTGTTCTGAATTGTTCACAGGAAGAAGAAAGAAGAAACAGAGGCAAACAACAGCAAACAAACACAAACGAAATTTGGAGAACCGAAAAAAAGGAAAATGAAATTGGAAAGAAAAATCCCAGAAAGGCAACTCAATCAAGATTATTGATTTAGGGTTAAGGAGATTGGGGAAAACGAAATCAGCAAAGAATAGATACGAAAATTAAAGGAAATTAAAAGAATTCCATGGCATCACACACAAAGGAATTCAATTAACAACTTACCTTAGAAAAATAACAAGAAACAGCCCTTGAATCACTCAAGGAATAGAGAATCACTCTCTAGGTTCTCAAGCTTCACACTTAGAGAAAAAAAAGGAAGTTTTTTTTATTCACTCCAAAACTGATTCCTCTACATTTTCACGTTCAGCCCCCTTTTATCTAACCTAGGCTGATTTGATTTACCCATCATAAGTAGTTGGCCCACATTGCCATGTCACCTAATTTTCTATATTAAAATTTCAACTTGTGCAATTTAAATAAACTCTTAAATCCTTGCTAAAATCTGGTCAGTATAAGACCAATACGATAATTAAAATAAAATGATACAAGTAGCCTCCAAATGTGCAAAGCTAGGACTTGAACCCATGACCTTTAACTCCTAACTCTCCTTTAACCTTACGCTCTTGACCACTTGAGCCCTCCTCTTGTTCTTGTCAATGTAAACAAAACAAATTGTCTTGTTATCCTTCTAAGCATGAATATGACACAAACTTGGGCTGCACTTGTAAAGGTGGCTCCTTCTCTCCAAAATGCTTGACCATGAGTTGATGCAACACCTCCTTCGCTTTTCTTGCTCTTGCCCTTGTCATAGGACCTCCAATGCCTTCAAGAGCCTTTGAATCATTGCCATGCTCCTCCAAATTGCCTAGGCTGTTAGCTCCCTCCAAAATATGGTCTCCATCAGAAAGGCTTCCTTTGAGTTCCATGGAGTGATATTCGAGGAGTTTCAGTGGCCTGAGACAAGTATCGCACGTGTTCCTTTACCAGAAAGCAAAAGTTGACCAAAAGAGACCAAAACTGGAACGTAGGTCCAAAGGTGCCAGAAGGGGAGAAGGTGGTGAGAAAGGCTTCCTTTGAGTCCATGGAGTGATATTCAAGGAGTTTCAGTGGCCTGAGACGAGTTTTGCACGTCTTCCTTTGCCGGAAAGCGAAAGGGGACCAAAAGAGACCAAAACTGAAACTTGGGTCCAAAGGTGCCAGAAAGTGCCAGAAGGGGAGAAGGTGGTGTGAAATGCTTCCTTTGAGTCCATGGAGTGATATTCAAGGAGTTTCAGTGGCCTGAGACGAGTTTTGCACGTCTTCCTTTGCTTGAAAGCAAAAGGGGACCAAAAGAGACCAAAACTGAAACTTGGGTCCAAAGGCGCCAGAAAGTGCCAGAAGAGTCCATGGAGTGATATTCAAGGAGTTTCAGTGGCCTGAGACGAGTTTTGCACGTCTTCCTTTGCCGGAAAGCGAAAGGGGACCAAAAGAGACCAAAACTGAAACTTGGGTCCAAAGGCGCCATAAAGTGCTAGAAGGGGAGAAGGTGGTGACAAAGGCTTTCTTTCAGTCCTAGGAGTGATATTCAATTAGTTTCAGTGGCTTGAGACGAGTTTCGCATGTCTTCCTTTGACGGAAAGCAAAAGGGGACCAAAAGAGACCAAAACTGAAACTTGGGTCCAAAGTCGCCAGAAAGTGCCAGAAGGGGAGAAGGTCGTGAGAAAGGCTTCCTTTGAGTTCCATGGAGTGATATTCGAGGAGTTTCAGTGGCCTGATACAAGTATCGCACGTGTTCCTTTACCAGAAAGCAAAAGTTGACCAAAAGAGACCAAAACTGGAACGTAGGTCCAAAGGTGCCAGAAGGGGAGAAGGTGGTGAGAAAGGCTTCCTTTGAGTCCATGGAGTGATATTCAAGGAGTTTCAGTGGCCTGAGACGAGTATCGCACGTCTTCCTTCACCGGAAAGCAAAAGTGGACCAAAAGAGACCAAAACTGGAACTTATGTCCAAAGGTGCCAGAAAGTGCCAGAAGGGGAGAAGGTGGTGTGAAATGCTTCCTTTGAGTCCATGGAGTGATATTCAAGGAGTTTCAGTCGCCTGAGACGAGTTTTGCACGTCTTCCTTTGCCGAAAAGCGAAAGGAGACCAAAATAGACCAAAACTGAAACTTGGGTCCAAAGGCGCCATAAAGTGCTAGAAGCGGAGAAGGTGGTGAGAAAGGCTTTCTTTGAGTCCTAGGAGTGATATTCAATTAGTTTCAGTGGCTTGAGACGAGTTTCGCACGTCTTCCTTTGACGGAAAGCAAAAGGGGACCAAAAGAGACCAAAACTGAAACTTGGGTCCAAAGGCACCAGAAAGTGCCAGAAGGGGAGAAGGTGGTGAGAAAGGCTTCCTTTGAGTCCATGGAGTGATATTCAAGGAGTTTCAGTGGCCTGAGACAAGTTTCGCACGTCTTCCTTTCACGGTAAGCAAAAGAGACCAAAACTAAAACTTGGGTCCAAAGTCGCCAGAAAGTGCCAGAAGGGGAGAAGGTGGTGAGAAAGCCTTCGTTTGAGTCCATGTAGAGATATTCAAGGAGTTTCAGTGCCCTGAGACGAGTTTTGCACGTCTTCCTTTGCTTGAAAGCAAAAGGGGACCAAAAGAGACCAAAACTGAAACTTGGGTCCAAAGGCGCAAGAAAGTGCCAGAAGAGTCCATGGAGTGATATTCAAGGAGTTTCAGTGGCCTGAGACGAGTTTTGCACGTCTTCCTTTGCCGGAAAGCGAAAGGGGACCAAAAGAGACCAAAACTGGAACTTAGGTCCAAAGGTGCCAGAAAGTGCCAGAAGGGGAGAAGGTGGTGTGAAATGCTTCCTTTGAGTCCATGGAGTGATATTCAAGGAGTTTCAGTGGCCTGAGACGAGTTTTGCACGTCTTCCTTTGCCGGAAAGCGAAAGGGGACCAAAAGAGACCAAAACTGAAACTTGGGTCCAAAGGCGCCATAAAGTGCTAGAAGCGGAGAAGGTGGTGAGAAAGGCTTTCTTTGAGTCCTACGAGTGATATTCAATTAGTTTCAGTGGCTTGAGACGAGTTTCGCACGTCTTCCTTTGACGAAAAGCAAAAGGGGACCAAAAGAGACCAAAACTGAAACTTGGGTCCAAAGGCACCAGAAAGGGCCAGAAGGGCAGAAGGTCGTGAGAAAGGCTTCCTTTGAGTTCAAGGAGTGATATTGATGAGGACATGACCATGAGCAAAGGCAAGGATCCTCTTGAAGGACTTGGAGGACCTATGACAAGGGCTAGAGCAAGGAGAGCAAAGGAAGCTCTTCAACAAGTGTTGTCCATATTAATTGAATACAAGCCCAAGTTTCAAAGAGAAAAGACCAAGGTTGTGAATTGCATCATGGCCCAAATGGAGGAGAACTAAGGCGCCACTTTGCTTCAGTTTTTAAGTTTTTAATTTGTTTTAAATAATGGCCTAATCCTTTGTAAAGTTGGCTGACCAAATTATGTTTTTGCGGTTAATCAACTAATGGGCTTTGGTTTGGTTTTATTTCAAGTTGTAATAAGGGCCCAATTGGTAACTTAGGCATCAGCCTTTGGGAGACCAAGAGGCGCATAGCTAGTGGCTGTTGGGTGACTTTTTGGTTGCCATAATTTCAGTTACAATCAGCCATCAAGTAGCTTTATTTCCTAGCTTAGTGGATCATTATGTAAGTGGAATAAATTTTCCGTTACGGAACCTTTGTAATTCTGATGGTAAAGCTTCTATATAAGCTGAACCATTCTTATTAATAAGACAAGTTAAGTTTGATTCAGAAATATTAGAGTTTATCTCTTTTATCTTAGTGAGAGTGATTCTCCTAAGTTCTTGAGTGATTCAAGAACTACTTGGCTGTATCAAAGGGCTTTCACATCCCTTTGTGTGTTGCCTTCCTTGGAAAGAGTGATTCTTTCCTTTCCCCATTCAATTCTTCACCAAAATTCCAAAAAAAACTCAAATCTGCCCAGAATTATCTCGTTATCATAACTCTCATTCTACTCAGCCTAATTGAGTGATTCTTGAGCCTAAATTGAATTTCAGAACGAGAACTTTCACCTCGTTTTGGAATCACCTCAATTGGAGTTCTATAACTCGAGATACCATCATTTCTAAAATTCTGTCCAGCCACCACCAAACTAGCGTTTTTGCTTACTTTTTTTAACACCATGGACCAACACCTAATTTGCCCAGAAATTCATCACTAAATTTTCAAATTTTTCTACAAGGTTCTAACCCTAAAGATCCTAAGTCAGCCCTTGTGCAAATGGGGTTCATATCATTTGGTTATCAGAGCTCCGGTTTAAGGGTTTGAACGTCAAATTGGTAACATCCTTCCTTCATTCTCTTTTTTTGCCAATTGATTACCTTATTGTTCATATTATTTGTGATTGTACTGAATCATTGCAAAAGTTAGGCCCTTGTGATAATTAAAAAAAAAAATCGTATAAAAAAAAAAAAAAAAGAAGAAGAAAATTTTGGGCTGAATGATTCATGCTTTTCAACAATTTGTTATAAGGTAATATATTGGTGTTCTTAAAGGATTGTTGCTAATTCTCTTGTTTACCAATTTTCCTTTACCCCTTTGTTTTTGTGATTTGTTAGCCTTTTCTTTGTCTACCTAGCCTTTACCTAGCACATATTGGTGAATTGTTCTTTGTTGTGGCCATAATATCTTGAATTGCCTAAGAACCCAAGGAGAATTTGAGTGGTAAAAGGCAAGAGTGTTTTCATTAGAGAAAAAGCCATAATTGTGTGATACACTTGAGTGTGGTGAGGTTTCAAATTCTACTTTCTATTTGCTTGTTACGTTTGAATTTGTTTGTTTGTGATGGCTGAAGGAAATCCTAATCAAGGAGGATGACTTTCTCCTTTCCAAATGCAAGCCTTGACACAACATTTGGAGAGATTGATGAGGCAACAAAATGATGAGCTCCATGAAAGATTGGACCAATTAGAGAATAGAGGTCATGATGAAGAAGAAAGGAGGAGAAGAGGTAATGACGGTGCTCCTAGACAAAACCGAATTGATGGAGTCAAAATTTCTATTCCTCCATTCAAAGGAAGAAGTGACCCGGAAGCTTATTTGGAGTGGGAGATCAAAATAGAGCATATTTTCACTTGTAATACCTATGAAGAGGCCCAAAAGGTAAAGCTTGCAGCTATGGAGTTTTCCGATTACGCTCTTGTGTGGTGGAACAAATTGCAAAAAGAGAGAGCTAGGAATGAGGAGCCATTGGTGGATACATGGGTTGAAATGAAAAGGATCATGAGGAAGAGATATGTGCCGGCAAGCTATTCTAGGGACTTAAAATTCAAACTTCAAAAATTGTCCCAAGGTAGCAAAGGCGTTGAGGAGTACTACAAGGAAATGGAGGTGCTCATGATTCAAGCCAAGATAGAAGAAGATGAGGAGGTAACTATGGCTAGATTTCTTAGTGGTTTGAATAATGATATTCGTGATATTGTTGAACTGCAGGAATTTGTTGAAATGGAGGACTTGCTTCACAAAGCCATCCAAGTGGAGCAACAATTGAAAAGGAAAGGTGTGGCCAAAAGGAGCTCCACTAATTTTGGCTTTTCTAGTTGGAAGGATAAGGGAAAAGGGGCTGCCACTTCTAGTGCAGCGCCTACACCAACAAAAACTCCTCTAAAAACTCAAGAGCAACCCTCTAAAAGGAGTCGGGATGTGAAGTGCTTTAAGTGCCAAGGCTTAGGACACTATGCATATGAGTGCCCTAACAAAAAAACCATGATTCTTAGAGATGGAGAGTATATAAGTGAGTCCGAAATTGAAGAGGGAGAGGAGAATGAGGACGTGGAGGAGGAGGTGGAGAAAACACCAGAGGGAGACTTATTGATGATAAGGCGGTTACTTGGTAGCCAATTGAAGCCTTTGGAGGAGAGCCAAAGAGAAAACATCTTCCATACTAGATGTTTGATCAATGGTAAACTTTGCATGGTGATCATTGATGGAGGGAGTTGCACCAATGTGGCGAGTGCAAGACTTGTGTCTAAATTGAATTTAGTTACAAAGCCACATCCTAGGCCATATAGGCTTCAATGGCTTAGTGAGGATGGAGAGGTGCAAGTAAGGAAGCAAGTAGAGTTGGATATTTCCATTGGAAGATACAATGATAAGGTGCTTTGTGATGTTGTTCCTATGGAGGCCAGCCACTTACTCTTGGGGAGACCATGGCAATTTGATAAAAGAGCCAATCATGATGGTTTCACTAACAAAATCTCATTCATGCACCAAGACAAGAAGATAGTGCTCAAACCTTTGAGTCCGCAAGAGGTGTGTGAGGATCAAAGAAAAATGAGAGAAAAGATTGTCCAAGAAAAGAAAGAAAAAGAAAGCCAAACACTTGAGAGCTCAAAAAGTGAGGACAAAAAGAGAGAAACACATGAGAGGAAAAAGAAGAGTGAAACTCTTGAGGTGAAGGAGAGCTTTTTAGCTACAAAAAGTGAGGTCAAGAGGTTGTTTCTATCTAAACAGCCCCTATTTTTGTTAATTTGCAAAAACTATGTTTTGACCACTAACACTTTTGATAACCTTGATTTGCCTTCTAGAGTGAAGTCTCTTTTGCAGGAATTTGGAGATGTGTTTCCAACAAGTGTACCAAGTGGGTTGCCACCATTAAGAGGTATTGAGCATCAAATTGATCTCATTCCAGGAGCTTCTTTGCCTAATAGACCAGCCTATAGAAGCAACCCGCAAGAGACCAAGGAGATCCAAAGACAAGTGGATGAACTCATTGGTAAGGGATGGGTAAGAGATAGCATGAGTCCTTGTGCTGTCCCGGTAATTTTGGTTCCTAAAAAGGATGGGACATGGCGCATGTGTTTTGATTGTAGAGCCCTTAATAACATCACCATTAAATATAGGCATCCTATACCTAGGCTTGATGATTTGCTTGATGAATTACATGGTGCATGTTACTTCTCTAAAATTGATTTAAAAAGTGGATACAATCAAATTAGGGTTAGAGAAGGGGATGAATGGAAAACTGCTTTCAAAACAAAATATGGTTTGTATGAATGGTTGGTTATGCCTTTTGGCTTAACTAATGCTCCTAGCACTTTCATGAGATTAATGAACCATGTTTTGAGAAAATTCATAGGAAAATTTGTTGTGGTGTACTTTGATGATATTCTTATCTATAGCACTTCACTTGAATTGCATGTTGATCATTTAAAATCTGTCTTGTGTGTGCTTAGAGAAGAACAATTGTATGCCAATCTTGAAAAATGCATCTTTTGTACTAACCATGTTGTGTTTCTTGGTTTTGTTGTAAGTTCAAAAGGAGTACAAGTGGATGAGGAAAAGGTTAGGGCTATTCAAGAATGGCCTACGCCTAAGTCCGTGACCGAAGTGAGAAGTTTCCATGGTTTAGCAAGTTTCTATAGGAGATTTGTGAAGGATTTTAGCACATTGGCAGCACCTCTCAATGAAGTGCTTAAGAAAAATGTTGGTTTCAAATGGGGAGAGAAACAAGAAGAAGCTTTCAATGCTCTTAAGCAAAAGCTAACTAATGCCCCCATACTTGCTTTGCCAAACTTTCAAAAATCTTTTGAAATTGAGTGTGATGCTTCAAATGTTGGGATTGGGGCTGTGTTGTTGCAAGAAGGCCATCCAATTGCTTATTTTAGTGAAAAGCTAAGTGGTCCTACCCTTAACTATTCAACTTATGATAAAGAGTTGTATGCCTGACCATGAGTCTCTCAAATATATCAAGGGACAAGGCAAGCTTAACAAAAGGCATGCCAAGTGGGTGGAATTTCTAGAGCAATTCCCTTATGTTATCAAACATAAAAGAGGAAAAGGTAACATTGTAGCCGATGCTCTTTCTCGGCGTCATGCTTTGATTTCTATGCTTGAAACAAAATTGATTGGTCTTGAATGTTTGAAAAACATGTATGAAAGTGATGAAACTTTTGGTGAAATTTTTAAAAATTGCGAAAAATTTTCAGAAAATGGTTTCTTTAGGTATGAAGGCTTTCTTTTCAAAGAAAACAAATTGTGTGTGCCTAAATGTTCTACAAGAAACTTGCTTGTTGGTGAAGCACATGAAGGAGGTTTAATGGGGCATTTTGGGGTCCAAAAGACTCTAAAAACATTACAAGAACATTTTTATTGGCCTCATTTGAAAAAGGATGTGCAGAAATTTTGTGAACATTGCATTGTTTGTAAAAAGGCAAAGTCAAAGGTAAAGCCTCATGGATTGTATACTCCATTGCCAATTCCAGAGTATCCTTGGATTGATTTATCCATGGATTTTGTTTTGGGGCTGCCAAACACAAGTAGTGGCAAAGATTCAATTTTTGTGGTTGTTGATAGGTTTTCTAAAATGGCTCATTTTATTCCATGTAAAAAGGTGAATGATGCTTCTCATGTGGCTGATTTGTTTTTCAAGGAGATTGTGAGACTCCATGGTTTGCCAAGGAGCATTGTTAGTGATAGGGACTCTAAGTTCCTAAACCATTTTTGGAGGACCTTGTGGGGCAAGTTAGGCACTAAATTGTTATTTTCAACCACTTGTCACCCACAAACCGATGGGCAAACGGAAGTTGTTAATAGGACGTTGGGAACATTGCTTAGGACAGTTTTAAGAAAGAACTTAAAGACTTGGGACGTTTGTTTACCCCATGTTGAGTTTGCTTACAATAGGGCTGTTCATAGCACTACTAATTGTTCTCCTTTTGAGGTTGTTTATGGTTTTAACCCACTAACTCCTCTTGATCTTTTGCCTATGCCTAATGTTTCAGTTTTTAAGCATAAAGAAGGTCAAGCAAAGGCGGACTATGTGAAGAAGCTTCATGAGAGAGTCAAAAATCAAATTGAGAGGAGAAATGAAAGCTATGCTAAACAAGCCAACAAAGGGAGAAAGAAGGTTATCTTCGAACCCGGAGATTGGGTTTGGGTGCACATGAGAAAGGAAAGGTTTCCGGAACAAAGGAAGTCAAAGCTTCAACCAAGGGGAGATGGTCCATTCCAAGTGCTTGAAAGAATCAATGACAATGCTTACAAAATTGAGCTGCCGGGTGAGTATAATGTTAGTTCCACCTTCAATGTGTCTGACTTATCTCTTTTCGATGCAGATGGAGAATCCGATTTGAGGACAAATCCTTCTCAAGAGGGAGAGAATGATGAGGACATGACCATGAGCAAAGGCAAGGATCCTCTTGAAGGACTTGGAGGACCTATGACAAGGGCTAGAGCAAGGAGAGCAAAGGAAGCTCTTCAACAAGTGTTGTCCATATTAATTGAATACAAGCCCAAGTTTCAAAGAGAAAAGACCAAGGTTGTGAATTGCATCATGGCCCAAATGGAGGAGAACTAAGGCGCCACTTTGCTTCAGTTTTTAAGTTTTTAATTTGTTTTAAATAATGGCCCAATCCTTTGTAAAGTTGGCTGACCAAATTATGTTTTGCGGTTAATCAACTAATGGGCTTTGGTTTGGTTTTATTTCAAGTTGTAATAAGGGCCCAATTGGTAACTTAGGCATCAGCCTTTGGGAGACCAAGAGGCGCATAGCTAGTGGCTGTTGGGTGACTTTTTGGTTGCCACAATTTCAGTTACAATCAGCCATCAAGTAGCTTTATTTCCTAGCTTAGTGGATCATTATCTAAGTGGAATAAATTTTCCGTTACGGAACCTTTGTAATTCTGATGGTAAAGCTTCTATATAAGCTGAACCATTCTTATTAATAAGACAAGTTAAGTTTGATTCAGAAATATTAGAGTTTATCTCTTTTATCTTAGTGAGAGTGATTCTCCTAAGTTCTTGAGTGATTCAAGAACTACTTGGCTGTATCAAAGGGCTTTCACATCCCTTTGTGTGTTGCCTTCCTTGGAAAGAGTGATTCTTTCCTTTCCCCATTCAATTCTTCACCAAAATTCCAAAAAAAACTCAAATCTGCCCAGAATTATCTCGTTATCATAACTCTCATTCTACTCAGCCTAATTGAGTGATTCTTGAGCCTAAATTGAATTTCAGAACGAGAACTTTCACCTCGTTTTGGAATCACCTCAATTGGAGTTCTATAACTCGAGATACCGTCATTTCTAAAATTCTGTCCAGCCACCACCAAACTAGCGTTTTTGCTTACTTTTTTTAACACCATGGACCAACACCTAATTTGCCCAGAAATTCATCACTAAATTTTCAAATTTTTCTACAAGGTTCTAACCCTAAAGATCCTAAGTCAGCCCTTGTGCAAATGGGGTTCATATCAGATATTCAAGGAGTTTCAGTGGCCTGAGACAAGTATCGCACGTGTTCCTTTAACAGAAAGCAAAAGTGGACCAAAAGAGACAAAAACTGGAACGTAGGTCCAAAGGTGCAAGAAGGGGAGAAGGTGGTGAGAAAGGCTTCCGTTGAGTCCATGGAGTGATATTCAAGGAGTTTCAGTGGCGTGAGACGAGTTTTGCACGTCTTCCTTTGCCGGTAAGCAAAAGGGACCAAAAGAGACCAAAACTGAAACTTGGGTCCAAAGGCGCCATAAAGTGCTAGAAGGGGAGAAGGTGGTGACAAAGGCTTTCTTTCAGTCCTAGGAGTGATATTCAATTAGTTTCAGTGGCTTGAGACGAGTTTCGCATGTCTTCCTTTGACGGAAAGCAAAAGGGGACCAAAAGAGACCAAAACTGAAACTTGGGTCCAAAGTCGCCAGAAAGTGCGAGAATGGGAGAAGGTCGTGAGAAAGGCTTCCTTTGAGTTCCATGGAGTGATATTCGAGGAGTTTCGGTGGCTTGAGACAAGTATCGCACGTGTTCCTTTGCCGGTAAGCAAAAGGACCAAAAGAGACCAAAACTGGAACTTGGGTCCAAAGGTGCCGAGAAAGTGAAAGGGGAGAAGGTGGTGAGAAAGGCTTCCTTTGAGTCCATGGAGTGATATTCAAGGAGTTTTAGTGGCTTGAGACGAGTTTCGCACGTCTTCCTTCACCGGTAAGCAAAAGGGGACCAAAAGAGACCAAAGCTGGAACTTGGGTCCAAAGGTGCCGAGAAAGTGCGAACGTGAGAAGGTGGTGTGAAATGCTTCCTTTGAGTCCTAGGAGTGATATTCAAGGAGTTTCAGCGGCCTAAGATGAGTTTTCCACGTCTTCCTTTGCCGGTAAGCAAAAGGGAACCAAAAGAGACCAAAACTAAAACTTGGGTCCAAAGCCGCCAGAAAGTGCCAGAAGGTGAGAAGGTGGTGAGAAACCCTTCCTCTGAGTTCTAGGAGTGATATTCAAGGAGTTTCAGTTGCTTGAGACGAGTTTCGCACGTCTTCCTTTGACGGTAAGCAAAAGGGAACCAAAAGAGACCAAAACTGAAACTTGGGTCCAAAGGCACCAGAAAGTGCCAGAAGGGGAGAAGGTGGTGAGAAAGCCTTCCTTCGAGTCCATGGAGTGATATTCAAGGAGTTTCAGTGGCCTGAGACAAGTTTCGCACGTCTTCCTTTCTCGGTAAGCAAAAGACACCAAAACTAACACTTGGGTCCAAAGTCGCAAGAAAGTGCCACAAGGGGAGAAGGTGGTGAGAAAGCCTTCGTTTGAGTCCATGTAGAGATATTCAAGGAGTTTCAGTGGCTTGAGACGAGTTTCGCACGTCTTCCTTTGCCGGTAAGCAAAAGGGAACCAAAAGAGACCAAAACTAGAACTTGGGTCCAAAGGCGCCAGAAAGTGCCAGAAGGGGAGAAGGTGGTGAGAAATCCTTCCTTTGAGTCCATGGAGTGATATTCAAGGAGTGTCAGTGGCCTGAGACGAGTTTCGCACGTCTTCCTTTCTCGGTAAGCAAAAGAGACCAAAAGAGACCAAAGCGGAACTTGGGTCCAAAAGTGCCAGAAAGTGATAGAAGGGGAGAAGGTGGTGTGAAATCCTTCCTTTGAGTTCTAGGAGTGATATTCAAGGAGTTTCAGTGGCTTGAGAAGAGTTTCGCACGTCTTCCTTTGACGGTAAGCAAAAGGGACCAAAAGAGACCAAAACTAGAACTTGGGTCCAAAGGCACCGAGAAAGTGCCGAGAAGGGGAGAAGGTGGTGAGAAATTCTTCCTTTGAGTTCTAGGAGTGATATTCAAGGAGTTTCGGTGGCTTGAGATGAGTTTCGCACGTCTTCCTTTGCAGGTAAGCAAAGGGAACCAAAAGAGACCAAAGCTGGAACTTGGGTCCAAAGGCACCGAGAAAGTGCCGGAACGTGAAAATGTGGTGAGAACGCCTTCCTTTGAGTTCTAGGAGTGATATTCAAGGAGTTTCAGTGGCTTGAGACGAGTTTCGCACGTCTTCCTTTGACGGTAAGCAAAAGGGAACCAAAAGAGACCAAAACTGGAACTTGGGTCCAAAGACACCAGAGAGTGCCAGAACATGAGAAGGTGGTGAGAAAGCCTTCCTTTGAGTCCTAGGCGTGATATTCAAGGAGTTTTAGTGGCCTGAGACGAGTTTTGCACGTCTTCCTTTGCCGGAAAGCGAAAGGGGACCAAAAGAGACCAATACTGAAACTTGGGTCCAAAGGTGCCGAAAGTGCCGAACGTGAGAAGGTGGTGTAAAAGCCTTCCTTTGAGTCCTAGGAGTGATATTCAAGGAGTTTTAGTGGCCTGAGACGAGTTTCGCACGTCTTCCTTTGCTAAAGCAAAAGGACCAAAAGAGACCAAAACTGGAACTTGGGTCCAAAGCCGCCAGAAAGTGCCAGAAGGGGAGAAGGTGGGGAGAAATCCTTCCTTTGAGTTCTAGGAGTGATATTCAAGGAGTTTCAGTGGCTTGAGATGATTTTCGCACGTCTTCCTTTGCCGGTAAGCAAAAGGGACCAAAAGAGACCAAAACTATAACTTGGGTCCAAAGGTGCCAGAAAGTGACAGAAGGGGAGAAGGTGGTGAGAAATCCTTCCTTTGAGTTCTAGCAGTGATATTCAAGGAGTTTCAGTTGCTTGAGACGAGTTTCGCACGTCTTCCTTTGCCAGTAAGCAAAAGGGACCAAA
Source organism: Abrus pulchellus subsp. cantoniensis (assembly GCA_024086825.1). Classification (NCBI taxonomy): domain Eukaryota; kingdom Viridiplantae; phylum Streptophyta; class Magnoliopsida; order Fabales; family Fabaceae; genus Abrus; species Abrus pulchellus. The sequence goes on along the minus strand of CM044057.1, from coordinate 765,774 downwards.
AGAGACCAAAACTGGAACTTGGGTCCAAAGCCGCCAGAAAGTGCCAGAAGGGGAGAAGGTGGTGAGAAATCCTTCCTTTGAGTTCTAGGAGTGATATTCAAGGAGTTTCAGTGGCTTGAGACGAGTTTCGCACGTCTTCCTTTGCCGGTAAGCAAAAAGGACCAAAAGAGACCAAAACTAGAACTCGGGTCCAAAGGTGCCAGAAAGTGTCAGAAGGGGAGAAGGTGGTGAGAAATTCTTCCTCTGAGTTCTAGGAGTGATATTCAAGGAGTTTCAGTGGCTTGAGACGAGTTTCGCACGTCTTCCTTTGCCGGTAAGCAAAAGGGAAACAAAAGAGACCAAAACTGGAACTTGGGTCCAAAGGCACCAGAAAGTGCAGAACGTGACAAGGTGGTGGGAACGCCTTCGTTTGTGTCTTCGGAGTGATATTCAAGGAGTTTCAGTGGCTTGAGACGAGTTTCGCACGTCGTCCTTTGCCGGTAAGCAAAAGGGAACCAAAAGAGACCAAAACTGGAACTTGGGTCCAAAGGAACCAGAAAGTGCCGGAACGTGAGAAGGTGGTGGGAAAGCCTTCCTTTCGAGTCCTAGTAGTGATATTCAAGGAGTTTTAGTGGCATTAGACGAGTTTTGCACGTCTTCCTTTGCCGGTAAGCAAAAGGGACCAAAAGAGACCAAAAGTGGAACTTGGGTCCAAAGGTGCCAGAAAGCGCTAGAACGTGGGAAAGTGGTGGGAAAGCCTTCCTTTGAGTCCTAGGAATGATATTCAAGGAGTTTTAGTGGCCTGAAAAGAGTTTCGCACGTCTTCCTTTGCCGGTAAGCAAAAAAAGGGACCAAAAGAGACCAAAACTGGAACTTGGGTCCAAAGGCACCAGAAAGTGCCAGAAGGGGAGAAGGTGGGGAGAAATCCTTCCTTTGAGTTCTAGGAGTGATATTCAAGGAGTTTCAGTGGCTTGAGACGAGTTTCACACGTCTTCCTTTGCCGGTAAGCAAAAGGGACCAAAAGAGACCAAAACTATAACTTGGGTCCAAAGGTGCCAGAAAGTGCCAGAAGGGGAGAAGGTGGTGAGAAATCCTTCCTTTGAGTTCTAGGAGTGATATTCAAGGAGTTTCAGTTGCTTGAGACGAGTTTCGCACGTCTTCCTTTGCCAGTAAGCAAAAGGGACCAAAAGAGACCAAAACTGGAACTTGGGTCCAAAGCCGCCAGAAAGTGCCAGAAGGGGAGAAGGTGGGGAGAAATCCTTCCTTTGAGTTCTAGGAGTGATATTCAAGGAGTTTCAGTGGCTTGAGACGAGTTTCGCACGTCTTCCTTTGCCGGTAAGCAAAAAGGACCAAAAGAGACCAAAACTAGAACTCGGGTCCAAAGGTGCCAGAAAGTGACAGAAGGGGAGAAGGTGGTGAGAAATTCTTCCTCTGAGTTCTAGGAGTGATATTCAAGGAGTTTCAGTGGCTTGAGACGAGTTTCGCACGTCTTCCTTTGCGGGATACAAAACAGACCAAAACTGGAACTTGGGTCCAAAGGCACCAGAAAGTGCCAGAACGTGAAAATGTGGTGGGAACGCCTTCGTTTGTGTCTTCGGAGTGATATTCAAGGAGTTTCAGTGGCTTGAGACGAGTTTCGCACGTCTTCCTTTGCCGGTAAGCAAAAGGGAACCAAAAGAGACCAAAACTGGAACTTGGGTCCAAAGGCACCAGAAAGTGCTAGAACGTGAGAAGGTGGTGAGAAAGCCTTCCTTTGAGTCCTAGGCGTGATATTCAAGGAGTTTTAGTGGCCTGAGACGAGTTTCGCACGTCTTCCTTTGCCAGTAAGCAAAAAGGGACCAAAAGAGACCAAAACTGAAACTTGGGTCCAAAGCCGCCGGAAAGTGCCAGAAGGGGAGAAGGTGGTGAGAAATCCTTCCTTTGAGTTCTAGGAGTGATATTCAAGGAGTTTCAGGGGCTTGAGACGAGTTTCGTACGTCTTCCTTTGCCTGTAAGCAAAAGGGAACCAAAAGAGACCAAAAGTGGAACTTGGGTCCAAAGGCACCAGAAAGTGCCAGAACGTGAGAAGGTGGTGGGAAAGCCTTCCTTTGAGTCCTAGGCGTGATATTCAAGGAGTTTTAGTGGCCTGAGACGAGTTTCGCACGTCTTCCTTTGCCGGTAAGCAAAAAAGGACCAAAAGAGACCAAAGCGGAACTTGGGTCCAAAGGCGCCAGAAAGTGCCAGAAGGGGAGAAGGTGGTGAGAAATCCTTCCTTTGAGTTCTAGGAGTGATATTCAAGGAGTTTTAGTGGCTTGAGACGAGTTTCGCACGTCTTCCTTTGCCGATAAGCAAAAGGGAACCAAAAGAGACCAAAGCGGAACTTGGGTCCAAAGGCACCGAAAGTGCCGAACGTGAGAAGGTGGTGGGAAAGCCTTCCTTTGAGTCCTAGGAGTGATATTCAAGGAGTTTTAGTGGCCTGAGACGAGTTTCGCACGTCTTCCTTTGCCGATAAGCAAAAGGGAACCAAAAGAGACCAAAGCTGGAACTTGGGTCCAAAGGCGCCAGAAAGTGCGAGAAGGGGAGAAGGTGGTGAGAAATCCTTCCTTTGAGTTCTAGGAGTGATATTCAAGGAGTTTTAGTAGCTTGAGACGAGTTTCGCACGTCTTCCTTTGCCGATAAGCAAAAGGGAACCAAAAGAGACCAAAACTGGAACTTGGGTCCAAAGGCACCAGAAAGTGCCACAAGGGGAGAAGGTGGTGAGAAATCCTTCCTTTGAGTTCTAGGAGTGACATTCAAGAAGTTTCAGTGGCTTGAGACGAATTTCGCACGTCTTCCTTTGCCGGTAAGCAAAAGGGAACCAAAAGAGACCAAAACTGGAACTTGGGTCCAAAGGCACCAGAAAGTGCCAGAACGTGAGAATGTGGTGGGAAAGCCTTCCTTTGTGTCTTTGGAGTGATATTCAAAGAGTTTCAGTGGCTTGAGACAAGTTTCGCACGTCTTCCTTTGCCGGTAAGCAAAAGGGAACCAAAAGAGACCAAAATTGAAACTTGGGTCCAAAGGCACCAGAAAGTGCCAGAACGTGAGAAGGTGGTGGGAAAGCCTTCCTTCGAGTCCTAGGCGTGATATTCAAGGGGGTTTAGTGGCCTGAGACGAGTTTCGCAAGTTTCCCTTTGCCAGTAAGCAAAAAGGGACCAAAAGAGACCAAAACTGGAACTTGGGTCCAAAGCCGCCAGAAAGTGCCAGAAGGGGAGAAGGTGGGGAGAAATCCTTCCTTTGAGTTCTAGGAGTGATATTCAAGGAGTTTCAGTGGCTTGAGATGATTTTCGCACGTCTTCCTTTGCCGGTAAGCAAAAGGGACCAAAAGAGACCAAAACTATAACTTGGGTCCAAAGGTGCCAGAAAGTGCCAGAACGTGAGAAGGTGGTGGGAAAGCCTTCCTTCGAGTCCTAGGCGTGATATTCAAGGAGTTTTAGTGGCCTGAGACGAGTTTTGCAAGTCTCCCTTTGCCAGTAAGCAAAAAGGGAACCAAAAGAGACAAAAATTGGAACTTGGGTCCAAAGCCGCCTGAAAGTGCCAGAAGGGGAGAAGGTGGTGAGAAATCCTTCCTTTGAGTTCTAGCAGTGATATTCAAGGAGTTTCAGTTGCTTGAGACGAGTTTCGCACGTCTTCCTTTGCCAGTAAGCAAAAGGGACCAAAAGAGACCAAAACTGGAACTTGGGTCCAAAGCCGCCAGAAAGTGCCAGAAGGGGAGAAGGTGGGGAGAAATCCTTCCTTTGAGTTCTAGGAGTGATATTCAAGGAGTTTCAGTGGCTTGAGACGAGTTTCGCACGTCTTCCTTTGCCGGTAAGCAAAAAGGACCAAAAGAGACCACAACTAGAACTCGGGTCCAAAGGTGCCAGACAGTTACAGAAGGGGAGAAGGTGGTGAGAAATTCTTCCTCTGAGTTCTAGGAGTGATATTCAAGGAGTTTCAGTGGCTTGAGACGAGTTTCGCACGTCTTCCTTTGCCGGTAAGCAAAAGGGAAACAAAAGAGACCAAAACTGGAACTTGGGTCCAAAGGCACCAGAAAGTGCAGAACGTGAAAATGTGGTGGGAACGCCTTCGTTTGTGTCTTCGGAGTGATATTCAAGGAGTTTTAGTGGCTTGAGACGAGTTTTGCACGTCTTCCTTTGCCGGTAAGCAAAAGGGAACCAAAAGAGACCAAAACTGGAACTTGGGTCCAAAGGCACCAGAAAGTGCCAGAAGGGGAGAAGGTGGTGAGAAATCCTTCCTTTGAGTTCTAGGAGTGATATTCAAGGAGTTTTAGTGGCTTGAGACGAGTTTTGCACGTCTTCCTTTGCCGGTAAGCAAAAGGGAACCAAAAGAGACCAAAACTGGAACTTGGGTCCAAAGGCACCAGCAAGTGCCAGAACGTGAGAAGGTGGTGGGAAAGCCTTCCTTCGAGTCCTAGGCGTGATATTCAAGGACTTTTAGTGGCCTGAGACGAGTTTTGCAAGTCTCCCTTTGCCGGTAAGCAAAAAGGGACCAAAAGAGACCAAAACTGGAACTTGGGTCCAAAGCCGCCTGAAAGTGCCAGAAGGGGAGAAGGTGGTGAGAAATCCTTCCTTTGAGTTCTAAGAGTGATATTCAAGGAGTTTCAGTGGCTTGAGACGAGTTTCAGACGTCTTCTTTTGCCGGTAAGCAAAAGGGAACCAAAAGAGACCAAAACTGGAACTTGGGTCCAAAGCCGCCAGAAAGTGCCAGAAGGGGAGAAGGTGGTGAGAAATCCTTCCTTTGATTCTAGGAGTGATATTCAAGGAGTTTCAGTGGCTTGAGACGAGTTTCGCACGTCTTCCTTTGCCAGTAAGCAAAAGGGAACCAAAAGAGACCAAAACTGGAACTTGGGTCCAAAGCGCCAGAAAGTGCCAGAAGGGGAGAAAGTGGGGAGAAATACTTCCTTTGAGTTCTAGGAGTGATATTCAAGGAGTTTTGCTGGCCTGAGACGAGTTTTGCACGTCTTCCTTTGCCAGTAAGCAAAACGGAACCAAAAGAGACCAAAACTAGAACTTGGGTCCAAAGGTGCCAGAAAGTGACAGAAGGGGAGAAGGTGGTGAGAAATTCTTCCTCTGAGTTCTAGGAGTGATATTCAAGGAGTTTCAGTGGCTTGAGACGAGTTTCGCACGTCTTCCTTTGCCGGTAAGCAAAAGGGAACAAAAGAGACCAAAACTGGAACTTGGGTCCAAAGGCTCCAGAAAGTGCCAGAACGTGAGAAGGTGGTGGGAAAGCCTTCCTTTGAGTCCTAGGAGTGATATTCAAGGAGTTTTAGTGGCTTGAGACGAGTTTCGCACGTCTTCCTTTGCCGGTAAGCAAAAGGGAACCAAAAGAGACCAAAACTGGTACTTGGGTCCAAAGGCACCAGAAAGTGCCAGAACGTGAGAAGGTGGTGGGAAAGCCTTCCTTGGAGTCCTAGGCGTGATATTCAAGGAGTTTTAGTGGGCTAAGATGAGTTTTACAAGTCTCCCTTTGCCAGTAAGCAAAAAGGGACCAAAACTGGAACTTGGGTCCAAAGCCGCCTGAAAGTGCCAGAAGGGGAGAAGGTGGTGAGAAATCCTTCCTTTGAGTTCTAGGAGTGATATTCAAGGAGTTTCAGGGGCTTGAGACGAGTTTTGCACGTCTTCCTTTGCCGGTAAGCAAAAGGGAACCAAAAGAGACCAAAACTGGTACTTGGGTCCAAAGGCAGCAGAAAGTGCCAGAACGTGAGAAGGTGGTGGGAAAGCCTTCCTTTGAGTCCTAGGCGTGATATTCAAGGAGGTTTAGTGGCCTGAGACGAGTTTCGCAAGTCTCCCTTTGCCAGTAAGCAAAAAAGGACCAAAAGAGACCAAAACTGGTACTTGGGTCCAAAGCCGCCAGAAAGTGCGAGAAGGGGAGAAGGTGGTGAGAAATCCTTCCTTTGAGTTCTAGGAGTGATATTCAAGGAGTTTTAGTAGCTTGAGACGAGTTTCGCACGTCTTCCTTTGCCGATAAGCAAAAGGGAACCAAAAGAGACCAAAACTGGTACTTGGGTCCAAAGGCAGCAGAAAGTGCCAGAACGTGAGAAGGTGGTGGGAAAGCCTTCCTTTGAGTCCTAGGAGTGATATTCAAGGAGTTTTAGTGGCCTGAGACGAGTTTCGCAAGTCTCCCTTTGCCAGTAAGCAAAAAGGGACCAAAAGAGACCAAAACTGGTACTTGGGTCCAAAGCCGCCAGAAAGTGCGAGAAGGGGAGAAGGTGGTGAGAAATCCTTCCTTTGAGTTCTAGGAGTGATATTCAAGGAGTTTTAGTAGCTTGAGACGAGTTTCGCACGTCTTCCTTTGCCGATAAGCAAAAGGGAACCAAAAGAGACCAAAACTGGAACTTGGGTCCAAAGGCACCAGAAAGTGCCAGAAGGGGAGAAGGTGGTGAGAAATCCTTCCTTTGAGTTCTAGGAGTGATATTCAAGGAGTTTCAGTGGCTTGAGACGAGTTTCGCACGTCTTCCTTTGCCGGTAAGCAAAAGGGAACCAAAAGAGACCAAAACTGGAACTTGGGTCCAAAGGCACCAGAAAGTGCCAGAACGTGAGAATGTGGTGGGAAAGCCTTCCTTTGTGTCTTCGGAGTGATATTCAAAGAGTTTCAGTGGCTTGAGACAAGTTTCGAACGTCTTCCTTTGCCGGTAAGTAAAAGGGAACCAAAAGAGACCAAAATTGAAACTTGGGTCCAAAGGCACCAGAAAGTGCCAGAACGTGAGAAGGTGGTGGGAAAGCCTTCCTTCGAGTCCTAGGCGTGATATTCAAGGGGGTTTAGTGGCCTGAGACGAGTTTCGCAAGTCTCCCTTTGCCAGTAAGCAAAAAGGGACCAAAAGAGACAAAAACTGGAACTTGGGTCCAAAGCCGCCAGAAAGTGCCAGAAGGGGAGAAGGTGGGGAGAAATCCTTCCTTTGAGTTCTAGGAGTGATATTCAAGGAGTTTCAGTGGCTTGAGATGATTTTCGCACGTCTTCCTTTGCCGGTAAGCAAAAGGGACCAAAAGAGACCAAAACTATAACTTGGGTCCAAAGGTGCCAGAAAGTGCCAGAACGTGAGAAGGTGGTGGGAAAGCCTTCCTTCGAGTCCTAGGCGTGATATTCAAGGAGTTTTAGTGGCCTGAGACGAGTTTTGCAAGTCTCCCTTTGCCAGTAAGCAAAAAGGGACCAAAACTAGAACTTGGGTCCAAAGCCGCCTGAAAGTGCCAGAAGGGGAGAAGGTGGTGAGAAATCCTTCCTTTGAGTTCTAGGAGTGATTCCAAGGAGTTTCAGTGGCTTGAGACGAGTTTCGCACGTCTTCCTTTGCTGGTAAGCAAAAGGGACCAAAAGAGACCAAAACTGGAACTTGGGTCCAAAGACACCAGAAAGTGCAGAACGTGAAAATATGGTGGGAACGCCTTCGTTTGTGTCTTCGGAGTGATATTCAAGGAGTTTCAGTGGCTTGAGACGAGTTTCGCACGTTGTCCTTTGCCGGTAAGCAAAAGGGAACCAAAAGAGACCAAAACTGGAACTTGGGTCCAAAGGCACCAGAAAGTGCCAGAAGGGGAGAAGGTGGTGAGAAATCCTTCCTTTGAGTTCTAGGAGTGATATTCAAGGAGTTTCAGTGGCTTGAGACGAGTTTCGCACGTCTTCCTTTGCCGGTAAGCAAAAGGGAACCAAAAGAGACCAAAACTGGTACTTGGGTCCAAAGGCACCAGAAAGTGCCAGAACGTGAGAAGGTGGTGGGAAAGCCTTCCTTCGAGTCCTAGGCGTGATATTCAAGGAGTTTTAGTGGCCTGAGACGAGTTTTGCAAGTCTCCCTTTGCCAGTAAGCAAAAAGGGACCAAAAGAGACCAAAACTGGAACTTGGGACCAAAGGCACCAGAAAGTGACAGAAGGGGAGAAGGTGGTGAGAAATCCTTCCTTTGAGTTCTAGGAGTGATATTCAAGGAGTTTTAGTGGCTTGAGACGATTTTCGCACGTCTTCCTTTGCCGGTAAGCAAAAGGGAACCAAAAGAGACCAAAACTAGAACTTGGGTCCAAATGTGCCAGAAAGTGACAGAAGGGGAGAAGGTGGTGAGAAATCCTTCCTTTGAGTTCTAGGAGTGATATTCAAGGAGTTTTAGTGGCTTGAGACGAGTTTCGCACGTCTTCCTTTGCCGGTAAGCAAAAGGGAACCAAAAGAGACCAAAACTGGAACTTGGGTCCAAAGGCCCCAGAAAGTGCCAGAAGGGGAGAAGGTGGTGAGAAATCCTTCCTTTGAGTTCTAGGAGTGATATTCAAGGAGTTTTAGTGGCTTGAGACGAGTTTCGCACGTCTTCCTTTGCCGGTAAGCAAAAAGGAACCAAAAGAGACCAAAACTAGAACTTGGGTCCAAAGGTGCCAGACGATACAGAAGGGGAGAAGGTGGTGAGAAAGCCTTCCTTTGAGTTCTAGGAGTGATATTCAAGGAGTTTTAGTGGCTTGAGACGAGTTTCGCACGTCTTCCTTTGCCGGTAAGCAAAAGGGAACCAAAAGAGACCAAAACTGGAACTTGGGTCCAAAGGCACCAGAAAGTGCCAGAAGGGGAGAAGGTGGTGAGAAAGCCTTCCTTTGAGTCCGAGGAGTGATATTCAAGGAGTTTTAGTGGCTTGAGACGAGTTTCGCACGTCTTCCTTTGCCGGTAAGCAAAAGGGAACCAAAAGAGACCAAAACTGGAACTTGGGTCCAAAGGCACCAGCAAGTGCCAGAACGTGAGAAGGTGGTGGGAAAGCCTTCCTTCGAGTCCTAGGCGTGATATTCAAGGAGTTTTAGTGGCCTGAGACGAGTTTTGCAAGTCTCCCTTTGCCAGTAAGCAAAAAGGGACCAAAAGAGACCACAAAAGGACCTTGGGTCCAAAGGCACCAGAAAGTGCCAGAAGGTGAGAAGGTGGTGAGAAATCCTTCCTTTGAGTTCTAGGAGTGATATTCAAGGAGTTTCAGTGGCTTGAGACGAGTTTCGCACGTCTTCCTTTGCTGGTAAGCAAAAGGGAACCAAAAGAGACCAAAACTGGAACTTGGGTCCAAAGGCACCAGAAAGTGCCAGAACGTGAGAAGGTGGTGGGAAAGCCTTCCTTTGAGTCCTAGGCGTGATATTCAAGGAGTTTTAGTGGCTTGAGACGAGTTTCGCACGTCTTCCTTTGCCGGTAAGCAAAAGGGAACCAAAAGAGACCAAAACTGGAACTTGGGTCCAAAGGCACCAGAAAGTGCCAGAAGGGGAGAAGGTGGTGAGAAATCCTTCCTTTGAGTTCTAGGAGTGATATTCAAGGAGTTTTAGTGGCTTGAGACGAGTTTCGCACGTCTTCCTTTGCCGGTAAGCAAAAGGGAACCAAAAGAGACCAAAACTGGAACTTGGGTCCAAAGGCACCATGAAGTGCCAGAAGGTGAGAAGGTGGTGAGAAAGCCTTCCTTTGAGTCCTAGGCGTGATATTCAAGGAGTTTTAGTGGCCTGAGACGAGTTTCGCAAGTCTTCCTTTGCCGGTAAGCAAAAGGGAACCAAAAGAGACCAAAACCGGAACTTGGGTCCAAAGGCGCTGAAAGTGCCGTAAGGGGAGAAGGTGGTGAGAAATCCTTCCTTTGAGTTCTAGGAGTGATATTCAAGGAGTTTTAGTGGCTTGAGACGAGTTTCGCACGTCTTCCTTTGCCGGTAAGCAAAAGGGAACCAAAAGAGACCAAAACTAGAACTTGGGTCCAAAGGTGCCAGAAAGTGACAGAGGGGGAGAAGGTGGTGAGAAATCCTTCCTTTGAGTTCTAGGAGTGATATTCAAGGAGTTTTAGTGGCTTGAGACGAGTTTCGCACGTCTTCCTTTGCCGGTAAGCAAAAGGGAACCAAAAGAGACCAAAACTGGAACTTGGGTCCAAAGGCACCAGAAAGTGCCAGAAGGGGAGAAGGTGGTGAGAAATCCTTCCTTTGAGTTCTAGGAGTGATATTCAAGGAGTTTTAGTGGCTTGAGACGAGTTTCGCACGTCTTCCTTTGCCGGTAAGCAAAAGGGAACCAAAAGAGACCAAAACGGGAACTTGGGTCCAAAGGCACCGAAAGTGCCAAAACGTGAGAAGGTGGTGGGAAAGCCTTCCTTCGAGTCCTAGGCGTGATATTCAAGGAGTTTTAGTGGCCTGAGACGAGTTTCGCACGTCTTCCTTTGCTGCTAAGCAAAAAGGGACCAAAAGTGACCAAAATCGAAACCTGGGGCCAAAGGCACCAGAAAGTGCCAGAAGGTGAGAAGGTGGTGAGAAACCTTTCCTTTGAGTCCTAGGAGTGATATTCAAGGAGTTTTAGTGGCCTGAGACGAGTTTCGCACGTGCTCTTTTGCTGGTAAGCAAAAGGGGACCAAAAGTGACCAAAACCGTAACTTGGGTGGAATGGCTCCACAAAGTGCCAGAAGGGAGAAGGTGGTGAGAAAGCCTTCCTTTGAGTCCTAGGAGTGATATTCAAGGAGTTTTAGTGGCCTGAGACGAGTTTCGCACGTCTTCCTTTGCCGGTAAGCAAAAGGGAACCAAAAGAGACCAAAACTGGAACTTGGGTCCAAAGGCACCAGAATGGGAGAAGGTGGTGAGAAATCCTTCCTTTGAGTTCTAGGAGTGATATTCAAGGAGTTTTAGTGGCTTGAGACGAGTTTCGCACGTCTTCCTTTGCCGGTAAGCAAAAGGGAACCAAAAGAGACCAAAACGGAACTTGGGTCGAAAGGCACCGAAAGTGCCGTAACGTGAGAAGGTGGTGGGAAAGCCTTCCTTCGAGTCCTAGGCGTGATATTCAAGGAGTTTTAGTGGCTTGAGACGAGTTTCGCACGTCTTCCTTTGCCGGTAAGCAAAAGGGAACCAAAAGAGACCAAAACTGGAACTTGGGTCCAAAGGCTCTAGAAAGTGCCAGAAGGGGAGAAGGTGGTGAGAAAGCCTTCCTTTGAGTCCTAGGCGTGATATTCAAGGAGTTTTAGTGGCCTGAGACGAGTTTCGCACGTCTTCTTTTGCCGGTAAGCAAAAGGGAACCAAAAGAGACCAAAACTGGAACTTGGGTCCAAAGGCCCCAGAAAGTGCCAGAAGGGGAGAAGGTGGTGAGAAAGCCTTCCTTTGAGTCCGAGGAGTGATATTCAATGAGTTTTAATGGCTTAAGACGAGTTTCTCACGTCTTCCTTTGCTTTTAAGAAAAAGGGACCAAAAGAGACCAAAACTAGAACTTGGGTCCAAAGGCACCGAAAGTGCCGTAACGGGAGAAGGTGGTGAGAAATCCTTCCTTTGAGTCCTAGGAGTGATATTCAAGGAGTTTTAGTGGCTTGAGACGAGTTTCGCACGTCTTCCTTTGCCGGTAAGCAAAAGGGAACCAAAAGAGACCAAAACTGGAACTTGGGTCCAAAGGCGAAAGTCCACAACGTGAGAAGGTGGTGGGAAAGCCTTCCTTTGAGTCCTAGGCGTGATATTCAAGGAGTTTTAGTGGCCTGAGACGAGTTTCGCAAGTCTTCCTTTGCCGGTAAGCAAAAGGAACCAAAAGAGACCAAAACTGGAACTTGGGTCCAAAGGCACTAGAAAGTGCCCGAAGGGGAGAAGGTGGTGAGAAATCCTTCCTTTGAGTTCTAGGAGTGATATTCAAGGAGTTTTAGTGGCTTAAGACGAGTTTCGCACGTCTTCCTTTGCCGATAAGCAAAAGGGAACCAAAAGTGACCAAAACTGGAACTTGGGTCCAAAGGCACCAGAAAGTGCCAGAACGTGAGAAGGTGGTGAGAAAGCCTTCCTTTGAGTCCTAGGCGTGATATTCAAGGAGTTTTAGTGGCCTGAGACGAGTTTCGCACGTCTTCCTTTGCCGGTAAGCAAAAGGGAACCAAAAGTGACCAAAACTGGAACTTGGGTCCAAAGCACCAGAAAGTGCCAGAAGGGGAGAAGGTGGTGAGAAAGCCTTCCTTTGAGTCCTAGGAGTGATATTCAAGGAGTTTTAGTGGCTTGAGACGAGTTTCGCACGTCTTCCTTTGCCGGTAAGCAAAAGGGAACCAAAAGAGACCAAAACTGGAACTTGGGTCCAAAGGCACCAGAAAGTGCAGAACTTGAAAAGGTGGTGGGAAAGCCTTCCTTTGAGTCCTAGGAGTGATATTCAAGGAGTTTTAGTGGCCTGAGACGAGTTTCGCACGTCTTCCTTTGCCGGTAAGCAAAAGGGAACCAAAAGAGACCAAAACGGGAACTTGGGTCCAAAGGCACCAGAAAGTGCCAGAAGGGGAGAAGGTGGTGAGAAATCCTTCCTTTGAGTCCTAGGAGTGATATTCAAGGAGTTTTAGTGGCCTGAGACGAGTTTCGCACGTCTTCCTTTGCCGGTAAGCAAAAGGGAACCAAAAGAGACCAAAACTGGAACTTGGGTCCAAAGGCACCGGAAAGTGCCGTAAACGTGAGAAGGTGGTGGGAAAGCCTTCCTTTGAGTCCTAGGCGTGATATTCAAGGAGTTTTAGTGGCCTGAGACGAGTTTCGCACGTCTTCCTTTGCCGGTAAGCAAAAGGGAACCAAAAGAGACCAAAACTGGAACTTGGGTCCAAAGGCACCAGAAAGTGCCAGAAGGGGAGAAGGTGGTGAGAAAGCCTTCCTTTGAGTCCTAGGAGTGATATTCAAGGAGTTTTAGTGGCTTGAGACGAGTTTTGCACGTCTTCCTTTGCCGGTAAGCAAAAGGGAACCAAAAGAGACCAAAACTGGAACTTGGGTCCAAATGTGCCAGAAAGTGACAGAACGTGAGAAGGTGGTGAGAAATCCTTCCTTTGAGTCCTAGGCGTGATATTCAAGGAGTTTTAGTGGCCTGAGACGAGTTTCGCACGTCTTCCTTTGCCGGTAAGCAAAAGGGAACCAAAAGAGACCAAAACTGGAACTTGGGTCCAAAGGCACCAGAAAGTGCCAGAAGGGGAGAAGGTGGTGAGAAAGCCTTCCTTTGAGTCCGAGGAGTGATATTCAAGGAGTTTTAGTGGCTTAAGACGAGTTTCGCACGTCTTCCTTTGCCGGTAAGCAAAAGGGAACCAAAAGAGACCAAAACTGGAACTTGGGTCCAAAGGCACCAGAAAGTGCCAGAAGGGGAGAAGGTGGTGAGAAAGCCTTCCTTTGAGTCCGAGGAGTGATATTCAAGGAGTTTTAGTGGCTTAAGACGAGTTTTGCATGTCTTCCTTTGCCGGTAAGCAAAAGGGAACCAAAAGAGACCAAAACTGGAACTTGGGTCCAAAGGCACCAGAAAGTGCCGTAACGTGAGAAGGTGGTGAGAAAGCCTTCCTTTGAGTCCTAGGAGTGATATTCAAGGAGTTTTAGTGGCTTGAGACGAAGTTTCGCACGTCTTCCTTTGCCGGTAAGCAAAAGGGAACCAAAAGAGACCAAAACCGGAACTTGGGTCCAAAGGCACCAGAAAGTGCCAGAACGTGAGAAGGTGGTGGGAAAGCCTTCCTTTGAGTCCTAGGCGTGATATTCAAGGAGTTTTAGTGGCCTGAGACGACTTTCGCACGTCTTCCTTTGCCGGTAAGCAAAAGGGAACCAAAAGAGACCAAACCGGAAACTTGGGTCCAAAGGCACCAGAAAGTGCCAGAACGTGAGAAGGTTATGGGAAAGCCTTCCTTTGAGTCCTAGGCGTGATATTCAAGGAGTTTTAGTGGCTCGAGACGAGTTTCGCACGTCTTCCTTTGCCGCAAGCAAAAGGGAACCAAAAGAGACCAAAACTGGAACTTGGGTCCAAAGGCACGAGAAAGTGCCGTAACGTGAGAAGGTGGTGGGAAAGCCTTCCTTTGAGTCCTAGGAGTGATATTCAAGGAGTTTTAGTGGCTTGAGACGAGTTTCGCACGTCTTCCTTTGCCGGTAAGCAAAAGGGAACCAAAAGAGACCAAAACTGGAACTTGGGTCCAAAGGCACCAGAAAGTGCCAGAACGTGAGAAGGTGGTGAGAAAGCCTTCCTTTGAGTCCTAGGCGTGATATTCAAGGAGTTTTGGTGGCTTGAGACGAGTTTCGCACGTCTTCCTTTGCCGAAGCAAAAGGGAACCAAAAGAGACCAAAACTGGAACTTGGGTCCAAAGGCACCAGAAAGTGTCAGTACGGGAGAAGGTGGTGAGAAATCCTTCCGTTGAGTCCAAGGCATGATATTCAATGAGTTTTAGTGGCCTGAGACGAGTTTCGCACGTCTTCCTTTGCCGGTAAGCAAAAGGGAACCAAAAGAGACCAAAACGGGAACTTGGGTCCAAAGGCACCGTAAAGTGCCGTAACGTGAGAAGGTGGTGGGAAAGCCTTCCTTCGAGTCCTAGGCGTGATATTCAAGGAGTTTTAGTGGCCCGAGACGAGTTTCGCACGTCTTCCCTTTGCCTAAGCAAAAGGGAACCAAAAGAGACCAAAACTGAACTTGGGTCCAAAGGCACCGTAAAGTGCCGTAACGTGAGAAGGTGGTGAGAAAGCCTACCTTTGAGTCCTAGGCGTGATATTCAAGGAGTTTTAGTGGCCTGAGACGAGTTTCGCACGTCTTCCTTTGCCGGTAAGCAAAAGGGAACCAAAAGAGACCAAAACTAGAACTTGGGTCCAAAGGCACCGTAAAGTGCCGTAACGGGAGAAGGTGGTGAGAAATCCTTCCTTTGAGTCCTAGGCGTGATATTCAAGGAGTTTTAGTGGCTTGAGACGAGTTTCGCACGTCTTCCTTTGCTAGTAAGCAAAAGGGAACCAAAAGAGACCAAAACTGGAACTTGGGTCCAAAGGCACCAGAAAGTGCCAGAACGTGAGAAGGTGGTGGGAAAGCCTTCCTTTGAGTCCTAGGAGTGATATTCAAGGAGTTTTAGTGGCTTGAGACGAGTTTGGCACGTCTTCCTTTGCCGGTAAGCAAAAGGGAACCAAAAGAGACCAAATCGGAACTTGGGTCCAAAGGCACTGAAAGTGCCGTAACGTGAGAAGGTGGTGGGAAAGCCTTCCTTCGAGTCCTAGGCGTGATATTCAAGGAGTTTTAGTGGCCCGAGACGAGTTTCGCACGTCTTCCTTTGCCGGTAAGCAAAAGGGAACCAAAAGAGACCAAAATCGGAACTTGGGTCCAAAGGCACCAGAAAGTGCCGTAACGTGAGAAGGTGGTGAGAAAGCCTTCCTTTGAGTCCTAGGAGTGAAATTCAAGGAGTTTTAGTGGCTTGAGACGAGTTTCGCACGTCTTCCTTTGCGTAAGCAAAAGGGAACCAAAAGAGACCAAAATCGGAACTTGGGTCCAAAGGCACCGTAAAGTGCCGTAAGGGGAGAAGGTGGTCAGAAAGCCTTCCTTTGAGTCCGAGGAGTGATATTCAAGGAGTTTTAGTGGCTTAAGACGAGTTTCGCACGTCTTCCTTTGTCGGTAAGCAAAAGGGAACCAAAAGAGACCAAAACTGGAACTTGGGTCCAAAGGCACCAGAAACTGCCATAACGTGAGAAGGTGGTGGGAAAGCCTTCCTTTGAGTCCTAGGCGTGATATTCAAGGAGTTTTAGTGGCCTGAGACGAGTTTCGCACGTCTTCCTTTGCCGGTAAGCAAAAGGGAACCAAAAGAGACCAAAACTAGAACTTGGGTCCAAAGGCACCAGAAAGTGCCAGAACGTGAGAAGGTGGTGGGAAAGCCTTCCTTCGAGTCCTAGGACTGATATTCAAGGATTTTCAGTGGCTTGAGACGAGTTTCGCACGTCTTCCTTTGCCGGTAAGCAAAAGGGAACCAAAAGAGACCAAAACTGGAACTTGGGTCCAAAGGCACCAGAAAGTGCCGTAACGTGAGAAGGTGGTGGGAAAGCCTTCCTTTGAGTCCTAGGCGTGATATTCAAGGTGTTTTAGTGGCCAGAGACGAGTTTCGCACGTCTTCCTTTGCCGGCAAGCAAAAGGGAACCAAAAGAGACCAAAACTGGAACTTGGGTCCAAAGGCACCAGAAAGTCCCAGAACGTGAGAAGGTGGTGAGAAAGCCTTCCTTTGAGTCCTAGGAGTGATATTCAAGGAGTTTTAGTGGCTTGAGACGAGTTTCGCACGTCTTCCTTTGCCGGTAAGCAAAAGGGACCCAAAAGAGACCAAAACTAGAACTTGGGTCCAAAGGTGCCAGAAAGTGCCAGAACGTGAGAAGGTGGTGGGAAAGCCTTCCTTTGAGTCCTAGGCGTGATATTCAAGGAGTTTTAGTGGCCTGAGACGAGTTTCGCACGTCTTCCTTTGCCGGTAAGCAAAAGGGAACCAAAAGAGACCAAAACTGGAACTTGGGTCCAAAGGCACCGTAAAGTGCCGTAACGTGAGAAGGTGGTGTGAAAGCCTTCCTTTGAGTCCTAGGAGTGATATTCAAGGAGTTTTAGTGGCTTGAGACGAGTTTCGCACGTCTTCCTTTGCCGGTAAGCAAAAGGGAACCAAAAGAGACCAAAACTGGAACTTGGGTCCAAAGGCACCACAAAGTGCCAGAACGTGAGAAGGTGGTGGGAAAGCCTTCCTTTGAGTCCTAGGCGTGATATTCAAGGAGTTTTAGTGGCCTGACACGAGTTTCGCACGTCTTCCTTTGCCAAAGCAAAAAGGGACCAAAAGAGACCAAAACTGGAACTTGGGTCCAAAGGCGCCAGAAAGTCCCAGAAGGGGAGAAGGTGGTGGGAAAGCCTTCCTTTGAGTCCTAGGAGTGATATTGAAGGAGTTTTAGTGGCCTGAAAAGTGTTTCGCACGTCTTCCTTTGCCGGTAAGCAAAAGGGACCAAAAGAGACCAAAACTGGAACTTGGGTCCAAAGGCACCAGAAAGTACCAGAACGTGAGAAAGTGGTGGGAAAGCCTTCCTTTGAGTCCTAGGCGTCATATTCAAGGAGTTTTAGTGGCTTGAGACGAGTTTCGCACGTCTTTCTTTGCTAGTAAGCAAAAGGGAACCAAAAGAGACCAAACCTGGAACTTGGGTCCAAAAGCGCCAGAAAGTGCCGTAACGTGAGAAGGTGGTGAGAAAGCCTTCCTTTGAGTCCTAGGAGTGATATTCAAGGAGTTTTAGTGGCTTGAGACGAGTTTCGCACGTCTTCCTTTGCCGGTAAGCAAAAGGGAACCAAAAGAGACCAAAACCGGAACTTGGGTCCAAAGGCACCAGAAAGTGCCAGAACATGAGAGGGTGGTGGGAAAGCCTTCCTTTGAGTCCTAGGCGTGATATTCAAGGAGTTTTAGTGGCTCGAGACGAGTTTCGCACGTCTTCCTTTGCCGCAAGCAAAAGGGAACCAAAAGAGACCAAAACCGGAACTTGGGTCCAAAGGCACCAGAAAGTGCCAGAACGTGAGAAGGTGGTGGGAAAGCCTTCCTTTGAGTCCTAGGCGTGATATTCAAGGAGTTTTAGTGGCTTGAGAAGAGTTTTGCACTTCTTCCTTTGCCGGTAAGCAAAAGGGAACCAAAAGAGACCAAAACTGGAACTTGGGTCCAAAGACACCGTAAAGTGCCGTAACGTGAGAAGGTGGTGAGAAAGCCTTCCTTTGAGTCCTAGGAGTGATATTAAAGGAGTTTTAGTGGCTTGAGACGAGTTTCGCACGTCTTCCTTTGCCGGTAAGGAAAAGGGAACCAAAAGAGACCAAAACTGAACTTGGGTCCAAAGGCACCGTAAAGTGCCGTAACGTGAGAAGGTGGTGAGAAAGCCTTCCTTTGAGTCCTAGGAGTGATATTAAAGGAGTTTAAGTGGCTTGAGACGAGTTTCGCACGTCTTCCTTTGCCGGTAAGCAAAAGGGAACCAAAAGAGACCAAAACCGGAACTTGGGTCCAAAGGCACCGTAAAGTGCCGTAACGTGAGAAGGTGGTGGGAAAGTCTTCCTTTGAGTCCTAGGCGTGATATTCAAGGAGTTTTAGTGGCTCGAGACGAGTTTCGCAAGTCTCCTTTTGCCAGTAAGCAAAAGGGGACCAAAAGAGACCAAAACTGGAACTTGGGTCCAAAGGCACCAGAAAGTGCCAGAAGGGGAGAAGGTGGTGAGAAAGCCTTCCTTCGAGTCCGAGGAGTGATATTCAAGGAGTTTCAGTGGCCTGAGACGAGTTTCGCACGTCTTCCTTTGCCGGTAAGCAAAAGGGAACCAAAAGAGACCAAAACCGGAACTTGGGTCCAAAGGCACCGTAAAGTGCCGTAACGTGAGAAGGTGGTGAGAAAGCCTTCCTTTGAGTCCTAGGAGTGATATTCAAGGAGTTTTAGTGGCCTGAGACGAGTTTCGCACGTCTTCCTTTGCCGGTAAGCAAAAGGGAACCAAAAGAGACCAAAACTGGAACTTGGGTCCAAAGGCACCAGAAAGTGCCAGAACGTGAGAAGGTGGTGGGAAAGCCTTCCTTTGAGTCCTAGGCGTGATATTCAAGGAGTTTTAGTGGCTTGAGACGAGTTTCGCACGTCTTCCTTTGCCGGTAAGCAAAAGGGAACCAAAAGAGACCAAAACTGAAACTTGGGTCCAAAGGCACCGTAAAGTGCCGTAACGTGAGAAGGTGGTGGGAAAGCCTTCCTTTGAGTCCTAGGCGTGATATTCAAGGAGTTTTAGTGGCTCGAGACGAGTTTCGCACGTCTTCCTTTGCCGGTAAGCAAAAGGGAACCAAAAGAGACCAAAACGGAACTTGGGTCCAAAGGCACCGTAAAGTGCCGTAACGTGAGAAGGTGGTGGGAAAGCCTTCCTTTGAGTCCTAGGCGTGATATTCAAGGAGTTTTAGTGGCCCGAGACGAAGTTTCGCACGTCTTCCTTTGCCGGTAAGCAAAAGGGAACCAAAAGAGACCAAAACTGAACTTGGGTCCAAAGGCACTGAAAGTGCCGTAACGTGAGAAGGTGGTGAGAAAGCCTTCCTTTGAGTCCTAGGAGTGATATTCAAGGAGTTTTAGTGGCTTGAGACGAGTTTCGCACGTCTTCCTTTGCCGGTAAGCAAAAGGGAACCAAAAGAGACCAAAACGGAACTTGGGTCCAAAGGCACCAGAAAGTGCCGTAACGTGAGAAGGTGGTGAGAAAGCCTTCCTTTGAGTCCTAGGAGTGATATTAAAGGAGTTTTAGTGGCTTGAGACGAGTTTCGCACGTCTTCCTTTGCCGGTAAGCAAAAGGGAACCAAAAGAGACCAAAACTGGAACTTGGGTCCAAAGGCACCGTAAAGTGCCGTAACGTGAGAAGGTGGTGGGAAAGCCTTCCTTTGAGTCCTAGGCGTGATATTCAAGGAGTTTTAGTGGCTCGAGACGAGTTTCGCACGTCTTCCTTGCCGCAAGCAAAAAAGGAACCAAAAGAGACCAAAACTGAACTTGGGTCCAAAGGCACCGTAAAGTGCCGTAACGGGAGAAGGTGGTGAGTAAGTCTTCCTTTGAGTCCTAGGAGTGCTATTACAGGCGTTTCAGTGGACTGTGTCGAGGTTCGCACGTCTTCCTTTTGCCGGTAAGCAAAAGGGAACCAAAAGAGACCAAAACTGGAACTTGGGTCCAAAGGCACCGTAAAGTGCCGTAACGTGAGAAGGTGGTGAGAAAGCCTTCCTTTGAGTCCTAGGCGTGATATTCAAGGAGTTTTAGTGGCTTGAGACGAGTTTCGCACGTCTTCCTTTGCCGCAAGCAAAAGGGAACCAAAAGAGACCAAAACTGGAACTTGGGTCCAAAGGCACCGTAAAGTGCCGTAACGTGAGAAGGTGGTGGGAAAGCCTTCCTTTGAGTCCTAGGCGTGATATTCAAGGAGTTTTAGTGGCTTGAGACGAGTTTCGCACGTCTTCCTTTGCCGGTAAGCAAAAGGGAACCAAAAGAGACCAAAACTGGAACTTGGGTCCAAAGGCACCAGAAAGTGCCAGAACGTGAGAAGGTGGTGAGAAAGCCTTCCTTTGAGTCCTAGGAGTGATATTCAAGGAGTTTCAGTGGCCTGAGACGAGTTTCGCACGTCTTCCTTTGCCGGTAAGCAAAAGGGAACCAAAAGAGACCAAATCAGGAAATTGGGTCCAAAGGAGCCAGAAAGTGCCTTAAAGGGAGTAGGTGGTGGGATAGCCTTCCTTTGAGTCCTAGGCGTGATATTCAAGGAGTTTTAGTGGCCTGAGACGAGTTTCGCACGTCTTCCTTTGCCGGTAAGCAAAAGGGAACCAAAAGAGACCAAAACTGGAACTTGGGTGCAAAGGCTCCAGAAAGTGCCAGAAGGGGAGAAGGTGGTGAGAAAGCCTTCCTTTGAGTCCTAGGAGTGATATTCAAGGAGTTTTAGTGGCTTGAGACGAGTTTCGCACGTCTTCCTTTGCCGGTAAGCAAAAGGGAACCAAAAGAGACCAAATCGGAACTTGGGTCCAAAGGCACCAGAAGTGCCGTAACGTGAGAAGGTGGTGGGAAAGCCTTCCTTTGAGTCCTAGGCGTGATATTCAAGGAGTTTTAGTGGCCTGAGACGAGTTTCGCACGTCTTCCTTTGCTGGTAAGCAAAAGGGAACCAAAAGAGACCAAAACTCGGAACTTGGGTCCAAAGGCACCGTAAAGTGCCGTAACGTGAGAAGGTGGTGAGAAAGCCTTCCTTTGAGTCCTAGGAGTGATATTCAAGGAGTTTTAGTGGCTTGAGACGAGTTTCGCACGTCTTCCTTGCCGGTAAGCAAAAGGGAACCAAAAGAGACCAAAACCGGAACTTGGGTCCAAAGGCACCAGTAAAGTGCCGTAACGTGAGAAGGTGGTGAGAAAGCCTTCCTTTGAGTCCTAGGAGTGATATTCAAGGAGTTTTAGTGGCTTGAGACGAGTTTCGCACGTCTTCCTTTGCCGGTAAGCAAAAGGGAACCAAAAGAGACCAAAACTGAACTTGGGTCCAAAGGCACCGTAAAGTGCCGTAACGTGAGAAGGTGGTGAGAAAGCCTTCCTTTGAGTCCGAGGAGTGATATTCAAGGAGTTTTAGTGGCTTAAGACGAGTTTCGCATGTCTTCCTTTGCCGGTAAGCAAAAGGCACCCAAAAGAGAACAAAACTGAACTTGGGTCCAAAGGCAGAAAGTGCCGTAACGTGAGAAGGTGGTGGGAAAGCCTTCCTTTGAGTCCTAGGCGTGATATTCAAGGAGTTTTAGTGGCCCGAGACGAGTTTCGCAAGTCTTCCTTTGCCAAGAAGCAAAAAGGAACCAAAAGAGACCAAAATCGGAACTTGGGTCCAAAGGCACCAGAAAGTGCCAGAACGTGAGAAGGTGGTGAGAAAGCCTTCCTTTGAGTCCTAGGAGTGATATTCAAGGAGTTTTAGTGGCCTGAGACGAGTTTCGCACGTCTTCCTTTGCCGGTAAGCAAAAGGGAACCAAAAGAGACCAAAACTAGAACTTGGGTCCAAAGGCACCGTAAAGTGCCGTAACGTGAGAAGGTGGTGAGAAAGCCTTCCTTTGAGTCCTAGGCGTGATATTCAAGGAGTTTTAGTGGCCTGAGACGAGTTTCGCACGTCTTCCTTTGCCGGTAAGCAAAAGGGAACCAAAAGAGACCAAAACTGGAACTTGGGTCCAAAGGCACCAGAAAGTGCCAGAACGTGAGAAGGTGGTGAGAAAGCCTTCCTTTGAGTCCTAGGCGTGATTTTCAAGGAGTTTTAGTGGTCTGAGACGAGTTTCACACGTCTTCCTTTGCCGGTAAGGAAAAGGGAACCAAAAGAGACCAAAACTGGAACTTGGGTCCAAAGGCACCGTAAAGTGCCGTAACGTGAGAAGGTGGTGAGAAAGCCTTCCTTTGAGTCCTAGGCGTGATATTCAAGGAGTTTTAGTGGCCTGAGACGAGTTTCGCACGTCTTCCTTTGCCGGTAAGCAAAAGGGAACCAAAAGAGACCAAAACTGGAACTTGGGTCCAAAGGCACCAGAAAGTGCCAGAACGTGAGAAGGTGGTGGGAAAGCCTTCCTTCGAGTCCTAGGACTGATATTCAAGGATTTTCAGTGGCTTGAGACGAGTTTCGCACGTCTTCCTTTGCCGGTAAGCAAAAGGGAACCAAAAGAGACCAAAACTGGGACTTGGGTCCAAAGGCACCGTAAAGTGCCGTAACGGGAGAAGGTGGTGAGAAATCCTTCCTTTGAGTCCTAGGAGTGATATTCAAGGAGTTTTAGTGGCTTGAGACGAGTTTCGCACGTCTTCCTTTGCCGGTAAGCAAAAGGGAACCAAAAGAGACCAAAACCGGAACTTGGGTCCAAAGGCGCCAGAAGTGCCGTAACGTGAGAAGGTGGTGGGAAAGCCTTCCTTTGAGTCCTAGGCGTGATATTCAAGGAGTTTTAGTGGCTTGAGACGAGTTTCGCACGTCTTCCTTTGCCGGTAAGCAAAAGGGAACCAAAAGAGACCAAAACTGGAACTTGGGTCCAAAGGCACCAGAAAGTGCCAGAAGGTGAGAAGGTGGTGAGAAAGCCTTCCTTTGAGTCCTAGGAGTGATATTCAAGGAGTTTTAGTGGCTTGAGACGAGTTTCGCACGTCTTCCTTTGCCGGTAAGCAAAAGGGAACCAAAAGAGACCAAAACTAGAACTTGGGTCCAAAGGCACAGGAAAGTGCCGGAACGTGAGAAGGTGGTGTGAAAGCCTTCCTTTGAGTCCTAGGCGTGATATTCAAGGAGTTTTAGTGGCTTGAGACGAGTTTCGCACGTCTTCCTTTGCCGGTAAGCAAAAGGGAACCAAAAGAGACCAAAACTGGAACTTGGGTCCAAAGGCACCGTAAAGTGCCGTAACGTGAGAAGGTGGTGTGAAAGCCTTCCTTTGAGTCCTAGGAGTGATATTCAAGGAGTTTTAGTGGCTTGAGACGAGTTTCGCACGTCTTCCTTTGCCGGTAAGCAAAAGAGACCCAAAAGAGACCAAAACCGGAACTTGGTTCCAAAGGCACCATAAAGGGCCAGAACGTGAGAAGGTGGTGGGAAAGCCTTCCTTTGAGTCCTAGGCGTGATATTCAAGGAGATTTAGTGGCCTGAGACGAGTTTTGCACGTCTTCCGTTGCCGGTAAGCGACAGGGAACCCAAAGTGACCAAAACAAGAACTTGGGTCCAAAGGCACACGAAAGTGCCGTAACGTGAGAAGGTGGTGAGAAAGCCTTCCTTTGAGTCCGAGGAGTGATATTCAAGGAGTTTTAGTGGCTTGAGACGAGTTTCGCACGTCTTCCTTTGCCGGTAAGCAAAAGGGAACCAAAAGAGACCAAAACTAGAACTTGGGTCCAAAGGTGCCAGAAAGTGCCAGAACGTGAGAAGGTGGTGGGAAAGCCTTCCTTTGAATCCTAGGAGTGATATTCAAGGAGTTTTAGTGGCTTGAGACGAGTTTCGCACGTCTTCCTTTGCTAGTAAGCAAAAGGGAACCAAAAGAGACCAAAACTGGAACTTGGGTCCAAAGGCACCAGAAAGTGCCAGAAGGGGAGAAGGTGGTGAGAAATCCTTCCTTTGAGTTCTAGGAGTGATATTCAAGGAGTTTCAGTGGCTTGAGACGAGTTTCGCACGTCTTCCTTTGCCGGTAAGCGAAACGGAACCAAAAGAGACCAAAATCGGAACTTGGGTCCAAAGGCACTGAAAGTGCCGTAACGTGAGAAGGTGGTGGGAAAGCCTTCCTTTGAGTCCTAGGCGTGATATTCAAGGAGTTTTAGTGGCCCGAGACGAGTTTCGCACGTCTTCCCTTTGCCGTAAGCAAAAGGGAACCAAAAGAGACCAAAACCGGAACTTGGGTCCAAAGGCACCCGAAAGTGCCGTAACGTGAGAAGGTGGTGAGAAAGCCTTCCTTTGAGTCCTAGGAGTGATATTCAAGGAGTTTTAGTGGCTTGAGACGAGTTTCGCACGTCTTCCTTTGCCGTAAGCAAAAGGGAACCAAAAGAGACCAAACCGGAACTTGGGTCCAAAGGCGCCGTAAAGTGCCGTAACGTGAGAAGGTGGAGAGAAAGCCTTCCTTTGAGTCCGAGGAGTGATATTGTAGCAGTTGTAGTGGCTTAAGACCAGTTTGGCACCTCTTCCTATGCCGTTAAGCAAAAGGGAACCAAAAGAGACCAAAACTAGAACTTGGGTCCGAAGGCACCGTAAAGTGCCGTAAGGGGAGAAGGTGGTGAGAAAGCCTTCCTTTGAGTTCTAGGAGTGATATTCAAGGAGTTTTAGTGGCTTGAGACGAGTTTCGCACGTCTTCCTTTGCCGGTAAGCAAAAGGGAACCAAAAGAGACCAAAACTGGAACTTGGGTCCAAAGGCACCAGAAAGTGCCAGAACGTGAGAAGGTGGTGGGAAAGCCTTCCTTTGAGTCCTAGGCGTGATATTCAAGGAGTTTTAGTGGCCTGAGACGAGTTTCGCAAGTCTTCCTTTGCCGGTTAGCAAAAGGAACCAAAAGACACCAAAACTGGAACTTGGGTCCAAAGGCACCAGAAAGTGCCAGAAGCGGAGAAGGTGGTGAGAAAGCCTTCCTTTGAGTCCTAGGAGTGATATTCAAGGAGTTTTAGTGGCCTGAGACGAGTTTCGCACGTCTTCCTTTGCCGATAAGCAAAAGGGAACCAAAAGAGACCAAAACTGGAACTTGGGTCCAAAGGCACCAGAAAGTGCCAAAACGGGAGAAGGTTGTGAGAAAGCCTTCCTTTGAGCCCTAGGAGTGATATTTAAGGAGTTTTAGTGGCTTGAGACGAAGTTTCGCACGTCTTCCTTTGCCGGTAAGCAAAAGGGAACCAAAAGAGAACAAAATTGGAACTTGGGTCCAAAGGCACCAGAAACTGCCATAACGTGAGAAGGTGGTGGGAAAGCCTTCCTTTGAGTCCTAGGAGTGATATTCAAGGAGTTTTAGTGGCTTGAGACGAGTTTCGCACGTCTTCCTTTGCCGGTAAGCAAAAGGGAACCAAAAGAGACCAAAACTGGAACTTGGGTCCAAAGGCACCGTAAAGTGCCGTAACGTGAGAAGGTGGTGGGAAAGCCTTCCTTTGAGTCCTAGGCGTGATATTCAAGGAGTTTTAGTGGCTTGAGACGAGTTTCGCACGTCTTCCTTTGCCGGTAAGCAAAAGGGAACCAAAAGAGACCAAAATCGGAACTTGGGTCCAAAGGCACCGTAAAGTGCCGTAACGTGAGAAGGTGGTGGGAAAGCCTTCCTTCGAGTCCTAGGAGTGATATTCAAGGAGTTTTAGTAGCTTGAGATGAGTTTCGCACGTCTTCCTTTGCTGGTAAGCAAAGGGGAACAAAAAGAGACCAAAACCGGAACTTGGGTCCAAAGGCACCAGAAAGTGCCAGAAGAGGAAAAGGTGGTGAGAAAGCCTTCCTTTGAGTTCTAGGAGTGATATTAAAGGAGTTTTAGAGGCTTGAGACGAAGTTTCGCACGTCTTCCTTTGCCGGTAAGCAAAAGGGAACCAAAAGAGACCAAAACTCGGAACTTGGGTCCAAAGGCACCAGAAAGTGCCGTAACGTGAGAAGGTGGTGAGAAAGCCTTCCTTTGAGTCATAGGAATGATATTCAAGGAGTTTTAGTGGCATGAGACGAAGTTTCGCACGTCTTCCTTTGCCGGTAAGCAAAAGGGAACCAAAAGAGACCAAAACTGGAACTTGGGTCCAAAGGCACAGAAAGTGCCGTAACGTGAGAAGGTGGTGGGAAAGCCTTCCTTTGAGTCCTAGGCGTGATATTCAAGGAGTTTTAGTGGCTCGAGACGAGTTTCGCACGTCTTCCTTTGCATAAGCAAAAAAGGAACCAAAAGAGACCAAAACTAGAACTTGGGTCCAAAGGCACCGTAAAGTGCCGTAACGGGAGAAGGTGGTGAGAAAGCCTTCCTTTGAGTCCGAGGAGTGATATTCAAGGAGTTTTAGTGGCTTGGGACGAGTTTTGCACGTCTTCCTTTGCCGGTAAGCAAAAGGGAACCAAAAGAGACCAAAACTGGAACTTGGGTCCAAAGGCACCAGAAAGTGCCGTAACGTGAGAAGGTGGTGAGAAAGCCTTCCTTTGAGTTCTAGGAGTGATATTCAAGGAGTTTTAGTGGCTTGAGACGAGTTTCGCACGTCTTCCTTTGCCGCAAGCAAAAGGGAACCAAAAGAGACCAAAACGGAACTTGGGTCCAAAGGCACCGTAAAGTGCCGTAACGTGAGAAGGTGGTGAGAAAGCCTTCCTTTGAGTCCGAGGAGTGATATTCAAGGAGTTTTAGTGGCCTGAGACGAGTTTCGCACGTCTTCCTTTGCCGGTAAGCAAAAGGGAACCAAAAGAGACCAAAACTGGAACTTGGGTCCAAAGGCTCCAGAAAGTGCCAGAAGGGGAGAAGGTGGTGAGAAAGCCTTCCTTTGAGTCCGAGGAGTGATATTCAAGGAGTTTTAGTGGCCTGAGACGAGTTTCGCACGTCTTCCTTTGCCGGTAAGCAAAAGGGAACCAAAAGAGACCAAAACTGGAACTTGGGTCGAAAGGCACCAAAAAGTGCCAGAACGTGAGAAGGTGGTGGGAAAGCCTTCCTTTGAGTCCTAGGAGTGATATTCAAGGAGTTTTAGTGGCTTGAGACGAGTTTCGCACGTCTTCCTTTGCCGGTAAGCAAAAGGGAACCAAAAGAGACCAAAACTGGAACTTGGGTCCAAAGGCACCAGAAAGTGCCAGAAGGGGAGAAGGTGGTGAGAAATCCTTCCTTTGAGTTCTAGGAGTGATATTCAAGGAGTTTTAGTGGCTTGAGACGAGTTTCGCACGTCTTCCTTTGCCGGTAAGCAAAAGGGAACCAAAAGAGACCAAAACCGGAACTTGGGTCCAAAGGCACCAGAAGTGCCAGAACGTGAGAAGGTGGTGGGAAAGCCTTCCTTTGAGTCCTAGGCGTGATATTCAAGGAGTTTTAGTGGCCTGAGACGAGTTTCGCACGTCTTCCTTTGCCGGTAAGCAAAAGGGAACCAAAAGAGACCAAAACTGCAACTTGGGTCCAAAGGCTCCAGAAAGTGCCAGAAGGGGAGAAGGTGGTGAGAAAGCCTTCCTTTGAGTCCGAGGAGTGATATTCAAGGAGTTTTAGTGGCTTAAGACGAGTTTCGCACGTCTTCCTTTGCCGGTAAGCAAAAGGGAACCAAAAGAGACCAAAACTGGAACTTGGGTCCCAAGGCGCCTTAAAGTGCCAGAAAGGGAGAAGGCGGTAAGAAAGCCTTCCTTTGAGTCCTAGGAGTGATATTCAAGGAGTTTTAGTGGCTTGAGACGAGTTTCGCACGTCTTCCTTTGCCGGTAAGCAAAAGGGAACCAAAAGTGACCGAAACTGGAACTTGGGTCCAAAGGCACCGTAAAGTGCCGTAAGGGGAGAAGGTGGTGTGAAAGCCTTCCTTTGAGTTCTAGGAGTGATATTCAAGGAGTTTTAGTGGCTTGAGACGAGTGTGGCACGTCTTCCTTTGCCGGTAAGCAAAAGGGAACCAAAAGAGACCAAAACTGAACTTGGGTCCAAAGGCACCGTAGAAAGTGCCGTAACGTGAGAAGGTGGTGGGAAAGCCTTCCTTTGAGTCCTAGGCGTGATATTCAAGGAGTTTTAGTGGCTCGAGACGAGTTTCGCACGTCTTCCTTTGCCAAGAAGCAAAAAGGAACCAAAAGAGACCAAAACGGAACTTGGGTCCAAAGGCGCCGTAAAGTGCCGTAACGGGAGAAGGTGGTGAGAAAGCCTTCCTGTGAGTCCTAGGAGTGATATTCAAGGAGTTTTAGTGGCTTGAGACGAGTTTCGCACGTCTTCCTTTGCCGGTAAGCAAAAGGGAACCAAAAGAGACCAAAACTGGAACTTGGGTCCAAAGGTGCCGTAAAGTGCCGTAACGGGAGAAGGTGGTGAGAAAGCCTTCCTTTGAGTCCGAGGAGTGATATTCAAGGAGTTTTAGAGGCTTGAGACGAGTTTCGCACGTCTTCCTTTGCCGGTAAGCAAAAGGGAACCAAAAGAGACCAAAACGGAACTTGGGTCCAAAGGCACCGTAAAGTGCCGTAACGTGAGAAGGTGGTGATAAAGCCTTCCTTTGAGTTCTAGGAGTGATATTCAAGGAGTTTTAGTGGCTTGAGACGAGTTTCGCACGTCTTCCTTTGCCGGTAAGCAAAAGGGAACCAAAAGAGACCAAAACTGAACTTGGGTCCAAAGGCACCGTAAAGTGCCGTAACGGGAGAAGGTGGTGAGAAAGCCTTCCTTTGAGTCCGAGGAGTGATATTCAAGGAGTTTTAGTGGCCAGAGACGAGTTTCGCACGTCTTCCTTTGCCGGTAAGCAAAAGGGAACCAAAAGAGACCAAAATTGGAACTTGGGTCCAAAGGCACCGTAAAGTGCCGTAACGTGAGAAGGTGGTGGGAAAGCCTTCCTTTGAGTCCTAGGCGTGATATTCAAGGAGTTTTAGTGGCTTGAGACGAGTTTCGCACGTCTTCCTTTGCCGGTAAGCAAAAGGGAACCAAAAGAGACCAAAACTGGAACTTGGGTCCAAAGGCACCAGAAAGTGCCAGAAGGGGAGAAGGTGGTGAGAAAGCCTTCCTTTGAGTTCTAGGAGTGATATTCAAGGAGTTTTAGTGGCCTGAGACGAGTTTTGAACGTCTTCCTTTGCCGGTAAGCAAAAGGGAACCAAAAGAGACCAAAACTGGAACTTGGGCCCAAAGGCACCAGAATGTGCCGTAACGTGAGAAGGTGGTGGGAAAGCCTTCCTTTGAGTCCTAGGCGTGATATTCAAGGAGTTTTAGTGGCCTGAGACGAGTTTCGCACGTCTTCCTTTGCCGGTAAGCAAAAGGGAACCAAAAGAGACCAAAACTGGAACTTGGGTCCAAAGGCACCGTAAAGTGCCGTAACGTGAGAAGGTGGTGAGAAAGCCTTCCTTTGAGTCCTAGGAGTGATATTCAAGGAGTTTTAGTGGCTTGAGACGAGTTTCGCACGTCTTCCTTTGCCGGTAAGCAAAAGGGAACCAAAAGAGACCAAAACTGGAACTTGGGTCGAAAGGCACCAGAAAGTGCCAGAAGGGGAGAAGGTGGTGAGAAATCCTTCCTTTGAGTCCTAGGAGTGATATTCAAGGAGTTTTAGTGGCTTGAGACGAGTTTCGCACGTCTTCCTTTGCCGGTAAGCAAAAGGGAACCAAAAGAGACCAAAACTAGAACTTGGGTCCAAATGTGCCAGAAAGTGCCAGAAGGGGAGAAGGTGGTGAGAAAGCCTTCCTTTGAGTCCGAGGAGTGATATTCAAGGAGTTTTAGTGGCCTGAGACGAGTTTCGCACGTCTTCCTTTGCCGGTAAGCAAAAGGGAACCAAAAGTGACCAAAACTGGAACTTGGGTCCAAAGGCACGAGAAAGTGCCAATACGTGAGAAGGTGGTGGGAAAGCATACCTTTGAGTCCTAGGCGTGATATTCAAGGAGTTTAAGTGGCCTGAGATGAGTTTCGCAAGTCTCCCTTTGCCAGTAAGCACGAAGGGACCAAAAGAGACCAAACTTGGAACTTGGGTCCAAAGGCTCCAGAAAGTGCCAGAAGGGGAGAAGGTGGTGAGAAAGCCTTCCTTTGAGTCCTAGGAGTGATATTCAAGGAGTTTTAGTGGCTTGAGACGAGTTTCGCACGTCTTCCTTTGCCGGTAAGCAAAAGGGAACCAAAAGAGACCAAAACTGGAACTTGGGTCCAAAGGCACCATAAAGTGCCAGAACGTGAGAAGGTGGTGGGAAAGCCTTCCTTTGAGTCCTAGGAGTGATATTCAAGGAGTTTTAGTGGCTTGAGACGAGTTTCGCACGTCTTCCTTTGCCGGTAAGCAAAAGGGAACCAAAAGAGACCAAAACTGGAACTTGGGTCCAAAGGCACCAGAAAGTGCCAGAACGTGAGAAGGTGGTGGGAAAGCCTTCCTTTGAGTCCTAGGCGTGATATTCAAGGAGTTTTAGTGGCCTGAGACGAGTTTCGCACGTCTTCCTTTGCCGGTAAGCAAAAAGGAACCAAAAGAGAACAAAACTGGAACTTGGGTCCAAAGGCACCAGAAAGTGCCAGAAGGGGAGAAGGTGGTGAGAAATCCTTCCTTTGAGTTCTAGGAGTGATATTCAAGGAGTTTTAGTGGCTTGAGACGAGTTTCGCACGTCTTCCTTTGCCGGTAAGCAAAAGGGAACCAAAAGAGACCAAAACTAGAACTTGGGTCCAAAGGCACTAGAAAGTTACAAAAGGGGAGAAGGTGGTGAGAAAGCCTTCCTTTGAGTCCTAGGAGTGATATTCAAGGAGTTTGAGTGGCTTGAGACGAGTTTCGCACGTCTTCCTTTGCCGGTAAGCAAAAGGGAACCAAAAGAGACCAAAACGGAACTTGGGTCCAAAGGCACCAGAAAGTGCCGTAACGTGAGAAGGTGGTGAGAAAGCCTTCCTTTGAGTCCTAGGAGTCATATTCAAGGAGTTTTAGTGGCTTGAGACGAGTTTCGCACGTCTTCCTTTGCCGGTAAGCAAAAGGGAACCAAAAGAGACCAAAACTGAACTTGGGTCCAAAGGCACCGTAAAGTGCCGTAACGGGAGAAGGTGGTGAGAAAGCCTTCCTTTGAGTCCTAGGAGTGATATTCAAGGAGTTTTAGTGGCTTGAGACGAGTTTCGCACGTCTTCCTTTGCCGGTAAGCAAAAGGGAACCAAAAGAGACCAAAACGGAACTTGGGTCCAAAGGCACCGTAAAGTGCCGTAACCTGAGAAGGTGGTGGGAAAGCCTTCCTTTGAGTCCTAGGAGTGATATTCAAGGAGTTTTAGTGGCTTGAGACGAGTTTCGCACGTCTTCCTTTGCCGGTAAGCAAAAGGGAACCAAAAGAGACCAAAACTGGAACTTGGGTCCAAAGGCACCAAAAGTGCCAGAACTTGAGAAGGTGGTGAGAAATCCATCCTTTGAGTACTATCAGTGATATTCAAGCATTTTAAGTGGCTTGAGACGAGTTTCGCACGTCTTCCTTTGCCGGTAAGCAAAAGGGAACCAAAAGAGACCAAAACCGGAACTTGGGTCCAAAGGCACCAGAAGTGCCGTAACGTGAGAAGGTGGTGGGAAAGCCTTCCTTTGAGTCCTAGGCGTGATATTCAAGGAGTTTTAGTGGCCTGAGACGAGTTTCGCACGTCTTCCTTTGCCGGTAAGCAAAAGGGAACCAAAAGAGACCAAAACTGGAACTTGGGTCCAAAGGCGCCAGAAAGTGACAGAAGGGGAGAAGGTGGTGAGAAATCCTTCCTTTGAGTTCTAGGAGTGATATTCAAGGAGTTTTAGTGGCTTGAGACGAGTTTCGCACGTCTTCCTTTGCCGGTAAGCAAAAGGGAACCAAAAGAGACCAAAACTGGAACTTGGGTCCAAAGGCACCAGAAAGTGCCAGAACGTGAGAAGGTGGTGAGAAAGCCTTCCTTTGAGTCCTAGGAGTGATATTCAAGGAGTTTTAGTGGCTTGAGACGAGTTTCGCACGTCTTCCTTTGCCGGTAAGCAAAAGGGAACCAAAAGAGACCAAAACTAGAACTTGGGTCCAAAGGTGCCAGACACCGAAGGTGAGAAGGTGGTGAGAAATCCTTCCTTTGAGTTCTAGGAGTGATATTCAAGGAGTTTCAGTGGCTTGAGACGAGTTTCGCACGTCTTCCTTTGCCGGTAAGCAAAAGGGAACCAAAAGAGACCAAAACTGGAACTTGGGTCCAAAGGCACCAGAAAGTGCTAGAACGTGAGAAGGTGGTGGGAAAGCCTTCCTTTGAGTCCTAGGCGTGATAATCAAAGAGTTTTAGTGGCCAGAGACGAGTTTCGCACGTCTTCCTTTGCCGGTAAGCAAAAAGGGAACCAAAAGAGACCAAAACTGGAACTTGGGTCCAAAGGCACCAGAAAGTGACAGAAGGGGAGAAGGTGGTGAGAAAGCCTTCCTTTGAGTACGAGGAGTGATATTCAATGAGTTTTAGTGGCTTAAGACTAGTTTTGCACTACTTCCTTTGGTAAGCAAAAGGGAACCAAAAGAGACCAAAACTAGAACTTGGGTCCAAAGGCACCGTAAAGTGACGGAAGGGGAGAAGGTGGTGAGAAATCCTTCCTTTGAGTTCTAGGAGTGATATTCAAGGAGTTTTAGTGGCTTGAGACGAGTTTCGCACGTCTTCCTTTGCCGCAAAAGGGAACCAAAAGAGACGAAAACTGGAACTTGGGTCCAAAGGCACCAGAAAGTGCCGTAAGGGGAGAAGGTGGTGGGAAATCCTTCCTTTGAGTTCTAGGAGTGATATTCAAGGAGTTTTAGTGGCTTGAGACGAGTTTCGCACGTCTTCCTTTGCCGGTAAGCAAAAGGGAACCAAAAGAGACCAAAACTGGAACTTGGGTCCAAAGGCACCAGAAAGTGCCAGAACGTGAGAAGGTGGTGGGAAAGCCTTCCTTTGAGTCCTAGGCGTGATATTCAAGGAGTTTTAGTGGCCTGAGACGAGTTTCGCACGTCTTCCTTTGCCGGTAAGCAAAAGGGAACCAAAAGAGACCAAAACTGGAACTTGGGTCCAAAGGCACCAGAAAGTGCCAGAAGGGGAGAAGGTGGTGAGAAAGCCTTCCTTTGAGTCCGAGGAGTGATATTCAAGGAGTTTTAGTGGCCTGAGACGAGTTTCGCACGTCTTCCTTTGCCGGTAAGCAAAAGGGAACCAAAAGAGACCAAAACTGGAACTTGGGTCCAAAGGCACCAGAAAGTGCCGTAACGTGAGAAGGTGGTGAGAAAGCCTTCCTTTGAGTCCTAGGAGTGATATTCAAGGAGTTTTAGTGGCCTGAGACGAGTTTCGCACGTCTTCCTTTGCCGGTAAGCAAAAGGGAACCAAAAGAGACCAAAACTAGAACTTGGGTCCAAAAGTGCCATAAAGTGCTAGAAGGGGAGAAGGTGGTGAGAAAGCCTTCCTTTGAGTTCTAGGAGTGATATTCAAGGAGTTTTAGTGGCTTGAGACGAGTTTCGCACGTCTTCCTTTGCCGGTAAGCAAAAGGGAACCAAAAGAGACCAAAACTCCAACTTGGGTCCAAAGGCACCGTAAAGTGCCGTAACGTGAGAAGGTGGTGGGAAAGCCTTCCTTTGAGTCCTAGGCGTGATATTCAAGGAGTTTTAGTGGCCCGAGACGAGTTTCGCACGTCTTCCTTTGCCGCAAGCAAAAAAGGAACCAAAAGAGACCAAAACTGGAACTTGGGTCCAAAGGCACCGTAAAGTGCCGTAAGGGGAGAAGGTGGTGAGAAATCCTTCCTTTGAGTTCTAGGAGTGATATTCAAGGAGTTTTAGTGGCTTGAGACGAGTTTCGCACGTCTTCCTTTGCCGGTAAGCAAAAGGGAACCAAAAGAGACCAAAACTAGAACTTGGGTCGAAAGGCACCAAAAAGTGCCGTAAGGGGAGACGGTGGTGAGAAATCCTTCCTTTGAGTTCTAGGCGTGGTATTCAAGGAGTTTTAGTTGCCTGAGACGAGTTTCGCACGTCTTCCTTTGCGGGTAAGCAAAAGGGAACCAAAAGAGACCAAAACAGGAACGTGGGTCCAAAGGCACCGTAAAGTGCCGTAACGTGAGAAGGTGGTGAGAAAGCCTTCCTTTGAGTCCGAGGAGTGATATTCAAGGAGTTTTAGTGGCTTGAGACGAGTTTCGCACGTCTCCCTTTACCAGTAAGCAAAAAGGGACCAAAAGAGACCAAAACTGAACTTGGGTCCAAAGGTGCCGTAAAGTGCCAAGGGGAGAAGGTGGTGAGAAATCATTCATTTGAGTTCTAGGAGTGATATTCAAGGAGGTTTAGTGGCTTGAGACGAGTTTCGCACGTCTTCCTTTGCCGGTAAGCAAAAGGGAACCAAAAGAGACCAAAACCGGAACTTGGGTCCAAAGGCTCCAGAAAGTGCCGTAACGTGAGAAGGTGGTGTGAAAGCCTTCCTTTGAGTCCTAGGCGTGATATTCAAGGAGTTTTAGTGGCTTGAGACGAGTTTCGGAAGTCTCCCTTTGCCGGTAAGCAAAAGGGAACCAAAAGAGACCAAAACTGGAACTTGGGTCCAAAGGCACCAGAAAGTGCCAAAAGGGGAGAAGGTGGTGAGAAAGTCTTCCTTTGAGTTCTAGGAGTGATATTCAAGGAGTTTCAGTGGCTTGAGACGAGTTTCGCACGTCTTCCTTTGCCGGTAAGCAAAAGGGAACCAAAAGAGACCAAAACGGAACTTGGGTCCAAAGGCACCAGAAGTGCCGTAACGTGAGAAGGTGGTGGGAAAGCCTTCCTTTGAGTCCTAGGCGTGATATTCAAGGAGTTTTAGTGGCTTGAGACGAGTTTCGCACGTCTTCCTTTGCCGAAGCAAAAGGGAACCAAAAGAGACCAAAACTAGAACTTGGGTCCAAAGGCACCAGTAAAGTGCCGTAAGGGGAGCAGGTTGTGAGAAATCCTTCATTTGAGTTCTAGGAGTGATATTCAAGGAGTTTTAGTGGCTTGAGACGAGTTTCGCACGTCTTCCTTTGCCGGTAAGCAAAAGGTAACCAAAAGAGACCAAAACGGAACTTGGGTCCAAAGGCACCAGAAAGTGCCGTAACGTGAGAAGGTTGTGAGAAAGCCTTACTTTGAGTCCTAGGTGTGATATTAAAGGAGTTTTAGTGGCTTAAGACGAGTTTGGCACATCTTCCTTTGCCGGTAAGCAAAAGGGAACCAAAAGAGACCAAAACTAGAACTTGGGTCCAAAGGCACCGTAAAGTGCCGTAAGGGAGAAGGTGGTGAGAAAGCCTTCCTTTGAGTTCTAGGAGTGATATTCAAGGAGTTTTAGTGGCTTGAGACGAGTTTCGCACGTCTTCCTTTGCCGGTAAGCAAAAGGGAACCAAAAGAGACCAAAACGGGAACTTGGGTCCAAAGGCACCAGAAAGTGCCGTAACGTGAGAAGGTGGTGGGAAAGCCTTCCTTTGAGTCCTAGGCGTGATATTCAAGGAGTTTTAGTGGCCCGAGACGAGTTTCGCACGTCTTCCTTTGCCGGTAAGCAAAAAGGAACCAAAAGAGACCAAAATCGGAACTTGGGTCCAAAGGCACCGTAAAGTGCCGTAACGTGAGAAGGTGGTGAGAAAGCCTTCCTTTGAGTTCTAGGAGTGATATTCAAGGAGTTTTAGTGGCTTGAGACGAGTTTCGCACGTCTTCCTTTGCCGGTAAGCAAAAGGGAACCAAAAGAGACCAAAACTAGAACTTGGGTCCAAAGGCACCGTAAAGTGCCGTAACGTGAGAAGGTGGTGAGAAAGCCTTCCTTTGAGTTCTAGGAGTGATATTCAAGGAGTTTTAGTGGCTTGAGACGAGTTTCGCACGTCTTCCTTTGCCGGTAAGCAAAAGGGAACCAAAAGAGACCAAAACGGAACTTGGGTCCAAAGGCACCAGAAGTGCCGTAACGTGAGAAGGTGGTGGGAAAGCCTTCCTTTGAGTCCTAGGCGTGATATTCAAGGAGTTTTAGTGGCCTGAGACGAGTTTCGCACGTCTTCCTTTGCCGGTAAGCAAAAGGGAACCAAAAGAGACCAAAACTGAACTTGGGTCCAAAGGCACTGAAAGTGCCGTAACGTGAGAAGGTGGTGAGAAAGCCTTCCATTGAGTCCTAGGAGTGATATTCAAGGAGTTTTAGTGGCTTGAGACGAGTTTCGCACGTCTTCCTTTGCCGGTAAGCAAAAGGGAACCAAAAGAGACCAAAACCGGAACTTGGGTCCAAAGGCACCAGAAAGTGCCAGAAGGGGAGAAGGTGGTGAGAAATCCTTCCTTTGAGTCCGAGGAGTGATATTCAAGGAGTTTTAGTGGCTTTAGACTAGTTTTGCACGTCTTCCTTTGCCGGTAAGCAAAAGGGAACCAAAAGAGACCAAAACTAGAACTTGGGTCCAAATGTGCCAGAAAGTGCCAGAAGGGGAGAAGGTGGTGAGAAATCCTTCCTTTGAGTTCTAGGAGTGATATTCAAGGAGTTTTAGTGGCTTGAGACGAGTTTCGCACGTCTTCCTTTGCCGGTAAGCAAAAGGTAATCAAAAGAGACCAAAACTAGAACTTGGGACCAAAGGCAGTAGAAAGTGCCAGAACGTGAGAAGGTGGTGGGAAAGCCTTCCTTTGAGTCCTAGGCGTGATATTCAAGGAGTTTTAGTGGCCTGAGACGAGTTTCGCACGTCTTCCTTTGCCGGTAAGCAAAAAGGAACCAAAAGAGACCAAAACTGGAACTTGGGTCCAAAGGCACCAGAAAGTGCCAGAAGGGGAGAAGGTGGTGAGAAATCCTTCCTTTGAGTTCTAGGAGTGATATTCAAGGAGTTTTAGTGGCTTGAGACGAGTTTCGCACGTCTTCCTTTGCCGGTAAGCAAAAGGGAACCAAAAGAGACCAAAACTGGAACTTGGGTCCAAAGGCACCAGAAAGTGCCAGAACGTGAGAAGGTGGTGGGAAAGCCTTCCTTTGAGTCCTAGGCGTGATATTCAAGGAGTTTTAGTGGCCTGAGACGAGTTTCGCACGTCTTCCTTTGCCGGTAAGCAAAAGGGAACCAAAAGAGACCAAAACTGAAACTTGGGTCCAAAGGCACCAGAAAGTGCCAGAACGTGAGAAGGTGGTGGGAAAGCCTTCCTTTGAGTCCTAGGCGTGATATTTAAGGAGTTTTAGTAGCCTGAGACGAGTCTCGCACGTCTTCCTTTGCCGGTAAGCAAAAGGGACCAAAAGAGACCAAAACTGGAACTTGGGTCCAAAGGCGCCAGAAAGAGCCAGAAGGGGAGAAGGTGGTGAGAAATCCATCCTTTGAGTGCTAGGAGTGATATTCAAGGAGTTTCAGTGGCTTGAGACGAGTTTCGCACGTCTTCCTTTGCCGGTAAGCAAAAGGGAACCAAAAGAGACCAAAACTGGAACTTGGGTCCAAAGGCACCAGAAAGTGCTTGAAGCGGAGAAGGTGGTGAGAAATCCTTCCTTTGAGTTCTAGGAGTGATATTCAAGGAGTTTCAGTGGCTTGAGACTAGTTTCGCACGTTTTCCTTTGCCGGTAAGCGAAAGGGAACCAAAAGAGACCAAAACTGGAACTTGGGTCCAAAGGCACCAGAAAGTGCCAGAACGTGAGAAGGTGGTGAGAAAGCCTTCCTTTGAGTTCTAGGAGTGATATTCAAGGAGTTTTAGTGGCTTGAGACGAGTTTCGCACGTCTTCCTTTGCCGGTAAGCAAAAGGGAACCAAAAGAGACCAAAACTAGAACTTGGGTCCAAAGGTGCCGTAAAGTGCCAAGGGGAGAAGGTGGTGAGAAAGCCTTCCTTTGAGTTCTAGGAGTGATATTCAAGGAGTTTTAGTGGCTTGAGACGAGTTTCGCACGTCTTCCTTTGCCGGTAAGCAAAAGGGAACCAAAAGAGACCAAAACTGGAACTTGGGTCCAAAGGCACCCAAAAGTGCCAGAACGTGAGAAGATGGTGGGAAAGCCTTCCTTTGAGTCCTAGGAGTGATATTCAAGGAGTTTCAGTGGCTTGAGACGAGTTTCGCACGTCTTCCTTTGCCGGTAAGCAAAAGGGAACCAAAAGAGACCAAAACTGGAACTTGGGTCCAAAGGCACCAGAAAGTGCCAGAAGGGGAGAAGGTGGTGAGAAATCCTTCCTTTGAGTTCTAGGAGTGATATTCAAGGAGTTTTAGTGGCTTGAGACGAGTTTCGCACGTCTTCCTTTGCCGGTAAGCAAAAGGGAACCAAAAGAGACCAAAACAGGAACTTGGGTCCAAAGGCACCAGAAAGTGCCAGAACGTGAGAAGGTGGTGGGAAAGCCTTCCTTTGAGTCCTAGGCGTGATATTCAAGGAGTTTTAGTGGCCTGAGACGAGTTTCGCACGTCTTCCTTTGCCAGTAAGCAAAAGGGAACCAAAAGAGACCAAAACCGGAACTTGGGTCCAAAGGCGCCAGAAAGTGCCAGAAGGGGAGAAGGTGGTGAGAAATCCTTCCTTTGAGTTCTAGGAGTGATATTCAAGGAGTTTCAGTGGCTTGAGACGAGTTTCGCACGTCTTCCTTTGCCGGTAAGCAAAAGGGAACCAAAAGAGACCAAAACAAGAACTTGGGTCCAAAGGCACCGTAAAGTGCCGTAACGTGAGAAGGTGGTGAGAAAGCCTTCCTTTGAGTTCTAGGAGTGATATTCAAGGAGTTTCAGTGGCTTGAGACGAGTTTCGCACGTCTTCCTTTGCCGGTAAGCAAAAGGGAACCAAAAGAGACCAAAACTAGAACTTGGGTCCAAAGGTGCCAGAAAGTGCCAGAAGGGGAGAAGGTGGTGAGAAAGCCTTCCTTTGAGTTCTAGGAGTGATATTCAAGGAGTTTTAGTGGCTTGAGACGAGTTTCGCACGTCTTCCTTTGCCGGTAAGCAAAAGGGAACCAAAAGAGACCAAAACTGGAACTTGGGTCCAAAGGCGAAAGTGACAAAGGGGGAGAAGGTGGTGGGGAAGCCTTCCTTTTAGTCCTAGGCGTGATATTCAAGGAGTTTTAGTGGTCTGAGACGAGTTTCGCACGTCTTCCTTTGCCGGTAAGCAAAAAAGGACCAAAAGAGACCAAAACTGGAACTTGGGTCCAAAGGCACCGTAAAGTGCCGTAAGGGGAGAAGGTGGTGAGAAATCCTTCCTTTGAGTTCTAGGAGTGATATTCAAGGAGTTTTAGTGGCTTGAGACGAGTTTCGCACGTCTTCCTTTGCCGATAAGCAAAAGGGAACCAAAAGAGACCAAAACTGGAACTTGGGTCCAAAGGCACCAGAAAGTGCCAGAAGGGGAGAAGGTGGTGAGAAATCCTTCCTTTGAGTTCTAGGAGTGATATTCAAGGAGTTTCAGTGGCTTGAGACGAGTTTCGCACGTCTTCCTTTGCCGGTAAGCAAAAGGGAACCAAAAGAGACCAAAACTGTAACTTGGGTCCAAAGGCACCAGAAAGTGCCAGAAGGGGAGAAGGTGGTGGGAAAGCCTTCCTTTGAGTCCTAGGCGTCATATTCAAGGAGTTTTAGTGGCTTGAGACGAGTTTCGCACGTCTTCCTTTGCCAGTAAGAAAAAAGGGACCAAAAGAGACCAAAACTGGAACTTGGGTCCAAAGGCACCAGAATGTGCCAGAACGTGAGAAGGTGGTGAGAAAGCCTTCCTTTGAGTCCTAGGAGTGATATTCAAGGAGTTTTAGTGGCCTGAGACGAGTTTCGCACGTCTTCCTTTGCCGGTAAGCAAAAGGGAACCAAAAGAGACCAAAACTGGAACTTGGGTCCAAAGGCACCAGAAAGTGCCAGAAGGGGAGAAGGTGGTGAGAAATCCTTCCTTTGAGTTCTAGGAGTGATATTCAAGGAGTTTTAGTGGCTTGAGACGAGTTTCGCACGTCTTCCTTTGCCGGTAAGCAAAAGGGAACCAAAAGAGACCAAAACTAGAACTTGGGTCCAAAGGTGCCAGAAAGTGACAGAAGGGGAGAAGGTGGTGAGAAATCCTTCCTTTGAGTTCTAGGAGTGATATTCAAGGAGTTTCAGTGGCTTGAGACGAGTTTCGCACGTCTTCCTTTGCCGGTAAGCAAAAGGGAACCAAAAGAGACCAAAACTGGAACTTGGGACCAAAGGCAGTAGAAAGTGCCAGAACGTGAGAAGGTGGTGGGAAAGCCTTCCTTTGAGTCCTAGGCGTGATATTCAAGGAGGTTTAGTGGCCTGAGACGAGTTTCGCAAGTCTTCCTTTGCCGGTTAGCAAAAGGAACCAAAAGAGACCAAAACTGAAACTTGGGTCCAAAGCCGCAGAAGTGCCGTAAGGGGAGAAGGTGGTGAGAAATCCTTCCTTTGAGTTCTAGGAGTGATATTCAAGGAGTTTTAGTGGCTTGAGACGAGTTTCGCACGTCTTCCTTTGCCGGTAAGCAAAAGGGAACCAAAAGAGACCAAAACTAGAACTTGGGTCCAAAGGCACCAAAAAGTGCCAGAACGTGAGAAGGTGGTGAGAAATCCTTCCTTTGAGTTCTAGGAGTGATATTCAAGGAGTTTTAGTGGCTTGAGACGAGTTTCGCACGTCTTCCTTTGCCGGTAAGCAAAAGGGAACCAAAAGAGACCAAAATTGGAACTTGGGTCCAAAGGCGCCAGAAAGTGACAGAAGGGGAGAAGGTGGTGAGAAATCCTTCCTTTGAGTTCTAGGAGTGATATTCAAGGAGTTTTAGTGGCTTGAGACGAGTTTCGCACGTCTTCCTTTGCCGGTAAGCAAAAAGGAACCAAAAGAGACCAAAACTAGAACTTGGGTCCAAAGGTGCCAGAAAGTGACAGAAGGGGAGAAGGTGGTGAGAAAGCCTTCCTTTGAGTTCTAGGAGTGATATTCAAGGAGTTTTAGTGGCTTGAGACGAGTTTCGCACGTCTTCCTTTGCCGGTAAGCAAAAGGGAACCAAAAGAGACCAAAACTGGAACTTGGGTCCAAAGGCACCAGAAAGTGCCAGAACGTGAGAAGGTGGTGGGAAAGCCTTCCTTTGAGTCCTAGGAGTGATATTCAAGGAGTTTTAGTGGCTTGAGACGAGTTTTGCACGTCTTCCTTTGCCGGTAAGCAAAAGGGAACCAAAAGAGACCAAAACTGGAACTTGGGTCCAAAGGCACCAGAAAGTGCCAGAACGTGAGAAGGTGGTGAGAAATCCTTCCTTTGAGTTCTAGGAGTGATATTCAAGGAGTTTTAGTGGCTTGAGACGAGTTTCGCACGTCTTCCTTTGCCGGTAAGCAAAAGGGAACCAAAAGTGACCAAAACTGGAACTTGGGTCCAAAGGCACCAGAAAGTGCCAGAACGTGAGAAGGTGGTGGGAAAGCCTTCCTTCGAGTCCTAGGCGTGATATTCAAGGAGTTTTAGTGGCCTGAGACGAGTTTCGCACGTCTTCCTTTGCCGGTAAGCAAAAGGGAACCAAAAGAGACCAAAACTGTAACTTTGGTCCAAAGCCGCTGAAAGTGCCGTAAGGGGAGAAGGTGGTGAGAAATCCTTCCTTTGAGTTCTAGGAGTGATATTCAAGGAGTTTTAGTGGCTTGAGACGAGTTTCGCACGTCTTCTTTGCCCGTAAGCAAAAGGGAACCAAAAGAGACCAAAACGGAACTTGGGTCCAAAGGCGCCGTAAAGTGCCGTAAGGGGAGAAGGTGGTGAGAAATCCTTCCTTTGAGTTCTAGGAGTGATATTCAAGGAGTTTTAGTGGCTTGAGACGAGTTTCGCACGTCTTCCTTTGCCGGTAAGCAAAAGGGAACCAAAAGAGACCAAAACTAGAACTTGGGTCCAAAGGTGCCAGAAAGTGCCGTAAGGGGAGAAGGTGGTGAGAAAGCCTTCCTTTGAGTTCGAGGAGTGATATTCAAGGAGTTTTAGTGGCTTGAGACGAGTTTCGCACGTCTTCCTTTGCCGGTAAGCAAAAGGGAACCAAAAGAGACCAAACCGGAACTTGGGTCCAAAGGCCGTAGAAAGTGCCAGAACGTGAGAAGGTGGTGGGAAAGCCTTCCTTTGAGTCCTAGGCGTGATATTCAAGGAGTTTTAGTGGCCTGAGACGAGTTTCGCACGTCTTCCTTTGCCGGTAAGCAAAAAGGGACCAAAAGAGACCAAAACTGGAACTTGGGTCCAAAGCCACCATAAAGTGCCAGAAGGGGAGAAGGTGGTGAGAAATCCTTCCTTTGAGTTCTAGGAGTGATATTCAAGGAGTTTCAGTGGCTTGAGACGAGTTTCGCACGTCTTCCTTTGCCGGTAAGCAAAAGGGACCAAAAGAGACCAAAACTATAACTTGGGTCCAAAGGCACCAGAAAGTGCCAGAAGGGGAGAAGGTGGTGAGAAATCCTTCCTTTGAGTTCTAGGAGTGATATTCAAGGAGTTTTAGTGGTTTGAGACGAGTTTCGCACGTCTTCCTTTGCCGGTAAGCAAAAGGGAACCAAAAGAGACCAAAACTGGAACTTGGGTCCAAAGGCACCAGAAAGTGCCATAACGTGAGAAGGTGGTGGGAAAGCCTTCCTTTGAGTCCTAGGCGTGATATTCAAGGAGTTTCAGTGGCTTGAGACGAGTTTCGCACGTCTTCCTTTGCCGGTAAGCAAAAGGGAACCAAAAGAGACCAAAACTGGAACTTGGGTCCAAAGCCGCCAGAAAGTGCCAGAAGGGGAGAAGGTGGTGAGAAATCCTTCCTTTGAGTTCTAGGAGTGATATTCAAGGAGTTTCAGTGGCTTGAGACGAGTTTCGCACGTCTTCCTTTGCCGGTAAGCAAAAGGGAACCAAAAGAGACCAAAATTGGAACTTGGGTCCAAAGGCACCGTAAAGTGCCGTAAGGGGAGAAGGTGGTGAGAAATCCTTCCTTTGAGTTCTAGGAGTGATATTCAAGGAGTTTTAGTGGCTTGAGACGAGTTTCGCACGTCTTCCTTTGCCGGTAAGCAAAAGGGAACCAAAAGAGACCAAAACTAGAACTCGGTTCCAAAGGTGCCAGAAAGTGATAGAAGGGGAGAAGTTGGTGAGAAATTCTTCCTCTGAGTTCTAGGAGTGATATTCAAGGAGTTTCAGTGGCTTGAGACGAGTTTTCCACGTCTTCCTTTGCCGGTAAGCAAAAGGTAATCAAAAGAGACCAAAACTGGAACTTGGGACCAAAGGCAGTAGAAAGTGCCAGAACGTGAGAAGGTGGTGGGAAAGCCTTCCTTTGAGTCCTAGGCGTGATATTCAAGGGTTTAGTGGCCTGAGACGAGTTTCGCAAGTCTCGCTTTGCCAGTAAGCAAAAAGGGACCAAAAGAGACCAAAACTGGAACTTGGGTCCAAAGCCGCCAGAAAGTGCCAGAAGGGGAGAAGGTGGGGAGAAATCCTTCCTTTGAGTTCTAGGAGTGATATTCAAGGAGTTTCAGTGGCTTGAGATGAGTTTCGCACGTCTTCCTTTGCCGGTAAGCAAAAGGGAACCAAAAGAGACCAAAACTGGAACTTGGGTACAAAGGCACCAGAAAGTGCCAGAACGTGAGAAGGTGGTGGGAAAGCCTTCCTTTGAGTCCTAGGCGTGATATTCAAGGAGTTTCAGTGGCTTGAGACGAGTTTCGCACGTCTTCCTTTGCCGGTAAGCAAAAGGGAACCAAAAGAGACCAAAATTGAAACTTGGGTCCAAAGGCACCAGAAAGTGCCAGAACGTGAGAAGGTGGTGGGAAAGCCTTCCTTTGAGTCCTAGGCGTGATATTCAAGGGGGTTTAGTGGCCTGAGACGAGTTTCGCAAGTCTCCCTTTGCCAGTAAGCAAAAAGGGACCAAAAGTGACCAAAACTGGAACTTGGGTCCAAAGCACCAGAAAGTGCCAGAAGGGGAGAAGGTGGTGAGAAAGCCTTCCTTTGAGTCCTAGGAGTGATATTAAAGGAGTTTTAGTGGCTTGAGACGAGTTTCGCACGTCTTCCTTTGCCGGTAAGCAAAAGGGAACCAAAAGAGACCAAAACTATAACTTGGGTCCAAAGGTGCCAGAAAGTGACAGAAGGGGAGAAGGTGGTGAGAAATCCTTCCTTTGAGTTCTAGCAGTGATATTCAAGGAGTTTCAGTTGCTTGAGACGAGTTTCGCACGTCTTCCTTTGCCAATAAGCAAAAGGGACCAAAAGAGACCAAAACTGGAACTTGGGTCCAAAGCCGCTAGAAAGTGCCAGAAGGGGAGAAGGTGGGGAGAAATCCTTCCTTTGAGTTCTAGGAGTGATATTCAAGGAGTTTCAGTGGCTTGAGACGAGTTTCGCACGTCTTCCTTTGCCGGTAAGCAAAAAGGAACCAAAAGAGACCAAAACTAGAACTTGGGTCCAAAGGTGCCAGAAAGTGACAGAAGGGGAGAAGGTGGTGAGAAATCCTTCCTTTGAGTTCTAGGAGTGATATTCAAGGAGTTTTAGTGGCTTGAGACGAGTTTCGCACGTCTTCCTTTGCCGGTAAGCAAAAGGGAACCAAAAGAGACCAAACCCGGCACTTGGGTCCAAAGGCACCAGAAAGTGCCAGAACGTGAGAAGGTGGTGGGAAAGCCTTCCTTTGAGTCCTAGGAGTGATATTCAAGGAGTTTTAGTGGCTTGAGACGAGTTTCGCACGTCTTCCTTTGCCGGTAAGCAAAAGGGAACCAAAAGAGACCAAAACTGGAACTTGGGTCCAAAGGCACCAGAAAGTGCCAGAAGGGGAGAAGGTGGTGAGAAATCCTTCCTTTGAGTTCTAGGAGTGATATTCAAGGAGTTTCAGTGGCTTGAGACGAGTTTCGCACGTCTTCCTTTGCCGGTAAGCAAAAGGGAACCAAAAGAGACCAAAACTGGTACTTGGGTCCAAAGGCACCAGCAAGTGCCAGAACGTGAGAAGGTGGTGGGAAAGCCTTCCTTCGAGTCCTAGGCGTGATATTCAAGGACTTTTAGTGGCCTGAGACGAGTTTTGCAAGTCTCCCTTTGCCAGTAAGCAAAAAGGGACAAACCAAAACTGGAACTTGGGTCCAAAGCCGCCTGAAAGTGCCAGAAGGGGAGAAGGTGGTGAGAAATCCTTCCTTTGAGTTCTAGGAGTGATATTCAAGGAGTTTCAGTGGCTTGAGACGAGTTTCAGACGTCTTCTTTTGCCGGTAAGC
The DNA here is from genome assembly GCA_024086825.1 of Abrus pulchellus subsp. cantoniensis. NCBI lineage: Eukaryota > Viridiplantae > Streptophyta > Magnoliopsida > Fabales > Fabaceae > Abrus > Abrus pulchellus. The sequence continues at coordinate 721,692 of CM044057.1, read as the reverse complement.
AAAAGGGAACCAAAAGAGACCAAAACTGGAACTTGGGTCCAAAGCCGCCAGAAAGTGCCAGAAGGGGAGAAGGTGGTGAGAAATCCTTCCTTTGAGTTCTAGGAGTGATATTCAAGGAGTTTTAGTGGCTTGAGACGAGTTTCGCACGTCTTCCTTTGCCGGTAAGCAAAAGGGAACCAAAAGAGACCAAAACTAGAACTTGGGTCCAAATGTGCCAGAAAGTGACAGAAGGGGAGAAGGTGGTGAGAAATCCTTCCTTTGAGTTCTAGGAGTGATATTCAAGGAGTTTTAGTGGCTTGAGACGAGTTTTGCACGTCTTCCTTTGCCGGTAAGCAAAAGGGAACCAAAAGAGACCAAAACTGGAACTTGGGACCAAAGGCAGTAGAAAGTGCCAGAACGTGAGAAGGTGGTGGGAAAGCCTTCCTTTGAGTCCTAGGCGTGATATTCAAGGAGGTTTAGTGGCCTGAGACGAGTTTCGCAAGTCTCCCTTTGCCAGTAAGCAAAAAAGGACCAAAAGAGACCAAAACTGGAACTTGGGTCCAAAGCCGCCAGAAAGTGACAGAAGGGGAGAAGGTGGTGAGAAATCCTTCCTTTGAGTTCTAGGAGTGATATTCAAGGAGTTTTAGTAGCTTGAGACGAGTTTCGCACGTCTTCCTTTGCCGATAAGCAAAAGGGAACCAAAAGAGACCAAAACTGGAACTTGGGTCCAAAGGCACCAGAAAGTGCCAGAAGGGGAGAAGGTGGTGAGAAATCCTTCCTTTGAGTTCTAGGAGTGATATTCAAGGAGTTTCAGTGGCTTGAGACGAGTTTCGCACGTCTTCCTTTGCCGGTAAGCAAAAGGGAACCAAAAGAGACCAAAACTGGAACTTGGGTCCAAAGGCACCAGAAAGTGCAGAACGTGAAAATGTGGTGGGAACGCCTTCGTTTGTGTCTTCGGAGTGATATTCAAGGAGTTTCAGTGGCTTGAGACGAGTTTCGCACGTCGTCCTTTGCCGGTAAGCAAAAGGGAACCAAAAGAGACCAAAACTAGAACTTGGGTCCAAAGGCACCAGAAAGTGCCAGAACGTGAGAAGGTGGTGGGAAAGCCTTCCTTCGAGTCCTAGGCGTGATATTCAAGGAGTTTTAGTGGCTAGAGACGAGTTTCACACGACTTCCTTTGCCGGTAAGCAAAAAGGGAACCAAAAGAGACCAAAACCGGAACTTGGGTCCAAAGCCGCCCGAAAGTGCCGTAAGGGGAGAAGGTGGTCGAAATCCTTCCTTTGATTCTAGGAGTGATATTTCAAGGAGTTTTAGTGGCCTGAGACGAGTTTCGCACGTCTTCCTTTGCCGGTAAGCAAAAGGGAAACAAAAGAGACCAAAACTGGAACTTGGGTCCAAAGGCACCAGAAAGTGCCAGAACGTGAAAATGTGGTGCGAACGCCTTCGTTTGTGTCTTCGGAGTGATATTCAAGGAGTTTCAGTGCCTTGAGACGAGTTTTGCACGTCTTCCTTTGCCGGTAAGCAAAAGTAAACCAAAAGAGACCAAAACTGGTACTTGGGTCCAAAGGCAGCAGAAAGTGCCAGAACGTGAGAAGGTGGTGGGAAAGCCTTCCTTTGAGTCCTAGGCGTGATATTCAAGGAGGTTTAGTGGCCTGAGACGAGTTTCGCAAGTCTCCCTTTGCCAGTAAGCAAAAAAGGACCAAAAGAGACCAAAACTGGAACTTGGGTCCAAAGCCGCCAGAAAGTGACAGAAGGGGAGAAGGTGGTGAGAAATCCTTCCTTTGAGTTCTAGGAGTGATATTCAAGGAGTTTTAGTAGCTTGAGACGAGTTTCGCACGTCTTCCTTTGCCGATAAGCAAAAGGGAACCAAAAGAGACCAAAACTCGAACTTGGGTCCAAAGGCACCAGAAAGTGCCAGAAGGGGAGAAGGTGGTGAGAAATGCTTCCTTTAAGTTCTAGGAGTGATATTCAAGGAGTTTCAGTGGCTTGAGACGAGTTTCGCACGTCTTCCTTTGCCGGTAAGCAAAAGGGAACCAAAAGAGACCAAAACTAGTACTTGGGTTCAAAGGCACCAGAAAGTGCCAGAACGTGAGAAGGTGGTGGGAAAGCCTTCCTTCGAGTCCTAGGCGTGATATTCAAGGAGTTTTAGTGGCTTGAGACGAGTTTCGCACGTCTTCCTTTGCCGGTAAGCAAAAAGGACCAAAAGAGACCAAAACTAGAACTCGGGTCCAAAGGTGCTAGAAAGTGACAGAAGGGGAGAAGGTGGTGGGAAAGCCTTCCTTCGAGTCCTAAGCGTGATATTCAAGGAGTTTTAGTGGCCTGAGACGAGTTTTGCAAGTCTCCCTTTGCCAGTAAGCAAAAAAGTAACCAAAAGAGACCAAAACTGGAACTTTGGTCCAAAGCCGCCTGAAAGTGCCAGAAGGGGAGAAGGTGGTGAGAAATCCTTCCTTTGAGTTCTAGGAGTGATATTCAAGGAGTTTCAGTGGCTTGAGACGAGTTTCGCACGTCTTCCTTTGCCGGTAAGCAAAAGGGAACCAAAAGAGACCAAAATTGGAACTTGGGTCCAAAGGCACCAGAAAGTGCCAGAACGTGAGAAGGTGGTGGGAAAGCCTTCCTTTGAGTCCTAGGCGTGATATTCAAGGAGTTTTAGTGGCCTGAGACGAGTTTCGCACGTCTTCCTTTGCCGGTAAGCAAAAGGGAACCAAAAGAGACCAAAACTAGAACTTGGGTCCAAAGCCGCCTGAAAGTGCCAGAAGGGGAGAAGGTGGTGAGAAATCCTTCCTTTGAGTTCTAGGAGTGATATTCAAGGAGTTTCAGTGGCTTGAGACGTAGTTCTAGGAGTGATTCCAAGGAGTTTAAGTGGCCTGAGACGAGTTTCGCACGTCTTCCTTTGCCGGTAAGCAAAAGGGAACCAAAAGTGACCAAAACTGGAACTTGGGTGCAAATGTGCCAGAAAGTGACAGAAGGGGAGAAGGTGGTGAGAAATCCTTCCTTTGAGTTCTAGGAGTGATATTCAAGGAGTTTTAGTGGCTTGAGACGAGTTTTGCACGTCTTCCTTTGCCGGTAAGCAAAAGGGAACCAAAAGAGACCAAAACTGGAACTTGGGTCCAAAGGCACCAGAAAGTGCCAGAACGTGAGAAGGTGGTGGGAAAGCCTTCCTTTGAGTCCTAGGCGTGATATTCAAGGAGTTTTAGTGGCCTGAGACGAGTTTCGCAAGTCTCCCTTTGCCAGTAAGCAAAAAGGGACCAAAAGAGACCAAAACTGGAACTTGGGTCCAAAGCCGCCAGAAAGTGCCAGAAGGGGAGAAGGTGGAGAGAAATCCTTCCTCTGAGTTCTAGTAGTGATATTCAACTAGTTTCAGTGGCTTAAGACGAGTTTCGCACGTCTTCCTTTGCCAATAAGCAAAAGGGAACCAAAAGAGACCAAAGCCGGAACTTAGGTCCAAAGGCACCAGAAAGTGCCAGAACGTGAGAAGGTGGTGGGAAAGCCTTCCTTTGAGTCCTAGGAGTGATATTCAAGCAGTTTTAGTGGCCTGAGACGAGTTTCGCAAGTCTCCCTTTGCCAGTAAGCAAAAAGGGACCAAAAGAGACCAAAACTGGAACTTGGGTCCAAAGCCGCCAGAAAGTGCCAGAAGGGGAGAAGGTGGTGAGAAATCCTTCCTTTGAGTTCTAGGAGTGATATTCAAGGAGTTTTAGTGGCTTGAGATGAGTTTCGCACGTCTTCCTTTGCCGGTAAGCAAAAGGGACCAAAAGAGACCAAAACTAGAACTTGGGTCCAAAGGTGCCAGAAAGTGACAGAAGGGGAGAAGGTGGTGAGAAATCTTTCCTCTGAGTTCTAGGAATGATATTCAAGGAGTTTCAGTGGCCTGAGAAGAGTTTCGCACGTATTCCTTTGCCGGTACGCAAAAGGGACCAAAAGACTCCAAAACTATAACTTGGGTCCAAAGGTGCCAGAAAGTGACAGAAGGGGAGAAGGTGGTGAGAAATCCTTCCTTTGAGTTCTAGGAGTGATATTCAAGGAGTTTTAGTGGCTTGAGACGAGTTTCGCACGTCTTCCTTTGCCAGTAAGCAAAAGGGAACCAAAAGAGACCAAAACTAGAACTCGGGTCCAAAGGTGCCAGAAAGTGACAGAAGGGGAGAAGGTGGTGAGAAATCCTTCCTTTGAGTTCTAGGAGTGATATTCAAGAAGTTTCAGTGGCTTGAGACGAGTTTTTCACGTCTTCCTTTGCCGGTAAGCAAAAGGGAACCAAAAGAGACCAAAACTGGAACTTGGGTCCAAAGCCGCCAGAAAGTGCCAGAAGGGGAGAAGGTGGTGAGAAATCCTTCCTTTGAGTTCTAGGAGTGATATTCAAGGAGTTTTAGTGGCTTGAGACGAGTTTCGCACGTCTTCCTTTGCCGGTAAGCAAAAGGGAACCAAAAGAGACTAAAACTGGAACTTGGGTCCAAAGGCACCAGAAAGTGCCAGAACGTGAAAATGTGGTGGGAATGCCTTCGTTTGTATCTTTGGAGTGATATTCAAGGAGTTTCAGTGGCTTGAGACGAGTTTCGCACGTCTTCCTTTGCCGGTAAGCAAAAGGGAACCAAAAGAGACCAAAACTGGTACTTGGGTCCAAAGGCACCAGAAAGTGCCAGAACGTGAGAAGGTGGTGGGAAAGCCTTCCTTCGAGTCCTAGGCGTGATATTCAAGGAGTTTTAGTCGCCTGAGACGAGTTTTGCAAGTCTCCCTTTGCCAGTAAGCAAAAAGAGACCAAAACTGGAACTTGGGTCCAAAGCCGCCTGAAAGTGCCAGAAGGGGAGAAGGTGGTGAGAAATCCTTCCTTTGAGTTCTAGGAGTGATATTCAAGGAGTTTCAGTGGCTTGAGACGAGTTTCGCACGTCTTCCTTTGCCGATAAGCAAAAGGGAGCCAAAAGAGAGCAAAACTGGAACTTGGGTCCCAAGGCAGCAGAAAGTGCCAGAATGTGAGAAGGTGGTGGGAAAGCCTTCCTTTGAGTCCTAGGCGTGATATTCAAGGGGGTTTAGTGGCCTGAGACGAGTTTCGCAAGTCTCCCTTTGCTAGTAAGCAAAAGGAAACCAAAAGAGACCAAAACTGGAACTTGGGTCCAAAGGCACCAGAAAGTGCCAGAAGGGGAGAAGGTGGTGAGAAATTCTTCCTATGAGTTCTAGGAGTGATATTCAAGGAGTTTCAGTGGCTTGAGACGACTTTCGCACGTCTTCCTTTGCCAGTAAGCAAAAGGGAACCAAAAGAGACCAAAACTAGTACTTGGGTCCAAAGGTACCAGAAAGTACCAGAACGTGAGAACGTGGTGGGAAAGCCTTCCTTCGAGTCCTAGGCGTGATATTCAAGGAGTTTTAGTGGCCTGAGACGAGTTTTGCAAGTCTCCCTTTGCCAGTAAGCAAAAAGGGACCAAAACTGGAACTTGGGTCCAAAGCCGCCTGAAAGTGCCAGAAGGGGAGAAGGTGGTGAGAAATCCTTCCTTTGAGTTCTAGGAGTGATATTCAAGGAGTTTCAGTGGCTTGAGACGTAGTTCTAGGAGTGATTCCAAGGAGTTTCAGTGGCTTGAGACGAGTTTCGCACGTCTTCCTTTGCCGGTAAGCAAAAGGGAACCAAAAGAGACCAAAACTGGAACTTGGGTCCAAAGCCGCCAGAAAGTGCCAGAAGGGGAGAAGGTGGTGAGAAATCCTTCCTTTGAGTTCTAGGAGTGATATTCAAGGAGTTTCAGTGGCTTGAGACGAGTTTCGCACGTCTTCCTTTGCCGGTAAGCAAAAGGGAACCAAAAGAGACCAAAACTGGAACTTGGGTCCAAAGGCACCAGAAAGTGCCAGAACGTGAGAAGGTGGTGGGAAAGCCTTCCTTTGAGTCCTAGGCGTGATATTCAAGGAGTTTTAGTGGCCTGAGACGAGTTTCGCAAGTCTCCCTTTGCCGGTAAGCAAAAGGGAACCAAAAGAGACCAAAACTGGAACTTGGGTCCAAAGCCGCCAGAAAGTGCCAGAAGGGGAGAAGGTGGTGAGAAATCCTTCCTTTGAGTTCTAGGAGTGATATTCAAGGAGTTTCAGTGGCTTGAGACGAGTTTCGCACGTCTTCCTTTGCCGGTAAGCAAAAGGGAACCAAAAGAGACCAAAACTGGAACTTGGGTCCAAAGCCGCCAGAAAGTGCCAGAAGGGGAGAAGGTGGTGAGAAATCCTTCCTTTGAGTTCTAGGAGTGATATTCAAGGAGTTTCAGTGGCTTGAGACGAGTTTCGCACGTCTTCCTTTGCTGGTAAGCAAAAGGGACCAAAAGAGACCAAAACTAGAACTCGGTTCCAAAGGTGCCAGAAAGTGACAGAAGGGGAGAAGGTGGTGAGAAATTCTTCCTCTGAGTTCTAGGAGTGATATTCAAGGAGTTTCAGTGGCTTGAGACGAGTTTTGCACGTCTTCCTTTGCCGGTAAGCAAAAGGGAACCAAAAGAGACCAAAACTGGAACTTGGGTCCAAAGGCACCAGAAAGTGCCAGAACGTGAGAAGGTGGTGGGAAAGCCTTCCTTTGAGTCCTAGGCGTGATATTCAAAGAGTTTTAGTGGCCTGAGACGAGTTTCGCAAGTCTCACTTTGCCGGTATGCAAAAGGGAACCAAAAGAGACGAAAACTGGAACTTGGGTCCAAATGCACCAGAAAGTGCCAGAACGTGAGAAGGTGGTGGGAAAGCCTTCCTTTGAGTCCTAGGCGTGATATTCAAGGAGTTTTAGTGGCTTGAGAAGAGTTTCGCACGTATTCCTTTGCCGGTACGCAAAAGGGAAACAAAAGAGACCAAAACTGGAACTTGGGTCCAAAGACACCAGAAAATGTGGTGGGAACGCCTTTGTTTGTTTCTTCGGAGTGATATTCAAGAAGTTTCAGTGGCTTGAGACGAGTTTCGCACGTCTTCCTTTGCCGGTAATGATGTATTCCCAAATGGGATAGGATCTTTGAGGGCTGGACCTTGCTCTGAATTGTTCACATGAAGAAGAAAGAAGAAACAGAGACGAACAACAGCAAACAAACACAAACGAAATTTGGAGAACAAAAAAAAAGGAAAACGAAATTGGAAAGAAAAATCCCAGAAAGGCAACTCAAACAAGATTAATGTTTTAGGGTTAAGGAGTTTGGGGAAAACGAAATCAGCAAAGAATAGATACAAAAAATTAAAGGAAATTAAAAGAATTCCATGGCATCACACACAAAGGAATTCAATTAACAACTTACCTTAGAAAAATAACAAGAAACAGCCCTTGAATCACTCAAGGAATAGAGAATCACTCTCTAGGTTCTCAAGCTTCACACTTAGAGAAAAAAAAAGGAAGTCTTTTTTATTCACTCCAAAACTGATTGTCTTTGCATTTTCACGTTCAGCCCCCTTTTATCTAACCTAGGCTGATTTGATTTACCCATCATAAGCAGTTGGCCCACATTGCCATGTCACCTAATTTTCTATATTAAAATTTCAATTTGTGCAATTTAAATAAACTCTTAAATCCTTGCTAAAATCTGGTCAGTATAAGACCAATACGATAATTAAAATAAAATGATACAAGTAGCCTCCAAATGTGCAAAGCTAGGACTTGAACCCATGACCTTCAACTCCTAACTCTCCTTTAACCTTACGCTCTTGACCACTTGAGCCCTCCTCTTGTTCTTGTTAATGTAAACAAAACAAATTATGTTGTTATCCTTCTAAGCATGAATATGACACAAACTTGGGCTGTACTTGTAAAGGTGGTTCCTTCTCTCCAAAATGCTGGACCATGAGTTGATGCAACACCTCCTTCGCTTTTCTTGCTCTTGCCCTTGTCATAGGACCTCCAATGCCTTCAAGAGCCTTTGAATCATTGCCATGCTCCTCCAAATTGCCTAGGCTGTTAGCTCCCTCCAAAATATGGTCTTCATCATTCCCTCCCTCTTCAATTGGATTTGCCCTCAAATCTTCTCCTACATCAAACAAAGAAAGATCAGCAACATTAAAGGTTGAACTTACGTTATACTCACCTGGAAGTTCTATCTTATACGCATTGTCACCAATCTTCTCCAAGACTCTAAAAGGTCCATCTCCTCTTGGGTGAAGTTTTGATTTCCTTTGTTCAGGAAATCTTTCTTTTCTGAAATGTACCCACACCCAATCACCAGGTTGAAAAACCATTTTCTTGCGGCCCTTATTAGCTTGTTTTGCATAAGATTCAGTTCTCTTCTCAATTTGAGCTTTTACCTGTTCATGAATCCTTTTAACAAAATCAGCTTTGGCAGCTCCTTCCTTATGCTTAAACACAGAGATGTTAGGCATAGAAATCAAATCAAGAGGGGTTAATGGATTAAAACCATAAACAATTTCAAAAGGAGAGCATTTTGTAGTGGAATGTACAGCCCTATTATAAGCAAATTCTACATGTGGTAAGCATAATTCCCAAGATTTTAAATTTTTCTTTAAGATCGCTCTAAGCAAAGTCCCTAAAGTCCTATTCACTACCTCTGTTTGCCCATCTGTTTGTGGGTGACAAGTAGTAGAAAAGAGAAGTTTAGTACCTAACTTACCCCACAAAGTTCTCCAAAAATGACTTAAGAACTTGCTATCTCTATCACTTACCACACTTCTAGGGAGTCCATGCAACCTCACTACTTCCCTGAAAAACAAATCTGCCACATGACAAGCATCAACAACTTTTTTACAAGGAATGAAATGTGCCATTTTAGAGAACCTATCTACAACTACAAAGATGGAATCCTTACCACTTTGGGTCCTAGGCAGCCCTAACACAAAATCCATAGACACATCAATCCAAGGATGCTCAGGTATAGGGAGAGGAGAATACAAACCTTGTGGCAATACCTTAGACTTAGCCTTTCTGCACTCAACACATTTAATGCAGAATTGGTTTACATCATGCTTCATTTTTGGCCAATAAAAGTGTTCTTGCAACATGGCTAAGGTCTTTTGTACCCCAAAGTGTCCCATTAATCCACCACAATGTGCTTCCTTAACAAGCAATTCCCTAATTGAACTTTTAGGCACACACAACTTGTTATTTTTAAACATGTATCCATCAAACCTATAGAAACCATCACATGCAGCTTTTTCACATTTCAAGTATATAGGACCGAAATCAATATCATCATGGTACATGTCTTTCATTGATTCAAATCCTAACATCTTGGTTTCCATTAAAGCAAATAAGGTATATCTCCTAGATAATGCATCAGCAATTATATTTCCTTTACCTTTCTTATGCTTTATTACATAAGGAAATTGCTCTAAGAATTCTACCCACTTTGCATGTCTCTTATTCAACTTCCCTTGCCCCCTAAGGTATTTCAAAGACTCATGATCACTATGGATTACAAACTCCTTAGGAAGAAGGTAATGTTGCCAAACCCTCATTGCTCTCACTAAAGCATAAAGCTCCTTATCATAGGTTGAATAATTAAGCACTGCCCCACTTAATTTTTCACTAAAGTAAGCTATTGGGTGGCCTTCTTGCAACAATACAGCACCTATACCTATGTTAGAAGCATCACACTCAACTTCAAAGGATTTGGAAAAATTTGGTAAAGCTAGGATGGGTGCACTCACAAGCTTTTGTTTTATATCATTGAAAGCTTTCTCTTGTTTTTCTCCCCACCTAAAAGTGACATTTTTCTTTATCAACTCAGTCATAGGTGCAGCCAAAGTGCTAAAATCCCTCACAAATCTCCTATAAAAGCTAGCCAACCCATGAAAACTTCTTACCTCACTCACGGTTTTAGGAGTTGGCCACTCTAGTATAGCTTTTATTTTTGATTCATCCACCTGAACCCCCTGATTACTAATCATATACCCCAGAAAAACAACATGATCTTGACAAAATGTGCATTTTTCCAAGTTAGCATACAAACTTTCTTTTCTCAAAGCTCCCAAAACAGCACCTAAATGCCTTGCATGTACTTCTAAAGACTCACTATACACTAATATGTCATCAAAATAAACTACCACAAATCTACCTATAAAATCTCTTAAAACATGGTTCATCAACCTCATGAATGTGCTTGGTGCATTGGTCAAACCGAATGGCATAACCATCCATTCATACAAACCAAATTTGGTTTTGAAGGCTGTTTTCCACTCGTCACCTTCACGAATCCGAATTTGGTTGTATCCACTTTTTAAATCAATTTTTGAAAATACAGTAGCACCATGCAATTCATCAAGTAGATCATCCAACCTAGGAATGGGATGCCTATACTTAATAGTAATGTTATTGACAGACCTACAATCACTACACATACGCCAAGAACCATCTTTCTTAGGAACTAGAATTACAGGCACAGCACAAGGAGATAAAGAATCTCTTACCCAACCTTTAGAAAGAAGTTCTTCCACTTGTCTGCAAATTTCTTTGGTTTCCTCAGGATTGCTCCTATAAGCTGGCTTGTTTGGAATGGAAGCTCCTGGGATGAGATCAATGTGATGCTCTATTCCTCTCAATGGTGGTAATCCACTTGGCAACTCCAGAGGAAAAACATCTTTGAACTCCTGCAACAAAGAAGATATAGGAGGAGGAAGATCTAAAGGAAAAGAGATGTTAGTGGACAAACATGGTTTGCAATACAACACATAGAGTGGTTGTTTTGCAAGCAAACTTTTTCTCACTTCTTTTTCCTTTGCCACTCCACTCTCATTATTTTTTTTATTTTTCTTTTTATTTTCTTCCAATCCTTTACTTTTCTCTCTTTGACTTTTCTCTAAGTCACTTTCTGCCCTTTTCTCTTTTTTCTCTTTAATCATTTTTTCTCTCATTCTCATTTGATCATTACAAACCTCTTGTGGACTTAAGGGATTAAGCACCACTTTCTTGTTGTTTTGCAAGAATGAGATCTTGTTGGTAAACCCATCATGAACAGCCTTGTGGTCATATTGCCAAGGCCTACCAAGCAAGATATGAGTAGCCTCCATAGGAACCACATCACATAAAATAACATCATTATAGCTCCCAATGGATATAGGTACCTCCACTTAATGCTTCACTGCTACTTCACCACTTTCACTTAGCCATTGTAGCTTGTAGGGTCTTGGATGAGGTTTGGTGGAAAGATTAAGCTTAGACACCAAACGTGTGCTAGCTACATTTGTGCAGCTCCCACCATCAATAATAACTAAGCATACCTTTCCTTGAACCGTGCACCTAGTATAGAAGATATTCTCCCTTTGGCTACCATCCAAGGGTACCAACTTATTACCCAATAGCCTCCTCACCATCAAGACATCCCCTTCAACATCAACCTCTGCATTCAACTCTTCCTCACTAGCAGTGTCTCCAAAATCTGACTCACTAGTGTATTCTCCATTGTCTTTGATGATGATTGTTCTTTTTGTAGGGCACTCATAGGCATAGTGACCCTTTCCTTGGCACTTGAAACATGTCACATCTCTAGCCCTTCCTGAAGTTTCACTTTTTCCCTTAGAATCATTTCTAGTAGAAGAGCTTGGCTGATTTACTTGTTGGACTTAAAGTGGAAGAGCTTGAACCATAACCCTCCCTCTTAGGCTTTTCATTCCATTTGGAAGAGTTTGGAGTGAAACTCCTTTTAGCTACACCTTTTCTTTTCAATTTCTGCTCAACTTGCATTGCTTTGTGTAACAAGTCTTCCATCTCAATATATTCCTGCAACTCAACCACATCCCTAACATCATGAGACAAGCCATTAACAAACCTCACCATTGTTACTTCGGGATCCTCCTCCAAGTTGGCTTGAATCATCAATAGCTCCATCTCCTTGTGGTACTCCTCAACGCTCCTACTTCCTTGGGTGAGCTTTTGAAGCTTGAACTTCAAATCTCTTTCATATGAACTAGGAATGTATCTCTTCCTCATCATCCTTTTCATTTCAGTCCAAGTCTGAATCGGAGGGCTATCTTCTCCTCGTCTTTCTCTCTGCAATTTATTCCACCAAATCAAAGCATAATGAGAAAACTCAGTGGCAGCCAACCTTACCTTTTGTTCCTCATCATAATCTCCACAGGCAAAAACATTCTCAATCTTCATCTCCCATTCAAGATAGGCTTCTGGATCATTCTTGCCACGGAATGGAGGAATGGTGAGCTTTACTCCTCTAATGGCTTGCTGCCTTGTAGTATCTCTCTCCCTTCTATGCTCCTCATTTTGGTTTCTCCCTCCAAATTCTCTCCTTTGCTCCAATTGATCAATCCTTTCATGCAACTCTTCATTTTGTTGTTTAAGCAACCTCTCAAGATGTTGAGTGAGAGCTTGCATTTGCATAGGATCCAATCCTCCTTGACCTGCCATATCTTATCCAAAACACAAACCAAGATCAAGTAATCATGCAAGAATCAATTCGGCCAAATCTCTTCCTTACCAAAGTGTTTCACTAAAAAAAAATGGCTTTTTTTTTTCACACTCTTGCCTTTTTCCACTCTTTGATCCTCTTGATCCTTGAAAGATTCAATACTAGAACTTTATATTTAGCAAGGTAACAAGTTAATTAAAAACCGAAGAGTATAAATCCACAAAATTTCAGCAAGGACAAAAAAAAAAAAGTGTTTTGACCACGGTTATAGAAAAAAATAACACACAAACAAAGACACGAAAGCTATTTAGAAGTAAAGGATGAAGAAAAAAAATTTTTTTTTAAAAGGTAGACAAAGACACAAAGAAGTACGTAATGACAAACAAGGACAGAAAAACAGGAATAACAATTCCAATTACACAATTCAAGATTGAGCATCAATGTAAGATAAGCAATTTTGTAACCCACAAACCTAATTGGATGAATTTGGTACTAATTGGTGAATTAGAGTTTCTTCACTTTCAATTTGGGGCTAATTTTGTAATTGTGGTTCAGAATGCAACTAGGGCAAAAATTAGGGTTTCTTTCCCTCTTTTGATTTTTTTTTTTCGTCAATTCAATTCTGCCCACTACCAAAACAGTTTGCAATTTCAATCCAATGGAATACCAAATGTGAAATTGAGAAAAGGAATTAGGGCTACCTTGTTTGATGTCAATAGGTCTTCAAAACCCTCTCAACAAGAGCTTTGATACCACTTGATGTATTCCCAAATGGGATAGGATCTTTGAGGGCTGGACCTTGCTCTGAATTGTTCACATGAAGAAGAAAGAAGAAACAGAGACGAACAATAGCAAACAAACACAAACGAAATTTGGAGAACAAAAAAAAAGGAAAACGGAATTGGAAAGAAAAATCCCAGAAAGGCAACTCAATCAAGATTAATGATTTAGGGTTAAGGAGATTGGGGAAAACGAAATCAGCAAAGAATAGATACAAAAAATTAAAGGAAATTAAAAGAATTCCATGGCATCACACACAAAGGAATTCAATTAACAACTTACCTTAGAAAAATAACAAGAAACAGCCCTTGAATCACTCAAGGAATAGAGAATCACTCTCTAGGTTCTCAAGCTTCACACTTAGAGAAAAAAAAAGGAAGTCTTTTTTATTCACTCCAAAACTGATTGTCTTTGCATTTTCACGTTCAGCCCCCTTTTATCTAACCTAGGCTGATTTGATTTACCCATCATAAGCAGTTGGCCCACATTGCCATGTCACCTAATTTTCTATATTAAAATTTCAACTTGTGCAATTTAAATAAACTCTTAAATCCTTGCTAAAATCTGGTCAGTATAAGACCAATACGATAATTAGAATAAAATGATACAAGTAGCCTCCAAATGTGCAAAGCTAGGACTTGAACCCATGACCTTCAACTCCTAACTCTCCTTTAACCTTACGCTCTTGACCACTTGAGCCCTCTTCTTGTTCTTGTTAATGTAAACAAAACAAATTATGTTGTTATCCTTCTAAGCATGAATATGACACAAACTTGGGCTGCACTTGTAAAGGTGGTTCCTTCTCTCCAAAATGCTGGACCATGAGTTGATGCAACACCTCCTTCGCTTTTCTTGCTCTTGCCCTTGTCATAGGACCTCCAATGCCTTCAAGAGCCTTTGACTCATTGCCATGCTCCTCCAAATTGCCTAGGCTGTTAGCTCCCTCCAAAATATGGTCTCCATCAGGTAAGCAAAAGGGAACCAAAAGAGACCAAAACTGGAACTTGGGTCCAAAGCCGCCAGAAAGTGCCAAAAGGGGAGAAGGTGGTGAGAAATCCTTCCTTTGAGTTCTAGGAGTGATTCCAAGGAGTTTCAATGGCTTGAGACGAGTTTCGCACGTCTTCCTTTGCTGGTAAGCAAAAGGGAAACAAAAGAGACCAAAACTGGAACTTGGGTCCAAAGACACCAGAAAGTGCAGAACGTGAAAATGTGGTGGGAACGCCTTCGTTTGTGTCTTCGGAGTGATATTCAAGGAGTTTCAGTGGCTTGAGACGAGTTTCGCACGTCGTCCTTTGCCGGTAAGCAAAAGGGAACCAAAAGAGACCAAAACTGGAACTTGGGTCCAAAGGCACCAGAAAGTGCCAGAACGTGAGAAGGTGGTGGGAAAGCCTTCCTTCGAGTCCTAGGCGTGATATTCAAGGAGTTTTAGTGGCCTAAGACGAGTTTTGCAAGTCTCCTTTTGCCAGTAAGAAAAAAGGGACCAAAACTGGAACTTAGGTCCAAAGCCGCCTGAAAGTGCCAGACGGGGAGGAGGTGGTGAGAAATCCTTCCTTTGAGTTCTAGGAGTGATATTCAAGGAGTTTCAGTGGCTTGAGACGAGTTTCGCACGTCTTCCTTTGCCGATAAGCAAAAGGGAACCAAAAGAGACCAAAACTGGAACTTGGGTCCAAAGGCAGCAGAAAGTGCCAGAATGTGAGAAGGTGGTGGGAAAGCCTTCCTTTCAGTCCTAGGCGTGATATTCAAGTGGGTTTAGTGGCCTGAGACGAGTTTCGCAAGTCTCCCTTTGCCAGTAAGCAAAAAAGGACCAAAAGAGACCAAAACTGGAACTTGGGTCCAAAGCCGCCCGAAAGTGCCAGAAGGGGAGAAGGTGGTGAGAAATCCTTCCTCTGAGTTCTAGGAGTGATATTCAAGGAGTTTCAGTGGCTTGAGACGAGTTTCGCACGTCTTCCTTTGCCGGTAAGCAAAAAGGACCAAAAGAGACCAAAACTAGAACTCGGGTCCAAAGGTGCCAGAAAGTGACAGAAGGGGAGAAGGTGGTGAGAAATTCTTCCTCTGAGTTCTAGGAGTGATATTCAAGGAGTTTCAGTGGCTTGAGATGAGTTTCGCACGTCTTCCTTTGCCGGTAAGCAAAAGGGAAACAAAAGAGACCAAAACTGGAACTTGGGTCCAAAGCCGCCAGAAAGTGCCAAAAGGGGAGAAGTGGTGAGAAATCCTTCCTTTGAGCTCTAGGAGTGATATTCAAGGAGTTTCAGTGGCTTGAGACGAGTTTCGCACGTCTTCCTTTGCCGGTAAGCAAAAGGGAAACAAAAGAGACCAAAACTGAAACTTGGGTCCAAAGGCACCAGAAAGTGCCAGAACGTGAAAATGTGGTGGGAACGCCTTCGTTTGTGTATTCGGAGTGATATTCAAGGAGTTTCAGTGGCTTGAGACGAGTTTCGCACGTCTTCCTTTGCCGGTAAGCAAAAGGGAACCAAAAGAGACCACAACTGGTACTTGGGTCCAAAGGCACCAGAAAGTGCCAGAACGTGAGAAGGTGGTGGGAAAGCCTTCCTTCGAGTCCTAGGCGTGATATTCAAGGAGTTTTAGTGGCCTGAGACGAGTTTTGCAAGTCTCCCTTTGCCAGTAAGCAAAAAGGGACCAAAACTAGAACTTGGGTCCAAAGCCGCCTGAAAGTGCCAGAAGGGGAGAAGGTGGTGAGAAATCCTTCCTTTGAGTTCTAGGAGTGATTCCAAGGAGTTTCAGTGGCTTGAGACGAGTTTCGCACGTCTTCCTTTGCCGGTAAGCAAAAAGGAACCAAAAGAGACCAAAACTGGAACTTGGGTCCAAAGCCGCCTGAAAGTGCCAGAAGGGGAGAAGGTGGTGAGAAATCCTTCCTTTGAGTTCTAGGAGTGATTCCAAGGAGTTTCAGTGGCTTGAGACGAGTTTCGCACGTCTTCCTTTGCTGGTAAGCAAAAGGGACCAAAAGAGACCAAAACTAGAACTCGGTTCCAAAGGTGCCAGAAGCGACAGAAGGGGAGAATGTCGTGAGAAATTCTTCCTCTGAGTTCTAGGAGTGATATTCAAGGAGTTTCAGTGGCTTGAGACGAGTTTCGCACGTCTTCCTTTGCCGGTAAGCAAAAGGGAACCAAAAGAGACCAAACTGGAACTTGGGTCCAAAGGCACCGAAAGTGCCAGAACGTGAGAATGTGGTGGGAAAGCCTTCCTTTGTGTCTTCGGAGTGATATTCCAGGAGTTTCAGTGGCCTGAGACGAGTTTCGCATGACTTCCTTTGCCGGTAAGCAAAAAGGGACCAAAATAGACCAAAACTAGAACTTGGGTGCAAAGGTTCAAGAAAGTGACAGAAGGGGAGAAGGTGGTGAGAAATCCTTCCTTTGAGTTCTAGGAGTGATATTCAAGGAGTTTCAGTGGCTTGAGATGAGTTTCGCACGTATTCCTTTGCCGGTACGCAAAAGGGACCAAAAGAGTCCAAAACTATAACTTGGGTCCAAAGGTGCCAGAAAGTGACAGAAGGGGAGAAGGTGGTGAGAAATCCTTCCACTGAGTTCTAGGAGTGATATTCAAGGAGTTTCAGTGGCTTGAGACGAGTTTCGCACGTATTCCTTTGCCGGTACGCAAAAGGGACCAAAAGAGTCCAAAACTATAACTTGGGTCCAAAGGTGCCAGAAAGTGACAGAAGGGGAGAAGGTGGTGAGAAATCCTTCCTTTGAGTTCTAGGAGTGATATTCAAGGAGTTTCAGTGGCTTGAGACGAGTTTCGCACGTCTTCCTTTGCCGGTAAGCAAAAGGGAACCAAAAGAGACCAAAACTGGAACTTGGGTCCAAAGCCGCCAGAAAGTGCCAGAAGGGGAGAAGGTGGTGAGAAATCCTTCCTTTGAGTTCTAGGAGTGATATTCAAGGAGTTTCAGTGGCTTGAGACGAGTTTCGCACGTCTTCCTTTGCCGGTAAGCAAAAGGGAAACAAAAGAGACCAAAACTGGAACTTGGGTCCAGAGGCACCAGAAAGTGCCAGAACGTGAAAATGTGGTGGGAACGCCTTCGTTTGTGTCTTCGGAGTGATATTCAAGGAGTTTCAGTGGCTTGAGACGAGTTTCGCACGTCTTCCTTTGCCGGTAAGCAAAAGGGAACCAAAAGAGACCAAAACTGGTACTTGGGTCCAAAGGCACCAGAAAGTGCCAGAACGTGAGAAGGTGGTGGGAAAGCCTTCCTTCGAGTCCTAGGCGTGATATTCAAGGAGTTTTAGTGGCCTAAGACGAGTTTTGCAAGTCTCCTTTTGCCAGTAAGAAAAAAGGGACCAAAACTGGAACTTGGGTCCAAAGCCGCCTGAAAGTGCCAGACGGGGAGGAGGTGGTGAGAAATCCTTCCTTTGAGTTCTAGGAGTGATATTCAAGGAGTTTCAGTGGCTTGAGACGAGTTTCGCACGTCTTCCTTTGCCGATAAGCAAAAGGGAACCAAAAGAGACCAAAACTGGAACTTGGGTCCAAAGGCAGCAGAAAGTGCCAGAATGTGAGAAGGTGGTAGGAAAGCCTTCCTTTCAGTCCTAGGCGTGATATTCAAGTGGGTTTAGTGGCCTGAGATGAGTTTCGCAAGTCTCCCTTTGCCAGTAAGCAAAAAAGGACCAAAAGAGACCAAAACTGGAACTTGGGTCCAAAGCCGCCCGAAAGTGCCAGAAGGGGAGAAGGTGGTGAGAAATCCTTCCTCTGAGTTCTAGGAGTGATATTCAAGGAGTTTCAGTGGCTTGAGACGAGTTTCGCACGTCTTCCTTTGCCGGTAAGCAAAAAGGACCAAAAGAGACCAAAACTAGAACTCGGGTCCAAAGGTGCCAGACAGTTACAGAAGGGGAGAAGGTGGTGAGAAATTCTTCCTCTGAGTTCTAGGAGTGATATTCAAGGAGTTTCAGTGGCTTGAGATGAGTTTCGCACGTCTTCCTTTGCCGGTAAGCAAAAGGGAAACAAAAGAGACCAAAACTGGAACTTGGGTCCAAAGCCGCCAGAAAGTGCCAAAAGGGGAGAAGTGGTGAGAAATCCTTCCTTTGAGCTCTAGGAGTGATATTCAAGGAGTTTCAGTGGCTTGAGACGAGTTTCGCACGTCTTCCTTTGCCGGTAAGCAAAAGGAAAACAAAAGAGACCAAAACTGAAACTTGGGTCCAAAGGCACCAGAAAGTGCCAGAACGTGAAAATGTGGTGGGAACGCCTTCGTTTGTGTATTCGGAGTGATATTCAAGGAGTTTCAGTGGCTTGAGACGAGTTTCGCACGTCTTCCTTTGCCGGTAAGCAAAAGGGAACCAAAGAGACCACAACTGGTACTTGGGTCCAAAGGCACCAGAAAGTGCCAGAACGTGAGAAGGTGGTGGGAAAGCCTTCCTTCGAGTCCTAGGCGTGATATTCAAGGAGTTTTAGTGGCCTGAGACGAGTTTTGCAAGTCTCCCTTTGCCAGTAAGCAAAAAGGGACCAAAACTAGAACTTGGGTCCAAAGCCGCCTGAAAGTGCCAGAAGGGGAGAAGGTGGTGAGAAATCCTTCCTTTGAGTTCTAGGAGTGATTCCAAGGAGTTTCAGTGGCTTGAGACGAGTTTCGCAAGTCTTCCTTTGCCGGTAAGCAAAAAGGAACCAAAAGAGACCAAAACTGGAACTTGGGTCCGAAGCCGCCAGAAAGTGCCAGAAGGGGAGAAGGTGGTGAGAAATCCTTCCTTTGAGTTCTAGGAGTGATTTCAAGGAGTTTCAGTGGCTTGAGACGAGTTTCGCACGTCTTCCTTTGCTGGTAAGCAAAAGCGACCAAAAGAGACCAAAACTAGAACTCGGTTCCAAAGGTGCCAGAAGCGACAGAAGGGGAGAATGTCGTGAGAAATTCTTCCTCTGAGTTCTAGGAGTGATATTCAAGGAGTTTCAGTGGCTTGAGACGAGTTTCGCACGTCTTCCTTTGCCGGTAAGCAAAAGGGAACCAAAAGAGACCAAAACTGGAACTTGGGTCCAAAGGCACCAGAAAGTGCCAGAACGTGAGAATGTGGTGGGAAAGCCTTCCTTTGTGTCTTCGGAGTGATATTCCAGGAGTTTCAGTGGCCTGAGACGAGTTTCGCATGACTTCCTTTGCCGGTAAGCAAAAAGGGACCAAAATAGACCAAAACTAGAACTTGGGTGCAAAGGTTCAAGAAAGTGACAGAAGGGGAGAAGGTGGTGAGAAATCCTTCCTTTGAGTTCTAGGAGTGATATTCAAGGAGTTTCAGTGGCTTGAGACGAGTTTCGCACGTATTCCTTTGCCGGTACGCAAAAGGGACCAAAAGAGTCCAAAACTATAACTTGGGTCCAAAGGTGCCAGAAAGTGACAGAAGGGGAGAAGGTGGTGAGAAATCCTTCCACTGAGTTCTAGGAGTGATATTCAAGGAGTTTCAGTGGCTTGAGACGAGTTTCGCACGTATTCCTTTGCCGGTACGCAAAAGGGACCAAAAGAGTCCAAAACTATAACTTGGGTCCAAAGGTGCCAGAAAGTGACAGAAGGGGAGAAGGTGGTTAGAAATGCTTCCTTTGAGTTGTAGGAGTGATATTCAAGGAGTTTCGGTGGTTTGAGATGAGTTTCGCACGTCTTCCTTTGCCAGTAAGCAAAAAGGGACCAAAAGAGACCAAAGCTGGAACTTGGGTCCAAAGCCGCCAGAAAGTGCCAGAAGGGGAGAAGGTGGTGAGAAATCCTTCCTTTGAGTTCTAGGAGTGATATTCAAGGAGTTTCAGTGGCTTGAGACGAGTTTCGCATGTCTTCCTTTGCCGGTAAGCAAAAGGGACCAAAAGAGACCAAAACTAGAACTCGGGTCCAAAGGTGCCAGAAAGTGACAGAAGGGGAGAAGGTGGTGAGAAATCCTTCCTTTGAGTTCTAGGAGTGATATTCAAGGAGTTTCAGTGGCTTGAGACGAGTTTCGCACGTCTTCCTTTGCCGGTAAGCAAAAGGGAACCAAAAGAGACCAAAACTGGAACTTGGGTCCAAAGGCACCAGAAAGTGCCAGAACGTGAGAAGGTGGTGGGAAAGCCTTCCTTTGAGTCCTAGGCATGATATTCAAAGAGTTTTAGTGGCCTGATACGAGTTTTGCAAGTCTCACTTTGCCGGAATGCAAAAGGGAACCAAAAGAGACGAAAACTGGAACTTGGGTCCAAATGCACCAGAACGTGAGAAGGTGGTAGGAAAGCATTCCTTTGAGTCCTACGCGTGATATTCAAGGAGTTTTAGTCGCCTGAGATGATTTTCACAAGTCTCCTTTTGCTAGTAAGCAAAAAGGGACCAAAAGAGACCAAAACTGGAACTTGGGTCCAAAGGTGCCAGAAAGTGACAGAAGGGGAGATGGTGGTGAGGAATTCTTCCTCTGAGTTCTAGGAGTGATATTCAAGGAGTTTCAGTGGCTTGAGACAAGTTTCTCACGTCTTCCTTTGCCGATAAGCAAAAGAGAACCAAAAGAGTCCAAAACTAGAACTTGGGTCCAAAGGCACCAGAAAGTCCCAGAACGTGAGAAGGTGGTGGGAAAGCCTTCCTTTGAGTCCTAGGCATGATATTCATGGAGTTTTAGTTGCCTGAGACGAGTTTCGCAAGTCTGCCTTTGCTAGTAAGCAAAAAGGGACCAAAACTGGAACTTGGGTCCAAAGCCGCCTGAAAGTGCCAGAAGGGGAGAAGGTGGTGAGAAATCCTTCCTTTGAGTTCTAGGAGTGATATTCAAGGAGTTTCAGTGGCTTGAGACGAGTTTCGCACGTCTTCCTTTGCCGGTAAGCAAAAAGGACCAAAAGAGACGAAAACTAGAACTTGGGTGCAAAGGCACCAGAAAGTGCCAGAACATGAGAATGTGGTGGGAAAGGCTTCCTTTGTGGCTTCGGAGTGATATTCCAGGAGTTTCAGTAGCCTGAGACGAGTTTCGCACGACTTCCTTTCACGGTAAGCAAAAAGGACCAGAAGAGACCAAAACTTGAACTCGGGTCCAAAGGTGCCAGAAAGTGACAGAAGGGGAGATGGTGGTGAGGAATTCTTCCTCTGAGTTCTAGGAGTGATATTCAAGGAGTTTCAGTGGCTTGAGACGAGTTTCGCACGTCTTCCTTTGCCGGTAAGCAAAAGGGACCAAAAGAGACCAAAACTAGAACTCGGGTCCAAAGGTGCCAGAAAGTGACAAAAGGGGAGAAGGTGGTGAGAAATCCTTCCTTTGAGTTCTAGGAGTGATACTCAAGGAGTTTCAGTGGCTTGAGACGAGTTTCGCACGTCTTCCTTTGCCGGTAAGCAAAAGGGACCAAAAGAGACCAAAAGTAGAACTTGGGTCCAAAGGTGCCAGAAAGTGACAGAAGGGGAGAAGGTGGTGAGAAATCCATCCTTTGAGTTCTAGGAGTGATATTCAAGGAGTTTCAGTGGCTTCAGACGAGTTTCGCACGTCTTCCTTTGCCGGTAAGCAAAAGGGACCAAAAGATACCAAAACTAGAACTTGGGTCCAAAGGTGCCAGGAAGTGACAGAAGGGGAGAAGGTGGTGAGAAATCCTTCCTCTGAGTTCTAGGAGTGATATTCAAGGAGTTTCAGTGGCTTGAGAAGAGTTTCGCACGTATTCCTTTGCCGGTACGCAAAAGGGACCAAAAGAGTCCAAAACTATAACTTGGGTCCAAAGGTGCCAGAAAGTGACAGAAGGGGAGAAGGTGGTGAGAAATCCTTCCACTGAGTTCTAGGAGTGATATTCAAGGAGTTTCACTGGCTTGAGAAGAGTTTCGTACTTATTCCTTTGCCGGTACGCAAAAGGGACCAAAAGAGTCCAAAACTATAACTTGGGTCCAAAGGTGCCAGAAAGTGACAGAAGGGGAGAAGGTGGTGAGAAATCCTTCCTTTGAGTTCTAGGAGTGATATTCAAGGAGTTTCAGTGGCTTGAGATGAGTTTCGCACATTTTCCTTTGCCGGTAAGCAAAAGAGACCAAAACTAGAACTCGGGTCCAAAGGTGCCAGAAAGTGACAGAAGGGGAGAAGGTGGTGAGAAATCCTTCCTTTGAGTTCTAGGAGTGATATTCAAGGAGTTTCAGTGGCTTGAGACGAGTTTCGCACGTCTTCCTTTGCCGGTAAGCAAAAGGGAACCAAAAGAGACCAAAACTGGAACTTGGGTCCAAAGCCGCCAGAAAGTGCCAGAAGGGGAGAAGGTGGTGAGAAATCCTTCCTTTGAGTTCTAGGAGTGATATTGAAGGAGTTTCAGTGGCTTGAGACGAGTTTCGCACGTCTTCCTTGCAAAAAGGACCAAAAGAGACCAAAACTAGAACTTGGGTCCAAAGGTGCCAGAAAGTGACAGAAGGGGAGAAGGTGGTGAGAAATCCTTCCTCTGAGTTCTAGGAGTGATATTCAAGGAGTTTCAGTGGCTTGAGAAGAGTTTCGCACGTATTCCTTTGCCGGTACGCAAAAGGGACCAAAAGAGTCCAAAACTATAACTTGGGTCCAAAGGTGCCAGAAAGTGACAGAAGGGGAGAAGGTGGTGAGAAATCCTTCCACTGAGTTCTAGGAGTGATATTCAAGGAGTTTCACTGGCTTGAGAAGAGTTTCGTACTTATTCCTTTGCCGGTACGCAAAAGGGACCAAAAGAGTCCAAAACTATAACTTGGGTCCAAAGGTGCCAGAAAGTGACAGAAGGGGAGAAGGTGGTGAGAAATCCTTCCTTTGAGTTCTAGGAGTGATATTCAAGGAGTTTCAGTGGCTTGAGATGAGTTTCGCACATTTTCCTTTGCCGGTAAGCAAAAGAGACCAAAACTAGAACTCGGGTCCAAAGGTGCCAGAAAGTGACAGAAGGGGAGAAGGTGGTGAGAAATCCTTCCTTTGAGTTCTAGGAGTGATATTCAAGGAGTTTCAGTGGCTTGAGACGAGTTTCGCACGTCTTCCTTTGCCGGTAAGCAAAAGGGAACCAAAAGAGACCAAAACTGGAACTTGGGTCCAAAGCCGCCAGAAAGTGCCAGAAGGGGAGAAGGTGGTGAGAAATCCTTCCTTTGAGTTCTAGGAGTGATATTGAAGGAGTTTCAGTGGCTTGAGACGAGTTTCGCACGTCTTCCTTGCAAAAAGGACCAAAAGAGACCAAAACTAGAACTTGGGTCCAAAGGCACCAGAAAGTGCCAGAACATGAGAATGTGGTGGGAAAGGCTTCCTTTGTGGCTTCGGAGTGATATTCCAGGAGTTTCAGTGGCCTGAGACGAGTTTCGCACGACTTCCTTTCACGGTAAGCAAAAAGGACCAAAAGAGACCAAAACTAGAACTCGGGTCCGAAGGTGCCAGAAAGTGACAGAAGGGGAGAAGGTGGTGAGAAATCCTTCCTTTGAGTTCTAGGAGTGATATTCAAGGAGTTTCAGTGGCTTGAGACGAGTTTCGCACATCTTCCTTTGCCGGTAAGCAAAAGAGACCAAAACTAGAACTCGGGTCCAAAGGTGCCAGAAAGTGACAGAAGGGGAGAAGGTGGTGAGAAATCCTTCCTTTGAGTTCTAGGAGTGATATTCAAGAAGTTTCAGTGGCTTGAGACGAGTTTCGCACGTCTTCCTTTGCCGGTAATGATGTATTCCCAAATGGGATAGGATCTTTGAGGGCTGGACCTTGCTCTGAATTGTTCACATGAAGAAGAAAGAAGAAACAGAGACGAACAACAGCAAACAAACACAAACGAAATTTGGAGAACAAAAAAAAAGGAAAACGAAATTGGAAAGAAAAATCCCAGAAAGGCAACTCAAACAAGATTAATGTTTTAGGGTTAAGGAGTTTGGGGAAAACGAAATCAGCAAGGAATAGATACAAAAAATTAAAGGAAATTAAAAGAATTCCATGGCATCACACACAAAGGAATTCAATTAACAACTTACCTTAGAAAAATAACAAGAAACAGCCCTTGAATCACTCAAGGAATAGAGAATCACTCTCTAGGTTCTCAAGCTTCACACTTAGAGAAAAAAAAAAGGAAGTCTTTTTTATTCACTCCAAAACTGATTGTCTTTGCATTTTCACGTTCAGCCCCCTTTTATCTAACCTAGGCTGATTTGATTTACCCATCATAAGCAGTTGGCCCACATTGCCATGTCACCTAATTTTCTATATTAAAATTTCAACTTGTGCAATTTAAATAAACTCTTAAATCCTTGCTAAAATCTGGTCAGTATAAGACCAATACGATAATTAAAATAAAATGATACAAGTAGCCTCCAAATGTGCAAAGCTAGGACTTGAACCCATGACCTTCAACTCCTAACTCTCCTTTAACCTTACGCTCTTGACCACTTGAGCCCTCTTCTTGTTCTTGTTAATGTAAACAAAACAAATTATGTTGTTATCCTTCTAAGCATGAATATGACACAAACTTGGGCTGCACTTGTAAAGGTGGTTCCTTCTCTCCAAAATGCTGGACCATGAGTTGATGCAACACCTCCTTCGCTTTTCTTGCTCTTGCCCTTGTCATAGGACCTCCAATGCCTTCAAGAGCCTTTGAATCATTGCCATGCTCCTCCAAATTGCCTAGGCTGTTAGCTCCCTCCAAAATATGGTCTTCATCATTCCCTCCCTCTTCAATTGGATTTGCCCTCAAATCTTCTCCTACATCAAACAAAGAAAGATCAGCAACATTAAAGGTTGAACTTACGTTATACTCACCTGGAAGTTCTATCTTATACGCATTGTCACCAATCTTCTCCAAGACTCTAAAAGGTCCATCTCCTCTTGGGTGAAGTTTTGATTTCCTTTGTTCGGGAAATCTTTCTTTTACGAAATGTACCCACACCCAATCACCAGGTTGAAAAACCATTTTCTTGCGGCCCTTATTAGCTTGTTTTGCATAAGATTCAGTTCTCTTCTCAATTTGAGCTTTTACCTGTTCATGAATCCTTTTAACAAAATCAGCTTTGGCAGCTCCTTCCTTATGCTTAAACACAGAGATGTTAGGCATAGAAATCAAATCAAGAGGGGTTAATGGATTAAAACCATAAACAATTTCAAAAGGAGAGCATTTTGTAGTGGAATGTACAGCCCTATTATAAGCAAATTCTACATGTGGTAAGCATAATTCCCAAGATTTTAAATTTTTCTTTAAGATCGCTCTAAGCAAAGTCCCTAAAGTCCTATTCACTACCTCTGTTTGCCCATCTGTTTGTGGGTGACAAGTAGTAGAAAAGAGAAGTTTAGTACCTAACTTACCCCACAAAGTTCTCCAAAAATGACTTAAGAACTTGCTATCTCTATCACTTACCACACTTCTAGGGAGTCCATGCAACCTCACTACTTCCCTGAAAAACAAATCTGCCACATGACAAGCATCAACAACTTTTTTACAAGGAATGAAATGTGCCATTTTAGAGAACCTATCTACAACTACAAAGATGGAATCCTTACCACTTTGGGTCCTAGGCAGCCCTAACATAAAATCCATAGACACATCAATCCAAGGATGCTCAGGTATAGGGAGAGGAGAATACAAACCTTGTGGCAATACCTTAGACTTAGCCTTTCTGCACTCAACACATTTAATGCAGAATTGGTTTACATCATGCTTCATTTTTGGCCAATAAAAGTGTTCTTGCAACATGGCTAAGGTCTTTTGTACCCCAAAGTGTCCCATTAATCCACCACAATGTGCTTCCTTAACAAGCAATTCCCTAATTGAACTTTTAGGCACACACAACTTGTTATTTTTAAACATGTATCCATCAAACCTATAGAAACCATCACATGCAGCTTTTTCACATTTCAAGTATATAGGACCGAAATCAATATCATCATGGTACATGTCTTTCATTGATTCAAATCCTAACATCTTGGTTTCCATTAAAGCAAATAAGGTATATCTCCTAGATAATGCATCGGCAACTATATTTCCTTTACCTTTCTTATGCTTTATTACATAAGGAAATTGCTCTAAGAATTCTACCCACTTTGCATGTCTCTTATTCAACTTCCCTTGCCCCCTAAGGTATTTCAAAGACTCATGATCACTATGGATTACAAACTCCTTAGGAAGAAGGTAATGTTGCCAAACCCTCATTGCTCTCACTAAAGCATAAAGCTCCTTATCATAGGTTGAATAATTAAGCACTGCCCCACTTAATTTTTCACTAAAGTAAGCTATTGGGTGGCCTTCTTGCAACAATACAGCACCTATACCTATGTTAGAAGCATCACACTCAACTTCAAAGGATTTGGAAAAATTTGGTAAAGCTAGGATGGGTGCACTCACAAGCTTTTGTTTTATATCATTGAAAGCTTTCTCTTGTTTTTCTCCCCACCTAAAAGTGACATTTTTCTTTATCAACTCAGTCATAGGTGCAGCCAAAGTGCTAAAATCCCTCACAAATCTCCTATAAAAGCTAGCCAACCCATGAAAACTTCTCACCTCACTCACGGTTTTAGGAGTTGGCCACTCTAGTATAGCTTTTATTTTTGATTCATCCACCTGAACCCCACGATTACTAATCATATACCCCAGAAAAACAACATGATCTTGACAAAATGTGCATTTTTCCAAGTTAGCATACAAACTTTCTTTTCTCAAAGCTCCCAAAACAGCACCTAAATGCCTTGCATGTACTTCTAAAGACTCACTATACACTAATATGTCATCAAAATAAACTACCACAAATCTACCTATAAAATCTCTTAAAACATGGTTCATCAACCTCATGAATGTGCTTGGTGCATTGGTCAAACCGAATGGCATAACCATCCATTCATACAAACCAAATTTGGTTTTGAAGGCTGTTTTCCACTCGTCACCTTCACGAATCCGAATTTGGTTGTATCCACTTTTTAAATCAATTTTTGAAAATACAGTAGCACCATGCAATTCATCAAGTAGATCATCCAACCTAGGAATGGGATGCCTATACTTAATAGTAATGTTATTGACAGACCTACAATCACTACACATACGCCAAGAACCATCTTTCTTAGGAACTAGAATTACAGGCACAGCACAAGGAGATAAAGAATCTCTTACCCAACCTTTAGAAAGAAGTTCTTCCACTTGTCTGCAAATTTCTTTGGTTTCCTCGGGATTGCTCCTATAAGCTGGCTTGTTTGGAATGGAAGCTCCTGGGATGAGATCAATGTGATGCTCTATTCCTCTCAATGGTGGTAATCCACTTGGCAACTCCAGAGGAAAAACATCTTTGAACTCCTGCAACAAAGAAGATATAGGAGGAGGAAGATCTAAAGGAAAAGAGATGTTAGTGGACAAACATGGTTTGCAATACAACACATAGAGTGGTTGTTTTGCAAGCAAACTTTTTCTCACTTCTTTTTCCTTTGCCACTCCACTCTCATTATTTTTTTATTTTTCTTTTTATTTTCTTCCAATCCTTTACTTTTCTCTCTTTGACTTTTCTCTAAGTCACTTTCTGCCCTTCTCTCTTTTTTCTCTTTAATCATTTTTTCTCTCATTCTCATTTGATCATTACAAACCTCTTGTGGACTTAAGGGATTAAGCACCACTTTCTTGTTGTTTTGCAAGAATGAGATCTTGTTGGTAAACCCATCATGAACAGCCTTGTGGTCATATTGCCAAGGCCTACCAAGCAAGATATGAGTAGCCTCCATAGGAACCACATCACATAAAATAACATCATTATAGCTCCCAATGGATATAGGTACCTCCACTTGATGCTTCACTGCTACTTCACCACTTTCACTTAGCCATTGTAGCTTGTAGGGTCTTGGATGAGGTTTGGTGGAAAGATTAAGCTTAGACACCAAACGTGTGCTAGCTACATTTGTGCAGCTCCCACCATCAATAATAACTAAGCATACCTTTCCTTGAACCGTGCACCTAGTATGGAAGATATTCTCCCTTTGGCTACCATCCAAGGGCACCAACTTATTACCCAATAGCCTCCTCACCATCAAGACATCCCCTTCAACATCAACCTCTGCATTCAACTCTTCCTCACTAGCAGTGTCTCCAAAATCTGACTCACTAGTGTATTCTCCATTGTCTTTGATGATGATTGTTCTTTTTGTAGGGCACTCATAGGCATAGTGACCCTTTCCTTGGCACTTGAAACATGTCACATCTCTAGCCCTTCCTGAAGTTTCACTTTTTCCCTTAGAATCATTTCTAGTAGATGGAGAGAACCCCTTGGCTGATTTACTTGTTGGACTTAAAGTGGAAGAGCTTGAACCATAACCCTCCCTCTTAGGCTTTTCATTCCATTTGGAAGAGTTTGGAGTGAAACTCCTTTTAGCTACACCTTTTCTTTTCAATTTCTGCTCAACTTGCATTGCTTTGTGTAACAAGTCTTCCATCTCAATATATTCCTGCAACTCAACCACATCCCTAACATCATGAGACAAGCCATTAACAAACCTCACCATTGTTACTTCGGGATCCTCCTCCAAGTTGGCTTGAATCATCAATAGCTCCATCTCCTTGTGGTACTCCTCAACGCTCCTACTTCCTTGGGTGAGCTTTTGAAGCTTGAACTTCAAATCTCTTTCATATGAACTAGGAATGTATCTCTTCCTCATCATCCTTTTCATTTCAGTCCAAGTCTGAATCGGAGGGCTATCTTCTCCTCGTCTTTCTCTCTGCAATTTATTCCACCAAATCAAAGCATAATGAGAAAACTCAGTGGCAGCCAACCTTACCTTTTGTTCCTCATCATAATCTCCACAGGCAAAAACATTCTCAATCTTCATCTCCCATTCAAGATAGGCTTCTGGATCATTCTTGCCACGGAATGGAGGAATGGTGAGCTTTACTCCTCTAATGGCTTGCTGCCTTGTAGTATCTCTCTCCCTTCTATGCTCCTCATTTTGGTTTCTCCCTCCAAATTCTCTCCTTTGCTCCAATTGATCAATCCTTTCATGCAACTCTTCATTTTGTTGTTTAAGCAACCTCTCAAGATGTTGAGTGAGAGCTTGCATTTGCATAGGATCCAATCCTCCTTGACCTGCCATATCTTATCCAAAACACAAACCAAGATCAAGTAATCATGCAAGAATCAATTCGGCCAAATCTCTTCCTTACCAAAGTGTTTCACTAAAAAAAAAATGGCTTTTTTTTTTCACACTCTTGCCTTTTTCCACTCTTTGATCCTCTTGATCCTTGAAAGATTCAATACTAGAACTTTATATTTAGCAAGGTAACAAGTTAATTAAAAACCGAAGAGTATAAATCCACAAAATTTCAGCAAGGACAAAAAAAAAAGTGTTTTGACCACGGTTATAGAAAAAAATAACACACAAACAAAGACACGAAAGCTATTTAGAAGTAAAGGATGAAGAAAAAAAATTTTTTTTTAAAAGGTAGACAAAGACACAAAGAAGTACGTAATGACAAACAAGGACAGAAAAATAGGAATAACAATTCCAATTACATAATTCAAGATTGAGCATCAATGTAAGATAAGCAATTTTGTAACCCACAAACCTAATTGGATGAATTTGGTACTAATTGGTGAATTAGAGTTTCTTCACTTTCAATTTGGGGCTAATTTTGTAATTGTGGTTCAGAATGCAACTAGGGCAAAAATTAGGGTTTCTTTCCCTCTTTTGATTTTTTTTTTTGTCAATTCAATTCTGCCCACTACCAAAACAGTTTGCAATTTCAATCCAATGGAATACCAAATGTGAAATTGAGAAAAGGAATTAGGGCTACCTTGTTTGATGTCAATAGGTCTTCAAAACCCTCTCAACAAGAGCTTTGATACCACTTGATGTATTCCCAAATGGGATAGGATCTTTGAGGGCTGGACCTTGCTCTGAATTGTTCACATGAAGAAGAAAGAAGAAACAGAGACGAACAACAGCAAACAAACACAAACGAAATTTGGAGAACAAAAAAAAAGGAAAACGGAATTGGAAAGAAAAATCCCAGAAAGGCAACTCAATCAAGATTAATGATTTAGGGTTAAGGAGATTGGGGAAAACGAAATCAGCAAAGAATAGATACAAAAAATTAAAGGAAATTAAAAGAATTCCATGGCATCACACACAAAGGAATTCAATTAACAACTTACCTTAGAAAAATAACAAGAAACAGCCCTTGAATCACTCAAGGAATAGAGAATCACTCTCTAGGTTCTCAAGCTTCACACTTAGAGAAAAAAAAAGGAAGTCTTTTTTATTCACTCCAAAACTGATTGTCTTTGCATTTTCACGTTCAGCCCCCTTTTATCTAACCTAGGCTGATTTGATTTACCCATCATAAGCAGTTGGCCCACATTGCCATGTCACCTAATTTTCTATATTAAAATTTCAACTTGTGCAATTTAAATAAACTCTTAAATCCTTGCTAAAATCTGGTCAGTATAAGACCAATACGATAATTAAAATAAAATGATACAAGTAGCCTCCTTGTGCAAAGCTAGGACTTGAACCCATGACCTTCAACTCCTAACTCTCCTTTAACCTTACGCTCTTGACCACTTGAGCCCTCTTCTTGTTCTTGTTAATGTAAACAAAACAAATTATGTTGTTATCCTTCTAAGCATGAATATGACACAAAATTGGGCTGCACTTGTAAAGGTGGTTCCTTCTCTCCAAAATGCTGGACCATGAGTTGATGCAACACCTCCTTCGCTTTTCTTGCTCTTGCCCTTGTCATAGGACCTCCAATGCCTTCAAGAGCCTTTGACTCATTGCCATGCTCCTCCAAATTGCCTAGGCTGTTAGTTCCCTCCAAAATATGGTCTCCATCAGGTAAGCAAAAGCGAACCAAAAGAGACCAAAACTGGAACTTGGGTCCAAAGCCGCCAGAAAGTGCCAAAAGGGGAGAAGGTGGTGAGAAATCCTTCCTTTGAGTTCTAGGAGTGATATTCAAGGAGTTTCAGTGGCTTGAGACGAGTTTCGCACGTCTTCCTTTGCCGGTAAGCAAAAGGGAAACAAAAGAGACCAAAACTGGAACTTGGGTCCAGAGGCACCAGAAAGTGCCAGAACGTGAAAATGTGGTGGGAACGCCTTCGTTTGTGTCTTCGGAGTGATATTCAAGGAGTTTCAGTGGCTTGAGACGAGTTTCGCACGTCTTCCTTTGCCGGTAAGCAAAAGGGAACCAAAAGAGACCAAAACTGGTACTTGGGTCCAAAGGCACCAGAAAGTGCCAGAACGTGAGAAGGTGGTGGGAAAGCCTTCCTTCGAGTCCTAGGCGTGATATTCAAGGAGTTTTAGTGGCCTGAGACGAGTTTTGCAAGTCTCCCTTTGCCAGTAAGCAAAAAGGGACCAAAACTGGAACTTGGGTCCAAAGCCGCCTGAAAGTGCCAGAAGGGGAGAAGGTGGTGAGAAATCCTTCCTTTGAGTTCTAGGAGTGATATTCAAGGAGTTTCAGTGGCTTGAGACGAGTTTCGCACGTCTTCCTTTGCCGATAAGCAAAAGGGAACCAAAAGAGACCAAAACTGGAACTTGGGTCCAAAGGCAGCAGAAAGTGCCAGAATGTGAGAAGGTGGTAGGAAAGCCTTCCTTTCAGTCCTAGGCGTGATATTCAAGTGGGTTTAGTGGCCTGAGACGAGTTTCGCAAGTCTCCCTTTGCCAGTAAGCAAAAAAGGACCAAAAGAGACCAAAACTGGAACTTGGGTCCAAAGCCGCCCGAAAGTGCCAGAAGGGGAGAAGGTGGTGAGAAATCCTTCCTCTGAGTTCTAGGAGTGATATTCAAGGAGTTTCAGTGGCTTGAGACGAGTTTCGCACGTCTTCCTTTGCCGGTAAGCAAAAAGGACCAAAAGAGACCAAAACTAGAACTCGGGTCCAAAGGTGCCAGAAAGTGACAGAAGGGGAGAAGGTGGTGAGAAATTCTTCCTCTGAGTTCTAGGAGTGATATTCAAGGAGTTTCAGTGGCTTGAGATGAGTTTCGCACGTCTTCCTTTGCCGGTAAGCAAAAGGGAAACAAAAGAGACCAAAACTGGAACTTGGGTCCAAAGCCGCCAGAAAGTGCCAAAAGGGGAGAAGTGGTGAGAAATCCTTCCTTTGAGCTCTAGGAGTGATATTCAAGGAGTTTCAGTGGCTTGAGACGAGTTTCGCACGTCTTCCTTTGCCGGTAAGCAAAAGGGAAACAAAAGAGACCAAAACTGGAACTTGGGTCCAAAGGCACCAGAAAGTGCCAGAACGTGAAAATGTGGTGGGAACGCCTTCGTTTGTGTCTTCGGAGTGATATTCAAGGAGTTTCAGTGGCTTGAGACGAGTTTCGCACGTCTTCCTTTGCCGGTAAGCAAAAGGGAACCAAAAGAGACCACAACTGGTACTTGGGTCCAAAGGCACCAGAAAGTGCCAGAACGTGAGAAGGTGGTGGGAAAGCCTTCCTTCGAGTCCTAGGCGTGATATTCAAGGACTTTTAGTGGCCTGAGACGAGTTTTGCAAGTCTCCCTTTGCCAGTAAGCAAAAAGGGACCAAAACTGGAACTTGGGTCCAAAGCCGCCTGAAAGTGCCAGAAGGGGAGAAGGTGGTGAGAAATCCTTCCTCTGAGTTCTAGGAGTGATATTCAAGGAGTTTCAGTGGCTTGAGACGAGTTTCGCACGTATTCCTTTGCCGATAAGCAAAAGGGAACCAAAAGAGACCAAAACTGGAACTTGGGTCCAAAGGCAGCAGAAAGTGCCAGAATGTGAGAAGGTGGTGGGAAAGCCTTCCTTTCAGTCCTAGGCGTGATATTCAAGGGGGTTTAGTGGCCTGAGACGAGTTTCGCAAGTCTCCCTTTGCCAGTAAGCAAAAAAGGACCAAAAGAGACCAAAACTGGAACTTGGGTCCAAAGCCGCCAGAAAGTGACAGAAGGGGAGAAGGTGGTGAGAAATCCTTCCTTTGAGTTCTAGGAGTGATATTCAAGGAGTTTTAGTAGTTTGAGACGAGTTTCGCACGTCTTCCTTTGCCGGTAAGCAAAAGGGAACCAAAAGAGAGCAAAACTGGAACTTAGGTCCAAAGGCACCAGAAAGTGCCAGAAGGGGAGAAGGTGGTGAGAAATCCTTCCTTTGAGTTCTAGGAGTGATATTCAAGGAGTTTCAGTGGCTTGAGACGAGTTTCGCACGTCTTCCTTTGCCGGTAAGCAAAAGGGAACCAAAAGAGACCAAAACTGGAACTTGGGTCCAAAGCCGCCAGAAAGTGCCAGAAGGGGAGAAGGTGGTGAGAAATCCTTCCTTTGAGTTCTAGGAGTGATATTCAAGGAGTTTTAGTAGTTTGAGACGAGTTTCGCACGTCTTCCTTTGCCGATAAGCAAAAGGGAACCAAAAGAGACCAAAACTGGAACTTGGGTCCAAAGGCACCAGAAAGTGCCAGAAGGGGAGAAGGTGGTGAGAAATCCTTCCTTTGAGTTCTAGGAGTGATATTCAAGGAGTTTCAGTGGCTTGAGACGAGTTTCGCACGTCTTCCTTTGCCGGTAAGCAAAAGGGAACCAAAAGAGACCAAAACTAGTACTTGGAACCAAAGGCACCAGAAAGTGCCAGAACGTGAGAACGTGGTGGGAAAGCCTTCCTTCGAGTCCTAGGCGTGATATTCAAGGAGTTTTAGTGGCCTGAGACGAGTTTTGCAAGTCTCCCTTTGCCAGTAAGCAAAAAGGGACCAAAACTGGAACTTGGGTCCAAAGCCGCCTGAAAGTGCCAGAAGGGGAGAAGGTGGTGAGAAATCCTTCCTTTGATTCTAGGAGTGATATTCAAGGAGTTTCAGTGGCTTGAGACGAGTTTCAGACGTCTTCCTTTGCCGGTAAGCAAAAGGGAAACAAAAGAGACCAAAACTGGAACTTGGGTCCAAAGGCACCAGAAAGTGCCAGAACGTGAAAATGTGGTGGGAACGCCTTCGTTTGTGTCTTCGGAGTGATATTCAAGGAGTTTCAGTGGCTTGAGACGAGTTTCGCACGTCTTCCTTTGCCGGTAAGCAAAAGGGAACCAAAAGAGACCAAAACTGGTACTTGGGTCCAAAGGCACCAGAAAGTGCCAGAACGTGAGAAGGTGGTGGGAAAGCCTTCCTTCGAGTCCTAGGCGTGATATTCAAGGAGTTTTAGTGGCCTGAGACGAGTTTTGCAAGTCTCCCTTTGCCAGTAAGCAAAAAGGGACCAAAACTGGAACTTGGGTCCAAAGCCGCCTGAAAGTGCCAGAAGGGGAGAAGGTGGTGAGAAATCCTTCCTTTGAGTTCTAGGAGTGATATTCAAGGAGTTTCAGTGGCTTGAGACGAGTTTCAGACGTCTTCTTTTGCCGGTAAGCAAAAGGGAACCAAAAGAGACCAAAACTGGAACTTGGGTCCAAAGCCGCCAGAAAGTGCCAGAAGGGGAGAAGGTGGTGAGAAATCCTTCCTTTGAGTTCTAGGAGTGATTCCAAGGAGTTTCAGTGGCTTGAGACGAGTTTCGCACGTCTTCCTTTGCTGGTAAGCAAAAGGGACCAAAAGAGACCAAAACTAGAACTCGGTTCCAAAGGTGCCAGAAGCGACAGAAGGGGAGAATGGCGTGAGAAATTCTTCCTCTGAGTTCTAGGAGTGATATTCAAGGAGTTTCAGTGGCTTGAGACGAGTTTCGCACGTCTTCCTTTGCCGGTAAGCAAAAGGGAACCAAAAGAGACCAAAACTGGAACTTGGGTCGAAAGGCACCAGAAAGTGCCAGAACGTGAGACTGTGGTGGGAAAGCCTTCCTTTGTGTCTTCGGAGTGATATTCCAGGAGTTTCAGTGGCCTGAGACGAGTTTCGCATGACTTCCTTTGCCGGTAAGCAAAAAGGGACCAAAATAGACCAAAACTAGAACTTGGGTGCAAAGGTTCCAGAAAGTGACAGAAGGGGAGAAGGTGGTGAGAAATCCTTCCTTTGAGTTCTAGGAGTGATATTCAAGGAGTTTCAGTGGCTTGAGAAGAGTTTCGCACGTATTCCTTTGCCGGTACGCAAAAGGGACCAAAAGAGTCCAAAACTATAACTTGGGTCCAAAGGTGCCAGAAAGTGACAGAAGGGGAGAAGGTGGTGAGAAATCCTTCCTTTGAGTTCTAGGAGTGATATTCAAGGAGTTTCAGTGGCTTGAGATGAGTTTCGCACATCTTCCTTTGCCGGTAAGCAAAAGGGAACCAAAAGAGACCAAAACTAGAACTCGGGTCCAAAGGTGCTAGAAAGTGACAGAAGGGGAGAAGGTGGTGAGAAATCCTTCCTTTGAGTTCTAGGAGTGATATTCAAGGAGTTTCAGTGGCTTGAGACGAGTTTCGCACGTCTTCCTTTGCCGGTAAGCAAAAGGGAACCAAAAGAGACCAAAACTGGAACTTGGGTCCAAAGCCGCCAGAAAGTGCCAGAAGGGGAGAAGGTGGTGAGAAATCCTTCCTTTGAGTTCTAGGAGTGATATTCAAGGAGTTTCAGTGGCTTGAGACGAGTTTCGCACGTCTTCCTTTGCCGGTAAGCAAAAGGGACCAAAAGAGACCAAAACTAGAACTCGGGTCCAAAGGTGCCAGAAAGTGACAGAAGGGGAGAAGGTGGTGAGAAATCCTTCCTTTGAGTTCTAGGAGTGATATTCAAGGAGTTTCAGTGGCTTGAGACGAGTTTCGCACATCTTCCTTTGCCGGTAAGCAAAAGGGAACCAAAAGAGACCAAAACTGGAACTTGGGTCCAAAGGCACCAGAAAGTGCCAGAACGTGAGAAGGTGGTGGGAAAGCCTTCCTTTGAGTCCTAGGCGTGATATTCAAAGAGTTTTAGTGGCCTGAGACGAGTTTCGCAAGTCTCACTTTGCCGGAATGCAAAAGGGAACCAAAAGAGACGAAAACTGGAACTTGGGTCCAAATGCACCAGAAAGTGCCAGAACGTGAGAAGGTGGTAGGAAAGCATTCCTTTGAGTCCTACGCGTGATATTCAAGGAGTTTTAGTCGCCTGAGATGATTTT
The DNA here is from genome assembly GCA_024086825.1 of Abrus pulchellus subsp. cantoniensis. NCBI lineage: Eukaryota > Viridiplantae > Streptophyta > Magnoliopsida > Fabales > Fabaceae > Abrus > Abrus pulchellus. The sequence continues at coordinate 685,906 of CM044057.1, read as the reverse complement.
CACAAGTCTCCTTTTGCCAGTAAGCAAAAAGGGACCAAAAGAGACCAAAACTGGAACTTGGGTCCAAAGGTGCCAGAAAGTGACAGAAGGGGAGATGGTGGTGAGGAATTCTTCCTCTGAGTTCTAGGAGTGATATTCAAGGAGTTTCAGTGGCTTGAGACAAGTTTCTCACGTCTTCCTTTGCCGATAAGCAAAAGAGAACCAAAAGAGTCCAAAACTAGAACTTGGGTCCAAAGGCACCAGAAAGTCCCAGAACGTGAGAAGGTGGTGGGAAAGCCTTCCTTTGAGTCCTAGGCATGATATTCATGGAGTTTTAGTGGCCTGAGACGAGTTTCGCAAGTCTGCCTTTGCCAGTAAGCAAAAAGGGACCAAAACTGGAACTTGGGTCCAAAGCCGCCTGAAAGTGCCAGAAGGGGAGAAGGTGGTGAGAAATCCTTCCTTTGAGTTCTAGGAGTGATATTCAAGGAGTTTCAGTGGCTTGAGACGAGTTTCGCACGTCTTCCTTTGCCGGTAAGCAAAAAGGACCAAAAGAGACAAAAACTAGAACTTGGGTGCAAAGGCACCAGAAAGTGCCAGAACATGAGAATGTGGTGGGAAAGGCTTCCTTTGTGGCTTCGGAGTGTTATTCCAGGAGTTTCAGTAGCCTGAGACGAGTTTCGCACGACTTCCTTTCACGGTAAGCAAAAAGGACCAGAAGAGACCAAAACTTGAACTCGGGTCCAAAGGTGCCAGAAAGTGACAGAAGGGGAGATGGTGGTGAGGAATTCTGCCTCTGAGTTCTAGGAGTGATATTCAAGGAGTTTCAGTGGCTTGAGACGAGTTTCGCACGTCTTCCTTTGCCGGTAAGCAAAAGGGAACCAAAAGAGACCAAAACTAGAACTTGGGTCCAAAGGTGCCAGAAAGTGACAAAAGGGGAGAAGGTGGTGAGAAATCCTTCCTTTGAGTTCTAGGAGTGATATTCAAGGAGTTTTAGTGGCTTGAGACGAGTTTCGCACGTCTTCCTTTGCCGGTAAGCAAAAGGGACCAAAAGAGACCAAAACTAGAACTTGGGTCCAAAGGTGCCAGAAAGTGCCAGAAGGGGAGAAGGTGGTGAGAAATCCATCCTTTGAGTTCTAGGAGTGATATTCAAGGAGTTTCAGTGGCTTCAGACTAGTTTCGCACGTCTTCCTTTGCCGGTAAGCAAGAGGGACCAAAAGATACCAAAACTAGAACTTGGGTCCAAAGGTGCCAGGAAGTGACAGAAGGGGAGAAGGTGGTGAGAAATCCTTCCTCTGAGTTCTAGGAGTGATATTCAAGGAGTTTCAGTGGCTAGAGAAGAGTTTCGCACGTATTCCTTTGCCGGTACGCAAAAGGGACCAAAAGAGTCCAAAACTATAACTTGGGTCCAAAGGTGCCAGAAAGTGACAGAAGGGGAGAAGGTGGTGAGAAATCCTTCCTTTGAGTTCTAGGAGTGATATTCAAGGAGTTTCAGTGGCTTGAGAAGAGTTTCGCACGTATTCCTTTGCCGGTACGCAAAAGGGACCAAAAGAGTCCAAAACTATAACTTGGGTCCAAAGGTGCCAGAAAGTGACAGAAGGGGAGAAGGTGGTGAGAAATCCTTCCTTTGAGTTCTAGGAGTGATATTCAAGGAGTTTCAGTGGCTTGAGATGAGTTTCGCACATTTTCCTTTGCCGGTAAGCAAAAGAGACCAAAACTAGAACTCGGGTCCAAAGGTGCCAGAAAGTGACAGAAGGGGAGAAGGTGGTGAGAAATCCTTCCTTTGAGTTCTAGGAGTGATATTCAAGGAGTTTCAGTGGCTTGAGACGAGTTTCGCACGTCTTCCTTTGCCGGTAAGCAAAAGGGACCAAAAGAGACCAAAACTAGAACTCGGGTCCAAAGGTGCAAGAAAGTGACAGAAGGGGAGAAGGTGGTGAGAAATCCTTCCTTTGAGTTCTAGGAGTGATATTCAAGGAGTTTCAGTGGCTTGAGACGAGTTTTCCACGTCTTCCTTTGCCAGTAAGCCAAAGGGAACCAAAAGAGACCAAAACTAGAACTCGGGTCCAAAGGTGCCAGAAAGTGACAGAAGGGGAGAAGGTGGTGAGAAATCCTTCCTTTGAGTTCTAGGAGTGATATTCAAGGAGTTTCAGTGGCTTGAGACGAGTTTCGCACGTCTTCCTTTGCCGGTAAGCAAAAGGGAACCAAAAGAGACCAAAACTGGAACTTGGGTCCAAAGCCGCCAGAAAGTGCCAGAAGGGGAGAAGGTGGTGAGAAATCCTTCCTTTGAGTTCTAGGAGTGATATTGAAGGAGTTTCAGTGGCTTGAGACGAGTTTCGCACGTCTTCCTTTGCCGGTAAGCAAAAAGGACCAAAAGAGACCAAAACTAGAACTTGGGTCCAAAGGCACCAGAAAGTGCCAGAACATGAGAATGTGGTGGGAAAGGCTTCCTTTGTGGCTTCGGAGTGATATTCCAGGAGTTTCAGTGGCCTGAGACGAGTTTCGCACGACTTCCTTTCACGGTAAGCAAAAAGGACCAAAAGAGACCAAAACTAGAACTCGGGTCCAAAGGTGCCAGAAAGTGACAGAAGGGGAGAAGGTGGTGAGAAATTCTTCCTCTGAGTTCTAGGAGTGATATTCAAGGAGTTTCAGTGGCTTGAGACGAGTTTCGCACGTCTTCCTTTGCCGATAAGCAAAAGGGAACCAAAAGAGACCAAAACTAGAACTTGGGTCCAAAGGCACCAGAAAGTCCCAGAACGTGAGAAGGTGGTGGGAAAGCCTTCCTTTGTGTCCTAGGCGTGATATTCAAGGAGTTTTAGTGGCCTGAGACGAGTTTCGCAAGTCTCCCTTTGCCAGTAAGCAAAAAGGGACCAAAAGAGACCAAAACTGGAACTTGGGTCCAAAGCCGCCAGAAAGTGGCAGAAGGGGAGAAGGTGGTGAGAAATCCTTCCTTTGAGTTCTAGGAGTTATATTCAAGGAGTTTCAGTGGCTTGAGACGAGTTTCGCACGTCTTCCTTTGCCGGTAAGCAAAAGGGACCAAAAGAGACCAAAACTAGAACTCGGGTCCAAAGGTGCCAGAAAGTGACAGAAGGGGAGAAGGTGGTGGGAAAGCCTTCATTTGAGTCCTAGGCGTGATATTCAGAGAGTTTTAGTGGCCTGAGACGAGTTTCGCAAGTCTCACTTTGCCGGTATGCAAAAGGGAACTAAAAGAGACGAAAACTGGAACTTGGGTCCAAATGCACCAGAAAGTGCCAGAACGTGAGAAGGTGGTGGGAAAGCCTTCCTTTGAGTCCTACGCGTGATATTCAAGGAGTTTTAGTGGCCTGAGACGATTTTCGCAAGTCTCCTTTTGCCAGTAAGCAAAAAGGGACCAAAACTGGAACTTGGGTCCAAATGCACCAGAAAGTGCCAGAACGTGAGAATGTGGTGGGAAAGGCTTCCTTTGTGGCTTCGGAGTGATATTCCAGGCGTTTCAGTGGCCTGAGACGAGTTTCGCACGACTTCCTTTGCCAGTAAGCAAAAAGGACCAAAAGAGACCAAAACTAGAACTCGGATCCAAAGGTGCCAGAAAGTGACAGAAGGGGAGAAGGTGGTGAGGAATTCTTCCTCTGAGTTCTAGGAGTGATATTCAAGGAGTTTCAGTGACTTGAGACGAGTTTCGCACGTCTTCCTTTGCCGGTAAGCAAAAAGAACCAAAAGAGACCAAAACTAGAACTCGGGTCCAAAGGTGCCAGAAAGTGACAGAAGGGGAGAAGGTGGTGTGGAATTCTTCCTCTAAGTTCTACGAGTGATATTCAAAGAGTTTCAGTGGCTTGAGACGAGTTTCGCACGTCTTCCTTTGCCGGTAAGCAAAAAGAACCAAAAGAGACCAAAACTGGAACTTGGGTCCAAAGGCACCAGAAAGTGCCAGAACGTGAGAATGTGGTGGGAACGCCTTCGTTTGTGTCTTCGGAGTGATATTCAAGGAGTTTCAGTGGCTTGAGACGAGTTTCGCACGTCTTCCTTTGCCGGTAAGCAAAAGGGAACCAAAAGAGACCAAAACTGGAACTTGGGTCCAAAAGCACCAGAAAGTGCCAGAACGTGAGAAGGTGGTGGGAAAGCCTTCCTTCGAGTCCTAGGCGTGATATTCAAGGAGTTTTAGTGGCCTGAGACGAGTTTCGCAAGTCTCCCTTTGCCAGTAAGCAAAAAGGGACCAAAACTGGAACTTGGGTCCAAAGCTGCCTGAAAGTGCCAGAAGGGGAGAACGTGGTGAGAAATCCTTCCTTTGACTTCTAGGAGTGATATTCAAGGAGTTTCAGTGGCCTGAGACGAGTTTCGCACGTCTTCCTTTGCCGGTAAGCAAAAAGGACCAAAAGAGACCAAAACTAGAACTTGGGTCCAAAGGCACCAGAAAGTGCAAGAACATGAGAATATGGTAGGAAAGGCTTCCTTTGTGGCTTCGGAGTGATATTCCAGGAGTTTCAGTGGCCTGAGATGAGTTTCGCACGACTTCCTTTCACGGTAAGCAAAAAGGACCAAAAGAGACCAAAACTAGAACTCGGGTCCAAAGGTGCCAGAAAGTGACAGAAGGGGAGAAGGTGGTGAGGAATTCTTCCTCTGAGTTCTAGGAGTGATATTCAAGGAGTTTCAGTGGCTTGAGACGAGTTTCGCACGTCTTCCTTTGCCGGTAAGCAAAAGGGAACCAAAAGAGACCAAAACTGAAACTTGGGTCCAAAGGCACCAGAAAGTGCCAGAACGTGAAAAGGTGGTGGGAAAGCCTTCCTTTGAGTCCTAGGCGTGATATTCAAGGAGTTTTAGTGGGATGAGACGAGTTTCGCAAGTCTCCCTTTGCCAGTAAGCAAAAAGGGACCAAAAGAGACCAAAACTGGAACTTGGGTCCAAAGCCGCCAGAAAGTGCCAGAACGTGAGAATGTGGTGGGAAAGCCTTCCTTTGTGTCTTCGGAGTGAGATTCAAGGAGTTTCAGTGGCTTGAGACGAGTTTCGCACGTCTTCCTTTGCCGGTAAGCAAATGGGAACCAAAAGAGACCAAAACTGGAACTTGGGTCCAAAGGCACCAGAAAGTGCCAGAACGTGAGAATGTGGTGGGAAAGCCTTCCTTTGTGTCCTCGGAGTGATATTCAAGGAGTTTCAGTGGCTTGAGACGAGTTTCGCACGTCTTCCTTTGCCGGTAAGCAAATGGGAACCAAAAGAGACCAAAACTGGAACTTGGGTCCAAAGGCACCAGAAAGTGCCAGAATGTGAGAAGGTGGTGGGAAAGCCTTTTTTTGAGTCCTAGGCATGATATTCAAAGAGTTTTAATGGCCTGAGACAAGTTTTGCACGTCTTCCTTTGCCGGTAAGAAAAAGGGAACCAAAAGAGACCAAAACTGGAACTTGGGTCCAAAGGCACCAAAAAGTGCCAGAACGTGAGAATGTGGTGGGAAAGCCTTCCTTTGTGTCTTCGGAGTGAGATTCAAGGAGTTTCAGTAGCTTGAGACGAGTTTTGCACGTCTTCCTTTGCCGATAAGTAAAAGGGAACCAAAAGAGACCAAAACTGGAACTTGGGTCCAAAGGCACCAGAAAGTGCCAGAATGTGAGAAGGTGGTGGGAAAGCCTTTTTTTGAGTCCTAGGCATGATATTCAAAGAGTTTTAGTGGCCTGAGACGAGTTTCGCAAGTCTCCCTTTGCCAGTAAGCAAAAAGGGGCCAAAGGAGACCAAAACTAGAACTTGGGTCCAAAGGCGCCAGAAAATGCCAGAATGTGAGAAGGTGGTGGGAAAGCCTTCCTTTAAGTCGTAGGCGTGATATTCAAGGAGTTTTAGTGGCCTGAGACGAGTTTTGCAAGTCTTCCTTTGCAAGTAAGCAAAAAGGGACCAAAAGAGACATAACTGGAACTTGGGTCCAAAGCCGCCAGAAAGTGCCAGAAGGGGAGAAGGTGGGGAGAAATCCTTCCTTTGATTTCTAGGAGTGATATTCAAGGAGGTTCAGTGGCTTGACACGAGTTTCGCACGTCTTCCTTTGCCGGTAAGCAAAAGGGACCAAAAGAGACCAAAACTAGAACTCGGGTCCAAAGGTGACAGAAAGTGACAGAAGGGGAGAAGGTGGTGAGAAATCCTTCCTGTGAGCTCTAGGAGTGATATTCAAGGAGTTTCAGTGGCTTGAGACGAGTTTCGCACGTCTTCCTTTGCAGGTAAGCAAAAGGGAACCAAAAGAGGCCAAAAATGGAACTTGAGTCCAAATGCACCAGATAGGGCCAGAACGTGAGAAGGTGGTGGGAAAGCCTTCCTTTGAGTCCTAGGCGTGATATTCTAAGAGTTTTAGTGGGCTGAGATGATTTTCGCAAGTCTCCCTTTGCCATTAAGCAAAAAGGGACCAAAAGAGACCAAAACTGGAACTTGGGTCCAAAGCCGCCAGAAAGTGCCAGAAGGGGAGAAGGTGGGGAGAAATCCTTCTCTTGAGTTCTAGGAGTGATATTCAAGGAGTTTTAGTGGCTTGAGACGAGTTTCGCACGTCTTCCTTTGCCGGTAAGCAAAAGGGAACCAAAAGAGACCAAAACTGAAACTTGGGTCCAAAGGCACCAGAAAGTGCCAGAACGTGAGAAGGTGGTGGGAAAGCCTTCCTTTGAGTCCTAGGCGTGATATTCAAGGAGTTTTAGTGGCCTGAGACGAGTTTCGCAAGTCTCCCTTTGCCAGTAAGCAAAAAGGGACCAAAAGAGACCAAAACTAGAACTTGGGTCCAAAGGTGCCAGAAAGTGACAGAAGGGGAGAAGGTGGTGAGAAATCCTTCCATTGAGTTCTAGGAGTGGTGTTCAAGGAGATTCAGTGGCTTGAGACGAGTTTCGCACGTCTTCCTTTGCCGGTAAGAGAAAGGGAACCAAAAGAGACCAAAACTGAAACTTGGGTCCAAAGGCACCAGAAAGTGCCAGTATGTGAGAATGTGGTGGGAAAGCCTCCCTTTGTGTCTTCGGAGTGAGATTCAAGGAGTTTCAGTGGCTTGAGACGAGTTTCGCACGTCTTCCTTTGCCGGTAAGAAAAAGGGAACCAAAAGAGACCAAAACTGGAACTTGGGTCCAAGGGCACCAGAAAGTGTCAGAACGTGAGAATGTGGTGGGAAAGCCTTCCTTTGTGTCTTCGGAGTGAGATTCAAGGAGTTTTAGTGGCTTGAGACGAGTTTCGCATGTCTTCCTTTGCCGGTAGGCAAAAGGGAACCAAAAGAGAGCAAAACTGGAACTTGGGTCCAAAGGCACCAAAAAGTGCCAGAACGTGAGAAGGTGGTGGGAAAGCCTTCCTTTGAGTCCTAGGCGTGATATTCAAGGAGTTGTAGTGGACTGAGACGAGTTTCGCAAGTCTCCCTTTGCCAGTAAGCAAAAAGGGACCAAAAGAGACCAAAACTGGAACTTGGGTCCAAAGCCGCCAGAAAGTGCCAGAAGGGGAGAAGGTGGTGAGAAATCCTTCCTTTGAGTTCTAGGAGTTATATTCAAGGAGTTTCAGTGGCTTGAGATGAGTTTCGCACGTCTTCCTTTGCCGGTAAGCAAAAGGGACCAAAAGAGACCAAAACTAGAACTCGGGTCCAAAGGTGCCAGAAAGTGACAGAAGGGGAGAAGGTGGTGAGAAATCCTTCCTTTGAGTTCTAGGAGTGATATTCCAGGAGTTTCAGTGGCCTGAAACGAGTTTCGCACGACTTCCTTTGCCGGTAAGCAAAAAGGACCAAAAGAGACCAAAACTAGAACTCGGGTCCAAAGGTGCCAGAAAGTGCCAGAACGTGAGAAGGTGGTGGGAAAGCCTTCCTTCGAGTCCTAGGCGTGATATTCAAGGAGTTTTAGTGGCCTGAGAAGAGTTTCGCAAGTCTCCCTTTGCCAGTAAGCAAAAAGGGACCAAAACTGGAACTAGGGTCCAAAGCCGCCTGAAAGTGCCAGAAGGGGAGAAGGTGGTGAGAAATCCTTCCTTTGAGTTCTAGGAGTGATATTCAAGGAGTTTCAGTGGCTTGAGACGAGTTTCGCACGTCTTCCTTTGCCGATAAGCAAAAGGAAACCAAAAGAGACCAAAACTGGAACTTGGGTCCAAAGCCGCCAGAAAGTGCCAGAAGGGGAGAAGGTGGTGAGAAATCCTTCCTTTGAGTTCTAGGAGTGATATTCAAGGAGTTTCAGTGGCTTAAGACGAGTTTCGCACGTCTTCCTTTGCCGGTAAGCAAAAGGGACCAAAAGAGACCAAAACTAAAACTCGGGTCCAAAGGTGCCAGAAAGTGACAGAAGGGGAGAAGGTGGTGAAAAATCCTTCCTTTGAGTTCTAGGAGTGATATTCAAGGAGTTTCAGTGGCTTGAGACGAGTTTCGCACGTCTTCCTTTGCCGGTAAGCAAAAGGGAACCAAAAGAGACCAAAACTGGAACTTGGGTCCAAAGGTACCAGAAAGTGCCAGAACGTGAGAAGGTGGTGGAAAAGCCTTCCTTTGAGTCCTAGGCGTGATATTCAAAGAGTTTTAGTGGCCTGAGACGAGTTTCGCAAGTCTCACTTTGCCGGTATGCAAAAGGGAACCAAAAGAGACCAAAACTGGAACTTGGGTCCAAAGCCGCCAGAAAGTGCCAGAAGGGGAGAAGGTGGTAGGAAAGCCTTCCTTTGAGTTCTACGCGTGATATTCAAGGAGTTTTAGTGGCCTGAGACGATTTTCGCAAGTCTCCTTTTGCCAGTAAGCAAAAAGGGACCAAAAGAGACCAAAACTGGAACTTGGGTCCAAAGCCGCCAGAAAGTGCCAGAAGGGGAGAAGGTGGTGAGAAATCCTTCCTTTGAGTTCTAGTAGTTATATTCAAGGAGTTTCAGTGGCTTGAGACGAGTTTCGCACGTCTTCCTTTGCCGGTAAGCAAAAAGGACCAAAAGAGACCAAAACTAGAACTTGGGTCCAAAGGCACCAGAAAGTGCCAGAACATGAGAATGTGGTGGGAAAGGCTTCCTTTGTGGCTTCGGAGTGATATTCCAGGAGTTTCAGTGGCCTGAGACGAGTTTCGCACGACTTCCTTTGCCGGTAAGCAAAAAGGACCAAAAGAGACCAAAACTAGAACTCGGGTCCAAAGGTGCCAGAAAGTGACAGAAGGGGAGAAGGTGGTGAGGAATTCTTCCTCTGAGTTCTAGGAGTGATATTCAAGGAGTTTCAGTGGCTTGACACGAGTTTCGCACGTCTTCCTTTGCCGATAAGCAAAAGGGAACCAAAAGAGACCAAAACTAGAACTTGGGTCCAAAGGCACCAGAAAGTCCCAGAACGTGAGAAGGTGGTGGGAAAGCCTTCCTTTGAGTCCTAGGCGTGATATTCAAGGAGTTTTAGTGGCCTGAGACGCGTTTCGCAAGTCTCCCTTTGCCAGTAAGCAAAAAGGGACCAAAAGAGACCAAAACTGGAACTTGGGTCCAAAGCCGCCAGAAAGTGCCAGAAGGGGAGAAGGTGGAGAGAAATCCTTCCTTTGAGTTCTAGTAGTTATATTCAAGGAGTTTCAGTGGCTTGAGACGAGTTTCGTACGTCTTCCTTTGCCGGTAAGCAAAAGGGACCAAAAGAGACCAAAACTAGAACTCGGGTCCAAAGGTGCCAGAAAGTGACAGAAGGGGAGAAGGTGGTGAGAAATCCTTCCTTTGAGTTCTAGGAGTGATATTCCAGGAGTTTCAGTGGCCTGAGACGAGTTTCGCACGACCTCCTTTGCCGGTAAGCAAAAAGGACCAAAAGAGACCAAAACTAGAACTCGGGTCCAAAGGTGCCAGAAAGTGCCAGAACGTGAGAAGGTGGTCGGAAAGCCTTCCTTCGAGTCCTAGGCATGATATTCAAGGAGTTTTAGTGGCCTGAGACGAGTTTCGCAAGTCTCCCTTTGCCAGTAAGCAAAAAGGGACCAAAACTGGAACTTGGGTCCAAAGCCGCCTGAAAGTGCCAGAAGGTGAGAAGGTGGTGAGAAATCCTTCCTTTGAGTTCTAGGAGTTATATTCAAGGAGTTTCAGTGGCTTGAGACAAGTTTCGCACGTCTTCCTTTGCCGGTAAGCAAAAAGGACCAAAAGAGACCAAAACTAGAACTTGGGTCCAAAGGCACCAGAAAGTGCCAGAACATGAGAATGTGGTGGGAAAGGCTTCCTTTGTGGCTTCGGAGTGATATTCCAGGAGTTTCAGTGGCCTGAGACGAGTTTCGCACGACTTCCTTTGCCGGTAAGCAAAAAGGACCAAAAGAGACCAAAACTAGAACTCGGGTCCAAAGGTGCCAGAAAGTGACAGAAGGGGAGAAGGTGGTGAGGAATTCTTCCTCTGAGTTCTAGGAGTGATATTCAAGGAGTTTCAGTGGCTTGACACGAGTTTCGCACGTCTTCCTTTGCCGATAAGGAAAAGGGAACCAAAAGAGACCAAAACTAGAACTCGGGTCCAAAGGTGCCAGAAAGTGCCAGAACGTGAGAAGGTGGTGGGAAAGCCTTCCTTCGAGTCCTAGGCGTGATATTCAAGGAGTTTTAGTAGCCTGAGACGAGTTTCGCAAGTCTCCCTTTGCCAGTAAGCAAAAAGGGACCAAAAGAGACCAAAACTGGTACTTGGGTCCAAAGCCGCCAGAAAGTGCGAGAAGGGGAGAAGGTGGTGAGAAATCCTTCCTTTGAGTTCTAGGAGTGATATTCAAGGAGTTTCAGTGGCTTGAGACGAGTTTCGCACGTCTTCCTTTGCCGGTAAGCAAAAGGGAACCAAAAGAGACCAAAACTGGAACTTGGGTCCTAAGGCACCAGAAAGTGCCAGAACGTGAGAATGTGGTGGGAAAGCCTTCCTTTGTGTCTTCGGAGTGATATTCAAGGAGTTTCAGTGGCTTGAGACGAGTTTTGCACGTCTTCCTTTGCCGGTAAGCAAAAGGGAACCAAAAGAGACCAAAACTGAAACTTGGTTCCAAAGGCACCAGAAAGTGCCAGAACATGAGATGGTGGTGGGAAAGTCTTCGTTTGAGTCCTAGGCGTGATATTCAAGGAGTTTTAGTCGCCCGAGACGAGTTTCGCAAGTCTCCCTTTGCCGCAAGCAAAAAGGGACCAAAAGAGACCAAAATCGGTACTTGGGTCCAAAGCCGCCAGAAAGTGCGAGAAGGGGAGAAGGTGGTGAGAAATCCTTCCTTTGAGTTCTAGGAGTGATATTCAAGGAGTTTCAGTGGCTTGAGACGAGTTTCGCACGTCTTCCTTTGCCGGTAAGCAAAAGGGAACCAAAAGAGACCAAAACTGGAACTTGGGTCCAAAGGCACCAGAAAGTGCCAGAACGTGAGAATGTGGTGGAAAAGCCTTCCTTTGTGTCTTCGGAGTGATATTCAAGGAGTTTCAGGGGCTTGAGACGAGTTTTGCACGTCTTCCTTTGCCGGTAAGCAAAAGGGAACCAAAAGAGACCAAAACTGAAACTTGGTTCCAAAGGCACCAGAAAGTGCCAGAACATGAGAAGGTGGTGGGAAAGTCTTCCTTTGAGTCCTAGGCGTGATATTCAAGGAGTTTTAGTGGCCTGAGACGAGTTTCGCAAGTCTCCCTTTGCCAGTAAGCAAAAAGGGACCAAAAGAGACCAAAACTGGTACTTGGGTCCAAAGCCGCCAGAAAGTGCGAGAAGGGGAGAAGGTGGTGAGAAATCCTTCCTTTGAGTTCTAGGAGTGATATTCAAGGAGTTTCAGTGGCTTGAGATGAGTTTCACACGTCTTCCTTTGCTGGTAAGCAAAAGGGAACCAAAAGAGACCAAAATTGGAACTTGGGTCCAAAGGCACCAGAAAGTGCCAGAACGTAAGAATGTGGTGGGAAAGCCTTCCTTTGTGTCTTCGGAGTGATATTCCAGGAGTTTTAGTGGCTTGAGACGAGTTTCGCACGTCTTCCTTTGCCAGTAAGCAAAAGGGAACCAAAATAGACCAAAACTGGAACTTGGGTCCAAAGGCACCAGAAAGTGCCAGAACGTGAGAATGTGGTGAGAAATCCTTCCTTTGAGTTCTAGGTGTTATATTCAAGGAGTTTCAGTGGCTTGAAACGAATTTCGCTTGTCTTCCTTTGCCGGTAAGCAAAAGTGACCAAAAGAGACCAAAACTAGAACTTGGGTCCAAAGCCGCCAGAAAGTGCGAGAAAGGGAGAAGGTGGTGAGAAATCCTTCCTTTGAGTTCTAGCAGTGATATTCAAGGAGTTTTAGTGGCCTGAGACGAGTTTCGCAAGTCTCCCTTTGCCAGTAAGCAAAAAGGGACCAAAAGAGACCAAAACTGGTACTTGGGTCCAAAGCCGCCAGAAAGTGCGAGAAGGGGAGAATGTGGTGGGAAAGCCTTCCTTTGTGTCTTCGGAGTGATATTCAAGGAGTTTCAGGGGCTTGAGACGAGTTTTGCACGTCTTCCTTTGCCGGTAAGCAAAAGGGAACCAAAAGAGACCAAAACTGGAACTTGGGTCCAAAGCCGCCAGAAAGTGCCAGAAGGGGAGAAGGTGGTGAGAAATCCTTCCTTTGAGTTCTAGGAGTGATATTCAAGGAGTTTCAGTGGCTTGAGACGAGTTTCGCACGTCTTCCTTTGCCGGTAAGCAAAAGGGAACCAAAAGAGACCAAAACTGGAACTTGGGTCCAAAGGCACCAGAAAGTGTCAGAACGTGAGAATGTGGTGGGAAAGCCTTCCTTTGTGTCTTCGGAGTGATATTCAAGGAGTTTCAGTGGCTTGAGACGAGTTTCGCACGTTGTCCTTTGCCGGTAAGCAAAAGGGAACCAAAAGAGACCAAAACTGAAACTTGGTTCCAAAGGCACCAGAAAGTGCCAGAACATGAGAAGGTGGTGGGAAAGTCTTCCTTTGAGTCCTAGGCGTGATATTCAAGGAGTTTTAGTGGCCTGAGACGAGTTTCGCAAGTCTCCCTTTGCCAGTAAGCAAAAAGGGACCAAAAGAGACCAAAACTGGTACTTGGGTCCAAAGCCGCCAGAAAGTGCGAGAAGGGGAGAAGGTGGTGAGAAATCCTTCCTTTGAGTTCTAGGAGTGATATTCAAGGAGTTTCAGTGGCTTGAGACGAGTTTCGCACGTCTTCCTTTGCTGGTAAGCAAAAGGGAACCAAAAGAGACCAAAACTGGAACTTGGATCCTAAGGCACCAGAAAGTGCCAGAACGTGAGAATGTGGTGGGAAAGCCTTCCTTTGTGTCTTCGGAGTGATATTCAAGGAGTTTCAGTGGCTTGAGACGAGTTTTGCACGTCTTCCTTTGCCGGTAAGCAAAAGGGAACCAAAAGAGACCAAAACTGAAACTTGGTTCCAAAGGCACCAGAAAGTGCCAGAACATGAGAAGGTGGTGGGAAAGTCTTCCTTTGAGTCCTAGGCGTGATATTCAAGGAGTTTTAGTAGCCTGAGACGAGTTTCGCAAGTCTCCCTTTGCCAGTAAGCAAAAAGGGACCAAAAGAGACCAAAACTGGTACTTGGGTCCAAAGCCGCCAGAAAGTGCGAGAAGGGGAGAAGGTGGTGAGAAATCCTTCCTTTGAGTTCTAGGAGTGATATTCAAGGAGTTTCAGTGGCTTGAGACGAGTTTCGCACGTCTTCGTTTGCCGGTAAGCAAAATGGACCAGAAGAGACCAAAACTATAACTTGGGTCCAAAGGTGCCAGAAAGTGACAGAAGGGGAGAAGGTGGTGAGAAATCTTTCCTTTGAGTTCTAGCAGTGATATTCAAGGAGTTTCAGTGGCTTGAGACGAGTTTCGCACGTCTTCCTTTGCCGGTAAGCAAAAAGGGACCAAAAGAGACCAAAACTGGTACTTGGGTCCAAAGCCGCTAGAAAGTGCGAGAAGGGGAGAAGGTGGTGAGAAATCCTTCCTTTGAGTTCTAGGTGTGATATTCAAGGAGGTTCAGTGGCTTGAGACGAGTTTCGCACGTCTTCCTTTGCCGGTAAGCAAAAGGGAACCAAAAGAGACCAAAACTGGAACTTGGGTCCAAAGGCACCAGAAAGTGCCAGAACGTGAGAATGTGGTGGGAAAGCCTTCCTTTGTGTCTTCGGAGTGATATTCAAGGAGTTTCAGTGGCTTGAGACGAGTTTTGCACGTCTTCCTTTGCCGGTAAGCAAAAGGGAACCAAAAGAGACCAAAACTGAAACTTGGGTCCAAAGGCACCAGAAAGTGCCAGAACGTGAGAATGTGGTGAGAAATCCTTCCTTTGAGTTCTAGGTGTGATATTCAAGGAGGTTCAGTGGCTTGAGACGAATTTCGCACGTCTTCCTTTGCCGGTAAGCAAAAGTGACCAAAAGAGACCAAAACTAGAACTTGGGTCCAAAGCAGCCAGAAAGTGCGAGAAAGGGAGAAGGTGGTGAGAAATCCTTCCTTTGAGTTCTAGGAGTGATATTCAAGGAGTTTCAGTGGCTTGAAACGAGTTTCGCACGTCTTCCTTTGCCGGTAAGCAAAAGGGAACCAAAAGAGACCAAAACTGGAACTTTGGTCCAAAGGCACCAGAAAGTGCCAGAACGTGAGAATGTGGTGGGAAAGCCTTCCTTTGTGTTTTCGGAGTGATAGTCAAGGAGTTTCAGTGGCTTGAGACGAGTTTTGCACGTTTTCCTTTGCCGGTAAGCAAAAGGGAACCAAAAGAGACCAAAACTGAAACTTGGGTCCAAAGGCACCAGAAAGTGCCAGAACATGAGAAGGTGGTGGGAAAGTCTTCCTTTGAGTCCTAGGCGTGATATTCAAGGAGTTTTAGTGGCCTGAGACGAGTTTCGCAAGTCTCCCTTTGCCAGTAAGCAAAAGGGACCAATAGAGACCAAAGCGGTACTTGGGTCCAAAGCCGCCAGAAAGTGCGAGAAGGGGAGAAGGTGGTGAGAAATCCTTCCTTTGAGTTCTAGGAGTGATATTCAAGGAGTTTCAGTGGCTTGAGACGAGTTTCGCACGTCTTCGTTTGCCGGTAAGCAAAATGGACCAGAAGAGACCAAAACTAGAACTTGGGTCCAAAGGTGCCAGAAAGTGACAGAAGGGGAGAAGGTGGTGAGAAATCTTTCCTTTGAGTTCTAGCAGTGATATTCAAGGAGTTTCAGTGGCTTGAGACGAGTTTCGCACGTCTTCCTTTGCCGGTAAGCAAAAGGGAACCAAAAGAGACCAAAGCGGAACTTGGGTCCAAAGGCACCAGAAAGTGCCAGAACGTGAGAATGTGGTGGGAAAGCCTTCCTTTGTGTCTTCGGAGTGATATTCAAGGAGTTTCAGTGGCTTGAGACGAGTTTTGCACGTCTTCCTTTGCCGGTAAGCAAAAGGGAAACAAAAGAGACCAAAACTGAAACTTGGTTCCAAAGGCACCAGAAAGTGCCAGAACATGAGAAGGTGGTGGGAAAGTCTTCCTTTGAGTCCTAGGTGTGATATTCAAGGAGTTTTAGTGGCCTGAGACGAGTTTCGCAAGTCTCCCTTTGCCAGTAAGCAAAAAGGGACCAAAAGAGACCAAAACTGGTATTTGGGTCCAAAGCCGCCAGAAAGTGCGAGAAGGGGAGAAGGTGGTGAGAAATCCTTCCTTTGAGTTCTAGGAGTGATATTCAAGGAGTTTCAGTGGCTTGAGATGAGTTTCGCACGTCTTCCTTTGCTGGTAAGCAAAAGGGAACCAAAAGAGACCAAAACTGGAACTTGGGTCCAAAGGCACCAGAAAGTGCCAGAACGTAAGAATGTGGTGGGAAAGCCTTCCTTTGTGTCTTCGGAGTGATATTCCAGCAGTTTTAGTGGCTTGAGACGAGTTTCGCACGTCTTCCTTTGCCGGTAAGCAAAAGGGAACCAAAATAGACCAAAACTAGAACTAGGGTCCAAAGGCACCAGAAAGTGCCAGAACGTGAGAATGTGGTGGGAAAGCCTTCCTTTGTGTCTTCGGAGTGATATTCAAGGAGTTTCAGTCGCTTGAGACGAGTTTTGCACGTCTTCCTTTGCCGGTAAGCAAAAGGGAACCAAAAGAGACCAAAACTGAAACTTGGTTCCAAAGGCACCAGAAAGTGCCAGAACATGAGAAGGTGGTGGGAAAGTCTTCCTTTGAGTCCTAGGCGTGATATTCAAGGAGTTTTAGTGGCCTGAGACGAGTTTCGCAAGTCTCCCTTTGCCGGTAAGCAAAAAGGGACCAAAAGAGACCAAAACTGGTACTTGGGTCCAAAGCCGCCAGAAAGTGCGAGAAGGGGAGAAGGTGGTGAGAAATCCTTCCTTTGAGTTCTAGGAGTGATATTCAAGGAGTTTCAGTGGCTTGAGATGAGTTTCACACGTCTTCCTTTGCTGGTAAGCAAAAGGGAACCAAAAGAGACCAAAATTGGAACTTGGGTCCAAAGGCACCAGAAAGTGCCAGAACGTAAGAATGTGGTGGGAAAGCCTTCCTTTGTGTCTTCGGAGTGATATTCCAGGAGTTTTAGTGGCTTGAGACGAGTTTCGCACGTCTTCCTTTGCCGGTAAGCAAAAGGGAACCAAAATAGACCAAAACTGGAACTTGGGTCCAAAGGCACCAGAAAGTGCCAGAACGTGAGAATGTGGTGAGAAATCCTTCCTTTGAGTTCTAGGTGTGATATTCAAGGAGTTTCAGTGGCTTGAAACGAATTTCGCTTGTCTTCCTTTGCCGGTAAGCAAAAGTGACCAAAAGAGACCAAAACTAGAACTTGGGTCCAAAGCCGCCAGAAAGTGCGAGAAAGGGAGAAGGTGGTGAGAAATCCTTCCTTTGAGTTCTAGCAGTGATATTCAAGGAGTTTTAGTGGCCTGAGACGAGTTTCGCAAGTCTCCCTTTGCCAGTAAGCAAAAAGGGACCAAAAGAGACCAAAACTGGTACTTGGGTCCAAAGCCGCCAGAAAGTGCGAGAAGGGGAGAATGTGGTGGGAAAGCCTTCCTTTGTGTCTTCGGAGTGATATTCAAGGAGTTTCAGGGGCTTGAGACGAGTTTTGCACGTCTTCCTTTGCCGGTAAGCAAAAGGGAACCAAAAGAGACCAAAACTGGAACTTGGGTCCAAAGCCGCCAGAAAGTGCCAGAAGGGGAGAAGGTGGTGAGAAATCCTTCCTTTGAGTTCTAGAAGTGATATTCAAGGAGTTTCAGTGGCTTGAGACGAGTTTCGCACGTCTTCCTTTGCCGGTAAGCAAAAGGGAACCAAAAGAGACCAAAACTGGAACTTGGGTCCAAAGGCACCAGAAAGTGCCAGAACGTGAGAATGTGGTGGGAAAGCCTTCCTTTGTGTCTTCGGAGTGATATTCAAGGAGTTTCAGTGGCTTGAGACGAGTTTTGCACGTCTTCCTTTGCCGGTAAGCAAAAGGGAACCAAAAGAGACCAAAACTGAAACTTGGTTCCAAAGGCACCAGAAAGTGCCAGAACATGAGAAGGTGGTGGGAAAGTCTTCCTTTGAGTCCTAGGCGTGATATTCAAGGAGTTTTAGTGGCCTGAGACGAGTTTCGCAAGTCTCCCTTTGCCGGTAAGCAAAAGGGACCAATAGAGACCAAACCGGTACTTGGGTCCAAAGCCGCCAGAAAGTGCGAGAAGGGGAGAAGGTGGTGAGAAATCCTTCCTTTGAGTTCTAGGAGTGATATTCAAGGAGTTTCAGTGGCTTGAGACGAGTTTCGCACGTCTTCCTTTGCTGGTAAGCAAAAGGGAACCAAAAGAGACCAAAACTGGAACTTGGATCCTAAGGCACCAGAAAGTGCCAGAACGTGAGAATGTGGTGGGAAAGCCTTCCTTTGTGTCTTCGGAGTGATATTCAAGGAGTTTCAGTGGCTTGAGACGAGTTTTGCACGTCTTCCTTTGCCGGTAAGCAAAAGGGAACCAAAAGAGACCAAAACTGAAACTTGGTTCCAAAGGCACCAGAAAGTGCCAGAACATGAGAAGGTGGTGGGAAAGTCTTCCTTTGAGTCCTAGGCGTGATATTCAAGGAGTTTTAGTAGCCTGAGACGAGTTTCGCAAGTCTCCCTTTGCCAGTAAGCAAAAAGGGACCAAAAGAGACCAAAACTGGTACTTGCGTCCAAAGCCGCCAGAAAGTGCGAGAAGGGGAGAAGGTGGTGAGAAATCCTTCCTTTGAGTTCTAGGAGTGATATTCAAGGAGTTTCAGTGGCTTGAGACGAGTTTCGCACGTCTTCCTTTGCCGGTAAGCAAAAGGGAACCAAAAGAGACCAAAACTGGAACTTGGGTCCTAAGGCACCAGAAAGTGCCAGAACGTGAGAATGTGGTGGGAAAGCCTTCCTTTGTGTCTTCGGAGTGATATTCAAGGAGTTTCAGTGGCTTGAGACGAGTTTTGCACGTCTTCCTTTGCCGGTAAGCAAAAGGGAACCAAAAGAGACCAAAACTGAAACTTGGTTCCAAAGGCACCAGAAAGTGCCAGAACATGAGAAGGTGGTGGGAAAGTCTTCCTTTGAGTCCTAGGCGTGATATTCAAGGAGTTTTAGTGGCCTGAGACGAGTTTCGCAAGTCTCCCTTTGCCAGTAAGCAAAAAGGGACCAAAAGAGACCAAAACTGGTACTTGGGTCCAAAGCCGCCAGAAAGTGCGAGAAGGGGAGAAGGTGGTGAGAAATCCTTCCTTTGAGTTCTAGCAGTGATATTCAAGGAGTTTCAGTGGCTTGAGACGAGTTTCGCACGTCTTCCTTTGCCGGTAAGCAAAAGGGAACCAAAAGAGACCAAAACTGGAACTTGGGTCCAAAGGCACCGAGAAAGTGCCGAACGTGAGAATGTGGTGGGAAAGCCTTCCTTTGTGTCTTCGGAGTGATATTCAAGGAGTTTCAGTCGCTTTAGACGAGTTTTGCACGTCTTCCTTTGCCGGTAAGCAAAAGGGAACCAAAAGAGACCAAAACTGAAACTTGGTTCCAAAGGCACCAGAAAGTGCCAGAACATGAGAATGTGGTGGGAAAGTCTTCCTTTGAGTCCTAGGCGTGATATTCAAGGAGTTTTAGTGGCCTGAGACGAGTTTCGCAAGTCTCCCTTTGCCAGTAAGCAAAAAGGGACCAAAAGAGACCAAAACTGGTACTTGGGTCCAAAGCCGCTAGAAAGTGCGAGAAGGGGAGAAGGTGGTGAGAAATCCTTCCTTTGAGTTCTAGGAGTGATATTCAAGGAGTTTCAGTGGCTTGAGACGAGTTTCGCACGTCTTCCTTTGCCGGTAAGCAAAAGGGAACCAAAAGAGACCAAAACTGGAACTTGGGTCCAAAGGCACCAGAAAGTGCCAGAATGTGAGAATGTGGTGGGAAAGCCTTCCTTTGTGTCTTCGGAGTGATATTCAAGGAGTTTCAGTGGCTTGAGACGAGTTTTGCACGTCTTCCTTTGCCGGTAAGCAAAAGGGAACCAAAAGAGACCAAAACTGGAACTTGGGTCCAAAGGCACCAGAAAGTGCCAGAACGTGAGAATGTGGTGAGAAATCCTTCCTTTGAGTTCTAGGTGTGATATTCAAGGAGGTTCAGTGGCTTGAGACGAATTTCGCACGTCTTCCTTTGCCGGTAAGCAAAAGTGACCAAAAGAGACCAAAACTAGAACTTGGGTCCAAAGCAGCCAGAAAGTGCGAGAAAGGGAGAAGGTGGTGAGAAATCCTTCCTTTGAGTTCTAGCAGTGATATTCAAGGAGTTTCAGTGGCTTGAGACGAGTTTCGCACGTCTTCCTTTGCCGGTAAGCAAAAGGGAACCAAAAGAGACCAAAACTGGAACTTTGGTCCAAAGGCACCAGAAAGTGCCAGAACGTGAGAATGTGGTGGGAAAGCCTTCCTTTGTGTCTTCGGAGTGATAGTCAAGGAGTTTCAGTGGCTTGAGACGAGTTTTGCACGTTTTCCTTTGCCGGTAAGCAAAAGGGAACCAAAAGAGACCAAAACTGAAACTTGGGTCCAAAGGCACCAGAAAGTGCCAGAACATGAGAAGGTGGTGGGAAAGTCTTCCTTTGAGTCCTAGGCGTGATATTCAAGGAGTTTTAGTGGCCTGAGACGAGTTTCGCAAGTCTCCCTTTGCCAGTAAGCAAAAAGGGACCAAAAGAGACCAAAACTGGTACTTGGGTCCAAAGCCGCCAGAAAGTGCGAGAAGGGGAGAAGGTGGTGAGAAATCCTTCCTTTGAGTTCTAGGAGTGATATTCAAGGAGTTTCAGTGGCTTGAGACGAGTTTCGCACGTCTTCGTTTGCCGGTAAGCAAAATGGACCAGAAGAGACCAAAACTATAACTTGGGTCCAAAGGTGCCAGAAAGTGACAGAAGGGGAGAAGGTGGTGAGAAATCTTTCCTTTGAGTTCTAGCAGTGATATTCAAGGAGTTTCAGTGGCTTGAGACGAGTTTCGCACGTCTTCCTTTGCCGGTAAGCAAAAGGGAACCAAAAGAGACCAAAACTGGAACTTGGGTCCAAAGGCACCAGAAAGTGCCAGAACGTGAGAATGTGGTGGGAAAGCCTTCCTTTGTGTCTTCGGAGTGATATTCAAGGAGTTTCAGTGGCTTGAGACGAGTTTTGCACGTCTTCCTTTGCCGGTAAGCAAAAGGGAAACAAAAGAGACCAAAACTGAAACTTGGTTCCAAAGGCACCAGAAAGTGCCAGAACATGAGAAGGTGGTGGGAAAGTCTTCCTTTGAGTCCTAGGTGTGATATTCAAGGAGTTTTAGTGGCCTGAGACGAGTTTCGCAAGTCTCCCTTTGCCAGTAAGCAAAAAGGGACCAAAAGAGACCAAAACTGGTATTTGGGTCCAAAGCCGCCAGAAAGTGCGAGAAGGGGAGAAGGTGGTGAGAAATCCTTCCTTTGAGTTCTAGGAGTGATATTCAAGGAGTTTCAGTGGCTTGAGATGAGTTTCGCACGTCTTCCTTTGCTGGTAAGCAAAAGGGAACCAAAAGAGACCAAAACTGGAACTTGGGTCCAAAGGCACCAGAAAGTGCCAGAACGTAAGAATGTGGTGGGAAAGCCTTCCTTTGTGTCTTCGGAGTGATATTCCAGCAGTTTTAGTGGCTTGAGACGAGTTTCGCACGTCTTCCTTTGCCGGTAAGCAAAAGGGAACCAAAATAGACCAAAACTGGAACTAGGGTCCAAAGGCACCAGAAAGTGCCAGAACGTGAGAATGTGGTGAGAAATCCTTCCTTTGAGTTCTAGGTGTGATATTCAAGGAGTTTCCGTGGCTTGAAACGAATTTCGCTTGTCTTCCTTTGCCGGTAAGCAAAAGTGACCAAAAGAGACCAAAACTAGAACTTGGGTCCAAAGCCGCCAGAAAGTGCGAGAAAGGGAGAAGGTGGTGAGAAATCCTTCCTTTGAGTTCTAGCAGTGATATTCAAGGAGTTTTAGTGGCCTGAGACGAGTTTCGCAAGTCTCCCTTTGCCAGTAAGCAAAAAGGGACCAAAAGAGACCAAAACTGGTACTTGGGTCCAAAGCCGCCAGAAAGTGCGAGAAGGGGAGAAGGTGGTGGGAAAGCCTTCCTTTGTGTCTTCAGAGTGATATTCAAGGAGTTTCAGTGGCTTGAGACGAGTTTTGCACGTCTTCCTTTGCCGGTAAGCAAAAGGGAACCAAAAGAGACCAAAACTGGAACTTGGGTCCAAAGCCGCCAGAAAGTGCGAGAAAGGGAGAAGGTGGTGAGAAATCCTTCCTTTGAGTTCTGGCAGTGATATTCAAGGAGTTTCAGTGGCTTGAGACGAGTTTCGCACGTCTTCCTTTGCCGGTAAGCAAAAGGGAACCAAAAGAGACCAAAACTGGAACTTGGGTCCAAAGCCGCCAGAAAGTGCGAGAAGGGGAGAAGGTGGTGGGAAAGCCTTCCTTTGTGTCTTCGGAGTGATATTCAAGGAGTTTCAGTGGCTTGAGACGAGTTTTGCACGTCTTCCTTTGCCGGTAAGCAAAAGGGAACCAAAAGAGACCAAAACTGAAACTTGGTTCCAAAGGCACCAGAAAGTAGTAGAACATGAGAAGGTGGTGGGAAAGTCTTCCTTTGAGTCCTAGGCGTGATATTCAAGGAGTTTTAGTAGCCTGAGACGAGTTTCGCAAGTCTCCCTTTGCCAGTAAGCAAAAAGGGACCAAAAGAGACCAAAACTGGTACTTGGGTCCAAAGCCGCCAGAAAGTGCGAGAAGGGGAGAAGGTGGTGAGAAATCCTTCCTTTGAGTTCTAGCAGTGATATTCAAGGAGTTTCAGTGGCTTGAGACGAGTTTCGCACGTCTTCCTGCTTAGGTAAGCAAAAGGGAACCAAAAGAGACCAAAACTGGAACTTGGGTCCAAAGGCACCGAAAGTGCCGAACGTGAGAATGTGGTGGGAAAGCCTTCCTTTGTGTCTTGAGTGATATTCAAGGAGTTTCAGTGGCTTGAGACGAGTTTTGCACGTCTTCCTTTGCCGGTAAGCAAAAGGGAACCAAAAGAGACCAAAACTGAAACTTGGTTCCAAAGGCACCAGAAAGTGCCAGAACATGAGAAGGTGGTGGGAATGTCTTCCTTTGAGTCCTAGGCGTGATATTCAAGGAGTTTTAGTGGCCTGAGACGAGTTTCGCAAGTCTCCCTTTGCCAGTAAGCAAAAAGGGACCAAAAGAGACCAAAACTGGTACTTGGGTCCAAAGCCGCCAGAAAGTGCGAGAAGGGGAGAAGGTGGTGAGAAATCCTTCCTTTGAGTTCTAGGAGTGATATTCAAGGAGTTTCAGTGGCTTGAGACGAGTTTCGCACGTCTTCCTTTGCCGGTAAGCAAAAGGGACCAGAAGAGACCAAAACTATAACTTGGGTCCAAAGGCACCAAAAAGTGCCAGAACGTAAGAATGTGGTGGGAAAGCCTTCCTTTGTGTCTTCGGAGTGATATTCCAGGAGTTTTAGTGGCTTGAGACGAGTTTCGCACGTCTTCCTTTGCCGGTAAGCAAAAGGGAACCAAAATAGACCAAAACTGGAACTTGGGTCCAAAGGCACCAGAAAGTGCCAGAACGTGAGAATGTGGTGAGAAATCCTTCCTTTGAGTTCTAGGTGTGATATTCAAGGAGTTTCAGTGGCTTGAGACGAATTTCGCTTGTCTTCCTTTGCCGGTAAGCAAAAGTGACCAAAAGAGACCAAAACTAGAACTTGGGTCCAAAGCCGCCAGAAAGTGCGACAAAAGGGAGAAGGTGGTGAGAAATCCTTCCTTTGAGTTCTAGCAGTGATATTCAAGGAGTTTTAGTGGCCTGAGACGAGTTTCGCAAGTCTCCCTTTGCCAGTAAGCAAAAAGGGACCAAAAGAGACCAAAACTGGTACTTGGGTCCAAAGCCGCCAGAAAGTGCGAGAAGGGGAGAAGGTGGTGGGAAAGCCTTCCTTTGTGTCTTCGGAGTGATATTCAAGGAGTTTCAGTGGCTTGAGACGAGTTTTGCACGTCTTCCTTTGCCGGTAAGCAAAAGTGACCAAAAGAGACCAAAACTAGAACTTGGGTCCAAAGCCGCCAGAAAGTGCGAGAAAGGGAGAAGGTGGTGAGAAATCCTTCCTTTGAGTTCTAGCAGTGATATTCAAGAAGTTTCAGTGGCTTGAGACGAGTTTCGCACGTCTTCCTTTGCCGGTAAGCAAAAGGGAACCAAAAGAGACCAAAACTGGAACTTGGGTCCAAAGGCACCAGAAAGTGCCAGAACGTGAGAATGTGGTGGGAAAGCCTTCCTTTGTGTCTTCGGAGTGATAGTCAAGGAGTTTCGGTGGCTTGAGACGAGTTTTGCACGTCTTCCTTCTTAGGTAAGCAAAAGGGAACCAAAAGAGACCAAAGCTGAAACTTGGGTCCAAAGGCACCGAAAGTGCCGTAACATGAGAAGGTGGTGGGAAAGTCTTCCTTTGAGTCCTAAGCGTGATATTCAAGGAGTTTTAGTGGCACGAGACGAGTTTCGCAAGTCTCCCTTTGCCGATAAGCAAAAAGGGACCAAAAGAGACCAAAGCGGTACTTGGGTCCAAAGCGCGAGAAAGTGCGAGAAGGGGAGAAGGTGGTGAGAAATCCTTCCTTTGAGTTACGCGGTGATATTCAAGGAGTTTCGGTGGCTTGAGACGAGTTTCGCACGTCTTCCTTTGCCGGTAAGCAAAAGGGAACCAAAAGAGACCAAAGCTGGAACTTGGGTCCAAAGGCACCGAAAGTGCCGTAACGTGAGAATGTGGTGGGAAAGCCTTCCTTTGTGTCTTCGAAGTGATATTCAAGGAGTGTCAGTGGCTTGAGACGAGTTTTGCACGTCTTCCTTTGCAGGTAAGCAAAAGGGAACCAAAAGAGACCAAAGCTGAAACTTGGTTCCAAAGGCACCGAAAGTGCCAGTAACATGAGAAGGTGGTGGGAAAGTCTTCCTTTGAGTCCTAGGAGTGATATTCAAGGAGTTTTAGTGGCACGAGACGAGTTTCGCAAGTCTCCCTTTGCCCGATAAGCAAAAAGGGACCAAAAGAGACCAAAACTGGTACTTGGGTCCAAAGCCGCCAGAAAGTGCGAGAAGGGGAGAAGGTGGTGAGAAATCCTTCCTTTGAGTTCTAGGAGTGATATTCAAGGAGTTTCAGTGGCTTGAGATGAGTTTCGCACGTCTTCCTTTGCTGGTAAGCAAAAGTGAACCAAAAGAGACCAAAACTGGAAATTGGGTCCAAAGGCACCGAAAGTGCCGAACGTAAGAATGTGGTGGGAAAGCCTTCCTTTGTGTCTTCGGAGTGATATTCCAGGAGTTTGAGTGGCTTGAGACGAGTTTCGCACGTCTTCCTTTGCCGGTAAGCAAAAGGGAACCAAAATAGACCAAAACTGGAACTTGGGTCCAAAGGCACCAGAAAGTGCCAGAACGTGAGAATGTGGTTGAGAAATCCTTCCTTTGAGTTCTAGGTGTGATATTCAAGGAGTTTCAGTGGCTTGAAACGAATTTCGCTTGTCTTCCTTTGCCGGTAAGCAAAAGTGACCAAAAGAGACCAAAACTAGAACTTGGGTCCAAATCCGACAGAAAGAGCGAGAAAGGGAGAAGGTAGTGAGAAATCGTTCCTTTGAGTTACGCGGTGATATTCAAGGAGTTTCGGTGGCTTGAGACGAGTTTCGCACGTCTTCCTTTGCGGTAAGCAAAAGGAAACCAAAAGAGACCAAAGCTGGAACTTGGGTCCAAAGGCACCGAAAGTGCCGGAACGTGAGAATGTGGTGGGAAAGCCTTCCTTTGTGTCTTCGGAGTGATAGTCAAGGAGTTTCGGTGGCTTGAGACGAGTTTTGCACGTCTTCCTTTGCCGGTAAGCAAAAGGGAACCAAAAGAGACCAAAACTGAAACTTGGGTCCAAAGGCACCGAAAGTGCCGTAACATGAGAAGGTGGTGGGAAAGTCTTCCTTTGAGTCCTAAGCGTGATATTCAAGGAGTTTTAGTGGCCCGAGACGAGTTTCGCAAGTCTCCCTTTGCCGGTAAGCAAAAAGGGACCAAAAGAGACCAAAGCGGTACTTGGGTCCAAAGCGCGAGAAAGTGCGAGAAGGGGAGAAGGTGGTGAGAAATCCTTCCTTTGAGTTCTAGGAGTGATATTCAAGGAGTTTCAGTGGCTTGAGACGAGTTTCGCACGTCTTCCTTTGCCGGTAAGCAAAAGGGACCAGAAGAGACCAAAACTATAACTTGGGTCCAAAGGTGCCAGAAAGTGACAGAAGGGGAGAAGGTGGTGAGAAATCTTTCCTTTGAGTTTTAGCAGTGATATTCAAGGAGTTTCAGAGGCTTGAGACGAGTTTCGCACGTCTTCCTTTGCCGGTAAGCAAAAGGGAACCAAAAGAGACCAAAACTGGAACTTGGGTCCAAAGGCACCAGAAAGTGCCAGAACGTGAGAATGTGGTGGGAAAGCCTTCCTTTGTGTCTTCGGAGTGATATTCAAGGAGTTTCAGTGGCTTGAGACGAGTTTTGCACGTCTTCCTTTGCCGGTAAGCAAAAGGGAACCAAAAGAGACCAAAACTGAAACTTGGTTCCAAAGGCACCAGAAAGTGCCAGAACGTGAGAAGGTGGTGGGAAAGTCTTCCTTTGAGTCCTAGGCGTGATATTCAAGGAGTTTTAGTGGCTTGAGACGAGTTTCGCAAGTCTCCCTTTGCCAGTAAGCAAAAAGGGACCAAAAGAGACCAAAACTGGAACTTGGGTCAAAAGCTGCCAGAAAGTGCCAGAAGGGGAGAAGGTGGTGAGAAATCCTTCCTTTGAGTTATAGGAGTGATATTCAAGGAGTTTCAGTGGCTTGAGACGAGTTTCGCACGTCTTCCTTTGCCGGTAAGCAAAAGGGACCAGAAGAGACCAAAACTATAACTTGGGTCCAAAGGTGCCAGAAAGTGACAGAAGGGGAGAAGGTGGTGAGAAATCTTTCCTTTGAGTTTTAGCAGTGATATTCAAGGAGTTTCAGTGGCTTGAGACGAGTTTCGCACGTCTTCCTTTGCCGGTAAGCAAAAGGGAACCAAAAGAGACCAAAACTGGAACTTGGGTCCAAAGGCACCGAAAGTGCCGGAACGTGAGAATGTGGTGCGAAAGCCTTCCTGTGTGTCTTCAGAGTGATATTCAAGGAGGTTCAGTGGCTTGAGACGAGTTTTGCACGTCTTCCTTTGCCGGTAAGCAAAAGGGAACCAAAAGAGACCAAAACTGAAACTTGGTTCCAAAGGCACCAGAAAGTGCCAGAACATGAGAAGGTGGTGGGAAAGTCTTCCTTTGAGTCCTAGGAGTGATATTCAAGGAGTTTTAGTGGCCTGAGACGAGTTTCGCAAGTCTCCCTTTGCCAGTAAGCAAAAAGGGACCAAAAGAGACCAAAACTGGTACTTGGGTCCAAAGCCGCCAGAAAGTGCGAGAAGGGGAGAAGGTGGTGAGAAATCCTTCCTTTGAGTTCTAGGAGTGATATTCAAGGAGTTTCAGTGGCTTGAGATGAGTTTCGCACGTCTTCCTTTGCTGGTAAGCAAAAGGGAACCAAAAGAGACCAAAACTGGAACTTGGGTCCAAAGGCACCAGAAAGTGCCAGAACGTAAGAATGTGGTGGGAAAGCCTTCCTTTGTGTCTTCGGAGTGATATTCCAGGAGTTTTAGTGGCTTGAGACGAGTTTCGCACGTCTTCCTTTGCCGGTAAGCAAAAGGGAACCAAAAGAGACCAAAACTGAAACTTGGGTCCAAAGGCACCAGAAAGTGCCAGAACATGAGAAGGTGGTGGGAAAGTCTTCCTTTGAGTCCTAAGCGTGATATTCAAGGAGTTTTAGTGGCCTGAGACGAGTTTCGCAAGTCTCCCTTTGCCAGTAAGCAAAAAGGGACCAAAAGAGACCAAAACTGGTACTTGGGTCCAAAGCCGCCAGAAAGTGCGAGAAGGGGAGAAGGTGGTGAGAAATCCTTCCTTTGAGTTCTAGGAGTGATATTCAAGGAGTTTCAGTGGCTTGAGACGAGTTTCGCACGTCTTCCTTTGCCGGTAAGCAAAAGGGAACCAAAAGAGACCAAAACATGAACTTGGGTCCAAAGGCACCAGAAAGTGCCAAAACGTGAGAATATGGTGGGAAAGCCTTCCTTTGTGTCTTCGGAGTGATATTCAAGGAGTTTCAGTGGCTTGAGACGAGTTTTGCACGTCTTCCTTTGCCGGTAAGCAAAAGGGAACCAAAAGAGACCAAAACTGAAACTTGGTTCCAAAGGCACCAGAAAGTGCCAGAACATGAGAAGGTGGTGGGAAAGTCTTCCTTTGAGTCCTAGGCGTGATATTCAAGGAGTTTTAGTAACCTGAGACGATTTTCGCAAGTCTCCCTTTGCCAGTAAGCAAAAAGGGACCAAAAGAGACCAAAACTGGTACTTGGGTCCAAAGCCGCCAGAAAGTGCGAGAAGGGGAGAAGGTGGTGAGAAATCCTTCCTTTGAGTTCTAGGAGTGATATTCAAGGAGTTTCAGTGGCTTGAGACGAGTTTCGCACGTCTTCCTTTGCCGGTAAGCAAAAGGGAACCAAAAGAGACCAAAACTGGAACTTGGGTCCAAAGGCACCAGAAAGTGCCAGAACGTAAGAATGTGGTGGGAAAGCCTTCCTTTGTGTCTTCGGAGTGATATTCAAGGAGTTTCAGTGGCTTGAGACGAGTTTTGCACGTCTTCCTTTGCCGGTAAGCAAAAGGGAACCAAAAGAGACCAAAACTGAAACTTGGTTCCAAAGGCACCAGAAAGTGCCAGAACATGAGATGGTGGTGGGAAAGTCTTCCTTTGAGTCCTAGGCGTGATATTCAAGGAGTTTTAGTAGCCTGAGACGAGTTTCGCAAGTCTCCCTTTGCCAGTAAGCAAAAAGGGACCAAAAGAGACCAAAACTGGTACTTGGGTCCAAAGCCGCCAGAAAGTGCGAGAAGGGGAGAAGGTGGTGAGAAATCCTTCCTTTGAGTTCTAGGAGTGATATTCAAGGAGTTTCAGTGGCTTGAGACGAGTTTCGCACGTCTTCCTTTGCCGGTAAGCAAAAGAGACCAAAACTGGAACTTGGGTCCAAAGGCACCAGAAAGTGCCAGAACGTCAGAATGTGGTGGGAAAGCCTTCCTTTGTGTCTTCGGAGTGATATTCCAGGAGTTTCAGTGGCTTGAGACGAGTTTCGCACGTCTTCCTTTGCCGGTAAGCAAAAGGGAACCAAAAGAGACCAAAACTGAAACTTGGGTCCAAAGGCACCGGAAAGTGCCAGAACATGAGAAGGTGGTGGGAAAGTCTTCCTTTGAGTCCTAGGCGTGATATTCAAGGAGTTTTAGTGGCCTGAGACGAGTTTCGCAAGTCTCCCTTTGCCAGTAAGCAAAAAGGGACCAAAAGAGACCAAAACTGGTACTTGGGTCCAAAGCCGCCAGAAAGTGCGAGAAGGGGAGAAGGTGGTGAGAAATCCTTCCTTTGAGTTCTAGGAGTGATATTCAAGGAGTTTCAGTGGCTTGAGACGAGTTTCGCACGTCTTCCTTTGCCGGTAAGCAAAAGGGACCAGAAGAGACCAAAACTATAACTTGGGTCCAAAGGTGCCAGAAAGTGACAGAAGGGGAGAAGGTGGTGAGAAATCTTTCCTTTGAGTTTTAGCAGTGATATTCAAGGAGTTTCAGTGGCTTGAGACGAGTTTCGCACGTCTTCCTTTGCCGGTAAGCAAAAGGGAACCAAAAGAGACCAAAACTGGAACTTGGGTCCAAAGGCACCAGAAAGTGCCAGAACGTGAGAATGTGGTGAGAAATCCTTCCTTTGAGTTCTAGGTGTGATATTCAAGGAGGTTCAGTGGCTTGAGACGAATTTCGCACGTCTTCCTTTGCCGGTAAGCAAAAGTGACCAAAAGAGACCAAAACTAGAACTTGGGTCCAAAGCAAGAGAAAGTGCGAGAAAGGGAGAAGGCGGTGAGAAATCCTTCCCCTGAGTTCTAGGAGTGATATTCAAGGAGTTTCAGTGGCTTGAGACGAGTTTCGCACGTCTTCCTTTGCCGGTAAGCAAAAGGGAACCAAAAGAGACCAAAACTGGAACTTTGGTCCAAAGGCACCAGAAAGTGCCAGAACGTGAGAATGTGGTGGGAAAGCCTTCCTTTGTGTCTTCGGAGTGATAGTCAAGGAGTTTCGGTGGCTTGAGACGAGTTTTGCACGTCTTCCTTTGCCGGTAAGCAAAAGGGAACCAAAAGGGACCAAAACTGAAACTTGGGTCCAAAGGCACCAGAAAGTGCCAGAACAGGAGAAGGTGGTGGGAAAGTCTTCCGGTGAGTCCTAGGCGTGATATTCAAGGAGTTTTAGTGGCTTTGAGACGAGTTTCGCAAGTCTCCCTTTGCCGGTAAGCAAAAGGGACCAAAAGAGACCAAAATCGGAACTTGGGTCCAAAGGCACCAGAAAGTGCGAGAAGGGGAGAAGGTGGTGAGAAATCCTTCCTTTGAGTTCTGGGAGTGATATTCAAGGAGTTTCTGTGGCTTGAGAAGAGTTTCGCACGTCTTCCTTTGCCGGTAAGCAAAAGGGACCAGAAGAGACCAAAACTATAACTTGGGTCCAAAGGTGCCAGAAAGTGACAGAAGGGGAGAAGGTGGTGAGAAATCTTTCCTTTGAGTTCTAGCAGTGATATTCAAGGAGTTTCAGTGGCTTGAGACGAGTTTCGCACGTCTTCCTTTGCCGGTAAGCAAAGGGAACCAAAAGAGACCAAAACTGGAACTTGGGTCCAAAGGCACCAGAAAGTGCCAGAACGTGAGAATGTGGTGGGAAAGCCTTCCTTTGTGTCTTCGGAGTGATATTCAAGGAGTTTCAGTGGCTTGAGACGAGTTTTGCACGTCTTCCTTTGCCGGTAAGCAAAAGGGAACCAAAAGAGACCAAAACTGGAACTTGGGTCCAAAGGCACCTGAAAGTGCCAGAACGTGAGAATGTGGTGAGAAATCCTTCCTTTGAGTTCTAGGTGTGATATTCAAGGAGGTTCAGTGGCTTGAGACGAATTTCGCACGTCTTCCTTTGCCGGTAAGCAAAAGTGACCAAAAGAGACCAAAACTAGAACTTGGGTCCAAAGCAGCCAGAAAGTGCGAGAAAGGGAGAAGGTGGTGAGAAATCCTTCCTTTGAGTTCTAGGAGTGATATTCAAGGAGTTTCAGTGGCTTGAGACGAGTTTCGCACGTCTTCCTTTGCCGGTAAGCAAAAGGGAACCAAAAGAGACCAAAACTGGAACTTTGGTCCAAAGGCACCAGAAAGTGCCAGAACGTGAGAATGTGGTGGGAAAGCCTTCCTTTGTGTCTTCGGAGTGATAGTCAAGGAGTTTCAGTGGCTTGAGACGAGTTTTGCACGTCTTCCTTTGCCGGTAAGCAAAAGGGAACCAAAAGGGACCAAAACTGAAACTTGGGTCCAAAGGCACCAGAAAGTGCCAGAACATGAGAAGGTGGTGGGAAAGTCTTCCTTTGAGTCCTAGGCGTGATATTCAAGGAGTTTTAGTGGCCTGAGACGAGTTTCGCAAGTCTCCCTTTGCCAGTAAGCAAAAAGGGACCAAAAGAGACCAAAACTGGTACTTGGGTCCAAAGCCGCCAGAAAGTGCGAGAAGGGGAGAAGGTGGTGAGAAATCCTTCCTTTGAGTTCTAGGAGTGATATTCAAGGAGTTTCAGTGGCTTGAGAAGAGTTTCGCACGTCTTCCTTTGCCGGTAAGCAAAAGGGACCAGAAGAGACCAAAACTATAACTTGGGTGCAAAGGTGCCAGAAAGTGACAGAAGGGGAGAAGGTGGTGAGAAATCTTTCCTTTGAGTTCTAGCAGTGATATTCAAGGAGTTTCAGTGGCTTGAGACGAGTTTCGCACGTCTTCCTTTGCCGGTAAGCAAAAGGGAACCAAAAGAGACCAAAACTGGAACTTGGGTCCAAAGGCACCAGAAAGTGCCAGAACGTGAGAATGTGGTGGGAAAGCCTTCCTTTGTGTCTTCGGAGTGATATTTAAGGAGTTTCAGTGGCTTGAGACGAGTTTTGCACGTCTTCCTTTGCCGGTAAGCAAAAGGGAACCAAAAGAGACCAAAACTGAAACTTGGTTCCAACGGCACCAGAAAGTGCCAGAACATGAGAAGGTGGTGGGAAAGTCTTCCTTTGAGTCCTAGGCGTGATATTCAAGGAGTTTTAGTGGCCTGAGACGAGTTTCGCAAGTCTCCCTTCGCCAGTAAGCAAAAAGGGACCAAAAGAGACCAAAACTGGTACTTGGGTCCAAAGCCGCCAGAAAGTGCGAGAAGGGGAGAAGGTGGTGAAAAATCCTTCCTTTGAGTTCTAGGAGTGATATTCAAGGAGTTTCAGTGGCTTGAGACGAGTTTCGCACGTCTTCCTTTGCCGGTAAGCAAAAGGGAACCAAAAGAGACCAAAACTGGAACTTGGGTCCAAAGGCACCAGAAAGTGCCAGAACGTGAGAATGTGGTGGGAAAGCCTTCCTTTGTGTCTTCGGAGTGATATTTAAGGAGTTTCAGTGGCTTGAGACGAGTTTTGCACGTCTTCCTTTGCCGGTAAGCAAAAGGGAACCAAAAGAGACCAAAACTGATACTTGGTTCCAACGGCACCAGAAAGTGCCAGAACATGAGAAGGTGGTGGGAAAGTCTTCCTTTGAGTCCTAGGCGTGATATTCAAGGAGTTTTAGTGGCCTGAGACGAGTTTCGCAAGTCTCCCTTCGCCAGTAAGCAAAAAGGGACCAAAAGAGACCAAAACTGGTACTTGGGTCCAAAGCCGCCAGAAAGTGCGAGAAGGGGAGAAGGTGGTGAAAAATCCTTCCTTTGAGTTCTAGGAGTGATATTCAAGGAGTTTCAGTGGCTTGAGACGAGTTTCGCACGTCTTCCTTTGCCGGTAAGCAAAAGGGAACCAAAAGAGACCAAAACTGGAACTTGGGTCCAAAGGCACCAGAAAGTGCCAGAACGTGAGAATGTGGTGGGAAAGCCTTCCTTTGTGTCTTTGGAGTGATATTCAAGGAGTTTCAGTGGCTTGAGACGAGTTTCGCACGTCTTCCTTTGCCGGTAAGCAAGAGGGAACCAAAAGAGACCAAAACTGAAACTTGGTTCCAAAGGCACCAGAAAGTGCCAGAACATGAGAAGGTGGTGGGAAAGTCTTCCTTTGAGTCCTAGCGTGATATTCAAGGAGTTTTAGTGGCCTGAGACGAGTTTCGCAAGTCTCCCTTTGCCAGTAAGCAAAAAGGGACCAAAAGAGACCAAAACTGGTACTTGGGTCCAAAGCCGCCAGAAAGTGCGAGAAGGGGAGAAGGTGGTGAGAAATCCTTCCTTTGAGTTATAGGAGTGATATTCAAGGAGTTTCAGTGGCTTGAGACGAGTTTCGCACGTCTTCCTTTGCCGGTAAGCAAAAGGGACCAGAAGAGACCAAAACTATAACTTGGGTCCAAAGGTGCCAGAAAGTGACAGAAGGGGAGAAGGTGGTGAGAAATCTTTCCTTTGAGTTCTAGCAGTGATATTCAAGGAGTTTCAGTGGCTTGAGACGAGTTTCGCACGTCTTCCTTTGCCGGTAAGCAAAAGGGAACCAAAAGAGACCAAAACTGGAACTTGGGTCCAAAGGCACCAGAAAGTGCCAGAACGTGAGAATGTGGTGGGAAAGCCTTCCTTTGTGTCTTCGGAGTGATATTTAAGGAGTTTCAGTGGCTTGAGACGAGTTTTGCACGTCTTCCTTTGCCGGTAAGCAAAAGGGAACCAAAAGAGACCAAAACTGAAACTTGGTTCCAAAGGCACCAGAAAGTGCCAGAACATGAGAAGGTGGTGGGAAAGTCTTCCTTTGAGTCCTAGGCGTGATATTCAAGGAGTTTTAGTGGCCTGAGACGAGTTTCGCAAGTCTCCCTTCGCCAGTAAGCAAAAAGGGACCAAAAGAGACCAAAACTGGTACTTGGGTCCAAAGCCGCCAGAAAGTGCGAGAAGGGGAGAAGGTGGTGAAAAATCCTTCCTTTGAGTTCTAGGAGTGATATTCAAGGAGTTTCAGTGGCCTGAGACGAGTTTCGCACGTCTTCCTTTGCCGGTAAGCAAAAGGGAACCAAAAGAGACCAAAACTGGAACTTGGGTCCAAAGGCACCAGAAAGTGCCAGAACGTGAGAATGTGGTGGGAAAGCCTTCCTTTGTGTCTTCGGAGTGATAGTCAAGGAGTTTCAGTGGCTTGAGACGAGTTTCGCACGTCTTCCTTTGCCGGTAAGCAAAAGGGAACCAAAAGAGACCAAAACTGGAACTTGGGTCTAAAGGCACCAGAAAGTGCCAAAACGTGAGAATGTGGTGGGAAAGCCTTCCTTTGTGTCTTCGGAGTGATATTCAAGGAGTTTCAGTGGCTTGAGACAAGTTTTGCACGTCTTCCTTTGCCGGTAAGCAAAAGGGAACCAAAAGAGACCAAAACTGGAACTTGGGTCCAAAGGCACCAGAAAGTGCCAGAACGTGAGAATGTGGTGGGAAAGCCTTCCTTTGTGTCTTCGGAGTGATAGTCAAGGAGTTTCAGTGGCTTGAGACGAGTTTTGCACGTCTTCCTTTGCCGGTAAGCAAAAGGGAACCAAAAGAGACCAAAACTGAAACTTGGGTCCAAAGGCACCAGAAAGTGCCAGAACATGAGAAGGTGGTGGGAAAGTCTTCCTTTGAGTCCTAGGCGTGATATTCAAGGAGTTTTAGTGGCCTGAGACGAGTTTCGCAAGTCTCCCTTTGCCAGTAAGCAAAAAGGGACCAAAAGAGACCAAAACTGGTACTTGGGTCCAAAGCCGCCAGAAAGTGCGAGAAGGGGAGAAGGTGGTGGGAAAGTCTTCCTTTGAGTTCTAGGAGTGATATTCAAAGAGTTTCAGTGGCTTGAGACGAGTTTCGCACGTCTTCCTTTGCCGGTAAGCAAAAGGGACCAGAAGAGACCAAAACTATAACTTGGGTCCAAAGGTGCCAGAAAGTGACAGAAGGGGAGAAGGTGGTGAGAAATCTTTCCTTTGAGTTCTAGCAGTGATATTCAAGGAGTTTCAGTGGCTTGAGACGAGTTTCGCACGTCTTCCTTTGCCGGTAAGCAAAAGGGAATCAAAAGAGACCAAAACTGGAACTTGGGTCCAAAGGCACCAGAAAGTGCCAGAACGTGAGAATGTGGTGGGAAAGCCTTCCTTTGTGTCTTCGGAGTGATATTCAAGGAGTTTCAGTGGCTTGAGACGAGTTTTGCACGTCTTCATTTGCCGGTAAGCAAAAGGGAACCAAAAGAGACCAAAACTGAAACTTGGTTCCAAAGGCACCAGAAAGTGCCAGAACATGAGAAGGTGGTGGGAAAGTCTTCCTTTGAGTCCTAGGCGTGATATTCAAGGAGTTTTAGTGGCCTGAGACGAGTTTCGCAAGTCTCCCTTTGCCAGTAAGCAAAAAGGGACCAAAAGAGACCAAAACTGGTACTTGGGTCCAAAGCCGCCAGAAAGTGCGAGAAGGGGAGAAGGTGGTAAGAAATCTTTCCTTTGAGTTCTAGGAGTGATATTCAAGGAGTTTCAGTGGCCTGAGACGAGTTTCGCACGTCTTCCTTTGCCGGTAAGCAAAAGGGAACCAAAAGAGACCAAAACTGGAACTTGGGTCCAAAGGCACCAGAAAGTGCCAGAACGTGAGAATGTGGTGGGAAAGCCTTCCTTTGTGTCTTCGGAGTGATATTCAAGGAGTTTCAGTGGCTTGAGACGAGTTTTGCACGTCTTCCTTTGCCGGTAAGCAAAAGGGAAACAAAAGAGACCAAAACTGAAACTTGGTTCCAAAGGCACCAGAAAGTGCCAGAACATGAGAAGGTGGTGGGAAAGTCTTCCTTTGAGTGCTAGGCGTGATATTCAAGGAGTTTTAGTGGCCTGAGACGAGTTTCGCAAGTCTCCCTTTGCCAGTAAGCAAAAAGGGACCAAAAGAGACCAAAACTGGTACTTGGGTCCAATGCCGCCAGAAAGTGCGAGAAGGGGATAAGGTGGTGAGAAATCCTTCCTTTGAGTTCTAGGAGTGATATTCAAGGAGTTTCAGTGGCTTGAGACGAGTTTCGCACGTCTTCCTTTGCCGGTAAGCAAAAGGGAACCAAAAGAGACCAAAACTGGAACTGGGGTCCAAAGGCACCAGAAAGTGCCAGAACGTGAGAATGTGGTGGGAAAGCCTTCCTCTGTGTCTTCGGAGTGATATTCAAGGAGTTTCAGTGGCTTGAGACGAGTTTTGCACGTCTTCCTTTGCCGGTAAGCAAAAGGGAACCAAAAGAGACCAAAACTGAAACTTGGTTCCAAAGGCACCAGAAAGTGCCAGAACATGAGAAGGTGGTGGGAAAGTCTTCCTTTGAGTCCTAGGCATGATATTCAAGGAGTTTTAGTAGCCTGAGACGAGTTTCGCAAGTCTCCCTTTGCCAGTAAGCAAAAAGGGACCAAAAGAGACCAAAACTGGTACTTGGGTCCAAAGCCGCCAGAAAGTGCGAGAAGGGGAGAAGGTGGTGAGAAATCTTTCCTTTGAGTTCTAGCAGTGATATTCAAGGAGTTTCAGTGGCTTCAGACGAGTTTCGCACGTCTTCCTTTGCCGGTAAGCAAAAGGGAACCAAAAGAGACCAAAACTGGAACTTGGGTCCAAAGGCACCAGAAACTGCCGGAACGTGAGAATGTGGTGGGAAAGCCTTCCTTTGTGTCTTCGGAGTGATATTCAAGGAGTTTCAGTGGCTTGAGACGAGTTTTGCACGTCTTCCTTTGCCGGTAAGCAAAAGGGAACCAAAAGAGACCAAAACTGGAACTTGGGTCCAAAGGCACCAGAAAGTGCCAGAACGTGATAATGTGGTGGGAAAGCCTTCCTTTGTGTCTTCAGAGTGATATTCCAGGAGTTTTAGTGGCTTGAGACGAGTTTCGCACGTCTTCCTTTGCCGATAAGCAAAAGGGAACCAAAAGAGACCAAAACTGGAACTTGGGTCCAAAGGCACCAGAAAGTGCCAGAACGTGAGAAGGTGGTGGGAAAGCCTTTCTTTGAGTCCTAGGCGTGATATTCAAAGAGTTTTAGTGGCCTGAGATGAGTTTCGCAAGTCTCCCTTTGCTTAAGCAAAAGGGACCAAAAGAGACCAAAACTATAACTTGGGTCCAAAGCCGCCAGAAAGTGCCAGAAGGGGAGAAGTAGGGAGAAATCCTTCCTTTGAGTTCTAGCAGTGATATTCAAGGAGTTTCAGTGGCTTGAGACGAGTTTCGCACGTTTTCCTTTGCCGGTAAGCAAAAGGGACCAGAAGAGACCAAAACTATAACTTGGGTCCAAAGGTGCCAGAAAGTGACAGAAGGGGAGAAGGTGGTGAGAAATCCTTCCTTTGAGTTCTAGCAGTGATATTCAAGGAGTTTCAGTGGCTTGAGACGAGTTTCGCACGTCTTCCTTTGCCGGTAAGCAAAAGGGAACCAAAAGAGACCAAAACTGGAACTTGGGTCCAAAGGCACCAGAAAGTGCCAGAACGTGAGAATGTGGTGGGAAAGCCTTCTTTTGTGTCTTCGGAGTGATAGTCAAGGAGTTTCAGTGGCTTGAGACAAGTTTTGCACGTCTTCCTTTGCCGGTAAGCAAAAGGGAACCAAAAGAGACCAAAACTGAAACTTGGGTCCAAAGGAACCAGAAAGTGCTAGAACATGAGAAGGTGGTGGGAAAGTCTTCCTTTGAGTCCTAGGCGTGATATTCAAGGAGTTTTAGTGGCCTGAGACGAGTTTCGCAAGTCTCCCTTTGCCAATAAGCAAAAAGGGACCAAAAGAGACCAAAACTGGTACTTGGGTCCAAAGCCGCTAGAAAGTGCGAGAGGGGGAGAAGGTGGTGAGAAATCCTTCCTTTGAGTTCTAGGAGTGATATTCAAGGAGTTTCAGTGGCTTGAGATGAGTTTCGCACGTCTTCCTTTGCCGGTAAGCAAAAGGGAACCAAAAGAGACCAAAACTGGAACTTGGGTCCAAAGGCACCGTAAAGTGCCGAACGTGAGAATGTGGTGGGAAAGCCTTCCTTTGTGTCTTCGGAGTGATAGTCAAGGAGTTTCAGTGGCTTGAGACGAGTTTTGCACGTCTTCCTTTGCCGGTAAGCAAAAGGGAACCAAAAGAGACCAAAATCGGAACTTGGGTCCAAAGGCACCGTAAAGTGCCGTAACGTGAGAATGTGGTGGGAAAGCCTTCTTTTGTGTCATCGGAGTGATATTCAAGGAGTTTTAGTGGCTTGAGACGAGTTTCGCACGTCTTCCTTTGCCGATAAGCAAAAGGGAACCAAAAGAGACCAAAACTGGAACTTGGGTCCAAAGGCACCAGAAAGTGCCAGAACGTGAGAAGGTGGTGGGAAAGCCTTTCTTTGAGTCCTAGGCGTGATATTCAAAGAGTTTTAGTGGCCTGAGATGAGTTTCGCACGTCTTCCTTTGCCGGTAAGCAAAAGGGAACCAAAAGAGACCAAAACTGGAACTTGGGTCCAAAGGCACCAGAAAGTGCCAGAACGTGAGAATGTGGTGGGAAAGCCTTCTTTTGTGTCTTCGGAGTGATATTCCAGGAGTTTTAGTGGCTTGAGACGAGTTTCGCACGTCTTCCTTTGCCGGTAAGCAAAAGGGAACCAAAAGAGACCAAAACTGGAACTTGGGTCCAAAGGCACCAGAAAGTGCCAGAACGTGAGAATGTGGTGGGAAAGCCTTCCTTTGTGTCTTCGGAGTGATATTCAAGGAGTTTCAGTGGCTTGAGACGAGTTTTGCACGTCTTCCTTTGCCGGTAAGCAAAAGGGAACCAAAAGAGACCAAAACTGGAACTTGGGTCCAAAGGCACCAGAAAGTGCCAGAACGTGATAATGTGGTGGGAAAGCCTTCCTTTGTGTCTTCGGAGTGATAGTCAAGGAGTTTCAGTGGCTTGAGACGAGTTTTGCACGTCTTCCTTTGCCGGTAAGCAAAAGGGAACCAAAAGAGACCAAAACTGGAACTTGGGTCCAAAGGCACCAGAAAGTGCCAGAACGTGAGAATGTGGTGGGAAAGCCTTCTTTTGTGTCTTCGGAGTGATATTCCAGGAGTTTTAGTGGCTTGAGACGAGTTTCGCACGTCTTCCTTTGCCGGTAAGCAAAAGGGAACCAAAAGAGACCAAATAGGGAACTTGGGTCCAAAAGCACCGGAAAGAGCCAGAACGTGAGAATGTGGTGGGAAAGCCTTCCTTTGTGTCTTCGGAGTGATATTCAAGGAGTTTCAGTGGCTTGAGACGAGTTTTGCACGTCTTCCTTTGCCGGTAAGCAAAAGGGAACCAAAAGAGACCAAAACTGGAACTTGGGTCCAAAGGCACCAGAAAGTGCCAGAACGTGATAATGTGGTGGGAAAGCCTTCCTTTGTGTCTTCAGAGTGATATTCCAGGAGTTTTAGTGGCTTGAGACGAGTTTCGCACGTCTTCCTTTGCCGATAAGCAAAAGGGAACCAAAAGAGACCAAAACTGGAACTTGGGTCCAAAGGCACCAGAAAGTGCCAGAACGTGAGAAGGTGGTGGGAAAGCCTTTCTTTGAGTCCTAGGCGTGATATTCAAAGAGTTTTAGTGGCCTGAGATGAGTTTCGCAAGTCTCCCTTTGCCGGTAAGCAAAAGGGACCAAAAGAGACCAAAACTATAACTTGGGTCCAAAGCCGCCAGAAAGTGCCAGAAGGGGAGAAGTAGGGAGAAATCCTTCCTTTGAGTTCTAGCAGTGATATTCAAGGAGTTTCAGTGGCTTGAGACGAGTTTCGCACGTTTTCCTTTGCCGGTAAGCAAAAGGGACCAGAAGAGACCAAAACTATAACTTGGGTCCAAAGGTGCCAGAAAGTGACAGAAGGGGAGAAGGTGGTGAGAAATCCTTCCTTTGAGTTCTAGCAGTGATATTCAAGGAGTTTCAGTGGCTTGAGACGAGTTTCGCACGTCTTCCTTTGCCGGTAAGCAAAAGGGAACCAAAAGAGACCAAAACTGGAACTTGGGTCCAAAGGCACCAGAAAGTGCCAGAACGTGAGAATGTGGTGGGAAAGCCTTCCTTTGAGTCCGAGGAGTGATATTCAAGGAGTTTTAGTGGCTCGAGACGAGTTTCGCACGTCTTCCTTGCCGCAGAAGCAAAAGGGAACCAAAAGAGACCAAAACTGAACTTGGGTCCAAAGGCACCAGAAAGTGCCAGAATGTGAGAAGGTGGTGAGAAAGCCTTCCTTTGAGTCCGAGGAGTGATATTCAAGGAGTTTTAGTGGCTTGAGACAAGTTTTGCACGTCTTCCTTTGCCGGTAAGCAAAAGGGAACCAAAAGAGACCAAAACTGAAACTTGGGTCCAAAGGAACCAGAAAGTGCTAGAACATGAGAAGGTGGTGGGAAAGTCTTCCTTTGAGTCCTAGGCGTGATATTCAAGGAGTTTTAGTGGCCTGAGACGAGTTTCGCAAGTCTCCCTTTGCCAATAAGCAAAAAGGGACCAAAAGAGACCAAAACTGGTACTTGGGTCCAAAGCCGCTAGAAAGTGCGAGAGGGGGAGAAGGTGGTGAGAAATCCTTCCTTTGAGTTCTAGGAGTGATATTCAAGGAGTTTCAGTGGCTTGAGATGAGTTTCGCACGTCTTCCTTTGCCGGTAAGCAAAAGGGAACCAAAAGAGACCAAAACTGGAACTTGGGTCCAAAGGCACCAGAAAGTGCCAGAACGTGAGAATGTGGTGGGAAAGCCTTCCTTTGTGTCTTCGGAGTGATAGTCAAGGAGTTTCAGTGGCTTGAGACGAGTTTTGCACGTCTTCCTTTGCCGGTAAGCAAAAGGGAACCAAAAGAGACCAAAACTGGAACTTGGGTCCAAAGGCACCAGAAAGTGCCAGAACGTGAGAATGTGGTGGGAAAGCCTTCTTTTGTGTCTTCGGAGTGATATTCCAGGAGTTTTAGTGGCTTGAGACGAGTTTCGCACGTCTTCCTTTGCCGATAAGCAAAAGGGAACCAAAAGAGACCAAAACTGGAACTTGGGTCCAAAGGCACCAGAAAGTGCCAGAACGTGAGAAGGTGGTGGGAAAGCCTTTCTTTGAGTCCTAGGCGTGATATTCAAAGAGTTTTAGTGGCCTGAGATGAGTTTCGCACGTCTTCCTTTGCCGGTAAGCAAAAGGGAACCAAAAGAGACCAAAACTGGAACTTGGGTCCAAAGGCACCAGAAAGTGCCAGAACGTGAGAATGTGGTGGGAAAGCCTTCTTTTGTGTCTTCGGAGTGATATTCCAGGAGTTTTAGTGGCTTGAGACGAGTTTCGCACGTCTTCCTTTGCCGGTAAGCAAAAGGGAACCAAAAGAGACCAAAACTGGAACTTGGGTCCAAAGGCACCAGAAAGTGCCAGAACGTGAGAATGTGGTGGGAAAGCCTTCCTTTGTGTCTTCGGAGTGATATTCAAGGAGTTTCAGTGGCTTGAGACGAGTTTTGCACGTCTTCCTTTGCCGGTAAGCAAAAGGGAACCAAAAGAGACCAAAACTGGAACTTGGGTCCAAAAGCACCAAAGTGCCGTAACGTGATAATGTGGTGGGAAAGCCTTCCTTTGTGTCTTCGGAGTGATAGTCAAGGAGTTTCAGTGGCTTGAGACGAGTTTTGCACGTCTTCCTTTGCCTGTAAGCAAAAGGGAACCAAAAGAGACCAAAACTGGAACTTGGGTCCAAAGGCACCGAAAGTGCCAGAACGTGAGAATGTGGTGGGAAAGCCTTCTTTTGTGTCTTCAGAGTGATATTCAAGGAGTTACAGTGGCTTGAGACAAGTTTCGCACGTCTTCCTTTGCCGGTAAGCAAAAAGGAACCAAAAGAGACCAAAATTGGAACTTGGGTCCAAAGGCACCATAAAGTGCCAGAACGTGAGAATGTGGTGGGAAAGCCTTCCTTTGTGTCTTCGGAGTGATATT
This sequence comes from Abrus pulchellus subsp. cantoniensis, assembly GCA_024086825.1. NCBI lineage: Eukaryota > Viridiplantae > Streptophyta > Magnoliopsida > Fabales > Fabaceae > Abrus > Abrus pulchellus. Next base: position 645,010 of record CM044057.1, on the reverse strand, counting down.
CAAGGAGTTTCAGTGGCTTGAGACGAGTTTTGCACGTCTTCCTTTGCCGGTAAGCAAAAGGGAACCAAAAGAGACCAAAACTGGAACTTGGGTCCAAAGGCACCAGAAAGTGCCAGAACGTGATAATGTGGTGGGAAAGCCTTCCTTTGTGTCTTCGGAGTGATAGTCAAGGAGTTTCAGTGGCTTGAGACGAGTTTTGCACGTCTTCCTTTGCCGGTAAGCAAAAGGGAACCAAAAGAGACCAAAACTGGAACTTGGGTCCAAAGGCACCAGAAAGTGCCAGAACGTGAGAATGTGGTGGGAAAGCCTTCTTTTGTGTCTTCGGAGTGATATTCCAGGAGTTTTAGTGGCTTGAGACGAGTTTCGCACGTCTTCCTTTGCCGATAAGCAAAAGGGAACCAAAAGAGACCAAAACTGGAACTTGGGTCCAAAGGCACCAGAAAGTGCCAGAACGTGATAATGTGGTGGGAAATCCTTCCTTTGTGTCTTCAGAGTGATATTCAAGGAGTTTCAGTGGCTTGAGACGAGTTTCGCACGTCTTCCTTTGCCGGTAAGCAAAAGGGACCAAAAGAGACCAAAAGTAGAACTCGGGTCCAAAGGTGCCAGAAAGTGACAGAAGGGGAGAAGGTGGTGAGAAATCCTTCCTCCGAGTACTAGGAGTGATATTCAAGGAGTTTCAGTGGCTTGAGACGAGTTTCGCACGTCTTCCTTTGCCGGTAAGCAAAAGGGACCAAAAGAGACCAAAACTGGACTTGGGTCCAAAGGCACCGAAAGTGCCGTAACGTGAGAAGGTGGTGAGAAATCCTTCCTTTGAGTTCTAGCAGTGATATTCAAGGAGTTTCAGTGGCTTGAGACGAGTTTCGCATGTCCTCCTTTGTCGGTAAGCAAAAGGGAACCAAAAGAGACCAAAACTGGAACTTGGGTCCAAAGGCACCAGAAAGTGCCAGAACGTGAGAATGTGGTGGGAAAGTCTTCCTTTGTGACTTCGGAGTGATATTCAAGGAGTTTCAGTGGCTTGAGACGAGTTTTACACGTCTTCCTTTGCCGGTAAGCAAAAGCGAACCAAAAGAGACCAAAACTGAAAGTTGGTTCCAAAGGCACCAGAAAGTGCCAGAACATGAGAATGTGGTGGGAAAGTCTTCCTTTGAGTCCTAGGCGTGATATTCAAGGAGTTTTAGTGGCCTGAGACGAGTTTCGCAAGTCTTCCTTTGCCAGTAAGCAAAAAGGGACCAAAAGAGACCAAAACTGGTACTTGGGTCCAAAGCCGCCAGAAAGTGCGAGAAGGGGAGAAGGTGGTGAGAAATCCTTCCTTTGAGTTCTAGCAGTGATATTCAAGGAGTTTCAGTGGCTTGAGACGAGTTTCGCACGTCTTCCTTTGCCGGTAAGCAAAAGGGACCAAAAGAGACCAAAACTAGAACTCGGGTCCAAAGGTGCCAGAAAGTGACAGAAGGGGAGAAGGTAGTGAGAAATCCTTCCTCTGAGTTCTAGGAGTGATATTCAAGGAGTTTCAGTGGCTTGAGACGAGTTTCGCACGTCTTCCTTTGCCGGTAAGCAAAAGGGAACCAAGAGAGACCAAAACTGGAACTTGGGTCCAAAGGCACCAGAAAGTGCCAGAACGTGAGAATGTGGTGGGAAAGCCTTCCTTTGTGTCTTCGGAGTGATATTCCAGGAGTTTTAGTGGCTTGAGACGAGTTTCACACGTCTTCCTTTGCCGATAAGCAAAAGGGAACCAAAAGAGACCAAAACTGGAACTTGGGTCCAAAGGCACCAGAAAGTGCCAGAACGTGAGAAGGTGGTGCGAAAGCCTTTCTTTGAGTCCTAGGCGTGATATTCAAAGAGTTTTAGTGGCCTGAGATGAGTTTCGCAAGTCTCCCTTTGCCGGTAAGCAAAAGGGACCAAAAGAGACCAAAACTATAACTTGGGTCCAAAGCCGCCAGAAAGTGCCAGAAGGGGAGAAGTAGGGAGAAATCCTTCCTTTGAGTTCTAGCAGTGATATTCAAGGAGTTTCAGTGGCTTGAGACGAGTTTCGCACGTTTTCCTTTGCCGGTAAGCAAAAGGGACCAGAAGAGACCAAAACTATAACTTGGGTCCAAAGGTGCCGTAAAGTGACGTAAGGGGAGAAGGTGGTGAGAAATCCTTCCTTTGAGTTCTAGAGTGATATTCAAGGAGTTTCAGTGGCTTGAGACGAGTTTCGCACGTCTTCCTTTGCCGGTAAGCAAAAGGGAACCAAAAGAGACCAAAACTGGAACTTGGGTCCAAAGGCACCAGAAAGTGGCAGAACGTGAGAATGTGGTGGGAAAGCCTTCCTTTGTGTCTTCGGAGTGATAGTCAAGGAGTTTCAGTGGCTTGAGACGAGTTTTGCACGTCTTCCTTTGCCGGTAAGCAAAAGGGAACCAAAAGAGACCAAAACTGAAACTTGGGTCCAAAGGAACCAGAAAGTGCTAGAACATGAGAAGGTGGTGGGAAAGTCTTCCTTTGAGTCCTAGGGGTGATATTCAAGGAGTTTTAGTGGCCTGAGACGAGTTTCGCAAGTCTCCCTTTGCCAGTAAGCAAAAAGGGACCAAAAGAGACCAAAACTGGTACTTGGGTCCAAAGCCGCAAGAAAGTGCGAGAAGGGGAGAAGGTGGTGAGAAATCCTTCCTTTGAGTTCTAGGAGTGATATTCAAGGAGTTTCAGTGGCTTGAGACGAGTTTCGCACGTCTTCCTTTGCCGGTAAGCAAAAGGGACCAGAAGAGACCAAAACTATAACTTGGGTCCAAAGGTGCCGTAAAGTGACGTAAGGGGAGAAGGTGGTGAGAAATCTTTCCTTTGAGTTCTAGGAGTGATATTCAAGGAGTTTCGAAAGTGGCTTGAGACGAGTTTCGCACGTCTTCCTTTGCCTAAGCAAAAGGGAACCAAAAGAGACCAAAACTGAAACTTGGGTCCAAAGGAACCAGAAAGTGCTAGAACATGAGAAGGTGGTGGGAAAGTCATCCTTTGAGTCCTAGGCGTGATATTCAAGGAGTTTTAGTAGCCTGAGACGAGTTTCGCAAGTCTCCCTTTGCCAGTAAGCAAAAAAGGACCAAAAGAGACCAAAACTGGTACTTGGGTCCAAAGCCGCCAGAAAGTGCGAGAAGGGGAGAAGGTGGTGAGAAATCCTTCCTTTGAGTTCTAGGAGTGATATTCAAGGAGTTTCAGTGGCTTGAGACGAGTTTCGCACGTCTTCCTTTGCCCGTAAGCAAAAGGGACCAGAAGAGACCAAAACTATAACTTGGGTCCAAAGGTGCCAGAAAGTGACAGAAGGGGAGAAGGTGGTGAGAAATCCTTCCTTTGAGTTCTAGCAGTGATATTCAAGGAGTTTTAGTGGCCTGAGACGAGTTTCGCAAGTCTCCCTTTGCCAGTAAGCAAAAAGGGACCAAAAGAGACCAAAACTGGAACTTGGGTCCAAAGGCACCAGAAAGTGCCAGAACGTGAGAATGTGGTGGGAAAGCCTTCCTTTGTGTCTTCAGAGTGATATTCCAGGAGTTTTAGTGGCTTGAGACGAGTTTCGCACGTCTTCTTTTGCCGATAAGCAAAAGGGAACCAAAAGAGACCAAAACTGAAACTTGGGTCCAAAGGAACCAGAAAGTGCTAGAACATGAGAAGGTGGTGGGAAAGTCTTCCTTTGAGTCCTAGGCGTGATATTCAAGGAGTTTTAGTGGCCTGAGACGAGTTTCGCAAGTCTCCCTTTGCCAGTAAGCAAAAAGGGACCAAAAGAGACCAAAACTGGTACTTGGGTCCAAAGCCGCCAGAAAGTGCGAGAAGGGGAGAAGGTGGTGAGAAATCCTTCCTTTGAGTTCTAGGAGTGATATTCAAGGAGTTTCAGTGGCTTGAGACGAGTTTCGCACGTCTTCCTTTGCCGGTAAGCAAAAGGGACCAGAAGAGACCAAAACTATAACTTGGGTCCAAAGGTGCCAGAAAGTGACAGAAGGGGAGAAGGTGGTGAGAAATCTTTCCTTTGAGTTCTAGCAGTGATATTCAAGGAGTTTTAGTGGCCTGAGACGAGTTTCGCAAGTCTCCCTTTGCCAGTAAGCAAAAAGGGACCAAAAGAGACCAAAACTGGTACTTGAGTCCAAAGCCGCCAGAAAGTGCCAGAAGGGGAGAAGGTGGTGAGAAATCCTTCCTTTGAGTTCTAGGAGTGATATTCAAGGAGTTTCAGTGGCTTGAGACGAGTTTCGCACGTCTTCCTTTGCCGGTAAGCAAAAGGGACCAAAAGAGACCAAAACTAGAACTCGGGTCCAAAGGTGCCAGAAAGTGACAGAAGGGGAGAAGGTGGTGAGAAATCCTTCCTCTGAGTTCTAGGAGTGATATTCAAGGAGTTTCAGTGGCTTGAGACGAGTTTCGCACGTCTTCCTTTGCCGGTAAGCAAAAGGGAACCAAAAGAGACCAAAACTGGAACTTGGGTCCAAAGGCACCAGAAAGTGCCAGAACGTGAGAATGTGATGGGAAAGCCTTCCTTTGTGTCTTCGGAGTGATATTCCAGGAGTTTTAGTGGCTTGGGACGAGTTTCGCACGTCTTCCTTTGCCGATAAGCAAAAGGGAACCAAAAGAGACCAAAACTGGAACTTGGGTCCAAAGGCACCAGAAAGTGCCAGAACCGGAGAAGGTGGTGGGAAAGCCTTTCTTTGAGTCCTAGGCGTGATATTCAAAGAGTTTTAGTGGCCTGAGATGAGTTTCGCAAGTCTCCCTTTGCCGGTAAGCAAAAGGGACCAAAAGAGACCAAAACTATAACTTGGGTCCAAAGCCGCCGTAAAAGTGCCGTAAGGGGAGAAGTAGGGAGAAATCCTTCCTTTGAGTTCTAGCAGTGATATTCAAGGAGTTTCAGTGGCTTGAGACGAGTTTCGCACGTTTTCCTTTGCCGGTAAGCAAAAGGGACCAGAAGAGACCAAAACTATAACTTGGGTCCAAAGGTGCCAGAAAGTGACAGAAGGGGAGAAGGTGGTGAGAAATCCTTCCTTTGAGTTCTAGCAGTGATATTAAAGGAGTTTCAGTGGCTTGAGAGGAGTTTCGCACGTCTTCCTTTGCCGGTAAGCAAAAGGGAACCAAAAGAGACCAAAACTGGAACTTGGGTCCAAAGGCACCAGAAAGTGCCAGAACGTGAGAATGTGGTGGGAAAGCCTTCCTTTGTGTCTTCGGAGTGATAGTCAAGGAGTTTCAGTGGCTTGAGACGAGTTTTGCACGTCTTCCTTTGCCGGTAAGCAAAAGGGAACCAAAAGAGACCAAAACTGAAACTTGGGTCCAAAGGAACCAGAAAGTGCTAGAACATGAGAAGGTGGTGGGAAAGTCTTCCTTTGAGTCCTAGGCGTGATATTCAAGGAGTTTTAGTGGCCTGAGACGAGTTTCGCAAGTCTCCCTTTGCCAGTAAGCAAAAAGGGACCAAAAGAGACCAAAACTGGTACTTGGGTCCAAAGCCGCCAGAAAGTGCGAGAAGGGGAGAAGGTGGTGGGAAAGTCTTCCTTTGAGTTCTAGGAGTGATATTCAAAGAGTTTCAGTGGCTTGAGACGAGTTTCGCACGTCTTCCTTTGCCGGTAAGCAAAAGGGACCAGAAGAGACCAAAACTATAACTTGGGTCCAAAGGTGCCAGAAAGTGACAGAAGGGGAGAAGGTGGTGAGAAATCCTTCCTTTGAGTTCTAGCAGTGATATTCAAGGAGTTTCAGTGGCTTGAGACGAGTTTCGCACGTCTTCCTTTGCCGGTAAGCAAAAGGGAACCAAAAGAGACCAAAACTGGAACTTGGGTCCAAAGGCACCAGAAAGTGCCAGAACGTGAGAATGTGGTGGGAAAGCCTTCCTTTGTGTCTTCGGAGTGATAGTCAAGGAGTTTCAGTGGCTTGAGACGAGTTTTGCACGTCTTCCTTTGCCGGTAAGCAAAAGGGAACCAAAAGAGACCAAAACTGAAACTTGGGTCCAAAGGAACCAGAAAGTGCCAGAACATGAGAAGGTGGTGGGAAAGTCTTCCTTTGAGTCCTAGGCGTGATATTCAAGGAGTTTTAGTGGCCTGAGACGAGTTTCGCAAGTCTCCCTTTGCCAGTAAGCAAAAAGGGACCAAAAGAGACCAAAACTGGTACTTGGGTCCAAAGGCCCCAGAAAGTGCGAGAACGTTAGAAGGTGGTGGGAAAGTCTTCCTTTGAGTTCTAGGAGTGATATTCAAGGAGTTTTAGTGGCTTGAGACGACTTTCGAACGTCTTCCTTTGCCGGTAAGCAAAAGGGAACCAAAAGACACCAGAACTATAAGTTGGGTCCAAATGTGCCAAAAAGTGACAGAAGGGGAGAAGGTGGTGAGAAATCCTTCCTTTGAGTTCTAGGAGTGATATTCAAGGAGTTTTAGTGGCTTGAGACGAGTTTTGCACGTCTTCCTTTGCCGGTAAGCAAAAGGGAACCAAGAGAGACCAAAACTGGAACTTGGGTCCAAAGGCACCAGAAAGTGCCAGAACGTGAGAATGTGGTGGGAAAGCCTTCCTTTGTGTCTTCGGAGTGATAGTCAAGGAGTTTCAGTGGCTTGAGACGAGTTTTGCACGTCTTCCTTTGCCGGTAAGCAAAAGGGAACCAAAAGTGACCAAAATCGAAACTTGGGTCCAAAGGAACCAGAAAGTGCCAGAACATGAGAAGGTGGTGGGAAAGTCTTCCTTTGAGTCCTAGGCGTGATATTGAAGGAGTTTTAGTGGCCTGAGACGAGTTTCGCAAGTCTCCCTTTGCCAGTAAGCAAAAAGGGACCAAAAGAGACCAAAACTGGAACTTGGGTCCAAAGCCGCCAGAAAGTGCCAGAAGGGGAGAAGGTGGTGAGAAATCCTTCCTTTGAGTTCTAGGAGTGATATTCAAGGAGTTTCAGTGGCTTGAGACGAGTTTCGCACGTCTTCCTTTGCCAGTAAGCAAAAGGGACCAGAAGAGACCAAAACTATAACTTGGGTCCAAAGGTGCCAGAAAGTGACAGAAGGGGAGAAGGTGGTGAGAAATCTTTCCTTTGAGTTCTAGAAGTGATATTCAAGGAGTTTCAGTGGCTTGAGACGAGTTTCGCACGTCTTCCTTTGCCGGTAAGCAAAAGGGAACCAAAAGAGACCAAAACTGGAACTTGGGTCCAAAGGCACCAGAAAGTGCCAGAACGTGAGAATGTGGTGGGAAAGCCTTCCTTTGTGTCTTCGGAGTGATATTCAAGGAGTTTCAGTGGCTTGAGACGAGTTTTGCACGTCTTCCTTTGCCGGTAAGCAAAAGGGAACCAAAAGAGACCAAAACTGAAACTTGGTTCCAAAGGCACCAGAAAGTGCCAGAACATGAGAAGGTGGTGGGAAAGTCTTCCTTTGAGTCCTAGGCGTGATATTGAAGGAGTTTTAGTGGCCTGAGACGAGTTTCGCAAGTCTCCCTTTGCCAGTAAGCAAAAAGGGACCAAAAGAGACCAAAACTGGTACTTGGGTCCAAAGCCGCCAGAAAGTGCGAGAAGGGGAGAAGGTGGTGAGAAATCCTTCCTTTGAGTTCTAGGAGTGATATTCAAGGAGTTTCAGTGGCTTGAGACGAGTTTCGCACATCTTCCTTTCCCAGTAAGCAAAAGGGAACCAAAAGAGACCAAAACTATAACTTGGGTCCAAAGGTGCCAGAAAGTGACAGAAGGGGAGAAGGTGGTGAGAAATCCTTCCTTTGAGTTCTAGAAGTGATATTCAAGGAGTTTCAGTGGCTTGAGACGAGTTTCGCACGTCTTCCTTTGCCGGTAAGCAAAAGGGAACCAAAAGAGACCAAAACTGGAACTTGGGTCCAAAGGCACCAGAAAGTGCCAGAACGTGAGAATGTGGTGGGAAAGCCTTCCTTTGTGTCTTCGGAGTGATATTCAAGGAGTTTCAGTGGCTTGAGACGAGTTTTGCACGTCTTCCTTTGCCGGTAAGCAAAAGGGAACCAAAAGAGACCAAAACTGAAACTTGGTTCCAAAGGCACCGTAAAAGTGCCGTAACATGAGAAGGTGGTGGGAAAGTCTTCCTTTGAGTCCTAGGCGTGATATTCAAGGAGTTTTAGTGGCCCGAGACGAGTTTCGCAAAATCTCCCTTTGCCAAGAAGCAAAAAGGAACCAAAAGAGACCAAAACTGGTACTTGGGTCCAAAGCCGCCAGAAAGTGCGAGAAGGGGAGAAGGTGGTGAGAAATCCTTCCTTTGAGTTCTAGGAGTGATATTCAAGGAGTTTTAGTGGCTTGAGACGAGTTTCGCACGTCTTCCTTTGCCGGTAAGCAAAAGGGACCAAAAGAGACCAAAACTATAACTTGGGTCCAAAGGTGCCAGAAAGTGACAGAAGGGGAGAAGGTGGTGAGAAATCCTTCCTTTGAGTTCTAGCAGTGATATTCAAGGAGTGTCAGTGGCTTGAGACGAGTTTCGCACGTCTTCCTTTGCCGGTAAGCAAAAGGGAACCAAAAGAGACCAAAACTGAAACTTGGGTCCAAAGGCACCAGAAAGTGCCAGAACATGAGAAGGTGGTGGGAAAGTCTTCCTTTGAGTCCTAGGCGTGATATTCAAGGAGTTTTAGTGGCTCGAGACGAGTTTCGCAAGTCTCCCTTTGCCAGTAAGCAAAAAAGGACCAAAAGAGACCAAAACTGGTACTTGGGTCCAAAGCCGCCAGAAAGTGCGAGAAGGGGAGAAGGTGGTGAGAAATCCTTCCTTTGAGTTCTAGGAATGATATTCAAGGAGTTTCAGTGGCTTGAGACGAGTTTCGCACGTCTTCCTTTGCCGGTAAGCAAAAGGGACCAGAAGAGACCAAAACTATAACTTGGGTCCAAAGGTGCCAGAAAGTGACGTAAGGGGAGAAGGTGGTGAGAAATCTTTCCTTTGAGTTCTAGAAGTGATATTCAAGGAGTTTTAGTGGCTTGAGACGAGTTTCGCACGTCTTCCTTTGCCGGTAAGCAAAAGGGAACCAAAAGAGACCAAAACTGGAACTTGGGTCCAAAGGCACCAGAAAGTGTCAGAACGTGAGAATGTGGTGGGAAAGCCTTCGTTTGTGTCTTCGGTGTGATATTCAAGGAGTTTTAGTGGCTTGAGACGAGTTTTGCACGTCTTCCTTTGCCGGTAAGCAAAAGGGAACCAAAAGAGACCAAAACTAGAACTTGGATCGAAAGGAACCATAAAGTGCCGTAACATGAGAAGGTGGTGGGAAAGTCTTCCTTTGAGTCCTAGGCGTGATATTCAAGGAGTTTTAGTGGCCTGAGACGAGTTTCGCAAGTCTCCCTTTGCCAGTAAGCAAAAAGGGACCAAAAGAGACCAAAACTGAAACTTGGGTCCAAAGCCGCCTGAAAGTGCCAGAAGGGGAGAAGGTGGTGAGAAATCCTTCCTTTGAGTTCTAGGAGTGATATTCAAGGAGTTTCAGTGGCTTGAGACGAGTTTCGCACGTCTTCCTTTGCCGGTAAGCAAAAGGGAACCAAAAGAGACCAAAACTATAACTTGGGTCCAAAGGTGCCAGAAAGTGACAGAAGGGGAGAAGGTGGTGAGAAATCCTTCCTTTGAGTTCTAGCAGTGATATTCAAGGAGTTTCAGTGGCTTGAGACGAGTTTCGCACGTCTTCCTTTGCCGGTAAGCAAAAGGGAACCAAAAGAGACCAAAACTGGAACTTGGGTCCAAAGGCACCAGAAAGTGCCAGAACGTGAGAATGTGGTGGGAAAGCCTTCCTTTGTGTCTTCGGAGTGATATTCAAGGAGTTTCAGTGGCTTGAGACAAGTTTTGCACGTCTTCCTTTGCCGGTAAGCAAAAGGGAACCAAAAGAGACCAAAACTGAAACTTGGTTCCAAAGGCACCAGAAAGTGCCAGAACATGAGAAGGTGGTGGGAAAGTCTTCCTTTGAGTCCTAGGCGTGATATTGAAGGAGTTTTAGTGGCCTGAGACGAGTTTCGCAAGTCTCCCTTTGCCAGCAAGCAAAAAGGGACCAAAAGAGACCAAAACTGGTACTTGGGTCCAAAGCCGCCAGAAAGTGCGAGAAGGGGAGAAGGTGGTGAGAAATCCTTCCTTTGAGTTCTAGGAGTGATATTCAAGGAGTTTCAGTGGCTTGAGACGAGTTTCGCACGTCTTCCTTTGCCGGTAAGCAAAAGGGAACCAAAAGAGACCAAAACTGAAACTTGGTTCCAAAGGCACCAGAAAGTGCCAGAACATGAGAAGGTGGTGGGAAAGTCTTCCTTTGAGTCCTAGGCGTGATATTCAAGGAGTTTTAGTGGCCTGAGACGAGTTTCGCAAATCTCCCTTTGCCAGTAAGCAAAAAGGGACCAAAAGAGACCAAAACTGGTACTTGGGTCCAAAGCCGCCAGAAAGTGCGAGAAGGGGAGAAGGTGGTGAGAAATCCTTCCTTTGAGTTCTAGGAGTGATATTCAAGGAGTTTTAGTGGCTTGAGACGAGTTTCGCACGTCTTCCTTTGCCGGTAAGCAAAAGGGACCAAAAGAGACCAAAACTATAACTTGGGTCCAAAGGTGCCAGAAAGTGACAGAAGGGGAGAAGGTGGTGAGAAATCCTTCCTTTGAGTTCTAGGAGTGATATTCAAGGAGTTTCAGTGGCTTGAGACGAGTTTCGCACGTCTTCCTTTGCCGGTAAGCAAAAGGGAACCAAAAGAGACCAAAACTGAAACTTGGGTCCAAAGGCACCAGAAAGTGCCAGAACATGAGAAGGTGGTGGGAAAGTCTTCCTTTGAGTCCTAGGCATGATATTCAAGGAGTTTTAGTGGCCTGAGACGAGTTTCGCAAGTCTTCCTTTGCCAAGAAGCAAAAAAGGACCAAAAGAGACCAAAACCGGTACTTGGGTCCAAAGCCGCCGTAAAGTGCCAGAAGGGGAGAAGGTGGTGAGAAATCCTTCCTTTGAGTTCTAGGAGTGATATTCAAGGAGTTTTAGTGGCTTGAGACGAGTTTCGCACGTCTTCCTTTGCCGGTAAGCAAAAGGGATCCAAAAGAGACCAAAACTATAACTTGGGTCCAAAGGTGCCAGAAAGTGACGGAAGGGGAGAAGGTGGTGAGAAATCTTTCCTTTGAGTTCTAGAAGTGATATTCAAGGAGTTTCAGTGGCTTGAGACGAGTTTCGCACGTCTTCCTTTGCCGGTAAGCAAAAGGGAACCAAAAGAGACCAAAACTGGAACTTGGGTCCAAAGGCACCAGAAAGTGCCAGAACGTGAGAATGTGGTGGGAAAGCCTTCCTTTGTGTCTTCGGAGTGATATTCAAGGAGTTTCAGTGGCTTGAGACAAGTTTTGCACGTCTTCCTTTGCCGGTAAGCAAAAGGGAACCAAAAGAGACCAAAACTGAAACTTGGTTCCAAAGGCACCAGAAAGTGCCAGAACATGAGAAGGTGGTGGGAAAGTCTTCCTTTGAGTCCTAGGCGTGATATTGAACGAGTTTTAGTGGCCTGAGACGAGTTTCGCAAGTCTCCCTTTGCCAGCAAGCAAAAAGGGACCAAAAGAGACCAAAATTGGTACTTGGGTCCAAAGCCGCCAGAAAGTGCAAGAAGGGGAGAAGGTGGTGAGAAATCCTTCTTTTGAGTTCTAGGAGTGATATTCAAGGAGTTTCAGTGGCTTGAGACAAGTTTCGCACGTCTTCCTTTGCCGGTAAGCAAAAGGGACCAAAAGAGACCAAAACTATAACTTGGGTCCAAAGGTGCCAGAAAGTGACAGAAGGGGAGAAGGTGGTGAGAAATCCTTCCTTTGAGTTCTAGCAGTGATATTCAAGGAGTTTCAGTGGCTTGAGACGAGTTTCGCACGTCTTCCTTTGCCGGTAAGCAAAAGGGAACCAAAAGAGACCAAAACTGGAACTTGGGTCCAAAGGCACCAGAAAGTGCCAGAACGTGAGAATGTGGTGGGAAAGCCTTCCTTTGTGTCTTCGGAGTGATATTCAAGGAGTTTCAGTGGCTTGAGACGAGTTTTGCACGTCTTCCTTTGCCGGTAAGCAAAAGGGAACCAAAAGAGACCAAAACTGAAACTTGGTTCCAAAGGCACCAGAAAGTGCCAGAACATGAGAAGGTGGTGGGAAAGTCTTCCTTTGAGTCCTAGGCGTGATATTGAAGGAGTTTTAGTGGCCTGAGACGAGTTTCGCAAGTCTCCCTTTGCCAGTAAGCAAAAAGGGACCAAAAGAGACCAAAACTGGTACTTGGGTCCAAAGCCGCAAGAAAGTGCGAGAAGGGGAGAAGGTGGTGGGAAATCCTTCCTTTGAGTTCTAGGAGTGATATTCAAGGAGTTTTAGTGGCTTGAGACGAGTTTCGCACGTCTTCCTTTGCCGGTAAGCAAAAGGGACCAAAAGAGACCAAAACTATAACTTGGGTCCAAAGGTGCCAGAAAGTGACAGAAGGGGAGAAGGTGGTGAGAAATCCTTCCTTTGAGTTCTAGCAGTGATATTGAAGGAGTTTCAGTGGCTTGAGACGAGTTTCGCACGTCTTCCTTTGCCGGTAAGCAAAAGGGAACCAAAAGAGACCAAAACTGGAACTTGGGTCCAAAGGCACTAGAAAGTGCCAGAACGTGAGAATGTGGTGGGAAAGCCTTCCTTTGTGTCTTCGGAGTGATATTCAAGGAGTTTCAGTGGCTTGAGACGAGTTTTGCACGTCTTCCTTTGCCGGTAAGCAAAAGGGAACCAAAAGAGACCAAAACTGAAACTTGGTTCCAAAGGCACCAGAAAGTGCCAGAACATGAGAAGGTGGTGGGAAAGTCTTCTTTTGAGTCCTAGGCGTGATATTCAAGGAGTTTTAGTGGCCTGAGACGAGTTTCGCAAGTCTCCCTTTGCCAGCAAGCAAAAAGGAACCAAAAGAGACCAAAACTGGTACTTGGGTCCAAAGCCGCCAGAAAGTGCGAGAAGGGGAGAATGTGTTGAGAAATCATTCTTTTGAGTTCTATGTTTGATATTGAAGGAGTTTTAGTTTCTTGAGTAGAGTTTCTCACGTCTTCCTTTGCATGTAAGAAAAATGGACCAAAAGAGACCAAAACTATAACTTGGGTCCAAAGGTGCCAGAAAGTGACGTAAGGGGAGAAGGTGGTGAGAAATCCTTCCTTTGAGTTCTAGGAGTGATATTCAAGGAGTTTCGGTGGCTTGAGACGAGTTTCGCACGTCTTCCTTTGCCGGTAAGCAAAAGGGAACCAAAAGAGACCAAAACTGAAACTTGGGTCCAAAGGCACCGTAAAGTGCCGTAACATGAGAAGGTGGTGGGAAAGTCTTCCTTTGAGTCCTAGACGTGATATTCAAGGAGTTTTAGTGGCCTGAGACGAGTTTCGCAAGTCTCCCTTTGCCAAGAAGCAAAAAAGGACCAAAAGAGACCAAAACTCGGTACTTGGGTCCAAAGCCGCCGTAAAGTGCGAGAAGGGGAGAAGGTGGTGAGAAATCCTTTCTTTGAGTTCTAGGAGTGATATTCAAGGAGTTTCGGTGGCTTGAGACGAGTTTCGCACGTCTTCCTTTGCCGGTAAGCAAAAGGGACCAAAAGAGACCAAAACTATAACTTGGGTCCAAAGGTGCCGTAAAGTGACGAAGGGGAGAAGGTGGTGAGAAATCTTTCCTTTGAGTTCTAGAAGTGATATTCAAGGAGTTTCAGTGGCTTGAGACGAGTTTCGCACGTCTTCCTTTGCCGGTAAGCAAAAGGGAACCAAAAGAGATCAAACTCGGAACTTGGGTCCAAAGGCACCAGAAAGTGCCGTAACGTGAGAATGTGGTGGGAAAGCCTTCCTTTGTGTCTTCGGAGTGATATTCAAGGAGTTTCAGTGGCTTGAGACAAGTTTTGCACGTCTTCCTTTGCCGGTAAGCAAAAGGGAACCAAAAGAGACCAAAACTGAAACTTGGTTCCAAAGGCACCGTAAAGTGCCGTAACATGAGAAGGTGGTGGGAAAGTCTTCCTTTGAGTCCTAGGCGTGATATTGAAGGAGTTTTAGTGGCTCGAGACGAGTTTCGCAAGTCTCCCATTGCCGGTAAGCAAAAAGGGACCAAAAGAGACCAAAACCGGTACTTGGGTCCAAAGCCGCCGTAAAGTGCGAGAAGGGGAGAAGGTGGTGAGAAATCCTTCCTTTTGAGTTCTAGGAGTGATATTCAAGGAGTTTTAGTGGCTTGAGACAAGTTTCGCACGTCTTCCTTTGCCGGTAAGCAAAAGGGACCAAAAGAGACCAAAACTATAACTTGGGTCCAAAGGTGCCGAAAGTGACGTAAGGGGAGAAGGTGGTGAGAAATCCTTCCTTTGAGTTCTAGAGTGATATTCTAGGAGTTTTAGTGGCTTGAGACGAGTTTCGCACGTCTTCCTTTGCCGGTAAGCAGAAGGGAACCAAAAGAGACCAAAACTCGGAAGTTGGGTCCAAAGGCACCGTAAAGTGCCATAACGTGTGAATGTGGTGGGAAAGCCTTCCTTTGTGTCTTCGGAGTGATATTCAAGGAGATTAAGTGGCTTGAGACGAGTTTTGCACGTCTTCCTTTGCCGGTAAGCAAAAGGGAACCAAAAGAGACCAAAACTGAAACTTGGTTCCAAAGGCACCAGAAAGTGCCAGAACATGAGAAGGTGGTGGGAAAGTCTTCCTTTGAGTCCTAGGCGTGATATTGAAGGAGTTTTAGTGGCCTGAGACGAGTTTCGCAAGTCTCCCTTTGCCAGTAAGCAAAAAGGGACCAAAAGAGACCAAAACTGGTACTTGGGTCCAAAGCCGCAAGAAAGTGCGAGAAGGGGAGAAGGTGGTGGGAAATCCTTCCTTTGAGTTCTAGGAGTGATATTCAAGGAGTTTTAGTGGCTTGAGACGAGTTTCGCACGTCTTCCGTTGCCGGTAAGCAAAAGGGACCAAAAGAGACCAAAACTATAACTTGGGTCCAAAGGTGCCAGAAAGTGACAGAAGGGGAGAAGGTGGTGAGAAATCCTTCCTTTGAGTTCTAGCAGTGATATTCAAGGAGTTTCAGTGGCTTGAGACGAGTTTCGCACGTCTTCCTTTGCCGGTAAGCAAAAGGGAACCAAAAGAGACCAAAACTGGAACTTGGGTCCAAAGGCACCAGAAAGTGCCAGAACGTGAGAATGTGGTGGGAAAGCCTTCCTTTGTGTCTTCGGAGTGATATTCAAGGAGTTTCAGTGGCTTGAGACGAGTTTTGCACGTCTTCCTTTGCCGGTAAGCAAAAGGGAACCAAAAGAGACCAAAACTGAAACTTGGTTCCAAAGGCACCAGAAAGTGCCAGAACATGAGAAGGTGGTGGGAAAGTCTTCCTTTGAGTCCTAGGCGTGATATTGAAGGAGTTTTAGTGGCCTGAGACGAGTTTCGCAAATCTCCCTTTGCCAGTAAGCAAAAAGGGACCAAAAGAGACCAAAACTGGTACTTGGGTCCAAAGCCGCCAGAAAGTGCGAGAAGGGGAGAAGGTGGTGAGAAATCCTTCCTTTGAGTTCTAGGAGTGATATTCAAGGAGTTTTAGTGGCTTGAGACGAGTTTCGCACGTCTTCCTTTGCCGGTAAGCAAAAGGGACCAAAAGAGACCAAAACTATAACTTGGGTCCAAAGGTGCCAGAAAGTGACAGAAGGGGAGAAGGTGGTGAGAAATCCTTCCTTTGAGTTCTAGGAGTGATATTCAAGGAGTTTCAGTGGCTTGAGACGAGTTTCGCACGTCTTCCTTTGCCGGTAAGCAAAAGGGAACCAAAAGAGACCAAAACTGAAACTTGGGTCCAAAGGCACCAGAAAGTGCCAGAACATGAGAAGGTGGTGGGAAAGTCTTCCTTTGAGTCCTAGGCGTGATATTCAAGGAGTTTTAGTGGCCTGAGACGAGTTTCGCAAGTCTCCTTTTGCCAGTAAGCAAAAAAGGACCAAAAGAGACCAAAACTGGTACTTGGGTCCAAAGCCGCCAGAAAGTGCGAGAAGGGGAGAAGGTGGTGAGAAATCCTTCCTTTGAGTTCTAGGAGTGATATTCAAGGAGTTTCAGTGGCTTGAGACGAGTTTCGCACGTCTTCCTTTGCCGGTAAGCAAAAGGGACCAAAAGAGACCAAAACTATAACTTGGGTCCAAAGGTGCCAGAAAGTGACAGAAGGGGAGAAGGTGGTGAGAAATCTTTCCTTTGAGTTCTAGAAGTGATATTCAAGGAGTTTCAGTGGCTTGAGACGAGTTTCGCACGTCTTCCTTTGCCGGTAAGCAAAAGGGAACCAAAAGAGACCAAAACTGGAACTTGGGTCCAAAGGCACCAGAAAGTGCCAGAACGTGAGAATGTGGTGGGAAAGCCTTCCTTTGTGTCTTCGGAGTGATATTCAAGGAGTTTCAGTGGCTTGAGACAAGTTTTGCACGTCTTCCTTTGCCGGTAAGCAAAAGGGAACCAAAAGAGACCAAAACTGAAACTTGGTTCCAAAGGCACCAGAAAGTGCCAGAACATGAGAAGGTGGTGGGAAAGTCTTCCTTTGAGTCCTAGGCGTGATATTGAAGGAGTTTTAGTGGCCTGAGACGAGTTTCGCAAGTCTCCCATTGCCAGCAAGCAAAAAGGGACCAAAAGAGACCAAAACTGGTACTTGGGTCCAAAGCCGCCAGAAAGTGCGAGAAGGGGAGAAGGTGGTGAGAAATCCTTCTTTTGAGTTCTAGGAGTGATATTCAAGGAGTTTCAGTGGCTTGAGACAAGTTTCGCACGTCTTCCTTTGCCGGTAAGCAAAAGGGACCAAAAGAGACCAAAACTATAACTTGGGTCCAAAGGTGCCAGAAAGTGACAGAAGGGGAGAAGGTGGTGAGAAATCCTTCCTTTGAGTTCTAGCAGTGATATTCTAGGAGTTTCAGTGGCTTGAGACGAGTTTCGCACGTCTTCCTTTGCCGGTAAGCAAAAGGGAACCAAAAGAGACCAAAACTGGAAGTTGGGTCCAAAGGCACCAGAAAGTGCCAGAACGTGTGAATGTGGTGGGAAAGCCTTCCTTTGTGTCTTCGGAGTGATATTCAAGGAGTTTCAGTGGCTTGAGACGAGTTTTGCACGTCTTCCTTTGCCGGTAAGCAAAAGGGAACCAAAAGAGACCAAAACTGAAACTTGGTTCCAAAGGCACCAGAAAGTGCCAGAACATGAGAAGGTGGTGGGAAAGTCTTCATTTGAGTCCTAGGCGTGATATTGAAGGAGTTTTAGTGGCCTGAGACGAGTTTCGCAAGTCTCCCTTTGCCGCAAGCAAAAGGGACCAAAAGAGACCAAAACTGGTACTTGGGTCCAAAGCCGCAAGAAAGTGCGAGAAGGGGAGAAGGTGGTGGGAAATCCTTCCTTTGAGTTCTAGGAGTGATATTCAAGGAGTTTTAGTGGCTTGAGACGAGTTTCGCACGTCTTCCTTTGCCGGTAAGCAAAAGGGACCAAAAGAGACCAAAACTATAACTTGGGTCCAAAGGTGCCAGAAAGTGACAGAAGGGGAGAAGGTGGTGAGAAATCCTTCCTTTGAGTTCTAGCAGTGATATTCAAGGAGTTTCAGTGGCTTGAGACGAGTTTCGCACGTCTTCCTTTGCCGGTAAGCAAAAGGGAACCAAAAGAGACCAAAACTGGAACTTGGGTCCAAAGGCACCAGAAAGTGCCAGAACGTGAGAATGTGGTGGGAAAGCCTTCCTTTGTGTCTTCGGAGTGATATTCAAGGAGTTTCAGTGGCTTGAGACGAGTTTTGCACGTCTTCCTTTGCCGGTAAGCAAAAGGGAACCAAAAGAGACCAAAACTGAAACTTGGTTCCAAAGGCACCAGAAAGTGCCAGAACATGAGAAGGTGGTGGGAAAGTCTTCCTTTGAGTCCTAGGCGTGATATTCAAGGAGTTTTAGTGGCCTCAGACGAGTTTCGCAAATCTCCCTTTGCCAGTAAGCAAAAAGGGACCAAAAGAGACCAAAACTGGTACTTGGGTCCAAAGCCGCCAGAAAGTGCGAGAAGGGGAGAAGGTGGTGAGAAATCCTTCCTTTGAGTTCTAGGAGTGATATTCAAGGAGTTTTAGTGGCTTGAGACGAGTTTCGCACGTCTTCCTTTGCCGGTAAGCAAAAGGGACCAAAAGAGACCAAAACTATAACTTGGGTCCAAAGGTGCCAGAAAGTGACAGAAGGGGAGAAGGTGGTGAGAAATCCTTCCTTTGAGTTCTAGCAGTGATATTCAAGGAGTTTCAGTGGCTTGAGACGAGTTTCGCACGTCTTCCTTTGCCGGTAAGCAAAAGGGAACCAAAAGAGACCAAAACTGAAACTTGGGTCCAAAGGCACCAGAAAGTGCCAGAACATGAGAAGGTGGTGGGAAAGTCTTCCTTTGAGTCCTAGGCGTGATATTCAAGGAGTTTTAGTGGCCTGAGACGAGTTTCGCAAGTCTCCTTTTGCCAGTAAGCAAAAAAGGACCAAAAGAGACCAAAACTGGTACTTGGGTCCAAAGCCGCCAGAAAGTGCGAGAAGGGGAGAAGGTGGTGAGAAATCCTTCCTTTGAGTTCTAGGAGTGATATTCAAGGAGTTTCAGTGGCTTGAGACGAGTTTCGCACGTCTTCCTTTGCCGGTAAGCAAAAGGGATCAAAAGAGACCAAAACTATAACTTGGGTCCAAAGGTGCCAGAAAGTGACAGAAGGGGAGAAGGTGGTGAGAAATCTTTCCTTTGAGTTCTAGAAGTGATATTCAAGGAGTTTCAGTGGCTTGAGACGAGTTTCGCACGTCTTCCTTTGCCGGTAAGCAAAAGGGAACCAAAAGAGACCAAAACTGGAACTTGGGTCCAAAGGCACCAGAAAGTGCCAGAACGTGAGAATGTGGTGGGAAAGCCTTCCTTTGTGTCTTCGGAGTGATATTCAAGGAGTTTCAGTGGCTTGAGACGAGTTTTGCACGTCTTCCTTTGCCGGTAAGCAAAAGGGAACCAAAAGAGACCAAAACTGAAACTTGGTTCCAAAGGCACCAGAAAGTGCCAGAACATGAGAAGGTGGTGGGAAAGTCTTCCTTTGAGTCCTAGGCGTGATATTGAAGGAGTTTTAGTGGCCTGAGACGAGTTTCGCAAGTCTCCCTTTGCCAGCAAGCAAAAAGGGACCAAAAGAGACCAAAACTGGTACTTGGGTCCAAAGCCGCCAGAAAGTGCAAGAAGGGGAGAAGGTGGTGAGAAATCCTTCCTTTGAGTTCTAGGAGTGATATTCAAGGAGTTTCAGTGGCTTGAGACGAGTTTCGCACGTCTTCCTTTGCCGGTAAGCAAAAGGGACCAAAAGAGACCAAAACTATAACTTGGGTCCAAAGGTGCCAGAAAGTGACAGAAGGGGAGAAGGTGGTGAGAAATCCTTCCTTTGAGTTCTAGCAGTGATATTCAAGGAGTTTCAGTGGCTTGAGACGAGTTTCGCACGTCTTCCTTTGCCGGTAAGCAAAAGGGAACCAAAAGAGACCAAAACTGGAACTTGGGTCCAAAGGCACCAGAAAGTGCCAGAACGTGAGAATGTGGTGGGAAAGCCTTCCTTTGTGTCTTCGGAGTGATATTCAAGGAGTTTCAGTGGCTTGAGACGAGTTTTGCACGTCTTCCTTTGCCGGTAAGCAAAAGGGAACCAAAAGAGACAAAAACTCGAAACTTGGTTCCAAAGGCACCAGAAAGTGCCAGAACATGAGAAGGTGGTGGGAAAGTCTTCCTTTGAGTCCTAGGCGTGATATTCAAGGAGTTTTAGTGGCCTGAGACGAGTTTCGCAAGTCTCCCTTTGCCAGTAAGCAAAAAGGGACCAAAAGAGACCAAAACTGGTACTTGGGTCCAAAGCCGCAAGAAAGTGCGAGAAGGGGAGAAGGTGGTGGGAAATCCTTCCTTTGAGTTCTAGGAGTGATATTCAAGGAGTTTTAGTGGCTTGAGACGAGTTTCGCACGTCTTCCTTTGCCGGTAAGCAAAAGGGACCAAAAGAGACCAAAACTATAACTTGGGTCCAAAGGTGCCAGAAAGTGACAGAAGGGGAGAAGGTGGTGAGAAATCCTTCCTTTGAGTTCTAGCAGTGATATTCAAGGAGTTTCAGTGGCTTGAGACGAGTTTCGCACGTCCTCCTTTGCCGGTAAGTAAAAGGGAACCAAAAGAGACCAAAACTGGAACTTGGGTCCAAAGGCACTAGAAAGTGCCAGAACGTGAGAATGTGGTGGGAAAGCCTTCCTTTGTGTCTTCGGAGTGATATTCAAGGAGTTTCAGTGGCTTGAGACGAGTTTTGCACGTCTTCCTTTGCCGGTAAGCAAAAGGGAACCAAAAGAGACCAAAACTGAAACTTGGTTCCAAAGGCACCGTAATGTGCCAGAACATGAGAAGGTGGTGGGAAAGTCTTCCTTTGAGTCCTAGGCGTGATATTGAAGGAGTTTTAGTGGCCTGAGACGAGTTTCGCAAGTCTCCCTTTGCCAGTAAGCAAAAAGGGACCAAAAGAGACCAAAACTGGTACTTGGGTCCAAAGCCGCAAGAAAGTGCGAGAAGGGGAGAAGGTGGTGGGAAATCCTTCCTTTGAGTTCTAGGAGTGATATTCAAGGAGTTTTAGTGGCTTGAGACGAGTTTCGCACGTCTTCCTTTGCCGGTAAGCAAAAGGGACCAAAAGAGACCAAAACTATAACTTGGGTCCAAAGGTGCCAGAAAGTGACAGAAGGGGAGAAGGTGGTGAGAAATCCTTCCTTTGAGTTCTAGCAGTGATATTCAAGGAGTTTCAGTGGCTTGAGACGAGTTTCGCACGTCTTCCTTTGCCGGTAAGCAAAAGGGAACCAAAAGAGACCAAAACTGGAACTTGAGTCCAAAGGCACTAGAAAGTGCCAGAACGTGAGAATGTGGTGGGAAAGCCTTCCTTTGTGTCTTCGGAGTGATATTCAAGGAGTTTCAGTGGCTTGAGACGAGTTTTGCACGTCTTCCTTTGTCGGTAAGCAAAAGGGAACCAAAAGAGACCAAAACTGAAACTTGGTTCCAAAGGCACCAGAAAGTGCCAGAACATGAGAAGGTGGTGGGAAAGTCTTCCTTTGAGTCCTAGGCGTGATATTCAAGGAGTTTTAGTGGCCTGAGATGAGTTTCGCAAGTCTCCCTTTGCCAGCAAGCAAAAAGGGACCAAAAGAGACCAAAACTGGTACTTGGGTCCAAAGCCGCCAGAAAGTGCGAGAAGGGGAGAAGGTGGTGAGAAATCCTTCTTTTGAGTTCTAGGAGTGATATTCAAGGAGTTTCAGTGGCTTGAGACAAGTTTCGCACGTCTTCCTTTGCCGGTAAGCAAAAGGGACCAAAAGAGACCAAAACTATAACTTGGGTCCAAAGGTGCCAGAAAGTGACAGAAGGGGAGAAGGTGGTGAGAAATCCTTCCTTTGAGTTCTAGCAGTGATATTCAAGGAGTTTCAGTGGCTTGAGACGAGTTTCGCACGTCTTCCTTTGCCGGTAAGCAAAAGGGAACCAAAAGAGACCAAAACTGGAACTTGGGTCCAAAGGCTCTAGAAAGTGCCAGAACGTGAGAAGGTGGTGGGAAAGCCATCCTTTGAGTCCTATGATATGAACCCCATTTGCACAAGGGCTGACTTAGGATCTTTAGGGTTAGAACCTTGTAGAAAAATTTGAAAATTTAGTGATGAATTTCTGGGCAAATTAGGTGTTGGTCCATGGTGTTAAAAAAAGTAAGCAAAAACGCTAGTTTGGTGGTGGCTGGACAGAATTTTAGAAATGACGGTATCTCGAGTTATAGAACTCCAATTGAGGTGATTCCAAAACGAGGTGAAAGTTCTCGTTCTGAAATTCAATTTAGGCTCAAGAATCACTCAATTTGGCTGAGTAGAATGAGAGTTATGATAACGAGATAATTCTGGGCAGATTTGAGTTTTTTTGGAATTTTGGTGAAGAATTGAATGGGGAAAGGAAAGAATCACTCTTTCCAAGGAAGGCAACACACAAAGGGATGTGAAAGCCCTTTGATACAGCCAAGTAGTTCTTGAATCACTCAAGAACTTAGGAGAATCACTCTCACTAAGATAAAAGAGATAAACTCTAATATTTCTGAATCAAACTTAACTTGTCTTATTGATAAGAATGGTTCAGCTTATATAGAAGCTTTACCATCAGAATTACAAAGGTTCCGTAACGGAAAATTTATTCCACTTAGATAATGATCCACTAAGCTAGGAAATAAAGCTACTTGATGGCTGATTGTAACTGAAATTGTGGCAACCAAAAAGTCACCCAACAGCCACTAGCTATGCGCCTCTTGGTCTCCCAAAGGCTGATGCCTAAGTTACCAATGGGGCCCTTATTACAACTTGAAATAAAACCAAACCAAAGCCCATTAGTTGATTAACCGCAAAACATAATTTGGTCAGCCAACTTTACAAAGGATTGGGCCATTATTTAAAACAAATTAAAAACTTAAAAACTGAAGCAAAGTGGCGCCTTAGTTCTCCTCCATTTGGGCCATGATGCAATTCACAACCTTGGTCTTTTCTCTTTGAAACTTGGGCTTGTATTCAATTAATATGGACAACACTTGTTGAAGAGCTTCCTTTGCTCTCCTTGCTCTAGCCCTTGTCATAGGTCCTCCAAGTCCTTCAAGAGGATCCTTGCCTTTGCTCATGGTCATGTCCTCATCATTCTCTCCCTCTTGAGAAGGATTTGTCCTCAAATCGGATTCTCCATCTGCATCAAAAAGAGATAAGTCAGACACATTGAAGGTGGAACTAACATTATACTCACCCGGCAGCTCAATTTTGTAAGCATTGTCATTGATTCTTTCAAGCACTTGGAATGGACCATCTCCCCTTGGTTGAAGCTTTGACTTCCTTTGTTCCGGAAACCTTTCCTTTCTCATGTGCACCCAAACCCAATCTCTGGGTTCGAAGATAACCTTCTTTCTCCCTTTGTTGGCTTGTTTAGCATAGCTTTCATTTCTCCTCTCAATTTGATTTTTGACTCTCTCATGAAGCTTCTTCACATAGTCCGCCTTTGCTTGACCTTCTTTATGCTTAAAAACTGAAACATTAGGCATAGGCAAAAGATCAAGAGGAGTTAGTGGGTTAAAACCATAAACAACCTCAAAAGGAGAACAATTAGTAGTGTTATGAACAGCCCTATTGTAAGCAAACTCAACATGGGGTAAACAAACTTCCCAAGTCTTTAAGTTCTTTCTTAAAACTGTCCTAATTCCGTTTGCCCATCGGTTTGTGGGTGACAAGTGGTTGAAAATAACAATTTAGTGCCTAACTTGCCCCACAAGGTCCTCTAAAAATGGCTTAGGAACTTAGAGTCCCTATCACTAACAATGCTCCTTGGCAAACCATGGAGTCTCACAATCTCCTTGAAAAACAAATCAGCCACATGAGAAGCATCATTCACCTTTTTACATGGAATAAAATGAGCCATTTTAGAAAACCTATCAACAACCACAAAAATTGAATCTTTGCCACTACTTGTGTTTGGCAGCCCCAAAACAAAATCCATGGATAAATCAATCCAAGGATACTCTGGAATTGGCAATGGAGTATACAATCCATGAGGCTTTACCTTTGACTTTGCCTTTTTACAAACAATGCAATGTTCACAAAATTTCTGCACATCCTTTTTCAAATGAGGCCAATAAAAATGTTCTTGTAATGTTTTTAGAGTCTTTTGGACCCCAAAATGCCCCATTAAACCTCCTTCATGTGCTTCACCAACAAGCAAGTTTCTTGTAGAACATTTAGGCACACACAATTTGTTTTCTTTGAAAAGAAAGCCTTCATGTCTAAAGAAACCATTTTCTGAAAATTTTTCGCAGTTTTTAAAAATTTCACCAAAAGTTTCATCACTTTCATACATGTTTTTCAAACATTCAAGACCAATCAATTTTGTTTCAAGCATAGAAATCAAAGCATGACGCCGAGAAAGAGCATCGGCTACAATGTTACCTTTTCCTCTTTTATGTTTGATAACATAAGGGAATTGCTCTAGAAATTCCACCCACTTGGCATGCCTTTTGTTAAGCTTGCCTTGTCCCTTGATATATTTGAGAGACTCATGGTCACTATGAATGACAAATTCCTTGGGATAAAGGTAGTGTTGCCATGTTTTCAAAGCTCTCACTAAGGCATACAACTCTTTATCATAAGTTGAATAGTTAAGGGTAGGACCACTTAGCTTTTCACTAAAAT
This sequence comes from Abrus pulchellus subsp. cantoniensis, assembly GCA_024086825.1. Classification (NCBI taxonomy): domain Eukaryota; kingdom Viridiplantae; phylum Streptophyta; class Magnoliopsida; order Fabales; family Fabaceae; genus Abrus; species Abrus pulchellus. The sequence continues at coordinate 621,054 of CM044057.1, read as the reverse complement.
AAGCAATTGGATGGCCTTCTTGCAACAACACAGCCCCAATCCCAACATTTGAAGCATCACACTCAATTTCAAAAGATTTTTGAAAGTTTGGCAAAGCAAGTATGGGGGCATTAGTTAGATTTTGCTTAAGAGCATTGAAAGCTTCTTCTTGTTTCTCTCCCCATTTGAAACCAACATTTTTCTTAAGCACTTCATTGAGAGGTGCTGCCAATGTGCTAAAATCCTTCACAAATCTCCTATAGAAACTTGCTAAACCATGGAAACTTCTCACTTCGGTCACGGACTTAGGTGTAGGCCATTCTTGAATAGCCCTAACCTTTTCCTCATCCACTTGTACTCCTTTTGAACTTACAACAAAACCAAGAAACACAACATGGTTAGTACAAAAGATGCATTTTTCAAGATTGGCATACAATTGTTCTTCTCTAAGCACACACAAGATAGATTTTAAATGATCAACATGCAATTCAAGTGAAGTGCTATAGATAAGAATATCATCAAAGTACACCACAACAAATTTTCCTATGAATTTTCTCAAAACATGGTTCATTAATCTCATGAAAGTGCTAGGAGCATTAGTTAAGCCAAAAGGCATAACCAACCATTCATACAAACCATATTTTGTTTTGAAAGCAGTTTTCCATTCATCCCCTTCTCTAACCCTAATTTGATTGTATCCACTTTTTAAATCAATTTTAGAGAAGTAACATGCACCATGCAATTCATCAAGCAAATCATCAAGCCTAGGTATAGGATGCCTATATTTAATGGTGATGTTATTAAGGGCTCTACAATCAGAACACATGCGCCATGTCCCATCCTTTTTAGGAACCAAAATTACCGGGACAGCACAAGGACTCATGCTATCTCTTACCCATCCCTTACCAATGAGTTCATCCACTTGTCTTTGGATCTCCTTGGTCTCTTGCGGGTTGCTTCTATAGGCTGGCCTATTAGGCAAAGAAGCTCCTGGAATGAGATCAATTTGATGCTCAATACCTCTTAATGGTGGCAACCCACTTGGTACACTTGTTGGAAACACATCTCCAAATTCCTGCAAAAGAGACTTCACTCTAGAAGGCAAATCAAGGTTATCAAAAGTGTTAGTGGTCAAAACATAGTTTTTGCAAATTAACAAAAATAGGGGCTGTTTAGATAGAAACAACCTCTTGACCTCACTTTTTGTAGCTAAAAAGCTCTCCTTCACCTCAAGAGTTTCACTCTTCTTTTTCCTCTCATGTGTTTCTCTCTTTTTGTCCTCACTTTTTGAGCTCTCAAGTGTTTGGCTTTCTTTTTCTTTCTTTTCTTGGACAATCTTTTCTCTCATTTTTCTTTGATCCTCACACACCTCTTGCGGACTCAAAGGTTTGAGCACTATCTTCTTGTCTTGGTGCATGAATGAGATTTTGTTAGTGAAACCATCATGATTGGCTCTTTTATCAAATTGCCATGGTCTCCCCAAGAGTATGTGGCTGGCCTCCATAGGAACAACATCACAAAGCACCTTATCATTGTATCTTCCAATAGAAATATCCAACTCTACTTGCTTCCTTACTTGCACCTCTCCATCCTCACTAAGCCATTGAAGCCTATATGGCCTAGGATGTGGCTTTGTAATTAAATTCAATTTAGACACAAGTCTTGCACTCGCCACATTGGTGCAACTTCCTCCATCAATGATCACCATGCAAAGTTTACCATTGACCAAACATCTAGTATGGAAGATGTTTTCTCTTTGGCTCTCCTCCAAAGGCTTCAATTGGCTACCAAGTAACCGCCTTATCATCAATAAGTCTCCCTCTGGTGTTTTCTCCACCTCCTCCTCCACGTCCTCATTCTCCTCTCCCTCTTCAATTTCGGACTCACTTATATACTCTCCATCTCTAAGAATCATGGTTTTTTTGTTAGGGCACTCATATGCATAGTGTCCTAAGCCTTGGCACTTAAAGCACTTCACATCCCGACTCCTTTTAGAGGGTTGCTCTTGAGTTTTTAGAGGAGTTTTTGTTGGTGTAGGCGCTGCACTAGAAGTGGCAGCCCCTTTTCCCTTATCCTTCCAACTAGAAAAACCCAAATTAGTGGAGCTCCTTTTGGCCACACCTTTCCTTTTCAATTGTTGCTCCACTTGGATGGCTTTGTGAAGCAAGTCCTCCATTTCAACAAATTCCTGCAGTTCAACAATATCACGAATATCATTATTCAAACCACTAAGAAATCTAGCCATAGTTACCTCCTCATCTTCTTCTATCTTGGCTTGAATCATGAGCACCTCCATTTCCTTGTAGTACTCCTCAACGCCTTTGCTACCTTGGGACAATTTTTGAAGTTTGAATTTTAAGTCCCTAGAATAGCTTGCCGGCACATATCTCTTCCTCATGATCCTTTTCATTTCAACCCATGTATCCACCAATGGCTCCTCATTCCTAGCTCTCTCTTTTTGCAATTTGTTCCACCACACAAGAGCGTAATCGGAAAACTCCATAGCTGCAAGCTTTACCTTTTGGGCCTCTTCATAGGTATTACAAGTGAAAATATGCTCTATTTTGATCTCCCACTCCAAATAAGCTTCCGGGTCACTTCTTCCTTTGAATGGAGGAATAGAAATTTTGACTCCATCAATTCGGTTTTGTCTAGGAGCACCGTCATTACCTCTTCTCCTCCTTTCTTCTTCATCATGACCTCTATTCTCTAATTGGTCCAATCTTTCATGGAGCTCATCATTTTGTTGCCTCATCAATCTCTCCAAATGTTGTGTCAAGGCTTGCATTTGGAAAGGAGAAAGTCCTCCTCCTTGATTAGGATTTCCTTCAGCCATCACAAACAAACAAATTCAAACGTAACAAGCAAATAGAAAGTAGAATTTGAAACCTCACCACACTCAAGTGTATCACACAATTATGGCTTTTTCTCTAATGAAAACACTCTTGCCTTTTACCACTCAAATTCTCCTTGGGTTCTTAGGCAATTCAAGATATTATGGCCACAACAAAGAACAATTCACCAATATGTGCTAGGTAAAGGCTAGGTAGACAAAGAAAAGGCTAACAAATCACAAAAACAAAAGGGTAAAGGAAAATTGATAAACAAGAGAATTAGCAACAATCCTTTAAGAACACCAATATATTACCTTATAACAAATTGTTGAAAAGCATGAATCATTCAGCCCAAAATTTTCTTCTTCTTTTTTTTTTGTTTTTTTATACGATTTTTTTTTTAATTATCACAAGGGCCTAACTTTTGCAATGATTCAGTACAATCACAAATAATATGAACAATAAGGTAATCAATTGGCAAAAAAAGAGAATGAAGGAAGGATGTTACCAATTTGATGTTCAAACCCTTAAACCGGAGCTCTGATAACCAAATGATATGAACCCCATTTGCACAAGGGCTGACTTAGGATCTTTAGGGTTAGAACCTTGTAGAAAAATTTGAAAATTTAGTGATGAATTTCTGGGCAAATTAGGTGTTGGTCCATGGTGTTAAAAAAGTAAGCAAAAACGCTAGTTTGGTGGTGGCTGGACAGAATTTTAGAAATGACGGTATCTCGAGTTATAGAACTCCAATTGAGGTGATTCCAAAACGAGGTGAAAGTTCTCGTTCTGAAATTCAATTTAGCCTTAAGAATCACTCAATTTGGCTGAGTAGAATGAGAGTTATGATAACGAGATAATTCTGGGCAGATTTGAGTTTTTTTGGAATTTTGGTGAAGAATTGAATGGGGAAAGGAAAGAATCACTCTTTCCAAGGAAGGCAACACACAAAGGGATGTGAAAGCCCTTTTGATACAGCCAAGTAGTTCTTGAATCACTCAAGAACTTAGGAGAATCACTCTCACTAAGATAAAAGAGATAAACTCTAATATTTCTGAATCAAACTTAACTTGTCTTATTGATAAGAATGGTTCAAACATATAGAAGCTTTACCATCGTAATTACAAAGGTTCCGTAACGGAAAATTTATTCCACTTAGATAATGATCCACTAAGCTAGGAAATAAAGCTACTTGATGGCTGATTGTAACTGAAATTGTGGCAACCAAAAAGTCACCCAACAGCCACTAGCTATGCGCCTCTTGGTCTCCCAAAGGCTGATGCCTAAGTTACCAATTGGGCCCTTATTACAACTTGAAATAAAACCAAACCAAAGCCCATTAGTTGATTAACCGCAAAACATAATTTGGTCAGCCAACTTTACAAAGGATTGGGCCATTATTTAAAACAAATTAAAAACTTAAAAACTGAAGCAAAGTGGCGCCTTAGTTCTCCTCCATTTGGGCCATGATGCAATTCACAACCTTGGTCTTTTCTCTTTGAAACTTGGGCTTGTATTCAATTAATATGGACAACACTTGTTGAAGAGCTTCCTTTGCTCTCCTTGCTCTAGCCCTTGTCATAGGTCCTCCAAGTCCTTCAAGAGGATCCTTGCCTTTGCTCATGGTCATGTCCTCATCAGATTTTAAATGATCAAAATGCAATTCAAGTGAAGTGCTATAGATAAGAATATCATCAAAGTACACCACAACAAATTTTCCTATGAATTTTCTCAAAACATGGTTCATTAATCTCATGAAAGTGCTAGGAGCATTAGTTAAGCCAAAAGGCATAACCAACCATTCATACAAACCATATTTTGTTTTGAAAGCAGTTTTCCATTCATCCCCTTCTCTAACCCTAATTTGATTGTATCCACTTTTTAAATCAATTTTAGAGAAGTAACATGCACCATGCAATTCATCAAGCAAATCATCAAGCCTAGGTATAGGATGCCTATATTTAATGGTGATGTTATTAAGGGTTCTACAATCAGAACACATGCGCCATGTCCCATCCTTTTTAGGAACCAAAATTACTGGGACAGCACAAGGACTCATGCTATCTCTTACCCATCCCTTACCAATGAGTTCATCCACTTGTCTTTGGATCTCCTTGGTCTCTTGCGGGTTGCTTCTATAGGCTGGCCTATTAGGCAAAGAAGCTCCTGGAATGAGATCAATTTGATGCTCAATACCTCTTAATGGTGGCAACCCACTTGGTACACTTGTTGGAAACACATCTCCAAATTCCTGCAAAAGAGACTTCACTCTAGAAGGCAAATCAAGGTTATCAAAAGTGTTAGTGGTCAAAACATAGTTTTTGCAAATTAACAAAAATAGGGGCTGTTTAGATAGAAACAACCTCTTGACCTCACTTTTTGTAGCTAAAAAGCTCTCCTTCACCTCAAGAGTTTCACTCTTCTTTTTCCTCTCATGTGTTTCTCTCTTTTTGTCCTCACTTTTTGAGCTCTCAAGTGTTTGGCTTTCTTTTTCTTTCTTTTCTTGGACAATCTTTTCTCTCATTTTTCTTTGATCCTCACACACCTCTTGCGGACTCAAAGGTTTGAGCACTATCTTCTTGTCTTGGTGCATGAATGAGATTTTGTTGGTGAAACCATCATGATTGGCTCTTTTATCAAATTGCCATGGTCTCCCCAAGAGTAAGTGGCTGGCCTCCATAGGAACAACATCACAAAGCACCTTATCATTGTATCTTCCAAAGGAAATATCCAACTCTACTTGCTTCCTTACTTGCACCTCTCCATCCTCACTAAGCCATTGAAGCCTATATGGCCTAGGATGTGGCTTTGTAATTAAATTCAATTTAGACACAAGTCTTGCACTCGCCACATTGGTGCAACTCCCTCCATCAATGATCACCATGCAAAGTTTACCATTGATCAAACATCTAGTATGGAAGATGTTTTCTCTTTGGCTCTCCTCCAAAGGCTTCAATTGGCTACCAAGTAACCGCCTTATCATCAACAAGTCTCCCTCTGGTGTTTTCTCCACCTCCTCCTCCACGTCCTCATTCTCCTCTCCCTCTTCAATTTCGGACTCACTTATATACTCTCCATCTCTAAGAATCATGGTTTTTTTGTTAGGGCACTCATATGCATAGTGTCCTAAGCCTTGGCACTTAAAGCACTTCACATCCCGACTCCTTTTAGAGGGTTGCTCTTGAGTTTTTAGAGGAGTTTTTGTTGGTGTAGGCGCTGCACTAGAAGTGGCAGCCCCTTTTCCCTTATCCTTCCAACTAGAAAAACCAAAATTAGTGGAGCTCCTTTTGGCCACACCTTTCCTTTTCAATTGTTGCTCCACTTGGATTGCTTTGTGAAGCAAGTCCTCCATTTCAACAAATTCCTGCAGTTCAACAATATCACGAATATCATTATTCAAACCACTAAGAAATCTAGCCATAGTTACCTCCTCATCTTCTTCTATCTTGGCTTGAATCATGAGCACCTCCATTTCCTTGTAGTACTCCTCAACGCCTTTGCTACCTTGGGACAATTTTTGAAGTTTGAATTTTAAGTCCCTAGAATAGCTTGCCGGCACATATCTCTTCCTCATGATCCTTTTCATTTCAACCCATGTATCCACCAATGGCTCCTCATTCCTAGCTCTCTCTTTTTGCAATTTGTTCCACCACACAAGAGCGTAATCGGAAAACTCCATAGCTGCAAGCTTTACCTTTTGGGCCTCTTCATAGGTATTACAAGTGAAAATATGCTCTATTTTGATCTCCCACTCCAAATAAGCTTCCGGTCACTTCTTCCTTTGAATGGAGGAATAGAAATTTTGACTCCATCAATTCGGTTTTGTCTAGGAGCACCGTCATTACCTCTTCTCCTCCTTTCTTCTTCATCATGACCTCTATTCTCTAATTGGTCCAATCTTTCATGGAGCTCATCATTTTGTTGCCTCATCAATCTCTCCAAATGTTGTGTCAAGGCTTGCATTTGGAAAGGAGAAAGTCCTCCTCCTTGATTAGGATTTCCTTCAGCCATCACAAACAAACAAATTCAAACGTAACAAGCAAATAGAAAGTAGAATTTGAAACCTCACCACACTCAAGTGTATCACACAATTATGGCTTTTTCTCTAATGAAAACACTCTTGCCTTTTACCACTCAAATTCTCCTTGGGTTCTTAGGCAATTCAAGATATTATGGCCACAACAAAGAACAATTCACCAATATGTGCTAGGTAAAGGCTAGGTAGACAAAGAAAAGGCTAACAAATCACAAAAACAAAGGGGTAAAGGAAAATTGGTAAACAAGAGAATTAGCAACAATCCTTTAAGAACACCAATATATTACCTTATAACAAATTGTTGAAAAGCATGAATCATTCAGCCCAAAATTTTCTTCTTCTTTTTTTTTTTTTTGTTTTTTCATACGATTTTTTTTTTTAATTATCACAAGGGCCTAACTTTTGATATGATTCAGTACAATCACAAATAATATGAACAATAAGGTAATCAATTGGCAAAAAAAGAGAATGAAGGAAGGATGTTACCAATTTGACGTTCAAACCCTTAAACCGGAGCTCTGATACCAAATGATAACATACACCCAGTTCACCGGTTAGCATGATATTGTCCGCTTTAGGGGTTAACCCCTCACGGTTTTGTTTCTCCCAGATATGACACACTAGGAAAAGGCCTCATGCTAGAAGGAAGGACGCCACAGCTATTTAAAGACTGATAAGTCACTCCCCCCAACCGATGTGGGACTCATCATCCCCTCCCTCTTCAAGAGAGTCCACCACGGACGCACCGATAAGGCACTTAAGCCGCCACGGATACGCCGATAAGGTCCATCGGCTCCGGCCCAGGCTCTGATACCAAATGATATGAACCCCATTTGCACAAGGGCTGACTTAGGATCTTTAGGGTTAGAACCTTGTAGAAAAATTTGAAAATTTAGTGATGAATTTCTGGGCAAATTAGGTGTTGGTCCATGGTGTTAAAAAAAATAAGCAAAAACGCTAGTTTGGTGGTGGCTGGACAGAATTTTAGAAATGACGGTATCTCGAGTTATAGAACTCCAATTGAGGTGATTCCAAAACGAGGTGAAAGTTCTCGTTCTGAAATTCAATTTAGGCTCAAGAATCACTCAATTTGGCTGAGTAGAATGAGAGTTATGATAACGAGATAATTCTGGGCAGATTTGAGTTTTTTTGGAATTTTGGTGAAGAATTGAATGGGGAAAGGAAAGAATCACTCTTTCCAAGGAAGGCAACACACAAAGGGATGTGAAAGCCCTTTGATACAGCCAAGTAGTTCTTGAATCACTCAAGAACTTAGGAGAATCACTCTCACTAAGATAAAAGAGATAAACTCTAATATTTCTGAATCAAACTTAACTTGTCTTATTGATAAGAATGGTTCAGCTTATATAGAAGCTTTACCATCAGAATTACAAAGGTTCCGTAACAGAAAATTTATTCCACTTAGATAATGATCCACTAAGCTAGGAAATAAAGCTACTTGATGGCTGATTGTAACTGAAATTGTGGCAACCAAAAAGTCACCCAACAGCCACTAGCTATGCGCCTCTTGGTCTCCCAAAGGCTGATGCCTAAGTTACCAATTGGGCCCTTATTACAACTTGAAATAAAACCAAACCAAAGCCCATTAGTTGATTAACCGCAAAACATAATTTGGTCAGCCAACTTTACAAAGGATTGGGCCATTATTTAAAACAAATTAAAAACTTAAAAACTGAAGCAAAGTGGCGCCTTAGTTCTCCTCCATTTGGACCATGATGCAATTCACAACCTTGGTCTTTTCTCTTTGAAACTTGGGCTTGTATTCAATTAATATGGACAACACTTGTTGAAGAGCTTCCTTTGCTCTCCTTGCTCTAGCCCTTGTCATAGGTCCTCCAAGTCCTTCAAGAGGATCCTTGCCTTTGCTCATGGTCATGTCCTCATCACTTTGGAACAAGGTTTCAGTTTTGGTCTCTTTTGGTTCCCTTTTGCTTACCGGCAAAGGAAGACGTGCAAAACTCGTCTAAAGCCACTGAAACTCCTTGAATATCACTCCGAAGACACAAAGGAAGGCTTTCCCACCACATTCTCACGTTCTGGCACTTTCTGGTGCCTTTAGACCCAAGTTCCAGTTTTGGTCTCTTTTGGTTCCCTTTTGCTTACCGGCAAAGGAAGACGTGCGAAACTCGTCTCAAGCCACTGAAACTCCTTGAATATCACTGCTAGAACTCAAAGGAAGGATTTCTCACCACCTTCTCCCCTTCTGTCACTTTCTGGCACCTTTGGACCCAAGTTATAGTTTTGGTCTCTTCTGGTCCCTTTTGCTTACCGGCAAAGGAAGACGTGCGAAACTCGTCTCAAGCCACTGAAACTCCTTGAATATCACTCCTAGAACTCAAAGGAAGGATTTCTCACCACCTTCTCCCCTTCTCGCACTTTCTGGCGGCTTTGGACCCAAGTACCAGTTTTGGTCTCTTTTGGTCCCTTTTTGCTTACTGGCAAAGGGAGACTTGCGAAACTCGTCTCCGGCCACTAAAACTCCTTGAATATCACGCCGAGGACTCAAAGGAAGACTTTCCCACCACCTTCTCATGTTCTGGCACTTTCTGGTGCCTTTGGACCCAAGTTTCAGTTTTGGTCTCTTTTGGTTCCCTTTTGCTTACCGGCAAAGGAAGACGTGCAAAACTCGTCTCAAGCCACTGAAACTCCTTGACTATCACTCCGAAGACACAAAGGAAGGCTTTCCCACCACATTCTCACGTTCTGGCACTTTCTGGTGCCTTTGGACCCAAGTTCCAGTTTTGGTCTCTTTTGGTTCCCTTTTGCTTACCGGCAAAGGAAGACGTGCGAAACTCGTCTCAAGCCACTGAAACTCCTTGAATATCACTGGTAGAACTCAAAGGAAGGATTTCTCCCTACTTCTCCCCTTCTGGCACTTTCTGGCGGCTTTGGACCCAAGTTATAGTTTTTGTCTCTTTTGGTCCCTTTTGCTTACCGGCAAAGGGAGACTTGCGAAACTCATCTCAGGCCACTAAAACTCTTTGAATATCACGCCTAGGACTCAAAGAAAGGCTTTCCCACCACCTTCTCACGTTCTGGCACTTTCTGGTGCCTTTGGACCCAAGTTCCAGTTTTGGTCTCTTTTGGTTCCCTTTTGCTTACCGGCAAAGGAAGACGTGCGAAACTCGTCTCAAGCCACTAAAACTCCTGGAATATCACTCCGAACACACAAAGGAAGGCTTTCCCACCACATTCTCACGTTCTGGCACTTTCTGGTGCCTTTGGACCCAAGTTCCAGTTTTGGTCTCTTTTGGTTCCCTTTTGCTTACCGGCAAAGGAAGACGTGCGAAACTCGTCTCAAGCCACTGAAACTCCTTGAATATCACTCCTAGAACTCAAAGGAAGGATTTCTCACCACCTTCTCCCCTTCTGGCACTTTCTGGTGCCTTTGGACCCAAGTTCTAGTTTTGGTCTCTTTTGGTTCCCTTTTGCTTACCGGCAAAGGAAGACGTGCGAAACTCATCTCAAGCCACTGAAACTCCTTGAACACTCCTAGAACTAAGAGGAAGGATTTCTCACCACCTTCTCCCCTTCTGTCACTTTCTGGCACCTTTGGACCTGAGTTCTAGTTTTGGTCTCTTTTGGTCCCTTTTGCTTACCGGCAAAGGAAGACGTGCGAAACTCGTCTCAAGCCACTGAAACTCCTTGAATATCACTCCTAGAACTCAAAGGAAGGATTTCTCACCACCTTCTCCCCTTCTCGAACTTTCTGGCGGCTTTGGACCCAAGTACTAGTTTTGGTCTCTTTTGGTCCCTTTTTGCTTACTGGCAAAGGGAGACTTGCGAAACTCGTCTCAGGCCACTAAAACTCCTTGAATATCACGCCTAGGACTCAAAGGAAGACTTTCCCACCACCTTCTCATGTTCTGGCACTTTCTGGTGCCTTTGGAACCAAGTTTCAGTTTTGGTCTCTTTTGGTTCCCTTTTGCTTACCGGCAAAGGAAGACGTGCAAAACTCGTCTCAAGCCACTGAAACTCCTTGAATATCACTCCAAAGTCACAAAGGAAGGCTTTCCCACCACATTCTCACGTTCTGGCACTTTCTGGTGCCTTTGGACCCAAGTTCCAGTTTTGGTCTCTTTTGGTTCCCTTTTGCTTACCGGCAAAGGAAGACATGCGAAACTCGTCTCAAGCCACTGAAACTCCTTGAATATCACTGCTAGAACTCTAAGGAAGGATTTCTCACCACCTTCTCCCCTTCTGTCACTTTCTGGCACTCTTTTGGTCCCTTTTGCTTACCGGCAAAGGAAGACGTGTGAAACTCGTCTCAAGCCACTGAAACTCCTTGAATATGACTCCTAGAACTCAGAGGAAGGATTTCTCACCACTTTCTCCCCTTCTGTCACTTTCTGGCACTTTGGACCCGAGTTCTAGTTTTGGTCTCTTTTGGTCCCTTTTGCTTACCGGCAAAGGAAGACGTGCGAAACTCGTCTCAAGCCACTGAAACTCCTTGAATATCACTCCTAGAACTCAAAGGAAGGATTTCTCACCACCTTCTCCCCTTCTCGCACTTTCTGGCGGCTTTGGACCCAAGTACCAGTTTTGGTCTCTTTTGGTCCCTTTTTGCTTACTGGCAAAGGGAGACTTGCGAAACTCGTCTCAGGCCACTAAAACTCCTTGAATATCACGCCTAGGACTCAAAGGAAGACTTTCCCACCACCTTCTCATGTTCTGGCACTTTCTGGTGCCTTTGGAACCAAGTTTCAGTTTTGGTCTCTTTTGGTTCCCTTTTGCTTACCGGCAAAGGAAGACGTGCGAAACTCGTCTCAAGCCACTGAAACTCCTTGAATATCACTGCTAGAACTCAAAGGAAGGATTTCTCACCACCTTCTCCCTTTCTCGCACTTTCCGGCAGCATTGGACCCAAGTTCTAGTTTTGGTCTCTTTTGGTCACTTTTGCTTACCGGCAAAGGAAGACGTGCGAAATTCGTCTCAAGCCACTGAAACTCCTTGAATATCACACCTAGAACTCAAAGGAAGGATTTCTCACCACATTCTCACGTTCTGGCACTTTCTGGTGCCTTTGGACCCAAGTTCCAGTTTTGGTCTCTTTTGGTTCCCTTTTGCTTACCGTTAAAGGAAGACGTGCGAAACTCGTCTCAATCCACTAAAACTCCTGGAATATCACTCCGAAGACACAAAGGAAGGCTTTCCCACCACATTCTCACGTTCTGGCACTTTCTGGTGCCTTTGGACCCAAGTTCCAGTTTTGGTCTCTTTTGGTTCCCTTTTGCTTACCGGCAAAGGAAGACGTGCGAAACTCATCTCAAGCCACTGAGACTCCTTGAATATCACTGCTAGAACTCAAAGGAAGGATTTCTCACCACCTTCTCCCCTTCTCGCACTTTCTGGCGGCTTTGGACCCAAGTTCCTGTTTTGGTCTCTTTTGGTTCCCTTTTGCTTACCGGCAAAGGAAGACGTGCGAAACTCGTCTCAAGCCACTAAAACTCCTGGAATATCACTCCGAAGACACAAAGGAAGGCTTTCCCACCACATTCTCACGTTCTGGCACTTTCTGGTGCCTTTGGTCCCAAGTTCCAGTTTTGGTCTCTTTTGGTTCCCTTTTGCTTACCGGCAAAGGAAGACGTGCAAAACTCGTCTCAAGCCACTGAAACTCCTTGAATATCACTCCTAGAACTCAAAGGAAGGATTTCTCACCACCTTCTCCCCTTCTGGCACTTTCTGGTGCCTTTGGACCCAAGTTCTAGTTTTGGTCTCTTTTGGTTCCCTTTTGCTTACCGGCAAAGGAAGACGTGCGAAACTCATCTCAAGCCACTGAAACTCCTTGAACACTCCTAGAACTAAGAGGAAGGATTTCTCACCACCTTCTCCCCTTCTGTCACTTTCTAGCACCTTTGGACCTGAGTTCTAGTTTTGGTTTCTTTTGGTCCCTTTTGCTTACCGGCAAAGGAAGACGTGCGAAACTCGTCTCAAGCCACTGAAACTCCTTGAATATCACTCCTAGAACTCAAAGGAAGGATTTCTCACCACCTTCTCCCCTTCTCGAACTTTCTGGCGGCTTTGGACCCAAGTACCAGTTTTGGTCTCTTTTGGTCCCTTTTTGCTTACTGGCAAAGGGAGACTTGCGAAACTCGTCTCAGGCCACTAAAACTCCTTGAATATCACGCCTAGGACTCAAAGGAAGACTTTCCCACCACCTTCTCATGTTCTGGCACTTTCTGGTGCCTTTGGAACCAAGTTTCAGTTTTGGTCTCTTTCGGTTCCCTTTTGCTTACCGGCAAAGGAAGACGTGCAAAACTCGTCTCAAGCCACTGAAACTCCTTGAATATCACTCCGAAGTCACAAAGGAAGGCTTTCCCACCACATTCTCACGTTCTGGCACTTTCTGGTGCCTTTGGACCCAAGTTCCTGTTTTGGTCTCTTTTGGTTCCCTTTTGCTTACCGGCAAAGGAAGACATGCGAAACTCGTCTCAAGCCACTGAAACTCCTTGAATATCACTGCTAGAACTCTAAGGAAGGATTTCTCACCACCTTCTCCCCTTCTGTCACTTTCTGGCACTCTTTTGGTCCCTTTTGCTTACCGGCAAAGGAAGACGTGTGAAACTCGTCTCAAGCCACTGAAACTCCTTGAATATGACTCCTAGAACTCAGAGGAAGGATTTCTCACCACTTTCTCCCCTTCTGTCACTTTCTGGCACTTTGGACCCGAGTTCTAGTTTTGGTCTCTTTTGGTCCCTTTTGCTTACCGGCAAAGGAAGACGTGCGAAACTCGTCTCAAGCCACTGAAACTCCTTGAATATCACTCCTAGAACTCAAAGGAAGGATTTCTCACCACCTTCTCCCCTTCTCGCACTTTCTGGCGGCTTTGGACCCAAGTACCGCTTTGGTCTCTTTTGGTCCCTTTTTGCTTACTGGCAAAGGGAGACTTGCGAAACTCGTCTCAGGCCACTAAAACTCCTTGAATATCACGCCTAGGACTCAAAGGAAGACTTTCCCACCACCTTCTCATGTTCTGGCACTTTCTGGTGCCTTTGGAACCAAGTTTCAGTTTTGGTCTCTTTTGGTTCCCTTTTGCTTACCGGCAAAGGAAGACGTGCGAAACTCGTCTCAAGCCACTGAAACTCCTTGAATATCACTGCTAGAACTCAAAGGAAGGGTTTCTCACCACCTTCTCCCTTTCTCGCACTTTCCGGCGGCATTGGACCCAAGTTCTAGTTTTGGTCTCTTTTGGTCACTTTTGCTTACCGGCAAAGGAAGACGTGCGAAATTCGTCTCAAGCCACTGAAACTCCTTGAATATCACACCTAGAACTCAAAGGAAGGATTTCTCACCACATTCTCACGTTCTGGCACTTTCTGGTGCCTTTGGACCCAAGTTCCAGTTTTGGTCTCTTTTGGTTCCCTTTTGCTTACTGGCAAAGGAAGACGTGCGAAACTCGTCTCAAGCCACTGAAACTCCTTGAATATCACTGCTAGAACTCAAAGGAAATTTCTCACCACCTTCTCCCCTTCTGTCACTTTCTGGCACCTTTGGACCCAAGTTATAGTTTTGGTCTCTTCTGGTCCCTTTTGCTTACCGGCAAAGGAAGACGTGCAAAACTCATCTCAAGCCACTAAAACTCCTGGAATATCACTCCGAAGACACAAAGGAAGGCTTTCCCACCACATTCTCACGTTCTGGCACTTTCTGGTGCCTTTGGACCCAAGTTCCAGTTTTGGTCTCTTTTGGTTCCCTTTTGCTTACCGGCAAAGGAAGACGTGCGAAACTCGTCTCAAGCCACTGAAACTCCTTGAATATCACTGCTAGAACTCAAAGGAAGGATTTCTCCCTACTTCTCCCCTTCTGGCACTTTCTGGCGGCTTTGGACCCAAGTTATAGTTTTGGTCTCTTTTGGTCCCTTTTGCTTACCGGCAAAGGGAGACTTGCGAAACTCATCTCAGGCCACTAAAACTCTTTGAATATCACGCCTAGGACTCAAAGAAAGGCTTTCGCACCACCTTCTCACGTTCTGGCACTTTCTGGTGCCTTTGGACCCAAGTTCCAGTTTTGGTCTCTTTTGGTTCCCTTTTGCTTACCGGCAAAGGAAGACGTGCAAAACTCGTCTCAAGCCACTGAAACTCCTTGACTATCACTCCGAAGACACAAAGGAAGGCTTTCCCACCACATTCTCACGTTCTGGCACTTTCTGGTGCCTTTGGACCCGAGTTCTAGTTTTGGTCTCTTTTGGTTCCCTTTTGCTTACCGGCAAAGGAAGACATGCGAAACTCGTCTCAAGCCACTGAAACTCCTTGAATATCACTGCTAGAACTCAAAGGAAGGATTTCTCACCACCTTCTCCCCTTCTGTCACTTTCTGGCACTCTTTTGGTCCCTTTTGCTTACCGGCAAAGGAAGACGTGCGAAACTCGTCTCAAGCCACTGAAACTCCTTGAATATGACTCCTAGAACTCAGAGGAAGGATTTCTCACCACCTTCTCCCCTTCTGTCACTTTCTGGCACTTTGGACCCGAGTTCTAGTTTTGGTCTCTTTTGGTCCCTTTTGCTTACCGGCAAAGGAAGACGTGCGAAACTCGTCTCAAGCCACTGAAACTCCTTGAATATCACTCCTAGAACTCAAAGGAAGGATTTCTCACCACCTTCTCCCCTTCTCGCACTTTCTGGCGGCTTTGGACCCAAGTACCAGTTTTGGTCTCTTTTGGTCCCTTTTTGCTTACTGGCAAAGGGAGACTTGCGAAACTCGTCTCAGGCCACTAAAACTCCTTGAATATCACGCCTAGGACTCAAAGGAAGACTTTCCCACCACCTTCTCATGTTCTGGCACTTTCTGGTGCCTTTGGAACCAAGTTTCAGTTTTGGTCTCTTTTGGTTCCCTTTTGCTTACCGGCAAAGGAAGACGTGCAAAACTCATCTCAAGCCACTGATACTCCTTGAATATCACTCCGAAGACACAAAGGAAGACTTTCCCACCACATTCTCACGTTCTGGCACTTTCTGGTGCCTTTGGACCCAAGTTCCAGTTTTGGTCTCTTTTGGTTCCCTTTTGCTTACCGGCAAAGGAAGACGTGCGAAACTCGTCTCAAGCCACTGAAACATCTTGAATATCACTCCTAGAACTCAAAGGAAGGATTTCTCACCACCTTCTCCCCTTCTCGCACTTTCTGGCGACTTTGGACCCAAGTACCAGTTTTGGTCTCTTTTGGTCCCTTTTTGCTTACTGGCAAAGGGAGACTTGCGAAACTTGTCTCAGGCCACTAAAACTCCTTGAATATCACGCCTAGGACTCAAAGAAAGACTTTCCCACCACCTTCTCATGTTCTGGCACTTTCTGGTGCCTTTGGAACCAAGTTTCAGTTTTGGTCTCTTTTGGTTCCCTTTTGCTTACCGGCAAAGGAAGACGTGCGAAACTCGTCTCAAGCCACTGAAACTCCTTGAATATAACTCTGAAGACACAAAGGAAGGCCTTCCCACCACATTCTCACGTTCTGGCACTTTCTGGTGCCTTTGGACCCAAGTTCCAGTTTTGGTCTCTTTTGGTTCCCTTTTGCTTACTGGCAAAGGAAGACGTGCGAAACTCGTCTCAAGCCACTGAAACTCCTTGAATATCACTGCTAGAACTCAAAGGAAAGATTTCTCACCACCTTCTCCCCTTCTGTCACTTTCTGGCACCTTTGGACCCAAGTTATAGTTTTGGTCTCTTCTGGTCCCTTTTGCTTACCGGCAAAGGAAGACGTGCAAAACTCATCTCAAGCCACTAAAACTCCGGGAATATCACTCCGAAGACACAAAGGAAGGCTTTCCCACCACATTCTCACGTTCTGGCACTTTCTGGTGCCTTTGGACCCAAGTTCCAGTTTTGGTCTCTTTTGGTTCCCTTTTGCTTACCGGCAAAGGAAGACGTGCGAAACTCGTCTCAAGCCACTGAAACTCCTTGAATATCACTGGTAGAACTCAAAGGAAGGATTTCTCCCTACTTCTCCCCTTCTGGCACTTTCTGGCGGCTTTGGACCCAAGTTATAGTTTTGGTCTCTTTTGGTCCCTTTTGCTTACCGGCAAAGGGAGACTTGCGAAACTCATCTCAGGCCACTAAAACTCTTTGAATATCACGCCTAGGACTCAAAGAAAGGCTTTCGCACCACCTTCTCACGTTCTGGCACTTTCTGGTGCCTTTGGACCCAAGTTCCAGTTTTGGTCTCTTTTGGTTCCCTTTTGCTTACCGGCAAAGGAAGACGTGCAAAACTCGTCTCAAGCCACTGAAACTCCTTGACTATCACTCCGAAGACACAAAGGAAGGCTTTCCCACCACATTCTCACGTTCTGGCACTTTCTGGTGCCTTTGGACCCGAGTTCTAGTTTTGGTCTCTTTTGGTTCCCTTTTGCTTACCGGCAAAGGAAGACATGCGAAACTCGTCTCAAGCCACTGAAACTCCTTGAATATCACTGCTAGAACTCAAAGGAAGGATTTCTCACCACCTTCTCCCCTTCTGTCACTTTCTGGCACTCTTTTGGTCCCTTTTGCTTACCGGCAAAGGAAGACGTGCGAAACTCGTCTTAAGCCACTGAAACTCCTTGAATATGACTCCTAGAACTCAGAGGAAGGATTTCTCACCACCTTCTCCTTCGTCACTTTACGGCACTTTGGACCCGAGTTCTAGTTTTGGTCTCTTTTGGTCCCTTTTGCTTACCGGCAAAGGAAGACGTGCGAAACTCGTCTCAAGCCACTGAAACTCCTTGAATATCACTCCTAGAACTCAAAGGAAGGATTTCTCACCACCTTCTCCCCTTCTCGCACTTTCTGGCGGCTTTGGACCCAAGTACAAGTTTTGGTCTCTTTTGGTCCCTTTTTGCTTACTGGCAAAGGGAGACTTGCGAAACTCGTCTCAGGCCACTAAAACTCCTTGAATATCACGCCTTGGACTCAAAGGAAGACTTTCCCACCACCTTCTCATGTTCTGGCACTTTCTGGTGCCTTTGGAACCAAGTTTCAGTTTTGGTCTCTTTTGGTTCCCTTTTGCTTACCGGCAAAGGAAGACGTGCAAAACTCATCTCAAGCCACAGATACTCCTTGAATATCACTCCGAAGACACAAAGGAAGACTTTCCCACCACATTCTCACGTTCTGGCACTTTCTGGTGCCTTTGGACCCAAGTTCCAGTTTTGGTCTCTTTTGGTTCCCTTTTGCTTACCTGCAAAGGAAGACGTGCGAAACTCGTCTCAAGCCACTGAAACTCCTTGAATATCACAGCTAGAACTCAAAGGAAGGATTTCTCCCTACTTCTCCCCTTCTGGCACTTTCTGGCGGCTTTGGACCCAAGTTATAGTTTTGGTCTCTTTTTGTCCCTTTTGCTTACCGGCAAAGGGAGACTTGCGAAACTCATCTCAGGCCACTAAAACTCTTTGAATATCACGCCTAGGACTCAAAGAAAGGCTTTCCCACCACCTTCTCACGTTCTGGCACTTTCTGGTGCCTTTGGACCCAAGTTCCAGTTTTGGTCTCTTTTGGTTCCCTTTTGCTTACCGGCAAAGGAAGACGTGCGAAACTCGTCTCAAGCCACTGAAACTCCTTGAATATCACTGCTAGAACTCAAAGGAAGGATTTATCCCTACTTCTCCCCTTCTGGCACTTTCTGGCGGCTTTGGACCCAAGTTCCAGTTTTGGTCTCTTTTGGTCCCTTTTTGCTTACTGGCAAAGGGAGACTTGCGAAACTCATCTAAGGCCACTAAAACTCTTTGAATATCACGCCTAGGACTCAAAGGAAGGCTTTCCCACCACCTTTTCACGTTCTGGCACTTTCTGGTGCCTTTGGACCCGAGTTCTAGTTTTGGTCTCTTTTGGTTCCCTTTTGCTTACCGGCAAAGGAAGACATGCGAAACTCGTCTCAAGCCACTGAAACTCCTTGAATATCACTGCTAGAACTCAAAGGAAGGATTTCTCACCACCTTCTCCCCTTCTGTCACTTTCTGGCACTCTTTTGGTCCTTTTTGCTTACCGGCAAAGGAAGACGTGCGAAACTCGTCTCAAGCCACTGAAACTCCTTGAATATGACTCCTAGAACTCAGAGGAAGGATTTCTCACCACCTTCTCCCCTTCTGTCACTTTCTGGCACTTTGGACCCGAGTTCTAGTTTTGGTCTCTTTTG
Organism: Abrus pulchellus subsp. cantoniensis; assembly: GCA_024086825.1. NCBI lineage: Eukaryota > Viridiplantae > Streptophyta > Magnoliopsida > Fabales > Fabaceae > Abrus > Abrus pulchellus. Next base: position 602,087 of record CM044057.1, on the reverse strand, counting down.
GTCCCTTTTCCTTACCGGCAAAGGAAGACGTGCGAAACTCGTCTCAAGCCACTGAAACTCCTTGAATATCACTCCTAGAACTCAAAGGAAGGATTTCTCACCACCTTCTCCCCTTCTCGCACTTTCTGGCGGCTTTGGACCCAAGTACCAGTTTTGGTCTCTTTTGGTCCCTTTTTGCTTACTGGCAAAGGGAGACTTGCGAAACTCGTCTCAGGCCACTAAAACTCCTTGAATATCACGCCTAGGACTCAAAGGAAGACTTTCCCACCACCTTCTCATGTTCTGGCACTTTCTGGTGCCTTTGGACCCAAGTTTCAGTTTTGGTCTCTTTTGGTTCCCTTTTGCTTACCGGCAAAGGAAGACGTGCAAAACTCGTCTCAAGCCACTGAAACTCCTTGACTATCACTCCGAAGACACAAAAGAAGGCTTTCCCACCACATTCTCACGTTCTGGCACTTTCTGGTGCCTTTGGACCCAAGTTCCAGTTTTGGTCTCTTTTGGTTCCCTTTTGCTTACCGGCAAAGGAAGATGTGCGAAACTCGTCTCAAGCCACTGAAACTCCTTGAATATCACTGCTAGAACTCAAAGGAAGGATTTCTCACCACCTTCTCCCTTTCTCGCACTTTCTGGCGGCTTTGGACCCAAGTTCTAGTTTTGGTCTCTTTTGGTCACTTTTGCTTACCGGCAAAGAAAGACGTGCGAAATTCGTCTCAAGCCACTGAAACTCCTTGAATATCACACCTAGAACTCAAAGGAAGGATTTCTCACCACATGCTCACGTTCTGGCACTTTCTGGTGCCTTTGGACCCAAGTTCCAGTTTTGGTCTCTTTTGGTTCCCTTTTGCTTACCGGCAAAGGAAGACGTGCGAAACTCGTCTCAATCCACTAAAACTCCTGGAATATCACTCCAAAGACATAAAGGAAGGCTTTCCCACCACATTCTCACGTTCTGGCACTTTCTGGTGCCTTTGGACCCAAGTTCCATTTTTGGTCTCTTTTGGTTCCCTTTTGCTTACCGGCAAAGGAAGACGTGCGAAACTCGTCTCAAGCCACTGAAACTCCTTGAATATCACTGCTAGAACTCAAAGGAAGGATTTCTCCCTACTTCTCCCTTTCTGGCACTTTCTGGCGGCTTTGGACCCAAGTTATAGTTTTGGTCTCTTTTGGTCCCTTTTGCTTACCGGCAAAGGGAGACTTGCGAAACTCATCTCAGGCCACTAAAACTCTTTGAATATCACGCCTAGGACTCGAAGAAAGGCTTTCCCACCACCTTCTCACGTTCTGGCACTTTCTGGTGCCTTTGGACCCAAGTTCCAGTTTTGGTCTCTTTTCGTTCCCTTTTGCTTACCGGCAAAGGAAGACGTGCGAAACTCGTCTCAAGCCACTAAAACTCCTTGAATATCACTCCGAAGACACAAAGGAAGGCTTTCCCACCACATTCTCACGTTCTGGCACTTTCTGGTGCCTTTGGACCCAAGTTTCAGTTTTGGTCTCTTTTGGTTCCCTTTTGCTTACCGGCAAAGGAAGACGTGCGAAACTCGTCTCAAGCCACTGAAACTCCTTGAATATCACTGCTAGAACTCAAAGGAAGGATTTCTCCCTACTTCTCCCCTTCTGGCACTTTCTGGCGGCTTTGGACCCAAGTTCCAGTTTTGGTCTCTTTTGGTCCCTTTTTGCTTACTGGCAAAGGGAGACTTGCGAAACTCATCTCAGGCCACTAAAACTCTTTGAATATCACGCCTAGGACTCAAAGGAAGGCTTTCCCACCACCTTCTCACGTTCTGGCACTTTCTGGTGCCTTTGGACCCGAGTTGTAGTTTTGGTATCTTTTGGTTCCCTTTTGCTTACCGGCAAAGGAAGACATGCGAAACTCGTCTCAAGCCACTGAAACTCCTTGAATATCACTGCTAGAACTCAAAGGAAGGATTTCTCACCACCTTCTCCCCTTCTGTCACTTTCTGGCACTCTTTTGGTCCCTTTTGCTTACCGGCAAAGGAAGACGTGCGAAACTCGTCTCAAGCCACTGAAACTCCTTGAATATGACTCCTAGAACTCAGAGGAAGGATTTCTCACCACCTTCTCCTCTTCTGTCACTTTCTGGCACTTTGGACCCGAGTTCTAGTTTTGGTCTCTTTTGGTCCCTTTTGCTTACCGGCAAAGGAAGACGTGCGAAACTCGTCTCAAGCCACTGAAACTCCTTGAATATCACTCCTAGAACTCAAAGGAAGGATTTCTCACCACCTTCTCCCCTTCTCGCACTTTTCTGGCAGCTTTGGACCCAAGTACCAGTTTTGGTCTCTTTTGGTCCCTTTTTGCTTACTGGCAAAGGGAGACTTGCGAAACTCGTCTCAGGCCACTAAAACTCCTTGAATATCACGCCTAGGACTCAAAGGAAGACTTTCCCACCACCTTCTCATGTTTTGGCACTTTCTGGTGCCTTTGCAACCAAGTTTCAGTTTTGGTCTCTTTTTGTTCCCTTTTGCTTACCGGCAAAGGAAGACGTGCAAAACTCGTCTCAAGCCACTGAAACTCCTTGAATATCACTCCGAAGACACAAAGGAAGGCTTTCCCACCACATTCTCACGTTCTGGCACTTTCTGGTGCCTTTGGACCCAAGTTCCAGTTTTGGTCTCTTTTGGTTCCCTTTTGCTTACTGGGAAAGGAAGACGTGCGAAACTCGTTTCAAGCCACTGAAACTCCTTGAATATCACTGCTAGAACTCAAAGGAAAGATTTCTCACCACCTTCTCCCCTTCTGTCACTTTCTGGCACCTTTGGACCCAAGTTATAGTTTTGGTCTCTTCTGGTCCCTTTTGCTTACCGGCAAAGGAAGACGTGCGAAACTCGTCTCAAGCCACTGAAACTCCTTGAATATCACTCCTAGAACTCAAAGGAAGGATTTCTCACCACCTTCTCCCCTTCTCGCACTTTCTGGCGGCTTTGGACCCAAGTACCAGTTTTGGTCTCTTTTGGTCCCTTTTTGCTTACTGGCAAAGGGAGACTTGCGAAACTCGTCTCAGGCCACTAAAACTCCTTGAATATCACGCCTAGGACTCAAAGGAAGACTTTCCCACCACCTTCTCATGTTCTGGCACTTTCTGGTGCCTTTGGACCCAAGTTTCAGTTTTGGTCTCTTTTGGTTCCCTTTTGCTTACCGGCAAAGGAAGACGTGCAAAACTCGTCTCAAGCCACTGAAACTCCTTGACTATCACTCCGAAGACACAAAGGAAGGCTTTCCCACCACATTCTCACGTTCTGGCACTTTCTGGTGCCTTTGGACCCAAGTTCCAGTTTTGGTCTCTTTTGGTTCCCTTTTGCTTACTAGCAAAGGAAGACGTGCGAAACTCGTCTCAAGCTACTGAAACTCCTTGAATATCACTGCTAGAACTCAAAGGAAGGATTTCTCACCACCTTCTCCCTTTCTCGCACTTTCTGGCGGCTTTGGACCCAAGTTCTAGTTTTGGTCTCTTTTGGTCACTTTTGCTTACCGGCAAAGGAAGACGTGCGAAATTCGTCTCAAGCCACTGAAACTCCTGGAATATCACTGCGAAGACACAAAGGAAGGCTTTCCCACCACATTCTCACGTTCTGGCACTTTCTGGTGCCTTTGGACCCAAGTTCCAGTTTTGGTCTCTTTTGGTTCCCTTTTGCTTACCGGCAAAGGAAGACGTGCGAAACTCGTCTCAAGCCACTGAAACTCCTTGAATATCACTGCTAGAACTCAAAGGAAGGATTTCTCCCTACTTCTCCCCTTCTGGCACTTTCTGGCGGCTTTTGACCCAAGTTATAGTTTTGGTCTCTTTTGGTCCCTTTTGCTTACCGGCAAAGGGAGACTTGCGAAACTCATCTCAGGCCACTAAAACTCTTTGAATATCACGCCTAGGACTCAAAGAAAGGCTTTCCCACCACCTTCTCACGTTCTGGCACTTTCTGGTGCCTTTGGACCCAAATTCCAGTTTTGGTCTCTTTTGGTTCCCTTTTGCTTACCGGCAAAGGAAGACGTGCGAAACTTGTCTCAAGCCACTAAAACTCCTGGAATATCACTCCGAAGACACAAAGGAAGGCTTTCCCACCACATTCTCACGTTCTGGCACTTTCTGGTGCCTTTGGACCCAAGTTCCAGTTTTGGTCTCTTTTGGTTCCCTTCGCACCAAAGAAAGGAAGACGTGCAAAACTCGTCTCAAGCCACTGAAACTCCTTGACTATCACTCCGAAGACACAAAGGAAGGCTTTCCCACCACATTCTCACGTTCTGGCACTTTCTGGTGCCTTTGGACCCAAGTTGTAGTTTTGGTCTCTTTTGGTTCCCTTTTGCTTACCGGCAAAGGAAGACGTGCGAAACTCGTCTCAAGCCACTGAAACTCCTTAAACACTCCTAGAACTCAGAGGAAGGATTTCTCACCACCTTCTCCCCTTCTGTCACTTTCTGGCACCTTTGGACCCGAGTTCTAGTTTTGGTCTCTTTTGATCCCTTTTGCTTACCGGCAAAGGAAGACGTGCGAAACTCGTCTCAAGCCACTGAAACTCCTTGAATATCACTCCTAGAACTCAGAGGAAGGATTTCTCATCACCTTCTCCCCTTCTGTCACTTTCTGGCACCTTTGGACCCGAGTTCTAGTTTTGGTCTCTTTTGGTTCCCTTTTGCTTACCGGCAAAGGAAGACGTGCGAAACTCGTCTCAAGCCACTGAAACTCCTTGAATATCACTGCTAGAACTCAAAGGAAGGATTTCTCACCGCCTTCTCCCCTTCTGTCACTTTCTGGCACCTTTGGACCCAAGTTCTAGTTTTGGTCTCTTTTGGTCCCTTTTGCTTACCAGCAAAGGAAGACGTGCGAAACTCGTCTCAAGCCACTGAAACTCCTTGAATATCACTCCTAGAACTCAAAGGAAGGATTTCTCACCACCTTCTCCCCTTCTGGCACTTTCTGGCGGCTTTGGACCCAAGTTCCAGTTTTGGTCTCTTTTGGTCCCTTTTTGCTTACTGGCAAAGGGAGACTTGCGAAACTCGTCTCAGGCCACTAAAACTCCTTGAATATCATGCCTAGGACTCAAAGGAAGACTTTCCCACCACCTTCTCACGTTCTGGCACTTTCTGGTGCCTTTGGACCCAAGTTCCAGTTTTGGTCACTTTTGGTTCCCTTTTGCTTACCGGCAAAGGAAGACGTGCAAAACTCGTCTCAAGCCACTGAAACTCCTTGACTATCACTCTGAAGACACAAAGGAAGGCTTTCCCACCACATTCTCACGTTCTGGCACTTTCTGGTGCCTTTGGACCCAAGTTCTAGTTTTGGTCTCTTTTGGTTCCCTTTTGCTTACTGGCAAAGGAAGACGTGCGAAACTCATCTCAAGCCACTGAAACTCCTTGAACACTCCTAGAACTCAGAGGAAGGATTTCTCACCACCTTCTCCCCTTCTGTCACTTTCTGGCACCTTTGGACCCGACTTCTAGTTTTGGTCTCTTTTGATCCCTTTTGCTTACCGGCAAAGGAAGACGTGCGAAACTCGTCTCAAGCCACTGAAACTCCTTGAATATCACTCCTAGAACTCAGAGGAAGGATTTCTCACCACCTTCTCCCCTTCTGTCACTTTCTGGCACCTTTGGACCCGAGTTCTAGTTTTGGTCTCTTTTGGTTCCTTTTTGCTTACCGGCAAAGGAAAACGTGCGAAACTCGTCTCAAGCCACTGAAACTCCTTGAATATCACTGCTAGAACTCAAAGGAAGGATTTCTCACCGCCTTCTCCCCTTCTGTCACTTTCTGGCACCTTTGGACCCAAGTTATAGTTTTGGTCTCTTTTGGTCCCTTTTGCTTACCGGCAAAGGAAGACGTGCGAAACTCGTCTCAAGCCACTGAAACTCCTTGAATATCACTCCTAGAACTCAAAGGAACGATTTCTCCCTACTTCTCCCCTTCTGGCACTTTCCGGCGGCTTTGGACCCAAGTACCAGTTTTGGTCTCTTTTGGTCCCTTTTTGCTTACTGGCAAAGGGAGACTTGCGAAACTCGTCTCAGGCCACTAAAACTCCTTGAATATCACGCCTAGGACTCAAAGGAGGACTTTCCCACCACCTTCTCATGTTCTGGCACTTTCTGGTGCCTTTGGAACCAAGTTTCAGTTTTGGTCTCTTTTGGTTCCCTTTTGCTTACCGGCAAAGGAAGACGTGCAAAACTCGTCTCAAGCCACTGAAACTCCTTGAATATCACTCCGAAGACACAAAGGAAGGCTTTCCCACCACATTCTCACGTTCTGGCACTTTCTGGTGCCTTTGGACCAAAGTTCCAGTTTTGGTCTCTTTTGGTTCCCTTTTGCTTACCGGCAAAGGAAGACGTGCGAAACTCGTCTAAAGCCACTGAAACTCCTTGAATATCACTGCTAGAACTCACAGGAAGGATTTCTCACCACCTTCTCCCCTTCTGTCACTTTGTGGAACCTTTGGACCCAAGTTATAGTTTTGGTCTCTTTTGGTCCCTTTTGCTTACCGGCAAAGGAAGACGTGCGAAACTCGTCTCAAGCCACTGAAACTCCTTGAATATCAGTCCTAGAACTCAAAGGAAGGATTTCTCACCACCTTCTCCCCTTCTCGCACTTTTTGGCGGCTTTGGACCCAAGTACCAGTTTTGGTCTCTTTTGGTCCCTTTTTGCTTACTGGCAAAGGGAGACTTGCGAAACTCATCTCAGGCCACTAAAACTCTTTGAATATCACGCCTAGGACTCAAAGGAAGGCTTTCCCACCACCTTCTCACGTTCTGGCACTTTCTGGTGCCTTTGGACCCAAGTTCCAGTTTTGGTCTCTTTTGGTTCCCTTTTGCTTACCGGCAAAGGAAGACGTGCGAAACTCGTCTCAAGCCACTAAAACTCCTGGAATATCACTCCAAAGACTCAAAGGAAGGCTTTCCCACCACATTCTCACGTTCTGGCACTTTCTGGTGCCTTTGGACCCAAGTTCCAGTTTTGGTCTCTTTTGGTTCCCTTTTGCTTACCGGCAAAGGAAGACGTGCGAAACTCGTCTCAAGCCACTGAAACTCCTTGAATATCACTCCTAGAACTCAGAGGAAGGATTTCTCACCACCTTCTCCCCTTCTGTCACTTTCTGGCACCTTTGGACCCGAGTTCTAGTTTTGGTCTCTTTTGGTCCCTTTTGCTTACCGGCAAAGGAAGACGTGCGAAACTCGTCTCAAGCCACTGAAACTCCTTGAATATCACTCCTAGAACTCAAAGGAAGGATTTCTCACCACCTTCTCCCCTTCTCGCACTTTCTGGCGGCTTTGGACCCCAAGTACCAGTTTTGGTCTCTTTTGGTCCCTTTTTGCTTACTGGCAAAGGGAGACTTCCGAAACTCGTCTCAGGCCACTAAAACTCCTTGAATATCACGCCTAGGACTCAAAGGAAGACTTTCCAACCACCTTCTCATGTTCTGGCACTTTCTGGTGCCTTTGGAACCAAGTTTCAGTTTTGGTCTCTTTTGGTTCCCTTTTGCTTACCGGCAAAGGAAGACGTGCAAAACTCGTCTCAAGCCACTGAAACTCCTTGAATATCACTCCGACGACACAAAGGAAGGCTTTCCCACCACATTCTCACGTTCTGGCACTTTCTGGTGCCTTTGGACCCATGTTCCAGTTTTGGTCTCTTTTGGTTCCCTTTTGCTTACCGGCAAAGGAAGACGTGCGAAACTCGTCTAAAGCCACTGAAACTCCTTGAATATCACTGCTAGAACTCAAAGGAAGGATTTCTCACCACCTTCTCCCCTTCTGTCACTTTCTGGCACCTGTGGACCCAAGTTATAGTTTTGGTCTCTTTTGGTCCCTTTTGCTTACCGGCAAAGGAAGACGTGCGAAACTCGTCTCAAGCCACTGAAACTCCTTGAATATCACTCCTAGAACTCAAGGGAAGGATTTCTCACCACCTTCTCCCCTTCTCGCACTTTCAGGCGGCTTTGGACCCAAGTACCAGTTTTGGTCTCTTTTGGTCCCTTTTTGCTTACTGGCAAAGGGAGACTTGCGAAACTCATCTCAGGCTACTAAAACTCTTTGAATATCATGCCTAGGACTCAAAGGAAGGCTTTCCCACCACTTTCTCACGTTCTGGCACTTTTTGGTGCCTTTGGACCCAAGTTCCAATTTTGGTCTCTTTTGGTTCCCTTTTGCTTACCGGCAAAGGAAGACGTGCGAAACTCGTCTCAAGCCACTAAAACTCCTGGAATATCACTCCGAAGACACAAAGGAAGGCTTTCCCACCACATTCTCACGTTCTGGCACTTTCTGGTGCCTTTGGACCCAAGTTCCAGTTTTGGTCTCTTTTGGTTCCCTTTTGCTTACCGGCAAAGGAAGACGTGCGAAACTCGTCTCAAGCCACTGAAACATCTTGAATATCACTCCTAGAACTCAGAGGAAGGATTTCTCACCACCTTCTCCCCTTCTGTCACTTTCTGGCACCTTTGGACCCGACTTCTAGTTTTGGTCTCTTTTGGTCCCTTTTGCTTACCGGCAAAGGAAGACGTGTGAAACTCCTCTCAAGCCACTGAAACTCCTTGAATATCACTCCTAGAACTCAAAGGAAGGATTTCTCACCACCTTCTCCCCTTCTCGCACTTTCTGGCGGCTTTGGACCCAAGGTCCAGTTTTGGTCTCTTTTGGCCCCTTTTTGCTTACTGGCAAAGGGAGACTTGCGAAACTCGTCTCAGGCCACTAAAACTCCTTGAATATCACGCCTAGGATTCAAAGGAAGACTTTCCCACCACCTTCTCATGTTCTGGCACTTTCTGGTGCCTTTGGAACCAAGTTTCAGTTTTGGTCTCTTTTGGTTCCCTTTTGCTTACCGGCAAAGGAAGACGTGCAAAACTCGTCTCAAGCCACTGAAACTCCTTGAATATCACTCCGAAGACACAAAGGAAGGCTTTCCCACCACATTCTCACGTTCTGGCACTTTCTGGTGCCTTTGGACCCAAGTTCCAGTTTTGGTCTCTTTTGGTTCCCTTTTGCTTACCGGCAAAGGAAGACGTGCGAAACTCGTCTCAAGCCACTGAAACTCCTTGAATATCACTGCTAGAACTCAAAGGAAGGATTTCTCACCACCTTCTCCCTTTCTCGCACTTTCTGGCGGCTTTGGACGCAAGTTCTAGTTTTGGTCTCTTTTGGTCACTTTTGCTTACCGGCAAAGGAAGACGTGCGAAATTCGTCTCAAGCCACTGAAACTCCTTGAATATCACTCCTAGAACTCAAAGGAAGGATTTCTCACCACATTCTCACGTTCTGGCACTTTACGGTGCCTTTGGACCCAAGTTCCAGTTTTGGTCTCTTTTGGTTCCCTTTTGCTTACCGGCAAAGGAAGACGTGCGAAACTCGTCTCAAGCCACTGAAACTCCTGGAATATCACTCCGAAGACACAAAGGAAGGCTTTCCCACCACATTCTCACGTTCTGGCACTTTCTGGTGCCTTTGGACCCAAATTCCAGTTTTGGTCTCTTTTGGTTCACTTTTGCTTACCGGCAAAGGAAGACGTGCGAAATTCGTCTCAAGCCACTGAAACTCCTTCAATATCACTCCTAGAACTCAAAGGAAGGATTTCTCACCACATTCTCACGTTCTGGCACTTTCTGGTGCCTTTGGACCCAAGTTCCAGTTTTGGTCTCTTTTGGTTCCCTTTTGCTTACCGGCAAAGGAAGACGTGCGAAACTCGTCTCAAGCCACTGAAACTCCTGGAATATCACTCCGAAGACACAAAGGAAGGCTTTCCCACCACATTCTCACGTTACGGCACTTTCGGTGCCTTTGGACCCAAGTTCCAGTTTTGGTCTCTTTTGGTTCCCTTTTGCTTACCGGCAAAGGAAGACGTGCGAAACTCGTCTCAAGCCACTGAAACTCCTTGAATATCACTGCTAGAACTCAAAGGAAGGATTTCTCACCACCTTCTACCCTTCTGTCACTTTCTGGCACCTTTGGACCCAAGTTATAGTTTTGGCCTCTTTTGGTCCCTTTTGCTTACCGGCAAAGGAAGACGTGCGAAACTCGTCTCAAGCCACTGAAACTCCTTGAATATCACTCCTAGAACTCAAAGGAAGGATTTCTCACCACCTTCTCCCCTTCTCGCACTTTCTGGCGGCTTTGGACCCAAGTACTAGTTTTGGTCTCTTTTGGTCCTTTTTTGCTTACTGGCAAAGGGAGACTTGCGAAACTCGTCTCAGGCCACTAAAACTCCTTGAATATCACGCCTAGGACTCAAAGGAAGACTTTCCCACCACCTTCTCATGTTCTGGCACTTTGTGGTGCCTTTGGACCCAAGTTCCAGTTTTGGTCTCTTTTGGTTCCCTTTTGCTTACCGGCAAAGGAAGACGTGCAAAACTCGTCTCAAGCCACTGAAACTCCTTGACTATCACTCCGAAGACACAAAGGAAGGCTTTCCCACCACCTTCTCCCCTTCTGTCACTTTCTGGCACCTTTGGACCCGACTTCTAGTTTTGGTCTCTTTTGATCCCTTTTGCTTACCGGCAAAGGAAGACGTGCGAAACTCGTCTCAAGCCACTGAAACTCCTTGAATATCACTCCTAGAACTCAGAGGAAGGATTTCTCACCACCTTCTCCCCTTCTGTCACTTTCTGGCACCTTTGGACCCGAGTTCTAGTTTTGGTCCCTTTTGCTTACCGGCAAAGGAAGACGTGCGAAACTCGTCTCAAGCCACTGAAACTCCTTGAACACTCCTAGAACTCAGAGGAAGGATTTCTCACCACCTTCTCCCCTTCTGTCACTTTCTGGCACCTTTGGACCTGAGTTCTAGTTTTGGTCTCTTTTGGTCCCTTTTGCTTACCGGCAAAGGAAGACGTGCGAAACTCGTCTCAAGCCACTGAAACTCCTTGAATATCACTCCTAGAACTCAGAGGAAGGATTTCTCACCACCTTCTCCCCTTCTGTCACTTTCTGGCACCTTTGGACCCGAGTTCTAGTTTTGGTCTCTTTTGGTCCCTTTTGCTTACCGGCAAAGGAAGACGTGCGAAACTCGTCTCAAGCCACTGACACTCCTTGAATATCACTCCTAGAACTCAAATGAAGGATTTCTCACCACCTTCTCCCCTTCTCGCACTTTCTGGCGGCTTTGGACCCAAGTACCAGTTTTGGTCTCTTTTGGTCCCTTTTTGCTTACTGGCAAAGGGAGACTTGCGAAACTCGTCTCAGGCCACTAAAACTCCTTGAATATCACGCCTAGGACTCAAAGGAAGACTTTCCCACCACCTTCTCATGTTCTGGCACTTTCTGGTGCCTTTGGACCCAAGTTTCAGTTTTGGTCTCTTTTGGTTCCCTTTTGCTTACCGGCAAAGGAAGACGTGCAAAACTCGTCTCAAGCCACTGAAACTCCTTGAACACTCCTAGAACTCAGAGGAAGGATTTCTCACCACCTTCTCCCCTTCTGTCACTTTCTGGCACCTTTGGACCCGACTTCTAGTTTTGGTCTCTTTTGATCCCTTTTGCTTACCGGCAAAGGAAGACGTGCGAAACTCGTCTCAAGCCACTGAAACTCCTTCAATATCACTCCTAGAACTCAGAGGAAGGATTTCTCACCACCTTCTCCCCTTCTGTCACTTTCTGGCACCTTTGGACCCGAGTTCTAGTTTTGGTCTCTTTTGGTCCCTTTTGCTTACCGGCAAAGGAAGACGTGCGAAACTCGTCTCAAGCCACTGAAACTCCTTGAATATCACTCCTTGAACTCAAAGGAAGGATTTCTCACCACCTTCTCCCCTTCTCGCACTTTCTGGCGGCTTTGGACCCAAGTACCAGTTTTGGTCTCTTTTGGTCCCTTTTTGCTTACTGGCAAAGGGAGACTTGCGAAACTCGTCTCAGGCCACTAAAACTCCTTGAATATCACGCCTAGGACTCAAAGGAAGACTTTCCCACCACCTTCTCATGTTCTGGCACTTTCTGGTGCCTTTGGAACCAAGTTTCAGTTTTGGTCTCTTTTGGTTCCCTTTTGCTTACCGGCAAAGGAAGACGTGCAAAACTCATCTCAAGCCACTGAAACTCCTTGAATATCACTCCGAAGACACAAAGGAAGGCTTTCCCACCACATTCTCACGTTCTGGCACTTTCTGGTGCCTTTGGACCCAAGTTCCAGTTTTGGTCTCTTTTGGTTCCCTTTTGCTTACCGGCAAAGGAAGACGTGCGAAACTCGTCTCAAGCCACTGAAACTCCTTGAATATCACTGCTAGAACTCAAAGGAAGGATTTCTCACCACCTTCTACCCTTCTGTCACTTTCTGGCACCTTTGGACCCAAGTTATAGTTTTGGCCTCTTTTGGTCCCTTTTGCTTACCGGCAAAGGAAGACGTGCGAAACTCGTCTCAAGCCACTGAAACTCCTTGAATATCACTCCTAGAACTCAAAGGAAGGATTTCTCACCACCTTCTCCCCTTCTCGCACTTTCTGGCGGCTTTGGACCCAAGTACCAGTTTTGGTCTCTTTTGGTCCTTTTTTGCTTACTGGCAAAGGGAGACTTGCGAAACTCGTCTCAGGCCACTAAAACTCCTTGAATATCACGCCTAGGACTCAAAGGAAGACTTTCCCACCACCTTCTCATGTTCTGGCACTTTCTGGCACCTTTGGACCCAAGTTCCAGTTTTGGTCTCTTTTGGTTCCCTTTTGCTTACCGGCATAGGAAGACGTGCGAAACTCGTGTCAAGCCACTAAAACTTCTGGAATATCACTCCGAAGACACAAAGGAAGGCTTTCCCACCACATTCTCACGTTCTGGCACTTTCTGGTGCCTTTGGACCCAAGTTCCAGTTTTGGTCTCTTTTGGTTCCCTTTTGCTTACCGGCAAAGGAAGACGTGCGAAACTCGTCTCAAGCCACTGAAACTCCTGGAATATCACTCCGAAGACACAAAGGAAGGCTTTCCCACCACATTCTCACGTTCTGGCACTTTCTGGTGCCTTTGGACCCAAGTTCCAGTTTTGGTCTCTTTTGGTTCCCTTTTGTTTACCGGCAAAGGAAGACGTGCGAAACTCGTCTCAAGCCACTGAAACTCCTGGAATATCACTCCGAAGACACAAAGGAAGGCTTTCCCACCACATTCTCACGTTCTGGCACTTTTTGGTGCCTTTGGACCCAAGTTCCAGTTTTGGTCTATTTTGGTTCCCTTTTGCTTACCGGCAAAAGAAGACGTGCGAAACTCGTCTCAAGCCACTGAAACTCCTTGAATATCACTCCTAGAACTCAGAGGAAGGATTTCTCACCACCTTCTCCCCTTCTGTCACTTTCTGTCACCTTTGGACCCGAGTTCTAGTTTTGGTCTCTTTTGGTCCCTTTTGCTTACCGGCAAAGGAAGACGTGCAAAACTCGTCTCAAGCCACTGAAACTCCTTGACTATCACTCCGAAGACACAAAGGAAGGCTTTCCCACCACATTCTCACGTTCTGGCACTTTCTGGTGCCTTTGGACCCAAGTTCCAGTTTTGGTCTCTTTTGGTTCCCTTTTGCTTACCGGCAAAGGAAGACGTGCGAAACTCGTCTCAAGCCACTAAAACTCCTTGAATATCACTCCTAGAACTCAAAGGAAGGATTTCTCCCTACTTCTCCCCTTCTGGCACTTTCTGGCGGCTTTGGACCCAAGTTCCAGTTTTGGTCTCTTTTGGTCCCTTTTTGCTTACCGGCAAAGGAAGACGTGCGAAACTCGTCTCAAGCCACTGAAACTCCTTGAATATCACTCCTAGAACTCAAAGGAAGGATTTCTCACCACCTTCTCCCCTTCTCGAACTTTCTGGCGGCTTTGGAGCCAAGTACCAGTTTTGGTCTCTTTTGGTCCCTTTTTGCTTACTGGCAAAGGAAGACGTGCGAAACTCGTCTCAAGCCACTGAAACTCCTGGAATATCACTCCGAAGACACAAAGGAAGGCTTTCCCACCACATTCTCACGTTCTGGCACTTTTTGGTGCCTTTGGACCCAAGTTCCAGTTTTGGTCTCTTTTGGTTCCCTTTTGCTTACCGGCAAAGGAAGACGTGCGAAACTCGTCTCAAGCCACTGAAACTCCTTGAATATCACTCCTAGAACTCAAAGGAAGCATTTCTCACCACCTTCTCTCCTTCTCGCACTTTCTGGCGGCTTTGGACCCAAGTACCAGTTTTGGTCTCTTTTGGTCCCTTTTTGCTTACTGGCAAAGGGAGACTTGCGAAACTCGTCTCAGGCCACTAAAACTCCTTGAATATCACGCCTAGGACTCAAAGAAAGACTTTCCCACCAACTTCTCATGTTCTGGCACTTTCTGGTGCCTTTGGACCCAAGTTTCAGTTTTGGTCTCTTTTGGTTCCCTTTTGCTTACCGGCAAAGGAAGACGTGCAAAACTCGTCTCAAGCCACTGAAACTCCTTTACTATCACTCCGAAGACACAAAGGAAGGCTTTCCCACCACATTCTCACGTTCTGGCACTTTCTGGTGCCTTTGGACCCAAGTTCCAGTTTTGGTCTCTTTTGGTTCCCTTTTGCTTACCGGCAAAGGAAGACGTGCGAAACTCATCTCAAGCCACTGAAACTCCTTGAATATCACTGCTAGAACTCAAAGGAAGGATTTCTCACCACCTTCTCCCCTTCTGTCACTTTCTGGCACCTTTGGACCCAAGTTATAGTTTTGGTCTCTTTTGGTCCCTTTTGCCTACCGGCAAAGGAAGACGTGCGAAAGTCGCCTCAAGCCACTGAAACTCCTTGAATATCACTCCTAGAACTCAAAGGAAGGATTTCTCCCTACTTCTCCCCTTCTGGAACTTCCTGGCGGCTTTGGACCCAAGTTCCAGTTTTGGTCTCTTTTGGTCCCTTTTTGCTTACTGGCAAAGGGAGACTTGCGAAACTCATCTCAGGCCACTAAAACTCTTTGAATATCACGCCTAGGACTCAAAGGAAGGCTTTCCCACCACCTTCTCACGTTCTGGCACTTTCTGGTGCCTTTGGACCCAAGTTCCAGTTTTGGTCTCTTTTGGTTCCCTTTTGCTTACCGGCAAAGGAAGACGTGCGAAACTCGTCTCAAGCCACTGAAACTCCTTGAATATCACTCCTAGAACTCAAAGGAAGGATTTCTCACCACCTTCTCCCCTTCTAACACTTTCTGGCACCTTTGGACCCAAGTTCTAGTTTTGGTCTCTTTTGGTCCCTTTTT
Organism: Abrus pulchellus subsp. cantoniensis; assembly: GCA_024086825.1. Taxonomy (NCBI): domain Eukaryota; kingdom Viridiplantae; phylum Streptophyta; class Magnoliopsida; order Fabales; family Fabaceae; genus Abrus; species Abrus pulchellus. The sequence continues at coordinate 586,964 of CM044057.1, read as the reverse complement.
GCTTACCGGCAATGGAAGACGTGCGAAACTCGTCTCAAGCCACTGAAACTCCTGGAATATCACTCCGAAGACACAAAGGAAGGCTTTCCCACCACATTCTCACGTTCTGGCACTTTCTGGTGCCTTTGGACCCAAGTTCTAGTTTTGGTCTCTTTTGGTTCCCTTTTGCTTACCGGCAAAGGAAGACGTGCGAAACTCGTCTCAAGCCACTGAAACTCCTTGAATATCACTCCTAGAACTCAAAGGAAGGATTTCTCCCTACTTCTCCCCTTCTGGCACTTTCTGGCGGCTTTGGACCCAAGTTCCAGTTTTGGTCTCTTTTGGTCCCTTTTTGCTTACTGGCAAAGGGAGACTTGCGAAACTCATCTCAGGCCACTAAAACTCTTTGAATATCACGCCTAGGACTCAAAGGAAGGCTTTCCCACCACCTTCTCACGTTCTGGCACTTTCTGGTGCCTTTGGACCCAAGTTCCAGTTTTGGTCTCTTTTGGTTCCCTTTTGCTTACCGGCAAAGGAAGACGTGCGAAACTCATCTCAAGCCACTGAAACTCCTTGAATATCACTCCTAGAACTCAAAGGAAGGATTTCTCACCACCTTCTCCCTTTCTAACACTTTCTGGCACCTTTGGACCCAAGTTCTAGTTTTGGTCTCTTTTGGTCCCTTTTTGCTTACCGGCAAAGGAAGACGTGCGAAACTCGTCTCAATCCACTGAAACTCCTAGAATATCACTCCGAAGACACAAAGGAAGGCTTTCCCACCACATTCTCACGTTCTGGCACTTTCTGGTGCCTTTGGACCCAAGTTCCAGTTTTGGTCTCTTTTGGTTCCCTTTTGCTTACCGGCAAAGGAAGACGTGCGAAACTCGTCTCAAGCCACTGAAACTCCTTGAATATCACTCCTAAAACTCAGAGGAAGGATTTCTCACCACCTTCTCCCCTTCTGTCACTTTCTGTCACCTTTGGACCCGAGTTCTAGTTTTGGTCTCTTTTGGTCCCTTTTGCTTACCGGCAAAGGAAGACGTGCAAAACTCGTCTCAAGCCACTGAAACTCCTTGACTATCACTCCGAAGACACAAAGGAAGGCTTTCCCACCACATTCTCACGTTCTGGCACTTTCTGGTGCCTTTGGACCCAAGTTCCAGTTTTGGTCTCTTTTGGTTCCCTTTTGCTTACCGGCAAAGGAAGACGTGCGAAACTCGTCTCAAGCCACTGAAACTCCTGGAATATCACTCCGAAGACACAAAGGAAGGCTTTCCCACCACATTCTCACGTTCTGGCACTTTCTGGTGCCTTTGGACCCAAGTTCCAGTTTTGGTCTCTTTTGGTTCCCTTTTGTTTACCGGCAAAGGAAGACGTGCGAAACTCGTCTCAAGCCACTGAAACTCCTGGAATATCACTCCGAAGACACAAAGGAAGGCTTTCCCACCACATTCTCACGTTCTGGCACTTTTTGGTGCCTTTGGACCCAAGTTCCAGTTTTGGTTTATTTTGGTTCCCTTTTGCTTACCGGCAAAGGAAGACGTGCGAAACTCGTCTCAAGCCACTGAAACTCCTTGAATATCACTCCTAGAACTCAGAGGAAGGATTTCTCACCACCTTCTCCCCTTCTGTCACTTTCTGGCACCTTTGGACCCGAGTTCTAGTTTTGGTCTCTTTTGGTCCCTTTTGCTTACCGGCAAAGGAAGACGTGCAAAACTCGTCTCAAGCCACTGAAACTCCTTGACTATCACTCCGAAGACACAAAGGAAGGCTTTCCCACCACATTCTGACGTTCTGGCACTTTCTGGTGCCTTTGGACCCAAGTTCCAGTTTTGGTCTCTTTTGGTTCCCTTTTGCTTACCGGCAAAGGAAGACGTGCGAAACTCGTCTCAAGCCACTAAAACTCCTTGAATATCACTCCTAGAACTCAAAGGAAGGATTTCTCCCTACTTCTCCCCTTCTGGCACTTTCTGGCGGCTTTGGACCCAAGTTCCAGTTTTGGTCTCTTTTGGTCCCTTTTTGCTTACCGGCAAAGGAAGACGTGCGAAACTCGTCTCAAGCCACTGAAACTCCTTGAATATCACTCCTAGAACTCAAAGGAAGGATTTCTCACCACCTTCTCCCCTTCTCGAACTTTCTGGCGGCTTTGGAGCCAAGTACCAGTTTTGGTCTCTTTTGGTCCCTTTTTGCTTACTGGCAAAGGAAGACGTGCGAAACTCGTCTCAAGCCACTGAAACTCCTGGAATATCACTCCGAAGACACAAAGGAAGGCTTTCCCACCACATTCTCACGTTGTGGCACTTTTTGGTGCCTTTGGACCCAAGTTCCAGTTTTGGTCTCTTTTGGTTCCCTTTTGCTTACCGGCAAAGGAAGACGTGCGAAACTCGTCTCAAGCCACTGAAACTCCTTGAATATCACTCCTAGAACTCAAAGGAAGCATTTCTCACCACCTTCTCTCCTTCTCGCACTTTCTGGCGGCTTTGGACCCAAGTACCAGTTTTGGTCTCTTTTGGTCCCTTTTTGCTTACTGGCAAAGGGAGACTTGCGAAACTCGTCTCAGGCCACTAAAACTCCTTGAATATCACGCCTAGGACTCAAAGAAAGACTTTCCCACCAACTTCTCATGTTCTGGCACTTTCTGGTGCCTTTGGACCCAAGTTTCAGTTTTGGTCTCTTTTGGTTCCCTTTTGCTTACCGGCAAAGGAAGACGTGCAAAACTCGTCTCAAGCCACTGAAACTCCTTTACTATCACTCCGAAGACACAAAGGAAGGCTTTCCCACCACATTCTCACGTTCTGGCACTTTCTGGTGCCTTTGGACCCAAGTTCCAGTTTTGGTCTCTTTTGGTTCCCTTTTGCTTACCGGCAAAGGAAGACGTGCGAAACTCATCTCAAGCCACTGAAACTCCTTGAATATCACTGCTAGAACTCAAAGGAAGGATTTCTCACCACCTTCTCCCCTTCTGTCACTTTCTGGCACCTTTGGACCCAAGTTATAGTTTTGGTCTCTTTTGGTCCCTTTTGCCTACCGGCAAAGGAAGACGTGCGAAAGTCGTCTCAAGCCACTGAAACTCCTTGAATATCACTCCTAGAACTCAAAGGAAGGATTTCTCCCTACTTCTCCCCTTCTGGCACTTTCTGGCGGCTTTGGACCCAAGTTCCAGTTTTGGTCTCTTTTGGTCCCTTTTTGCTTACTGGCAAAGGGAGACTTGCGAAACTCATCTCGTGCCACTAAAACTCTTTGAATATCACGCCTAGGACTCAAAGGAAGGCTTTCCCACCACCTTCTCACGTTCTGGCACTTTCTGGTGCCTTTGGACTCAAGTTCCAGTTTTGGTCTCTTTTGGTTCCCTTTTGCTTACCAGCAAAGGAAGACGTGCGAAACTCGTCTCAAGCCACTGAAACTCCTTGAATATCACTCCTAGAACTCAAAGGAAGGATTTCTCACCACCTTCTCCCCTTCTAACACTTTCTGGCACCTTTGGACCCAAGTTCTAGTTTTGGTCTCTTTTGGTCCCTTTTTGCTTACCGGCAATGGAAGACGTGCGAAACTCGTCTCAAGCCACTGAAACTCCTGGAATATCACTCCGAAGACACAAAGGAAGGCTTTCCCACCACATTCTCACGTTCTGGCACTTTCTGGTGCCTTTGGACCCAAGTTCCAGTTTTGGTCTCTTTTGGTTCCCTTTTGCTTACCGGCAAAGGAAGACGTGCGAAACTCTTCTCAAGCCACTGAAACTCCTTGAATATCACTCCTAGAACTCAAAGGAAGCATTTCTCACCACCTTCTCTCCTTCTCGCACTTTCTGGCGGCTTTGGACCCAAGTACCAGTTTTGGTCTCTTTTGGTCCCTTTTTGCTTACTGGCAAAGGGAGACTTGCGAAACTCATCTCAGGCCACTAAAACTCTTTGAATATCACGTCTAGGACCTAAAGGAAGGCTTTTCCACCACCTTCTCACGTTCTGGCACTTTCTGGTGCCTTTGGACCCAAGTTCCAGTTTTGGTCTCTTTTGGTCCCTTTTTGCTTACCGGCAAAGGAAGACGTGCGAAACTCGTCTCAAGCCACTGAAACTCCTGGAATATCACTCCGAAGACACAAAGGAAGGCTTTCCCACCACATTCTCACGTTCTGGCACTTTTTGGTGCCTTTGGACCCAAGTTCCAGTTTTGGTCTCTTTTGGTTCCCTTTTGCTTACCGGCAAAGGAAGACGTGCGAAACTCGTCTCAAGCCACTGAAACTCCTTGAATATCACTCCTAGAACTCAGAGGAAGGATTTCTCACCACCTTCTCCCCTTCTGTCACTTTCTGGCACCTTTGGACCCGAGTTCTAGTTTTGGTCTCTTTTGGTCCCTTTTGCTTACCGGCAAAGGAAGACGTGCAAAACTCGTCTCAAGCCACTGAAACTCCTGGACTATCACTCCGACGACACAAAGGAAGGCTTTCCCACCACATTCTCACGTTCTGGCACTTTCTGGTGCCTTTGGACCCAAGTTCCAGTTTTGGTCTCTTTTGGTTCCCTTTTGCTTACCGGCAAAGGAAGACGTGCGAAACTCGTCTTAAGCCACTGAAACTCCTTGAATATCACTCCTAGAACTCAAAGGAAGGATTTCTCCCTACTTCTCCCCTTCTGGCACTTTCTGGCGGCTTTTGGACCCAAGTTCCAGTTTTGGTCTCTTTTGGTCCCTTTTTGCTTACCGGCAAAGGAAGACGTGCGAAACTCATCTCAGGCCACTAAAACTCTTTGAATATCATGCCTAGGACTCAAAGAAAGGCTTTCTCACCACCTTCTCACGTTCTGGCACTTTCTGGTGCCTTTGGACCCAAGTTCCAGTTTTGGTCTCTTTTGGTTCCCTTTTGCTTACCGGCAAAGGAAGACATGCAAAACTCGTCTCAAGCCACTGAAACTCCTTGAATATCACTCCTAGAACTCAAAGGAAGGATTTCTCACCACCTTCTCCCCTTCTCGAACTTTCATGCGGCTTTGGACCCAAGTACCAGTTTTGGTCTCTTTTGGTCCCTTTTTGCTTACTGGCAAAGGGAGACTTGCGAAACTCGTCTCAGGCCACTAAAACTCCTTGAATATCACGCCTAGGACTCAAAGGAAGACTTTCCCACCAACTTCTCATGTTCTGGCACTTTCTGGTGCCTTTGGACCCAAGTTTCAGTTTTGGTCTCTTTTGGTTCCCTTTTGCTTACCGGCAAAGGAAGACGTGCAAAACTCGTCTCAAGCCACTGAAACTCCTTTACTATCACTCCGAAGACACAAAGGAAGGCTTTCCCACCACATTCTCACGTTCTGGCACTTTCTGGTGCCTTTGGACCCAAGTTCCTGTTTTGGTCTCTTTTGGTTCCCTTTTGCTTACCGGCAAAGGAAGACGTGCGAAACTCATCTCAAGCCACTGAAACTCCTTGAATATCACTGCTAGAACTCAAAGGAAGGATTTCTCACCACCTTCTCCCCTTCTGTCACTTTCTGGCACCTTTGGACCCAAGTTATAGTTTTGGTCTCTTTTGGTCCCTTTTGCTTACCGGCAAAGGAAGACGTGCCAAACTCGTCTCAAGCCACTGAAACTCCTTGAATATCACTCCTAGAACTCAAAGGAAGGATTTCTCCCTACTTCTCCCCTTCTGGCACTTTCTGGCGGCGTTGGACCCAAGTTCCAGTTTTGGTCTCTTTTGGTCCCTTTTTGCTTACTGGCAAAGGGAGACTTGCGAAACTCATCTCAGGCCACTAAAACTCTTTGAATATCACGCCTAGGACTCAAAGGAAGGCTTTCCCACCACATTCTCACGTTCTGGCACTTTCTGGTGCCTTTGGACCCAAGTTCCAGTTTTGGTCTCTTTTGGTTCCCTTTTGCTTACCGGCAAAGGAAGACGTGCGAAACTCGTCTCAAGCCACTGAAACTCCTTGAATATCACTCCTAGAACTCAAAGGAAGGATTTCTCCCTACTTCTCCCCTTCTGGCACTTTCTGGCGGCTTTGGACCCAAGTTCCAGTTTTGGTCTCTTTTGGTCCCTTTTTGCTTACCGGCAAAGGAAGACGTGCGAAACTCGTCTCAAGCCACTGAAACTCCTTGAATATCACTCCTAGAACTCAAAGGAAGGATTTCTCACCACCTTCTCCCCTTCTCGAACTTTCATGCGGCTTTGGACCCAAGTACCAGTTTTGGTCTCTTTTGGTCCCTTTTTGCTTACTGGCAAAGGGAGACTTGCGAAACTCGTCTCAGGCCACTAAAACTCCTTGAATATCACGCCTAGGACTCAAAGGAAGACTTTCCCACCAACTTCTCATGTTCTGGCACTTTCTGGTGCCTTTGGACCCAAGTTTCAGTTTTGGTCTCTTTTGGTTCCCTTTTGCTTACCGGCAAAGGAAGACGTGCAAAACTCGTCTCAAGCCACTGAAACTCCTTTACTATCACTCCGAAGACACAAAGGAAGGCTTTCCCACCACATTCTCACGTTCTGGCACTTTCTGGTGCCTTTGGACCCAAGTTCCTGTTTTGGTCTCTTTTGGTTCCCTTTTGCTTACCGGCAAAGGAAGACGTGCGAAACTCATCTCAAGCCACTGAAACTCCTTGAATATCACTGCTAGAACTCAAAGGAAGGATTTCTCACCACCTTCTCCCCTTCTGTCACTTTCTGGCGCCTTTGGACCCAAGTTATAGTTTTGGTCTCTTTTGGTCCCTTTTGCTTACCGGCAAAGGAAGACGTGTGAAACTCGTCTCAAGCCACTGAAACCCCTTGAATATCACTCCTAGAACTTAAAGGAAGGATTTCTCCCTACTTCTCCCTTTCTGGCACTTTCTGGCGGCTTTGGACCCAAGTTCCAGTTTTGGTCTCTTTTGGTCCCTTTTTGCTTACTGGCAAAGGGAGACTTGCGAAACTCATCTCAGGCCACTAAAACTCTTTGAATATCACGCCTAGGACTCAAAGGAAGGCTTTCCCACCACCTTCTCACGTTCTGGCACTTTCTGGTGCCTTTGGACCCAAGTTCCAGTTTTGGTCTCTTTTGGTTCCCTTTTGCTTACCGGCAAAGGAAGACGTGCGAAACTCGTCTCAAGCCACTGAAACTCCTTGAATATCACTCCTAGAACTCAAAGGAAGGATTTCTCACCACCTTCTCCCCTTCTAACACTTTCTGGCACCTTTGGACCCAAGTTCTAGTTTTGGTCTCTTTTGGTCCCTTTTTGCTTACCGGCAAAGGAAGACGTGCGAAACTCGTCTCAAGCCACTGAAACTCCTGGAATATCACTCCGAAGACACAAAGGAAGGCTTTCCCACCACATTCTCACGTTCTGGCACTTTTTGGTGCCTTTGGACCCAAGTTCCAGTTTTGGTCTCTTTTGGTTCCCTTTTGCTTACCGGCAAAGGAAGACGTGCGAAACTCGTCTCAAGCCACTGAAACTCCTTGAATATCACTCCTAGAACTCAAAGGAAGCATTTCTCACCACCTTCTCTCCTTCTCGCACTTTCGGCGGCTTTGGACCCAAGTACCAGTTTTGGTCTCTTTTGGTCCCTTTTTGCTTACTGGGCAAAGGGAGACTTGCGAAACTCTTCTCAGTCCACTAAAACTCTTTGAATATCACGTCTAGGACCTAAAGGAAGGCTTTTCCACCACCTTCTCACGTTCTGGCACTTTCTGGTGCCTTTGGACCCAAGTTCCAGTTTTGGTCTCTTTCGGTCCCTTTTTGCTTACCTAAGCAAAGGACGACGTGCGAAACTCGTCTCAAGCCACTGAAACTCCTTGAATATCACTCCGAAGACACAAACGAAGGCGTTCCCACCACATTCTCACGTTCTGGCACTTTTTGGTGGCTTTGGACCCAAGTTCCAGTTTTGGTCTCTTTTGGTTCCCTTTTGCTTACCGGCAAAGGAAGACATGCGAAACTCGTCTCAAGCCACTGAAACTCCTTGAATATCACTCCTAGAACTCAGAGGAAGGATTTCTCACCACCTTCTCCCACCTTTGGACCCGAGTTCTAGTTTTGGTCTCTTTTGGTCCCTTTTGCTTACCGGCAAAGGAAGACGTGCAAAACTCGTCTCAAGCCACTGAAACTCCTGGACTATCACTCCGACGACACAAAGGAAGGCTTTCCCACCACATTCTCACGTTATGGCACTTTCTCGGTGCCTTTGGACCCAAGTTCCAGCTTTTGGTCTCTTTTGGTTCCCTTTTGCTTACCGGCAAAGGAAGACGTGCGAAACGCGTCTCAATCCACCGAAACTCCTTGAATATCACTCCTAGAACTCAAAGGAAGGATTTCTCCCTACTTCGCCCTTCCGGCACTTTCTTGCCGCTTTGGACCCAAGTTCCAGTTTTGGTCTCTTTTGGTCCCTTTTTGCTTACCGGCAAAGGAAGACGTGCGAAACTCGTCTCAAGCCACTGAAACTCCTTGAATATCACTCCTAGAACTCAAAGGAAGGATTTCTCACCACCTTCTCCCCTTCTCGAACTTTCATGCGGCTTTGGACCCAAGTACCGCTTTTGGTCTCTTTTGGTCCCTTTTGCTTACGGCAAAGGGAGACTTGCGAAACTCGTCTCAGGCCACTAAAACTCCTTGAATATCACGCCTAGGACTCAAAGGAAGACTTTCCCACCAACTTCTCATGTTCTGGCACTTTCTGGTGCATTTGGACCCAAGTTTCAGTTTTGGTCTCTTTTGGTTCCCTTTTGCTTACCGGCAAAGGAAGACGTGCAAAACTCGTCTCAAGCCACTGAAACTCCTTTACTATCACTCCGAAGACACAAAGGAAGGCTTTCCCACCACATTCTCACGTTCTGGCACTTTTTGGTGCCTTTGGACCCAAGTTCCTGTTTTGGTCTCTTTTGGTTCCCTTTTGCTTACCGGCAAAGGAAGACGTGCGAAACTCATCTCAAGCCACTGAAACTCCTTGAATATCACTGCTAGAACTCAAAGGAAGGATTTCTCACCACCTTCTCCCCTTCGTCACTTTCTCGGCACCTTTGGACCCAAGTGATAGTTTTGGTCTCTTTTGGTCCCTTTTGCTTACCGGCAAAGGAAGACGTGCGAAACTCGTCTCAAGCCACTGAAACTCCTTGAATATCACTCCTAGAACTCAAAGGAAGGATTTCTCCCTACTTCTCCCCTTCTGGCACTTTCTGGCGGCTTTGGACCCAAGTTCCGCTTTTGGTCTCTTTTGGTCCCTTTTTGCTTACCGGCAAAGGGAGACTTGCGAAACTCATCTCGAGGCCACTAAAACTCTTTGAATATCACGCCTAGGACTCAAAGGAAGGCTTTCCCACCACCTTCTCACGTTCGGCACTTTCGGTGCCTTTGGACCCAAGTTCCAGCTTTTGGTCTCTTTTGGTTCCCTTTTGCTTACCAGCAAAGGAAGACGTGCGAAACTCGTCTCAAGCCACTGAAACTTCTTGAATATCACTCCTAGAACTCAAAGGAAGGATTTCTCACCACCTTCTCCCCTTCTAACACTTTCTGGCACCTTTGGACCCAAGTTCTAGTTTTGGTCTCTTTTGGTCCCTTTTTGCTTACCGGCAATGGAAGACGTGCGAAACTCGTCTCAAGCCACTGAAACTCCTGGAATATCACTCCGAAGACACAAAGGAAGGCTTTCCCACCACATTCTCACGTTCTGGCACTTTCTGGTGCCTTTGGACCCAAGTTCCAGTTTTGGTCTCTTTTGGTTCCCTTTTGCTTACCGGCAAAGGAAGACGTGCGAAACTCGTCTCAAGCCACTGAAACTCCTTGAATATCACTCCTAGAACTCAAAGGAAGCATTTCTCACCACCTTCTCTCCTTCTCGCACTTTCTGGCGGCTTTGGACCCAAGTACCAGTTTTGGTCTCTTTTGGTCCCTTTTTGCTTACTGGCAAAGGGAGACTTGCGAAACTCTTCTCAGGCCACTAAAACTCTTTGAATATCACGTCTAGGACCTAAAGGAAGGCTTTTCCACCACCTTCTCACGTTCTGGCACTTTCTGGTGCCTTTGGACCCAAGTTCCAGTTTTGGTCTCTTTCGGTCCCTTTTTGCTTACCGGCAAAGGTAGACGTGCGAAACTCGTCTCAAGCCACTGAAACTCCTGGAATATCACTCCGAAGACACAAAGGAAGGCTTTCCCACCACATTCTCACGTTCTGGCACTTTTTGGTGCCTTTGGACCCAAGTTCCAGTTTTGGTCTCTTTTGGTTCCCTTTTGCTTACCGGCAAAGGAAGACATGCGAAACTCGTCTCAAGCCACTGAACCTCCTTGAATATCACTCCTAGAACTCAGAGGAAGGATTTCTCACCACCTTCTCCCCTTCTGTCACTTTCTGGCACCTTTGGACCCGAGTTCTAGTTTTGGTCTCTTTTGGTCCCTTTTGCTTACCGGCAAAGGAAGACGTGCAAAACTCGTCTCAAGCCACTGAAACTCCTGGACTATCACTCCGACGACACAAAGGAAGGCTTTCCCACCACATTCTCACGTTCTGGCCCTTTCCGGTGCCTTCGGACCCCACGTCCAGCTTAGGTCTCTTTTGGTTCCCTTTTGCTTACCGGCAAAGGAAGACGTGCGAAACTCGTCTCAAGCCACTGAAACTCCTTGAATATCACTCCTAGAACTCAAAGGAAGGATTTCTCCCTACTTCTCCCCTTCCGGCACTTTCTGGCGGCTTTGGACCCAAGTTCCAGTTTTGGTCTCTTTTGGTCCCTTTTTGCTTACCGGCAAAGGAAGACGTGCGAAACTCGTCTCAAGCCACTGAAACTCCTTGAATATCACTCCTAGAACTCAAAGGAAGGATTTCTCACCACCTTCTCCCCTTCTCGAACTTTCATGCGGCTTTGGACCCAAATACCAGTTTTGGTCTCTTTTGGTCCCTTTTTGCTTACTGGCAAAGGGAGACTTGCGAAACTCGTCTCAGGCCACTAAAACTCCTTGAATATCACGCCTAGGACTCAAAGGAAGACTTTCCCACCAACTTCTCATGTTCTGGCACTTTCTGTTGCCTTTGGACCCAAGTTTCAGTTTTGGTCTCTTTTGGTTCCCTTTTGCTTACCGGCAAAGGAAGACGTGCAAAACTCGTCTCAAGCCACTGAAACTCCTTTACTATCACTCCGAAGACACAAAGGAAGGCTTTCCCACCACATTCTCACGTTCTGGCACTTTCTGGTGCCTTTGGACCCAAGTTCCTGTTTTGGTCTCTTTTGGTTCCCTTTTGCTTACCGGCAAAGGAAGACGTGCGAAACTCATCTCAAGCCACTGAAACTCCTTGAATATCACTGCTAGAACTCAAAGGAAGGATTTCTCACCACCTTCTCCCCTTCTGTCACTTTCTGGCACCTTTGGACCCAAGTTATAGTTTTGGTCTCTTTTGGTCCCTTTTGCTTACCGGCAAAGGAAGACGTGCGAAACTCGTCTCAAGCCACTGAAACTCCTTGAATATCACTCCTAGAACTCAAAGGAAGGATTTCTCCCTACTTCTCCCCTTCTGGCACTTTCTGGCGGCTTTGGACCCAAGTTCCAGTTTTGGTCTCTTTTGGTCCCTTTTTGCTTACTGGCAAAGGGAGACTTGCGAAACTCATCTCAGGCCACTAAAACTCTTTGAATATCATGCCTAGGACTCAAAGGAAGGCTTTCCCACCACCTTCTCACGTTCTGGCACTTTCTGGTGCCTTTGGACCCAAGTTCCAGTTTTGGTCTCTTTTGGTTCCCTTTTGCTTACCGGCAAAGGAAGACGTGCGAAACTCGTCTCAAGCCACTGAAACTCCTTGAATATCACTCCTAGAACTCAAAGGAAGGATTTCTCACCACCTTCTCCCCTTCTAACACTTTCTGGCAGCTTTGGACCCAAGTTCTAGTTTTGGTCTCTTTTGGTCCCTTTTTGCTTACCGGCAATGGAAGACGTGCGAAACTCGTCTCAAGCCACTGAAACTCCTGGAATATCACTCCGAAGACACAAAGGAAGGCTTTCCCACCACATTCTCACGTTCTGGCACTTTCTGGTGCCTTTGGACCCAAGTTCCAGTTTTGGTCTCTTTTGGTTCCCTTTTGCTTACCGGCAAAGGAAGACGTGCGAAACTCGTCTCAAGCCACTGAAACTGCTTGAATATCACTCCTAGAACTCAAAGGAAGCATTTCTCACCACCTTCTCTCCTTCTCGCACTTTCTGGCGGCTTTGGACCCAAGTACCAGTTTTGGTCTCTTTTGGTCCCTTTTTGCTTACTGGCAAAGGGAGACTTGCGAAACTCTTCTCAGGCCACTAAAACTCTTTGAATATCACGTCTAGGACCTAAAGGAAGGCTTTTCCACCACCTTCTCACGTTCTGGCACTTTCTGGTGCCTTTGGACCCAAGTTCCAGTTTTGGTCTCTTTTGGTCCCTTTTTGCTTACTGGCAAAGGAAGACGTGCGAAACTCGTCTCAAGCCACTGAAACTCCTGGAATATCACTCCGAAGACACAAAGGAAGGCTTTCCCACCACATTCTCACGTTCTGGCACTTTTTGGTGCCTTTGGACCCAAGTTCCAGTTTTGGTCTCTTTTGGTTCCCTTTTGCTTACCGGCAAAGGAAGACATGCGAAACTCGTCTCAAGCCACTGAAACTCCTTATATATCACTCCTAGAACTCAGAGGAAGGATTTCTCACCACCTTCTCCCCTTCTGTCACTTTCTGGCACCTTTGGACCCGAGTTCTAGTTTTGGTCTCTTTTGGTCCCTTTTGCTTACCGGCAAAGGAAGACGTGCAAAACTCGTCTCAAGCCACTGAAACTCCTGCACTATCACTCCGACGACACAAAGGAAGGCTTTCCCACCACATTCTCACGTTCTGGCACTTTCTGGTGCCTTTGGACCCAAGTTCTACTTTTGGTCTCTTTTGGTTCCCTTTTGCTTACCTGCAAAGGAAGACGTGCTAAACTCTTCTCAAGCCACTGAAACTCCTTGAATATCACTCCTAGAACTCAAAGGAAGGATTTCTCCCTACTTCTCCCCTTCCAGGCACTTTCGCGGCTTTGGACCCAAGTTCCAGTTTTGGTCTCTTTTGGTCCCTTTTGCTTACTGGCAAAGGAAGACGTGCGAAACTCGTCTCAAGCCACTGAAACTCCTTGAATATCACTCCTAGAACTCAAAGGAAGGATTTCTCACCACCTTCTCCCCTTCTCGAACTTTCATGCGCTTTGGACCCAAATACCGCTTTGGTCTCTTTTGGTCCCTTTTTGCTTATCGGCAAAGGGAGACTTGCGAAACTCGTCTCAAGCCACTAAAACTCCTTGAATATCACGCCTAGGACTCAAAGGAAGACTTTCCCACCAACTTCTCATGTTACGGCACTTTACGGTGCCTTTGGACCCAAGTTTCAGCTTTGGTCTCTTTTGGTTCCCTTTTGCTTACCGGCAAAGGAAGACGTGCAAAACTCGTCTCAAGCCACTGAAACTCCTTTACTATCACTCCGAAGACACAAAGGAAGGCTTTCCCACCACATTCTCACGTTCTGGCACTTTCTGGTGCCTTTGGACCCAAGTTCCTGTTTTGGTCTCTTTTGGTTCCCTTTTGCTTACCGGCAAAGGAAGACGTGCGAAACTCATCTCAAGCCACTGAAACTCCTTGAATATCACCCCTAGAATTCAAAGGAAGGATTTCTCACCACCTTCTCCCCTTCGTCACTTTCTCGGCACCTTTGGACCCAAGTTATAGTTTTGGTCTCTTTTGGTCCCTTTTGCTTACCGGCAAAGGAAGACGTGCGAAACTCGTCTCAAGCCACTGAAACTCCTTGAATATCACTCCTAGAACTCAAAGGAAGGATTTCTCCCTACTTCTCCCCTTCTGGCACTTTCTGGCGGCTTTGGACCCAAGTTCCAGTTTTGGTCTCTTTTGGTCCCTTTTTGCTTACTGGCAAAGGGAGACTTGCGAAACTCATCTCAAGCCACTAAAACTCTTTGAATATCATGCCTAGGACTCAAAGGAAGGCTTTCCCACCACCTTCTCACGTTCTGGCACTTTCTCGGTGCCTTTGGACCCAAGTTCCAGCTTTGGTCTCTTTTGGTTCCCTTTTGCTTACCAAAGAAAGGAAGACGTGCGAAACTCGTCTCAAGCCACTGAAACTCCTTGAATATCACTCCTAGAACTCAAAGGAAGGATTTCTCACCACCTTCTCCCCTTCTAACACTTTCTGGCACCTTTGGACCCAAGTTCTAGTTTTGGTCTCTTTTGGTCCCTTTTTGCTTACAGCAATGGAAGACGTGCGAAACTCGTCTCAAGCCACCGAAACTCCCGGAATATCACTCCGAAGACACAAAGGAAGGCTTTCCCACCACATTCTCACGTTCGGCACTTTCGGTGCCTTTGGACCCAAGTTCCAGTTTTGGTCTCTTTTGGTTCCCTTTTGCTTACCGGCAAAGGAAGACGTGCGAAACTCGTCTCAAGCCACTGAAACTGCTTGAATATCACTCCTAGAACTCAAAGGAAGCATTTCTCACCACCTTCTCTCCTTCTCGCACTTTCTGGCGGCTTTGGACCCAAGTACCGCTTTGGTCTCTTTTGGTCCCTTTTTGCTTACTGGCAAAGGGAGACTTGCGAAACTCTTCTCAGGCCACTAAAACTCTTTGAATATCACGTCTAGGACCTAAAGGAAGGCTTTTCCACCACCTTCTCACGTTCTGGCACTTTCTGGTGCCTTTGGACCCAAGTTCCAGTTTTGGTCTCTTTTGGTCCCTTTTGCTTCCCGGCAAAGGAAGACGTGCGAAACTCGTCTCAAGCCACTGAAACTCCTGGAATATCACTCCGAAGACACAAAGGAAGGCTTTCCCACCACATTCTCACGTTCTGGCACTTTTTGGTGCCTTTGGACCCAAGTTCCAGTTTTGGTCTCTTTTGGTTCCCTTTTGCTTACCGGCAAAGGAAGACATGCGAAACTCGTCTCAAGCCACTGAAACTCCTTATATATCACTCCTAGAACTCAGAGGAAGGATTTCTCACCACCTTCTCCCCTTCTGTCACTTTCTGGCACCTTTGGACCCGAGTTCTAGTTTTGGTCTCTTTTGGTCCCTTTTGCTTACCGGCAAAGGAAGACGTGCAAAACTCGTCTCAAGCCACTGAAACTCCTGCACTATCACTCCGACGACACAAAGGAAGGCTTTCCCACCACATTCTCACGTTCTGGCACTTTCTGGTGCCTTTGGACCCAAGTTCCAGTTTTGGTCTCTTTTGGTTCCCTTTTGCTTACCGGCAAAGGAAGACGTGGGAAACTCGTCTCAAGCCACTGAAACTCCTTGAATATCACTCCTAGAACTCAAAGGAAGGATTTCTCCCTACTTCTCCCCTTCTGGCACTTTCTGGCGGCTTTGGACCCAAGTTCCAGTTTTGGTCTCTTTTGGTCCCTTTTTGCTTACCGGCAAAGGAAGACGTGCGAAACTCGTCTCAAGCCACTGAAACTCCTTGAATATCACTCCTAGAACTCAAAGGAAGGATTTCTCACCACCTTCTCCCCTTCTCGAACTTTCATGCAGCTTTGGACCCAAGTACCAGTTTTGGTCTCTTTTGGTCCCTTTTTGCTTACTGGCAAAGGGAGACTTGCGAAACTCGTCTCAGGCCACTAAAACTCCTTGAATATCACGCCTAGGACTCAAAGGAAGACTTTCCCACCAACTTCTCATGTTCTGGCACTTTCTGGTGCCTTTGGACCCAAGTTTCAGTTTTGGTCTCTTTTGGTTCCCTTTTGCTTACCGGCAAAGGAAGACGTGCAAAACTCGTCTCAAGCCACTGAAACTCCCTTACTATCACTCCGAAGACACAAAGGAAGGCTTTCCCACCACATTCTCACGTTCTGGCACTTTCTGGTGCCTTTGGACCCAAGTTCCTGTTTTGGTCTCTTTTGGTTCCCTTTTGCTTACCGGCAAAGGAAGACGTGCGAAACTCATCTCAAGCCACTGAAACTCCTTGAATATCACTGCTAGAACTCAAAGGAAGGATTTCTCACCACCTTCTCCCCTTCTGTCACTTTCTGGCACCTTTGGACCCAAGTTATAGTTTTGGTCTCTTTTGGTCCCTTTTGCTTACCGGCAAAGGAAGACGTGCGAAACTCGTCTCAAGCCACTGAAACTCCTTGAATATCACTCCTAGAACTCAAAGGAAGGATTTCTCCCTACTTCTCCCCTTCTGGCACTTTCTGGCGGCTTTGGACCCAAGTTCCAGTTTTGGTCTCTTTTGGTCCCTTTTTGGTTACTGGCAAAGGGAGACTTGCGAAACTCATCTCAAGCCACTAAAACTCTTTCAATATCACGCCTAGGACTCAAAGGAAGGCTTTCCCACCACCTTCTCACGTTCTGGCACTTTCTGGTGCCTTTGGACCCAAGTTCCAGTTTTGGTCTCTTTTGGTTCCCTTTTGCTTACCGGCAAAGGAAGACGTGCGAAACTCGTCTCAAGCCACTGAAACTCCTTGAATATCACTCCTAGAACTCAAAGGAAGGATTTCTCACCACCTTCTCCCCTTCTAACACTTTCTGGCACCTTTGGACCCAAGTTCTAGTTTTGGTCTCTTTTGGTCCCTTTTGCTTACCGGCAAAGGAAGACGTGCGAAACTCGTCTCAAGCCACTGAAACTCCTTGAATATCACTCCTAGAACTCAAAGGAAGGATTTCTCCCTACTTCTCCCTTTCTGGCACTTTCTGGCGGCTTTGGACCCAAGTTCCAGTTTTGGTCTCTTTTGGTCCCTTTTTGGTTACTGGCAAAGGGAGACTTGCGAAACTCATCTCAAGCCACTAAAACTCTTTCAATATCACGCCTAGGACTCAAAGGAAGGCTTTCCCACCACCTTCTCACGTTCTGGCACTTTCTGGTGCCTTTGGACCCAAGTTCCAGTTTTGGTCTCTTTTGGTTCCCTTTTGCTTACCGGCAAAGGAAGACGTGCGAAACTCGTCTCAAGCCACTGAAACTCCTTGAATATCACTCCTAGAACTCAAAGGAAGCATTTCTCACCACCTTCTCTCCTTCTCGCACTTTCTGGCGGCTTTGGACCCAAGTACCAGTTTTGGTCTCTTTTGGTCCCTTTTTGCTTACTGGCAAAGGGAGACTTGCGAAACTCTTCTCAGGCCACTAAAACTCTTTGAATATCACGTCTAGGACCCAAAGGAAGGCTTTCCCACCACCTTCTCACGTTCTGGCACTTTCTGGTGCCTTTGGACCCAAGTTCCAGTTTTGGTCTCTTTTGGTTCCCTTTTGCTTACCGGCAAAGGAAGACGTGCGAAACTCGTCTCAAGCCACTGAAACTCCTTGAATATCACTCCTAGAACTCAAAGGAAGCATTTCTCACCACCTTCTCTCCTTCTCGCACTTTCTGGCGGCTTTGGACCCAAGTACCAGTTTTGGTCTCTTTTGGTTCCCTTTTGCTTACCGGCAAAGGAAGACGTGCAAAACTCGTCTCAAGCCACTGAAACTCCCTTACTATCACTCCGAAGACACAAAGGAAGGCTTTCCCACCACATTCTCACGTTCTGGCACTTTCTGGTGCCTTTGGACCCAAGTTCCTGTTTTGGTCTCTTTTGGTTCCCTTTTGCTTACCGGCAAAGGAAGACGTGCGAAACTCATCTCAAGCCACTGAAACTCCTTGAATATCACTGCTAGAACTCAAAGGAAGGATTTCTCACCACCTTCTCCCCTTCTGTCACTTTCTGGCACCTTTGGACCCAAGTTATAGTTTTGGTCTCTTTTGGTCCCTTTTGCTTACCGGCAAAGGAAGACGTGCGAAACTCGTCTCAAGCCACTGAAACTCCTTGAATATCACTCCTAGAACTCAAAGGAAGGATTTCTCCCTACTTCTCCCCTTCTGGCACTTTCTGGCGGCTTTGGACCCAAGTTCCAGTTTTGGTCTCTTTTGGTCCCTTTTTGCTTACTGGCAAAGGGAGACTTGCGAAACTCATCTCAGGCCACTAAAACTCTTTGAATATCACGCCTAGGACTCAAAGGAAGGCTTTCCCACCACCTTCTCACGTTCTGGCACTTTCTGGTGCCTTTGGACCCAAGTTCCAGTTTTGGTCTCTTTTGGTTCCCTTTTGCTTACCGGCAAAGGAAGACGTGCGAAACTCGTCTCAAGCCACTGAAACTCCTTGAATATCACTCCTAGAACTCAAAGGAAGCATTTCTCACCACCTTCTCTCCTTCTCGCACTTTCTGGCGGCTTTGGACCCAAGTACCAGTTTTGGTCTCTTTTGGTCCCTTTTTGCTTACTGGCAAAGGGAGACTTGCGAAACTCTTCTCAGGCCACTAAAACTCTTTGAATATCACGTCTAGGACCTAAAGGAAGGCTTCTCCACCACCTTCTCACGTTCTGACACTCTCTGGTGCCTTTGGACCCAAGTTCCAGTTTTGGTCTCTTTTGGTCCCTTTTTGCTTACCGGCAAAGGAAGACGTGCGAAACTCGTCTCAAGCCACTGAAACTCCTGGAATATCACTCCGAAGACACAAAGGAAGGCTTTCCCACCACATTCTCACGTTCTGGCACTTTTTGGTGCCTTTGGACCCAAGTTCCAGTTTTGGTCTCTTTTGGTTCCCTTTTGCTTACCGGCAAAGGAAGACATGCGAAACTCGTCTCAAGCCACTGAAACTCCTTGAATATCACTCCTAGAACTCAGAGGAAGGATTTCTCACCACCTTCTCCCCTTCTGTCACTTTCTGGCACCTTTGGACCCGAGTTCTAGTTTTGGTCTCTTTTGGTCCCTTTTGCTTACCGGCAAAGGAAGACGTGCAAAACTCGTCTCAAGCCACTGAAACTCCTGGACTATCACTCCGACGACACAAAGGAAGGCTTTCCCACCACATTCTCACGTTCTGGCACTTTCTGGTGCCTTTGGACCCAAGTTCCAGTTTTGGTCTCTTTTGGTTCCCTTTTGCTTACCGGCAAAGGAAGACGTGCGAAACTCGTCTCAAGCCACTGAAACTCCTTGAATATCACTCCTAGAACTCAAAGGAAGGATTTCTCCCTACTTCTCCCCTTCTGGCACTTTCTGGCGGCTTTGGACCCAAGTTCCAGTTTTGGTCTCTTTTGGTCCCTTTTTGCTTACCGGCAAAGGAAGACGTGCGAAACTCGTCTCAAGCCACTGAAACTCCTTGAATATCACTCCTAGAACTCAAAGGAAGGATTTCTCACCACCTTCTCCCCTTCTCGAACTTTCATGCGGCTTTGGACCCAAGTACCAGTTTTGGTCTCTTTTGGTCCCTTTTTGCTTACTGGCAAAGGGAGACTTGCGAAACTCGTCTCAGGCCACTAAAACACCTTGAATATCACGCCTAGGACTCAAAGGAAGACTTTCCCACCAACTTCTCATGTTCTGGCACTTTCTGGTGCCTTTGGAGCCAAGTTTCAGTTTTGGTCTCTTTTGGTTCCCTTTTGCTTACTGGCAAAGGAAGACGTGCAAAACTCGTCTCAAGCCACTGAAACTCCTTTACTATCACTCCGAAGACACAAAGGAAGGCTTTCCCACCAGATTCTCACGTTCTGGCACTTTCTGGTGCCTTTGGACCCAAGTTCCTGTTTTGGTCTCTTTTGGTTCCCTTTTGCTTACCGGCAAAGGAAGACGTGCGAAACTCATCTCAAGCCACTGAAACTCCTTGAATATCACTGCTAGAACTCAAAGGAAGGATTTCTCACCACCTTCTCCCCTTCTGTCACTTTCTGGCACCTTTGGACCCAAGTTATAGTTTTGGTCTCTTTTGGTCCCTTTTGCTTACCGGCAAAGGAAGACGTGCGAAACTCGTCTCAAGCCACTGAAACTCCTTGAATATCACTCCTAGAACTCAAAGGAAGGATTTCTCCCTACTTCTCCCCTTCTGGCACTTTCTGGCGGCTTTGGACCCAAGTTCCAGTTTTGGTCTCTTTTGGTCCCTTTTTGCTTACTGGCAAAGGGAGACTTGCGAAACTCATCTCAGGCCACTAAAACTCTTTGAATATCACGCCTAGGACTCAAAGCAAGGCTTTCCCACCACCTTCTCACGTTCTGGCACTTTCTGGTGCCTTTGGACCCAAGTTCCAGTTTTGGTCTCTTTTGGTTCCCTTTTGCTTACCAGCAAAGGAAGACGTGCGAAACTCGTCTCAAGCCACTGAAACTCCTTGAATATCACTCCTAGAACTCAAAGGAAGGATTTCTCACCACCTTCTCCCCTTCTAACACTTTCTGGCACCTTTGGACCCAAGTTCTAGTTTTGGTCTCTTTTGGTCCCTTTTTGCTTACCGGCAATGGAAGACGTGCGAAACTCGTCTCAAGCCACTGAAACTCCTGGAATATCACTCCGAAGACACAAAGGAAGGCTTTCCCACCACATTCTCACGTTCTGGCACTTTCTGGTGCCTTTGGACCCAAGTTCCAGTTTTGGTCTCTTTTGGTTCCCTTTTGCTTACCGGCAAAGGAAGACGTGCGAAACTCGTCTCAAGCCACTGAAACTCCTTGAATATCACTCCTAGAACTCAAAGGAAGCATTTCTCACCACCTTCTCTCCTTCTCGCACTTTCTGGCGGCTTTGGACCCAAGTACCAGTTTTGGTCTCTTTTGGTCCCTTTTTGCTTACTGGCAAAGGGAGACTTGCGAAACTCTTCTCAGGCCACTAAAACTCTTTGAATATCACGTCTAGGACCTAAAGGAAGGCTTTTCCACCACCTTCTCACGTTCTGGCACTTTCTGGTGCCTTTGGACCCAAGTTCCAGTTTTGGTCTCTTTTGGTCCCTTTTTGCTTACCGGCAAAGGAAGACGTGCGAAACTCGTCTCAAGCCACTGAAACTCCTGGAATATCACTCCGAAGACACAAAGGAAGGCTTTCCCACCACATTCTCTTGTTCTGGCACTTTTTGATGCCTTTGGACCCAAGTTCCAGTTTTGGTCTCTTTTGGTTCCCTTTTGCTTACCGGCAAAGGAAGACATGCGAAACTCGTCTCAAGCCACTGAAACTCCTTGAATATCACTCCTAGAACTCAGAGGAAGGATTTCTCACCACCTTCTCCCCTTCTGTCACTTTCTGGCACCTTTGGACCCGAGTTCTAGTTTTGGTCTCTTTTGGTCCCTTTTGCTTACCTAAGCAAGGAAGACGTGCAAAACTCGTCTCAAGCCACTGAAACTCCTGGACTATCACTCCGACGACACAAAGGAAGGCTTTCCCACCACATTCTCACGTTCTGGCACTTTCTGGTGCCTTTGGACCCAAGTTCCAGTTTTGGTCTCTTTTGGTTCCCTTTTGCTTACCTGCAAAGGAAGACGTGCGAAACTCGTCTCAAGCCACTGAAACTCCTTGAATATCACTCCTAGAACTCAAAGGAAGGATTTCTCCCTACTTCTCCCCTTCTGGCACTTTCTGGCGGCTTTGGACCCAAGTTCCAGTTTTGGTGTCTTTTGGTCCCTTTTTGCTTACCGGCAAAGGAAGACGTGCGAAACTCGTCTCAAGCCACTGAAACTCCTTGAATATCACTGCTAGAACTCAAAGGAAGGATTTCTCACCACCTTCTCCCCTTCTGTCACTTTCTGGCACCTTTGGACCCAAGTTATAGTTTTGGTCTCTTTTGGTCCCTTTTGCTTACCGGCAAAGGATGACGTGCGAAACTCGTCTCAAGGCACTGAAACTCCTGGAATATCACTCCGAAGACACAAAGGAAGGCTTTCCCACCACATTCTCACGTTCTGGCACTTTCTGGTGCGTTTGGACCCAAGTTCCAGTTTTGGTCTCTTTTGGTTCCCTTTTGCTTACCGGCAAAGGAAGACGTGCGAAACTCGTCTCAAGCCACTGAAACTCCTTGAATATCACTCCTAGAACTCAAAGGAAGCATTTCTCACTACCTTCTCCCCTTCTGTCACTTTCTCGGCGCTTTGGACCCAAGTACCGCTTTGGTCTCTTTTGGTCCCTTTTTGCTTACTGGCAAAGGGAGACTTGCGAAACTCTTCTCAGGCCACTAAAACTCTTTGAATATCACGTCTAGGACCTAAAGGAAGGCTTTTCCACCACCTTCTCACGTTCTGGCACTTTCTGGTGCCTTTGGACCCAAGTTCCAGTTTTGGTCTCTTTTGGTCCCTTTTTGCTTACCGGCAAAGGACGACGTGCGAAACTCGTCTCAAGCCACTGAAACTCCTGGAATATCACTCCGAAGACACAAAGGAAGGCTTTCCCACCACATTCTCACGTTCTGGCACTTTTTGGTGCCTTTGGACCCAAGTTCCAGTTTTGGTCTCTTTTGGCTCCCTTTTGCTTACCGGCAAAGGAAGACGTGCGAAACTCGTCTCAAGCCACTGAAACTCCTTGAATATCACTCCTAGAACTCAGAGGAAGGATTTCTCACCACCTTCTCCCCTGCTGTCACTTTCTGGCACCTTTGGACCCGAGTTCTAGTTTTGGTCTCTTTTGGTCCCTTTTGCTTACCGGCAAAGGAAGACGTGCAAAACTCGTCTCAAGCCACTGAAACTCCTGGACTATCACTCCGAAGACACAAAGGAAGGCATTCCCACCACATTCTCACGTTCTGGCACTTTCCGGTGCCTTTGGACCCAAGTTCCAGTTTTGGTCTCTTTTGGTTCCCTTTTGCTTACCGGCAAAGGAAGACGTGCGAAACTCGTCTCAAGCCACTGAAACTCCTTGAATATCACTCCTAGAACTCAAAGGAAGGATTTCTCCCTACTTCTCCCCTTCTGGCACTTTCTGGCGGCTTTGGACCCAAGTTCCAGTTTTGGTCTCTTTTGGTCCCTTTTTGCTTACCGGCAAAGGAAGACGTGCGAAACTCGTCTCAAGCCACTGAAACTCCTTGAATATCACTCCTAGAACTCAAAGGAAGGATTTCTCACCACCTTCTCCCCTTCTCGCACTTTCTGGCGGCTTTGGACCCAAGTACCAGTTTTGGTCTCTTTTGGTCCCTTTTTGCTTACTGGCAAAGGGAGACTTGCGAAACTCGTCTCAGGCCACTAAAACTCCTTGAATATCACGCCTAGGACTCAAAGGAAGACTTTCCCACCAACTTCTCATGTTCTGGCACTTTCTGGTGCCTTTGGACCCAAGTTTCAGTTTTGGTCTCTTTTGGTTCCCTTTTGCTTACCGGCAAAGGAAGACGTGCAAAACTCGTCTCAAGCCACTGAAACTCCTTGACTATCACTCCGAAGACACAAAGGAAGGCTTTCCCACCACATTTTCACGTTCTGGCACTTTCTGGTGCCTTTGGACCCAAGTTCCAGTTTTGGTCTCTTTTGGTTCCCTTTTGCTTACCGGCAAAGGAAGACGTGCGAAACTCGTCTCAAGCCACTGAAACTCCTTGAATATCACTGCTAGAACTCAAAGGAAGGATTTCTCACCACCTTCTCCCCTTCTGTCACTTTCTGGCACCTTTGGACCCAAGTTATAGTTTTGGTCTCTTTTGGTCCCTTTTGCTTACCAGCAAAGGAAGACGTGCGAAACTCGTCTCAAGCCACTGAAACTCCTTGAATATCACTCCTAGAACTCAAAGTAAGGATTTCTCCCTACTTCTCCCTTTCTGGCACTTTCTGGCGGCTTTGGACCCAAGTTCCAGTTTTGGTCTCTTTTGGTCCCTTTTTGCTTACTGGCAAAGGGAGACTTGCGAAACTCATCTCAGGCCACTAAAACTCTTTGAATATCACGCCTAGGACTCAAAGGAAGGCTTTCCCACCACCTTCTCACGTTCTGGCACTTTCTGGTGCCTTTGGACCCAAGTTCCAGTTTTGGTCTCTTTTGGTTCCCTTTTGCTTACCGGCAAAGGAAGACGTGCGAAACTCGTCTCAAGCCACTGAAACTCCTTGAATATCACTCCTAGAACTCAAAGGAAGGATTTCTCACCACCTTCTCCCCTTCTAACACTTTCTGGCACCTTTGGACCCAAGTTCTAGTTTTGGTCTCTTTTGGTCCCTTTTTGCTTACCGGCAATGGAAGACGTGCGAAACTCGTCTCAAGCCACTGAAACTCCTGGAATATCACTCCGAAGACACAAAGGAAGGCTTTCCCACCACATTCTCACGTTCTGGCACTTTCTGGTGCCTTTGGACCCAAGTTCCACTTTTGGTCTCTTTTGGTTCCCTTTTGCTTACCGGCAAAGGAAGACGTGCGAAACTCGTCTCAAGCCACTGAAACTCCTTGAATATCACTCCTAGAACTCAGAGGAAGGATTTCTCACCACCTTCTCCCCTTCTGTCACTTTCTGGCACCTTTGGACCCGAGTTCTAGTTTTGGTCTCTTTTGGTCCTTTTTGCTTACCGGTAAAGGAAGACGTGCGAAACTCGTCTCAAGCCACTGAAACTCCTTGAATATCACTCCTAGAACTCAAAGGAAGGATTTCTCCCTACTTCTCCCTTTCTGGCACTTTCTGGCGGCTTTGGACCCAAGTTCCAGTTTTGGTCTCTTTTGGTCCCTTTTTGGTTACTGGCAAAGGGAGACTTGCGAAACTCATCTCAAGCCACTAAAACTCTTTGAATATCACGCCTAGGACTCAAAGGAAGGCTTTCCCACCACCTTCTCACGTTCTGGCACTTTCTGGTGCCTTTGGACCCAAGTTCCAATTTTGGTCTCTTTTGGTTCCCTTTTGCTTACCGGCAAAGGAAGACGTGCGAAACTCGTCTCAAGCCACTGCAACTCCTTGAATATCACTCCTAGAACTCAAAGGAAGGATTTCTCACCACCTTCTCCCCTTCTAACACTTTATGGCACCTTTGGACCCAAGTTCTAATTTTGGTCTCTTTTGGTCCCTTTTTGCTTACCGGCAAAGGAAGACGTGCGAAACTCGTCTCAAGCCACTGAAACTCCTGGAATATCACTCCGAAGACACAAAGGAAGGCTTTCCCACCACATTCTCACGTTCTGGCACTTTCTGGTGCCTTTATACCCAAGTTCCAGTTTTGGTCTCTTTTGGTTCCCTTTTGCTTACCGGCAAAGGAAGACGTGCGAAACTCGTCTCAAGCCACTGAAACTCCTTGAATATCACTGCTAGAACTCAAAGGAAGGATTTCTCACCACCTTCTCCCCTTCTGTCACTTTCTGGCACCTTTATACCCAAGTTCCAATTTTGGTCTCTTTTGGTTCTCTTTTGCTTACCAGCAAAGGAAGACGTACGAAACTCGTCTCAAGCCACTGAAACTCCTTGAATATCACTCCTAGAACTCAGAGGAAGGATTTCTCACCACCTTCTCCCCTTCTGTCACTTTCTGGCACCTTTGGACCCGAGTTCTAGTTTTGGTCTCTTTTGGTCCCTTTTGCTTACCGGCAAAGGAAGACGTGCGAAACTCGTCTCAAGCCACTGAAACTCCTTGAATATCACTCCTAGAACTCAAACGAAGGATTTCTCACCACCTTCTCCCCTTCTCGCACTTTCTGGCGGCTTTGGACCCAAGTACCAGTTTTGGTCTCTTTTGGTCCCTTTTTGCTTACTGGCAAAGGGAGACTTGCGAAACTCATCTCAGGCCACTAAACTCCTTGAATATCACGCCTAGGACTCAAAGGAAGACTTTCCCACCACCTTCTCATGTTTTGGCACTTTCTGGTGCCTTTGGAACCAAGTTTCAGTTTTGGTCTCTTTTGGTTCCTTTTTGCTTACCGGCAAAGGAAGACGTGCAAAACTCGTCTCAAGCCACTGAAACTCCTTGAATATCACTCCGAAGACACAAAGGAAGGCTTTCCCACCACATTCTCACGTTCTGGCACTTTCTGGTGCCTTTGGACCCAAGTTCCAGTTTTGGTCTCTTTTGGTTCCCTTTTGCTTACCGGCAAAGGAAGACGTGCGAAACTCGTCTCAAGCCACTGAAACTCCTTGAATATCACTGCTAGAACTCAAAGGAAGGATTTCTCACCACCTTCTCTGATATGAACCCCATTTGCACAAGGGCTGACTTAGGATCTTTAGGGTTAGAACCTTGTAGAAAAATTTGAAAATTTTGTGATGAATTTCTGGGCAAATTAGGTGTTGGTCCATGGTGTTAAAAAAGTAAGCAAAAACGCTAGTTTGGTGGTGGCTGGACAGAATTTTAGAAATGACGGTATCTCGAGTTATAGAACTCCAATTGAGGTGATTCCAAAACGAGGTGAAAGTTCTCGTTCTGAAATTCAATTTAGGCTCAAGAATCACTCAATTTGGCTGAGTAGAATGAGAGTTATGATAACGAGATAATTCTGGGCAGATTTGAGTTTTTTTGGAATTTTGGTGAAGAATTGAATGGGGAAAGGAAAGAATCACTCTTTCCAAGGAAGGCAACACACAAAGGGATGTGAAAGCCCTTTGATACAGCCAAGTAGTTCTTGAATCACTCAAGAACTTAGGAGAATCACTCTCACTAAGATAAAAGAGATAAACTCTAATATTTCTGAATCAAACTTAACTTGTCTTATTGATAAGAATGGTTCAAAGTTATATAGAAGCTTTACCATCGAATTACAAAGGTTCCGTAACGGAAAATTTATTCCACTTAGATAATGATCCACTAAGCTAGGAAATAAAGCTACTTGATGGCTGATTGTAACTGAAATTGTGGCAACCAAAAAGTCACCCAACAGCCACTAGCTATGCGCCTCTTGGTCTCCCAAAGGCTGATGCCTAAGTTACCAATTGGGCCCTTATTACAACTTGAAATAAAACCAAACCAAAGCCCATTAGTTGATTAACCGCAAAACATAATTTGGTCAGCCAACTTTACAAAGGATTGGGCCATTATTTAAAACAAATTAAAAACTTAAAAACTGAAGCAAAGTGGCGCCTTAGTTCTCCTCCATTTGGGCCATGATGCAATTCACAACCTTGGTCTTTTCTCTTTGAAACTTGGGCTTGTATTCAATTAATATGGACAACACTTGTTGAAGAGCTTCCTTTGCTCTCCTTGCTCTAGCCCTTGTCATAGGTCCTCCAAGTCCTTCAAGAGGATCCTTGCCTTTGCTCATGGTCATGTCCTCATCACCAAGAGGCGCATAGCTAGTGGCTGTTGGGTGACTTTTTGGTTGCCACAATTTCAGTTACAATCAGCCATCAAGTAGCTTTATTTCCTAGCTTAGTGGATCATTATCTAAGTGGAATAAATTTTCCGTTACGGAACCTTTGTAATTCTGATGGTAAAGCTTCTATATAACCTGAACCATTCTTATCAATAAGACAAGTTAAGTTTGATTCAGAAATATTAGAGTTTATCTCTTTTATCTTAGTGAGAGTGATTCTCCTAAGTTCTTGAGTGATTCAAGAACTACTTGGCTGTATCAAAGGGCTTTCACATCCCTTTGTGTGTTGCCTTCCTTGGAAAGAGTGATTCTTTCCTTTCCTCATTCAATTCTTCACCAAAATTCCAAAAACACTCAAATCTGCCCAGAATTATCTCGTTATCATAACTCTCATTCTACTCAGCCAAATTGAGTGATTCTTGAGCCTAAATTGAATTTCAGAACGAGAACTTTCACCTCGTTTTGGAATCACCTCAATTGGAGTTCTATAACTCGAGATACCGTCATTTCTAAAATTCTGTCCAGCCACCACCAAACTAGCGTTTTTGCTTACTTTTTTTAACACCATGGACCAACACCTAATTTGCCCAGAAATTCATCACTAAATTTTCAAATTTTTTCTACAAGGTTCTAACCCTAAAGATCCTAAGTCAGCCCTTGTGCAAATGGGGTTCATATCATTTGGTTATCAGAGCTCCGGTTTAAGGGTTTGAACGTCAAATTGGTAACATCCTTCCTTCATTCTCTTTTTTTTGCCAATTGATTACCTTATTGTTCATATTATTTGTGATTGTACTGAATCATTGCAAAAGTTAGGCCCTTGTGATAATTAAAAAAAAAAATCGTATAAAAAAAACAAAAAAAAAAAGAAGAAGAAAATTTTGGGCTGAATGATTCATGCTTTTCAACAATTTGTTATAAGGTAATATATT
Source organism: Abrus pulchellus subsp. cantoniensis (assembly GCA_024086825.1). NCBI lineage: Eukaryota > Viridiplantae > Streptophyta > Magnoliopsida > Fabales > Fabaceae > Abrus > Abrus pulchellus. The sequence goes on along the minus strand of CM044057.1, from coordinate 559,161 downwards.
GGTGTTCTTAAAGGATTGTTGCTAATTCTCTTGTTTACCAATTTTCCTTTACCCCTTTGTTTTTGTGATTTGTTAGCCTTTTCTTTGTCTACCTAGCCTTTACCTTGCACATATTGGTGAATTGTTCTTTGTTGTGGCCATAATATCTTGAATTACCTAAGAACCCAAGGAGAATTTGAGTGGTAAAAGGCAAGAGTGTTTTCATTAGAGAAAAAGCCATAATTGTGTGATACACTTGAGTGTGGTGAGGTTTCAAATTCTACTTTCTATTTGCTTGTTACGTTTGAATTTGTTTGTTTGTGATGGCTGAAGGAAATGCTAATCAAGGAGGAGGACTTTCTCCTTTCCAAATGCAAGCCTTGACACAACATTTGGAGAGATTGATGAGGCCTTTTCCTAGTGTGTCAAATCTGGGAGAAACAAAACCGTGAGGGGTTAACCCCTAAAGCGGACAATATCATGCTAACCGGTGAACTGAGGCCTTTTCCTACTTGCTTCCTTACTTGCACCTCTCCATCCTCACTAAGCCATTGAAACCTATATGGCCTAGGATGTGGCTTTGTAACTAAATTCAATTTAGACACAAGTCTTGCACTCGCCACATTGGTGCAATGATATGAACCCCATTTGCACAAGGGCTGACTTAGGATCTTTAGGGTTAGAACCTTGTAGAAAAATTTGAAAATTTAGTGATGAATTTCTGGGCAAATTAGGTGTTGGTCCATGGTGTTAAAAAAAGTAAGCAAAAACGCTAGTTTGGTGGTGGCTGGACAGAATTTTAGAAATGACGGTATCTCGAGTTATAGAACTCCAATTGAGGTGATTCCAAAACGAGGTGAAAGTTCTCGTTCTGAAATTCAATTTAGGCTCAAGAATCACTCAATTTGGCTGAGTAGAATGAGAGTTATGATAACGAGATAATTCTGGGCAGATTTGAGTTTTTTTGGAATTTTGGTAAAGAATTGAATGGGGAAAGGAAAGAATCACTCTTTCCAAGGAAGGCAACACACAAAGGGATGTGAAAGCCCTTTGATACAGCCAAGTAGTTCTGGAATCACTTAAGAACTTAGGAGAATCACTCTCACTAAGATAAAAGAGATAAACTCTAATATTTCTGAATCAAACTTAACTTGTCTTATTGATAAGAATGGTTCAGGTTATATAGAAGCTTTACCATCAGAATTACAAAGGTTCCGTAACGGAAAATTTATTCCACTTAGATAATGATCCACTAAGCTAGGAAATAAAGCTACTTGATGGCTGATTGTAACTGAAATTGTGGCAACCAAAAAGTCACCCAACAGCCACTAGCTATGCGCCTCTTGGTCTCCCAAAGGCTGATGCCTAAGTTACCAATTGGGCCCTTATTACAACTTGAAATAAAACCAAACCAAAGCCCATTAGTTGATTAACCGCAAAACATAATTTGGTCAGCCAACTTTACAAAGGATTGGGCCATTATTTAAAACATATTAAAAACTTAAAAACTGAAGCAAAGTGGCGCCTTAGTTCTCCTCCATTTGGGCTATGATGCAATTCACAACCTTGGTCTTTTCTCTTTGAAACTTGGGCTTGTATTCAATTAATATGGACAACACTTGTTGAAGAGCTTCCTTTGCTCTCCTTGCTCTAGCCCTTGTCATAGGTCCTCCAAGTCCTTCAAGAGGATCCTTGCCTTTGCTCATGGTCATGTCCTCATCATTCTCTCCCTCTTGAGAAGGATTTGTCCTCAAATCGGATTCTCCATCTGCATCAAAAAGAGATAAGTCAGACACATTGAAGGTGGAACTAACATTATACTCACCCGGCAGCTCAATTTTGTAAGCATTGTCATTGATTCTTTCAAGCACTTGGAATGGACCATCTCCCCTTGGTTGAAGCTTTGACTTCCTTTGTTCCGGAAACCTTTCCTTTCTCATGTGCACCCAAACCCAATCTCCGGGTTCGAAGATAACCTTCTTTCTCCCTTTGTTGGCTTGTTTAGCATAGCTTTCATTTCTCCTCTCAATTTGATTTTTGACTCTCTCATGAAGCTTCTTCACATAGTCCGCCTTTGCTTGACCTTCTTTATGCTTAAAAACTGAAACATTAGGCATAGGCAAAAGATCAAGAGGAGTTAGTGGGTTAAAACCATAAACAACCTCAAAAGGAGAACAATTAGTAGTGCTATGAACAGCCCTATTGTAAGCAAACTCAACATGGGGTAAACAAACTTCCCAAGTCTTTAAGTTCTTTCTTAAAACTGTCCTAAGCAATGTTCCCAACGTCCTATTAACAACTTCCGTTTGCCCATCGGTTTGTGGGTGACAAGTGGTTGAAAATAACAATTTAGTGCCTAACTTGCCCCACAAGGTCCTCCAAAAATGGCTTAGGAACTTAGAGTCCCTATCACTAACAATGCTCCTTGGCAAACCATGGAGTCTCACAATCTCCTTGAAAAACAAATCAGCCACATGAGAAGCATCATTCACCTTTTTACATGGAATAAAATGTGCCATTTTAGAAAACCTATCAACAACCACAAAAATTGAATCTTTGCCACTACTTGTGTTTGGCAGCCCCAAAACAAAATCCATGGATAAATCAATCCAAGGATACTCTGGAATTGGCAATGGAGTATACAATCCATGAGGTTTTACCTTTGACTTTGCCTTTTTACAAACAATGCAATGTTCACAAAATTTCTGCACATCGTTTTTCAAATGAGGCCAATAAAAATGTTCTTGTAATGTTTTTAGAGTCTTTTGGACCCCAAAATGCCCCATTAAACCTCCTTCATGTGCTTCACCAACAAGCAAGTTTCTTGTAGAACATTTAGGCACACACAATTTGTTTTCTTTTTCTTTCTTTTCTTGGACAATCTTTTCTCTCATTTTTCTTTGATCCTCACACACCTCTTGCGGACTCAAAGGTTTGAGCACTATCTTCTTGTCTTGGTGCATGAATGAGATTTTGTTAGTGAAACCATCATGATTGGCTCTTTTATCAAATTGCCATGGTCTCCCCAAGAGTAAGTGGCTGGCCTCCATAGGAACAACATCACAAAGCACCTTATCATTGTATCTTCCAATGGAAATATCCAACTCTACTTGCTTCCTTACTTGCACCTCTCCATCCTCACTAAGCCATTGAAGCCTATATGGCCTAGGATGTGGTTTTGTAACTAAATTCAATTTAGACACAAGTCTTGCACTCGCCACATTGGTGCAACTCCCTCCATCAATGATCACCATGCAAAGTTTACCATTGATCAAACATCTAGTATGGAAGATGTTTTCTCTTTGGCTCTCCTCCAAAGGCTTCAATTGGCTACCAAGTAACCGCCTTATCATCAATAAGTCTCCCTCTGGTGTTTTCTCCACCTCCTCCTCCACGTCCTCATTCTCCTCTCCCTCTTCAATTTCGGACTCACTTATATACTCTCCATCTCTAAGAATCATGGTTTTTTTGTTAGGGCACTCATATGCATAGTGTCCTAAGCCTTGGCACTTAAAGCACTTCACATCCCGACTCCTTTTAGAGGGTTGCTCTTGAGTTTTTAGAGGAGTTTTTGTTGGTGTAGGCGCTGCACTAGAAGTGGCAGCCCCTTTTCCCTTATCCTTCCAACTAGAAAAACCAAAATTAGTGGAGCTCCTTTTGGCCACACCTTTCCTTTTCAATTGTTGCTCCACTTGGATGGCTTTGTGAAGCAAGTCCTCCATTTCAACAAATTCCTGCAGTTCAACAATATCACGAATATCATTATTCAAACCACTAAGAAATCTAGCCATAGTTACCTCCTCATCTTCTTCTATCTTGGCTTGAATCATGAGCACCTCCATTTCCTTGTAGTACTCCTCAACGCCTTTGCTACCTTGGGACAATTTTTGAAGTTTGAATTTTAAGTCCCTAGAATAGCTTGCCGGCACATATCTCTTCCTCATGATCCTTTTCATTTCAACCCATGTATCCACCAATGGCTCCTCATTCCTAGCTCTCTCTTTTTGCAATTTGTTCCACCACACAAGAGCGTAATCGGAAAACTCCATAGCTGCAAGCTTTACCTTTTGGGCCTCTTCATAGGTATTACAAGTGAAAATATGCTCTATTTTGATCTCCCACTCCAAATAAGCTTCCGGGTCACTTCTTCCTTTGAATGGAGGAATAGAAATTTTGACTCCATCAATTCGGTTTTGTCTAGGAGCACCGTCATTACCTCTTCTCCTCCTTTCTTCTTCATCATGACCTCTATTCTCTAATTGGTCCAATCTTTCATGGAGCTCATCATTTTGTTGCCTCATCAATCTCTCCAAATGTTGTGTCAAGGCTTGCATTTGGAAAGGAGAAAGTCCTCCTCCTTGATTAGGATTTCCTTCAGCCATCACAAACAAACAAATTCAAACGTAACAAGCAAATAGAAAGTAGAATTTGAAACCTCACCACGCTCAAGTGTATCACACAATTATGGCTTTTTCTCTAATGAAAACACTCTTGCCTTTTACCACTCAAATTCTCCTTGGGTTCTTAGGCAATTCAAGATATTATGGCCACAACAAAGAACAATTCACCAATATGTGCTAGGTAAAGGCTAGGTAGACAAAGAAAAGGCTAACAAATCACAAAAACAAAGGGGTAAAGGAAAATTGGTAAACAAGAGAATTAGCAACAATCCTTTAAGAACACCAATATATTACCTTATAACAAATTGTTGAAAAGCATGAATCATTCAGCCCAAAATTTTCTTCTTCTTTTTTTTTTTTTTGTTTTTTTATACGATTTTTTTTTTTAATTATCACAAGGGCCTAACTTTTGCAATGATTCAGTACAATCACAAATAATATGAACAATAAGGTAATCAATTGGCAAAAAAAAAGAGAATGAAGGAAGGATGTTACCAATTTGACGTTCAAACCCTTAAACTGGAGCTCTGATAACCAAATGATATGAACCCCATTTGCACAAGGGCTGACTTAGGATCTTTAGGGTTAGAACCTTGTAGAAAAATTTGAAAATTTAGTGATGAATTTCTGGGCAAATTAGGTGTTGGTCCATGGTGTTAAAAAAGTAAGCAAAAACGCTAGTTTGGTGGTGGCTGGACAGAATTTTAGAAATGACGGTATCTCGAGTTATAGAACTCCAATTGAGGTGATTCCAAAACGAGGTGAAAGTTCTCGTTCTGAAATTCAATTTAGGCTCAAGAATCACTCAATTTGGCTGAGTAGAATGAGAGTTATGATAACGAGATAATTCTGGGCAGATTTGAGTTTTTTGGAATTTTGGTGAAGAATTGAATGGGGAAAGGAAAGAATCACTCTTTCCAAGGAAGGCAACACACAAAGGGATGTGAAAGCCCTTTGATACAGCCAAGTAGTTCTTGAATCACTCAAGAACTTAGGAGAATCACTCTCACTAAGATAAAAGAGATAAACTCTAATATTTCTGAATCAAACTTAACTTGTCTTATTAATAAGAATGGTTCAGCTTATATAGAAGCTTTACCATCGTAATTACAAAGGTTCCGTAACGGAAAATTTATTCCACTTAGATAATGATCCACTAAGCTAGGAAATAAAGCTACTTGATGGCTGATTGTAACTGAAATTGTGGCAACCAAAAAGTCACCCAACAGCCACTAGCTATGCGCCTCTTGGTCTCCCAAAGGCTGATGCCTAAGTTACCAATTGGGCCCTTATTACAACTTGAAATAAAACCAAACCAAAGCCCATTAGTTGATTAACCGCAAAACATAATTTGGTCAGCCAACTTTACAAAGGATTGGGCCATTATTTAAAACAAATTAAAAACTTAAAAACTGAAGCAAAGTGGCGCCTTAGTTCTCCTCCATTTGGGCCATGATGCAATTCACAACCTTGGTCTTTTCTCTTTGAAACTTGGGCTTGTATTCAATTAATATGGACAACACTTGTTGAAGAGCTTCCTTTGCTCTCCTTGCTCTAGCCCTTGTCATAGGTCCTCCAAGTCCTTCAAGAGGATCCTTGCCTTTGCTCATGGTCATGTCCTCATCATGCAACTCCCTCCATCAATGATCACCATGCAAAGTTTACCATTGATCAAACATCTAGTATGGAAGATGTTTTCTCTTTGGCTCTCCTCCAAAGGCTTCAATTGGCTACCAAGTAACCGCCTTATCATCAATAAGTCTCCCTCTGGTGTTTTCTCCACCTCCTCCTCCACGTCCTCATTCTCCTCTCCCTCTTCAATTTCGGACTCACTTATATACTCTCCATCTCTAAGAATCATGGTTTTTTTTGTTAGGGCACTCATATGCATAGTGTCCTAAGCCTTGGCACTTAAAGCACTTCACATCCCGACTCCTTTTAAAGGGTTGCTCTTGAGTTTTTAGAGGAGTTTTTGTTGGTGTAGGCGCTGCACTCGAGATACCGTCATTTCTAAAATTCTGTCCAGCCACCACCAAACTAGCGTTTTTGCTTACTTTTTTTTTAACACCATGGACCAACACCTAATTTGCCCAGAAATTCATCACTAAATTTTCAAATTTTTCTACAAGGTTCTAACCCTAAAGATCCTAAGTCAGCCCTTGTGCAAATGGGGTTCATATCACAAAGGCACCAGAAAGTGCCAGAACATGAGAAGGTGGTGGGAAAGTCTTCCTTTGAGTCCTAGGCGTGATATTCAAGGAGTTTTAGTGGCCTGAGACGAGTTTCGCAAGTCTCCCTTTGCCAGTAAGCAAAAAGGGACCAAAAGAGACCAAAACTGGTACTTGGGTCCAAAGCCGCCAGAAAGTGAGAGAAGGGGAGAAGGTGGTGAGAAATCCTTCGTTTGAGTTCTAGGAGTGATATTCAAGGAGTTTTAGTGGCTTGAGACGAGTTTCGCACGTCTTCCTTTGCCGGTAAGCAAAAGGGACCAAAAGAGACCAAAACTATAACTTGGGTCCAAAGGTGCCAGAAAGTGACAGAAAGGGAGAAGGTGGTGAGAAATCCTTCCTTTGAGTTCTAGCAGTGATATTCAAGGAGTTTCAGTGGCTCGAGACGAGTTTCGCACGTCTTCCTTTGCCGGTAAGCAAAAGGGAACCAAAAGAGACCAAAACTGGAACTTGGGTCCAAAGGCACCAGAAAGTGCCAGAACGTGAGAATGTGGTGGGAAAGCCTTCCTTTGTGTTTTCGGAGTGATAGTCAAGGAGTTTCAGTGGCTTGAGACGAGTTTTGCACGTCTTCCTTTGCCGGTAAGCAAAAGGGAACCAAAAGAGACCAAAACTGAAACTTGGTTCCAAAGGCACCAGAAAGTGCCAGAACATGAGAAGGTGGTGGGAAAGCCTTCCTTTGTGTCTTCGGAGTGATATTCAAGGAGTTTCAGTGGCTTGAGACGAGTTTTGCACGTCTTCCTTTGCCGGTAAGTAAAAGGGAACCAAAAGAGACCAAAACTGGAACTTGGGTCCAAAGGCACCAGAAAGTGCCAGAACGTGAGAAGGTGGTGGGAAAGCCTTTCTTTGAGTCCTAGGCGTGATATACAAAGATTTTTAGTGGCCTGAGATGAGTTTCGCAAGTCTCCCTTTGCCGGTAAGCAAAAGGGACCAAAAGAGACCAAAACTATAACTTGGGTCCAAAGCCGCCAGAAAGTGCCAGAAGGGGAGAAGGTGGTGAGAAATCCTTCCTTTGAGTTCTAGGAGTGATATTCAAGGAGTTTCAGTGGCTTGAGACGAGTTTCGCACGTCTTCCTTTGCCGGTAAGCAAAAGGGAACCAAAAGAGACCAAAACTGGAACTTGGGTCCAAAGGCACCCGTAAAGTGCCGTAACGTGAGAATGTGGTGGAAAAGCCTTCCTTTGTGTCTTCGGAGTGATATTCCAGGAGTTTTAGTGGCTTGAGACGAGTTTTGCACGTCTTCCTTTGCCGGTAAGCAAAAGGGAACCAAAAGAGACCAAAATTGAAACTTGGGTCCAAAGGCACCAGAAAGTGCCAGAACATGAGAAGGTGGTGGGAAAGTCTTCCTTTGAGTCCTAGGCGTGATATTCAAGGAGTTTTAGTGGCCTGAGACGAGTTTCGCAAGTCTCCCTTTGCCAGTAAGCAAAAAGGGACCAAAAGAGACCAAAACTGGTACTTGGGTCCAAAGCCGCCAGAAAGTGCCAGAAGGGGAGAAGGTGGTGAGAAATCCTTCCTTTGAGTTCTAGGAGTGATATTCAAGGAGTTTCAGTGGCTTGAGACGAGTTTTGCACGTCTTCCTTTGCCGGTAAGCAAAAGGGAACCAAAAGAGACCAAAACTGGAACTTGGGTCCAAAGGCACCAGAAAGTGCCAGAACGTGAGAATGTGGTGGGAAAGCCTTCCTTTGTGTCTTCAGAGTGATATTCCAGGAGTTTTAGTGGCTTGAGACGAGTTTCGCACGTCTTCCTTTGCCGGTAAGCAAAAGGGAACCAAAAGAGACCAAAACTGGAACTTGGGTCCAAAGGCACCAGAAAGTGACAGAACGTGAGAATGTGGTGAGAAATCCTTCCTTTGAGTTCTAGGTGTGATATTCAAGGAGTTTCAGTGGCTTGAGACGAATTTCGCACGTCTTCCTTTGCCAGTAAGCAAAAGGGACCAAAAGAGACCAAAACTATAACTTGGGTCCAAAGCCGCCAGAAAGTGCGAGAAAGGGAGAAGGTGGTGAGAAATCCTTCTTTTGAGTTCTAGCAGTGATATTCAAGGAGTTTCAGTGGCTTGAGACGAGTTTCGCACGTCTTCCTTTGCCGGTAAGCAAAAGGAAACCAAAAGAGAGCAAAACTGGAACTTGGGTCCAAAGGCACCAGAAAGTGCCAGAACGTGAGAATGTGGTGGGAAAGCCTTCCTTTGTGTCTTCGGAGTGATAGTCAAGGAGTTTTAGTTGCCTGAGACGAGTTTCGCACGTCTTTCTTTGCCGATAAGCAATAGGGAACCAAAAAGGGACCAAAACTGGAAGTTGGGTCCAAAGCCGCCTGAAAGTGCCAGAAGGGGAGAAGGTGGTGAGAAATCCTTCCTTTGATTCTAGGAGTGATATTCAAGGAGTTTCAGTGGCTTGAGACGAGTTTCAGACGTCTTCCTTTGCCGGTAAGCAAAAGGGAAACAAAAGAGAGCAAAACTTGAACTTGGGTCCAAAGGCACCAGAAAGTGCCAGAACGTGAAAAAGTGGTGGAAACGCCTTCGTTTGTGTCTTCAGAGTGATATTCAAGGAGTTTCAGTGGCTTGAGACGAGTTTCGCACGTCTTCCTTTGCTGGTAGGCAAAAGGGAACCAAAAGAGACCAAAACTGGAACTTGGGTCCAAAGGCACCAGAAAGTGCCAGAACGTGAGAATGTGGTGGGAAAGCCTTCCTTTGAGTCCTAGGTGTGATATTCAAGGAGTTTTAGTGGCCTGAGACGAGTTTCGCAAGTCTCCCTTAGCCAGTAAGCAAAAAGGGACCAAAAGAGACCAAAACTGGTACTTGGGTCCAAAGCTGCTAGAAAGTGCGAGAAGGGGAGAAGGTGGTGAGAAAGCCTTCCTTTGTGTCTTCGGAGTGATATTCCAGGAGTTTTAGTGGCTTGAGACGAGTTTCGCACGTCTTCCTTTGCCGGTAAGCAAAAGGGAACCAAAAGAGACCAAAACTGGAACTTGGGTCCAAAGGCACCAGAAAGTGCCAGAACGTGAGAAGGTGGTGGGAAAGCCTTTCTTTGAGTCCTAGGCGTGATATTCAAAGAGTTTTAGTGGCCTGAGATGAGTTTCGCAAGTCTCCCTTTGCTGGTAAGCAAAAGGGACCAAAAGAGACCAAAACTATAACTTGGGTCCAAAGCTGCCAGAAAGTGCCAGAAGGGGAGAAGTAGGGAGAAATCCTTCCTTTGAGTTCTAGCAGTGATATTCAAGGAGTTTCAGTGGCTTGAGACGAGTTTCGCACGTCTTCCTTTGCCGGTAAGCAAAAGGGACCAAAAGAGACCAAAACTATAACTTGGGTCCAAAGGTGCCAGAAAGTGACAGAAGAGGAGAAGGCGGTGAGAAATCCTTCCTTTGAGTTCTAGCAGTGATATTCAAGGAGTTTCAGTGGCTTGAGACGAGTTTCGCACGTCTTCCTTTGCCGGTAAGCAAAAGGGAACCAAAAGAGACCAAAACTGGAACTTGGGTCCAAAGGCACCAGAAAGTGCCGTAACGTGAGAAGGTGGTGGGAAAGCCTTTCTTTGAGTCCTAGGCGTGATATTCAAAGAGTTTTAGTGGCCTGAGATGAGTTTCGCAAGTCTCTCTTTGCCAGTAAGCAAAAGGGACCAAAAGAGACCAAAACTATAACTTGGGTCCAAAGCCGCCGTAAAGTGCCGTAAGGGGAGAAGTAGGGAGAAATCCTTCCTTTGAGTTCTAGGAGTGATATTCAAGGAGTTTCGGTGGCTTGAGACGAGTTTCGCACGTCTTCCTTTGCCGGTAAGCAAAAGGGACCAGAAGGGACCAAAACTATAACTTGGGTCCAAAGGTGCCGAGAAAGTGACGAGAAGAGGAGAAGGCGGTGAGAAATCCTTCCTTTGAGTTCTAGCAGTGATATTCAAGGAGTTTCAGTGGCTTGAGACGAGTTTCGCACGTCTTCCTTTGCCGGTAAGCAAAAGGGACCAAAAGAGACCAAAACTATAACTTGGGTCCAAAGGTGCCAGAAAGTGACAGAAGAGGAGAAGGCGGTGAGAAATCCTTCCTTTGAGTTCTAGCAGTGATATTCAAGGAGTTTCAGTGGCTTGAGACGAGTTTCGCACGTCTTCCTTTGCCAGTAAGCAAAACGGGACCAAAAGAGACCAAAACTGGTACTTGGGTCCAAAGCCGCCAGAAAGTGCGAGAAGGGGAGAAGGTGGTGAGAAATCCTTCCTTTGAGTTCTAGGAGTGATATTCAAGGAGTTTCAGTGGCTTGAGACGAGTTTCGCACGTCTTCCTTTGCCGGTAAGCAAAAGGGACCAAAAGAGACCAAAACTAGAACTCGGGTCCAAAGGTGCCAGAAAGTGACAGAAGGGGAGAAGGTGGTGAGAAATCCTTCCTCTGAGTTCTAGGAGCGATATTCAAGGAGTTTCAGTGGCTTGAGACGAGTTTTGCACGTCTTCCTTTGCCGGTAAGCAAAAGGGAACCAAAAGAGACCAAAACTGGAACTTGGGTCCAAAGGCACCAGAAAGTGCCAGAACGTGAGAAGGTGGTGGGAAAGCCTTCCTTTGAGTCCTAGGCGTGATATTCAAAGAGTTTTAGTGGCCTGAGATGAGTTTCGCAAGTCTCCCTTTGCCAGTAAGCAAAAAGGGACCAAAAGAGACCAAAACTGGAACTTGGGTCCAAAGCCGCCAGAAAGTGGCAGAAGGGGAGAAGTAGGGTGAAATCCTTCCTTTGAGTTCTAGCAGTGATATTCAAGGAGTTTTAGTGGCTTGAGACGAGTTTCGCACGTCTTCCTTTGCCGGTAAGCAAAAGGGAACCAAAAGAGACCAAAACTGGAACTTGGGTCCAAAGGCACCAGAAAGTGCCAGAACGTGAGAAGGTGGTGGGAAAGCCTTTCTTTGAGCCCTAGGCGTGATATTCAAAGAGTTTTAGTGGCCTGAGATGAGTTTCGCCAGTCTCCCTTTGCCGGTAAGCAAAGGGGACCAAAAGAGACCAAAACTATAACTTTGGTCCAAAGCCACCAGAAAGTGCCAGAAGGGGAGAAGTAGGGAGAAATCCTTCCTTTGAGTTCTAGCAGTGATATTCAAGGAGTTTCAGTGGCTTGAGACGAGTTTCGCACGTCTTCCTTTGCCGGTAAGCAAAAGGGAACCAAAAGAGACCAAAACTGGAACTTGGGTCCAAAGGCACCAGAAAGTGCCAGAACGTGAGAATGTGGTGGGAAAGCCTTCCTTTGTGTCTTCGGAGTGATATTCCAGGAGTTTTAGTGGCTTGAGACGAGTTTTGCACGTCTTCCTTTGCCGGTAAGCAAAAGGGAACCAAAAGAGACCAAAACTGGAACTTGGGTCCAAAGGCACCAGAAAGTGCCAGAACGTGAGAATGTGGTGAGAAATCCTTCCTTTGAGTTCTAGGTGTGATATTCAAGGAGTTTCAGTGGCTTGAGACGAATTTCGCACGTCTTCCTTTGCCGGTAAGCAAAAGTGACCAAAAGAGACCAAAACTAGAACTTGGGTCCAAAGGCACCAGAAAGTGCCAGAACGTGAGAATGTGGTGAGAAATCCTTCCTTTGAGTTCTAGGTGTGATATTCAAGGAGTTTCAGGGGCTTGAGACGAGTTTCGCACGTCTTCCTTTCCCTGTAAGCAAAAGGGAACCAAAAGAGACCAAAACTGGAACTTGGGTCCAAAGCCGCCAGAAAGTGCCAGAAGGGGAGAAGGTGGTGAGAAATCCTTCCTTTGAGTTCTAGGAGTGATATTCAAGGAGTTTCAGTGGCTTGAGACGAGTTTCGCACGTCTTCCTTTGCCGGTAAGCAAAAGGGAACCAAAAGAGACCAAAACTGGAACTTGGGTCCAAAGGCACCAGAAAGTGCCAGAACGTGAGAATGTGGTGGGAAAGCCTTCCTTTGTGTCTTCGGAGTGATATTCAAGGAGTTTTAGTGGCTTGAGACGAGTTTTGCACGTCTTCCTTTGCCGGTAAGCAAAATGGAACCACAAGAGACCAAAACTGGAACTTGGGTCCAAAGGCACCAGAAAGTGCCAGAACGTGAGAATGTGGTGAGAAATCCTTCCTTTGAGTTCTAGGTGTGATATTCAAGGAGTTTCAGTGGCTTGAGACGAATTTTGCACGTCTTCCTTTGCCGGTAAGCAAAAGTGACCAAAAGAGACCAAAACTAGAACTTGGGTCCAAAGGCACCAGAAAGTGCCAGAACGTGAGAATGTGGTGAGAAATCCTTCCTTTGAGTTCTAGGTGTGATATTCAAGGAGTTTCAGTGGCTTGAGACGAATTTCGCACGTCTTCCTTTGCCGGTAAGCAAAAGTGACCAAAAGAGACCAAAACTAGAACTTGGGTCCAAAGCCGCCAGAAAGTGCGAGAAAGGGAGAAGGTGGTCAGAAATCCTTCCTTTGAGTTCTAGGAGTGATATTCAAGGAGTTTCAGTGGCTTGAGACGAGTTTCGCACGTCTTCCTTTGCCGGTAAGCAAAAGGGAACCAAAAGAGACCAAAACTGGAACTTGGGTCCAAAGGCACCAGAAAGTGCCAGAACGTGAGAATGTGGTGGGAAAGCCTTCCTTTGTGTCTTCGGAGTGATATTCAAGGAGTTTCAGTGGCTTGAGACGAGTTTTGCACGTCTTCCTTTGCCGGTAAGCAAAAGGGAACCAAAAGAGACCAAAACTAGAACTTGGGTCCAAAGCCGCCAGAAAGTGCCAGAAGGGGAGAAGGTGGTGAGAAATCCTTCCTTTGAGTTCTAGGAGTGATATTCAAGGAGTTTCAGTGGCTTGAGACGAGTTTCGCACGTCTTCCTTTGCCGGTAAGCAAAAGGGAACCAAAAGAGACCAAAACTGGAACTTGGGTCCAAAGGCACCAGAAAGTGTCAGAACGTGAGAATGTGGTGGGAAAGCCTTCCTTTGTGTCTTCGGAGTGATATTCAAGGAGTTTCAGTGGCTTGAGACGAGTTTTGCACGTCTTCCTTTGCCGGTAAGCAAAAGGGAACCAAAAGAGACCAAAACTGAAACTTGGGTCCAAAGGCACCAGAAAGTGCCAGAACATGAGAAGGTGGTGGGAAAGTCTTCCTTTGAGTCCTAGGCGTGATATTCAAGGAGTTTTAGTGGCCTGAGACGAGTTTCGCAAGTCTCCCTTTGCCAGTAAGCAAAAAGGGACCAAAAGAGACCAAAACTGGTACTTGGGTCCAAAGCCGCCAGAAAGTGCGAGAAGGGGAGAAGGTGGTGAGAAATCCTTCCTTTGAGTTCTAGGAGTGATATTCAAGGAGTTTCAGTGGCTTGAGACGAGTTTCGCACGTCTTCCTTTGCCGGTAAGCAAAAGGGACCAAAAGAGACCAAAACTATAACTTGGGTCCAAAGGTGCCAGAAAGTGACAGAAGGGGAGAAGGTGGTGAGAAATCCTTCCTTTGAGTTCTAGGAGTGATATTCAAGGAGTTTTAGTGGCTTGAGACGAGTTTTGCACGTCTTCCTTTGCCGGTAAGCAAAAGGGAACCAAAAGAGACCAAAACTAGAACTTGGGTCCAAATGTGCCAGAAAGTGACAGAAGGGGAGAAGGTGGTGAGAAATCTTTCCTTTGAGTTCTAGGAGTGATATTCAAGGAGTTTCAGTGGCTTGAGACGAGTTTCGCACGTCTTCCTTTGCCGGTAAGCAAAAGGGACCAAAAGAGACCAAAACTATAACTTGGGTCCAAAGGTGCCAGAAAGTGACAGAAGGGGAGAAGGTGGTGAGAAATCCTTCCTTTGAGTTCTAGGAGTGATATTCAAGGAGTTTCAGTGGCTTGAGACGAGTTTCGCATGTCTTCCTTTGCCGGTAAGCAAAAGGGAACCAAAAGAGACCAAAACTGGAACTTGGGTCCAAAGGCACCAGAAAGTGCCAGAACGTGAGAAGGTGGTGGGAAAGCCTTCCTTTGAGTCCTAGGCGTGATATTCAAAGAGTTTTAGTGGCCTGAGATGAGTTTCGCAAGTCTCCCTTTGCCAGTAAGCAAAAGGGAACCAAAAGAGACCAAAACTGGAACTTGGGTCCAAAGCCGCCAGAAAGTGCCAGAAGGGGAGAAGTAGGGAGAAATCCTTCCTTTGAGTTCTAGGAGTGATATTCAAGGAGTTTCAGTGGCTTGAGACGAGTTTCGCACGTCTTCCTTTGCCGGTAAGCAAAAGGGACCAAAAGAGACCAAAACTATAACTTGGGTCCAAAGGTGCCAGAAAGAGACAGAAGGGGAGAAGGTGGTGAGAAATCCTTCCTTTGAGTTCTAGGAGTGATATTCAAGGAGTTTCAGTGGCTTGAGACGAGTTTCGCACGTCTTCCTTTGCCGGTAAGCAAAAGGGAACCAAAAGAGACCAAAACTAGAACTTGGGTCCAAAGGTGCTAGAAAGTGACAGAAGGGGAGAAGGTGGTGAGAAATCCTTCCTTTGAGTTCTAGGAGTGATATTCAAGGAGTTTCAGTGGCTTGAGACGAGTTTCGCACGTCTTCCTTTGCCGGTAAGCAAAAGGGAACCAAAAGAGACCAAAACTAGAACTTGGGTCCAAAGGCACCAGAAAGTGCCAGAACGTGAGAATGTGGTGGGAAAGCCTTCCTTTGTGTCTTCGGAGTGATATTCAAGGAGTTTCAGTGGCTTGAGACGAGTTTTGCACGTCTTCCTTTGCCGGTAAGCAAAAGGGAACCAAAAGAGACCAAAACTGGAACTTGGGTCCAAAGGCACCAGAAAGTGCCAGAACGTGAGAAGGTGGTGGGAAAGCCTTCCTTTGAGTCCTAGGCGTGATATTCAAGGAGTTTTAGTGGCCTGAGACGAGTTTCGCAAGTCTCCCTTTGCCAGTAAGCAAAAAGGGACCAAAAGAGACCAAAACTGGAACTTGGGTCCAAAGGCGCCAGAAAGTGCCAGAAGGGGAGAAGGTGGTGAGAAAGCCTTCCTTTGAGTCCTAGGAGTGATATTCAAGGAGTTTTAGTGGCTTGAGACGAGTTTTGCACGTCTTCCTTTGCCGGTAAGCAAAAGGGAACCAAAAGAGACCAAAACTGAAACTTGGGTCCAAAGGCACCAGAAAGTGCCAGAACGTGAGAAGGTGGTGGGAAAGCCTTCCTTTGAGTCCTAGGCGTGATATTCAAGGAGTTTTAGTGGCCTGAGACGAGTTTCGCAAGTCTCCCTTTGCCAGTAAGCAAAAGGGAACCAAAAGAGACCAAAACTAGAACTTGGGTCCAAAGCCGCCAGAAAGTGCCAGAAGGGGAGAAGGTGGTGAGAAATCCTTCCTTTGAGTTCTAGGAGTGATATTCAAGGAGTTTCAGTGGCTTGAGACGAGTTTCGCACGTCTTCCTTTGCCGGTAAGCAAAAGGGAACCAAAAGAGACCAAAACTGGAACTTGGGTCCAAAGGCACCAGAAAGTGCCAGAACGTGAGAAGGTGGTGGGAAAGCCTTCCTTTGAGTTCTAGGAGTGATATTCAAGGAGTTTTAGTGGCTTGAGACGAGTTTCGCACGTCTTCCTTTGCCGGTAAGCAAAAGGGAACCAAAAGAGACCAAAACTGGAACTTGGGTCCAAAGGCACCAGAAAGTGCCAGAACGTGAGAAGGTGGTGGGAAAGCCTTCCTTTGAGTCCTAGGCGTGATATTCAAGGAGTTTTAGTGGCCTGAGACGAGTTTCGCAAGTCTTCCTTTGCCGGTTAGCAAAAGGAACCAAAAGAGACCAAAACTGGAACTTGGGTCCAAAGGTGCCAGAAAGTGCCAGAAGCGGAAAAGGTGGTGTGAAATCCTTCCTTTGAGTTCTAGGAGTGATATTCAAGGAGTTTCAGTGGCTTGAGACGAGTTTCGCACGTCTTCCTTTGCCGGTAAGCAAAAGGGAACCAAAAGAGACCAAAACTGGAACTTGGGTCCAAAGGCACCAGAAAGTGCCAGAACGTGAGAATGTGGTGGGAAAGCCTTCCTTTGTGTCTTCGGAGTGATATTCAAGGAGTTTCAGTGGCTTGAGACGAGTTTCGCACGTCTTCCTTTGCCGGTAAGCAAAAGGGAACCAAAAGAGACCAAAACTGGAACTTGGGTCCAAAGGCACCAGAAAGTGCCAGAACGTGAGAATGTGGTGAGAAATCCTTCCTTTGAGTTCTAGGAGTGATATTCAAGGAGTTTCAGTGGCTTGAGACGAGTTTCGCACGTCTTCCTTTGCCGGTAAGCAAAAGGGACCAAAAGAGACCAAAACTGGAACTTGGGTCCAAAGGCGCCAGAAAGTGCCAGAAGGGGAGAAGGTGGTGAGAAATCCTTCCTTTGAGTTCTAGGAGTGATATTCAAGGAGTTTCAGTGGCTTGAGACGAGTTTCGCACGTCTTCCTTTGCCGGTAAGCAAAAGGGAACCAAAAGAGACCAAAACTGGAACTTGGGTCCAAAGGCACCAGAAAGTGCCAGAACGGGAGAAGGTGGTGGGAAAGCCTTCCTTTGAGTTCTAGGAGTGATATTCAAGGAGTTTTAGTGGCCTGAGACGAGTTTCGCACGTCTTCCTTTGCCGGTAAGCAAAAGGGAACCAAAAGAGACCAAAACTGGAACTTTGGTCCAAAGGCACCAGGTGTGCCAGAATGTGAGAAGGTGGTGGGAAAGCCTTCCTTTGAGTCCTAGGCGTGATATTCAAGGAGTTTCAGTGGCTTGAGACGAGTTTCGCACGTCTTCCTTTGCCGGTAAGCAAAAGGGAACCAAAAGAGACCAAAACTAGAACTTGGGTCCAAAGGTGCCAGAAAGTGACAGAAGGGGAGAAGGTGGTGAGAAATCCTTCCTTTGAGTTCTAGGAGTGATATTCAAGGAGTTTCAGTGGCTTGAGACGAGTTTCGCACGTCTTCCTTTGCCGGTAAGCAAAAGGGAACCAAAAGAGACCAAAACTGGAACTTGGGTCCAAAGGCACCAGAAAGTGCCAGAACGTGAGAAGGTGGTGGGAAAGCCTTCCTTTGAGTCCTAGGAGTGATATTCAAGGAGTTTTAGTGGCCTGAGACGAGTTTCGCACGTCTTCCTTTGCCGGTAAGCAAAAGGGAACCAAAAGAGACCAAAACTGGAACTTGGGTCCAAAGGCACCAGAAAGTGCCAGAACGTGAGAAGGTGGTGGGAAATCCTTCCTTTGAGTCCTAGGCGTGATATTCAAGGAGTTTTAGTGGCCTGAGACGAGTTTCGCACGTCTTCCTTTGCCAGTAAGCAAAAAGGGAACCAAAAGAGACCAAAACGGAACTTGGGTCCAAAGGCACCAGAAAGTGCCAGAACGGGAGAAGGTGGTGAGAAAGCCTTCCTTTGAGTTCTAGGAGTGATATTCAAGGAGTTTTAGTGGCTTGAGACGAGTTTCGCACGTCTTCCTTTGCCGGTAAGCAAAAGGGAACCAAAAGAGACCAAAACTGGAACTTGGGTCCAAAGGCACCGTAAAGTGCCGTAACGTGAGAAGGTGGTGAGAAATCCTTCCTTTGAGTTCTAGGAGTGATATTCAAGGAGTTTCAGTGGCTTGAGACGAGTTTCGCACGTCTTCCTTTGCCGGTAAGCAAAAGGGAACCAAAAGAGACCAAAACTAGAACTTGGGTCCAAAGCCGCCAGAAAGTGACAGAAGGGGAGAAGGTGGTGAGAAATCCTTCCTTTGAGTTCTAGGAGTGATATTCAAGGAGTTTTAGTGGCTTGAGACGAGTTTCGCACGTCTTCCTTTGCCGGTAAGCAAAAGGGAACCAAAAGAGACCAAAACTGGAACTTGGGTCCAAAGGCACCAGAAAGTGCCAGAACGTGAGAAGGTGGTGAGAAAGCCTTCCTTTGAGTTCTAGGAGTGATATTCAAGGAGTTTCAGTGGCTTGAGACGAGTTTCGCACGTCTTCCTTTGCCGGTAAGCAAAAGGGAACCAAAAGAGACCAAAACTGGAACTTGGGTCCAAAGGCACCAGAAAGTGCCAGAACGTGAGAAGGTGGTGGGAAAGCCTTCCTTTGAGTCCTAGGCGTGATATTCAAGGAGTTTTAGTGGCCTGAGACGAGTTTCGCAAGTCTCCCTTTGCCAGTAAGCAAAAAGGGACCAAAAGAGACCAAAACTGGAACTTGGGTCCAAAGCCGCCAGAAAGTGCCAGAAGGGGAGAAGGTGGTGAGAAATCCTTCCTTTGAGTTCTAGGAGTGATATTCAAGGAGTTTCAGTGGCTTGAGACGAGTTTCGCACGTCTTCCTTTGCCGGTAAGCAAAAGGGAACCAAAAGAGACCAAAACTGGAACTTGGGTCCAAAGGCACCAGAAAGTGCCAGAACGTGAGAAGGTGGTGGGAAAGCCTTCCTTTGAGTCCTAGGCGTGATATTCAAGGAGTTTTAGTGGCCTGAGACGAGTTTCGCACGTCTTCCTTTGCCGGTAAGCAAAAGGGAACCAAAAGAGACCAAAACTGGAACTTGGGTCCAAAGGTGCCAGAAAGTGCCAGAAGGGGAGAAGGTGGTGAGAAATCCTTCCTTTGAGTTCTAGGAGTGATATTCAAGGAGTTTCAGTGGCTTGAGACGAGTTTCGCACGTCTTCCTTTGCCGGTAAGCAAAAGGGAACCAAAAGAGACCAAAACTAGAACTTGGGTCCAAAGGCACCAGAAAGTGCCAGAACGTGAGAATGTGGTGGGAAAGCCTTCCTTTGAGTCTTCGGAGTGATATTCAAGGAGTTTTAGTGGCTTGAGACGAGTTTTGCACGTCTTCCTTTGCCGGTAAGCAAAAGGGAACCAAAAGAGACCAAAATCAAAACTTGGGTCCAAAGGCACCAAAAGTGCCAGAACATGAGAAGGTGGTGGGAAAGCCTTCCTTTGAGTCCTAGGCGTGATATTCAAGGAGTTTTAGTGGCCTGAGACGAGTTTCGCAAGTCTCCCTTTGCCAGTAAGCAAAAAGGGACCAAAAGAGACCAAAACTGGAACTTGGGTCCAAAGGCGCCAGAAAGTGCCAGAAGGGGAGAAGGTGGTGAGAAATCCTTCCTTTGAGTTCTAGGAGTGATATTCAAGGAGTTTCAGTGGCTTGAGACGAGTTTCGCACGTCTTCCTTTGCCGGTAAGCAAAAGGGAACCAAAAGAGACCAAAACTGGAACTTGGGTCCAAAGGCACCAGAAAGTGCCAGAACGTGAGAAGGTGGTGGGAAAGCCTTCCTTTGAGTCCTAGGCGTGATATTCAAGGAGTTTTAGTGGCCTGAGACGAGTTTCGCACGTCTTCCTTTGCCGGTAAGCAAAAGGGAACCAAAAGAGACCAAAACTGGAACTTGGGTCCAAAGGCACCAGAAAGTGCCAGAACGTGAGAAGGTGGTGAGAAATCCTTCCTTTGAGTTCTAGGAGTGATATTCAAGGAGTTTTAGTGGCTTGAGACGAGTTTCGCACGTCTTCCTTTGCCGGTAAGCAAAAGGGAACCAAAAGTGACCAAAACTGGAACTTGGGTCCAAAGGCACCAGAAAGTGCCAGAACGTGAGAAGGTGGTGAGAAATCCTTCCTTTGAGTTCTAGGAGTGATATTCAAGGAGTTTTAGTGGCTTAAGACGAGTTTCGCACGTCTTCCTTTGCCGGTAAGCAAAAGGGAACCAAAAGAGACCAAAACTGGAACTTGGGTCCAAAGGCACCAGAAAGTGCCAGAACGTGAGAAGGTGGTGGGAAAGCCTTCCTTTGAGTCCTAGGCGTGATATTCAAGGAGTTTTAGTGGCCTGAGACGAGTTTCGCACGTCTTCCTTTGCCGGTAAGCAAAAGGGAACCAAAAGAGACCAAAACTGGAACTTGGGTCCAAAGGCACCAGAAAGTGCCAGAAGGGGAGAAGGTGGTGGGAAATCCATCCTTTGAGTTCTAGGAGTGATATTCAAGGAGTTTTAGTGGCTTGAGACGAGTTTCGCACGTCTTCCTTTGCCGGTAAGCAAAAGGGAACCAAAAGAGACCAAAACTGGAACTTGGGTCCAAAGGCACCAGAAAGTGCCAGAACGTGAGAAGGTGGTGGGAAAGCCTTCCTTTGTGTCCTAGGAGTGATATTCAAGGAGTTTTAGTGGCCTGAGACGAGTTTCGCACGTCTTCCTTTGCCGGTAAGCAAAAGGGAACCAAAAGAGACCAAAACTGGAACTTGGGTCCAAAGGCACCAGAAAGTGCCAGAACGTGAGAAGGTGGTGAGAAATCCTTCCTTTGAGTTCTAGGAGTGATATTCAAGGAGTTTTAGTGGCCTCAGACGAGTTTCGCACGTCTTCCTTTGCCGGTAAGCAAAAGGGACCAAAAGAGACCAAAACTGGAACTTGGGTCCAAAGCCGCCAGAAAGTGCCAGAAGGGGAGAAGGTGGTGAGAAATCCTTCCTTTGAGTTCTAGCAGTGATATTCAAGGAGTTTCAGTGGCTTGAGACGAGTTTCGCACGTCTTCCTTTGCCGGTAAGCAAAAGGGAACCAAAAGAGACCAAAACTGGAACTTGGGTCCAAAGGCACCGGAAAGTGCCGTAACGTGAGAATGTGGTGGGAAAGCCTTCCTTTGTGTTTTAGGAGTGATATTCAAGGAGTTTTAGTGGCTTGAGACGAGTTTCGCACGTCTTCCTTTGCCGGTAAGCAAAAGGGAACCAAAAGAGACCAAAACTATAACTTGGGTCCAAAGGCGCCAGAAAGTGCCAGAAGGGGAGAAGGTGGTGAGAAATCCTTCCTTTGAGTTCTAGGAGTGATATTCAAGGAGTTTCAGTGGCTTGAGACGAGTTTCGCACGTCTTCCTTTGCCGGTAAGCAAAAGGGACCAAAAGAGACCAAAACTATAACTTGGGTCCAAAGGTGCCAGAAAGTGCCAGAAGGGGAGAAGGTGGTGAGAAATCCTTCCTTTGAGTTCTAGGAGTGATATTCAAGGAGTTTCAGTGGCTTGAGACGAGTTTCGCACGTCTTCCTTTGCCGGTAAGCAAAAGGGAACCAAAAGAGACCAAACCGGAACTTGGGTCCAAAGGCACCAGAAAGTGCCAGAACGTGAGAAGGTGGTGGGAAAGCCTTCCTTTGAGTCCTAGGCGTGATATTCAAAGAGTTTTAGTGGCCTGAGATGAGTTTCGCACGTCTTCCTTTGCCAGTAAGCAAAAGGGACCAAAAGAGACCAAAACTGGAACTTGGGTCCAAAGCCGCCAGAAAGTGCCAGAAGGGGAGAAGGTGGTGAGAAATCCTTCCTTTGAGTTCTAGGAGTGATATTCAAGGAGTTTCAGTGGCTTGAGACGAGTTTCGCACGTCTTCCTTTGCCGGTAAGCAAAAGGGAACCAAAAGAGACCAAAACTGGAACTTGGGTCCAAAGGCACCAGAAAGTGCCAGAACGTGAGAATGTGGTGGGAAAGCCTTCCTTTGTGTCTTCGGAGTGATATTCAAGGAGTTTCAGTGGCTTGAGACGAGTTTCGCACGTCTTCCTTTGCCGGTAAGCAAAAGGGAACCAAAAGAGACCAAAACTGGAACTTGGGTCCAAAGGCACCAGAAAGTGCCAGAACGTGAGAAGGTGGTGAGAAATCCTTCCTTTGAGTTCTAGGAGTGATATTCAAGGAGTTTCAGTGGCTTGAGACGAGTTTCGCACGTCTTCCTTTGCCGGTAAGCAAAAGGGACCAAAAGAGACCAAAACTGGAACTTGGGTCCAAAGCCGCCAGAAAGTGCCAGAAAGGGAGAAGGTGGTGAGAAATCCTTCCTTTGAGTTCTAGGAGTGATATTCAAGGAGTTTCAGTGGCTTGAGACGAGTTTCGCACGTCTTCCTTTGCCGGTAAGCAAAAGGGAACCAAAAGAGACCAAAACTGGAACTTGGGTCCAAAGGCACCAAAAAGTGCCAGAACGTGAGAATGTGGTGGGAAAGCCTTCCTTTGAGTTCTAGGAGTGATATTCAAGGAGTTTCAGTGGCTTGAGACGAGTTTTGCACGTCTTCCTTTGCCGGTAAGCAAAAGGGAACCAAAAGAGACCAAAACTGAAACTTGGGTCCAAAGGCACCGGAAAGTGCCGTAACATGAGAAGGTGGTGGGAAAGCCTTCCTTTGAGTCCTAGGCGTGATATTCAAGGAGTTTTAGTGGCCTGAGACGAGTTTCGCACGTCTTCCTTTGCCGGTAAGCAAAAGGGACCAAAAGAGACCAAAACTGGAACTTGGGTCCAAAGGCGCCAGAAAGTGCCAGAAGGGGAGAAGGTGGTGAGAAATCCTTCCTTTGAGTTCTAGGAGTGATATTCAAGGAGTTTCAGTGGCTTGAGACGAGTTTTGCACGTCTTCCTTTGCCGGTAAGCAAAAGGGAACCAAAAGAGACCAAAACTGGAACTTGGGTCCAAAGGCACCAGAAAGTGCCAGAACGTGAGAAGGTGGTGGGAAAGCCTTCCTTTGAGTCCTAGGCGTGATATTCAAAGAGTTTTAGTGGCCTGAGACGAGTTTCGCAAGTCTTCCCTTGCCGGTAAGCAAAAGGGACCAAAAGAGACCAAAACTATAACTTGGGTCCAAAGCCGCCAGAAAGTGCCAGAAGGGGAGAAGGTGGTGAGAAATCCTTCCTTTGAGTTCTAGGAGTGATATTCAAGGAGTTTCAGTGGCTTGAGACGAGTTTCGCACGTCTTCCTTTGCCGGTAAGCAAAAGGGAACCAAAAGAGACCAAAACTGGAACTTGGGTCCAAAGGCACCAGAAAGTGCCAGAACGTGAGAATGTGGTGGGAAAGCCTTCCTTTGTGTCTTCTGAGTGATATTCAAGGAGTTTTAGTGGCTTGAGACGAGTTTTGCACGTCTTCCTTTGCCGGTAAGCAAAAGGGAACCAAAAGAGACCAAAACTGAAACTTGGGTCCAAAGGCACCAAAAAGTGCCAGAACATGAGAAGGTGGTGGGAAAGCCTTCCTTTGAGTCCTAGGCGTGATATTCAAGGAGTTTTAGTGGCCTGAGACGAGTTTCGCACGTCTTCCTTTGCCGGTAAGCAAAAGGGACCAAAAGAGACCAAAACTGGAACTTGGGTCCAAAGCCGCCAGAAAGTGCCAGAAGGGGAGAAGGTGGTGAGAAATCCTTCCTTTGAGTTCTAGGAGTGATATTCAAGGAGTTTCAGTGGCTTGAGACGAGTTTCGCACGTCTTCCTTTGCCGGTAAGCAAAAGGGAACCAAAAGAGACCAAAACTGGAACTTGGGTCCAAAGGCACCAGAAAGTGCCAGAACGTGAGAAGGTGGTGGGAAAGCCTTCCTTTGAGTCCTAGGAGTGATATTCAAGGAGTTTCAGTGGCTTGAGACGAGTTTCGCACGTCTTCCTTTGCCGGTAAGCAAAAGGGAACCAAAAGAGACCAAAACTGGAACTTGGGTCCAAAGGCACCAGAAAGTGCCAGAACGTGAGAAGGTGGTGAGAAATCCTTCCTTTGAGTTCTAGGAGTGATATTCAAGGAGTTTCAGTGGCTTGAGACGAGTTTCGCACGTCTTCCTTTGCCGGTAAGCAAAAGGGACCAAAAGAGACCAAAACTATAACTTGGGTCCAAAGGCACCAGAAAGTGCCAGAAGGGGAGAAGGTGGTGAGAAATCCTTCCTTTGAGTTCTAGGAGTGATATTCAAGGAGTTTCAGTGGCTTGAGACGAGTTTCGCACGTCTTCCTTTGCCGGTAAGCAAAAGGAAACCAAAAGAGACCAAAACTGGAACTTGGGTCCAAAGGCACCAGAAAGTGCCAGAACGTGAGAAGGTGGTGGGAAAGCCTTCCTTTGAGTTCTAGGAGTGATATTCAAGGAGTTTCAGTGGCTTGAGACGAGTTTTGCACGTCTTCCTTTGCCGGTAAGCAAAAGGGAACCAAAAGAGACCAAAACTGAAACTTGGGTCCAAAGGCACCAGAAAGTGCCAGAACATGAGAAGGTGGTGGGAAAGTCTTCCTTTGAGTCCTAGGCGTGATATTCAAGGAGTTTTAGTGGCCTGAGACGAGTTTCGCAAGTCTCCCTTTGCCAGTAAGCAAAAAGGGACCAAAAGAGACCAAAACTGGAACTTGGGTCCAAAGGCGCCAGAAAGTGCCAGAAGGGGAGAAGGTGGTGGGAAAGCCTTCCTTTGTGTCTTCGGAGTGATATTCAAGGAGTTTCAGTGGCTTGAGACGAGTTTTGCACGTCTTCCTTTGCCGGTAAGCAAAAGGGAACCAAAAGAGACCAAAACTGGAACTTGGGTCCAAAGGCACCAGAAAGTGCCAGAACGTGAGAAGGTGGTGGGAAAGCCTTCCTTTGAGTCCTAGGCGTGATATTCAAGGAGTTTTAGTGGCCTGAGATGAGTTTCGCAAGTCTCCCTTTGCCAGTAAGCAAAAAGGGACCAAAAGAGACCAAAACTAGAACTTGGGTCCAAAGCCGTAAAGTGCCTGAAGGGGAGAAGGTGGTGAGAAATCCTTCCTTTGAGTTCTAGGAGTGATATTCAAGGAGTTTTAGTGGCTTGAGACGAGTTTCGCACGTCTTCCTTTGCCGGTAAGCAAAAGGGAACCAAAAGAGACCAAAACTGGAACTTGGGTCCAAAGGCACCAGAAAGTGCCAGAACGTGAGAATGTGGTGGGAAAGCCTTCCTTTGTGTCCTCGGAGTGATATTCAAGGAGTTTTAGTGGCCTGAGACGAGTTTCGCACGTCTTCCTTTGCCGGTAAGCAAAAGGGAACCAAAAGAGACCAAAACTGGAACTTGGGTCCAAAGGCACCAGAAAGTGCCAGAACATGAGAAGGTGGTGGGAAAGCCTTCCTTTGAGTCCTAGGCGTGATATTCAAGGAGTTTTAGTGGCCTGAGACGAGTTTCGCAAGTCTTCCTTTGCCGGTAAGCAAAAGGGAACCAAAAGAGACCAAAACTGGAACTTGGGTCCAAAGGCACCAGAAAGTGCTAGAACGAGAGAAGGTGGTGGGAAAGCCTTCCTTTGTGTCTTCGGAGTGATATTCAAGGAGTTTTAGTGGCTTGAGACGAGTTTTGCACGTCTTCCTTTGCCGGTAAGCAAAAGGGAACCAAAAGAGACCAAAACTGGAACTTGGGTCCAAAGGCACCAGAAAGTGCCAGAACGTGAGAAGGTGGTGGGAAAGCCTTTCTTTGAGTCCTAGGCGTGATATTCAAAGAGTTTTAGTGGCCTGAGATGAGTTTCGCAAGTCTCCCTTTGCCGGTAAGCAAAAGGGACCAAAAGAGACCAAAACTATAACTTGGGTCCAAAGCCGCCAGAAAGTGCCAGAAGGGGAGAAGGTGGTGAGAAATCCTTCCTTTGAGTTCTAGGAGTGATATTCAAGGAGTTTCAGTGGCTTGAGACGAGTTTCGCACGTCTTCCTTTGCCGGTAAGCAAAAGGGAACCAAAAGAGACCAAAACTGGAACTTGGGTCCAAAGGCACCAGAAAGTGCCAGAACGTGAGAATGTGGTGGGAAAGCCTTCCTTTGTGTCTTCGGAGTGATATTCAAGGAGTTTTAGTGGCTTGAGACGAGTTTTGCACGTCTTCCTTTGCCGGTAAGCAAAAGGGAACCAAAAGAGACCAAAATTGAAACTTGGGTCCAAAGGCACCAGAAAGTGCCAGAACATGAGAAGGTGGTGGGAAAGTCTTCCTTTGAGTCCTAGGCGTGATATTCAAGGAGTTTTAGTGGATTGAGACGATTTTCGCTAGTCTCCCTTTGCCAGTAAGCAAAATGGGACCAAAAGAGACCAAAACTGGTACTTGGGTCCAAAGCCGCCAGAAAGTGCGAGAAGGGGAGAAGGTGGTGAGAAATCCTTCCTTTGAGTTCTAGGAGTGATATTCAAGGAGTTTCAGTGGCTTGAGACGAGTTTCGCACGTCTTCCTTTGCCGGTAAGCAAAAGGGAACCAAAAGAGACCAAAACTGGAACTTGGGTCCAAAGGCACCAGAAAGTGCCAGAACGTGAGAATGTGGTGAGAAATCCTTCCTTTGAGTTCTAGGTGTGATATTCAAGGAGTTTCAGTGGCTTGAGACGAATTTTGCACGTCTTCCTTTGCCGGTAAGCAAAAGTGACCAAAGGAGACCAAAACTAGAACTTGGGTCCAAAGCCGCCAGAAAGTGCGAGAAAGGGAGAAGGTGGTGAGAAATCCTTCTTTTGAGTTCTAGTAGTGATATTCAAGGAGTTTCAGTGGCTTGAGACGAGTTTCGCACGTCTTCCTTTGCCGGTAAGCAAAAGGAAACCAAAAGAGACCAAAACTGGAACTTGGGTCCAAAGGCACCAGAAAGTGCCAGAACGTGAGAATGTGGTGGGAAAGCCTTCCTTTGTGTCTTCGGAGTGATAGTCAAGGAGTTTCAGTGGCTTGAGACGAGTTTTGCACGTCTTCCTTTGCCGGTAAGCAAAAGGGAACCAAAAGAGACCAAAACTGAAACTTGGGTCCAAAGGCACCAGAAAGTGCCAGAACATGAGAAGGTGGTGGGAAAGTCTTCCTTTGAGTCCTAGGCGTGATATTCAAGGAGTTTTAGTGGCCTGAGACGAGTTTCGCAAGTCTCCCTTTGCCAGTAAGCAAAAAGGGACCAAAAGAGACCAAAACTGGTACTTGGGTCCAAAGCCGCCAGAAAGTGCGAGAAGGGGAGAAGGTTGTGGGAAAGCCTTCCTTTGTGTCTTCGGAGTGATATTCAAGGAGTTTCAGTGGCTTGAGACGAGTTTTGCACGTCTTCCTTTGCCGGTAAGCAAAAGGGAACCAAAAGAGACCAAAACTGGAACTTGGGTCCAAAGGCACCAGAAAGTGCCAGAACGTGAGAAGGTGGTGGGAAAGCCTTTCTTTGAGTCCTAGGCGTGATATTCAAAGAGTTTTAGTGGCCTGAGATGAGTTTCGCAAGTCTTCCTTTGCCGGTAAGCAAAAGGGACCAAAAGAGACCAAAACTATAACTTGGGTCCAAAGCCGCCAGAAAGTGCCAGAAGGGGAGAAGTAGGGAGAAATCCTTCCTTTGAGTTCTAGGAGTGATATTCAAGGAGTTTCAGTGGCTTGAGACGAGTTTCGCACGTCTTCCTTTGCCGGTAAGCAAAAGGGAACCAAAAGAGACCAAAACTGGAACTTGGGTCCAAAGGCACCAGAAAGTGCCAGAACGTGAGAATGTGGTGGGAAAGCCTTCCTTTGTGTCTTCGGAGTGATATTCCAGGAGTTTTAGTGGCTTGAGACGAGTTTCGCACGTCTTCCTTTGCCGGTAAGCAAAAGGGAACCAAAAGAGACCAAAACTGGAACTTGGGTCCAAAGGCACCAGAAAGTGCCAGAACGTGAGAAGGTGGTGGGAAAGCCTTTCTTTGAGTCCTAGGCGTGATATTCAAAGAGTTTTAGTGGCCTGAGATGAGTTTCGCAAGTCTCCCTTTGCCGGTAAGCAAAAGGGACCAAAAGAGACCAAAACTATAACTTGGGTCCAAAGCCGCCAGAAAGTGCCAGAAGGGGAGAAGTAGGGAGAAATCCTTCCTTTGAGTTCTAGCAGTGATATTCAAGGAGTTTCAGTGGCTTGAGACGAGTTTCGCACGTCTTCCTTTGCCGGTAAGCAAAAGGGAACCAAAAGAGACCAAAACTGGAACTTGGGTCCAAAGGCACCAGAAAGTGCCAGAACATGAGAAGGTGGTGGGAAAGTCTTCCTTTGAGTCCTAGGCATGATATTCAAGGAGTTTTGGTGGCCTGAGACGAGTTTCGCAAGTCTCCCTTTGCCAGTAAGCAAAAAGGGACCAAAAGAGACCAAAACTGGTACTTGGGTCCAAAGCCGCCAGAAAGTGCGAGAAGGGGAGAAGGTGGTGAGAAATCCTTCCTTTGAGTTCTAGGAGTGATATTCAAGGAGTTTCAGTGGCTTGAGACGAGTTTCGCACGTCTTCCTTTGCCGGTAAGCAAAAGGGAACCAAAAGAGACCAAAACTGGAACTTGGGTCCAAAGGCACCAGAAAGTGCCAGAACGTGAGAATGTGGTGGGAAAGCCTTCCTTTGTGTCTTCGGAGTGATATTCAAGGAGTTTCAGTGGCTTGAGACGAGTTTCGCACGTCTTCCTTTGCCGGTAAGCAAAAGGGAACCAAAAGAGACCAAAACTGGAACTTGGGTCCAAAGGCACCAGAAAGTGCCAGAACGTGAGAATGTGGTGAGAAATCCTTCCTTTGAGTTCTAGGTGTGATATTCAAGGAGTTTCAGTGGCTTGAGACGAATTTCGCACGTCTTCCTTTGCCGGTAAGCAAAAGGGAACCAAAAGAGACCAAAACTGGAACTTGGGTCCAAAGCCGCCAGAAAGTGCCAGAAGGGGAGAAGGTGGTGAGAAATCCTTCCTTTGAGTTCTAGGAGTGATATTCAAGGAGTTTCAGTGGCTTGAGACGAGTTTCGCACGTCTTCCTTTGCCTGTAAGCAAAAGAGACCAAAAGTGGAACTTGGGTCCAAAGGCACCAGAAAGTGCCAGAACGTGAGAATGTGGTGGGAAAGCCTTCCTTTGTGTCTTCGGAGTGATATTCAAGGAGTTTCAGGGGCTTGAGACGAGTTTTGCACGTCTTCCTTTGCCGGTAAGCAAAAGGGAACCAAAAGAGACCAAAACTGAAACTTGGGTCCAAAGGCACCAGAAAGTGCCAGAACATGAGAAGGTGGTGGGAAAGTCTTCCTTTGAGTCCTAGGCGTGATATTCAAGGAGTTTTAGTGGCCTGAGACGAGTTTCGCAAGTCTCCCTTTGCCAGTAAGCAAAAAGGGACCAAAAGAGACCAAAACTGGTACTTGGGTCCAAAGCCGCCAGAAAGTGCGAGAAGGGGAGAAGGTGGTGGGAAAGCCTTCCTTTGTGTCTTCGGAGTGATATTCAAGGAGTTTCAGTGGCTTGAGACGAGTTTTGCACGTCTTCCTTTGCCGGTAAGCAAAAGGGAACCAAAAGAGACCAAAACTGGAACTTGGGTCCAAAGGCACCAGAAAGTGCCAGAACGTGAGAAGGTGGTGGGAAAGCCTTTCTTTGAGTCCTAGGCGTGATATTCAAAGAGTTTTAGTGGCCTGAGATGAGTTTCGCAAGTCTTCCTTTGCCGGTAAGCAAAAGGGACCAAAAGAGACCAAAACTATAACTTGGGTCCAAAGCCGCCAGAAAGTGCCAGAAGGGGAGAAGTAGGGAGAAATCCTTCCTTTGAGTTCTAGCAGTGATATTCAAGGAGTTTCAGTGGCTTGAGACGAGTTTCGCACGTCTTCCTTTGCCGGTAAGCAAAAGGGAACCAAAAGAGACCAAAACTGGAACTTGGGTCCAAAGGCACCAGAAAGTGCCAGAACGTGAGAATGTGGTGGGAAAGCCTTCCTTTGTGTCTTCGGAGTGATATTCCAGGAGTTTTAGTGGCTTGAGACGAGTTTCGCACGTCTTCCTTTGCCGGTAAGCAAAAGGGAACCAAAAGAGACCAAAACTGGAACTTGGGTCCAAAGGCACCAGAAAGTGCCAGAACGTGAGAAGGTGGTGGGAAAGCCTTTCTTTGAGTCCTAGGCGTGATATTCAAAGAGTTTTAGTGGCCTGAGATGAGTTTCGCAAGTCTCCCTTTGCCGGTAAGCAAAAGGGACCAAAAGAGACCAAAACTATAACTTGGGTCCAAAGCCGCCAGAAAGTGCCAGAAGGGGAGAAGTAGGGAGAAATCCTTCCTTTGAGTTCTAGCAGTGATATTCAAGGAGTTTCAGTGGCTTGAGACGAGTTTCGCACGTCTTCCTTTGCCGGTAAGCAAAAGGGAACCAAAAGAGACCAAAACTGGAACTTGGGTCCAAAGGCACCAGAAAGTGCCAGAACATGAGAAGGTGGTGGGAAAGTCTTCCTTTGAGTCCTAGGCATGATATTCAAGGAGTTTTGGTGGCCTGAGACGAGTTTCGCAAGTCTCCCTTTGCCAGTAAGCAAAAAGGGACCAAAAGAGACCAAAACTGGTACTTGGGTCCAAAGCCGCCAGAAAGTGCTCGGGGAGAAGGTGGTGAGAAATCCTTCCTTTGAGTTCTAGGAGTGATATTCAAGGAGTTTCAGTGGCTTGAGACGAGTTTCGCACGTCTTCCTTTGCCGGTAAGCAAAAGGGAACCAAAAGAGACCAAAACTGGAACTTGGGTCCAAAGGCACCAGAAAGTGCCAGAACGTGAGAATGTGGTGGGAAAGCCTTCCTTTGTGTCTTCGGAGTGATATTCCAGGAGTTTTAGTGGCTTGAGACGAGTTTCGCACGTCTTCCTTTGCCGGTAAGCAAAAGGGAACCAAAAGAGACCAAAACTGGAACTTGGGTCCAAAGGCACCAGAAAGTGCCAGAACGTGAGAATGTGGTGAGAAATCCTTCCTTTGAGTTCTAGGTGTGATATTCAAGGAGTTTCAGTGGCTTGAGACGAATTTCGCACGTCTTCCTTTGCCGGTAAGCAAAAGTGACCAAAAGAGACCAAAACTAGAACTTGGGTCCAAAGCCGCCAGAAAGTGCGAGAAAGGGAGAAGGTGGTGAGAAATCCTTCCTTTGAGTTCTAGCAGTGATATTCAAGGAGTTTCAGTGGCTTGAGACGAGTTTCGCACGTCTTCCTTTGCCGGTAAGCAAAAGGGAACCAAAAGAGACCAAAACTGGAACTTGGGTCCAAAGGCACCAGAAAGTGCCAGAACATGAGAAGGTGGTGGGAAAGTCTTCCTTTGAGTCCTAGGCGTGATATTCAAGGAGTTTTGGTGGCCTGAGACGAGTTTCGCAAGTCTCCCTTTGCCAGTAAGCTAAAAGGGACCAAAAGAGACCAAAACTGGTACTTGGGTCCAAAGCCGCCAGAAAGTGCGAGAAGGGGAGAAGGTGGTGGGAAAGCCTTCCTTTGTGTCTTCGGAGTGATATTCAAGGAGTTTCAGTGGCTTGAGACGAGTTTTGCACGTCTTCCTTTGCCGGTAAGCAAAAGGGAACCAAAAGAGACCAAAACTGGAACTTGGGTCCAAAGGCACCAGAAAGTGCCAGAACGTGAGAAGGTGGTGGGAAAGCCTTTCTTTGAGTCCTAGGCGTGATATTCAAAGATTTTTAGTGGCCTGAGATGAGTTTCGCAAGTCTCCCTTTGCCGGTAAGCAAAAGGGACCAAAAGAGACCAAAACTATAACTTGGGTCCAAAGCCGCCAGAAAGTGCCAGAAGGGGAGAAGGTGGTGAGAAATCCTTCCTTTGAGTTCTAGGAGTGATATTCAAGGAGTTTCAGTGGCTTGAGACGAGTTTCGCACGTCTTCCTTTGCCGGTAAGCAAAAGGGAACCAAAAGAGACCAAAACTGGAACTTGGGTCCAAAGGCACCAGAAAGTGCCAGAACGTGAGAATGTGGTGGAAAAGCCTTCCTTTGTGTCTTCGGAGTGATATTCCAGGAGTTTTAGTGGCTTGAGACGAGTTTTGCACGTCTTCCTTTGCCGGTAAGCAAAAGGGAACCAAAAGAGACCAAAATTGAAACTTGGGTCCAAAGGCACCAGAAAGTGCCAGAACATGAGAAGGTGGTGGGAAAGTCTTCCTTTGAGTCCTAGGCGTGATATTCAAGGAGTTTTAGTGGCCTGAGACGAGTTTCGTAAGTCTCCCTTTGCCAGTAAGCAAAAAGGGACCAAAAGAGACCAAAACTGGTACTTGGGTCCAAAGCCGCCAGAAAGTGCGAGAAGGGGAGAAGGTGGTGAGAAATCCTTCCTTTGAGTTCTAGGAGTGATATTCAAGGAGTTTCAGTGGCTTGAGACGACTTTCGCACGTCTTCCTTTGCCGGTAAGCAAAAGGGAACCAAAAGAGACCAAAACTGGAACTTGGGTCCAAAGGCACCAGAAAGTGCCAGAACGTGAGAATGTGGTGGGAAAGCCTTCCTTTGTGTCTTCGGAGTGATATTCCAGGAGTTTTAGTGGCTTGAGACGAGTTTCGCACGTCTTCCTTTGCTGGTAAGCAAAAGGGAACCAAAAGAGACCAAAACTGGAACTTGGGTCCAAAGGCACCAGAAAGTGACAGAACGTGAGAATGTGGTGAGAAATCCTTCCTTTGAGTTCTAGGTGTGATATTCAAGGAGTTTCAGTGGCTTGAGACGAATTTCGCACGTCTTCCTTTGCCGGTAAGCAAAAGGGACCAAAAGAGACCAAAACTAGAACTTGGGTCTAAAGGTGCCAGAAAGTGACAGAAGGGGAGAAGGTGGTGAGAAATCCTTCCTTTGAGTTCTAGGAGTGATATTCAAGGAGTTTCAGTGGCTTGAGACGAGTTTCGCACGTCTTCCTTTGCCGGTAAGCAAAAGGGAACCAAAAGAGACCAAAACTGGAACTTGGGTCCAAAGGCACCAGAAAGTGCCAGAACGTGAGAAGGTGGTGGGAAAGCCTTCCTTTGAGTCCTAGGCGTGATATTCAAGGAGTTTTAGTGGCCTGAGACGAGTTTCGCAAGTCTCCCTTTGCCAGTAAGCAAAAAGGGACCAAAAGAGACCAAAACTGGAACTTGGGTCCAAAGCTGCCAGAAAGTGTGAGAAGGGGAGAAGGTGGTGGGAAATCCTTCCTTTGAGTTCTAGGAGTGATATTCAAGGAGTTTCAGTGGCTTGAGACGAGTTTCGCACGTCTTCCTTTGCCGGTAAGCAAAAGGGACCAAAAGAGACCAAAACTAGAACTCGGGTCCAAAGGTGCCAGAAAGTGACAGAAGGGGAGAAGGTGGTGAGAAATCCTTCGTCTGAGTTCTAGGAGTGATATTCAAGGGGTTTCAGCGGCTTGAGACGAGTTTCGCACGTCTTCCTTTGCCGGTAACCAAAAGGGACCAAAAGAGACCAAAACTATAACTTGGGTCCAAAGGTGCCAGAAAGTGACAGAAGCGGAGAAGGTGGTGAGAAATCCTTCCTTTGAGTTCTAGCAGTGATATTCAAGGAGTTTCAGTGGCTTGAGACGAGTTTCGCACGTCTTCCTTTGCCGGTAAGCAAAAGGGAACCAAAAGAGACCAAAACTGGAACTTGGGTCCAAAGGCACCAGAAAGTGCCAGAACGTGAGAATGTTGTGGGAAAGCCTTCCTTTGTGTCTTCAGAGTGATATTTCAGGAGTTTCAGTGGCCTGAGACGAGTTTCGCATGACTTCCTTTGCCGGTAAGCAAAAAAGGACCAAAAGAGACCAAAACTGGAACTTGGGTCCAAAGTCGCCAGAAAGTGCCAGAAGGGAAGAAGGTGGGGAGAAATACTACCTTTGAGTTCTAGGAGTGATATTCAAGGAGTTTCAGTGGCTTGAGACGCGTTTCGCACGTCTTCCTTTGCCGGTAAGCAAAAGGGACCAAAAGAGACCAAAACTATAACTTGGGTCCAAAGGTGCCAGAAAGTGACAGAAGCGGAGAAGGTGGTGGGAAATCCTTCCTTTGTGTCTTCAGAGTGATACTCAAGGAGTTTCAGTGGCTTGAGACGAGTTTCGCACGTCTTCCTTTGCCGGTAAGCAAAAGGGAACCAAAAGAGACCAAAACTGGAACATGGGACCAAAGGCACCAGAAAGTGCCTGAACGTGAGAATGTGGTGGGAAAGCCTTCCTTTGTGTCTTCGGAGTGATACTCAAGGAGTTTCAGTGGCTTGAGACGAGTTTGGCACGTCTTCCTTTGCCGGTAAGTAAAAGGGAACCAAAAGAGACCAAAACTGGAACTTGGGTCCAAAGCCGCCAGAAAGTGCCAGAAGGGGAGAAGGTGGGGAGAAATCCTACCTTTGAGTTCTAGGAGTGATATTCAAGGAGTTTCAGTGGCTTGAGACGAGTTTCGCTCGTCTTCCTTTGCCTGTAAGAAAAAGGGAACCAAAAGAGACCAAAACTGGAACTTGGGTCCAAAGGCACCAGAAAGTGCCAGAACGTGAGAATGTGGTGGGAAAGCCTTCCTTTGTGTCTTCGGAGTGAGATTCAAGGAGTTTCAGTGCCTTGAGACGAGTTTCGCACGTCTTCCTTTGGCGGTAAGCAAAAGGGAACCAAAAGAGACCAAAACTGAAACTTGGGTCCAAAGGCACCAGAAAGTGCCAGAACGTGAGAAGGTGGTGGGAAAGCCTTCCTTTGAGTCCTAGGCGTGATATTCAAGGAGTTTTAGTGGCCTGAGACGAGTTTCGCAAGTCTCCCTTTGCCAGTAAGCAAAAAGGGACCAAAAGAGACCAAAACTAGAACTTGGGTCCAAAGGTGCCAGAAAGTGACAGAAGGGGAGAAGGTGGTGAGAAATCCTTCCTTTGAGTTCTAGGATTGATATTCAAGGAGTTTCAGTGGCTTGAGACGAGTTTCGCACGTCTTCCTTTGCCGGTAAGCAAAAGGGACCAAAAGAGACCAAAACTAGAACTCGGGTCCAAAGGTGCCAGAAAGTGACAGAAGGGGAGAAGGTGGTGAGAAAGCCTTCCTTTGAGTCCTAGGCGTGATATTCAAGGAGTTTTAGTGGCCTGAGACATGTTTTGCAAGTCTCCCATTGCCAGTAAGCAAAAAGGGACCAAAAGAGACCAAAACTGGAACTTGGGTCCAAAGCTGCCAGAAAGTGTGAGAAGGGGAGAAGGTGGTGAGAAATCCTTCCTTTGAGTTCTAGGAGTGATATTCAAGGAGTTTCAGTGGCTTGAGACGAGTTTCGCACGTCTTCCTTTGCCGGTAAGCAATAGGGACCAAAAGAGACCAAAACTAGAACTCGGGTCCAACGGTGCCAGAAAGTGACAGAAGCGGAGAAGGTGGTGAGAAATCCTTCCTTTGAGTTCTAGCAGTGATATTCAAGGAGTTTCAGTGGCTTGAGACGAGTTTCGCACGTCTTCCTTTGCCGGTAAGCAAAAGGGAGCCAAAAGAGACCAAAACTGGAACTTCGGTCCAAAGGCACCAGAAAGTGCCTGAACGTGAGAATGTGGTGGGAAAGCCTTCCTTTGTGTCTTCGGAGTGATACTCAAGGAGTTTCAGTGGCTTGAGACGAGTTTCGCACGTCTTCCTTTGCTGGTAAGCAAAAAGGAACCAAAAGAGACCAAAACTGGAACTTGGGTCCAAAGGCACCAGAAAGTGACAGAAGCGGAGAAGGTGGTGAGAAATTCTTCCTTTGAGTTCTAGCAGTGATATTCAAGGAGTTTCAGTGGCTTGAGACGAGTTTCGCATGTCTTCCTTTGCCGGTAAGCAAAAGGGAACCAAAAGAGACCAAAACTGGAACTTTGGTCCAAAGGCACCAGAAAGTGCCTGAACGTGAGAATGTGGTGGGAAAGCCTTCCTTTGTCTCTTCGGAGTGATACTCAAGGAGTTTCAGTGGCTTGAGACGAGTTTCGCACGTCTTCCTTTGGCGGTAAGCAAAAGGGAACCAAAAGAAACCAAAACTGGAACTTGGGTCCAATGGCACGAGAAAGTGCCAGAACGTGAGAATGTGGTGGGAAAGCCTTCCTTTGTGTCTTCGGAGTGATATTCAAGGAGTTTCAGTGGCTTGAGACGAGTTTCGCACATCTTCCTTTGCCAGTAAGCAAAAGGGAACCAAAGGAGACCAAAACTGAAACTTGGGTCCAAAGGCACCAGAAAGTGCCAGAACGTGAGAAGGTGGTGGGAAAGGTTTCCTTTGAGTCCTAGGCGTGATATTCAAGGAGTTTTAGTGGCCTGAGACGAGTTTTGCAAGTCTCCCATTGCCAGTAAGCAAAAAGGGACCAAAAGAGACCAAAACTGGAACTTGGGTCCAAAGCTGCCAGAAAGTGTGAGAAGGGGAGAAGGTGGTGAGAAATCCTTCCTTTGAGTTCTAGGAGTGATATTCAAGGAGTTTCAGTGGCTTGAGACGAGTTTCGCACGTCTTCCTTTGCCGGTAAGCAAAAGGGACGAAAAGAGACCAAAACTAGAACTCGGGTCCGAAAGTGCCAGAAGGGGAGAAGGTGGTGAGAAATCCTTCGTCTGAGTTCTAGGAGTGATATTCAAGGAGTTTCAGCGGCTTGAGACGAGGTTCGCACGTCTTCCTTTGCCGGTAAGCAAAAGGGAACCAAAAGAGACCAAAACTGGAACTTGGGTCCAAAGGCACTAGAAAGTGCCAGAACGTGAGAATGTTGTGGGAAAGCCTTCCTTTGTGTCTTCGGAGTGATATTCCAGGAGTTTCAGTGGCCTGAGACGAGTTTCGCACGTCTTCCTTTGCCGGTAAGCAAAAGGGAACCAAAAGAGACCAAAACTGGAACTTGGGTCCAAAGGCACCAGAAAGTGCCAGAACGTGAGAAGGTGGTAGGAAAGCCTTCCTTTGATTCCTAGGCGTGATATTCAAAGAGTTTCAGTGGCTTGAGACGAGTTTCGCACGTCTTCCTTTGCCGGTAAGCAAAAGGGAACCAAAAGAGACCAAAACTGAAACTTGGGTCCAAAGGCACCAGAAAGTGCCAGAACGTGAGAAGGTGGTGGGAAAGCCTTCCTTTGAGTCCTAGGTGTGATATTCAAAGAGTTTTAGTGGCCTGAGATGAGTTTCGCAAGTCTCCCTATGCCAGTAAGCAAAAATGGACCAAAAGTGACGAAAACTGGAACTTGGGTCCAAAGCCGCCAGAAAGTGCCAGAAGGGGAGAAGGTGGGGAGAAATCCTTCCTTTGAGTTCTAGGAGTGATATTCAAGGAGTTTCAGTGGCTTGAGACGAGTTTCGCACGTCTTCCTTTGCCCGTAAGCAAAACAGAACCAAAATAGACCAAAACTGAAACTTGGGTCCAAAGGCACCAGAAAGTGCCAGAACGTAAGAAGGTGGTGGGAAAGCCTTACTTTGAGTCCTAGGCGTGATATTCAAAGAGTTTTCGTGGCCTGAGATGAGTTTCGCAAGTCTCCCTATGCCAGTAAGCAAAAAGGGACCAAAAGAGAC
The DNA here is from genome assembly GCA_024086825.1 of Abrus pulchellus subsp. cantoniensis. Lineage (NCBI taxonomy): Eukaryota > Viridiplantae > Streptophyta > Magnoliopsida > Fabales > Fabaceae > Abrus > Abrus pulchellus. The sequence continues at coordinate 522,135 of CM044057.1, read as the reverse complement.
GAAAACTGGAACTTGGGTCCAAAGCCGCCAGAAAGTGCCAGAAGGGGAGAAGGTGGGGAGAAATCCTTCCTTTGAGTTCTAGGAGTGATATTCAAAGAGTTTCAGTGGCTTGAGACGAGTTTCGCACGTCTTCCTTTGCCGGTAAGCAAAAGGGACCAAAAGAGACCAAAACTATAACTTGGGTCCAAAGGTGCCAGAAAGTGACAGAAGGGGAGAGGGTGGTGAGAAATCCTTCCTTTGAGTTCTAGGAGTGATATTCAAGGAGTTTCAGTGGCTTGAGACGAGTTTCGCACGTCTTCCTCTGCCGGTAAGCAAAAGGGAACCAAAAGAGACCAAAACTGGAACTTGGGTCCAATGGCACCAGAAAGTGCCAGAACGTCAGAATGTGGTGGGAAAGCCTTCCTTTCTGTCTTCGGAGTGATATTCAAGGAGTTTCAGTGGCTTGAGACGAGTTTCGCACGTCTTCCTTTGCCGGTAAGCAAAAGGGAACCAAAAGAGACCAAAACTGAAACTTGGGTCCAAAGGCACCAGAAAGTGCCAGAACGTGAGAAGGTGGTGGGAAAGCTTTCCTTTGAGTCCTAGGCGTGATATTCAAGGAGTTTTAGTGGCCTGAGACGAGTTTCGCAAGTCTCCCTTTGCCAGTAAGCAAAAAGGGACCAAAAGAGGCCAAAACTGGAACTTTGGTCCAAGGTTGCCAGAAAGTGGGAGAAGGGGAGAAGGTGGTGAGAAATCCTTCCTTTGAGTTCTAGGAGTGATTTTCAAAGAGTTTCAGTGGCTTGAGACGAGTTTCGCACGTCTTCCTTTGCCGGTAAGCAAAAGGGACCAAAAGAGAACAAAACTATAACTTGGGTCCAAAGGTGCCAGAAAGTGACCGAAGCGGAGAAGGTGGTGAGAAATCCTTCCTTTGAGTTCTAGCAGTGATATTCAAGGAGTTTCAGTGGCTTGAGACGAGTTTCGCACATCTTCCTTTGCCGGTAAGCAAAAGAGACCAAAACTAGAACTCGGGTCCCAAGGTGCCAGAAAGAGACAGAAGGGGAGAAGGTGGTGAGAAATCCTTCGTCTGAGTTCTAGGAGTGATATTCAAGGAGTTTCAGCGGCTTGAGACGAGTTTCGCACGTCTTCCTTTGCCGGTAAGCAAAAGGGAACCAAAAGAGACCAAAACTGGAACTTGGGTCCAAAGGCACTAGAAAGTGCCAGAACGTGAGAATGTTGTGGGAAAGCCTTCCTTTGTGTCTTCGGAGTGATATTCCAGGAGTTTCAGTGGCCTAAGACGAGTTTCGCATGACTTCCTTTGCCGGTAAGCAAAAAGGGACCAAAAGAGACCAAAACTAGAACTTGGGTCCAAAGGTGCCAGAAAGTGACAGAAGGGGAGAAGGTGGTGAGAAATCCTTCCTTTGAGTTCTAGGAGTGATATTCAAGGAGTTTCAGTGGCTTGAGACGAGTTTCGCACGTCTTCCTTTGCCCGTAAGCAAAAGGGAACCAAAAGAGACCAAAACTGAAACTTGGGTCCAAAGGCACCAGAAAGTGCCAGAACGTGAGAAGGTGGTGGGAAAGCCTTCCTTTGAGTCCTAGGCATGATATTCATGGAGTTTTAGTGGCCTGAGACGAGTTTCGCAAGTCTTCCTTTGCCGGTAAGCAAAAAGGGACCAAAAGAGACCAAAACTGGAACTTGGTCCAAAGTCGCCAGAAAGTGCCAGAAGGGGAGAAGGTGGGGAGAAATCCTTCCTTTGAGTTCTAGGAGTGATATTCAAGGAGTTTCAGTGGCTTGAGACGAGTTTCGCACGTCTTCCTTTGCCGGTAAGCAAAAGGGACCAAAAGAGACCAAAACTAGAACTCAGGTCGAAAGGTGCCAGAAAGTGACAGAAGGGGAGAAGGTGGTGAGAAATCCTTCCTCTGAGTTCTAGGATTGATATTGAAGGAGTTTCAGTGGCTTGAGACGAGTTTCGCACGTCTTCCTTTGCCGGTAAGGAAAAGGGAACCAAAGGAGACCAAAACTGGAACTTGGGTCCAAAGGCACCAGAAAGTGCCAGAATGTGAGAATGTGGTGGGAAAGGCTTCCTTTGTATCTTCGGAGGGATATTCCAGGAGTTTCAGTGGTCTGAGACGAGTTTCGCACGACTTCCTTTGCCGGTAAGCAAAAAGGGACCAAAGGAGACCAAAACTAGAACTTGGGTCCAAAGGTGCCAGACAGTGACAGAAGGGGAGAAGGTGGTGAGAAATCCTTCCTTTGAGTTCTAGGAGTGATATTCAAGGAGTTTCAGTGGCTTGAGACGAGTTTCGCACGTCTTCCTTTGCCCGTAAGCAAAAGGGAACCAAAATAGACCAAAACTAAAACTTGGGTCCAAAGGCACCAGAAAGTGCCAGAACGTAAGAAGGTGGTGGGAAAGCCTTCCTTTGAGTCCTAGGCGTGATATTCAAAGAGTTTTAGTGGCTTGAGATGAGTTTCGCAAGTCTCCCTATGCCAGTCAGCAAAAATGGACCAAAAGAGACGAAAACTAGAACTTGGGTCCAAAGCCGCCAGAAAATGCCAGAAGGGGAGAAGGTGGGGAAAAATCCTTCCTTTGAGTTCTAGGAGTGATATTCAAAGAGTTTCAGTGGCTTGAGACGAGTTTCGCACGTCTTCCTTTGCCGGTAAGCAAAAGGGACCAAAAGAGACCAAAACTATAACTTGGGTCCAAAGGTGCCAGAAAGTGACAGAAGGGGAGAGGGTGGTGAGAAATCCTTCCTTTGAGTTCTAGGAGTGATATTCAAGGAGTTTCAGTGGCTTGAGACGAGTTTCGCACGTCTTCCTCTGCCGGTAAGCAAAAGGGACCAAAAGAGATCAAAACTAGAACTTGGGTCCAAAGGTGCCAGAAAGTGACAGAAGGGGAGAAGGTGGGGAGAAATCCTTCCTTTGAGTTCTTTGAGTGATATTCAAGGAGTTTCAGTGGCTTGAGACGAGTTTCGCACGTCTTCCTTTGCCCGTAAGCAAAAGGGAACAAAAATAGACCAAAACTGAAACTTGGGTCCAAAGGCACCAGAAAGTGCCAGAACGTGAGAAGGTAGTGGTGATGAGGACATAACCATGAGCAAAGGCAAGGATCCTCTTGAAGGACTTGGAGGACCTATGACAAGGGGTAGAGCAAGGAGAGCAAAGGAAGCTCTTCAACAAGTGTTGTCCATATTAATTGAATACAAGCCCAAGTTTCAAAGAGAAAAGACCAAGGTTGTGAATTGCATCATGGCCCAAATGGAGGAGAACTAAGGCGCCACTTTGCTTCAGTTTTTAAGTTTTTAATTTGTTTTAAATAATGGCCCAATCCTTTGTAAAGTTGGCTGACCAAATTATGTTTTGCGGTTAATCAACTAATGGGCTTTGGTTTGGTTTTATTTCAAGTTGTAATAAGGGCCCAATTGGTAACTTAGGCATCAGCCTTTGGGAGACCAAGAGGCGCATAGCTAGTGGCTGTTGGGTGACTTTTTGGTTGCCACAATTTCAGTTACAATCAGCCATCAAGTAGCTTTATTTCCTAGCTTAGTGGATCATTATCTAAGTGGAATAAATTTTCCGTTACGGAACCTTTGTAATTCGATGGTAAAGCTTCTATATAATTTGAACCATTCTTATCAATAAGACAAGTTAAGTTTGATTCAGAAATATTAGAGTTTATCTCTTTTATCTTAGGGAGAGTGATTCTCCTAAGTTCTTGAGTGATTCAAGAACTACTTGGCTGTATCAAAGGGCTTTCACATCCCTTTGTGTGTTGCCTTCCTTGGAAAGAGTGATTCTTTCCTTTCCCCATTCAATTCTTCACCAAAATTCCAAAAAAACTCAAATCTGCCCAGAATTATCTCGTTATCATAGCTCTCATTCTACTCAGCCAAATTGAGTGATTCTTGAGCCTAAATTGAATTTCAGAACGAGAACTTTCACCTCGTTTTGGAATCACCTCAATTGGAGTTCTATAACTCGAGATACCGTCATTTCTAAAATTCTGTCCAGCCACCACCAAACTAGCGTTTTTGCTTACTTTTTTAACACCATGGACCAACACCTAATTTGCCCAGAAATTCATCACTAAATTTTCAAATTTTTCTACAAGGTTCTAACCCTAAAGATCCTAAGTCAGCCCTTGTGCAAATGGGGTTCATATCATTTGGTTATCAGAGCTCCGGTTTAAGGGTTTGAACGTCAAATTGGTAACATCCTTCCTTCATTCTCTTTTTTTTGCCAATTGATTACCTTATTGTTCATATTATTTGTGATTGTACTGAATCATTGCAAAAGTTAGGCCCTTGTGATAATTAAAAAAAAAATCGTATAAAAAAACAAAAAAAAAAAAGAAGAAGAAAATTTTGGGCTGAATGATTCATGCTTTTCAACAATTTGTTATAAGGTAATATATTGGTGTTCTTAAAGGATTGTTGCTAATTCTCTTGTTTACCAATTTTCCTTTACCCCTTTGTTTTTGTGATTTGTTAGCCTTTTCTTTGTCTACCTAGCCTTTACCTAGCACATATTGGTGAATTGTTCTTTGTTGTGGCAATAATATCTTGAATTGCCTAAGAACCCAAGGAGAATTTGAGTGGTAAAAGGCAAGAGTGTTTTCATTAGAGAAAAAGCCATAATTGTGTGATACACTTAGTGTGGTGAGGTTTCAAATTCTACTTTCTATTTGCTTGTTACGTTTGAATTTGTTTGATTAGGAGGAGGACTTTCTCCTTTCCAAATGCAAGCCTTGACACAACATTTGGAGAGATTGATGAGGCAACAAAATGATGAGCTCCATGAAAGATTGGACCAATTAGAGAATAGAGGTCATGATGAAGAAGAAAGGAGGAGAAGAGGTAATGACGGTGCTCCTAGACAAAACCGAATTGATGGAGTCAAAATTTCTATTCCTCCATTCAAAGGAAGAAGTGACCCGGAAGCTTATTTGGAGTGGGAGATCAAAATAGAGCATATTTTCACTTGTAATACCTATGAAGAGGCCCAAAAGGTAAAGCTTGCAGCTATGGAGTTTTCCGATTACGCTCTTGTGTGGTGGAACAAATTGCAAAAAGAGAGAGCTAGGAATGAGGAGCCATTGGTGGATACATGGGTTGAAATGAAAAGGATCATGAGGAAGAGATATGTGCCGGCAAGCTATTCTAGGGACTTAAAATTCAAACTTCAAAAATTGTCCCAAGGTAGCAAAGGCGTTGAGGAGTACTACAAGGAAATGGAGGTGCTCATGATTCAAGCCAAGATAGAAGAAGATGAGGAGGTAACTATGGCTAGATTTCTTAGTGGTTTGAATAATGATATTCGTGATATTGTTGAACTGCAGGAATTTGTTGAAATGGAGGACTTGCTTCACAAAGCAATCCAAGTGGAGCAACAATTGAAAAGGAAAGGTGTGGCCAAAAGGAGCTCCACTAATTTTGGTTTTTCTAGTTGGAAGGATAAGGGAAAAGGGGCTGCCACTTCTAGTGCAGCGCCTACACCAACAAAAACTCCTCTAAAAACTCAAGAGCAACCCTCTAAAAGGAGTCGGGATGTGAAGTGCTTTAAGTGCCAAGGCTTAGGACACTATGCATATGAGTGCCCTAACAAAAAAACCATGATTCTTAGAGATGGAGAGTATATAAGTGAGTCCGAAATTGAAGAGGGAGAGGAGAATGAGGACGTGGAGGAGGAGGTGGAGAAAACACCAGAGGGAGACTTGTTGATGATAAGGCGGTTACTTGGTAGCCAATTGAAGCCTTTGGAGGCGAGCCAAAGAGAAAACATCTTCCATACTAGATGTTTGATCAATGGTAAACTTTGCATGGTGATCATTGATGGAGGGAGTTGCACCAATGTGGCGAGTGCAAGACTTGTGTCTAAATTGAATTTAGTTACAAAGCCACATCCTAGGCCATATAGGCTTCAATGGCTTAGTGAGGATGGAGAGGTGCAAGTAAGGAAGCAAGTAGAGTTGGATATTTCCATTGGAAGATACAATGATAAGGTGCTTTGTGATGTTGTTCCTATGGAGGCCAGCCACTTACTCTTGGGGAGACCATGGCAATTTGATAAAAGAGCCAATCATGATGGTTTCACTAACAAAATCTCATTCATGCACCAAGACAAGAAGATAGTGCTCAAACCTTTGAGTCCGCAAGAGGTGTGTGAGGATCAAAGAAAAATGAGAGAAAAGATTGTCCAAGAAAAGAAAGAAAAAGAAAGCCAAACACTTGAGAGCTCAAAAAGTGAGGACAAAAAGAGAGAAATACATGAGAGGAAAAAGAAGAGTGAAACTCTTGAGGTGAAGGAGAGCTTTTTAGCTACAAAAAGTGAGGTCAAGAGGTTGTTTCTATCTAAACAGCCCCTATTTTTGTTAATTTGCAAAAACTATGTTTTGACCACTAACACTTTTGATAACCTTGATTTGCCTTCTAGAGTGAAGTCTCTTTTGCAGGAATTTGGAGATGTGTTTCCAACAAGTGTACCAAGTGGGTTGCCACCATTAAGAGGTATTGAGCATCAAATTGATCTCATTCCAGGAGCTTCTTTGCCTAATAGACCAGCCTATAGAAGCAACCCGCAAGAGACCAAGGAGATCCAAAGACAAGTGGATGAACTCATTGGTAAGGGATGGGTAAGAGATAGCATGAGTCCTTGTGCTGTCCCGGTAATTTTGGTTCCTAAAAAGGATGGGACATGGCGCATGTGTTCTGATTGTAGAGCCCTTAATAACATCACCATTAAATATAGGCATCCTATACCTAGGCTTGATGATTTGCTTGATGAATTGCATGGTGCATGTTACTTCTCTAAAATTGATTTAAAAAGTGGATACAATCAAATTAGGGTTAGAGAAGGGGATGAATGGAAAACTGCTTTCAAAACAAAATATGGTTTGTATGAATGGTTGGTTATGCCTTTTGGCTTAACTAATGCTCCTAGCACTTTCATGAGATTAATGAACCATGTTTTGAGAAAATTCATAGGAAAATTTGTTGTGGTGTACTTTGATGATATTCTTATCTATAGCACTTCACTTGAATTGCATGTTGATCATTTAAAATCTGTCTTGTGTGTGCTTAGAGAAGAACAATTGTATGCCAATCTTGAAAAATGCATCTTTTGTACTAACCATGTTGTGTTTCTTGGTTTTGTTGTAAGTTCAAAAGGAGTACAAGTGGATGAGGAAAAGGTTAGGGCTATTCAAGAATGGCCTACGCCTAAGTCCGTGACCGAAGTGAGAAGTTTCCATGGTTTAGCAAGTTTCTATAGGAGATTTGTGAAGGATTTTAGCACATTGGCAGCACCTCTCAATGAAGTGCTTAAGAAAAATGTTGGTTTCAAATGGGGAGAGAAACAAGAAGAAGCTTTCAATGCTCTTAAGCAAAAGCTAACTAATGCCCCCATACTTGCTTTGCCAAACTTTCAAAAATCTTTTGAAATTGAGTGTGATGCTTCAAATGTTGGGATTGGGGCTGTGTTGTTGCAAGAAGGCCATCCAATTGCTTATTTTAGTGAAAAGCTAAGTGGTCCTACCCTTAACTATTCAACTTATGATAAAGAGTTGTATGCCTTAGTGAGAGCTTTGAAAACATGGCAACACTACCTTTATCCCAAGGAATTTGTCATTCATAGTGACCATGAGTCTCTCAAATATATCAAGGGACAAGGCAAGCTTAACAAAAGGCATGCCAAGTGGGTGGAATTTCTAGAGCAATTCCCTTATGTTATCAAACATAAAAGAGGAAAAGGTAACATTGTAGCCGATGCTCTTTCTCGGCGTCATGCTTTGATTTCTATGCTTGAAACAAAATTGATTGGTCTTGAATGTTTGAAAAACATGTATGAAAGTGATGAAACTTTTGGTGAAATTTTTAAATATTGCGAAAAATTTTCAGAAAATGGTTTCTTTAGGTATGAAGGCTTTCTTTTCAAAGAAAACAAATTGTGTGTGCCTAAATGTTCTACAAGAAACTTGCTTGTTGGTGAAGCACATGAAGGAGGTTTAATGGGGCATTTTGGGGTCCAAAAGACTCTAAAAACATTACAAGAACATTTTTATTGGCCTCATTTGAAAAAGGATGTGCAGAAATTTTGTGAACATTGCATTGTTTGTAAAAAGGCAAAGTCAAAGGTAAAGCCTCATGGATTGTATACTCCATTGCCAATTCCAGAGTATCCTTGGATTGATTTATCCATGGATTTTGTTTTGGGGCTGCCAAACACAAGTAGTGGCAAAGATTCAATTTTTGTGGTTGTTGATAGGTTTTCTAAAATGGCTCATTTTATTCCATGTAAAAAGGTGAATGATGCTTCTCATGTGGCTGATTTGTTTTTCAAGGAGATTGTGAGACTCCATGGTTTGCCAAGGAGCATTGTTAGTGATAGGGACTCTAAGTTCCTAAGCCATTTTTGGAGGACCTTGTGGGGCAAGTTAGGCACTAAATTGTTATTTTCAACCACTTGTCACCCACAAACCGATGGGCAAACGGAAGTTGTTAATAGGACGTTGGGAACATTGCTTAGGACAGTTTTAAGAAAGAACTTAAAGACTTGGGAAGTTTGTTTACCCCATGTTGAGTTTGCTTACAATAGGGCTGTTCATAGCACTACTAATTGTTCTCCTTTTGAGGTTGTTTATGGTTTTAACCCACTAACTCCTCTTGATCTTTTGCCTATGCCTAATGTTTCAGTTTTTAAGCATAAAGAAGGTCAAGCAAAGGCGGACTATGTGAAGAAGCTTCATGAGAGAGTCAAAAATCAAATTGAGAGGAGAAATGAAAGCTATGCTAAACAAGCCAACAAAGGGAGAAAGAAGGTTATCTTCGAACCCGGAGATTGGGTTTGGGTGCACATGAGAAAGGAAAGGTTTCCGAAACAAAGGAAGTCAAAGCTTCAACCAAGGGGAGATGGTCCATTCCAAGTGCTTGAAAGAATCAATGACAATGCTTACAAAATTGAGCTGCCGGGTGAGTATAATGTTAGTTCCACCTTCAATGTGTCTGACTTATCTCTTTTTGATGCAGATGGAGAATCCGATTTGAGGACAAATCCTTCTCAAGAGGGAGAGAATGATGAGGACATGACCATGAGCAAAGGCAAGGATCCTCTTGAAGGACTTAGAGGACCTATGACAAGGGCTAGAGCAAGGAGAGCAAAGGAAGCTCTTCAACAAGTGTTGTCCATATTAATTGAATACAAGCCCAAGTTTCAAAGAGAAAAGACCAAGGTTGTGAATTGCATCATGGCCCAAATGGAGGAGAACTAAGGCGCCACTTTGCTTCAGTTTTTAAGTTTTTAATTTGTTTTAAATAATGGCCCAATCCTTTGTAAAGTTGGCTGACCAAATTATGTTTTGCGGTTAATCAACTAATGGGGTTTGGTTTGGTTTTATTTCAAGTTGTAATAAGGGCCCAATTGGTAACTTAGGCATCAATCAGCCTTTGGGAGACCAAGAGGCGCATAGCTAGTGGCTGTTGGGTGACTTTTTGGTTGCCACAATTTCAGTTACAATCAGCCATCAAGTAGCTTTATTTCCTAGCTTAGTGGATCATTATCTAAGTGGAATAAATTTTCCGTTACGGAACCTTTGTAATTCTGATGGTAAAGCTTCTATATAAGCTGAACCATTCTTATCAATAAGACAAGTTAAGTTTGATTCAGAAATATTAGAGTTTATCTCTTTTATCTTAGTGAGAGTGATTCTCCTAAGTTCTTGAGTGATTCAAGAACTACTTGGCTGTATCAAAGGGCTTTCACATCCCTTTGTGTGTTGCCTTCCTTGGAAAGAGTGATTCTTTCCTTTCCCCATTCAATTCTTCACCAAAATTCCAAAAAAAAACTCAAATCTGCCCAGAATTATCTCGTTATCATAACTCTCATTCTACTCATCCAAATTGAGTGATTCTTGAGCCTAAATTGAATTTCAGAACGAGAACTTTCACCTCGTTTTGGAATCACCTCAATTGGAGTTCTATAACTCGAGATACCGTCATTTCTAAAATTCTGTCCAGCCACCACCAAACTAGCGTTTTTGCTTACTTTTTTTAACACCATGGACCAACACCTAATTTGCCCATAAATTCATCACTAAATTTTCAAATTTTTCTACAAGGTTCTAACCCTAAAGATCCTAAGTCAGCCCTTGTGCAAATGGGGTTCATATCATTACTGGCAAATGGAGACTTGCGAAACTCGTCTCAGGCCACTAAAACTCCTTGAATATCACGCCTAGGACTCAAAGGAAGGCTTTCCCACCACCTTCTCACGTTCTGGCACTTTCTGGTGCCATTGGACCCAAGTTCCAGTTTTGGTCTCTTTTGGTTCCCTTTTGCTTACCAGCAAAGGAAGACGTGCGAAACTCGGCTCAAGCCACTGAAACTCCTTGAATATCACTCCGAAGACACAAAGGAAGGCTTTCCCACCTCATTCTCACGTTCTGGCACTTTCTGGTGCCTTTGGACCCAAGTTCCAGTTTTGGTCTCTTTTGGTTCCCTTTTGCTTACCGGCAAAGGAAGACGTGCGAAACTCGTCTCAAGCCACTGAAACTCCTTGAATATCACTCCGAGAACTCAAAGGAAGGATTTCTCACCACCTTCTCCCCTTCTGTCACTTTCTGGCAACTTTGGACTCAAGTTCTAGTTTTGGTCTCTTTTGGTCCCTTTTTGCTTACCGGCAAAGGAAGTCATGCGAAACTCGTCTCAGGCCACTGAAACTCCTGGAATATCACTCCGAAGACACAAAGGAAGGCTTTCCCACCACATTCTCCCCTTCTGTCACTTTCTGGCACCTTTGGACCCGAGTTCTAGTTTTGGTCTCTTTTGGTTCCCTTTTGCTTACCGGCAAAGGAAGACGTGCGAAACTCGTCTCAAGGCACTGAAACTCCTTGAATATCACTCCTAGAACTCAGAGGAAGGATTTCTCACCACCTTCTCCCCTTCTGTCACTTTCTGGCGGATTTGGACCCAAGTTCCATTTTGGGTCTCTTTTGGTTCCCTTTTGCATAACGGCAAAGGGAGACTTGCGAAACTCGTCTCAAGCCACTGAAACTCCTTGAATATCACTCCTAGAACTCAAAGGAAGGATTTCTCACCACCTTCTCCCCTTCTGGCACTTTCTGGCGGCTTTGGACCCAAGTTCCAGTTATGTCTCTTTTGGTCCCTTTTTGCTTACTTGCAAAGGAAGACTTGCGAAACTCGTCTCAGTCCACTAAAACTCCTTGAATATCATGCCTACGACTTAAAGGAAGGATTTCCCACAACCTTCTCGCATTCTGGCATTTTCTGGCGCCTTTGGACCCAAGTTCTAGTTTTGGTCTCGTTTGGCCCCTTTTTGCTTACTGGCAAAGGGAGACTTGCGAAACTCGTCTCAGGCCACTAAAACTCTTTGAATACCATGCCTAGGACTCAAAAAAAAGGCTTTCCCACCACCTTCTCACATTCTGGCACTTTCTGGTGCCTTTGGACCCAAGTTCCAGTTTTGGTCTCTTTTTGTTCCCTTTTGCTTACCGGCAAAGGATGACGTGCGAAACCCGTCTCAAGGCACTGAAACTCCTTGAATCTCACTCCGAAGACACAAAGGAAGGCTTCGCACCACCTTCTCACATTCTGGCACTTTCTGGTGCATTTGGACCCAAGTTCCAGTTTTGGTCTCTTTTGGTTCCCTTTTGCATACCGGCAAAGGGAGACTTGCGAAACTCGTCTCAGGCCACTAAAACTCCTTGAATATCACGCCTAGGACTCAAAGGAAGGCTTTCCCACCACCTTCTCACGTTCTGGCACTTTTTGGTGCCTTTGGACCCAAGTTCCAGTTTTGGTCTCTTTTGGTTCCCTTTTGCTTACCGGCAAAGGAAGACGTGCGAAACTCGTCTCAAGCCACTGAAACTCCTTGAATATCACTCCTAGAACTCAAAGGTAGGATTTCTCACCACCTTCTCCCCTTCTGGCCCTTTCTGGCGGCTTTGGACCCAAGTTCCAGTTATGTCTCTTTTGGTACCTTTCTGCTTACTTGCAAAGGAAGACTTGCGAAACTCGTCTCAGGCCACTAAAACTCCTTGAATATCATGCCTACGACTTAAAGGAAGGATTTCCCACAACCTTCTCACATTCTGGCATTTTCTGGCGCCTTTGGACCCAAGTTCTAGTTTTGGTCTCCTTTGGCCCTTTTTTGCTTACTGGCAAAGGGAGACTTGCGAAACTCGTCTCAGGCCACTAAAACTCTTTGAATATCATGCCTAGGACTCAAAAAAAGGCTTTCCCACCACCTTCTCACATCTGGCACTTTCTGGTGCCTTTGGACCCAAGTTCCAGTTTTGGTCTCTTTTGGTTCCCTTTTGCTTACCGGCAAAGGAAGACGTGCGAAACTCGTCTCAAGCCACTGAAACTCCTTGAATATCACTCCTAGAACTCAAAGGAAGGATTTCTCACCACCTTCTCCCCTTCTGGCACTTTCTGGCGGCTTTGGACCTAAGTTCCAATTTTGGTCTCTTTTGGTCCGTTTTTGCTTACTGGCAAAGGGAGACTTGCGAAACTCGTCTCAGGCCACTAAAACTCTTTCAATATCACGCCTAGGACTCAAAGGAAGGCTTTCCCACCACCTTCTCACGTTCTGGCACTTGCTGGTGCCTTTGGACCCAAGTTCCAGTTTTGGTCTCTTTTGGTTCCCTTTTGCTTACCGGCAAAGGAAGACGTGCGAAACTCGTGTCAAGCCACTGAAACTCCTTGAATATCACTCCTAGAACTCAAAGGAAGGATTTCTCACCACCTTCTCCCCTTCTGGCACTTTCTGGCGGCTTTGGACCCAAGTTCCAGTTTTGGTCTCTTTTGGTCCGTTTTTGCTTACCAGCAAAGGGAGACTTGCGAAACTCGTCTCAAGCCACTGAAAATCCTTGAATATCACTCCGAAGACACAAAGGAAGGCTTTGCCACCACATTCTCACGTTCTGCCACTTTCTGGTGCCATTGGACCTAAGTTCCAGTTTTGGTCTCTTTTGGTTCCCTTTTGCTTACCGGCAAAGGAAGACGTGCGAAAGTCGTCTCAAGCCACTGAAACTCCTTGAATATCACTCCTAGAACTCAAAGGAAGGATTTCTCACCACCTTCTCCCCTTCTGTCACTTTCTGGCACCTTTGGACCCAAGTTCTAGTTTTGGTCTCTTTTGGTCCCTTTTTGCTTACTGGCAAAGGGAGACTTGCGAAACTCGTCTCAGGCCACTAAAACTCCTTGAATATCACGCCTAGGACTCAAAGGAAGGCTTTCCCACCACCTTCTCACGTTCTGGCACTTTCTGGTGCCTTTGGACCCAAGTTTCAGTTTTGGTCTCTTTTGGTTCCCTTTTGCTTACCGGCAAAGGAAGACGTGCGAAACTCGTCTCAAGGCACTGAAACTCCTTGAATCTCACTCCGAAGACACAAAGGAAGGCTTTCCCACCACATTCTCACGTTCTGGCACTTTCTGGTGCCTTTGGACCCAAGTTCCAGTTTTGGTCTCTTTTGGTTCCCTTTTTCTTACAGGCAAAGGAAGACGAGCGAAACTCGTCTCAAGCCACTGAAACTCCTTGAATATCACTCCTAGAACTCAATGGAAGGATTTCTCACCACCTTCTCCCCTTCTGTCACTTTCTGGCACCTTTGGACCCAAGTTCTACTTGTGGTCTCTTTTGGTCCCTTTTTGCTTACTGGCAAAAGGAGACTTGCGAAACTCGTCTCAGGCCACTAAAACTCTTAGAATATCATGCCTAGGACTCAAAGGAAGGCTTTCCCACCACCTTCTCACGTTCTGGCACTTTCAGGTGCATTTGGACCCAAGTTCCATTTTTGGTCCCTCTTGGTTCCCTTTTGCTTACCGGCAAAGGAAGACGTGCCAAACTTGTCTCAAGGCACTAAAACTCCTTGAATATCACGCCTAGGACTCAAAGGAAGGCTTTCCCACCACCTTCTCACGTTCTGGCCCTTTCTGGTGCCTTTGGATCCAAGTTCCAGTTTTGGTCTCTTTTGGTTCCCTTTTGCTTACCGGCAAAGGGAGACTTGCGAAAATCGTCTCAGGCCACTAAAACTCTTAGAATATCACGCCTAAGACTCAAAGGAAGGCTTTCCCACTACCTTCTCACGTTCTGGCACTTTCTGGTTCATTTGGACCCAAGTTCCATTTTTGGTCTCTTTTGGTTCCCTTTTGCATACCGGCAAAGGGAGACTTGCGAAACTCATCTCAGGCCACTAAAACTCCTTGAATATCACGCCTAGGACTCAAAGGAAGGCTTTCCCACCACCTTCTCACGTTCTGGCCCTTTCTGGTGCCTTTGGACCCAAGTTCCAGTTTTGGTCTCTTTTGGTTCCCTTTTGCTTACCGGCAAACGGAGACGTGCGAAACTCGTCTCAATCCACTGAAACTCCTTGAATATCACTCCTAGAACTCAAAGGAAGGATTTCTCACCACCTTCTCCCCTTCTTGGACTTTCTGGAGGCTTTGGACCCAAGTTCCAGTTATGTCTCTTTTGGTCCCTTTTTGCTTACTTGCAAAGGAAGACTTGCGAAACTCGTCTCAGGCCACTAAAACTCCATGAATATCATGCCTACGACTTAAAGGAAGGCTTTCCCACAACCTTCTCACATTCTGGCATTTTCTGGCGCCTTTGGACCCAAGTTCTAGTTTTGGTCTCCTTTGGCCCCTTTTTGCTTACTGGCAAAGGGAGACTTACGAAACTCATCTTAGGCCACTAAAACTCTTTGAATACCATGCCTAGGACTCAAAAAAAAGGCTTTCCCACCACCTTCTCACATTCTGGCACTTTCTGGTGCCTTTGGACCCAGGTTCCAGTTTTGGTCTCTTTTTGTTCCCTTTTGCTTAACGGCAAAGGAAGACGTGCGAAACTCGTCTCAAGGCACTGAAACTCCTTGAATCTCACTCCGAAGACACAAAGGAAGGCTTCCCACCCCCTTCTCACGTTCTGGCACTTTCTGGTTCATTTGGATCCAAGTTCCAGTTTTGGTCTCTTTTGGTTCCCTTTTGCATACCGGCAAAAGGAGACTTGCGAAACTCGTCTCAGGCCACTAAAACTCCTTGAATATCACGCCTAGGACTCAAAGGAAGGCTTTCCCACCACCTTCTCACGTTCTGGCACTTTCTGGTGCCTTTGGACCCAAGTTTCAGTTTTGGTCTCTTTTGGTTCCCTTTTGCTTACCGGCAAAGGAAGACGTGCGAAACTCGTCTCAAGCAACTGAAACTCCTTGAATATCACTCCTAGAACTCAAAGGAAGGATTTCTCCCCACCTTCTCCCCTTCTGGCACTTTCTGGCACCTTTGGACCCAAATTCTAGTTTTCGTCTCTTTTGGTCCCTTTTTGCTTACTGGCAAAGGGAGACTTGCGAAACTCGTCTCAGGCCACTAAAACTCCTTGAATATCACGCCTAGGACTCGAAGGAAGGCTTTCCCACCACCTTCTCACGTTCTGGCACTTTCTGGTGCCTTTGGACCCAAGTTTTAGTTTTGGTCTCTTTTGGTTCCCTTTTGCTTACCGGCAAAGGAAGACGTGCGAAACTCGTCTCAAGCCACTGAAACTCCTTGAATATCACTCCTAGAACTCAAAGGAAGGATTTCTCACCACCTTTTCCCCTTCTGGCACTTTCTGGAGGCTTTGGACCCAAGTTCCAGTTATGTCTCTTTTGGTCCCTTTTTGCTTACTTGCAAAGGAAGACTTGCGAAACTCGTCTCAGGCCACTAAAACTCCTTGAATATCATGCCTACGACTTAAAGGAAGGCTTTCCCACAACCTTCTCACATTCTGGCATTTTCTGGCGCCTTTGGACCCAAGTTCTAGTTTTGGTTTCCTTTGGCCCCTTTTTGCTTACTGGCAAAGGGAGACTTACGAAACTCGTCTCAGGCCACTAAAACTCTTTGAATACCATGCCTAGGACTAAAAAAAAAGGCTTTCCCACCACCTTCTCACATTCTGGCACTTTCTGGTGCCTTTGGACCCAAGTTCCAGTTTTGGTCTCTTTTTGTTCCCTTTTCCTTACCGGCAAAGGAAGACGTGCGAAACTCGTCTCAAGGCACTGAAACTCCTTGAATCTCACTCCGAAGACACAAAGGAAGGCTTCCCACCACCTTCTCATGCTCTGGCACTTTCTGGTGCATTTGGACCCAGGTTCCAGTTTTGGTCTCTTTTGGTTCCCTTTTGCATACCGGCAAAGGGAGACTTGCGAAACTCGTCTCGGGCCACTAAAACTCCTTTAATATCACGCCTAGGACTCAAAGGAAGGCTTTCCCACCACTTTCTCACGTTCTGGCACTTTCTGGTGCCTTTGGACCCAAGTTTCAGTTTTGGTCTCTTTTGGTTCCCTTTTGCTTACCGGCAAAGGAAGACGTGCGAAACTCGTCTCAAGCAACTGAAACTCCTTGAATATCACTCCTAGAACTCAAAGGAAGGATTTCTCCCCACCTTCTCCCCTTCTGGCACTTTCTGGCGGCTTTGGACCCAATGTCTAGTTTTGGTCTCTCTTGGTTCCCTTTTGCTTACCGGCAAAGGGAGACTTGCGAAACTAGTCTCAGGCCACTAAAACTCCTTCAATATCACGCCTAGGACTCAAAGGAAGGCTTTCCCACCACCTTCTCACGTTGTAGCACTTTCTGGCGCCTTTGGACCTAAGTTTCAGTTTTGGTCTCTTTTGGTTCCCTTTTGCTTACCGGCAAAGGAAGACGTGCGAAACTTGTCTCAAGCCGCTGAAACTCCTTGAATATCACTCCTCGAACTCAAAGGAAGGATTTCTCACCACCTTCTCCCCTTCTGGCACTTTCTGGCGGCTTTGGACCCAAGTTCCAGTTATGTCTCTTTTGGTCCCTTTTTGCTTACTTGCAAAGGAAGACTTGCGAAACTCGTCTCAGTCCACTAAAACTCCTTGAATATCATGCCTACGACTTAAAGGAAGGATTTCCCACAACCTTCTCGCATTCTGGCATTTTCTGGCGCCTTTGGACCCAAGTTCTAGTTTTGGTCTCCTTTGGCCCTTTTTTGCTTACTGGCAAAGGGAGACTTGCGAAACTCGTCTCAGGCCACTAAAACTCTTTGAATATCGTGCCTAGGACTCGAAAAAAGGCTTTCCCACCACCTTCTCACATTCAGGCACTTTCTGGTGCCTTTGGACCCAAGTTCCAGTTTTGGTCTCTTTTGGTTCCTTTTTGCTTACCGGCAAAGGAAGACGTGCGAAACTCGTCTCAAGCCACTGAAACTCCTTGAATATCACTCCTAGAACTCAAAGGAAGGATTTCTCACCACCTTCTCCCCTTCTGGCACTTTCTGGCGGCGTTGGACCCAAGTTCCAGTTTTGGTCTCTTTTGGTCCGTTTTTGCTTACTGGCAAAGGGAGACTTGCGAAACTCGTCTCAGGCCACTAAAACTCTTTGAATATCACGCCTAGGACTCAAAGGAAGGCTTTCCCACCACCTTCTCACGTTCTAGCACTTGCTGGTGCGTTTGGACCCAAGTTCCAGTTTTGGTCTCTTTTGGTTCCCTTTTGCTTACCGGCAAAGGAAGACGTGCGAAACTCGTCTCAAGCCACTGAAACTCCTTGAATATCACTCCTAGAACTCAATGGAAGGATTTCTCACCACCTTCTCCCCTTCTGCCACTTTCTGGCGGCTTTGGACCCAAGTTCCAGTTTTGGTCTCTTTTGGTCCGTTTTTGCTTACTGGCAAAGGGAGACTTGCGAAACTCGTCTCAGGCCACTAAAACTCTTTGAATATCACGCCTAGGACTCAAAGGAAGGCTTTCCCACCACCTTCTCACGTTCTGGCACTTGCTGGTGCCTTTGGACCCAAGTTCCAGTTTTGGTCTCTTTTGGTTCCCTTTTGCTTACCGGCAAAGGAAGACGTGCGAAAGTCGTCTCAAGCCACTGAAACTCCTTGAATATCACTCCTAGAACTCAAAGGAAGGATTTCTCACCACCTTCTCCCCTTCTGTCATTTTCTAGCACCTTTGGACCCAAGTTCTAGTTTTGGTCTCTTTAAGTCCCTTTTGCTTACCGGCAAAGGAAGACGTGCGAAACTCGTCTCAAGCCACTGAAACTCCTTGAATATCACTCCTAGAACTCAAAGGAAGGATTTCTCCCCACCTTCTCCCCTTCTGGCACTTTCTGGTGGCTGTGGACCCAAGTTCCAGTTTTGGTCTCTTTTGGTCCCTTTTTGCTTACTGGCAAAGGGAGACTTACGAAAATCGTCTCAGGTCACTAAAACTCTTAGAATATCACGCCTAGGACTCAAAGGAAGGCTTTCCCACCACCTTCTCACGTTCTGGCACTTTCTGGTGCATTTGGACCCAAGTTCCATTTTTGGTCTCTTTTGGTTCCCTTTTGCTTACCGGCAAAGGGAGACTTGCGAAACTCATCTCAGGCCACTAAAACTCCTTCAATATCACGCCTAGGACTCAAAGGAAGGCTTTCCCACCACCTTCTCACGTTCTGGCACTTTCTGGCGCCTTTGGACCCAAGTTTCAGTTTTGGTCTCTTTTGGTTCCCTTTTGCATACCGGCAAAGGGAGACTTGCGAAACTCGTCTCAGGCCACTAAAACTCCTTGAATATCACGCCTAGGACTCAAAGGAAGGCTTTCCCACCACCTTCTCACGTTCTGGCCCTTTCTGGTGCCTTTGGACCCAAGTTCCAGTTTTGGTCTCTTTTGGTTCCCTTTTGCTTACCGGCAAAGGAAGACGTGCCAAACTCGTCTCAAGGCACTAAAACTCCTTGAATATCACTCCTAGAACTGAATGGAAGGATTTCTCACCACCTTCTCCCCTTCTATCACTTTCTGGCACCTTTGGACCCAAGTTCTAGTTTTGGTCTCTTTTGGTCCCTTTTTGCTTACTGGCAAAGGGAGACTTGCGAAACTCGTCTCAGGCCACTAACACTCCTTGAATATCACGCTTAGGACTCAAAGGAAGGCTTTCCCACCACCTTCTCACGTTCTGGCACTTTCTGGTGCCTTTGGACCCAAGTTTCAGTTTTGGTCTCTTTTGGTTCCCTTTTGCTTACCAGCAAAGGAAGACGTGCGAAACTCGTCTCAAGGCACTGAAACTCCTTGAATCTCACTCCGAAGACACAAAGGAAGGCTTTCCCACCACATTCTCACGTTCTGACACTTTCTGGTGCCTTTGGACCCAAGTTCCAGTTTTGGTCTCTTTTGGTTCCCTTTTTCTTACCGGCAAAGGAAGACGAGCGAAACTCGTCTCAAGCCACTGAAACTCCTTGAATATCACTCCTAGAACTCAAAGGAAGGATTTCTCCCCACCTTCTCCCCTTCTGGCACTTTCTGGCGGCTGTGGACCCAAGTTCCAGTTTTGGCCTCTTTTGGTCCCTTTTTGCTTACTGGCAAAGGGAGACTTGCGAAACTCGTCTCAGGCCACTAAAACTCTTAGAATATCACGCCTAGGACTCAAAGGAAGGCTTTACCACCACCTTCTCACGTTCTGGCACTTTCTGGTGCATTTGGACCCAACTTCCATTTGTGGTCTCTTTTGGTTCCCTTTTGCATACCGGCAAAGGGAGACTTGCGAAACTCGTCTCAGGCCACTAAAACTCCTTGAATATCACGCCTAGGACTCAAAGGAAGGCTTTCCCACCACCTTCTCACGTTCTGGCCCTTTCTGGTGCCTTTGGACCCAAGTTTCAGTTTTGGTCTCTTTTGGTTCCCTTTTGCTTACCGGCAAAGGAACACGTGCGAAACTCGTCTCAAGCCACTGAAACTCCTTGAATATCACTCCTAGAACTCAATGGAAGGATTTCTCACCACCTTCTCCCCTTCTGTCACTTTCTGGCACCTTTGGACCCAAGTTCTAGTTTTGGTCTCTTTTGGTCCCTTTTTGCTTACTGGCAAAGGAAGACTTGCGAAACTCGTCTCAAGGCACTGAAACTCCTTGAATCTCACTCCGAAGACACAAAGGAAGGCTTTCCCACCACATTCTCACGTTGTGGCACTTTCTGGTGCCTTTGGACCCAAGTTCCAGTTTTGGTCTCTTTTGGTTCGCTTTTTCTTACCGACAAAGGAAGACGAGCGAAACTCGTCTCAAGCCACTGAAACTCCTTGAATATCACTCCTAGAACTTAATAGAAGGATTTCTCACCACCTTCTCCCCTTCTGTCACTTTCTGGCACCTTTGGACCCAAGTTCTAGTTTTGGTCTCTTTTGGTCCCTTTTTGCTTACTGGCAAAGGGAGACTTGCGAAACTCGTCTCAGGCCACTAAAACTCTTTGAATATCACGCCTAGGACTCAAAGGAAGGCTTTCCCACCACCTTCTCACGTTCGGGCACTTTCTGGTGCCTTTGGACCCAAGTTCCAGTTTTGGTCTCTTTTGGTTCCCTTTTGCTTACCGGCAAAGGGAGACTTGCAAAACTCGTCTCAGGCCACTAAAACTCCTTCAATATCACGCCTAGGACTCAAAGGAAGGCTTTCCCACCACCTTCTCACGTTCTGGCACTTGCTTGTGCCTTTGGACCCAAGTTCCAGTTTTGGTCTCTTTTGGTTCCCTTTTGCTTACCGGCAAAGGAAGACGTGCGAAACTCGTCTCAAGCAACTGAAACTCCTTGAATATCACTCCTAGAACTCAAAGGAAGGATTTCTCCCCACCTTCTCCCCTTCTGGCACTTTCTGGCGGCTTTGGACCCAAGTTCTAGTTTTGGTCTCTCTTGGTTCCCTTTTGCTTACCGGCAAAGGGAGACTTGCGAAACTCGTCTCAGGCCACTAAAACTCCTTCAATATCACGCCTAGGACTCAAAGGAAGGCTTTCCCACCACCTTCTCACATTCTGGCACTTTCTGGCGCCTTTGGACCCAAGTTTCAGTTTTGGTCTCTTTTGGTTTCCTTTTGCTTACCGGCAAAGGAAGACGTGCGAAACTCGTCTCAAGCCGCTGAAACTCCTTGAATATCACTCCTCGAACTCAAAGGAAGGATTTCTTACCACCTTCTCCCCTTCTGGCACTTTCTGGCGGCTTTGGACCCAAGTTCTAGTTATGTCTCTTTTGGTCCCTTTTTGCTTACTTGCAAAGGAAGACTTGCGAAACTCGTCTCAGGCCACTAAAACTCCTTGAATATCATGCCTACGACTTAAAGGAAGGCTTTCCCACAACCTTCTCACATTCCGGCATTTTCTGGCCCCTTTGGACCCAAGTTCTAGTTTTGGTCTCCTTTGGCCCCTTTTTGCTTACTGGCAAAGGGAGACTTACGAAACTCGTCTCAGGCCACTAAAACTCTTTGAATACCATGCCTAGGACTCAAAAAAAAGGCTTTCCCACCACCTTCTCACATTCTGGCACTTTATGGTGCCTTTGGACCCAAGTTCCAGTTTTGGTCTCTTTTTGTTCCCTTTTGCTTACCGGCAAAGGAAGACGTGCGAAACTCGTCTCAAGGCACTGAAACTCCTTGAATCTCACTCCGAAGACACAAAGGAAGGCTCGCCACCACCTTCTCACGTTCTGGCACTTTCTGGTGCATTTGGACCCAAGTACCAGTTTTGGTCTCTTTTGGTTCCCTTTTGCATACCGGCAAAGGGAGACTTACGAAACTCGTCTCAGGCCACTAAAACTCCTTGAATATCACGCCTAGGACTCAAAGGAAGGCTTTCCGACCACCTTCTCACGTTCTGGCACTTTCTGGTGCCTTTGGACCCAAGTTTCAGTTTTGGTCTCTTTTGGTTCCCTTTTGCTTACCGGCAAAGGAAGACGTGCGAAAGTCGTCTCAAGCAACTGAAACTCCTTGAATATCACTCCTAGAACTCAAAGGAAGGATTTCTCCCCACCTTCTCCCCTTCTGGCACTTTCTGGCGGCTTTGGACCCAAGTTCTAGTTTTGGCCTCTCTTGGTTCCCTTTTGCTTACCGGCAAAGGGAGACTTGCGAAACTCGTCTCAGGCCACTAAAACTCCTTCAATATGAGGCCTAGGATTCAAAGGAAGGCTTTCCCACCACCTTCTCACATTCTGGCACTTTCTGGCGCCTTTGGACCCAAGTTTCAATTTTGGTCTCTTTTGGTTCCCTTTTGCTTACCGGCAAAGGAAGACGTGCGAAACTCGTCTCAAGCCGCTGAAACTCCTTGAATATCACTCCTCGAACTCAAAGGAAGGATTTCTCACCACCTTCTCCCCTTCTGGCACTTTCTGGCGACTTTGGACCCAAGTTCTAGTTATGTCTCTTTTGGTCCCTTTTTGCTTACTTGCAAAGGTAGACTTGCGAAACTCGTCTCAGGCCACTAAAACTCCTTGAATATCATGCCTACGACTTAAAGGAAGGATTTCCCACAACCTTCTCACATTCTGGCATTTTCTGGCGCCTTTGGACCCAAGTTCTAGTTTTGGTCTCCTTTGGCCCCTTTTTGCTTACTGGCAAAGGGAGACTTGCGAAACTCGTCTCAGGCCACTAAAACTCTTTGAATATCATGCCTAGGACTCAAAAAAAGGCTTTCCCACCACCTTCTCACATTCAGGCACTTTCTGGAGCCTTTGGACCCAAGTTCCAGTTTTGGTCTCTTTTGGTTCCCTTTTGCTTACCGGCAAAGGAAGACGTGCGAAACTCGTCTCAATCCACTGAAACTCCTTGAATATCACTCCTAGAACTCAAAGGAAGGATTTCTCACCACCTTCTCCCCTTCTGCCACTTTCTGGCGGCTTTGGACACAAGTTCCAGTTTTGGTCTCTTTTGGTCCGTTTTTGCTTACTGGCAAAGGGAGACTTACGAAACTCGTCTCAGGCCACTAAAACTCTTTGAATATCACGCTTAGGACTCAAAGGAAGGCTTTCCCACCACCTTCTCACGTTCTGGCACTTGCTGGTGCCTTTGGACCCAAGTTCCAGTTTTGGTCTCTTTTGGTTCCCTTTTGCTTACCGGCAAAGGAAGACGTGCGAAAGTCGTCTCAAGCCACTGAAACTCCTTGAATATCACTCCTAGAACTCAAAGGAAGGATTTCTCACCACCTTCTCCCCTTCTGTCACTTTCTAGCAACTTTGGACCCAAGTTCTAGTTTTGGTCTCTTTAAGTCCCTTTTGCTTACCCGCAAAGGAAGACGTGCGAAACTCGTCTCAAGGCACTGAAACTCCTTGAATCTCACTCCGAAGATACAAAGGAAGGCTTCCCACCACCTTCTCACGTTCTGGCCCTTTCTGGTGCCTTTGGACCCAAGTACCAGTTTTGGTCTCTTTTGGTCCCTTTTTGCTTACTGGCAAAGGGAGACTTGCGAAACTCGTCTCAGGCCACTAAAACTCCTTGAATATCACGCCTAGGACTCAAAGGAAGGCTTTCCCACCACCTTCTCACATTCTGGCACTTTCTGGCGCCTTTGGACACAAGTTTCAGTTTTGGTCTCTTTTGGTTCCCTTTTGCTTACCGGCAAAGGAAGACGTGCGAAACTCGTCTCAAGCCGCTGAAACTCCTTGAATATCACTCCTCGAACTCAAAGGAAGGATTTCTTACCACCTTCTCCCCTTCTGGCACTTTCTGGCGGCTTTGGACCCAAGTTCTAGTTATGTCTCTTTTGGTCCCTTTTTGCTTACTTGCAAAGGAAGACTTGCGAAACTCGTCTCAGGCCACTAAAACTCCTTGAATATCATGCCTACGACTTAAAGGAAGGCTTTCCCACAACCTTCTCACATTCTGGCATTTTCTGGCGCCTTTGGACCCAAGTTCTAGTTTTGGTCTCCTTTGGCCCCATTTTGCTTACTGGCAAAGGGAGACTTACGAAACTCGTCTCAGGCCACTAAAACTCTTTGAATACCATGCCTAGGACTAAAAAAAAAGGCTTTCCCACCACCTTCTCACATTCTGGCACTTTCTGGTGCCTTTGGACCCAAGTTCCAGTTTTGGTCTCTTTTTGTTCCCTTTTGCTTACCGGCAAAGGAAGACGTGCGAAACTCGTCTCAAGGCACTGAAACTCCTTGAATCTCACTCCGAAGACACAAAGGAAGGCTTCCCACCACCTTCTCACGTTCTGGCACTTTCTGGTGCATTTGGACCCAAGTTCCAGTTTTGGTCTCTTTTGGTTCCCTTTTGCATACCGGCAAAGGGAGACTTGCGAAACTCGTCTCAGGCCATTAAAACTCCTTGAATATCACGCCTAGGACTCAAAGGAAGGCTTTCCCACCACCTTCTCACGTTCTGGCACTTTCTGGTGCCTTTGGACCCAAGTTTCAGTTTTGGTCTTTTTGGTTCCCTTTTGCTTACCGGCAAAGGAAGACGTGCGAAACTGGGCTCAAGCAACTGAAAATCCTTGAATATCACTCCTAGAACTCAAAGGAAGGATTTCTCCCCACCTCTCCCCTTCTGGCACTTTCTAGCGGCTTTGGATCCAAGTTCTAGTTTTGGTCTCTCTTGGTTCCCTTTTGCTTACCGGCAAAGGGAGACTTGCGAAACTCGTCTCAGGCCACTAAAACTCCTTCAATATCACGCCTAGGACTCAAAGGAAGGCTTTCCCACCACCTTCTACCTTCTCCCCTTCTGGCACTTTCTGGCGGCTTTGGACCCAAGTTCTAGTTATGTCTCTTTTGGTCCCTTTTTGCTTACTTGCAAAGGAAGACTTGCGAAACTCGTCTCAGGCCACTAAAACTCCTTGAATATCATGCCTACGACTTAAAGGAAGGATTTCCCACAACCTTCTCACATTCTGGCATTTTCTGGCGCCTTTGGACCCAAGTTCTAGTTTTGGTCTCCTTTGGCCCCTTTTTGCTTACTGGCAAAGGGAGACTTGCGAAACTCGTCTCAGGCCACTAAAACTCTTTGAATATCATGCCTAGGACTCAAAAAAAGGCTTTCCCACCACCTTCTCACATTCAGGCACTTTCTGGAGCCTTTGGACCCAAGTTCCAGTTTTGGTCTCTTTTGGTTCCCTTTTGCTTACCGGCAAAGGAAGACGTGCGAAACTCGTCTCAAGCCACTGAAACTCCTTGAATATCACTCCTAGAACTCAAAGGAAGGATTTCTCACCACCTTCTCCCCTTCTGCCACTTTCTGGCGGCTTTGGACACAAGTTCCAGTTTTGGTCTCTTTTGGTCCGTTTTTGCTTACTGGCAAAGGGAGACTTACGAAACTCGTCTCAGGCCACTAAAACTCTTTGAATATCACGCTTAGGACTCAAAGGAAGGCTTTCCCACCACCTTCTCACGTTCTGGCAACCCAAGTTCCAGTTTTGGTCTCTTTTGGTTCCCTTTTGCTTACCGGCAAAGGAAGACGTGCGAAAGTCGTCTCAAGCCACTGAAACTCCTTGAATATCACTCCTAGAACTCAAAGGAAGGATTTCTCACCACCTTCTCCCCTTCTGTCACTTTCTAGCAACTTTGGACCCAAGTTCTAGTTTTGGTCTCTTTAAGTCCCTTTTGCTTACCCGCAAAGGAAGACGTGCGAAACTCGTCTCAAGGCACTGAAACTCCTTGAATCTCACTCCGAAGACACAAAGGAAGGCTTCCCACCGCCTTCTCACGTTCTGGCCCTTTCTGGTGCCTTTGGACCCAAGTACCAGTTTTGGTCTCTTTTGGTCCCTTTTTGCTTACTGGCAAAGGGAGACTTGCGAAACTCGTCTCAGGCCACTAAAACTCCTTGAATATCACGCCTAGGACTCAAAGGAAGGCTTTCCCACCACCTTCTCACATTCTGGCACTTTCTGGCGCCTTTGGACACAAGTTTCAGTTTTGGTCTCTTTTGGTTCCCTTTTGCTTACCGGCAAAGGAAGACGTGCGAAACTCGTCTCAAGCCGCTGAAACTCCTTGAATATCACTCCTCGAACTCAAAGGAAGGATTTCTTACCACCTTCTCCCCTTCTGGCACTTTCTGGCGGCTTTGGACCCAAGTTCTAGTTATGTCTCTTTTGGTCCCTTTTTGCTTACTTGCAAAGGAAGACTTGCGAAACTCGTCTCAGGCCACTAAAACTCCTTGAATATCATGCCTACGACTTAAAGGAAGGCTTTCCCACAACCTTCTCACATTCTGGCATTTTCTGGCGCCTTTGGACCCAAGTTCTAGTTTTGGTCTCCTTTGGCCCCATTTTGCTTACTGGCAAAGGGAGACTTACGAAACTCGTCTCAGGCCACTAAAACTCTTTGAATACCATGCCTAGGACTAAAAAAAAAGGCTTTCCCACCACCTTCTCACATTCTGGCACTTTCTGGTGCCTTTGGACCCAAGTTCCAGTTTTGGTCTCTTTTTGTTCCCTTTTGCTTACCGGCAAAGGAAGACGTGCGAAACTCGTCTCAAGGCACTGAAACTCCTTGAATCTCACTCCGAAGACACAAAGGAAGGCTTCCCACCACCTTCTCACGTTCTGGCACTTTCTGGTGCATTTGGACCCAAGTTCCAGTTTTGGTCTCTTTTGGTTCCCTTTTGCATACCGGCAAAGGGAGACTTGCGAAACTCGTCTCAGGCCACTAAAACTCTTTGAATACCATGCCTAGGACTAAAAAAAAAGGCTTTCCCACCACCTTCTCACATTCTGGCACTTTCTGGTGCCTTTGGACCCAAGTTCCAGTTTTGGTCTCTTTTTGTTCCCTTTTGCTTACCGGCAAAGGAAGACGTGCGAAACTCGTCTCAAGGCACTGAAACTCCTTGAATCTCACTCCGAAGACACAAAGGAAGGCTTCCCACCACCTTCTCACGTTCTGGCACTTTCTGGTGCATTTGGACCCAAGTTCCAGTTTTGGTCTCTTTTGGTTCCCTTTTGCATACCGGCAAAGGAAGACGTGCGAAACTGGGCTCAAGCAACTGAAAATCCTTGAATATCACTCCTAGAACTCAAAGGAAGGATTTCTCCCCACCTCTCCCCTTCTGGCACTTTCTAGCGGCTTTGGATCCAAGTTCTAGTTTTGGTCTCTCTTGGTTCCCTTTTGCTTACCGGCAAAGGGAGACTTGCGAAACTCGTCTCAGGCCACTAAAACTCCTTCAATATCACGCCTAGGACTCAAAGGAAGGCTTTCCCACCACCTTCTACCTTCTCCCCTTCTGGCACTTTCTGGCGGCTTTGGACCCAAGTTCTAGTTATGTCTCTTTTGGTCCCTTTTTGCTTACTTGCAAAGGAAGACTTGCGAAACTCGTCTCAGGCCACTAAAACTCCTTGAATATCATGCCTACGACTTAAAGGAAGGATTTCCCACAACCTTCTCACATTCTGGCATTTTCTGGCGCCTTTGGACCCTAGTTCTAGTTTTGGTCTCCTTTGGCCCCTTTTTGCTTACTGGCAAAGGGAGACTTGCGAAACTCGTCTCAGGCCACTAAAACTCTTTGAATATCATGCCTAGGACTCAAAAAAAGGCTTTCCCACCACCTTCTCACATTCAGGCACTTTCTGGAGCCTTTGGACCCAAGTTCCAGTTTTGGTCTCTTTTGGTTCCCTTTTGCTTACCGGCAAAGGAAGACGTGCGAAACTCGTCTCAAGCCACTGAAACTCCTTGAATATCACTCCTAGAACTCAAAGGAAGGATTTCTCACCACCTTCTCCCCTTCTGCCACTTTCTGGCGGCTTTGGACACAAGTTCCAGTTTTGGTCTCTTTTGGTCCGTTTTTGCTTACTGGCAAAGGGAGACTTACGAAACTCGTCTCAGGCCACTAAAACTCTTTGAATATCACGCTTAGGACTCAAAGGAAGGCTTTCCCACCACCTTCTCACGTTCGGCACTTTCTGGTGCCTTTGGACCCAAGTTCCGCTTTGGTCACTTTTGGTTCCCTTTTGCTTACCGGCAAAGGAAGACGTGCGAAAGTCGTCTCAAGCCACTGAAACTCCTTGAATATCACTCCTAGAACTCAAAGGAAGGATTTCTCACCACCTTCTCCCCTTCTGTCACTTTCTAGCAACTTTGGACCCAAGTTCTAGTTTTGGTCTCTTTAAGTCCCTTTTGCTTACCCGCAAAGGAAGACGTGCGAAACTCGTCTCAAGGCACTGAAACTCCTTGAATCTCACTCCGAAGACACAAAGGAAGGCTTCCCACCACCTTCTCACGTTCTGGCCCTTTCTGGTGCCTTTGGACCCAAGTACCAGTTTTGGTCTCTTTTGGTCCCTTTTTGCTTACTGGCAAAGGGAGACTTGCGAAACTCGTCTCAGGCCACTAAAACTCCTTGAATATCACGCCTAGGACTCAAAGGAAGGCTTTCCCACCACCTTCTCACATTCTGGCACTTTCTGGCGCCTTTGGACACAAGTTTCAGTTTTGGTCTCTTTTGGTTCCCTTTTGCTTACCGGCAAAGGAAGACGTGCGAAACTCGTCTCAAGCCGCTGAAACTCCTTGAATATCACTCCTCGAACTCAAAGGAAGGATTTCTTACCACCTTCTCCCCTTCTGGCACTTTCTGGCGGCTTTGGACCCAAGTTCTAGTTATGTCTCTTTTGGTCCCTTTTTGCTTACTTGCAAAGGAAGACTTGCGAAACTCGTCTCAGGCCACTAAAACTCCTTGAATATCATGCCTACGACTTAAAGGAAGGCTTTCCCACAACCTTCTCACATTCTGGCATTTTCTGGCGCCTTTGGACCCAAGTTCTAGTTTTGGTCTCCTTTGGCCCCATTTTGCTTACTGGCAAAGGGAGACTTACGAAACTCGTCTCAGGCCACTAAAACTCTTTGAATACCATGCCTAGGACTAAAAAAAAAGGCTTTCCCACCACCTTCTCACATTCTGGCACTTTCTGGTGCCTTTGGACCCAAGTTCCGCTTTTGGTCTCTTTTAGTTCCCTTTTGCTTACCGGCAAAGGAAGACGTGCGAAACTCGTCTCAAGCCACTGAAACTCCTTGAATCTCACTCCTAAGACACAAAGGAAGGCTTCCCACCACCTTCTCACGTTCTGGCACTTTCTGGTGCATTTGGACCCAAGTTCCAGTTTTGGTCTCTTTTGGTTCCCTTTTGCATACCGGCAAAGGGAGACTTGCGAAACTCGTCTCAGGCCACTAAAACTCTTTGAATACCATGCCTAGGACTAAAAAAAAAGGCTTTCCCACCACCTTCTCACATTCTGGCACTTTCTGGTGCCTTTGGACCCAAGTTCCAGTTTTGGTCTCTTTTTGTTCCCTTTTGCTTACCGGCAAAGGAAGACGTGCGAAACTCGTCTCAAGGCACTGAAACTCCTTGAATCTCACTCCGAAGACACAAAGGAAGGCTTCCCACCACCTTCTCACGTTCTGGCACTTTCTGGTGCATTTGGACCCAAGTTCCAGTTTTGGTCTCTTTTGGTTCCCTTTTGCATACCGGCAAAGGGAGACTTGCGAAACTCGTCTCAGGCCATTAAAACTCCTTGAATATCACGCCTAGGACTCAAAGGAAGGCTTTCCCACCACCTTCTCACGTTCTGGCACTTTCTGGTGCCTTTGGACCCAAGTTTCAGTTTTGGTCTTTTTGGTTCCCTTTTGCTTACCGGCAAAGGAAGACGTGCGAAACTGGGCTCAAGCAACTGAAAATCCTTGAATATCACTCCTAGAACTCAAAGGAAGGATTTCTCCCCACCTCTCCCCTTCTGGCACTTTCTAGCGGCTTTGGATCCAAGTTCTAGTTTTGGTCTCTCTTGGTTCCCTTTTGCTTACCGGCAAAGGGAGACTTGCGAAACTCGTCTCAGGCCACTAAAACTCCTTCAATATCACGCCTAGGACTCAAAGGAAGGCTTTCCCACCACCTTCTACCTTCTCCCCTTCTGGCACTTTACGCGGCTTTGGTCCCATGTTCTTGTTTTGTCTCTATTGGTCCCTTTTTGCTTACTTGCAAAGGAAGACTTGCGAAACTCGTCTCAGGCCACTAAAACTCCTTGAATATCATGCCTACGACTTAAAGGAAGGATTTCCCACAACCTTCTCACATTCTGGCATTTTCTGGCGCCTTTGGACCCTAGTTCTAGTTTTGGTCTCCTTTGGCCCCTTTTTGCTTACTGGCAAAGGGAGACTTGCGAAACTCGTCTCAGGCCACTAAAACTCTTTGAATATCATGCCTAGGACTCAAAAAAAGGCTTTCCCACCACCTTCTCACATTCAGGCACTTTACGGAGCCTTTGGACCCAAGTTCCGCTTTGGTCTCTTTTGGTTCCCTTTTGCTTACCGGCAAAGGAAGACGTGCGAAACTCGTCTCAAGCCACTGAAACTCCTTGAATATCACTCCTAGAACTCAAAGGAAGGATTTCTCACCACCTTCTCCCCTTCTGCCACTTTCTGGCGGCTTTGGACCCAAGTTCCAGTTTTGGTCTCTTTTGGTCCGTTTTTGCTTACTGGCAAAGGGAGACTTGCGAAACTCGTCTCAGGCCACTAAAACTCTTTGAATATCACGCTTAGGACTCAAAGGAAGGCTTTCCCACCACCTTCTCACGTTCTGGCACTTGCTGGTGCCTTTGGACCCAAGTTCCAGTTTTGGTCTCTTTTGGTTCCCTTTTGCTTACCGGCAAAGGAAGACGTGCGAAAGTCGTCTCAAGCCACTGAAACTCCTTGAATATCACTCCTAGAACTCAAAGGAAGGATTTCTCACCACCTTCTCCCCTTCTGTCACTTTCTAGCACCTTTGGACCCAAGTTCTAGTTTTGGTCTCTTTAAGTCCCTTTTGCTTACCCGCAAAGGAAGACGAGCGAAAGTCGTCTCAAGCCACTGAAACTCCTTGAATATCACTCCTAGAACTCAAAGGAAGGATTTCTCCCCACCTTCTCCCCTTCCGGCACTTTCTGGTGGCTGTGGACCCAAGTTCCAGTTTTGGTCTCTTTTGGTCCCTTTTTGCTTACTGGCAAAGGGAGACTTGCGAAAATCGTCTCAGGCCACTAAAACTCTTAGAATATCACGCCTAGGACTCAAAGGAAGGCTTTCCCACCACCTTCTCACGTTCTGGCACTTTCTGGTGCATTTGGACCCAAGTTCCATTTTTGGTCTCTTTTGGTTCCCTTTTGCATACCGGCAAAGGGAGACTTGCGAAACTCGTCTCAGGCCACTAAAACTCCTTGAATATCACGCCTAGGACTCAAAGGAAGGCTTTCCCACCACCTTCTCACGTTCTGGCACTTTCTGGTGCCTTTGGACCCAAGTTCCAGTTTTGGTCTCTTTTGGTTCCCTTTTGCTTACCGGCAAAGGAAGACGTGCGAAACTCGTCTCAAGCCACTGAAACTCCTTGAATATCACTCCTAGAACTCAATGGAAGGATTTCTCACCACCTTCTCACGTTCTGGCCCTTTCTGGTGCCTTTGGACCCAAGTTTCAGTTTTGGTCTCTTTTGGTTCCCTTTTTCTTACCGGCAAAGGAAGACGAGCGAAACTCGTCTCAAGCCACTGAAACTCCTTGAATATCACTCCTAGAACTCAATGGAAAGATTTCTCACCACTTTCTCCCCTTCTGTCACTTTCTGGCACCTTTGGACCCAAGTTCTAGTTTTGGTCTCTTTTGGTTCCCTTTTGCATACCGGCAAAGGGCGACTTGCGAAACTCGTCTCAGGCCACTAAAACTCCTTGAATATCATGCCTAGGACTCAAAGGAACGCTTTCCTACCACCTTCTCACGTTCTGGCCCTTTCTGGTGCCTTTGGACCCAAGTTCCGCTTTTGTTCTCTTTTGGTTCCCTTTTGCTTACCTAAGAAGGAACACGTGCGAAACTCGTCTCAAGCCACTGAAACTCCTTGAATATGACTCCTAGAACTCAATGGAAGGATTTCTCACCACCTTCTCCCCTTCTGTCACTTTCTGGCACCTTTGGACCCAAGTTCTAGTTTTGGTCTCTTTTGGTCCCTTTTTGCTTACTGGTAAAGGGAGACTTGCGAAATTCGTCTCAGGCCTCTAAAACTCCTTGAATATCACGCCTAGGACTCAAAGGAAGGCTTTCCCACCACCTTCTCACGTTCTGGCCCTTTCTGGTGCCTTTGGACCCAAGTTTCAGTTTTGGTCTCTTTTGGTTCCCTTTTGCTTACCGGCAAAGGGAGACTTGCAAAACTCGTCTCAGGCCACTAAAACTCCTTCAATATCACGCCTAGGACTCAAAGGAAGGCTTTCCCACCACATTCTCACGTTCTGGCACTTTCTGGTGCCTTTGGACCCAAGTTCCAGTTTTGGTCTCTTTTGGTTCCCTTTTTCTTACCGGCAAAGGAAGACGAGCGAAACTCGTCTCAAGCCACTGAAACTCCTTGAATATCACTCCTAGAACTCAATGGAAGGATTTCTCACCACCTTCTCCCCTTCTGTCACTTTCTGGCACCTTTGGACCCAAGTTCTAGTTTTGGTCTCTTTTAGTCCCTTTTTGCTTACTGGCAAAGGAAGACTTGCGAAAGTCGTCTCAAGGCACTGAATCTCCTTGAATCTCACTCCGAAGACACAAAGGAAGGCTTTCCCACCACATTCTCACGTTCTGGCACTTTCTGGTGCCTTTGGACCCAAGTTCCAGTTTTGGTCTCTTTTGGTTCCCTTTTTCTTACCGGCAAAGGAAGACGAGCGAAACTCGTCTCAAGCCACTGAAACTCCTTGAATATCACTCCTAGAACTCAATGGAAAGATTTCTCACCACTTTCTCCCCTTCTGTCACTTTCTGACACCTTTGGACCCAAGTTCTAGTTTTGGTCTCTTTTGGTCCCTTTTTGCTTACTGGCAAAGGGAGACTTGCGAAACTCGTCTCAGGCCACTAAAACTCTTAGAATATCACGCCTAGGACTCAAAGGAAGGCTTTCCCACCTCCTTCTCACGTTCTGGCCCTTTCTGGTGCCTTTGGACCCAAGTTCCAGTTTTGGTCTCTTTTGGTTCCCTTTTGCTTACCGGCAAAGGAAGACGTGCGAAACTCGTCTCAAGGCACTGAAACTCCTTGAATCTCACTCCGAAGACACAAAGGAAGGCTTTCCCACCACATTCTCACGTTCTGGCACTTTCTGGTGCCTTTGGACCCAAGTTCCAGTTTTGGTCTCTTTTGGTTCGCTTTTTCTTACCGGCAAAGGAAGACGAGCGAAACTCGGCTCAAGCCACTGAAACTCCTTGAATATCACTCCTAGAACTCAATGGAAGGATTTCTCACCACCTTCTCCCCTTCTGTCACTTTCTGGTGCCTTTGGACCCAAGATTCAGTTTTGGTCTCTTTTGGTTCCCTTTTGCTTACCGGCAAAGGAAGACGTGCGAAACTCGACTCAAGCAACTGAAACTCCTTAAATATCACTCCTAGAACTCAAAGGAAGGATTTCTCCCCACCTTCTCCCCTTCTGGCACTTTCTGGCGGCTTTGGACCCAAGTTCTAGTTTTGGTCTCTCTTGGTTCCCTTTTGCTTACCGGCAAAGGGAGACTTGCGAAACTCGTCTCAGGCCACTAAAACTCCTTCAATATCACGCCTAGGACTCAAAGGAAGGCTTTCCCACCACATTCTCACGTTCTGGCACTTTCTGGTGCCTTTGGACCCAAGTTCCAGTTTTGGTCTCTTTTGGTTCCCTTTTTCTTACCGGCAAAGGAAGACGAGCGAAACTCGTCTCAAGCCACTGAAACTCCTTGAATATCACTCCTAGAACTCAATGGAAAGATTTCTCACCACTTTCTCCCCTTCTGTCACTTTCTGGCACCTTTGGACCCAAGTTCTAGTTTTGGTCTCTTTTGGTCCCTTTTTGCTTACTGGCAAAGGGAGACTTGCGAAACTCGTCTCAGGCCACTAAAACTCTTAGAATATCACGCCTAGGACTCAAAGGAAGGCTTTCCCACCACCTTCTCACGTTCTGGCACTTTCTGGTGCATTTGGACCCAAGTTCCATTTTTGGTCTCTTTTGGTTCCCTTTTGCATACCGGCAAAGGGCGACTTGCGAAACTCGTCTCAGGCCACTAAAACTCCTTGAATATCACGCCTAGGACTCAAAGGAACGCTTTCCTACCACCTTCTCACGTTCTGGCCCTTTCTGGTGCCTTTGGACCCAAGTTCCAGTTTTGTTCTCTTTTGGTTCCCTTTTGCTTACCGGCAAAGGAACACGTGCGAAACTCGTCTCAAGCCACTGAAACTCCTTGAATATCACTCCTAGAACTCAATGGAAGGATTTCTCACCACCTTCTCCCCTTCTGTCACTTTCTGGCACCTTTGGACCTAAGTTCTAGTTTTGGTCTCTTTTGGTCCCTTTTTGCTTACTGGTAAAGGGAGACTTGCGAAATTCGTCTCAGGCCTCTAAAACTCCTTGAATATCACGCCTAGGACTCAAAGGAAGGCTTTCCCACCTCCTTCTCACGTTCTGGCCCTTTCTGGTGCCTTTGGACCCAAGTTCCAGTTTTGGTCTCTTTTGGTTCGCTTTTTCTTACCGGCAAAGGAAGACGAGCGAAACTCGGCTCAAGCCACTGAAACTCCTTGAATATCACTCCTAGAACTCAATGGAAGGATTTCTCACCACCTTCTCCCCTTCTGTCACTTTCTGGTGCCTTTGGACCCAAGTTTCAGTTTTGGTCTCTTTTGGTTCCCTTTTGCTTACCGCAAAGGAAGACGTGCGAAACTCGTCTCAAGCAACTGAAACTCCTTAAATATCACTCCTAGAACTCAAAGGAAGGATTTCTCCCCACCTTCTCCCCTTCTGGCACTTTCTGGCGGCTTTGGACCCAAGTTCTAGTTTTGGTCTCTCTTGGTTCCCTTTTGCTTACCGGCAAAGGGAGACTTGCGAAACTCGTCTCAGGCCACTAAAACTCCTTCAATATCACGCCTAGGACTCAAAGGAAGGCTTTCCCACCACCTTCTCACGTTCTGGCACTTTCTGGCGCCTTTGGACCCAAGTTTCAGTTTTGGTCTCTTTTGGTTCCCTTTTGCTTACCGGCAAAGGAAGACGTGCCAAACTTGTCTCAAGGCACTGAAACTCCTTGAATATCACTCCTAGAACTCAATGGAAGGATTTCTCACCACCTTCTCCCCTTCTGTCACTTTCTGGTGCCTTTGGACCCAAGTTCCAGTTTTGGTCTCTTTTTATACCCTTTTGCTACCGGCAAAGGAAGACGTGCGAAACTCGTCTCAAGGCACTGAAACTCCTTGAATCTCACTCCGAAGACACAAAGGAAGGCTTCCCACCACCTTCTCACGTTCTGGCACTTTCTGGTGCATTTGGACCCATGTTCCAGTTTTGGTCTCTTTTGGTTCCCTTTTGCATACCGGCAAAGGGAGACTTGCGAAAGTCGTCTCAGGCCACTAAAACTCCTTGAATATCACGCCTAGGACTCAAAGGAAGGCTTTCCCACCACCTTCTCACGTTCTGGCCCTTTCTGGTGCCTTTGGACCCAAGTTCCAGTTTTGGTCTCTTTTGGTTCCCTTTTGCTTACAGGCAAAGGAACACGTGCGAAACTCGTCTCAAGCCACTGAAACTCCTTGAATATGACTCCTAGAACTCAATGGAAGGATTTCTCACCACCTTCTCCCCTTCTGTCACTTTCTGGCACCTTTGGACCCAAGTTCTAGTTTTGGTCTCTTTTGGTCCCTTTTTGCTTACTGGCAAAGGGAGACTTGCGAAACTCGTCTCAGGCCACTAAAACTCCTTGAATATCACGCCTAGGACTCAAAGGAAGGCTTTCCCACCAGCTTCTCACGTTCTGGCCCTTTCTGGTGCATTTGGACCCAAGTTCCATTTTTGGTCTCTTTTGGTTCCCTTTTGCATACCGGCAAAGGGAGACTTGCGAAACTCGTCTCAGGCCACTAAAACTCCTTGAATATCACGCCTAGGACTCAAAGGAAGGCTTTCCCACCACCTTCTCACGTTCTGGCCCTTTCTGGTGCCTTTGGACCCAAGTTTCTGTTTTGGTCTCTTTTGGTTCCCTTTTGCTTACCGGCAAAGGAAGACGTGCGAAACTCGTCTCAAGCCACTGAAACTCCTTGAATATCACTCCTAGAACTCAATGGAAGGATTTCTCACCACCTTCTCACGTTCTGGCCCTTTCTGGTGCCTTTGGACCCAAGTTCCGTTTTGGTCTCTTTTGGTTCCCTTTTTCTACGGCAAAGGAAGACGAGCGAAACTCGTCTCAAGCCACTGAAACTCCTTGAATATCACTCCTAGAACTCAATGGAAAGATTTCTCACCACTTTCTCCCCTTCTGTCACTTTCTGGCACCTTTGGACCCAAGTTCTAGTTTTGGTCTCTTTTGGTTCCCTTTTGCATACCGGCAAAGGGCGACTTGCGAAACTCGTCTCAGGCCACTAAAACTCCTTGAATATCATGCCTAGGACTCAAAGGAACGCTTTCCTACCACCTTCTCACGTTCTGGCCCTTTCTGGTGCCTTTGGACCCAAGTTCCAGTTTTGTTCTCTTTTGGTTCCCTTTTGCTTACCGGCAAAGGAACACGTGCGAAACTCGTCTCAAGCCACTGAAACTCCTTGAATATGACTCCTAGAACTCAATGGAAGGATTTCTCACCACCTTCTCCCCTTCTGTCACTTTCTGGCACCTTTGGACCCAAGTTCTAGTTTTGGTCTCTTTTGGTCCCTTTTTGCTTACTGGTAAAGGGAGACTTGCGAAATTCGTCTCAGGCCTCTAAAACTCCTTGAATATCACGCCTAGGACTCAAAGGAAGGCTTTCCCACCACCTTCTCACGTTCTGGCCCTTTCTGGTGCCTTTGGACCCAAGTTTCAGTTTTGGTCTCTTTTGGTTCCCTTTTGCTTACCGGCAAAGGGAGACTTGCAAAACTCGTCTCAGGCCACTAAAACTCCTTCAATATCACGCCTAGGACTCAAAGGAAGGCTTTCCCACCACATTCTCACGTTCTGGCACTTTCTGGTGCCTTTGGACCCAAGTTCAGCTTTTGGTCTCTTTTGGTTCCCTTTTTCTTACCGGCAAAGGAAGACGAGCGAAACTCGTCTCAAGCCACTGAAACTCCTTGAATATCACTCCTAGAACTCAATGGAAGGATTTCTCACCACCTTCTCCCCTTCTGTCACTTTTCTGGCACCTTTGGACCCAAGTTCTAGTTTTGGTCTCTTTTAGTCCCTTTTTGCTTACTGGCAAAGGAAGACTTGCGAAAGTCGTCTCAAGGCACTGAATCTCCTTGAATCTCACTCCGAAGACACAAAGGAAGGCTTTCCCACCACATTCTCACGTTCTGGCACTTTCTGGTGCCTTTGGACCCAAGTTCCAGTTTTGGTCTCTTTTGGTTCCCTTTTTCTTACCGGCAAAGGAAGACGAGCGAAACTCGTCTCAAGCCACTGAAACTCCTTGAATATCACTCCTAGAACTCAATGGAAAGATTTCTCACCACTTTCTCCCCTTCTGTCACTTTCTGACACCTTTGGACCCAAGTTCTAGTTTTGGTCTCTTTTGGTCCCTTTTTGCTTACTGGCAAAGGGAGACTTGCGAAACTCGTCTCAGGCCACTAAAACTCTTAGAATATCACGCCTAGGACTCAAAGGAAGGCTTTCCCACCTCCTTCTCACGTTCTGGCCCTTTCTGGTGCCTTTGGACCCAAGTTCCAGTTTTGGTCTCTTTTGGTTCCCTTTTGCTTACCGGCAAAGGAAGACGTGCGAAACTCGTCTCAAGGCACTGAAACTCCTTGAATCTCACTCCGAAGACACAAAGGAAGGCTTTCCCACCACATTCTCACGTTCTGGCACTTTCTGGTGCCTTTGGACCCAAGTTCCAGTTTTGGTCTCTTTTGGTTCGCTTTTTCTTACCGGCAAAGGAAGACGAGCGAAACTCGGCTCAAGCCACTGAAACTCCTTGAATATCACTCCTAGAACTCAATGGAAGGATTTCTCACCACCTTCTCCCCTTCTGTCACTTTCTGGTGCCTTTGGACCCAAGTTCCAGTTTTGGTCTCTTTTGGTTCCCTTTTGCTTACCGGCAAAGGAAGACGTGCGAAACTCGTCTCAAGCCACTGAAACTCCTTAAATATCACTCCTAGAACTCAAAGGAAGGATTTCTCCCCACCTTCTCCCCTTCTGGCACTTTCTGGCGGCTTTGGACCCAAGTTCTAGTTTTGGTCTCTCTTGGTTCCCTTTTGCTTACTGCAAAGGAAGACGTGCGAAACTCGTCTCAAGCCACTGAAACTCCTTGAATATCACTCCTAGAACTCAAAGGAAGGCTTTCCCACCACCTTCTCACGTTCTGGCACTTTCTGGTGCATTTGGACCCAAGTTCCAGTTTTGGTCTCTTTTGGTTCCCTTTTGCTTACCGGCAAAGGAAGACGTGCGAAACTCGTCTCAAGCCACTAAAACTCCTTCAATATCACGCCTAGGACTCAAAGGAAGGCTTTCCCACCACATTCTCACGTTCTGGCACTTTCTGGTGCCTTTGGACCCAAGTTCCAGTTTTGGTCTCTTTTGGTTCCCTTTTTCTTACCGGCAAAGGAAGACGAGCGAAACTCGTCTCAAGCCACTGAAACTCCTTGAATATCACTCCTAGAACTCAGTGGAAAGATTTCTCACCACTTTCTCCCCTTCTGTCACTTTCTGGCACCTTTGGACCCAAGTTCTAGTTTTGGTCTCTTTTGGTCCCTTTTTGCTTACTGGCAAAGGGAGACTTGCGAAACTCGTCTCAGGCCACTAAAACTCTTAGAATATCACGCCTAGGACTCAAAGGAAGGCTTTCCCACCACCTTCTCACGTTCTGGCACTTTCTGGTGCATTTGGACCCAAGTTCCATTTTTGGTCTCTTTTGGTTCCCTTTTGCATACCGGCAAAGGGCGACTTGCGAAACTCGTCTCAGGCCACTAAAACTCCTTGAATATCACGCCTAGGACTCAAAGGAACGCTTTCCTACCACCTTCTCACGTTCTGGCCCTTTCTGGTGCCTTTGGACCCAAGTTCCAGTTTTGTTCTCTTTTGGTTCCCTTTTGCTTACCGGCAAAGGAACACGTGCGAAACTCGTCTCAAGCCACTGAAACTCCTTGAATATCACTCCTAGAACTCAATGGAAGGATTTCTCACCACCTTCTCCCCTTCTGTCACTTTCTGGCACCTTTGGACCTAAGTTCTAGTTTTGGTCTCTTTTGGTCCCTTTTTGCTTACTGGTAAAGGGAGACTTGCGAAATTCGTCTCAGGCCTCTAAAACTCCTTGAATATCACGCCTAGGACTCAAAGGAAGGCTTTCCCACCTCCTTCTCACGTTCTGGCCCTTTCTGGTGCCTTTGGACCCAAGTTCCAGTTTTGGTCTCTTTTGGTTCGCTTTTTCTTACCGGCAAAGGAAGACGAGCGAAACTCGGCTCAAGCCACTGAAACTCCTTGAATATCACTCCTAGAACTCAATGGAAGGATTTCTCACCACCTTCTCCCCTTCTGTCACTTTCTGGTGCCTTTGGACCCAAGTTTCAGTTTTGGTCTCTTTTGGTTCCCTTTTGCTTACCGGCAAAGGAAGACGTGCGAAACTCGTCTCAAGCAACTGAAACTCCTTAAATATCACTCCTAGAACTCAAAGGAAGGATTTCTCCCCACCTTCTCCCCTTCTGGCACTTTCTGGCAGCTTTGGACCCAAGTTCTAGTTTTGGTCTCTCTTGGTTCCCTTTTGCTTACCGGCAAAGGGAGACTTGCGAAACTCGTCTCAGGCCACTAAAACTCCTTCAATATCACGCCTAGGACTCAAAGGAAGGCTTTCCCACCACCTTCTCACGTTCTGGCACTTTCTGGCGCCTTTGGACCCAAGTTTCAGTTTTGGTCTCTTTTGGTTCCCTTTTGCTTACCGGCAAAGTAAGACGTGCCAAACTTGTCTCAAGGCACTGAAACTCCTTGAATATCACTCCTAGAACTCAATGGAAGGATTTCTCACCACCTTCTCCCCTTCTGTCACTTTCTGGTGCCTTTGGACCCAAGTTCCAGTTTTGGTCTCTTTTGGTTCCCTTTTGCTTACCGGCAAAGGAAGACGTGCGAAACTCGTCTCAAGGCACTGAAACTCCTTGAATCTCACTCCGAAGACACAAAGGAAGGCTTCCCACCACCTTCTCACGTTCTGGCACTTTCTGGTGCATTTGGACCCATGTTCCAGTTTTGGTCTCTTTTGGTTCCCTTTTGCATACCGGCAAAGGGAGACTTGCGAAAGTCGTCTCAGGCCACTAAAACTCCTTGAATATCACGCCTAGGACTCAAAGGAAGGCTTTCCCACCACCTTCTCACGTTCTGGCCCTTTCTGGTGCCTTTGGACCCAAGTTCCAGTTTTGGTCTCTTTTGGTTCCCTTTTGCTTACAGGCAAAGGAACACGTGCGAAACTCGTCTCAAGCCACTGAAACTCCTTGAATATGACTCCTAGAACTCAATGGAAGGATTTCTCACCACCTTCTCCCCTTCTGTCACTTTCTGGCACCTTTGGACCCAAGTTCTAGTTTTGGTCTCTTTTGGTCCCTTTTTGCTTACTGGCAAAGGGAGACTTGCGAAACTCGTCTCAGGCCACTAAAACTCCTTGAATATCACGCCTAGGACTCAAAGGAAGGCTTTCCCACCACCTTCTCACGTTCTGGCACTTTCTGGTGCCTTTGGACCCATGTTTTAGTTTTGGTCTCTTTTGGTTCCCTTTTGCTTACCGGCAAAGGAAGTCGTGCGAAACTCGTCTCAAGCCACTGAAACTCCTTGAATATCACTCCTAGAACTCAAAGGAAGGATTTCTCACCACCTTCTCCCCTTTTGGCACTTTCTGGCGGCTTTGGACCCAAGTTCCAGTTATGTCTCTTTTGGTCCCTTTTTGCTTACTTGCAAAGGAAGACTTGCGAAACTCGTCTCAGGCCACTAAAACTCCTTGAATATCATGCCTACGACTTAAAGGAAGGATTTCCCACAACCTTCTCACATTCTGGCATTTTCTGGCGCCTTTGGACCCAAGTTCTAGTTTTGGTCTCCTTTGGCCCCTTTTTGCTTACTGGCAAAGGGAGAGCTGCGAAACTCATCTCAGGCCACTAAAACTCCTTGAATATCACGCCTACGACTTAAAGGAAGGCTTTCCCACAACCTTCTCACGTTCTGGCATTTTCTGGCGCCTTTGGACCCAAGTTCTAGTTTTGGTCTCCTTTGGCCCCTTTTTGCTTACTGGCAAAGGGAGACTTGCGAAACTCGTCTCAGGCCACTAAAACTCTTTGAATATCATGCCTAGGACTCAAAGAAAAGGCTTTCCCACCACCTTCTCCCATTCTGGCACTTTCTGGTGCCTTTGGACCCAAGTTCCAGTTTTGGTCTCTTTTGGTTCCCTTTTGCTTACCGGCAAAGGAAGACGTGCGAAACTCGTCTCAAGGCACTGAAACTCCTTGAATCTCACTCCGAAGACACAAAGGAAGGCTTTCCCACCACATTCTCACGTTCTGGCACTTTCTGGTGCCTTTGGACCCAAGTTCCAGTTTTGGTCTCTTTTGGTTCCCTTTTTCTTAACGGCAAAGGAAGACGAGCGAAACTCGTCTCAAGCCACTGAAACTCCTTGAATATCACTCCTAGAACTCAATGGAAGGATTTCTCACCACCTTCTCCCCTTCTGTCACTTTCTGGCACCTTTGGACCCAAGTTCTAGTTTTGGTCTCTTTTGGTCCCTTTTTGCTTACTGGCAAAGGGAGACTTGCGAAACTCGTCTCAGGCCACTAAAACTCCTTCAATATAATGCCTAGGACTCAAAGGAAGGCTTTCCCACCCCCTTCTCACGTTCTGGCACTTTCTGGTGCATTTGCACCAAAGTTCCATTTTTGGCCTCTTTTGGTTCCCTTTTGCATACCGGCAAAGGGAGACTTGCGAAACTCGTCTCAGGCCACTAAAACTCTTTGAATATCACGCCTAGGACTCAAAGGAAGGCTTTGCCACCACCTTCTCACGTTCTGGCCCTTTCTGGTGCCTTTGGACCCAAGTTCCAGTTTTGGTCTCTTTTGGTTCCCTTTTGCTTACCGGCAAAGGAAGACGTGCGAAACTCGTCTCAAGCCACTGAAACTCCTTGAATATCACTCCTAGAACTCAAAGGAAGGATTTCTCACCACCTTCTCCCCTTCTGTCTTTTTCTGGCACCTTTGGACCCAAGTTCTAGTTTTGGTCTCTTTTGGTCCCTTTTTGCTTACTGGCAAAGGGAGACTTGCGAAACTCGTCTCAGGCCACTAAAACTCCTTGAATATCACGCCTAGGACTCAAAGGAAGGCTTTCCCACCACCTTCTCACGTTCTGGCACTTTCTGGTGCCTTTGGACCCATGTTTCAGTTTTGGTCTCTTTTGGTTCCCTTTTGCTTACCGGCAAAGGAAGTCGTGCGAAACTCGTCTCAAGCCACTGAAACTCCTTGAATATCACTCCTAGAACTCAAAGGAAGGATTTCTCACCACCTTCTCCCCTTCTGGCACTTTCCGGCGGCTTTGGACCCAAGTTCCAGTTATGTCTCTTTTGGTCCCTTTTTGCTTACTTGCAAAGGAAGACTTGCGAAACTCGTCTCAGGCCACTAAAACTCCTTGAATATCATGCCTACGACTTAAAGGAAGGATTTCCCACAACCTTCTCACATTCTGGCATTTTCTGGCGCCTTTGGACCCAAGTTCTAGTTTTGGTCTCCTTTGGCCCCTTTTTGCTTACTGGCAAAGGGAGACTTGCGAAACTCGTCTCAGGCCACTAAAACTCTTTGAATATCATGCCTACGACTCAAAGAAAAGGCTTTCCCACCACCTTCTCCCATTCTGGCACTTTCTGGTGCCTTTGGACCCAAGTTCCAGTTTTGGTCTCTTTTGGTTCCCTTTTGCTTACCGGCAAAGGAAGACGTGCGAAACTCGTCTCAAGGCACTGAAACTCCTTGAATCTCACTCCGAAGACACAAAGGAAGGCTTTGCCACCACCTTCTCACGTTCTGGCACTTTCTGGTGCCTTTGGACCCAAGTTTCAGTTTTGGTCTCTTTTGGATCCCTTTTGCTTACCGGCAAAGGAAGACGTGCGAAACTCGTTTCAAGCCACTGAAACTCCTTGAATATCACTCCTAGAACTCAAAGGAAGGATTTCTCCCCACCTTCTCCCCTTCTGGCAATTTCGGGCGGCCGTGGACCCAAGTTCCAGTTTTGGTCTCTTTTGGTCCCTTTTTGCTTACTGGCAAAGGGAGACTTGCGAAAATCGTCTCAGGCCACTAAAACTCCTTCAATATAACGCCTAGGACTCAAAGGAAGGCTTTCCCACCCCCTTCTCACGTTCTGGCACTTTCTGGTGCATTTGCACCCAAGTTCCATTTTTGGCCTCTTTTGGTTCCCTTTTGCATACCGGCAAAGGGAGACTTGCGAAACTCGTCTCAGGCCACTAAAACTCTTTGAATATCACGCCTAGGACTCGAAGGAAGGCTTTGCCACCACCTTCTCACGTTCTGGCCCTTTCTGGTGCCTTTGGACCCAAGTTCCAGTTTTGGTCTCTTTTGGTTCCCTTTTGCTTACCGGCAAAGGAAGACGTGCGAAACTCGTCTCAAGCCACTGAAACTCCTTGAATATCACTCCTAGAACTCAAAGGAAGGATTTCTCACCACCTTCTCCCCTTCTGGCACTTTCTGGCGGCTTTGGACCCAAGTTCCAGTTTTGGTCTCTTTTGGTTCCCTTTTTCTTACCGGCAAAGGAAGACGTGCGAAACTCGTCTCACGCCACTAAAACTCTTTGAATATCATGCCTAGGACCCAAAAAATTGCTTCCC
The DNA here is from genome assembly GCA_024086825.1 of Abrus pulchellus subsp. cantoniensis. Lineage (NCBI taxonomy): Eukaryota > Viridiplantae > Streptophyta > Magnoliopsida > Fabales > Fabaceae > Abrus > Abrus pulchellus. The sequence continues at coordinate 478,714 of CM044057.1, read as the reverse complement.
ACCACCTTCTCACATTCTGGCACTTTCTGGTGCCTTTGGACCCAAGTTCCAGTTTTGGTCTCTTTTGGTTCCCTTTTGCTTACCGGCAAAGGAAGACGTGTGAAACTCGTCTCAAGCCACTGAAACTCCTTGAATCTCCCTCCGAAGACACAAAGGAAGGCTTTCCCACCACATTCTCATGTTCTGACACTTTCTGGTGCCATTGCACCCAAGTTCCAGTTTTGGTCTCTTTTGGTTCCCTTTTTCTTACCGGCAAAGGAAGACGTGCGAAACTCGTCTCAACCCACTGAAACTCCTTGAACATCACTCCTAGAACTCAATGGAAGGATTTCTCACCACCTTCTCCCCTTCTGTCACTTTCTGGCACCTTTGGACCCAAGTTCTAGTTTTGGTCTCTTTTGGTCCCTTTTTGCTTACTGGCAAAGGGAGACTTGCGAAACTCGTCTCAGGCCACTAAAACTCCTTGAATATCACGCCTAGGACTCAAAGGAAGGCTTTCCCACCACCTTCTCACGTTCTGGCACTTTTTGGTGCCTTTGGACCCAAGTTCCAGTTTTGGTCTCTTTTGCTTCCCTTTTGCTTACCGGCAAAGGAAGACGTGCGAAACTCGTCTCAAGCCACTGAAACTCCTTGAATATCACTCCTAGAACTCAAAGGAAGGATTTCTCCCCACCTTCTCCCCTTCTGGCACTTTCTGGCGGCTTTGGATCCAAGTTCCAGTTTTGGTCTCTTTTGGTTCCCTTTTGCTTACCGGCAAAGGGAGACTTGCGAAACTCGTCTCGTGCCACTAAAACTCCTTCAATATCACGCCTAGGACTCAAAGGAAGGCTTCCCCACCACCTTCTCACGTTACGGCACTTTCGGCGCCTTTGGACCCAAGTTTCAGCTTTTGGTCTCTTTTGGTTCCCTTTTGCTTACCGGCAAAGGGAGACTTGCGAAACTCGTCTCAAGCCACTAAAACTCCTTCAATATCATGCCTAGGACTCAAAGGAAGGCTTTCCCACCACCTTCTCACGTTCTGGCCCTTTCTGGTGCCTTTGGACCCAAGTTCCAGTTTTGGTCTCTTTTGGTTCCCTTTTGCTTACCGGCAAAGGAACACGTGCGAAACTCGTCTCAAGCCACTGAAACTCCTTGAATATCACTCCTAGAACTCAATGGAAGGATTTCTCACCACCTTCTCCCCTTCTATCACTTTCTAGCACCTTTGGACCCAAGTTCTAGTTTTGGTCTCTTTAAGTCCCTTTTGCTTACCGGCAAAGGAAGACGTGCGAAACTCGTCTCACGCCACTGAAACTCCTTGAATATCCCTCCGAAGACACAAAGGAAGGCTTTCCCACCACATTCTCACGTTCTGACACTTTCTGGTGCCTTTGCACCCAAGTTCCAGTTTTGGTCTCTTTTGGTTCCCTTTTTCTTACCGGCAAAGGAAGACGTGCGAAACTCGTCTCAAGCCACTGAAACTCCTTGAACATCACTCCTAGAACTCAATGGAAGGATTTCTCACCACCTTCTCCCCTTCAGTCACTTTCTGGCACCTTTGGACCCAAGTTCTAGTTTTGGTCTCTTTTGGTCCCTTTTTGCTTACTGGCAAAGGGAGACTTGTGAAACTCGTCTCAGGCCACTAAAACTCTTTGAATATCACGCCTAGGACTCAAAGGAAGGCTTTCCAACCACCTTCTCACGTTCTGGCACTTTCTGGTGCCTTTGGACCCAAGTTCCAGTTTTGGTCTCTTTTGGTTCCCTTTTTCTTAACGGCAAAGGAAGACGAGCGAAACTCGTCTCAAGCCACTGAAACTCCTTGAATATCACTCCTAGAACTCAATGGAAGGATTTCTCACCACCTTCTCCCCTTCTGTCACTTTCTGGCACATTTGGACCCAAGTTCTAGTTTTGGTCTCTTTTGGTCCCTTTTTGCTTACTGGCAAAGGGAGACTTGCGAAACTCGTCTCAGGCCACTAAAACTCCTTCAATATAATGCCTAGGACTCAAAGGAAGGCTTTCCCACCCCCTTCTCACGTTCTGGCACTTTCTGGTGCATTTGCACCAAAGTTCCATTTTTGGCCTCTTTTGGTTCCCTTTTGCATACCGGCAAAGGGAGACTTGCGAAACTCGTCTCAGGCCACTAAAACTCTTTGAATATCACGCCTAGGACTCAAAGGAAGGCTTTGCCACCACCTTCTCACGCTCTGGCCCTTTCTGGTGCCTTTGGACCCAAGTTCAGCTTTTGGTCTCTTTTGGTTCCCTTTTGCTTACCTAAGCAAAGGAAGTCGTGCGAAACTCGTCTCAAGCCACCGAAACTCCTTGAATATCACTCCTAGAACTCAAAGGAAGGATTTCTCACCACCTTCTCCCCTTGTCACTTTCTGGCACCTTTGGACCCAAGTTTCAGTTTTGGTCTCTTTTGGTCCCTTTTTGCTTACTGGCAAAGGGAGACTTGCGAAACTCGTCTCAGGCCACTAAAACTCCTTGAATATCACGCCTAGGACTCAAAGGAAGGCTTTCCCACCACCTTCTCACGTTCTGGCACTTTCTGGTGCCTTTGGACCCATGTTTCAGTTTTGGTCTCTTTTGGTTCCTTTTTGCTTACCGGCAAAGGAAGTCGTGCGAAACTCGTCTCAAGCCACTGAAACTCCTTGAATATCACTCCTAGAACTCAAAGGAAGGATTTCTCACCACCTTCTCCCCTTTTGGCACTTTCTGGCGGCTTTGGACCCAAGTTCCAGTTATGTCTCTTTTGGTCCCTTTTTGCTTACTTGCAAAGGAAGACTTGCGAAACTCGTCTCAGGCCACTAAAACTCCTTGAATATCATGCCTACGACTTAAAGGAAGGATTTCCCACAACCTTCTCACATTCTGGCATTTTCTGGCGCCTTTGGACCCAAGTTCTAGTTTTGGTCTCCTTTGGCCCCTTTTTGCTTACTGGCAAAGGGAGACTTGCGAAACTCGTCTCAGGCCACTAAAACTCCTTGAATATCATGCCTAGGACTCAAAGAAAAGGCTTTCCCACCACCTTCTCCCATTCTGGCACTTTTCTGGTGCCTTTGGACCCAAGTTCCAGTTTTGGTCTCTTTTGGTTCCCTTTTGCTTACCGGCAAAGGAAGACGTGCGAAACTCGTCTCAAGGCACTGAAACTCCTTGAATCTCACTCCGAAGACACAAAGGAAGGCTTTGCCACCACCTTCTCACGTTCTGGCACTTTCTGGTGCCTTTGGACCCAAGTTTCAGTTTTGGTCTCTTTTGGATCCCTTTTGCTTACCGGCAAAGGAAGACATGCGAAACTCGTCTCAAGCCACTGAAACTCCTTGAATATCACTCCTAGAACTCAAAGGAAGGATTTCTCCCCACCTTCTCCCCTTCTGGCACTTTCGGGCGGCTGTGGACCCAAGTTCAGCTTTGGTCTCTTTTGGTCCCTTTTTGCTTACCGGCAAAGGGAGACTTGCGAAAATCGTCTCAGGCCACTAAAACTCCTTCAATATAATGCCTAGGACTCAAAGGAAGGCTTTCCCACCCCCTTCTCACGTTCTGGCACTTTCTGGTGCATTTGCACCCAAGTTCCATTTTTGGCCTCTTTTGGTTCCCTTTTGCATACCGGCAAAGGGAGACTTGCGAAACTCGTCTCAGGCCACTAAAACTCTTTGAATATCACGCCTAGGACTCAAAGGAAGGCTTTGCCACCACCTTCTCACGTTCTGTCCCTTTCTGGTGCCTTTGGACCCAAGTTCCAGTTTTGGTCTCTTTTGGTTCCCTTTTGCTTACCGGCAAAGGAAGACGTGCGAAACTCGTCTCAAGCCACTGAAACTCCTTGAATATCACTCCTAGAACTCAAAGGAAGGATTTCTCACCACCTTCTCCCCTTCTGGCACTTTCTGGCGGCTTTGGACCCAAGTTCCAGTTTTGGTCTCTTTTGGTTCCCTTTTTCTTACCGGCAAAGGAAGACGTGCGAAACTCGTCTCACGCCACTAAAACTCTTTGAATATCATGCCTAGGACCCAAAAAATTGCTTCCCACCACCTTCTCACATTCTGGCACTTTCTGGTGCCTTTGGACCCAAGTTCCAGTTTTGGTCTCTTTTGGTTCCCTTTTGCTTACCGGCAAAGGAAGACGTGCGAAACTCGTCTCAAGCCACTGAAACTCCTTGAATCTCCCTCCGAAGACACAAAGGAAGGCTTTCCCACCACATTCTCATGTTCTGACACTTTCTGGTGCCTTTGCACCCAAGTTCCAGTTTTGGTCTCTTTTGGTTCCCTTTTTCTTACCGGCAAAGGAAGACGTGCGAAACTCGTCTCAAGCCACTGAAACTCCTTGAACATCACTCCTAGAACTCAATGGAAGGATTTCTCACCACCTTCTCCCCTTCTGTCACTTTCTGGCACCTTTGGACCCAAGTTCTAGTTTTGGTCTCTTTTGGTCCCTTTTTGCTTACTGGCAAAGGGAGACTTGCGAAACTCGTCTCAGGCCACTAAAACTCTTTGAATATCACGCCTAGGACTCAAAGGAAGGCTTTCCCACCACCTTCTCACGTTCTGGCACTTTCTGGTGCCTTTGGACCCAAGTTCTAGTTTTGGTCTCTTTTGGTCCCTTTTGCTTACCGGCAAAGGAAGACGTGCGAAACTCGTCTCAAGCCACTGAAACTCCTTGAATATCACTCCTAGAACTCAAAGGAAGGATTTCTCCCCACCTTCTCCCCTTCTGGCACTTTCTCGCGCTTTGGATCCAAGTTCCAGCTTTTGGTCTCTTTTGGTTCCCTTTTGCTTACCGGCAAAGGGAGTCTTTCGAAACTCGTGTCATGCGACTTAAACTCCTTCAATATCACGCCTAGGACTCAAAGGAAGGCTTTCCCACCACCTTCTCACGTTCTGGCACTTTCTGGCGCCTTTGGACCCAAGTTTCAGTTTTGGTCTCTTTTGGTTCCCTTTTGCTTACCGGCAAAGGGAGACTTGCGAAACTCGTCTCAAGCCACTCAAACTCCTTCAATATCATGCCTAGGACTCAAAGGAAGGCTTTCCCACCACCTTCTCACGTTACGGCCCTTTCGGTGCCTTTGGACCCAAGTTTCAGTTTTGGTCTCTTTTGGTTCCCTTTTGCTTACCGGCAAAGGAACACGTGCGAAACTCGTCTCAAGCCACTGAAACTCCTTGAATATCACTCCTAGAACTCAATGGAAGGATTTCTCACCACCTTCTCCCCTTCTATCACTTTCTAGCACCTTTGGACCCAAGTTCTAGTTTTGGTCTCTTTAAGTCCCTTTTGCTTACCGGCAAAGGAAGACGTGCGAAACTCGTCTCACGCCACTGAAACTCCTTGAATATCCCTCCGAAGACACAAAGGAAGGCTTTCCCACCACATTCTCACGTTCTGACACTTTCTGGTGCCTTTGCACCCAAGTTCCAGTTTTGGTCTCTTTTGGTTCCCTTTTTCTTACCGGCAAAGGAAGACGTGCGAAACTCGTCTCAAGCCACTGAAACTCCTTGAACATCACTCCTAGAACTCAATGGAAGGATTTCTCACCACCTTCTCCCCTTCAGTCACTTTCTGGCACCTTTGGACCCAAGTTCTAGTTTTGGTCTCTTTTGGTCCCTTTTTGCTTACTGGCAAAGGGAGACTTGTGAAACTCGTCTCAGGCCACTAAAACTCTTTGAATATCACGCCTAGGACTCAAAGGAAGGCTTTCCAACCACCTTCTCACGTTCTGGCACTTTCTGGTGCCTTTGGACCCAAGTTCCAGTTTTGGTCTCTTTTGGTTCCCTTTTTCTTAACGGCAAAGGAAGACGAGCGAAACTCGTCTCAAGCCACTGAAACTCCTTGAATATCACTCCTAGAACTCAATGGAAGGATTTCTCACCACCTTCTCCCCTTCTGTCACTTTCTGGCACTGTTGGACCCAAGTTCTAGTTTTGGTCTCTTTTGGTCCCTTTTTGCTTACTGGCAAAGGGAGACTTGCGAAACTCGTCTCAGGCCACTAAAACTCCTTCAATATAATGCCTAGGACTCAAAGGAAGGCTTTCCCACCCCCTTCTCACGTTCTGGCACTTTCTGGTGCATTTGCACCAAAGTTCCATTTTTGGCCTCTTTTGGTTCCCTTTTGCATACCGGCAAAGGGAGACTTGCGAAACTCGTCTCAGGCCACTAAAACTCTTTGAATATCACGCCTAGGACTCAAAGGAAGGCTTTGCCACCACCTTCTCACGCTCTGGCCCTTTCTGGTGCCTTTGGACCCAAGTTCCAGTTTTGGTCTCTTTTGGTTCCCTTTTGCTTACCGGCAAAGGAAGACGTGCGAAACTCGTCTCAAGCCACTGAAACTCCTTGAATATCACTCCTAGAACTCAAAGGAAGGATTTCTCACCACCTTCTCCCCTTCTGTCACTTTCTGGCACCTTTGGACCCAAGTTCTAGTTTTGGTCTCTTTTGGTCCCTTTTTGCTTACTGGCAAAGGGAGACTTGCGAAACTCGTCTCAGGCCACTAAAACTCCTTGAATATCACGCCTAGGACTCAAAGGAAGGCTTTCCCACCACCTTCTCACGTTCTGGCACTTTCTGGTGCCTTTGGACCCATGTTTCAGTTTTGGTCTCTTTTGGTTCCTTTTTGCTTACCGGCAAAGGAAGTCGTGCGAAACTCGTCTCAAGCCACTGAAACTCCTTGAATATCACTCCTAGAACTCAAAGGAAGGATTTCTCACCACCTTCTCCCCTTCTGGCACTTTCTGGCGGCTTTGGACCCAAGTTCCAGTTATGTCTCTTTTGGTCCCTTTTTGCTTACTTACAAAGGAAGACTTGCGAAACTCGTCTCAGGCCACTAAAACTCCTTGAATATCATGCCTACGACTTAAAGGAAGGATTTCCCACAACCTTCTCACATTCTGGCATTTTCTGGCGCCTTTGGACCCAAGTTCTAGTTTTGGTCTCCTTTGGCCCCCTTTTTGTTTACTGGCAAAGGGAGACTTGCGAAACTCGTCTCAGGCCACTAAAACTCTTTGAATATCATGCCTAGGACTCAAAGAAAAGGCTTTCCCACCACCTTCTCCCATTCTGGCACTTTTCTGGTGCCTTTGGACCCAAGTTCCAGTTTTGGTCTCTTTTGGTTCCCTTTTGCTTACCGGCAAAGGAAGACGTGCGAAACTCGTCTCAAGGCACTGAAACTCCTTGAATCTCACTCCGAAGACACAAAGGAAGGCTTTGCCACCACCTTCTCACTTTCTGGTGCCTTTGGACCCAAGTTTCAGTTTTGGTCTCTTTTGGATCCCTTTTGCTTACCGGCAAAGGAAGACATGCGAAACTCGTTTCAAGCCACTGAAACTCCTTGAATATCACTCCTAGAACTCAAAGGAAGGATTTCTCCCCACCTTCTCCCCTTCTGGCAATTTCGGGCGGCCGTGGACCCAAGTTCCAGTTTTGGTCTCTTTTGGTCCCTTTTTGCTTACTGGCAAAGGGAGACTTGCGAAAATCGTCTCAGGCCACTAAAACTCCTTCAATATAATGCCTAGGACTCAAAGGAAGGCTTTCCCACCCCCTTCTCACGTTCTGGCACTTTCTGGTGCATTTGCACCCAAGTTCCATTTTTGGCCTCTTTTGGTTCCCTTTTGCATACCGGCAAAGGGAGACTTGCGAAACTCGTCTCAGGCCACTAAAACTCTTTGAATATCACGCCTAGGACTCAAAGGAAGGCTTTGCCACCACCTTCTCACGTTCTGTCCCTTTCTGGTGCCTTTGGACCCAAGTTCCAGTTTTGGTCTCTTTTGGTTCCCTTTTGCTTACCGGCAAAGGAAGACGTGCGAAACTCGTCTCAAGCCACTGAAACTCCTTGAATATCACTCCTAGAACTCAAAGGAAGGATTTCTCACCACCTTCTCCCCTTCTGGCACTTTCTGGCGGCTTTGGACCCAAGTTCCAGTTTTGGTCTCTTTTGGTTCCCTTTTTCTTACCGGCAAAGGAAGACGTGCGAAACTCGTCTCACGCCACTAAAACTCTTTGAATATCATGCCTAGGACCCAAAAAATTGCTTCCCACCACCTTCTCACATTCTGGCACTTTCTGGTGCCTTTGGACCCAAGTTCAGCTTTTGGTCTCTTTTGGTTCCCTTTTGCTTACCGGCAAAGGAAGACGTGCGAAACTCGTCTCAAGCCACTGAAACTCCTTGAATCTCCCTCCGAAGACACAAAGGAAGGCTTTCCCACCACATTCTCATGTTCTGACACTTTCTGGTGCCTTTGCACCCAAGTTCCAGTTTTGGTCTCTTTTGGTTCCCTTTTTCTTACCGGTAAAGGAAGACGTGCGAAACTCGTCTCAACCCACTGAAACTCCTTGAACATCACTCCTAGAACTCAATGGAAGGATTTCTCACCACCTTCTCCCCTTCTGTCACTTTCTGGCACCTTTGGACCCAAGTTCTAGTTTTGGTCTCTTTTGGTCCCTTTTTGCTTACTGGCAAAGGGAGACTTGCGAAACTCGTCTCAGGCCACTAAAACTCTTTGAATATCACGCCTAGGACTCAAAGGAAGGCTTTCCCACCACCTTCTCACGTTCTGGCACTTTCTGGTGCCTTTGGACCCAAGTTCTAGTTTTGGTCTCTTTTGGTCCCTTTTGCTTACCGGCAAAGGAAGACGTGCGAAACTCGTCTCAAGCCACTGAAACTCCTTGAATATCACTCCTAGAACTCAAAGGAAGGATTTCTCCCCACCTTCTCCCCTTATGGCACTTTCTGGCGGCTTTGGATCCAAGTTCCAGTTTTGGTCTCTTTTGGTTCCCTTTTGCTTACCGGCAAAGGGAGACTTGCGAAACTCGTCTCAGGCCACTAAAACTCCTTCAATATCACGCCTAGGACTCAAAGGAAGGCTTTCCCACCACCTTCTCACGTTCTGGCACTTTCTGGCGCCTTTGGACCCAAGTTTCAGTTTTGGTCTCTTTTGGTTCCCTTTTGCTTACCGGCAAAGGGAGACTTGCGAAACTCGTCTCAGGCCACTAAAACTCCTTCAATATCATGCCTAGGACTCAAAGGAAGGCTTTCCCACCACCTTCTCACGTTCTGGCCCTTTCTGGTGCCTTTGGACCCAAGTTCCACTTTTGGTCTCTTTTGGTTCCCTTTTGCTTACCTAGCAAAGGAACACGTGCGAAACTCGTCTCAAGCCACTGAAACTCCTTGAATATCACTCCTAGAACTCAATGGAAGGATTTCTCACCACCTTCTCCCCTTCTATCACTTTCTAGCACCTTTGGACCCAAGTTCTAGTTTTGGTCTCTTTAAGTCCCTTTTGCTTACCGGCAAAGGAAGACGTGCGAAACTCGTCTCACGCCACTGAAACTCCTTGAATATCCCTCCGAAGACACAAAGGAAGGCTTTCCCACCACATTCTCACGTTCTGACACTTTCTGGTGCCTTTGCACCCAAGTTCCGATTTTGGTCTCTTTTGGTTCCCTTTTTCTTACCGCAAAGGAAGACGTGCGAAACTCGTCTCAAGCCACCGAAACTCCTTGAACATCACTCCTAGAACTCAATGGAAGGATTTCTCACCACCTTCTCCCCTTCAGTCACTTTCTGGCACCTTTGGACCCAAGTTCTAGTTTTGGTCTCTTTTGGTCCCTTTTTGCTTACTGGCAAAGGGAGACTTGTGAAACTCGTCTCAGGCCACTAAAACTCTTTGAATATCACGCCTAGGACTCAAAGGAAGGCTTTCCAACCACCTTCTCACGTTCTGGCACTTTCTGGTGCCTTTGGACCCAAGTTCCAGTTTTGGTCTCTTTTGGTTCCCTTTTTCTTAACGGCAAAGGAAGACGAGCGAAACTCGTCTCAAGCCACTGAAACTCCTTGAATATCACTCCTAGAACTCAATGGAAGGATTTCTCACCACCTTCTCCCCTTCTGTCACTTTCTGGCACTGTTGGACCCAAGTTCTAGTTTTGGTCTCTTTTGGTCCCTTTTTGCTTACTGGCAAAGGGAGACTTGCGAAACTCGTCTCAGGCCACTAAAACTCCTTCAATATAATGCCTAGGACTCAAAGGAAGGCTTTCCCACCCCCTTCTCACGTTCTGGCACTTTCTGGTGCATTTGCACCAAAGTTCCATTTTTGGCCTCTTTTGGTTCCCTTTTGCATACCGGCAAAGGGAGACTTGCGAAACTCGTCTCAGGCCACTAAAACTCTTTGAATATCACGCCTAGGACTCAAAGGAAGGCTTTGCCACCACCTTCTCACGCTCTGGCCCTTTCTGGTGCCTTTGGACCCAAGTTCCAGTTTTGGTCTCTTTTGGTTCCCTTTTGCTTACCGGCAAAGGAAGACGTGCGAAACTCGTCTCAAGCCACTGAAACTCCTTGAATATCACTCCTAGAACTCAAAGGAAGGATTTCTCACCACCTTCTCCCCTTCTGTCACTTTCTGGCACCTTTGGACCCAAGTTCTAGTTTTGGTCTCTTTTGGTCCCTTTTTGCTTACTGGCAAAGGGAGACTTGCGAAACTCGTCTCAGGCCACTAAAACTCCTTGAATATCACGCCTAGGACTCAAAGGAAGGCTTTCCCACCACCTTCTCACGTTCTGGCACTTTCTGGTGCCTTTGGACCCATGTTTCAGTTTTGGTCTCTTTTGGTTCCTTTTTGCTTACCGGCAAAGGAAGTCGTGCGAAACTCGTCTCAAGCCACTGAAACTCCTTGAATATCACTCCTAGAACTCAAAGGAAGGATTTCTCACCACCTTCTCCCCTTTTGGCACTTTCTGGCGGCTTTGGACCCAAGTTCCAGTTATGTCTCTTTTGGTCCCTTTTTGCTTACTTGCAAAGGAAGACTTGCGAAACTCGTCTCAGGCCACTAAAACTCCTTGAATATCATGCCTACGACTTAAAGGAAGGATTTCCCACAACCTTCTCACATTCTGGCATTTTCTGGCGCCTTTGGACCCAAGTTCTAGTTTTGGTCTCCTTTGGCCCCTTTTTGCTTACTGGCAAAGGGAGACTTGCGAAACTCGTCTCAGGCCACTAAAACTCTTTGAATATCATGCCTAGGACTCAAAGAAAAGGCTTTCCCACCACCTTCTCCCATTCTGGCACTTTTCTGGTGCCTTTGGACCCAAGTTCCAGTTTTGGTCTCTTTTGGTTCCCTTTTGCTTACCGGCAAAGGAAGACGTGCGAAACTCGTCTCAAGGCACTGAAACTCCTTGAATCTCACTCCGAAGACACAAAGGAAGGCTTTGCCACCACCTTCTCACGTTCTGGCACTTTCTGGTGCCTTTGGACCCAAGTTTCAGTTTTGGTCTCTTTTGGATCCCTTTTGCTTACCGGCAAAGGAAGACATGCGAAACTCGTCTCAAGCCACTGAAACTCCTTGAATATCACTCCTAGAACTCAAAGGAAGGATTTCTCCCCACCTTCTCCCCTTCTGGCACTTTCGGGCGGCTGTGGACCCAAGTTCCAGTTTTGGTCTCTTTTGGTCCCTTTTTGCTTACTGGCAAAGGGAGACTTGCGAAAATCGTCTCAGGCCACTAAAACTCCTTCAATATAATGCCTAGGACTCAAAGGAAGGCTTTCCCACCCCCTTCTCACGTTCTGGCACTTTCTGGTGCATTTGCACCCAAGTTCCATTTTTGGCCTCTTTTGGTTCCCTTTTGCATACCGGCAAAGGGAGACTTGCGAAACTCGTCTCAGGCCACTAAAACTCTTTGAATATCACGCCTAGGACTCAAAGGAAGGCTTTGCCACCACCTTCTCACGTTCTGTCCCTTTCTGTTGCCTTTGGACCCAAGTTCCAGTTTTGGTCTCTTTTGGTTCCCTTTTGCTTACCGGCAAAGGAAGACGTGCGAAACTCGTCTCAAGCCACTGAAACTCCTTGAATATCACTCCTAGAACTCAAAGGAAGGATTTCTCACCACCTTCTCCCCTTCTGGCACTTTCTGGCGGCTTTGGACCCAAGTTCCAGTTTTGGTCTCTTTTGGTTCCCTTTTTCTTACCGGCAAAGGAAGACGTGCGAAACTCGTCTCACGCCACTAAAACTCTTTGAATATCATGCCTAGGACCCAAAAAATTGCTTCCCACCACCTTCTCACATTCTGGCACTTTACGGTGCCTTTGGACCCAAGTTCCAGCTTTTGGTCTCTTTTGGTTCCCTTTTGCTTACCGGCAAAGGAAGACGTGCGAAACTCGTCTCAAGCCACCGAAACTCCTTGAATCTCCCTCCGAAGACACAAAGGAAGGCTTTCCCACCACATTCTCATGTTCTCGACACTTTACGGTGCCTTTGCACCCAAGTTCCAGCTTTGGTCTCTTTTGGTTCCCTTTTTCTTACCAAAAGGAAGACGTGCGAAACTCGTCTCAACCCACTGAAACTCCTTGAACATCACTCCTAGAACTCAATGGAAGGATTTCTCACCACCTTCTCCCCTTCTGTCACTTTCTGGCACCTTTGGACCCAAGTTCTAGTTTTGGTCTCTTTTGGTCCCTTTTTGCTTACTGGCAAAGGGAGACTTGCGAAACTCGTCTCAGGCCACTAAAACTCTTTGAATATCACGCCTAGGACTCAAAGGAAGGCTTTCCCACCACCTTCTCACGTTCTGGCACTTTCTGGTGCCTTTGGACCCAAGTTCTAGTTTTGGTCTCTTTTGGTCCCTTTTGCTTACCGGCAAAGGAAGACGTGCGAAACTCGTCTCAAGCCACTGAAACTCCTTGAATATCACTCCTAGAACTCAAAGGAAGGATTTCTCCCCACCTTCTCCCCTTCTGGCACTTTCTGGCGGCTTTGGAGCCAAGTTCCAGTTTTGGTCTCTTTTGGTTCCCTTTTGCTTACCGCCAAAGGGAGACTTGCGAAACTCGTCTCAGGCCACTAAAACTCCTTCAATATCACGCCTAGGACTCAAAGGAAGGCTTTCCCACCACCTTCTCACGTTCTGGCACTTTCTGGCGCCTTTGGACCCAAGTTTCAGTTTTGGTCTCTTTTGGTTCCCTTTTGCTTACCGGCAAAGGGAGACTTGCGAAACTCGTCTCAGGCCACTAAAACTCCTTCAATATCACGCCTAGGACTCAAAGGAAGGCTTTCCCACCACCTTCTCACGTTCTGGCCCTTTCTGGTGCCTTTGGACCCAAGTTCCAGTTTTGGTCTCTTTTGGTTCCCTTTTGCTTACCGGCAAAGGAACACGTGCGAAACTCGTCTCAAGCCACTGAAACTCCTTGAATATCACTCCTAGAACTCAATGGAAGGATTTCTCACCACCTTCTCCCCTTCTATCACTTTCTAGCACCTTTGGACCCAAGTTCTAGTTTTGGTCTCTTTAAGTCCCTTTTGCTTACCGGCAAAGGAAGACGTGCGAAACTCGTCTCACGCCACTGAAACTCCTTGAATATCCCTCCGAAGACACAAAGGAAGGCTTTCCCACCACATTCTCACGTTCTGACACTTTCTGGTGCCTTTGCACCCAAGTTCCAGTTTTGGTCTCTTTTGGTTCCCTTTTTCTTACCGGCAAAGGAAGACGTGCAAAACTCGTCTCAAGCCACTGAAACTCCTTGAACATCACTCCTAGAACTCAATGGAAGGATTTCTCACCACCTTCTCCCCTTCAGTCACTTTCTGGCACCTTTGGACCCAAGTTCTAGTTTTGGTCTCTTTTGGTCCCTTTTTGCTTACTGGCAAAGGGAGACTTGCGAAACTCGTCTCAGGCCACTAAAACTCTTTGAATATCACGCCTAGGACTCAAAGGAAGGCTTTCCCACCACCTTCTCACGTTCTGGCACTTTCTGGTGCCTTTGGACCCAAGTTCTAGTTTTGGTCTCTTTTGGTCCCTTTTGCTTACCGGCAAAGGAAGACGTGCGAAACTCGTCTCAAGCCACTGAAACTCCTTGAATATCACTCCTAGAACTCAAAGGAAGGATTTCTCCCCACCTTCTCCCCTTCTGGCACTTTCTGGCGGCTTTGGATCCAAGTTCCAGTTTTGGTCTCTTTTGGTTCCCTTTTGCTTACCGGCAAAGGGAGACTTGCGAAACTCGTCTCAGGCCACTAAAACTCCTTCAATATCACGCCTAGGACTCAAAGGAAGGCTTTCCCACCACCTTCTCACGTTCTGGCACTTTCTGGCGCCTTTGGACCCAAGTTTCAGTTTTGGTCTCTTTTGGTTCCCTTTTGCTTACCGGCAAAGGGAGACTTGCGAAACTCGTCTCAGGCCACTAAAACTCCTTCAATATCATGCCTAGGACTCAAAGGAAGGCTTTCCCACCACCTTCTCACGTTCTGGCCCTTTCTGGTGCCTTTGGACCCAAGTTCCAGTTTTGGTCTCTTTTGGTTCCCTTTTGCTTACCGGCAAAGGAACACGTGCGAAACTCGTCTCAAGCCACTGAAACTCCTTGAATATCACTCCTAGAACTCAATGGAAGGATTTCTCACCACCTTCTCCCCTTCTATCACTTTCTAGCACCTTTGGACCCAAGTTCTAGTTTTGGTCTCTTTAAGTCCCTTTTGCTTACCGGCAAAGGAAGACGTGCGAAACTCGTCTCACGCCACTGAAACTCCTTGAATATCCCTCCGAAGACACAAAGGAAGGCTTTCCCACCACATTCTCACGTTCTGACACTTTCTGGTGCCTTTGCACCCAAGTTCCAGTTTTGGTCTCTTTTGGTTCCCTTTTTCTTACCGGCAAAGGAAGACGTGCAAAACTCGTCTCAAGCCACTGAAACTCCTTGAACATCACTCCTAGAACTCAAAGGAAGGATTTCTCACCACCTTCTCCCCTTCGGTCACTTTCTGGCACCTTTGGACCCAAGTTCCAGTTTTGGTCTCTTTTGGTCCCTTTTTGCTTACTGGCAAAGGGAGACTTGCGAAACTCGTCTCAGGCCACTAAAACTCTTTGAATATCACGCCTAGGACTCAAAGGAAGGCTTTCCAACCACCTTCTCACGTTCTGGCACTTTCTGGTGCCTTTGGACCCAAGTTCTAGTTTTGGTCTCTTTTGGTCCCTTTTGCTTACCGGCAAAGGAAGACGTGCGAAACTCATCTCAAGCCACTGAAACTCCTTGAATATCACTCCTAGAACTCAAAGGAAGGATTTCTCCCCACCTTCTCCCCTTCTGGCACTTTCTGGCGGCTTTGGACCCAAGTTCCAGTTTTGGTCTCTTTTGGTCCCTTTTTGCTTACTCGCAAAGGGAGACTTGCGAAACTCGTCTCAGGCCACTAAAACTCTTTGAATATCACGCCTAGGACTCAAAGGAAGGCTTTCCCACCACCTTCTCACGTTCTGGCACTTTCTGGTGCATTTGCACCCAAGTTCCATTTTTGGCCTCTTTTGGTTCCCTTTTGCATACCGGCAAAGGGAGACTTGCGAAACTCGTCTCAGGCCACTAAAACTCTTTGAATATCACGCCTAGGACTCAAAGGAAGGCTTTGCCACCACCTTCTCACGTTCTGGCCCTTTCTGGTGCCTTTGGACCCAAGTCTTTTGGTTCCCTTTTGCTTACCGGCAAAGGAAGACGTGCGAAACTCGTCTCAAGCCACTGAAACTCCTTGAATATCACTCCTAGAACTCAAAGGAAGGATTTCTCACCACCTTCTCCCCTTCTGTCACTTTCTGGCACCTTTGGACCCAAGTTCTAGTTTTGGTCTCTTTTGGTCCCTTTTTGCTTACTGGCAAAGGGAGACTTGCGAAAATCGTCTCAGGCCACTAAAACTCTTAGAATATCACGCCTAGGACTCAAAGGAAGGCTTTCCCACCACCTTCTCACGTTCTGGCCCTTTCTGGTGCCTTTGGATCCAAGTTCCAGTTTTGGTCTCTTTTGGTTCCCTTTTGCTTACCGGCAAAGGGAGACTTGCGAAAATCGTCTCAGGCCACTAAAACTCTTAGAATATCACGCCTAAGACTCAAAGGAAGGCTTTCCCACTACCTTCTCAAGTTCTGGCACTTTCTGGTTCATTTGGATCCAAGTTCCAGTTTTGGTCTCTTTTGGTTCCCTTTTGCATACCGGCAAAAGGAGACTTGCGAAACTCGTCTCAGGCCACTAAAACTCCTTGAATATCACGCCTAGGACTCAAAGGAAGGCTTTCCCACCACCTTCTCACGTTCTGGCACTTTCTGGTGCCTTTGGACCCAAGTTTCAGTTTTGGTCTCTTTTGGTTCCCTTTTGCTTACCGGCAAAGGAAGACGTGCGAAACTCGTCTCAAGCCACTGAAACTCCTTGAATATCACTCCTAGAACTCAAAGGAAGGATTTCTCCCCACCTTCTCCCCTTCTGGCACTTTCTGGCACCTTTGGACCCAAATTCTAGTTTTCGTCTCTTTTGGTCCCTTTTTGCTTACTGGCAAAGGGAGACTTGCGAAACTCGTCTCAGGCCACTAAAACTCCTTGAATATCACGCCTAGGACTCGAAGGAAGGATTTCTCACCACCTTCTCCCCTTCTGTCACTTTCTGGCACCTTTGGACCCAAGTTCTAGTTTTGGTCTCTTTTGGTCCCTTTTTGCTTACTGGCAAAGGGAGACTTGCGAAACTCGTCTCAGGCCACTAAAACTCTTTGAATATCACGCCTAGGACTCAAAGGAAGACTTTCCCACCACCTTCTCACGTTCTGGCACTTTCTGGTGCATTTGCACCCAAGTTCCATTTTTGGCCTCTTTTGGTTCCCTTTTGCATACCGGCAAAGGGAGACTTGCGAAACTCGTCTCAGGCCACTAAAACTCTTTGAATATCACGCCTAGGACTCAAAGGAAGGCTTTGCCACCACCTTCTCACGTTCTGGCCCTTTCTGGTGCCTTTGGACCCAAGTCTTTTGGTTCCCTTTTGCTTACCGGCAAAGGAAGACGTGCGAAACTCGTCTCAAGCCACTGAAACTCCTTGAATATCACTCCTAGAACTCAAAGGAAGGATTTCTCACCACCTTCTCCCCTTCTGTCACTTTCTGGCACCTTTGGACCCAAGTTCTAGTTTTGGTCTCTTTTGGTCCCTTTTTGCTTATTGGCAAAGGGAGACTTGCGAAACTCGTCTCAGGCCACTAAAACTCCTTGAATATCACGCCTAGGACTCAAAGGAAGGCTTTCCCACCACCTTCTCACGTTCTGGCACTTTCTGGTGCCTTTGGACCCAAGTTCCAGTTTTGGTCTCTTTTGGTTCCCTTTTGCTTACCGGCAAAGGAAGACGTGCGAAACTCGTCTCAAGCCACTGAAACTCCTTGAATATCACTCCTAGAGCTCACAGGAAGGATTTCTCACCACCTTCTCCCCTTCTGTCAGTTTCTGTCACCTTTGGACTCGAGTTCTAGTTTTGGTCTCTTTTGGTCCCTTTTGCTTACCGGCAAAGGAAGACGTGCGAAACTCGTCTCAAGCCACTGAAACTCCTTGAATATCACTCCTAGAACTCGAAGGAAGGATTTCTCCCCACCTTCTCCCCTTCTGGCACTTTCTGGCGGCTGTGGACCCAAGTTCCAGTTTTGGTCTCTTTTGGTCCCTTTTTGCTTACTTGCAAAGGGAGAATTGCGAAAATCGTCTCAGGCCACTAAAACTCTTAGAATATCATGCCTAGGACTCAAAGGAAGGCTTTCCCACCACCTTCTCACGTTCTGGCACTTTATGGCGGCTGTGGACCTAAGTTCCAGTTTTGGTCTCTTTTGGTCCCTTTTGGCTTACTGGCAAAGGGAGACTTGCGAAAATCATCTCAGGCCACTAAAACTCTTAGAATATCATGCCTTGGACTCAAAGGAAGGCTTTCCCACCACCTTCTCACGTTCTGGCACTTTCTGGTGCCTTTGGACCCAAGTTCCAGTTTTGGTCTCTTTTGGTTCCCTTTTGCTTACCGGCAAAGGAAGACGTGCGAAACTCGTCTCAAGCCACTGAAACTCCTTGAATATCACTCCTAGAACTCAAAGGAAGGATTTCTCACCACCTTCTCCCCTTCTGGCACTTTCTGGCGGCTTTGGACCCAAGTTCCAGTTTTGGTCTCTTTTGGTTCCCTTTTTCTTACCGGCAAAGGAAGACGTGCGAAACTCGTCTCACGCCACTAAAACTCTTTGAATATCATGCCTAGGACCCAAAAAATAGCTTCCCACCACCTTCTCACATTCTGGCACTTTCTGGTGCCTTTGGACCCAAGTTCCAGTTTTGGTCTCTTTTGGTTCCCTTTTGCTTACCGGCAAAGGAAGACGTGCGAAACTCGTCTCAAACCACTGAAACTCCTTGAATACCCCTCCGAAGACACAAAGGAAGGCTTTCCCACCACAGTCTCATGTTCTGGCACTTTCTGGTGCCTTTGCACCCAAGTTCCAGCTTTTGGTCTCTTTTGGTTCCCTTTTTCTTACCAAAAGGAAGACGTGCGAAACTCGTCTCAACCCACTGAAACTCCTTGAACATCACTCCTAGAACTCAATGGAAGGCTTTCTCACCACCTTCTCCCCTTCTGTCACTTTATGGCACCTTTGGACCCAAGTTCTAGTTTTGGTCTCTTTTGGTCCCTTTTTGCTTACTGGCAAAGGGAGACTTGCGAAACTCGTCTCAGGCCACTAAAACTCTTTGAATATCACGCCTAGGACTCAAAGGAAGGCTTTCCCACCACCTTCTCACGTTCTGGCACTTTCTGGTGCCTTTGGACCCAAGTTCTAGTTTTGGTCTCTTTTGGTCCCTTTTGCTTACCGGCAAAGGAAGACGTGCGAAACTCGTCTCAAGCCACTGAAACTCCTTGAATATCACTCCTAGAACTCAAAGGAAGGATTTCTCCCCACCTTCTCCTCTTCTGGCACTTTCTGGCGGCTTTGGATCCAAGTTCCAGTTTTGGTCTCTTTTGGTTCCCTTTTGCTTACCGGCAAAGGGAGACTTGCGAAACTAGTCTCAGGCCACTAAAACTCCTTCAATATCACGCCTAGGACTCAAAGGAAGGCTTTCCCACCACCTTCTCACGTTCTGGCACTTTCTGGCGCCTTTGGACCCAAGTTTCAGTTTTGGTCTCTTTTGGTTCCCTTTTGCTTACCGGCAAAGGGAGACTTGCGAAACTCGTCTCAGGCCACTAAAACTCCTTCAATATCATGCCTAGGACTCAAAGGAAGGCTTTCCCACCACCTTCTCACGTTCTGGCCCTTTCTGGTGCCTTTGGACCCAAGTTCCAGTTTTGGTCTCTTTTGGTTCCCTTTTGCTTACCGGCAAAGGAACACGTGCGAAACTCGTCTCAAGCCACTGAAACTCCTTGAATATCACTCCTAGAACTCAATGGAAGGATTTCTCACCACCTTCTCCCCTTCTATCACTTTCTAGCACCTTTGGACCCAAGTTCTAGTTTTGGTCTCTTTAAGTCCCTTTTGCTTACCGGCAAAGGAAGACGTGCGAAACTCGTCTCACGCCACTGAAACTCCTTGAATCTCCCTCCGAAGACACAAAGGAAGGCTTTCCCACCACATTCTCACGTTCTGACACTTTCTGGTGCCTTTGCACCCAAGTTCCAGTTTTTGTCTCTTTTGGTTCCCTTTTTCTTACCAAGAAAGGAAGACGTGCGAAACTCGTCTCAAGCCACTGAAACTCCTTGAACAGCACTCCTAGAACTCAATGGAAGGATTTCTCACCACCTTCTCCCCTTCTGTCACTTTCTGGCACCTTTGGACCCAAGTTCTAGTTTTGGTCTCTTTTGGTCCCTTTTTGCTTACTGGCAAAGGGAGACTTGCGAAACTCGTCTCAGGCCACTAAAACTCTTTGAATATCATGCCTAGGACTCAAAGGAAGGCTTTCCAACCACCTTCTCACGTTCTGGCACTTTCTGGTGCCTTCGGACCCAAGTTCTAGTTTTGGTCTCTTTTGGTCCCTTTTGCTTACCGGCAAAGGAAGACGTGCGAAACTCATCTCAAGCCACTGAAACTCCTTGAATATCACTCCTAGAACTCAAAGGAAGGATTTCTCCCCACCTTCTCCCCTTCTGGCACTTTCTGGCGGCTTTGGACCCAAGTTCCAGTTTTGGTCTCTTTTGGTCCCTTTTTGCTTACTGGCAAAGGGAGACTTGCGAAACTCGTCTCAGGCCACTAAAACTCTTTGAATATCACGCCTAGGACTCAAAGGAAGACTTTGCCACCTCCTTCTCATATTCTGGCACTTTCTGGTGCCTTTGGACCCAAGTTCCAGTTTTGGTCTCTTTTGGTTCCCTTTTGCTTACCGGCAAAGGAAGACGTGCGAAACTCGTCGCAGGCCACTAAAAATCCTTGAATATCACACCTAGGACTCAAAGGAAGGCTTTCCCACCACCTTCTCACGTTCTGGCACTTTCTGGTGCCTTTGGACCCAAGTTCTAGTTTTGGTCTCTTTTGGTTCCCTTTTGCTTACCGGCAAAGGAAGACGTGCGAAACTCGTCTCAAGCCACTGAAACTCCTTGAATATTACTCCTAGAACTCAAAGGAAGGATTTCTCACCACCTTCTCCCCTTCTGGCACTTTCTGGCGCCTTTGGACCCAAGTTGCAGTTTTGGTCTCTTTTGGTCCCTTTTTGCTTACTAGCAAAGGAAGACGTGCGAAACTCGTCTCAGGCCACTAAAACTCCTTGAATATCACGCCTAGGACTCAAAGGAAGGCTTTCCCACCACCTTCTCACCATCTGTCACTTTCTGGCACCTTTGTACCCAAGTTCCAGTTTTGGTCTCTTTTGGTTCCCTTTTGCTTACCGGCAAAGGAAGACGTGCGAAACTCGTCTCAAGCCACTGAAACTCATTGAATATTACTCCTAGGACTCAAAGCAAGGCTTTCCCACCACCTTCTCACGTTCTGGCACTTTCTGGTGCCTTTGGACCCAAGTTCCAGTTTTGGTCTCTTTTGGTACCCTTTTGCTTACCGGCAAAGGAAGACGTGCGAAACTCGTCTCAAGCCACTGAAACTCCTTGAATATCACTCCTAAAACTCAAAGGAAGGATTTCTCACCACCTTCTCCCCTTTTGGCACTTTCTGGCGCCTTTGGACCCAAGTTCTAGTTTTGGTCTCTTTTGGTCCCTTTTTGCTTACCGGCAAAGAAAGTCGTGCGAAACTCGTCTCAGGCCACTGAAACTCCTTGAATATCACTCCGAAGACACAAAGGAAGGCTTTCCCACCACCTTCTCACGTTCTGGCACTTTCTGGTGCTTTTGGACCCAAGTTCCAGTTTTGATCTCTTTTGTTTCCCTTTTGCTTACCGGCAAAGGAAGACGTGCGAAACTCGTCTCAAGCCACTGAAAATCCTTGAATATCACTCACAGAACTCAAAGGAAGGCTTTCCCACCACATTCTCCCCTTCTGTCACTTTCTGGCACCTTTGGACCCAAGTTCTAGTTTTGCTTCCCTTTTGCTTACCGGCAAAGGAAGACGTGCGAAACTCTTCTCAAGCCACTGAAACTCCTTGAATATCACTCCTAGAACTCAAAGGAAGGATTTCTCACCACCTTCTCCCCTTTTGGCACTTTCTGGTGCCTCTTGACCCAAGTTCCAGTTTTGGTCTCTTTTGGTTCCCTTTTGCTTACCGGCAAAGGAAGACGTGCGAAACTCGTCTCAAGTCACTGAAACTCCATGAATATCACTCCTAGAACTCAAAGGAAGGATTTCTCACCACCTTCTCCCCTTTTGGCACTTTCTGGCGCCTTTGGACCCAAGTTCTAATTTTGGTCTGTTTTGGTCCCTTTTTGCTTACTGGCAAAGGTACACTTGCGAAACTCGTCTCAGGCCACTAAAACTCTTTGAATATCACGCCTAGGACTCAAAGGAAGGCTTTCCCACCACCTTCTCCCCTTCTGTCACTTTCTGGCACTTTTGGACCCAAGTTATAGTTTTGGTCTCTTTTGGTTGCCTTTTGCCTACCGGCAAAGGAAGACGTGCGAAACTCGTTTCAAGCCACTGAAACTCTTGGAATATCACTCCTAGAACTCAAAGAAAGGATTTCTCACCACCTTCTCCCCTTTTGGTACTTTCTGGCGCCTTTGGACCCAAGTTCCAATTTTGGTCTCTTTTGGTTCCCTTTTGCATACCGGCAAAGGAAGACGTGCGAAACTCGTCTCAGGCCACTAAAACTCCTTGAATATCATCCCTACGACTCAAAGGAAGGATTTCTCACCACCTTCTCCCCTTTTGGCACTTTCTGGCGCCTTTGGACCCAAGTTCTAGTTTTGGTCTGTTTTGGTCCCTTTTTGCTTACTGGCAAAGGTACACTTGCGAAACTCGTCTCAGGCCACTGAAACTCCTTGAATATCACTCCTAGAACTCAAAGGAAGGATTTCTCACCACCTTCTCCCCTTTTGGCACTTTCTGGCGCCTTTGGACCCAAGTTCTAGTTTTGGTCTGTTTTGGTCCCTTTTTGCTTACTGGCAAAGGTACACTTGCGAAACTCGTCTCAGGCCACTAAAACTCTTTGAATATCACGCCTAGGACTCAAAGGAAGGCTTTCCCACCACCTTCTCACGTTTTGGCACTTTTTGGTGCCTTTGGACCCAAGTTCCAATTTTGGTCTCTTTTGGTCCCTTTTTGCTTACTGGCAAAGGAAGACGTGCGAAACTCGTCTCAGGCCATTAAAACTCCTTGAATATCTCGCCTACGACTTAAAGGAAGGCTTTACCACCACCTTCTCACATTCTGGCACTTTTTGGTGCCTTTGGACCCAAGTTCCAGTTTTGGTCTCCTTTGGTTCCCTTTTGCTTACCGGCAAAGGAAGACGTGCGAAACTCGTCTCAGGCCACTAAAACTCCTTGAATATCACGCCTAGGACTCAAAGGAAGGCTTTCCCACCACCTTCTCACGTTCTGGCACTTTCTGGTGCCTTTGGACTCAAGTTCCAGTTTTGGTCTCTTTTGGTCCCTTTCGCTTACCGGCAAAGGAAGTCATGCGAAACTCGTCGCACGCCACTGAAAATCCTTGAATATCACTCCTAGAACTCAAAGGAAGGATTTCTCACCACCTTCTCCCCTTTTGGCAATTTCTGGCGCCTCTGGACCCAAGTTCTAGTTTTGGTCTCTTTTGGTCCCCTTTTGCTTACTGGCAAAGGGAGACTTGCGAAACTCGTCTCAGGCCACTAAAACTCTTTGAATATCACTGCTAGGACTCAAAGGAAGGCTTTCCCACCACCTTCTCACGTTCTGGCACTTTCTGGTGCCTTTGGACCCATGTTCTAGTTTTGGTCTCTTTTGGTTCCCTTTTGCTTACCGGCAAAGGAAGACGTACGAAACTCGTCTCAGGCCACTGAAACTCCTTGAATATCAGTCCTAGAACTCAAAGGAAGGATTTCTCACCACCTTCTCCCCTTCTGTCACTTTCTGGCACTTTTGGACCCAAGTTATAGTTTTGGTCTCTTTTGGTTCCCTTTTGCCTACCGGCAAAGGAAGACGTGCGAAACTCGTTTCAAGCCACTGAAACTCTTGGAATATCACTCCTAGAACTCAAAGGAAGGATTTCTCACCACCTTCTCCCCTTCTGGGACTTTCTGGTGCCTTTGGACCCAAGTTCCAGTTTTGGTCTCTTTTGGTTCCCTTTTGCTTACCAGCAAAGGAAGACGTGCGAAACTCGTCTCAAGCCACTGAAAATCCTTGAATATCAGTCATAGAACTCAAAGGAAGGCTTTCCGACCACATTCTCCGCTTCTATCACTTTCTGGCACCTTTGGACCCAAGTTCTAGTTTTGGTTCCCTTTTGCTTACCGGCAAAGGAAGGCGTAAGAAACTCGTATTAGGCCACTAAAACTAATTGAATATCGCCTAGGACTCAAAGGAAGGCTTTCTCACCACCTTCCCACGTTCTAGCTCTTTCTGGTGCCTTTGGACCCAAGTTCCACTTTTGGTCTCTTTTGGTTGCCTTGTGCTTACCGGCAAAGAAAGACATGCGAAACTCGTCTCAGGCCACTAAAACTCCTTGATTATCACGCCTAGCACTCAAAGGAAGGCTTTCCCACCACCTTCTCACGTTCTGGCACTTTCAGGTGCCTTTAGACCCAATGTTCCAATTTTGGTCTCTTTTGGTCCCTTTTTGCTTACTGGCAAAGGAAGACGTGCGAAACTTGTCTCAGGCCACTAACACTCGTTGAATATCACGCCTACGAGTTAAAGGAAGGCTTTCCCACCACCTTCTCACATTCTGGCACTTTCTGGTGCCTTTGGACCCAAGTTCCAGTTTTGGTCTCTTTTGGTTCCCTATTGCTAACCGGCAAAGGAAGACATGAGAAACTCGTCTCAGGCCACCAAAACTCCTTGAATATCACGCCTAGGACTCAAAGGAAGGCTTTCCCACCACCTTCTCACGTTCTGGCACTTTCTGGTGCCTTTGGACCCAAGTTCTAGTTTTGATCTCTTTTGGTTCCCTTTTGCTTACCGGCAAAGGAAGACGTGCGAAACTCGTCTCAAGCAACTGAAACTCCTTGAATGTCACTCCTCGAACTCAAAGCAAGGATTTCTCACCACCTTCTCACCTTCGGTCACTTTCTAGTACCTTTGGACCCATGTTCTAGTTTTGGTCTCTTTTGGTTCCCTTTTGCTTACCGGCAAAGGAAGACGTGCGAAACTCGTCTAAAGCCACTGAAACTCCTTGAACATTACTCCTAGAACTCAAAGGAAGGCTTTCTCACCACCTTTTCCGTTTCTAGCATTTTCTGACGCCTTTGGACCCAAGTTCCAGTTTTGGTCTCTTTTGGTCCCTTTTTGCTTACTGGCAAAGGGAGACTTGTGAAACTCGTCTCAGGCCACTAAAACTCTTTGAATATCACGCCTAGGACTCAAACGAAAGCTTTCCCACCGCCTTCTCATGTTCTGGCACTTTCTGGTGCCTTTGGACCCAAGTTCCAGTTTTGGTCTCTTTTGGTTCCCTTTTGCTTACCGGCAAAGGAAGACGTGTGAAACTCGTCTCAGGCCACTAAAACTGCTTGAATATCACGCCTAGGACTCAAAGGAAGGCTTTCCCACCACCTTCTCACGTTCTGGCACTTTCTGGTGCCTTTGGATCCAAGTTCTAGATTAGGTCTCTTTTGGTTCCCTTTTGCTTACCGGCAAAGGTAGACGTGCGAAACTCGTCTCAAGCCACTGAAACTCCTTGAATGTCACTCCTAGAACTCAAAAGAAGGATTTCTCACCACCTTCTCCCCTTCTGTCACTTTCTGGCACCTTTGGACCCAAGTTCCAGTTTTGGTCTCTTTTGGTGCCTTTTTGCTTACTGGCAAAGGGAGACTTGCGAAAGTCGTCTCAGGCCACTAAAACTGCTTGAATATCACCCCTAGGACTCAAACGAAAGCTTTCCCACCGCCTTCTCATGTTCTGGCACTTTCTGGTGCCTTTGGACCCAAGTTCTAGTTTTGGTCTCTTTTGGTCCCTTTTTGCTTACCGACAAAGGAAGTCGTCCGAAACTCGTCTCAGGCCACTGAAACTCCTTGAATATCACACCTAGGACTCAAAGGAAGGCTTTCCCACCACCTTCTCACGTTCTGGCACTTTCTGGTGCCTTTGGACCCAAGTTCCAATTTTGGTCTCTTTTGGTACCCTTTTGCTTACCAGCAAAGGAAGACGTGCGAAACTCGTCTCAGGCCACTAAAACTTGTTGAATATCACGCCTAGGACTCAAAGCAAGGCTTTCCCACCATCTTCTCACGTTCTGGCACTTTCTGGTGCCTTTGGACCCAAGTTCCAGTTTTGGTCTCTTTTGGTCCCTTTTTGCTTACCGGCAAAGGAAGTCGTCAGAAACTCGTCTCAAGCCACTGAAACTCCTTGAATATCACACCTAGGACTCAAAGGAAGGCTTTCCCACCACCTTCTCACGTTCTGGCACTTTCTGGTGCCTTTGGACCCAAGTTCCAGTTTTGGTCTCTTTTGGTACCCTTTTGCTTACCGGCAAAGGAAGACGTGCGAAACTCGTCTCAAGCAACTGAAACTCCTTGAATGTCACTCCTAGAACTCAAAGGAAGGATTTCTCACCACCTTCTCACCTTCGGTCACTTTCTGGCACCTTTGGACCCAAGTTCTAGTTTTGGTCTCTTTTGGTTCCCTTTTGCTTACCGGCAAAGGAAGACATGCGAAACTCGTCTCAAGCCACTGAAACTCCTTGAATATCACTCCTAGAACTCAAAGGAAGGATTTCTCACCACCTTCTCACCTTCGGTCACTTTCTGGCACCTTTGGACCCAAGTTCTAGTTTTGGTCTCTTTTGGTTCCCTTTTGCTTACCGGCAAAGGAAGACGTGCGAAACTCGTCTCAAGCCACTGAAACTCCTTGAATATCACTCCTAGAACACAAAGGAAGGATTTCTCACCACCTTCTCCCCTTTTGGCACTTTCTGACGCCTTTGGACCCAAGTTCTAGTTTTGGTCTCTTTCGGTCCCTTTTTGCTTACCGGCAAAGGAAGTCATGCGAAACTCGTCTCAGGCCACTGAAACTCCTTGAATATCACTCCGAAGACACAAAGGAAGGCTTTCCCACCACCTTCTCACGTACTGGCACTTTCTGGTGCCTTTGGACCCAAGTTCCAGTTTTGGTCTCTTTTGGTCCGTTTTTGCTTACTAGCAAAGGGAGACTTGCAAAACTCGTCTCAGGCCACTAAAACTCTTTGAATATCACGCCTAGGACTCAAAGGAAGGCTTTCCCACCACCTTCTCATATTCTGGCACTTTCTGGTGCCTTTGGACCCAAGTTCCAGTTTTGGTCTCTTTTGGTTCCCTTTTGCTTACCGGCAAAGGAAGACGTGCGAAACTCGTCGCAGGCCACTAAAAATCCTTGAATATCACACCTAGGACTCAAAGGAAGGCTTTCCCACCACCTTCTCACGTTCTGGCACTTTCTGGTGCCTTTGGACCCAAGTTCTAGTTTTGGTCTCTTTTGGTTCCCTTTTGCTTACCGGCAAAGGAAGACGTGCGAAACTCGTCTCAAGCCACTGAAACTCCTTGAATATCACTCCTAAAACTCAAAGGAAGGATTTCTCACCACCTTCTCCCCTTCTGGCACTTTCTGGTGCCTTTGGACCCAAGTTTTAGTTTTGGTCTCTTTTGGTCCCTTTTTGCTTACCGGCAAAGAAAGTCGTGCGAAACTCGTCTCAGGCCACTGAAACTCCTTGAATATCACTCCGAAGACACAAAGGAAGGCTTTCCCACCACCTTCTCACGTTCTGGCACTTTCTGGTGCTTTTGGACCCAAGTTCCAGTTTTGATCTCTTTTGTTTCCCTTTTGCTTACCGGCAAAGGAAGACGTGCGAAACTCGTCTCAAGCCACTGAAAATCCTTGAATATCACTCATAGAACTCAAAGGAAGGCTTTCCCACCACATTCTCCCCTTCTGTCACTTTCTGGCACCTTTGGACCCAAGTTCTAGTTTTGCTTCCCTTTTGCTTACCGGCAAAGGAAGACGTGCGAAACTCTTCTCAAGCCAATGAAACTCCTTGAATATCACTCCTAGAACTCAAAGGAAGGCTTTCCCACCACCTTCTCACGTTCTGGCACTTTCTGGCGCCTTTGGACCCAAGTTCTAGTTTTGGTCTCTTTTGGTTCCCTATTGCTTACCGGCAAAGGAAGACATGAGAAACTCGTCTCAGGCCACCAAAACTCCTTGAATATCACGCCTAGGACTCAAAGGAAGGCTTTCCCACCACCTTCTCACGTTCTGGCACTTTCTGGTGCCTTTGGACCCAAGTTCCAGTTTTGGTCTCTTTTGGTTCCCTTTTGCTTACCGGCAAAGGAAGACGTGCGAACCTCGTCTCAAGCCACTGTAACTCCTTGAATATCACTCATAGAACTCAAAGGAAGGATTTCTCACTACCTTCTCCCCTTCTGGCCCTTTCTGGCACCTTTGACCCAAATTCCAGTTTTGGTCTCTTTTGCTCCCTTTTAGCTTACTGGCAAAGGGAGACTTGCAAAACTCGTGTCAGGCCACTAAAACTCCTTAAATATCACGCTTACGACTTAAAGGAAGGCTTTCCCACCACCTTCTCACATTCTGGCACTTTCTAGTGCCTTTGGATCCAAGTTCCAGTTTTGGTCTCTTTTGGTTCCCTTTTGCTTACCGGCAAAGGAAGACGTGCGAAACTCGTCTCAGGCCACTAAAACTCCTTGAATATCACGCCAAGGACTCAAAGGAAGGGTTTCCCACCACCGTCTCACATTCTGGCACTTTCTGGTGCCTTTGGACCCAAGTTCCAGTTTTGGTCTCTTTTGGTTCCCTTTTCCTTACCGGCAAAGGAAGACGTGCGAAACTCGTCTCAGGCCACGAAAACTCCTTCAATATCACGCCTAGGACTCAAAGGAAGGCTTTCCCACCACCTTACCACGTTCCTTCACGTCCCGGTGCCTTTGGACCCAAGTTCCAGTTTTGGTCTCTTTTGGTTCCCTTTTGCTTACCGGCAAAGGAAGACGTACGAAACTCGTCTCAGGCCACTAAAACTCCTTGAATATCACGCCTAGGACTCACAGGAAGGCTTTCCCACCACCTTCTCACGTTCTGGCACTTTCTGGTGCCTTTAGACCCAAGTTCCAGTTTTGGTCTCTTTTGGTTCCCTTTTGCTTACCGGCAAAGGAAGACGTGCGAAACTCGTCTCAGGCCACTGAAACTCCTTGAATATCACTCTGAAGACAAAAAGGAAGGCTTTCTCACCACCTTTTCCGTTTCTGGCACTTTCTGACGCCTTTGTACCCAAGTTCCAGTTTTGGTCTCTTTTGGTCCCTTTTTGCTTACTGGCAAAGGGAGACTTGCGAAACTCGTCTCAGGCCACTAAAACTCCTTGAATATCACACCTACGACTTAAAGGAAGGCTTTTCCACCACCTTCTCACTTTCTGGCACTTTCTGGTGCCTTTGGACCCAAGTTCCAGTTTTGGTCTCTTTTGGTTCCCTTTTGCTTAACGGCAAAGGAAGACGTGCGAAACTCGTCTCAAGCCACTGAAACTCCTTGAATATCACTCCTAGAACTCAAAGGAAAGATTTCTCACCACCTTCTCCCCTTCTGTCACTTTTTGGCACCTTTGGACCCAAGTTCTAGTTTTGTTCTCTTTTGGTCCCTTTTTGCTTACCAGCAAAGGAAGTCGTGCGAAACTCGTCTCAGGCCACTGAAACTCCTTGAACATTACTCCTAGAACTCAAAAGAAGGCTTTCTCACCACCTTCTCCCCTTCTGGCACTTTTTGGAGCCTTTGGACCCAAGTTCCAGTTTTGGTCTCTTTTGGTCCCTTTTTGCTTACTGGCAAAGGGAGACTTGCGAAACTCGTCTCAGGCCACTAAAACTCCTTGAATATCACGCCTACGACATAAAGGAAGGCTTTCCCACCTCCTTCTCACATTCTGGCACTTTCTGGTGCCTTTGGACCCAAGTTCAAGTTTTGGTCTCTTTTGGTTCCCTTTTTGCTTACCGGCAAAGGAAGACGTGCGAAACTAGTCTCAGGCCACTAAAACTCTTTGAATTTCACGCCTAGGACTCAAAGGAAGGCTTTCCCACCACCTTCTCACGTTCTAGCACTTTCTGGTGCCTTTGGACCCAAGTTCCAGTTTTGGTCTCTTTTGGTTCCCTTTTGCTTACCGGGAAAGGAAGACGTGCGAAAGTCGTCTCAAGCCACTGAAACTCCTTGAATATCACTCATAGAACTTAAAGGAAGGATTTCTCACCACCTTCTCCCCTTCTGGCACTTTCTGGCACCTTTGGACCCAAATACCAGTTTTGGTCTCTTTTGCTCCCTTTTAGCTTACTGGCAAAGGGAGACTTCAAAACTCATCTCAGGCCACTAAAACTCCTTGAATATCACGCCTACGACATAAAGGAAGGCTTTCCCACCTCCTTCTCACATTCTAGCACTTTCTGGTGCCTTTGGACCCAAGTTCCAGTTTTGGTCTCTTTTGGTTCCCTTTTTGCTTACCAGTAAAGGAAGACGTGCGAACCTCGTCTCAAGCCACTGTAACTCCTTGAATATCACTCATAGAACTCAAAGGAAGGATTTCTCACTACCTTCTCCCCTTCTGGCCCTTTCTGGCACCTTTGACCCAAATTCCAGTTTTGGTCTCTTTTGCTCCCTTTTAGCTTACTGGCAAAGGGAGACTTGCAAAACTCGTGTCAGGCCACTAAAACTCCTTAAATATCACGCCTACGACTTAAAGGAAGGCTTTCCCACCACCTTCTCACATTGTGGCACTTTCTAGTGCCTTTGGATCCAAGTTCCAGTTTTGGTCTCTTTTGGTTCCCTTTTGCTTACCGGCAAAGGAAGACGTGCGAAACTCGTCTCAGGCCACTAAAACTCCTTGAATATCACGCCAAGGACTCAAAGGAAGGGTTTCCCACCACCGTCTCACATTCTGGCAGTTTCTGGTGCCTTTGGACCCAAGTTCCAGTTTTGGTCTCTATTGGTTCTCTTTTTGCTTACCGGCAAAGGAAGACGTGCGAAACTCGTCTCAGGCCACGAAAACTCCTTCAATATCATGCCTAGGACTCAAAGGAAGGCTTTCCCACCACCTTCTCACGTTCTGGCACTTTCTTGTGCCTTTGGACCCAAGTTCCAGTTTTGGTCTCTTTTGGTTCCCTTTTGCTTACCGGCAAAGGAAGACGTGCGAAACTCGTCTCAAGCCACTGAAACTCCTTGAATATCCCTCATAGAACTCAAAGGAAGGATTTCTCACCACCTTCTCCCCTTCTGGCACTTTCTGGCACCTTTGGACCCAAATACCAGTTTTGGTCTCTTTTGCTCCCTTTTAGCTTACTGGCAAAGGGAGACTTGCAAAACTCATCTCAGGCCACTAAAACTCCTTGAATATCACGCCTACGACATAAAGGAAGGCTTTCCCACCTCCTTCTCACATTCTGGCACTTTCTGGTGCCTTTGGACCCAAGTTCCAGTTTTGGTCTCTTTTGGTTCCCTTTTTGCTTACCGGCAAAGGAAGACGTGCGAAACTCGTCTCAGGCCACTGAAACTCCTTGAATATCACTCCGAAGACACAAAGGAAGGCTTTCTCACCACCTTTTCCGCTTCTGGCACTTTCTGGCGCCTTTGGACCCAAGTTCCAGTTTTGGTCTCTTTTGGTCCCTTTTTGCTTACTGGCAAAGGGAGACTTGCGAAACTCGTCTCAGGCCACTAAAATTCCTTGAATATCACGCCTACGACATAAAGGAAGGCTTTCCCACCTGCTTCTCACATTCTGCCACTTTCAGGTGCCTTTGGACCCTAGTTCCAGTTTTGGCCTCTTTTGGTTCCCTTTTTGCTTACCGGCAAAGGAAGACGTGCGAAACTAGTCTCAGGCCACTAAAACTCTTTGAATATCACGCCTAGGACTCAAAGGAAGGCTTTCCCACCACCTTCTCACGTTCTAGCACTTTCTGGTGCCTTTGGACCCAAGTTCCAGTTTTGGTCTCTTTTGGTTCCCTTTTGCTTACCGGCAAAGGAAGACGTGCGAAACTCGTCTCAAGCCACTGTAACTCCTTGAATATCACTCATAGAACTCAAAGGAAGGATTTCTCACCACCTTCTCCCCTTCTGGCCCTTTCTGGCACCTTTGACCCAAATTCCAGTTTTGGTCTCTTTTGCTCCCTTTTAGCTTACTGGCAAAGGGAGACTTGCAAAACTCGTGTCAGGCCACTAAAACTCCTTAAATATCACGCCTACGACTTAAAGGAAGGCTTTCCCACCACCTTCTCACATTCTGGCACTTTCTAGTGCCTTTGGATCCAAGTTCCAGTTTTGGTCTCTTTTGGTTCCCTTTTGCTTACCGGCAAAGGAAGACGTGCGAAACTCGTCTCAGGCCACTAAAACTCCTTGAATATCACGCCAAGGACTCAAAGGAAGGGTTTCCCACCACCGTCTCACATTCTGGCACTTTCTGGTGCCTTTGGACCCAAGTTCCAGTTTTGGTCTCTTTTGGTTCCCTTTTCCTTACCGGCAAAGGAAGACGTGCGAAACTCGTCTCAGGCCATGAAAACTCCTTCAATATCACGCCTAGGACTCAAAGGAAGGCTTTCCCACCACCTTCTCACGTTCTGGCACTTTCTGGTGCCTTTGGACCCAAGTTCCAGTTTTGGTCTCTTTTGGTTCCCTTTTGCTTACCGGCAAAGGAAGACGTACAAAACTCGTCTCAGGCCACTAAAACTCCTTGAATATCACGCCTAGGACTCACAGGAAGGCTTTCCCACCACCTTCTCACGTTCTGGCACTTTCTGGTGCCTTTAGACCGAAGTTCCAGTTTTGGTCTCTTTTGGTTCCCTTTTGCTTACCGGCAAAGGAAGACGTGCGAAACTCGTCTCAGGCCACTGAAACTCCTTGAATATCACTCTGAAGACAAAAAGGAAGGCTTTCTCACCACCTTTTCCGTTTCTGGCACTTTCTGACGCCTTTGTACCCAAGTTCCAGTTTTGGTCTCTTTTGGTCCCTTTTTGCTTACTGGCAAAGGGAGACTTGCGAAACTCGTCTCAGGCCACTAAAACTCCTTGAATATCACACCTACGACTTAAAGGAAGGCTTTTCCACCACCTTCTCACTTTCTGGCACTTTCTGGTGCCTTTGGACCCAAGTTCCAGTTTTGGTCTCTTTTGGTTCCCTTTTGCTTACCGGCAAAGGAAGACGTGCGAAACTCGTCTCAAGCCACTGAAACTCCTTGAATATCACTCCTAGAACTCAAAGGAAAGATTTCTCACCACCTTCTCCCCTTCTGTCACTTTTTGGCACCTTTGGACCCAAGTTCTAGTTTTGTTCTCTTTTGGTCCCTTTTTGCTTACCAGCAAAGGAAGTCGTGCGAAACTCGTCTCAGGCCACTGAAACTCCTTGAACATTACTCCTAGAACTCAAAAGAAGGCTTTCCCACCTCCTTCTCACATTCTGACACTTTCTGGTGCCTTTGGACCCAAGTTCAAGTTTTGGTCTCTTTTGGTTCCCTTTTTGCTTACCGGCAAAGGAAGACGTGCGAAACTAGTCTCAGGCCACTAAAACTCTTTGAATTTCACGCCTAGGACTCAAAGGAAGGCTTTCCCACCACCTTCTCACGTTCTAGCACTTTCTGGTGCCTTTGGACCCAAGTTCCAGTTTTGGTCTCTTTTGGTTCCCTTTTGCTTACCGGGAAAGGAAGACGTGCGAAAGTCGTCTCAAGCCACTGAAACTCCTTGAATATCACTCATAGAACTTAAAGGAAGGATTTCTCACCACCTTCTCCCCTTCTGGCACTTTCTGGCACCTTTGGACCCAAATACCAGTTTTGGTCTCTTTTGCTCCCTTTTAGCTTACTGGCAAAGGGAGACTTGCAAAACTCATCTCAGGCCACTAAAACTCCTTGAATATCACGCCTACGACATAAAGGAAGGCTTTCCCACCTCCTTCTCACATTCTAGCACTTTCTGGTGCCTTTGGACCCAAGTTCCAGTTTTGGTCTCTTTTGGTTCCCTTTTTGCTTACCAGCAAAGGAAGACGTGCGAAACTCGTCTCAGGCCACGAAAACTCCTTCAATATCACGCCTAGGACTCAAAGGAAGGCTTTCCCACCACCTTCTCACGTTCTGGCACTTTCTGGTGCCTTTGGACCCAAGTTCCAGTTTTGGTCTCTTTTGGTTCCCTTTTGCTTACCGGCAAAGGAAGACGTGCGAAACTCGTCTCAAGCCACTGAAACTCCTTGAATATCACTCATAGAACTCAAAGGAAGGATTTCTCACCACCTTCTCCCCTTCTGGCACTTTCTGGCACCTTTGGACCCAAATACCAGTTTTGGTCTCTTTTGCTCCCTTTTAGCTTACTGGCAAAGGGAGACTTGCAAAACTCATCTCAGGCCACTAAAACTCCTTGAATATCACGCCTACGACATAAAGGAAGGCTTTCCCACCTCCTTCTCACATTCTGGCACTTTCTGGTGCCTTTGGACCCAAGTTCCAGTTTTGGTCTCTTTTGGTTCCCTTTTTGCTTACCGGCAAAGGAAGACGTGCGAAACTCGTCTCAGGCCACTGAAACTCCTTGAATATCACTCCGAAGACACAAAGGAAGGCTTTCTCACCACCTTTTCCGCTTCTGGCACTTTCTGGCGCCTTTGGACCCAAGTCCAGTTTTGGTCTCTTTTGGTCCCTTTTTGCTTACTGGCAAAGGGAGACTTGCGAAACTCGTCTCAGGCCACTAAAATTCCTTGAATATCACGCCTACGACATAAAGGAAGGCTTTCCCACCTGCTTCTCACATTCTGCCACTTTCAGGTGCCTTTGGACCCTAGTTCCAGTTTTGGCCTCTTTTGGTTCCCTTTTTGCTTACCGGCAAAGGAAGACGTGCGAAACTAGTCTCAGGCCACTAAAACTCTTTGAATATCACGCCTAGGACTCAAAGGAAGGCTTTCCCACCACCTTCTCACGTTCTAGCACTTTCTGGTGCCTTTGGACCCAAGTTCCAGTTTTGGTCTCTTTTGGTTCCCTTTTGCTTACCGGCAAAGGAAGACATGCGAAACTCGTCTCAAGCCACTGTAACTCCTTGAATATCACTCATAGAACTCAAAGGAAGGATTTCTCACCACCTTCTCCCCTTCTGGCCCTTTCTGGCACCTTTGGACCCAAATTCCAGTTTTGGTCTCTTTTGCTCCCTTTTAGCTTACTGGCAAAGGGAGACTTGCAAAACTCGTCTCAGGCCACGAAAACTCCTTCAATATCACGCCTAGGACTCAAAGGAAGGCTTTCCCACCACCTTCTCACGTTCTGGCACTTTCTGGTGCCTTTGGACCCAAGTTCCAGTTTTGGTCTCTTTTGGTTCCCTTTTGCTTACCGGCAAAGGAAGACGTGCGAAACTCGTCTCAAGCCACTGAAACTCCTTGAATATCACTCATAGAACTCAAAGGAAGGATTTCTCACCACCTTCTCCCCTTCTGGCACTTTCTGGCACCTTTGGACCCAAATACCAGTTTTGGTCTCTTTTGCTCCCTTTTAGCTTACTGGCAAAGGGAGACTTGCGAAACTCGTCTCAGGCCACTAAAATTCCTTGAATATCACGCCTACGACATAAAGGAAGGCTTTCCCACCTGCTTCTCACATTCTGCCACTTTCTGGCACCTTTGGACCCAAGTTCTAGTTTTGGTCTCTTTTGGTTCCCTTTTGCTTACCGGCAAAGCAAGACGTGCGAAACTCGTCTTAACCCACTGAAACACCTTGAATATCACGCCTAGGACTCACAGGAAGGCTTTCCCACCACCTTCTCACATTCTGGCACTTTCTGGTTCCTTTAGACCCAAGTTCCAGTTTTGGTCTCTTTTGGTTCCCTTTTGCTTACCGGCAAAGGAAGACGTGCGAAACTCGTCTCAAGCCACTGAAACTCCTTGAATATCACTCTGAAGACAAAAAGGAAGGCTTTCTCACCACCTTTTCCTTTTCTGGCACTTTCTGACGCCTTTGTACCCAAGTTCCAGTTTTGGTCTCTTTTGGTCCCTTTTTGCTTACTGGCAAAGGGAGACTTGCGAAACTCGTCTCAGGCCACTAAAACTCCTTGAATATCACACCTACGACTTAAAGGAAGGCTTTTCCACCACCTTCTCACTTTCTGGCACTTTCTGGTGCCTTTGGACCCAAGTTCCAGTTTTGGTCTCTTTTGGTTCCCTTTTGCTTACCGGCAAAGGAAGACGTGCGAAACTCGTCTCAGGCCACTGAAACTCCTTGAATATCACTCCTAGAACTCAAAGGAAAGATTTCTCACCACCTTCTCCCCTTCTGTCACTTTTTGGCACCTTTGGACCCAAGTTCTAGTTTTGTTCTCTTTTGGTCCCTTTTTGCTTACCAGCAAAGGAAGTCGTGCGAAACTCGTCTCAGGCCACTGAAACTCCTTGAACATTACTCCTAGAACTCAAAAGAAGGCTTTCTCACCACCTTCTCCCCTTCTGGCACTTTTTGGAGCCTTTGGACCCAAGTTCCAGTTTTGGTCTCTTTTGGTCCCTTTTTGCTTACTGGCAAAGGGAGACTTGCGAAACTCGTCTCAGGCCACTAAAACTCCTTGAATATCACGCCTAGGACTCAACGGAAGGCTTTCCCACCACTTCTCCCCTTCTGGCACTTTTTGGAGCCTTTGGACCCAAGTTCCAGTTTTGGTCTCTTTTGGTCCTTTTTTGCTTACTGGCAAAGGGAGACTTGCGAAACACGTCTCAGGCCACCAAAACTCCTTGAATATCACGCCTAGGACTCAAAGGAAGGCTTTCCCACCACCTTCTCCCCTTCTGCCACTTTCTGGCACCTTTGGACCCAAGTTCTAGTTTTGGTCTCTTTTGGTTCCCTTTTGCTTACCGGCAAAGCAAGACGTGCGAAACTCGTCTTAACCCACTGAAACACCTTGAATGTCACTCCTAGAACTCAAAGGAAGGATTTCTCACCACCTTCTCCCCTTCTGTCACTTTCTGGCACCTTTGGACCCATGTTCTAGTGTTGGTCTCTTTTGGTTCCCTTTTGCTTGCCAGCAAAGGAAGACGTGCGAAACTCGTCTCAAGCCACTGAAACTCCTTGAATATCACTCCTAGAACTCAAAGGAAGGCTTGCTCACCACCTTTTCCGCTTCTGCCACTTTCTGGTGCCTTTGGACCCAAGTTCCAGTTTTGGTCTCTTTTGGTTCCCTTTTGCTTACCGGCAAAGGAAGACGTGCGAAACTCGTCTCAGGCCACTAAAACTCCTTGAATATAACGCCTAGGACTCAAAGGAAGGCTTTCCCACCACCTTCTCACGTTCTGGCACTTTCAGGTGCCTGTGGACCCAAGTTTCAATTTTGGTCTCTTTTGGTCCCTTTTTGCTTACTGGCAAAGGAAGACGTGCGAAACTCGTCTCAGGCCACTAACACTCCTTGAATATCGCCTAGGACTCAAAGGAAGGCTTTCCCACCACCTTCTCTCGTTTTGGTACTTTCTCCCTTTTGCTTACCGGCAAAGGAAGACGTTCGAAACTCGTCTCAAGCCACTGAAACTCCTTGAATATCACTCCTAGGACTCAAAGGAAGGCTTTCTCACCACCTTCTCCCCTTCTGTCACTTTCTGGTACCTTTGGACCCAAGTTCTAGTTTTGGTCTCTTTTGGTTCCCTTTTGCTTACCAGCAAAGGAAGACGTGCGAAACTCGTCTCAAGCCACTGAAAATCCTTGAATATCACTCATAGAACTCAAAGGAAGGCTTTCCGACCACATTCTCCGCTTCTATCACTTTCTGGCACCTTTGGACCCAAGTTCTAGTTTTGGTTCCCTTTTGCTTACCGGCAAAGGAAGACGTGCGAAACTCGTCTCAGGCCACTAAAGCTCTTTGAATATCACGCCTAGGACTCAAAGGAAGGCTTTCCCACCACCTTCTCACGTTCTGGCACTTTCTGGTGCCTTTGGACCCAAGTTCCAGTTTTGGTCTCTTTTGGTTCCCTTTTGCTTACCGGCAAAGGAAGACATGCGAAACTCGTCTCAAGCCACTGAAACTCCTTGAATATTACTCCTAGAACTCAAAGGAAGGCTTTCTCACAACCTTTTCCGCTTCTGGCACTTTCTGGCGCCTTTGGACCCAAGTTCCAGTTTTGGTCTCTTTTGGTTCCCTTTTGCTTACCGGCAAAGGAAGACGTGCGAAACTCGTCTCAAGCCACTGAAACTCCTTGAATATCACTCCTAGAACTCAAAGGAAGGATTTCTCACCACGTTATCCCCTTTTGGCACTTTCTGGCGCCTTTGGACCCAAGTTCTAGTTTTGGTCTCTTTTGGTCCCTTTTTGCTTACTGGCAAAGGGAGACTTGCGAAACTCGTCTCAGGCCACTAAAACTCTTTGAATATCACTCATAGGACTCAAAGGAAGGCTATCCCACCACCTTCTCACGTTCTGGCACTTTCTGGTGCCTTTGGACCCAAGTTCCAGTTTTGGTCTCTTTTGGTTCCCTTTTGCTTACCGGCAAAGGAAGGCGTAAGAAACTCGTATCAGGCCACTAAAACTAATTGAATATCGCCTAGGACTCAAAGGAAGGCTTTCTCACCACCTTCCCACGTTCTAGCTCTTTCTGGTGCCTTTGGACCCAAGTTCCACTTTTGGTCACTTTTGGTTGCCTTGTGCTTACCGGCAAAGAAAGACATGCGAAACTCGTCTCAGGCCACTAAAACTCCTTAATTATCACGCCTAGCACTCAAAGGAAGGCTTTCCCACCACCTTCTCACGTTCTGGCACTTTCAGGTGCCTTTGGACCCAAGTTCCAATTTTGGTCTCTTTTGGTCCCTTTTTGCTTACTGGCAAAGGAAGACGTGCGAAACTCGTCTCAGGCCACTAACACTCCTTGAATATCACGCCTACGAGTTAAAGGAAGGCTTTCCCACCACCTTCTCACATTCTGGCACTTTCTGGTGCCTTTGGACCCAAGTTCCAGTTTTGGTCTCTTTTGGTTCCCTATTGCTTACCGGCAAAGGAAGACATGAGAAACTTGTCTCAGGCCACCAAAACTCCTTGAATATCACGCCTAGGACTCAAAGGAAGGCTTTCCCACCACCTTCTCACGTTCTGGCACTTTCTGGTGCCTTTGGACCCAAGTTCCAGTTTTGGTCTCCCTTGGTTCCCTTTTGCTTACCGGCAAAGGAAGACGTAAGAAACTCGTATCAGGCCACTAAAACTCATTGAATATCGCCTAGGACTCAAAGGAAGGCTTTCCCACCACCTTCTCACGTTCTAGCTCTTTCTGGTGCCTTTGGACCCAAGTTCCACTTTGGGTCTCTTTTGGTTGCCTTGTGCTTACCGGCAAAGAAAGACATGCGAAACTCGTCTCAGGCCACTAAAACACCTTAATTATCACGCCTAGCACTCAAAGGAAGGCTTTCCCACCACCTTCTCACGTTCTGGCACTTTCAGGTGCCTTTGGACCCAAGTTCCAATTTTGGTCTCTTTTGGTCCCTTTTTGCTTACTGGCAAAGGAAGACGTGCGAAACTCGTCTCAGGCCACTAAAGCTCTTTGAAAATCACGCCTAGGACTCAAAGGAAGGCTTTCCCACCACCTTCTCACGTTCTGGAACTTTCTGGTGCCTTTGGACCCAGGATCCAGTTTTGGTCTCTTTTGGTTCCCTTTTGCTTACCGGCAAAGGAAGACGTGCGAAACTCGCCTCAAGCCACTAAAACTCTTTGAATATCACGCCTAGGACTCAAAGGAAGGCTTTGCCACCACCTTCTCACGTTTTGGCACTTTCTGGTGCCTTTGGACCTAAGTTCCAATTTTGGTCTCTTTTGGTCCCGTTTTGCTTACTGGCAAAGGAAGACGTGCGAAACTGCTTGAATATCCGTCCTAGAACTCAAAGGAAGGATTTCTCACCACCTTCTCCCCTTTTGTCACTTTCTGACACCTTTGGACCCAAGTTCTGGTTTTGGTCTCTTTTGGTTCCTTTTTGCTTACCGGCAAAGGAAGACGTGCGAAACACGTCTCAAACCACTGAAACTCCTTGAATATACTCCTAAAACTCAAAGGAAGGATTTCTCACCACCTTCTCTCCTTGTGGCACTTTCTGACGCCTTTGGACCCAAGTTCTAGTTTTGGTCTCTTTTGGTCCCTTTTTACTTACTGGCAAAGGGAGACTTGCAAAACTCATCTCAGGCCACTAAAACTCTTTGAATATCACGCCTAGGACTCAAAGGAAGGCTTTCCGACCACCTTCTCACGTTTTGGCACTTTCTGGTGCCTTTGGACCCAAGTTCCAATTTTGGTCTCTTTTGGTCCCTTTTTGCTTACTGGCAAAGGAAGACGTGCGAAACTCGTCTCAGGCCACTAAAACTCCTTGAATATCACTCCTACGACTTAAAGGAAGGCATTCCCACCACCTTCTCACATTCTGGCACTTTCTGGTGCCTTTGGACCCAAGTTCCAGTTTTGGTCTCTTTTGGTTCCCTATTGCTTACCGGCAAAGGAAGACGTGCGAAACTTGTCTCAAGCCACTGAAACTCCTTGAATGTCACTCCTAGAACTCAAAGGAAGGATTTGTCACCACCTTCTCCCCTTCTGTCACTTTCTGGCACCTTTGGACCCAAGTTCTAGTTTTGGTCTCTTTTGGTTCCCTTTTGCTTACCGGCAAAGGAAGACGTGCGAAACTCGTCTCAAGCCACTGAAACTCCTTGAATATCACTCCTAAAACTCAAAGGAAGGATTTCTCACCACCTTCTCCCCTTTTGGCACTTTCTGGCGCCTTTGGACCCAAGTTCTAGTTTTGGTCTCTTTTGGTCCCTTTTTGCTTACTGGCAAAGGGAGACTTGCGAAATTCGTCTCAGGCCACTAAAACTCTTTGAATATCACGCCTAGGACTCAAAGGAAGGCTTTCCCACCACCTTCTCACGTTTTGGCACTTTCTGGTGCCTTTGGACCCAAGATCCAATTTTGGTCTCTGTTGGTCCCGTTTTGCTTACTGGCAAAGGAAGACGTGCGAAACTGCTTGAATATCCGTCCTACAACTCAAAGGAAGGATTTCTCACCACCTTCTCCCCTTCTGTCACTTTCTGGCACCTTTGGACCCAAGTTGTAGTTTTGGTCTCTTTTTGTTCCCTTTTGCTTACCGGCAAAGGAAGACGTGCGAAACTCGTCTCAAGCCACTGAAACTCCTTGAATATCACTCCTAAAACTCAAAGGAAGGATTTCTCACCACCTTCTCCCCTTTTGGCACTTTCTGACGCCGTTGGACCCAAATTCCAATTTTGGTGTCTTTTGGTCCCTTTTTGCTTACTGGCAAAGGAAGACATACGAAACTCGTCTCAGGCCACTAAAACTCCTTGAATATCACGCCTACGACTTAAAGGAAGGCTTTCCCACCACCTTCTCACATTCAGGCACTTTCTGGTGCCTTTGGACCCAAGTTCTAGTTTTGGTCTGTTTTGGTTCCCTTTTGCTTACCGGCAAAGGAAGACGTGCGAAACTCGTGTCAGGCCACTGAAACTCCTTGAATGTCACTCCTAAAACTCAAAGGAAGGATTTCTCACCACCTTCTCACGTTCTGGCACTTTCTGGTGCCTTTGGACCCAAGTTGTAGTTTTGGTCTCTTTTTGTTCCCTTTTGCTTACCGGCAAAGGAAGACGTGCGAAACTCGTCTCAAGCCACTGAAACTCATTGAATATTACTCCTAGGACTCAAAGCAAGGCTTTCCCACCACCTTCTCACGTTCTGGCACTTTCTGGTGCCTTTGGACCCAAGTTCCAGTTTTGGTCTCTTTTGGTACCCTTTTGCTTACTGGCAAAGGAAGACGTGCGAAACTCGTCTCAGGCCACTAAAACTTGTTGAATATCACGCCTAGGACTCAAAGGAAGGCTTTCCCACCATCTTCTCACGTTCTGGCACTTTCTGGTGCCTTTGGACCCAAGTTCTAATTTTGGTCTCTTTTGGTCCCTTTTTGCTTACTGGCAAAGGGAGACTTGCGAAACTCTTCTGAAGCCACTAAAACTCTTTGAATATCACGCCTAGGACTCAAAGGAAGGCTTTCCCACCACCTTCTCACGTTTTGGCACTTTCTGGTGCCTTTGGACCCAAGTTCCAATTTTGGTCTCTATTGGTCCCTTTTTGCTTACTGGCAAAGGAAGACGGGCGAAACTCGTCTCAGGCCACTAAAACTCCTTGAATATCACGCCTACGACTTAAAAGAAGGCTTTCCCACCACCTTCTCACATTCTGGCACTTTCTGGTGCCTTTGGACCCAAGTTCCAGTTTTGCTCTCTTTTGGTTCCCTATTGCTTACCGGCAAAGGAAGACATGAGAATTTCGTCTCAGACCACTAAAACTGCTTGAATATCATGCTTAGGACTCAAAGGAAGGCTTTCCCACCACGTTCTCACGTTCTAGCACTTTCTCCCTTTTGCTTACCGGCAAAGGAAGACGTGCGAAACTCGTCTCAAGCCACTACAACTCCATGAATATCAGTCCTAGAACTCAAAGGAAGGATTTCTCACCACCTTCTCTCCTTCTGTCACTTTCTGGCACCTTTGGACCCAAGTTCTAGTTTTGGTCTCTTTTGGTTCCCTTTTGCTTACCGGCAAAGGAAGACGTGCGAAACTAGTCTCAAGCAACTGAAACTCCTTGAATGTCATTCCTAGAACTCAAAGGAAAGATTTCTCACCACCTTCTCACCTTCGGTCACTTTCTGGCACCTTTGGACCCAAGTTCTAGTTTTGGTCTCTTTTGGTTTCCCTTTTGCTTACCGGCAAAGGAAGACGTGTGAAACTCATCTCAGGCCACTAAAACTGCTTGAATATCATGCCTAGGACTGAAAGGAAGGCTTTCCCACCACCTTCTCACGTTCTGGCCATTTCTGGTGCCTTTGGACCCAAGTTGTAGTTTTGGTTTCTTTTGGTTCCCTTTTGCTTACCAGCAAAGGAAGACGTGCGAAACTCGTCTCAGGCCACTAAAACTCCTTGAATATCACGCCTACGACTTAAAAGAAGGCTTTCCCACCACCTTCTCACGTTTTGGTACTTTCTCCCTTTTGCTTACCGGCAAAGGAAGACGTTCGAAACTCGTCTCAAGCCACTGAAACTCCTTGAATATCACTCCTAGGACTCAAAGGAAGGCTTTCTCACCACCTTCTCCCCTTCTGGCACTTTTTGGAGCCTTTGGACCCAAGTTCCAGTTTTGGTCTCTTTTGGTCCCTTTTTGCTTACTGGCAAAGCGAGACTTGCGAAACTCGTCTCAGGCCACTAAAACTCCTTGAATATCACGCCTACGACCTAAAGGAAGGCTTTCCCACCACCTTCTCACATTCTGGCACCTTTGGACCCAAGTTCCAGATTTGGTCTCTTTTGGTTCCCTTTTGCTTACCGGCAAAGGAAGACGTGCGAAACTAGTCTCAGGCCACTAAAACTCTTTGAATTTCACGCCTAGGACTCAAAGGAAGGCTTTCCCACCACCTTCTCACGTTCTGGCACTTTCTGGTGCCTTTGGACCCAAGTTCTAGTTTTGGTCTCTTTTGGTTCCCTTTTGCTTACCGGCAAAGGAAGACGTGCGAAACTCGTCTCAAGCCACTGAAACTCCTTGAATATCACTCCTAGAACTCAAAGGAAGGATTTCTCACCACCTTCTCCCCTTTTGGCACTTTCTGGTGCCTTTGGACCCAAGTTCTAATTTTGGTCTCTTTTGGTCCCTTTTTGCTTACTGGCAAAGGGAGACTTGCGAAACTCTTCTGAAGCCACTAAAACTCTTTGAATATCACGCCTAGGACTCAAAGGAAGGCTTTCCCACCACCTTCTCACGTTTTGGCACTTTCTGGTGCCTTTGGACCCAAGTTCCAATTTTGGTCTCTTTTGGTTCCCTTTTGCTTACCGGCAAAGGAAGACGTGCGAAACTCGTCTCAGGCCACTAAAACTCCTTGAATATCACGCCTAGAACTCAAAGGAAGGCTTTCACACCACCTTATAACCTTCTGGCACTTTCTGGAGCCTTTGGACCCAAGTTCAAGTTTTGGTCTATTTTGGTTCCCTTTGCTTACAGCAAAGGAAGACATGAGAATTTCGTCTCAGACCACTAAAACTGCTTGAATATCATGCCTAGGACTCAAAGGAAGGCTTTCCCACCACCTTCTCACGTTCTGGCACTTTCTGGTGCCTTTGGACCCAAGTTCTAGTTTTGGTCTCTTTTGGTTCCCTTTTGCTTACCGGCAAAGGAAGACGTGCGAAACTCGTCTCAGGCCACTAAAACTCCCTGAATATCGCCTACGACTCAAATGAAGGCTTTCCCACCACCATCTCACGTTTTGGTACTTTCTCCCTTTTGCTTACCGGCAAAGGAAGACGTGCGAAACTCGTCTCAGGCCACTGAAACTCCCTGAATATCACTCCGAGGACACAAAGGAAGGATTTCCCACCACCTTCTCACGTTCTGGCACTTTCTTGTGCCTTTGGACCCAAGTTCTAGTTTTGGTCTCTTTTGGTTCCCTTTTGCTTACCGGCAAAGGAAGACGTGCGAAACTCGTCTCAGGCCACTAAAACTCCTTGAATATCACGCCTACGACTCAAAGGAAGGCTTTCCCACCACCTTCTCACGTTCTGGCACTTTCTGGTGCCTTTGGACCCAAGTTCCAGTTTTGGTCTCTTTTGGTTCCCTTTTGCTTACCGGCAAAGGAAGACGTGCGAAACTCGTCTCAAGCCACTGAAACTCCTTGAATATCACTCCTAGAACTCAAAGGAAGGATTTCTCACCACCTTCTCCCCTTCTGTCACTTTCTGGCACCTTTGGACCCAAGTTCTAGTTTTGGTCTCTTTTGGTCCCTTTTTGCTTACTGGCAAAGGAAGACGTGCGAAACTCGTCTCAAGCCACTAAAACTCCTTGAATATCACTCCTAGAACTCAAAGGAAGGCTTTCCCACCACCTTCTCACGTTCTGCCACTTTCTGGTGCCTTTGGACCCAAGTTCCAGTTTTGGTCTCTTTTGGTTCCCTTTTGCTTACCAGCAAAGGAAGACGTGCGAAACTCGTCTCAGGCCACTAAAACTCCTTGAATATCATGCCTAGGACTCAAAGGAAGGCTTTCCCACCACCTTCTCACGTTCTGGCACTTTTTTGTGCCTTTGGACCCAAGTTCCAGTTTTGGTCTCTTTTGGTTCCCTTTTTGCTTACTGGCAAAGGGAGAC
The DNA here is from genome assembly GCA_024086825.1 of Abrus pulchellus subsp. cantoniensis. Classification (NCBI taxonomy): domain Eukaryota; kingdom Viridiplantae; phylum Streptophyta; class Magnoliopsida; order Fabales; family Fabaceae; genus Abrus; species Abrus pulchellus. The sequence continues at coordinate 434,349 of CM044057.1, read as the reverse complement.
TTGCGAAACTCGTCTCAGGCCACTAAAACTCCTTGAATATCACGCCTAGGACTCAAAGGAAGGCTTTCCCACCACCTTCTCACGTTCGGCACTTTCTGGTGCCTTTGGACCCAAGTTTCAGTTTTGGTCTCTTTTGGTTCCCTTTTTGCTTACCGGCAAAGGAAGACGTGCGAAACTCGTCTCAAGCCACTGAAAATCCTTGAATATCAGTCCTAGGACTCGAAGGAAGGCTTTCCCACCTCCTTCTCCCCTTCTGTCACTTTCTGGCGCCTTTGGACCCAAGTTCTAGTTTTGGTCTCTTTTGGTTCCCTTTTGCTTACCGGCAAAGGAAGACGTGCGAAACTCGTCTCAGGCCACTGAAACTCCTTGAATGTCACTCCTAGAACTCAAAGGAAGGCTTTCTCACCACCTTCTCACGTTCGGTCACTTTCTTGTGCCATTGTACCCAAGTTCAATTTTTGGTCTCTTTTGGTTTCCCTTTTGCTTACCGGCAAAGGAAGACGTGCGAAACTCATCTCAGGCCACTAAAACTCCTTGAATATCACGCCTAGGACTCAAAGGAAGGCTTTCCCACCACCTTCTCACGTTCTGGCACTTTCTGGTGCCTTTGGACCCAAGTTCTAGTTTTGGTCTCTTTTGGTTCCCTTTTGCTTACCGGCAAAGGAAGACGTGCGAAACTCGTCTCAGGCCACTAAAACTCCTTGAATATCACGCCTAGGACTCAAAGGAAGGCTTTCCCACCACCTTCTCACGTTCTGGCACTTTCTGGTGCCTTTGGACCCAAGTTCCAGTTTTGGTCTCTTTTGGTTCCCTTTTGCTTACCGGCAAAGGAAGACGTGCAAAACTCGTCTTAAGCCACTAAAACTCCTTGAATATCACTCCTCGGACTCAAAGGAAGGCTTTCTCACCACCTTCTCCCCTTCTGGCACTTTCTGGAGCCTTTGGACCCAAGTTCCAGTTTTGGTCTCTTTTGGTCCCTTTTTGCTTACTGGCAAAGGGAGACTTGCGAAACTCGTCTCAGGCCACTAAAACTCCTTGAATATCACGCCTACGACATAAAGGAAGGCTTTCCCACCTCCTTCTCACATTCTGGCACTTTCTGGTGCCTTTGGACCCAAGTTCCAGTTTTGGTCTCTTTTGGTTCCCTTTTGCTTACCGGCAAAGGAAGACGTGCGAAACTAGTCTCAGGCCACTAAAACTCTTTGAATTTCACGCCTAGGACTCAAAGGAAGGCTTTCCCACCACCTTCTCACGTTCTAGCACTTTCTGGTGCCTTTGGACCCAAGTTCCAGTTTTGGTCTCTTTTGGTTCCCTTTTGCTTACCGGGAAAGGAAGACGTGCGAAAGTCGTCTCAAGCCACTGAAACTCCTTGAATATCACTCATAGAACTCAAAGGAAGGATTTCTCACCACCTTCTCCCCTTCTGGCACTTTCTGGCACCTTTGGACCCAAATTCCAGTTTTGGTCTCTTTTGCTCCCTTTTTGCTTACTGGCAAAGGAGACTTGCAAAACTCGTCTCGGGCCACTTAAACTCCTTGAATATCACGCCTACGACATAAAGGAAGGCTTTCCCACCACCATCTCACATTCTGGCACTTTCTGGTGCCTTTGGACCCAAGTTCCAGTTTTGGTCTCTTTTGGTTCCCTTTTGCTTACCGACAAAGGAAGACGTGCGAAACTCGTCTCAGGCCACTAAAACTCCTTGAATATCACGCCTAGGACTCAAAGGAAGGCTTTCCCACCACCTTCTCACGTTCTGGCACTTTCTGGTGCCTTTGGACCCAAGTTCTAGTTTTGGTCTCTTTTGGTTCCCTTTTGCTTACCGGCAAAGGAAGACGTGCGAAACTCGTCTCAAGCCACTGAAACTCCTTGAATATCACTCCTAGAACTCAAAGGAAGGATTTCTCACCACCTTCTCCCCTTCTGGCACTTTCTGGCACCTTTGGACCCAAATTCCAGTTTTGGTCTCTTTTGGTCCCTTTTGCTTACCGGCAAAGGGAGACTTGTGAAACTCGTCTCGTGCCACTCAAACTCCTTGAATATCACGCCTACGACAAAAAGGAGGGCTTTCCCACCACCTTCTCACGTTCTGGCACTTTCTTGTGCCTTTGGACCCAAGTTGCAGTTTTGGTCTCTTTTGGTTCCCTTTTTGCTTACCGGCAAAGGAAGACGTGCGAAACTAGTCTCAGGCCACTAAAACTCTTTGAATTTCACGCCTAGGACTCAAAGGAAGGCTTTCCCACCACCTTCTCACGTTCTAGCACTTTCTGGTGCCTTTGGACCCAAGTTCCAGTGTTGGTCTCTTTTGGTTCCCTTTTGCTTACCGGGAAAGGAAGACGTGCAAAACTCGCCTCAAGCCACTGAAACTCCTTGAATATCACTCATAGAACTCAAAGGAAGGATTTTTCACCACCTTCTCCCCTTCTGGCACTTTCTGGCACCTTTGGACCCAAATTCCAGTTTTGGTCTCTTTTGGTCCCTTTTTGCTTACTGGCAAAGGGAGACTTGCGAAACTCCTCTCAGGCCACTAAAACTCCTTGAATATCACGCCTACGACATAAAGGAAGGCTTTCCCACCTCCTTCTCACATTCTGGCACTTTCTGGTGCCTTTGGACCCAAGTTCCAGTTTTGCTCTCTTTTGGTTCCTTTTTTGCTTACCGGCAAAGGAAGAGGTGCGAAACTAGTCTCAGGCCACTAAAACTCTTTGAATTTCACGCCTAGGACTCAAAGGAAGGCTTTCCCACCACCTTCTCACGTTCTAGCACTTTCTGGTGCGTTTGGACCCAAGTTCCAGTTTTGGTCTCTTTTGGTTCCCTTTTGCTTACCGGCAAAGGAAGACGTGCGAAAGTCGTCTCAAGCCACTGAAACTCCTTGAATATCACTCATAGAACTCAAAGGAAGGATTTCTCACCACCTTCTCCCCTTCTGGCACTTTCTGGCACCTTTGGACCCAAATTCCAGTTTTGGTCTCTTTTGCTCCCTTTTAGCTTACTGGCAAAGGGAGACTTGCAAAACTCATCTCAGGCCACTAAAACTCCTTGAATATCACGCCTACGACTTAAAGGAAGGCTTTCCCACCACCTTCTCACGTTCTGGCACTTTCTGGTGCGTTTGGACCCAAGTTCCAGTTTTGGTCTCTTTTGGTTCCCTTTTGCTTACCGGCAAAGGAAGACGTGCGAAACTCGTCTCAAGATACTAAAACTCCTTGAATATCACTCATAGAACTCAAAGGAAGGATTTCTCACCACCTTCTCCCCTTCTGGCACTTTCTGGCACCTTTGGACCCAAATTCCAGTTTTGGTCTCTTTTGGTCCCTTTTTGCTTACTGGCAAAGGGAGACTTGCGAAACTCGTCTCAGGCCACTAAAACTCCTTGAATATCACGCCTACGACCTAAAGGAAGGCTTTCCCACCACCTTCTCACATTCTGGCACCTTTGGACCCAAGTTCCAGTTTTGGTCTCTTTTGGTTCCCTTTTGCTTACCGGCAAAGGAAGACGTGCGAAACTCGTCTCAGGCCACTAAAACTCCTTCAATATCACGCCTAGGACTCAAAGGAAGGCTTTCCCACCACCTTCTCACGTTCTGGCACTTTCTGGTGCCTTTGGACCCAAGTTCCAGTTTTGGTCTCTTTTGGTTCCCTTTTGCTTACCGGCAAAGGAAGACGTGCGAAACTCGTCTCAAGCCACTAAAACTCTTTCAATATCACTCCTAGAACTCAAAGGAAGGATTTCTCACCACCTTCTCACGTTCGGCACTTTACGGTGCCTTTGGACCCAAGTTCCGCTTTTGGTCTCTTTTGGTTCCCTTTTAGCTTACCGGCAAAGGGGAGACTTGCAAAACTCGTCTCGTGCCACTAAAACTCCTTGAATATCACGCCTACGACTTAAAGGAAGGCTTTCCCACCACCTTCTCACATTCTCGCACTTTCGGTGCCTTTGGACCCAAGTTCCAGTTTGGTCTCTTTTGGTTCCCTTTTGCTTACCAAAAGGAAGACGTGCGAAACTCGTCTCAAGCCACTAAAACTCCTTCAATATCACGCCAAGGACTCAAAGGAAGGGTTTCCCACCACCTTCTCACGTTCGGCACTTTGGTGCCTTTGGACCCAAGTTCAGTTTTGGTCTCTTTTGGTCCCTTTTGCTTAAGCAAAGGAAGACGTGCGAAACTCGTCTCAAGCCACTAAAACTCCTTGAATATCACTCATAGAACTCAAAGGAAGGATTTCTCACCACCTTCTCCCCTTCTGGCACTTTCTGGCACCTTTGGACCCAAGTTCCAGTTTTGGTCTCTTTTGGTTCCCTTTTGCTTACCGGCAAAGGAGACTTGCAAAACTCGTGTCAGGCCACTAAAACTCCTTGAATATCACGCCTACGACTTAAAGGAAGGCTTTCCCACCACCTTCTCACATTCTGGCACTTTCTGGTGCCTTGGGACCCAAGTTCCAGTTTTGGTCTCTTTTGGTTCCCTTTTTGCTTACCGGCAAAGGAAGACGTGCGAAACTCGTCTCAGGCCACTAAAACTCCTTCAATATCACGCCAAGGACTCAAAGGAAGGGTTTCCCACCACCGTCTCACGTTACGGCACTTTCGGTGCCTTTGGACCCAAGTTCAGTTTTGGTCTCTTTTGGTTCCCTTTTGCTTACCGGCAAAGGAAGACGTGCGAAACTCGTCTCAGGCCACTAAAACTCCTTCAATATCACGCCAAGGACTCAAAGGAAGGGTTTCCCACCACCGTCTCACGTTCTGGCACTTTCTGGTGCCTTTGGACCCAAGTTCCAGTTTTGGTCTCTTTTGGTTCCCTTTTTGCTTACCGGCAAAGGAAGACGTGCGAAACTCGTCTCAGGCCACTGAAACTCCCTGAATGTCAGTCCTAGAACACAAAGGAAGGCTTTCCCACCACCTTCTCCCCTTCTGTCACTTTCTGGCACCTTTGGACCCAAGTTCTAGTTTTGGTCTCTTTTGGTCCCTTTTGCTTACTGGCAGAGGAAGACGTGCGAAACTCGTCTAAAGCGACTGAAACTCCTTGAACATTACTCCTAGAACTCAAAGGAAGGCTTTCCCACCACCTTCTCACGTTCTGGCACTTTCTTGTGCCTTTGGACCCAAGTTCCAGTTTTGGTCACTTTTGGTTCACTTTTGCTTACCGGTAAAGGAAGACGTGCGAAACTCGTCTCAAGCCACTAAAACTCCTTGAATATCATGCCTAGGACTCAAAGGAAGGCTCTCCCACCACCTTCTCACGTTCTGGCACTTTCTTGTGCCTTTGGACCCAAGTTCCAGTTTTGGTCTCTTTTGGTTCCCTTTTGCTTACCGGCAAAGGAAGACGTGCGAAACTCGTCTCAGGCCACTAAAACTCCTTGAATATCGCCTTGGACTCAAAGGAAGGCTTTCCCACCACCTTCTCACGTTTTGGCATTTTCTCCCTTTTGCTTACCGGCAAAGGAAGACGTGCGAAACTCGTCTCAAGCCACTACAACTCCATGAATATCAGTCTTAGAACTTAAAGGAAGGATTTCTCACCACCTTCTCTCCTTCTGTCACTTTCTGGCACCTTTGGACCCAAGTTCTAGTTTTGGTCTCTTTTGGTTCCCTTTTGCTTACCGGCAAAGGAAGACGTGCGAAACTAGTCTCAAGCAACTGAAACTCCTTGAATGTCATTCCTAGAACTCAAAGGAAAGATTTCTCACCACCTTCTCACCTTCGGTCACTTTCTGGCACCTTTGGACCCAAGTTCTAGTTTTGGTCTCTTTTGGTTTCCCTTTTGCTTACCGGCAAAGGAAGACATGTGAAACTCATCTCAGGCCACTAAAACTGCTTGAATATCATGCCTAGGACTGAAAGGAAGGCTTTCCGACCACCTTCTCACGTTCTGGCCATTTCTGGTGCCTTTGGACCCAAGTTGTAGTTTTGGTTTCTTTTGGTTCCCTTTTGCTTACCAGCAAAGGAAGACGTGCGAAACTCGTCTCAGGCCACTAAAACTCCTTGAATATCGCCTAGGACTCAAAGGAAGGCTTTCCCACCACCTTCTCACGTTTTGGTACTTTCTCCCTTTTGCTTACCGGCAAAGGAAGACGTTCGAAACTCGTCTCAAGCCACTGAAACTCCTTGAATATCACTCCTAGGACTCAAAGGAAGGCTTTCTCACCACCTTCTCCCCTTCTGGCACTTTTTGGAGCCTTTGGACCCAAATTCCAGTTTTGGTCTCTTTTGCTCCCTTTTAGCTTACTGGCAAAGGGAGACTTGCAAAACTCATCTCAGGCCACTAAAACTCCTTGAATATCACGCCTACGACTTCAAGGAAGGCTTTCCCACCACCTTCTCACATTCTGGCACTTTCTGGTGCCTTTGGACCCAAGTTCCAGTTTTGGTCTCTTTTGGTTCCCTTTTGCTTACCGACAAAGGAAGACGTGCGAAACTCGTCTCAGGCCACTAAAACTCCTTCAATATAACGCCTAGGACTCAAAGGAAGGCTTTCCCACCACCTTCTCACGTTCTGGCACTTTCTGGTGCCTTTGGACCCAAGTTCCAGTTTTGGTCTCTTTTGGTTCCCTTTTGCTTACCGGCAAAGGAAGACGTGCGAAACTCGTCTCAAGCCACTGTAACTCCTTGAATATCACTCATAGAACTCAAAGGAAGGATTTCTCACCACCTTCTCCCCTTCTGGCACTTTCTGGCACCTTTGGACCCAAATTCCAGTTTTGGTCTCTTTTGGTCCCTTTTTGCTTACTGGCAAAGGGAGACTTGCGAAACTCCTCTCAGGCCACTAAAACTCCTTGAATATCACGCCTACGACATAAAGGAAGGCTTTCCCACCTCCTTCTCACATTCTGGCACTTTCTGGTGCCTTTGGACCCAAGTTCCAGTTTTGGTCTCTTTTGGTTCCCTTTTTGCTTACCGGCAAAGGAAGACGTGCGAAACTAGTCTCAAGCAACTGAAACTCCTTGAATGTCATTCCTAGAACTCAAAGGAAATATTTCTCACCACCTTCTCACCTTCGGTCACTTTCTGGCACCTTTGGACCCAAGTTCTAGTTTTGGTCTCTTTTGGTTTCCCTTTTGCTTACCGGCAAAGGAAGACGTGTGAAACTCATCTCAGGCCACTAAAACTGCTTGAATATCATGCCTAGGACTGAAAGGAAGGCTTTCCGACCACCTTCTCACGTTCTGGCCATTTCTGGTGCCTTTGGACCCAAGTTGTAGTTTTGGTTTCTTTTGGTTCCCTTTTGCTTACCAGCAAAGGAAGACGTGCGAAACTCGTCTCAGGCCACTAAAACTCCTTGAATATCGCCTAGGACTCAAAGGAAGGCTTTCCCACCACCTTCTCACGTTTTGGTACTTTCTCCCTTTTGCTTACCGGCAAAGGAAGACGTTCGAAACTCGTCTCAAGCCACTGAAACTCCTTGAATATCACTCCTAGGACTCAAAGGAAGGCTTTCTCACCACCTTCTCCCCTTCTGGCACTTTTTGGAGCCTTTGGACCCAAGTTCCAATTTTGGTCTCTTTTGCTCCCTTTTTGTTTACTGGCAAAGCGAGACTTGCGAAACTCGTCTCAGGCCACTAAAACTCCTTGAATATCACGCCTACGACATAAAGGAAGGCTTTCCCACCTCCTTCTCACATTCTGGCACTTTCTGGTGCCTTTGGACCCAAGTTCCAGTTTTGGTCTCTTTTGGTTCCCTTTTGCTTACCGGCAAAGGAAAACGTGCGAAACTCATCTCAAGCCACTGAAACTCCTTGAATATCACTCCTAGAACTCAAAAGAAGGATTTCTCACCACCTTCTCCCCTTCTGTCACTTTCTGGCACCTTTGGACCCAAGTTCCAGTTTTGGTCTCTTTTGCTCCCTTTTTCCTTATTGACAAAGGGAGACTTTCGAAACTCGTCTCAGGCCACTAAAACTCCTTGAATATCACGCCTACGACTTAAAGGAAGGCTTTCCCACCTCCTTCTCACATTCTGGCCATTTCTGGTGCCTTTGGACCCAAGTTGTAGTTTTGGTTTCTTTTGGTTCCCTTTTGCTTACCAGCAAAGGAAGACGTGCGAAACTAGTCTCAGGCCACTAAAACTCTTTGAATTTTACGCCTAGGACTCAAAGGAAGGCTTTCCCACCACCTTCTCACGTTCTAGCACTTTCTGGTGCCTTTGGACCCAAGTTCCAGTTTTGGTCTCTTTTGGTCCCTTTTTGCTTACTGGCAAAGCGAGACTTGCGAAACTCGTCTCAGGCCACTAAAACTCCTTGAATATCACGCCTACGACATAAAGGAAGGCTTTCCCACCTCCTTCTCACATTCTGGCACTTTCTGGTGCCTTTGGACCCAAGTTCCAGTTTTGGTCTCTTTTGGTTCCCTTTTTGCTTACCGGCAAAGGAAGACGTGCGAAACTCGTCTCAGGCCACTGAAACTCCCTGAATGTCAGTCCTAGAACACAAAGGAAGGCTTTCCCACCACCTTCTCCCCTTCTGTCACTTTCTGGCACCTTTGGACCCAAGTTCTAGTTTTGGTCTCTTTTGGTCCCTTTTGCTTACTGGCAGAGGAAGACGTGCGAAACTCGTCTAAAGCGACTGAAACTCCTTGAACATTACTCCTAGAACTCAAAGGAAGGCTTTCCCACCACCTTCTCACGTTCTGGCACTTTCTTGTGCCTTTGGACCCAAATTCCAGTTTTGGTCTCTTTTGGTCCCTTTTTGCTTACCGGCAAAGGGAGACTTGCGAAACTCCTCTCAGGCCACTAAAACTCCTTGAATATCACGCCTACGACATAAAGGAAGGCTTTCCCACCTCCTTCTCACATTCTGGCACTTTCTGGTGCCTTTGGACCCAAGTTCCAGTTTTGGTCTCTTTTGGTTCCCTTTTTGCTTACCGGCAAAGGAAGACGTGCGAAACTAGTCTCAGGCCACTAAAACTCTTTGAATTTCACGCCTAGGACTCAAAGGAAGGCTTTCCCACCACCTTCTCACGTTCTAGCACTTTCTGGTGCCTTTGGACCCAAGTTCCAGTGTTGGTCTCTTTTGGTTCCCTTTTGCTTACCGGGAAAGGAAGACGTGCAAAACTCGCCTCAAGCCACTGAAACTCCTTGAATATCACTCATAGAACTCAAAGGAAGGATTTTTCACCACCTTCTCCCCTTCTGGCACTTTCTGGCACCTTTGGACCCAAATTCCAGTTTTGGTCTCTTTTGGTCCCTTTTTGCTTACTGGCAAAGGGAGACTTGCGAAACTCCTCTCAGGCCACTAAAACTCCTTGAATATCACGCCTACGACATAAAGGAAGGCTTTCCCACCTCCTTCTCACATTCTGGCACTTTCTGGTGCCTTTGGACCCAAGTTCCAGTTTTGCTCTCTTTTGGTTCCCTTTTTGCTTACCGGCAAAGGAAGAGGTGCGAAACTAGTCTCAGGCCACTAAAACAATTTGAATTTCACGCCTAGGACTCAAAGGAAGGCTTTCCCACCACCTTCTCACGTTCTAGCACTTTCTGGTGCGTTTGGACCCAAGTTCCAGTTTTGGTCTCTTTTGGTTCCCTTTTGCTTACCGGGAAAGGAAGACGTGCGAAAGTCGTCTCAAGCCACTGAAACTCCTTGAATATCACTCATAGAACTCAAAGGAAGGATTTCTCACCACCTTCTCCCCTTCTGGCACTTTCTGGCACCTTTGGACCCAAATTCCAGTTTTGGTCTCTTTTGCTCCCTTTTAGCTTACTGGCAAAGGGAGACTTGCAAAACTCATCTCAGGCCACTAAAACTCCTTGAATATCACGCCTACGACATAAAGGAAGGCTTTCCCACCACCATCTCACATTCTGGCACTTTCTGGTGCCTTTGGACCCAAGTTCCAGTTTTGGTCTCTTTTGGTTCCCTTTTGCTTACCGACAAAGGAAGACGTGCGAAACTCGTCTCAGGCCACTAAAACTCCTTCAATATAACGCCTAGGACTCAAAGGAAGGCTTTCCCACCACCTTCTCACGTTCTGGCACTTTCTGGTGCGTTTGGACCCAAGTTCCAGTTTTGGTCTCTTTTGGTTCCCTTTTGCTTACCGGCAAAGGAAGACGTGCAAAACTCGTCTCAAGCCACTGTAACTCCTTGAATATCACTCATAGAACTCAAAGGAAGGATTTCTCACCACCTTCTCCCCTTCTGGCACTTTCTGGCACCTTTGGACCCAAATTGCAGTTTTGGTCTCTTTTGGTCCCTTTTTGCTTACTGGCAAAGGGAGACTTGCGAAACTCCTCTCAGGCCACTAAAACTCCTTGAATATCACGCCTACGACATAAAGGAAGGCTTTCCCACCTCCTTCTCACATTCTGGCACTTTCTGGTGCCTTTGGACCCAAGTTCCAGTTTTGGTCTCTTTTGGTTCCCTTCTGCTTACCGACAAAGGAAGACGTGCGAAACTCGACTCAGGCCACTAAATCTCCTTCAATATAACGCCTAGGACTCAAAGGAAGGCTTTCCCACCACCTTCTCACGTTCTGGCACTTTCTGGTGCCTTTGGACCCAAGTTCCAGTTTTGGTCTCTTTTGGTTCCCTTTTGCTTACCGGCAAAGGAAGACGTGCGAAACTCGTCTCAAGCCACTGTAACTCCTTGAATATCACTCATAGAACTCAAAGGAAGGATTTCTCACCACCTTCTCCCCTTCTGGCACTTTCTGGCACCTTTGGACCCAAATTCCAGTTTTGGTCTCTTTTGGTCCCTTTTTGCTTACTGGCAAAGGGAGACTTGTGAAACTCCTCTCAGGCCACTAAAACTCCTTGAATATCACGCCTACGACATAAAGGAAGGCTTTCCCACCTCCTTCTCACATTCTGGCACTTTCTGGTGCCTTTGGACCCAAGTTCCAGTTTTGGTCTCTTTTGGTTCCCTTTTGCTTACCGGCAAAGGAAGACGTGCGAAACTAGTCTCAGGCCACTAAAACTCTTTGAATTTCACGCCTAGGACTCAAAGGAAGGCTTTTCCACCACCTTCTCACGTTCTAGCACTTTCTGGTGCCTTTGGACCCAAGTTCCAGTGTTGGTCTCTTTTGGTTCCCTTTTGCTTACCGGGAAAGGAAGACGTGCAAAACTCGCCTCAAGCCACTGAAACTCCTTGAATATCACTCATAGAACTCAAAGGAAGGATTTTTCACCACCTTCTCCCCTTCTGGCACTTTCTGGCACCTTTGGACCCAAATTCCAGTTTTGGTCTCTTTTGGTCCCTTTTTGCTTACTGGCAAAGGGAGACTTGCGAAACTCCTCTCAGGCCACTAAAACTCCTTGAATATCACGCCTACGACATAAAGGAAGGCTTTCCCACCTCCTTCTCACATTCTGGCACTTTCTGGTGCCTTTGGACCCAAGTTCCAGTTTTGCTCTCTTTTGGTTCCTTTTTTGCTTACCGGCAAAGGAAGAGGTGCGAATCTAGTCTCAGGCCACTAAAACTCTTTGAATTTCACGCCTAGGACTCAAAGGAAGGCTTTCCCACCACCTTCTCACGTTCTAGCACTTTCTGGTGCGTTTGGACCCAAGTTCCAGTTTTGGTCTCTTTTGGTTCCCTTTTGCTTACCGGGAAAGGAAGACGTGCGAAAGTCGTCTCAAGCCACTGAAACTCCTTGAATATCACTCATAGAACTCAAAGGAAGGATTTCTCACCACCTTCTCCCCTTCTGGCACTTTCTGGCACCTTTGGACCCAAATTCCAGTTTTGGTCTCTTTTGCTCCCTTTTAGCTTACTGGCAAAGGGAGACTTGCAAAACTCATCTCAGGCCACTAAAACTCCTTGAATATCACGCCTACGACTTAAAGGAAGGCTTTCCCACCACCTTCTCACGTTCTGGCACTTTCTGGTGCGTTTGGACCCAAGTTCCAGTTTTGGTCTCTTTTGGTTCCCTTTTGCTTACCGGCAAAGGAAGACGTGCGAAACTCGTCTCAAGCCACTGTAACTCCTTGAATATCACTCATAGAACTCAAAGGAAGGATTTCTCAGCACCTTCTCCCCTTCTGGCACTTTCTGGCACCTTTGGACCCAAATTCCAGTTTTGGTCTCTTTTGCTCCCTTTTAGCTTACTGGCAAAGGGAGACTTGCAAAACTCGTGTCAGGCCACTAAAACTCCTTGAATATCACGCCTACTACTTAAAGGAAGGCTTTCCCACCACCTTCTCACATTCTGGCACTTTCTGGTGCCTTGGGACCCAAGTTCCAGTTTTGGTCTCTTTTGGTTCCCTTTTGCTTACCGGCAAAGGAAGACGTGCGAAACTCGTCTCAGGCCACTAAAACTCCTTCAATATCACGCCAAGGACTCAAAGGAAGGGTTTCCCACCACCGTCTCACGTTCTGGCACTTTCTGGTGCCTTTGGACCCAAGTTCCAGTTTTGGTCTCTTTTGGTTCCCTTTTCCTTACCGGCAAAGGAAGACGTGCGAAACTCGTCTCAGGCCGCGAAAATTCCTTCAATATCACGCGTAGGACTCAAAGGAAGGCTTTCCCACCACCTTCTCACGTTCTGGCACTTTCTGGTGCCTTTGGACCCAAGTTCCAGTTTTGGTCTCTTTTGGTTCCCTTTTGCTTACCGGCAAAGGGAGACTTGCAAAACTCGTCTCAGGCCACTAAAACTCGTTGAATATCACGCCTACGACATAAAGGAAGGCTTTCCCACCTCCTTCTCACATTCTGGCACTTTCTGGTGCCTTTGGACCCAAGTTCCAGTTTTGGTCTCTTTTGGTTCCCTTTTTGCTTACCGGCAAAGGAAGACGTGCGAAACTCGTCTCAGGCCACTGAAACTCCCTGAATGTCAGTCCTAGAACACAAAGGAAGGCTTTCCCACCACCTTCTCCCCTTCTGTCACTTTCTGGCACCTTTGGACCCAAGTTCTAGTTTTGGTCTCTTTTGGTCCCTTTTGCTTACTGGCAGAGGAAGACGTGCGAAACTCGTCTAAAGCGACTGAAACTCCTTGAACATTACTCCTAGAACTCAAAGGAAGGCTTTCCCACCACCTTCTCACGTTCTGGCACTTTCTTGTGCCTTTGGACCCAAGTTCCAGTTTTGGTCACTTTTGGTTCACTTTTGCTTACCGGTAAAGGAAGACGTGCGAAACTCGTCTCAAGCCACTAAAACTCCTTGAATATCATGCCTAGGACTCAAAGGAAGGCTCTCCCACCACCTTCTCACGTTCTGGCACTTTCTTGTGCCTTTGGACCCAAGTTCCAGTTTTGGTCTCTTTTGGTTCCCTTTTGCTTACCGGCAAAGGAAGACGTGCGAAACTCGTCTCATGCCACTAAAACTCCTTGAATATCGCCTTGGACTCAAAGGAAGGCTTTCCCACCACCTTCTCACGTTTTGGCATTTTCTCCCTTTTGCTTACCGGCAAAGGAAGACGTGCGAAACTCGTCTCAAGCCACTACAACTCCATGAATATCAGTCTTAGAACTTAAAGGAAGGATTTCTCACCACCTTCTCTCCTTCTGTCACTTTCTGGCACCTTTGGACCCAAGTTCTAGTTTTGGTCTCTTTTGGTTCCCTTTTGCTTACCGGCAAAGGAAGACGTGCGAAACTAGTCTCAAGCAACTGAAACTCCTTGAATGTCATTCCTAGAACTCAAAGGAAAGATTTCTCACCACCTTCTCACCTTCGGTCACTTTCTGGCACCTTTGGACCCAAGTTCTAGTTTTGGTCTCTTTTGGTTTCCCTTTTGCTTACCGGCAAAGGAAGACGTGTGAAACTCATCTCAGGCCACTAAAACTGCTTGAATATCATGCCTAGGACTGAAAGGAAGGCTTTCCGACCACCTTCTCACGTTCTGGCCATTTCTGGTGCCTTTGGACCCAAGTTGTAGTTTTGGTTTCTTTTGGTTCCCTTTTGCTTACCAGCAAAGGAAGACGTGCGAAACTCGTCTCAGGCCACTAAAACTCCTTGAATATCGCCTAGGACTCAAAGGAAGGCTTTCCCACCACCTTCTCACGTTTTGGTACTTTCTCCCTTTTGCTTACCGGCAAAGGAAGACGTTCGAAACTCGTCTCAAGCCACTGAAACTCCTTGAATATCACTCCTAGGACTCAAAGGAAGGCTTTCTCACCACCTTCTCCCCTTCTGGCACTTTTTGGAGCCTTTGGACCCAAATTCCAGTTTTGGTCTCTTTTGCTCCCTTTTAGCTTACTGGCAAAGGGAGACTTGCAAAACTCATCTCAGGCCACTAAAACTCCTTGAATATCACGCCTACGACTTCAAGGAAGGCTTTCCCACCACCTTCTCACATTCTGGCACTTTCTGGTGCCTTTGGACCCAAGTTCCAGTTTTGGTCTCTTTTGGTTCCCTTTTGCTTACCGACAAAGGAAGACGTGCGAAACTCGTCTCAGGCCACTAAAACTCCTTCAATATAACGCCTAGGACTCAAAGGAAGGCTTTCCCACCACCTTCTCACGTTCTGGCACTTTCTGGTGCCTTTGGACCCAAGTTCCAGTTTTGGTCTCTTTTGGTTCCCTTTTGCTTACCGGCAAAGGAAGACGTGCGAAACTCGTCTCAAGCCACTGTAACTCCTTGAATATCACTCATAGAACTCAAAGGAAGGATTTCTCACCACCTTCTCCCCTTCTGGCACTTTCTGGCACCTTTGGACCCAAATTCCAGTTTTGGTCTCTTTTGGTCCCTTTTTGCTTACTGGCAAAGGGAGACTTGCGAAACTCCTCTCAGGCCACTAAAACTCCTTGAATATCACGCCTACGACATAAAGGAAGGCTTTCCCACCTCCTTCTCACATTCTGGCACTTTCTGGTGCCTTTGGACCCAAGTTCCAGTTTTGGTCTCTTTTGGTTCCCTTTTTGCTTACCGGCAAAGGAAGACGTGCGAAACTAGTCTCAGGCCACTAAAACTCTTTGAATTTCACGCCTAGGACTCAAAGGAAGGCTTTCCCACCACCTTCTCACGTTCTAGCACTTTCTGGTGCCTTTGGACCCAAGTTCCAGTGTTGGTCTCTTTTGGTTCCCTTTTGCTTACCGGGAAAGGAAGACGTGCAAAACTCGCCTCAAGCCACTGAAACTCCTTGAATATCACTCATAGAACTCAAAGGAAGGATTTTTCACCACCTTCTCCCCTTCTGGCACTTTCTGGCACCTTTGGACCCAAATTCCAGTTTTGGTCTCTTTTGGTCCCTTTTTGCTTACTGGCAAAGGGAGACTTGCGAAACTCCTCTCAGGCCACTAAAACTCCTTGAATATCACGCCTACGACATAAAGGAAGGCTTTCCCACCTCCTTCTCACATTCTGGCACTTTCTGGTGCCTTTGGACCCAAGTTCCAGTTTTGCTCTCTTTTGGTTCCCTTTTTGCTTACCGGCAAAGGAAGAGAGGTGCGAAACTAGTCTCAGGCCACTAAAACTCTTTGAATTTCACGCCTAGGACTCAAAGGAAGGCTTTCCCACCACCTTCTCACGTTCTAGCACTTTCTGGTGCGTTTGGACCCAAGTTCCAGTTTTGGTCTCTTTTGGTTCCCTTTTGCTTACCGGGAAAGGAAGACGTGCGAAAGTCGTCTCAAGCCACTGAAACTCCTTGAATATCACTCATAGAACTCAAAGGAAGGATTTCTCACCACCTTCTCCCCTTCTGGCACTTTCTGGCACCTTTGGACCCAAATTCCAGTTTTGGTCTCTTTTGCTCCCTTTTAGCTTACTGGCAAAGGGAGACTTGCAAAACTCATCTCAGGCCACTAAAACTCCTTGAATATCACGCCTACGACATAAAGGAAGGCTTTCCCACCACCATCTCACATTCTGGCACTTTCTGGTGCCTTTGGACCCAAGTTCCAGTTTTGGTGTCTTTTGGTTCCCTTTTGCTTACCGACAAAGGAAGACGTGCGAAACTCGTCTCAGGCCACTAAAACTCCTTCAATATAACGCCTAGGACTCAAAGGAAGGCTTTCCCACCACCTTCTCACGTTCTGGCACTTTCTGGTGCGTTTGGACCCAAGTTCCAGTTTTGGTCTCTTTTGGTTCCCTTTTGCTTACCGGGAAAGGAAGACGTGCGAAAGTCGTCTCAAGCCACTGAAACTCCTTGAATATCACTCATAGAACTCAAAGGAAGGATTTCTCACCACCTTCTCCCCTTCTGGCACTTTCTGGCACCTTTGGACCCAAATTCCAGTTTTGGTCTTTTTTGGTCCCTTTTTGCTTACTGGCAAAGGGAGACTTGCGAAACTCCTCTCAGGCCACTAAAACTCCTTGAATATCACGCCTACGACATAAAGGAAGGCTTTCCCACCTCCTTCTCACATTCTGGCACTTTCTGGTGCCTTTGGACCCAAGTTCCAGTTTTGGTCTCTTTTGGTTCCCTTTTCCTTACCGACAAAGGAAGACGTGCGAAACTCGTCTCAGGCCACTAAAACTCCTTCAATATAACGCCTAGGACTCAAAGGAAGGCTTTCCCACCACCTTCTCACGTTCTGGCACTTTCTGGTGCGTTTGGACCCAAGTTCCAGTTTTGGTCTCTTTTGGTTCCCTTTTGCTTACCGGCAAAGGAAGACGTGCGAAACTCGTCTCAAGCCACTGTAACTCCTTTAATATCACTCATAGAACTCAAAGGAAGGATTTCTCACCACCTTCTCCCCTTCTGGCACTTTCTGGCACCTTTGGACCCAAATTCCAGTTTTGGTCTCTTTTGGTCCCTTTTTGCTTACTGGCAAAGGGAGACTTGCGAAACTCCTCTCAGGCCACTAAAACTCCTTGAATATCACGCCTACGACATAAAGGAAGGCTTTCCCACCTCCTTCTCACATTCTGGCACTTTCTGGTGCCTTTGGACCCAAGTTCCAGTTTTGGTCTCTTTTGGTTCCCTTTTCCTTACCGGCAAAGGAAGACGTGCGAAACTCGTCTCAGGCCACGAAAACTCCTTCAATATCACGCCTAGGACTCAAAGGAAGGCTTTCCCACCACCTTCTCACGTTCTGGCACTTTCTGGTGCCTTTGGACCCAAGTTCCAGTTTTGGTCTCTTTTGGTTCCCTTTTTGCTTACCGGCAAAGGAAGACGTGCGAAACTCGTCTCAGGCCACTGAAACTCCCTGAATATCACTCCGAGGACACAAAGGAAGGCTTTCCCACCACCTTCTCCCCTTTTGTCACATTCTAGCACCTTTGACCCAAGTTCTAGTTTTGGTCTCTTTCGGTCGTTTTTTGTTTACCGGCAAAGGAAGTCGTGCGAAACTCGTCCCAGGCCACTGAAACTCCTTGAACATCACTCCGAAGACACAAAGGAAGGCTTTCTCACCACCTTTTCTGCTTCTGGCACTTTCTGGCGCCTTTGGAGCCAAGTTCCAATTTTGGTCTCTTTTGGTTCCCTTTTGCTTACCGGCAAAGGAAGACGTGCGAAACTCATCTCAGGCTACTAAAACTCCTTGAATATCAAGCCTAGGACTCAAAGGAAAGCTTTCCCACCACCTTCTCACGTTCTGGCACTTTCTGGTGGCTTTGGACCCAAGTTCCAGTTTTGGTCTCTTTTGGTTCCCTTTTGCTTACTAGCAAAGGAAGACGTACGAAACTCGTCTCAGGCCACTAAAACTCCTTGAATATCACGCCTACGACTCACAGGAAGGCTTTCCCACCTCCTTCTCACATTCTGCCACTTTCTGGTGCCTTTGGACCCAAGTTCCAGTTTTGGTCTCTTTTGGTTCCCTTTTGCTTACCGGCAAAGGAAGACGTGCGAAACTCGTCTCAGGCCACTGAAACTCCTTGAATATCACTCCGAAGACACAAAGGAAGGCTTTCTCACCACCTTTTCCGCTTCTGGCACTTTCTGGCGCCTTTCGACCCAAGTTCCAGTTTTGGTCCCCTTTTTGCTTACTGGCAAAAGGAGACTTGCGAAACTCATCTCAGGCCACTAAAACTCCTTGAATATCACGCCTACGACATAAAGGAAGGCTTTCCCACCTCCTTCTCACATTCTGGCACTTTCTGGTGCCTTTGGACCCAAGTTCCGCTTTGGTCTCTTTTGGTTCCCTTTTTGCTTACCGGCAAAGGAAGACGTGCGAAACTCGTCTCAGGCCACTGAAACTCCTTGAATATCACTCCGAAGACACAAAGGAAGGCTTTCTCACTACCTTTTCCGCTTCTGGCGCTTTCTGGCGCCTTTGGACCCAAGTCCAGTGTTGGTCTCTTTTGGTCCCTTTTTGCTTACTGGCAAAGGGAGACTTGCGAAACTCCTCTCAGGCCACTAAAACTCCTTGAATATCACGCCTACGACATAAAGGAAGGCTTTCCCACCTCCTTCTCACATTCTGGCACTTTCTGGTGCCTTTGGACCCAACTTCCGCTTTGGTCTCTTTTGGTTCCCTTTTTGCTTACCGGCAAAGGAAGACGTGCGAAACTAGTCTCAGGCCACTAAAACTCTTTGAATATCACGCCTAGGACTCAAAGGAAAGCTTTCCCACCACCTTCTCACGTTCTAGCACTTTCTGGTGCCTTTGGACCCAAGTTCCAGTTTTGGTCTCTTTTGGTTCCCTTTGCTTACCGGCAAAGGAAGACGTGCGAAACTCGTATCAGGCAACTGAAACTCCTTGAATATCACTCATAGAACTCAAAGGAAGGATTTCTCACCACCTGCTCCCCTGCGGTCACTTACCGGCGCCTTTGGACAATGTTCTAGTTTTGGTCTTTTTTGGTCCCTTTTTGCTTACTGGCACAGGGAGACTTGCGAAACTCGTCTCAGGCCACTAAAACACCTTGAATATCACGCCTATGACCTAAAGGAAGGCTTTCTCACCTCCTTCTCACATTCTGGCACTTTCTGGTGCCTTTGGACCCAAGTTCCAGTTTTGGTCTCTTTTGGTTCCCTTTTTGCTTACCCGCAAAGGAAGACGTGCGAAACTAGTCTCAGGCCACTAAAACTCTTTGAATATCACGCCTAGGACTCAATCGTAGGCTTTCCCACCACCTTGTCACGTTCTAGCACTTTCTGGTGCCTTTGGACCCAAGTTCCAGTTTTGGTCTCTTTTGGTTCCCTTTTGCTTACCGGCAAAGGCAGACGTGCGAAACTCGTCTCAAGCCACTGAAACTCCTTGAATATCACTCATAGAACTCAAAGGAAGGATTTCTCACCACCTTCTCCCCTTCTGGCACTTTCTGGTGCCTTTGGACCCAAGTTCCAGTTTTGGTCTCTTTTGGTTCCCTTTTGCTTACCGGCAAAGGAACACGTGCGAAACTCGTCTCAAGACACTGAAACTCCTTGAATATCACTCCGAAGACACAAAGGAAGGCTTTCGCACCACATTCTCTCGTTCTGGCACTTTCTGGTGCCTTTGGACCCAAGTTCCAGTTTCAGTCTCTTTTTGATCCCTTTTGCTTACCGGCAAAGGAAGACGTGCGAAACTCGTCTCAAGCCACTGAAACTCCTTGAATATCACTCCTAGAACTCAAAGGAAGGATTTCTCACCACTTTCTCCCCTT
This sequence comes from Abrus pulchellus subsp. cantoniensis, assembly GCA_024086825.1. NCBI lineage: Eukaryota > Viridiplantae > Streptophyta > Magnoliopsida > Fabales > Fabaceae > Abrus > Abrus pulchellus. Next base: position 414,965 of record CM044057.1, on the reverse strand, counting down.
CTGGCACTTTCTGGTGCCTTTGGACCCAAGTTCCAGTTTTGTTCTCTTTTGGTTCCCTTTTGCTTACCGGCAAAGGAAGACGTGCGAAACTAGTCTCAGGCCACTAAAACTCTTTGAATTTCACGCCTAGGACTCAAAGGAAAGCTTTCCCACCACCTTCTCACGTTCTAGCACTTTCTGGTGCCTTTGGACCCAAGTTCCAGTTTTGGTCTCTTTTGGTTCCCTTTGCTTACCGGCAAAGGAAGACGTGCGAAACTCGTATCAGGCAACTGAAACTCCTTGAATATCACTCATAGAACTCAAAGGAAGGATTTCTCACCACCTTCTCCCCTTCTGTCACTTTCCGGCGCCTTTGGACAATGTTCTAGTTTTGGTCTTTTTTGGTCCCTTTTTGCTTACTGGCACAGGGAGACTTGCGAAACTCGTCTCAGGCCACTAAAACACCTTGAATATCACGCCTATGACCTAAAGGAAGGCTTTCTCACCTCCTTCTCACATTCTGGCACTTTCTGGTGCCTTTGGACCCAAGTTCCAGTTTTGGTCTCTTTTGGTTCCCTTTTTGCTTACCCGCAAAGGAAGACGTGCGAAACTAGTCTCAGGCCACTAAAACTCTTTGAATATCACGCCTAGGACTCAATCGTAGGCTTTCCCACCACCTTGTCACGTTCTAGCACTTTCTGGTGCCTTTGGACCCAAGTTCCAGTTTTGGTCTCTTTTGGTTCCCTTTTGCTTACCGGCAAAGGCAGACGTGCGAAACTCGTCTCAAGCCACTGAAACTCCTTGAATATCACTCATAGAACTCAAAGGAAGGATTTCTCACCACCTTCTCCCCTTCTGGCACTTTCTGGTGCCTTTGGACCCAAGTTCCAGTTTTGGTCTCTTTTGGTTCCCTTTTGCTTACCGGCAAAGGAACACGTGCGAAACTCGTCTCAAGCCACTGAAACTCCTTGAATATCACTCCGAAGACACAAAGGAAGGCTTTCGCACCACATTCTCACGTTCTGGCACTTTCTGGTGCCTTTGGACCCAAGTTCCAGTTTCAGTCTCTTTTTGATCCCTTTTGCTTACCGGCAAAGGAAGACGTGCGAAACTCGTCTCAAGCCACTGAAACTCCTTGAATATCACTCCTAGAACTCAAAGGAAGGATTTCTCACCACTTTCTCCCCTTCTGGCACTTTCTGGTGCCTTTGGACCCAAGTTCCAGTTTTGGTCTCTTTTGGTTCCCTTTTGCTTACCGGCAAAGGAAGACGTGCGAAACTAGTCTCAGGCCACTAAAACTCTTTGAATTTCACGCCTAGGACTCAAAGGAAGGCTTTCCCACCACCTTCTCACGTTCTAGCACTTTCTGGTGCCTTTGGACCCAAGTTCAAGTGTTGGTCTCTTTTGGTTCCCTTTTGCTGACCGGGAAAGGAAGACGTGCAAAACTCGTCTCAAGCCACTGAAACTCCTTGAATATCACTCATAGAACTCAAAGGAAGGAGTTCTCACCACCTTCCCCCCTTCTGGCACTTTCTGGCACCTTTGGACCCAAATTCCAGTTTTGGTCTCTTTTGGTCCCTTTTTGCTTACTGGCAAAGGGAGACTTGCGAAACTCCTCTCAGGCCACTAAAACTCCTTGAATATCACGCCTACGACATAAAGAAAGGCTTTCCCACCACCTTCTCACATTCTGGCACTTTCTGGTGCCTTTGGACCCAAGTTCCAGTTTTGGTCTCTTTTGGTACTTTTTGCTTACCGGCAAAGGAAGACGTGCGAAACTAGTCTCAGGCCACTACAACTCTTTGAATTTCACGCCTAGGACTCAAAGGAAGGCTTTCCCACCACCTTCTCACGTTCTAGCACTTTCTGGTGCCTTTGGACCCAAGTTCCAGTTTTGGTCTCTTTTGGTTCCCTTTTGCTTACCGGGAAAGGAAGACGTGCGAAAGTCGTCTCAAGCCACTAAAACTCCTTGAATATCACTCATAGAACTCAAAGGAAGGATTTCTCACCACCTTCTCCCCTTCTGGCACTTTCTGGCACCTTTGGACCCAAATTCCAGTTTTGGTCTCTTTTGCTCCCTTTTAGCTTACTGGCAAAGGGAGACTTGCAAAACTCATGTCAGGCCACTAAAACTCCTTGAATATCACGCCTATGACTTAAAGGAAGGCTTTCCCACCACCTTCTCACATTCTGGCACTTTCTGGTGCCTTTGGACCCAAGTTCCAGTTTTGGTCTCTTTTGGATCCCTTTTGCTCACCGACAAAGGAAGACGTGCGAAACTCGTCTGAGGCCACTAAAACTCCTTCAATATAACGCCTAGGACTCAAAGGGAGGCTTTCCCACCACCTTCTCACGTTCTGGCACTTTCTGGTGCCTTTGGACCCAAGTTCCAGTTTTGGTCTCTTTTGGTTCCCTTTTGCTTACCGGCAAAGGAAGACGTGCGAAACTCGTCTCAAGCCACTGTAACTCCTTGAATATCACTCATAGAACTCAAAGGAAGGATTTCTCAGCACCTTCTCCCCTTCTGGCACTTTCTGGCACCTTTGGACCCAAATTCCAGTTTTGGTCTCTTTTGCTCCCTTTTAGCTTACTGGCAAAGGGAGACTTGCAAAACTCGTGTCAGGCCACTAAAACTCCTTAAATATCACGCCTACGACTTAAAGGAAGGCTTTCCCACCACCTTCTCACATTCTGGCACTTTCTGGTGCCTTTGGATCCAAGTTCCAATTTTGGTCTCTTTTGGTTCCCTTTTGCTTACCGGCAAAGAAATACGTGCGAAACTCGTCTCAGGCCACTAAAACTCCTTCAATATCACGCCAAGGACTCAAAGGAAGGGTTTCCCACCACCGTCTCACGTTCTGGCACTTTCTGGTGCCTTTGGACCCAAGTTCCAGTTTTGGTCTCTTTTGGTTCCCTTTTGCTTACCGGGAAAGGAAGACGTGCGAAAGTCGTCTCAAGCCACTAAAACTCCTTGAATATCTCTCATAGAACTCAAAGGAAGGATTTCTCACCACCTTCTCCCCTTTTGACACTTTCTGGCACCTTTGGACCCAAATTCCAGTTTTGGTCTCTTTTGCTCCCTTTTAGCTTACTGGCAAAGGGAGACTTGCAAAACTCATGTCAGGCCACTAAAACTCCTTGAATATCACGCCTATGACTTAAAGGAAGGCTTTCCCACCACCTTCTCACATTCTGGCACTTTCTGGTGCCTTTGGACCCAAGTTCCAGTTGTGGTCTCTTTTGGTTCCCTTTTGCTTACCGACAAAGGAAGACGTGCGAAACTAGTCTCAGGCCACTAAAACTCCTTCAATATAACGCCTAGGACTCAAAGGAAGGCTTTCCCACCACCTTCTCACGTTCTGGCACTTTCTGGTGCCTTTGGACCCAAGTTCCAGTTTTGGTCTCTTTTGGTTCCCTTTTGCTTACCGGCAAAGGAAGACGTGCGAAACTCGTCTCAAGCCACTGTAACTCCTTGAATATCACTCATAGAACTGAAAGGAAGGATTTCTCAGCACCTTCTCCCCTTCTGGCACTTTCTGGCACCTTTGGACCCAAATTCCAGTTTTGGTCTCTTTTGCTCCCTTTTAGCTTACTGGGAAAGGGAGACTTGCAAAACTCGTGTCAGGCCACTAAAACTCCTTAAATATCACGCCTACGACTTAAAGGAAGGCTTTCCCACCACCTTCTCACATTCTGGCACTTTCTGGTGCCTTTGGTCCCAAGTTCCAGTTTTGGTCTCTTTTGGTTCCCTTTTGCTTACCGGCAAAGGAAGACGTGCGAAACTCGTCTCAGGCCACTAAAACTCCTTCAATATCATGCCAAGGACTCAAAGGAAGGGTTTCCCACCACCGTCTCACGTTCTGGCACTTTCTGGTGCCTTTGGACCCAAGTTCCAGTTTTGGTCTCTTTTGGTTCCCTTTTCCTTACCGGCAAAGGAAGGCGTGCGAAACTCGTCTCAGGCCACGAAAACTCCTTCAATATCACGCCTAGGACTCAAAGGAAGGCTTTCCCACCACCTTCTCACGTTCTGGCACTTTCTGGTGCCTTTGGACCCAACTTCCAGTTTTGGTCTCTTTTGGTTCCCTTTTGCTTACTAGCAAAGGAAGACGTACGAAACTCGTCTCAGGCCACTAAAACTCCTTGAATATCACGCCTACGACTCACAGGAAGGCTTTCCCACCTCCTTCTCACATTCTGCCACTTTCTGGTGCCTTTGGACCCAAGTTCCAGTTTTGGTCTCTTTTGGTTCCCTTTTGCTTACCGGCAAAGGAAGACGTGCGAAACTCGTCTCAGGCCACTGAAACTCCTTGAATATCACTCCGAAGACACAAAGGAAGGCTTTCTCACCACCTTTTCCGCTTCTGGCACTTTCTGGCGCCTTTCGACCCAAGTTCCAGTTTTGGTCCCCTTTTTGCTTACTGGCAAAAGGAGACTTGCGAAACTCATCTCAGGCCACTAAAACTCCTTGAATATCACGCCTACGACATAAAGGAAGGCTTTCCCACCTCCTTCTCACATTCTGGCACTTTCTGGTGCCTTTGGACCCAAGTTCCAGTTTTGGTCTCTTTTGGTTCCCTTTTTGCTTACCGGCAAAGGAAGACGTGCGAAACTCGTCTCAGGCCACTGAAACTCCTTGAATATCACTCCGAAGACACAAAGGAAGGCTTTCTCACTACCTTTTCCGCTTCTGGCGCTTTCTGGCGCCTTTGGACCCAAGTCCAGTGTTGGTCTCTTTTGGTCCCTTTTTGCTTACTGGCAAAGGGAGACTTGCGAAACTCCTCTCAGGCCACTAAAACTCCTTGAATATCACGCCTACGACATAAAGGAAGGCTTTCCCACCTCCTTCTCACATTCTGGCACTTTCTGGTGCCTTTGGACCCAACTTCCAGTTTTGGTCTCTTTTGGTTCCCTTTTTGCTTACCGGCAAAGGAAGACGTGCGAAACTAGTCTCAGGCCACTAAAACTCTTTGAATATCACGCCTAGGACTCAAAGGAAAGCTTTCCCACCACCTTCTCACGTTCTAGCACTTTCTGGTGCCTTTGGACCCAAGTTCCAGTTTTGGTCTCTTTTGGTTCCCTTTGCTTACCGGCAAAGGAAGACGTGCGAAACTCGTATCAGGCAACTGAAACTCCTTGAATATCACTCATAGAACTCAAAGGAAGGATTTCTCACCACCTTCTCCCCTTCTGTCACTTTCCGGCGCCTTTGGACAATGTTCTAGTTTTGGTCTTTTTTGGTCCCTTTTTGCTTACTGGCACAGGGAGACTTGCGAAACTCGTCTCAGGCCACTAAAACACCTTGAATATCACGCCTATGACCTAAAGGAAGGCTTTCTCACCTCCTTCTCACATTCTGGCACTTTCTGGTGCCTTTGGACCCAAGTTCCAGTTTTGGTCTCTTTTGGTTCCCTTTTTGCTTACCCGCAAAGGAAGACGTGCGAAACTAGTCTCAGGCCACTAAAACTCTTTGAATATCACGCCTAGGACTCAATCGTAGGCTTTCCCACCACCTTGTCACGTTCTAGCACTTTCTGGTGCCTTTGGACCCAAGTTCCAGTTTTGGTCTCTTTTGGTTCCCTTTTGCTTACCGGCAAAGGCAGACGTGCGAAACTCGTCTCAAGCCACTGAAACTCCTTGAATATCACTCATAGAACTCAAAGGAAGGATTTCTCACCACCTTCTCCCCTTCTGGCACTTTCTGGTGCCTTTGGACCCAAGTTCCAGTTTTGGTCTCTTTTGGTTCCCTTTTGCTTACCGGCAAAGGAACACGTGCGAAACTCGTCTCAAGACACTGAAACTCCTTGAATATCACTCCGAAGACACAAAGGAAGGCTTTCGCACCACATTCTCTCGTTCTGGCACTTTCTGGTGCCTTTGGACCCAAGTTCCAGTTTCAGTCTCTTTTTGATCCCTTTTGCTTACCGGCAAAGGAAGACGTGCGAAACTCGTCTCAAGCCACTGAAACTCCTTGAATATCACTCCTAGAACTCAAAGGAAGGATTTCTCACCACTTTCTCCCCTTCTGGCACTTTCTGGTGCCTTTGGACCCAAGTTCCAGTTTTGTTCTTCTTTGGTTCCCTTTTGCTTACCGGCAAAGGAAGACGTGCGAAACTAGTCTCAGGCCACTAAAACTCTTTGAATTTCACGCCTAGGACTCAAAGGAAAGCTTTCCCACCACCTTCTCACGTTCTAGCACTTTCTGGTGCCTTTGGACCCAAGTTCCAGTTTTGGTCTCTTTTGGTTCCCTTTGCTTACCGGCAAAGGAAGACGTGCGAAACTCGTATCAGGCAACTGAAACTCCTTGAATATCACTCATAGAACTCAAAGGAAGGATTTCTCACCACCTTCTCCCCTTCTGTCACTTTCCGGCGCCTTTGGACAATGTTCTAGTTTTGGTCTTTTTTGGTCCCTTTTTGCTTACTGGCACAGGGAGACTTGCGAAACTCGTCTCAGGCCACTAAAACACCTTGAATATCACGCCTATGACCTAAAGGAAGGCTTTCTCACCTCCTTCTCACATTCTGGCACTTTCTGGTGCCTTTGGACCCAAGTTCCAGTTTTGGTCTCTTTTGGTTCCCTTTTTGCTTACCCGCAAAGGAAGACGTGCGAAACTAGTCTCAGGCCACTAAAACTCTTTGAATATCACGCCTAGGACTCAATCGTAGGCTTTCCCACCACCTTGTCACGTTCTAGCACTTTCTGGTGCCTTTGGACCCAAGTTCCAGTTTTGGTCTCTTTTGGTTCCCTTTTGCTTACCGGCAAAGGAAGACGTGCGAAACTCGTCTCAAGCCACTGAAACTCCTTGAATATCACTCATAGAACTCAAAGGAAGGATTTCTCACCACCTTCTCCCCTTCGGCACTTTACGGTGCCTGTGGACCCACGTTCCAGTTTTGGTCTCTTTTGGTTCCCTTTTGCTTACCGGCAAAGGAACACGTGCGAAACTCGTCTCAAGCCACTGAAACTCCTTGAATATCACTCCGAAGACACAAAGGAAGGCTTTCGCACCACATTCTCACGTTCTGGCACTTTCTGGTGCCTTTGGACCCAAGTTCCAGTTTCAGTCTCTTTTTGATCCCTTTTGCTTACCGGCAAAGGAAGACGTGCGAAACTCGTCTCAAGCCACTGAAACTCCTTGAATATCACTCCTAGAACTCAAAGGAAGGATTTCTCACCACTTTCTCCCCTTCTGGCACTTTCTGGTGCCTTTGGACCCAAGTTCCAGTTTTGGTCTCTTTTGGTTCCCTTTTGCTTACCGGCAAAGGAAGACGTGCGAAACTAGTCTCAGGCCACTAAAACTCTTTGAATTTCACGCCTAGGACTCAAAGGAAGGCTTTCCCACCACCTTCTCACGTTCTAGCACTTTCTGGTGCCTTTGGACCCAAGTTCAAGTGTTGGTCTCTTTTGGTTCCCTTTTGCTGACCGGGAAAGGAAGACGTGCAAAACTCGTCTCAAGCCACTGAAACTCCTTGAATATCACTCATAGAACTCAAAGGAAGGAGTTCTCACCACCTTCCCCCCTTCTGGCACTTTCTGGCACCTTTGGACCCAAATTCCAGTTTTGGTCTCTTTTGGTCCCTTTTTGCTTACTGGCAAAGGGAGACTTGCGAAACTCCTCTCGTGCCACTAAAACTCCTTGAATATCACGCCTACGACATAAAGAAAGGCTTTCCCACCACCTTCTCACATTCTGGCACTTTCTGGTGCCTTTGGACCCAAGTTCCAGTTTTGGTCTCTTTTGGTACTTTTTGCTTACCGGCAAAGGAAGACGTGCGAAACTAGTCTCAGGCCACTACAACTCTTTGAATTTCACGCCTAGGACTCAAAGGAAGGCTTTCCCACCACCTTCTCACGTTCTAGCACTTTCTGGTGCCTTTGGACCCAAGTTCCAGTTTTGGTCTCTTTTGGTTCCCTTTTGCTTACCGGGAAAGGAAGACGTGCGAAAGTCGTCTCAAGCCACTAAAACTCCTTGAATATCACTCATAGAACTCAAAGGAAGGATTTCTCACCACCTTCTCCCCTTCTGGCACTTTCTGGCACCTTTGGACCCAAATTCCAGTTTTGGTCTCTTTTGCTCCCTTTTAGCTTACTGGCAAAGGGAGACTTGCAAAACTCATGTCAGGCCACTAAAACTCCTTGAATATCACGCCTATGACTTAAAGGAAGGCTTTCCCACCACCTTCTCACATTCTGGCACTTTCTGGTGCCTTTGGACCCAAGTTCCAGTTTTGGTCTCTTTTGGTTCCCTTTTGCTCACCGACAAAGGAAGACGTGCGAAACTCGTCTGAGGCCACTAAAACTCCTTCAATATAACGCCTAGGACTCAAAGGGAGGCTTTCCCACCACCTTCTCACGTTCTGGCACTTTCTGGTGCCTTTGGACCCAAGTTCCAGTTTTGGTCTCTTTTGGTTCCCTTTTGCTTACCGGCAAAGGAAGACGTGCGAAACTCGTCTCAAGCCACTGTAACTCCTTGAATATCACTCATAGAACTCAAAGGAAGGATTTCTCAGCACCTTCTCCCCTTCTGGCACTTTCTGGCACCTTTGGACCCAAATTCCAGTTTTGGTCTCTTTTGCTCCCTTTTAGCTTACTGGCAAAGGGAGACTTGCAAAACTCGTGTCAGGCCACTAAAACTCCTTAAATATCACGCCTACGACTTAAAGGAAGGCTTTCCCACCACCTTCTCACATTCTGGCACTTTCTGGTGCCTTTGGATCCAAGTTCCAATTTTGGTCTCTTTTGGTTCCCTTTTGCTTACCGGCAAAGAAATACGTGCGAAACTCGTCTCAGGCCACTAAAACTCCTTCAATATCACGCCAAGGACTCAAAGGAAGGGTTTCCCACCACCGTCTCACGTTCTGGCACTTTCTGGTGCCTTTGGACCCAAGTTCCAGTTTTGGTCTCTTTTGGTTCCCTTTTGCTTACCGGGAAAGGAAGACGTGCGAAAGTCGTCTCAAGCCACTAAAACTCCTTGAATATCTCTCATAGAACTCAAAGGAAGGATTTCTCACCACCTTCTCCCCTTTTGACACTTTCTGGCACCTTTGGACCCAAATTCCAGTTTTGGTCTCTTTTGCTCCCTTTTAGCTTACTGGCAAAGGGAGACTTGCAAAACTCATGTCAGGCCACTAAAACTCCTTGAATATCACGCCTATGACTTAAAGGAAGGCTTTCCCACCACCTTCTCACATTCTGGCACTTTCTGGTGCCTTTGGACCCAAGTTCCAGTTGTGGTCTCTTTTGGTTCCCTTTTGCTTACCGACAAAGGAAGACGTGCGAAACTAGTCTCAGGCCACTAAAACTCCTTCAATATAACGCCTAGGACTCAAAGGAAGGCTTTCCCACCACCTTCTCACGTTCTGGCACTTTCTGGTGCCTTTGGACCCAAGTTCCAGTTTTGGTCTCTTTTGGTTCCCTTTTGCTTACCGGCAAAGGAAGACGTGCGAAACTCGTCTCAAGCCACTGTAACTCCTTGAATATCACTCATAGAACTGAAAGGAAGGATTTCTCAGCACCTTCTCCCCTTCTGGCACTTTCTGGCACCTTTGGACCCAAATTCCAGTTTTGGTCTCTTTTGCTCCCTTTTAGCTTACTGGCAAAGGGAGACTTGCAAAACTCGTGTCAGGCCACTAAAACTCCTTAAATATCACGCCTACGACTTAAAGGAAGGCTTTCCCACCACCTTCTCACATTCTGGCACTTTCTGGTGCCTTTGGATCCAAGTTCCAGTTTTGGTCTCTTTTGGTTCCCTTTTGCTTACCGGCAAAGGAAGACGTGCGAAACTCGTCTCAGGCCACTAAAACTCCTTCAATATCACGCCAAGGACTCAAAGGAAGGGTTTCCCACCACCGTCTCACGTTCTGGCACTTTCTGGTGCCTTTGGACCCAAGTTCCAGTTTTGGTCTCTTTTGGTTCCCTTTTCCTTACCGGCAAAGGAAGGCGTGCGAAACTCGTCTCAGGCCACGAAAACTCCTTCAATATCACGCCTAGGACTCAAAGGAAGGCTTTCCCACCACCTTCTCACGTTCTGGCACTTTCTGGTGCCTTTGGACCCAACTTCCAGTTTTGGTCTCTTTTGGTTCCCTTTTGCTTACCGGCAAAGGAAGACGTGCGAAACTCGTCTCAGGCCACCAAAACTCCTTGAATATCACGCCTAGGACTCAGAGGAAGGCTTTCCCACCACCTTCTCACGTTCTGGCACTTTCTGGTGCCTTTAGACCCAAGTTCTAGTTTTGGTCTCTTTTGGTCCCTTTTTTGCTTACCGGCAAAGGAAGTCGTGCGAAACTCGTCTCAGGCCACTGAAACTCCTTGAACATCACACCGAAGACACAAAGGAAGGCTTTCTCACCACCTTTTCTGCTTCTGGCACTTTCTGGCGCCTTCGGAGCCAAGTTCCAATTGGTCTCTTTTGGTTCCCTTTTGCTTACCGGCAAAGGAAGACGTGCGAAACTCGTCTCAGGCCACTAAAACTCCTTGAATATCACGCCTAGAACTCAAAGGAAGGCTTTCCCACCACCTTCTCACGTTCTGGCACTTTCTGGTGCCTTTAGACCCAAGTTCCAGTTTTGGTCTCTTTTGGTTCCCTTTTGCTTACCGGCAAAGGAAGACGTACGAAACTCGTCTCAGGCCACTGAAACTCCTTGAATATCACTCTGAAGACAAAAAGGAAGGCTTTCTCACCCACCACCTTTTCCGTTTCTGGCACTTTCTGGCGCCTTTGTACCCAAGTTCCAGTTTTGGTCTCTTTTGGTCCCTTTTTGCTTACTGGCAAAGGGAGACTTGCGAAACTCGTCTCAGGCCACTAAAACTCCTTGAATATCACGCCTACGACTTAAAGGAAGGCTTTTCCACCACCTTCTCACTTTCTGGCACTTTCTGGTGCCTTTGGACCCATGTTCTAGTTTTGGTCTCTTTTGGTTCCCTTTTGCTTACCGGCAAAGGAAGACGTACGAAACTCGTCTCAGGCCACTGAAACTCCCTGAATATCACTCCGAGGACACAAAGGAAGGCTTTCCCACCACCTTCTCCCCTTCTGTCACATTCTAGCACCTTTGACCCAAGTTCTAGTTTTGGTCTCTTTTGGTCGTTTTTTGTTTACCGGCAAAGGAAGTCGTGCGAAACTCGTCTCAGGCCACTGAAACTCCTTGAATATCACTCTGAAGACAAAAAGGAAGGCTTTCTCACCACCTTTTCCGTTTCTGGCACTTTCTGACGCCTTTGTACCCAAGTTCCAGTTTTGGTCTCTTTTGGTCCCTTTTTGCTTACTGGCAAAGGGAGACTTGCGAAACTCGTCTCAGGCCACTAAAACTCCTTCAATATCACGCCTACGACTTAAAGGAAGGCTTTTCCACCACCTTCTCACTTTCTGGCGCTTTCTGGTGCCTTTGGACCCAAGTTCCAGTTTTGGTCTCTTTTGGTTCCCTTTTGCTTACCGGCAAAGGAAGACGTACGAAACTCGTCTCAAGCCACTGAAACTCCTTGAATATCACTCCTAGAACTCAAAGGAAGGATTTCTCACCACCTTCTCCCCTTCTGTCACTTTCTGGAACCTTTGGACCCATGTTCTAGTTTTGGTCTCTTTTGGTCCCTTTTGCTTATCGGCAAAGGATGACCTGCGAAACTGGTCTCAAGCCACTGAAACTCCTTGAATATCACTCCTAGAACTCAATGGAAGGATTTCTCACCACCTGGTATGAACCCCATTTGCACAAGGGGTGACTTAGGATCTTTAGGGTTAGAACCTTGTAGAAAAATTTGGAAATTTAGTGATGAATTTCTGGGCAAATTAGGTGTTGGTCCATGGTGTTAAAATGAGTAAAAAAGTAAGCAAAAACGCAGGTTTGGTGGTGGCTGGACAGAATTTTAGAAATGACGGTATCTCGAGTTATAGAACTCCAATTGAGGTGATTCCAAAACGAGGTGAAAGTTCTCGTTTTGAAATTCAATTTAGGCTTAAGAATCACTCAATTTGGCTGAGTAGAACAAGAGTTATGATAACGAGATAATTCTGGGCAGATTTGAGTTTTTTTTTTTTGGAATTTTGGTGAAGAATTGAATGGGGGACGGAAAGAATCACTATTTCCAAGGAAGGCAACACACAAAGGGATGTGAAAGCCCTTTAATACAGCCAAGTTGTTCTTGAATCACTCAAGAACTTAGGAGAATCACTCTCACTAAGATAAAAGAGATAAACTCTAATATTTCTGAATCAAACTTAACTTGTCTTATTGATAAGAATGGTTCAGCTTATATAGAAGCTTTACCATCAGAATTACAAAGGTTCCGTAACGGAAAATTTATTCCACTTAGATAATGATCCACTAAGCTAGGAAATAAAGCTACTTGATGGCTGATTGTAACTGAAATTGTGGCAACCAAAAAGTCACCCAACAGCCACTAGCTATGCGCCTCTTGGTCTCCCAAAGGCTGATGCCTAAGTTGCCAATTGTTCTAGTTTTGGTCTCTTTTGGTTCCCTTTTGCTTACCGGCAAAGGAAGACGTGCGAAACTCGTCTCAGGCCACTAAAACTCCTTCAATATCACGCCTAGGACTCAAAGGAAGGCTTTCCCACCACCTTCTCACGTTCTGGCACTTTCTGGTGCCTTTGGACCCAAGTTCCAGTTTTGGTCTCTTTTGGTTCCCTTTTGCTTACCGGCAAAGGAAGACGTGCGAAACTCGTCTCAAGCCACTGAAACTCCTTGAATATCACTCCGAAGACACAAAGGAAGGCTTTCCCACCACATTCTCACGTTCTGGCACTTTCTGGTGCCTTTGGACCCAAGTTCCAGTTTCAGTCTCTTTTTGATCCCTTTTGCTTACCGGCAAAGGAAGACGTGCGAAACTCGTCTCAAGCCATTGAAACTCCTTGAATATCACTCCTAGAACTCAAAGGAAGGATTTCTCACCACCTTCTCCCCTTCTGTCACCTTCTGGCACCTTTGGACCCAAGTTCTAGTTTTGGTCTCTTTTGGTCCCTTTTGCTTGCCGGCAAAGGAAGACGTTCGAAACTCGTCTCAAGCCACTGAAACTCCCTGAATATCACTCCTAGGACTCAAAGGAAGGCTTTCCCACCACCTTCTCCACTTCTGTCACATTCTAGCACCTTTGACCCAAGTTCTAGTTTTGGTCTCTTTTGGTCCTTTTTTGCTTTCCGGCAAAGGAAGTCGTGCGAAACTCGTCTCAGGCCACTGAAACTCCTTGATCATCACTCTGAAGACACAAAGGAAGGCTTTCTCACCACCTTTTCCGCTTCTGGTACTTTCTGGCGCCTTTGGAGCCAAGTTCCAATTTTGGTCTCTTTTGGTTCTCTTTTGCTTACCGGCAAAGGAAGATGTGCGAAACTCGTCTCAAGCCACTAAAACTCCTTGAATATCACGCCTAGGACTCAAAGGAAAGCTTTCCCACCACCTTCTCACGTTCTGGCACTTTCTGGTGCCTTGGACCCAAGTTCCAGTTTTGGTCTCTTTTGGTTCCCTTTTGCTTACCGGCAAAGGAAGTCGTGCGAAACTCGTCTCAGGCCACTGAAACTCCTTGAATATCACTCTGAAGACAAAAAGGAAGGCTTTCTCACCACCTTTTCCGTTTCTGGCACTTTCTGACGCCTTTGTACCCAAGTTCCAGTTTTGGTCTCTTTTGGTCCCTTTTTGCTTACTGGCAAAGGGAGACTTGCGAAACTCGTCTCAGGCCACTAAAACTCCTTGAATATCACGCCTACGACTTAAAGGAAGGCTTTTCCACCACCTTCTCACTTTCTGGCACTTTCTGGTGCCTTTGGACCCAAGTTCTAGTTTTGGTCTCTTTTGGTTCCCTTTTGCTTACCGGCAAAGGAAGACGTACGAAACTCGTCTCAGGCCACTGAAACTCCCTGAATATCACTCCGAGGACACAAAGGAAGGCTTTCCCACCACCTTCTCCCCTTCTGTCACATTCTAGCACCTTTGACCCAAGTTCTAGTTTTGGTCTCTTTTGGTCGTTTTTTGTTTACCGGCAAAGGAAGTCGTGCGAAACTCGTCTCAGGCCACTGAAACTCCTTGAATATCACTCTGAAGACAAAAAGGAAGGCTTTCTCACCACCTTTTCCGTTTCTGGCACTTTCTGACGCCTTTGTACCCAAGTTCCAGTTTTGGTCTCTTTTGGTCCCTTTTTGCTTACTGGCAAAGGGAGACTTGCGAAACTCGTCTCAGGCCACTAAAACTCCTTCAATATCACGCCTACGACATAAAGGAAGGCTTTTCCACCACCTTCTCACTTTCTGGCACTTTCTGGTGCCTTTGGACCCAAGTTCCAGTTTTGGTCTCTTTTGGTTCCCTTTTGCTTACCGGCAAAGAAAGACGTGCGAAACTCGTCTCAAGCCACTGAAACTCCTTGAATATCACTCCTAGAACTCAAAGGAAAGATTTCTCACCACCTTCTCCCCTTCTGTCACTTTTTGGCACCTTTGGACCCAAGTTCTAGTTTTGTTCTCTTTTGGTCCCTTTTTGCTTACCAGCAAAGGAAGTCGTGCGAAACTCGTCTCAGGCCACTGAAACTCCTTGAACATTACTCCTAGAACTCAAAGGAAGGCTTTCTCACCACCTTCTCCCCTTCTGGAACTTTTTGGAGCCTTTGGACCCAAGTTCCAGTTTTGGTTTCTTTTGGTCCCTTTTTGCTTACTGGCAAAGGGAGACTTGCGAAACTCGTCTCAGGCCACTAAAACTCCTTGAATATCACGCCTAGGACTCAACGGAAGGCTTTCCCACCACTTCTCCCCTTCTGGCACTTTTTGGAGCCTTTGGACCCAAGTTCCAGTTTTGGTCTTTTTTGGTCCTTTTTTGCTTACTGGCAAAGGGAGACTTGCGAAACTCGTCTCAGGCCACTAAAACTCCTTGAATATCACGCCTAGGACTCAAAGGAAGGCTTTCCCACCACCTTCTCACGTTCTAGCACTTTCTGGTGCCTTTGGACCCAAGTTCCAGTGTTGGTCTCTTTTGGTTTCCTTTTGCTTACCGGGAAAGGAAGACGTGCAAAACTCGTCTCAAGCCACTGAAACTCCTTGAATATCACTCATAGAACTCAAAGGAAGGATTTCTCACCACCTTCTCCCCTTCTGGCACTTTCTGGCACCTTTGGACCCAAATTCCAGTTTTGGTCTCTTTTGGTCCCTTTTTGCTTACTGGCAAAGGGAGACTTGCGAAACTCCTCTCAGGCCACTAAAACTCCTTGAATATCACGCCTACGACATAAAGGAAGGCATTCCCACCTCCTTCTCACATTCTGGCACTTTCTGGTGCCTTTGGACCCAAGTTCCAGTTTTGGTCTCTTTTGGTTCCCTTTTTGCTTACCGGCAAAGGAAGACGTGCGAAACTAGTCTCAGGCCACTAAAACTCTTTGAATTTCACGCCTAGGACTCAAAGGAAGGCTTTCCCACCACCTTCTCATGTTCTAGCACTTTCTGGTGCCTTTGGACCCAAGTTCCAGTTTTGGTCTCTTTTGGTTCCCTTTTGCTTACCGGGAAAGGAAGACGTGCGAAAGTCGTCTCAAGCCACTAAAACTCCTTGAATATCACTCATAGAACTTAAAGGAAGGATTTCTCACCACCTTCTCCCCTTCTGGCACTTTCTGGCACCTTTGGACCCAAATACCAGTTTTGGTCTCTTTTGCTCCCTTTTAGCTTACTGGCAAAGGGAGACTTGCAAAACTCATCTCAGGCCACTAAAACTCCTTGAATATCACGCCTACGACATAAAGGAAGGCTTTCCCACCTCCTTCTCACATTCTAGCACTTTCTGGTGCCTTTGGACCCAAGTTCCAGTTTTAGTCTCTTTTGGTTCCCTTTTTGCTTACCAGCAAAGGAAGACGTGCGAAACTCGTCTCAGGCCACTGAAACTCCTTGAATATCACTCCGAAGACACAAAGGAAGGCTTTCTCACCACCTTTTCCGCTTCTGGCACTTTCTGGCGCCTTTGGACCCAAGTCCAGTTTTGGTCTCTTTTGGTCCCTTTTTGCTTACTGGCAAAGGGAGACTTGCGAAACTCGTCTCAGGCCACTAAAACTCCTTGAATATCACGCCTACGACATAAAGGAAGGCTTTCCCACCTGCTTCTCACATTCTGCCACTTTCAGGTGCCTTTGGACCCTAGTTCCAGTTTTGGCCACTTTTGGTTCCCTTTTTGCTTACCGGCAAAGGAAGACGTGCGAAACTAGTCTTAGGCCACGAAAACTCTTTGAATATCACGCCTAGGACTCAAAGGAAGGCTTTCCCACCACCTTCTCACGTTCTAGCACTTTCTGGTGCCTTTGGACCCAAGTTCCAGTTTTGGTCTCTTTTGGTTCCCTTTTGCTTACCGGCAAAGGAAGACGCGCGAAACTCGTCTCAAGCCACTGTAACTCCTTGAATATCACTCATAGAACTCAAAGGAAGGATTTCTCAGCACATTCTCCCCTTCTGGCACTTTCTGGCACCTTTGGACCCAAATTCCAGTTTTGGTCTCTTTTGCTCCCTTTTAGCTTACTGGCAAAGGGAGACTTGCAAAACTCGTGTCAGGCCACTAAAACTCCTTAAATATCACGCCTACGACTTAAAGGAAGGCTTTCCCACCACCTTCTCACATTCTGGCACTTTCTGGTGCCTTTGGATCCAAGTTCCAGTTTTGGTCTCTTTTGGTTCCCTTTTCCTTACCGGCAAAGGAAGACGTGCGAAACTCGTCTCAGGCCACGAAAACTCCTTCAATATCACGCCTAGGACTCAAAGGAAGGCTTTCCCACCACCTTCTCACGTTCTGGCACTTTCTGGTGCCTTTGGACCCAAGTTCCAGTTTTGGTCTCTTTTGGTTCCCTTTTCCTTACCGCAAAGGAAGACGTGCGAAACTCGTCTCAGGCCACGAAAACTCCTTCAATATCACGCCTAGGACTCAAAGGAAGGCTTTCCCACCACCTTCTCACATTCTGGCACTTTCTGGTGCCTTTGGATCCAAGTTCCAGTTTTGGTCTCTTTTGGTTCCCTTTTGCTTACCGGCAAAGGAAGACGTGCGAAACTCGTCTCAGGCCACTAAAACTCCTTCAATATCACGCCAAGGACTCAAAGGAAGGGTTTCCCACCACCGTCTCACATTCAGGCCACTAAAACTCCTTGAATATCACGCCTAGGACTCACAGGAAGGCTTTCCCACCACCTTCTCACGTTCTGGCACTTTCTGGTGCCTTTAGACCCAAGTTCCAGTTTTGGTTTCTTTTGGTTCCCTTTTGCTTACCGGCAAAGGAAGACGTGCGAAACTCGTCTCAGGCCACTGAAACTCCTTGAATATCACTCTGAAGACAAAAAGGAAGGCTTTCTCACCACCTTTTCCGTTTCTGGCACTTTCTGACGCCTTTGTACCCAAGTTCCAGTTTTGGTCTCTTTTGGTCCCTTTTTGCTTACTGGCAAAGGGAGACTTGCGAAACTCGTCTCAGGCCACTAAAACTCCTTCAATATCACGCCTACGACTTAAAGGAAGGCTTTTCCACCACCTTCTCACTTTCTGGCACTTTCTGGTGCCTTTGGACCCAAGTTCCAATTTTGGTCTCTTTTGGTTCCCTTTTGCTTACCAGCAAAGGACGACGTGCGAAATTCGTCTCAAGCCACTGAAACTCCTTGAATATCACTCCTAGAACTCAAAGGAAAGATTTCTCACCACCTTCTCCCCTTCTGTCACTTTTTGGCACCTTTGGACCCAAGTTCTAGTTTTGTTCTCTTTTGGTCCCTTTTTGCTTACCAGCAAAGGAAGTCGTGCGAAACTCGTCTCAGGCCACTGAAACTCCTTGAATATCACTCTGAAGACAAAAAGAAAGGCTTTCTCCCCACCTTTTCCGTTTCTGGCACTTTCTGGCGCCTTTGCACCCAAGTTCCATTTTTGGTATCTTTTGGTCCCTTTTTGCTTACTGGCAAAGGGAGACTTGCGAAACTCGTCTCAGGCCACTAAAACTCCTTGAATATCAAGCCTACGACTTAAAGGAAGGCTTTTCCACCACCTTCTCACTTTCTGGCGCTTTCTGGTGCCTTTGGACCCAAGTTCCAGTTTTGGTCTCTTTTGGTTCCCTTTTGCTTACCGGCAAAGGAAGACGTGTCAAGCCACTGAAACTCCTTGAATATCACTCCTAGAACTCAAAGGAAGGATTTCTCACCACCTTCTCCCCTTCTGTCACTTTCTGGAACCTTTGGACCCATGTTCTAGTTTTGGTCTCTTTTGGTCCCTTTTGCTTACCGGCAAAGGAAGACCTGCGAAACTGGTCTCAAGCCACTGAAACTCCTTGAATATCACTCCTAGAACTCAAAGGAAGGATTTCTCACCACCTGGTATGAACCCCATTTGCACAAGGGGTGACTTAGGATCTTTAGGGTTAGAACCTTGTAGAAAAATTTGGAAATTTAGTGATGAATTTCTGGGCAAATTAGGTGTTGGTCCATGGTGTTAAAATGAGTAAAAAAGTAAGCAAAAACGCTGGTTTGGTGGTGGCTGGACAGAATTTTAGAAATGACGGTATCTCGAGTTATAGAACTCCAATTGAGGTGATTCCAAAACGAGGTGAAAGTTCTCGTTCTGAAATTCAATTTAGGCTTAAGAATCACTCAATTTGGCTGAGTAGAACGAGAGTTATGATAACGAGATAATTCTGGGCAGATTTGAGTTTTTTTTTTGGAATTTTGGTGAAGAATTGAATGGGGGACGGAAAGAATCACTCTTTCCAGGGAAGGCAACACACAAAGGGATGTGAAAGCCCTTTAATACAGCCAAGTTGTTCTTGAATCACTCAAGAACTTAGGAGAATCACTCTCACTAAGATAAAAGAGATAAACTCTAATATTTCTGAATCAAACTTAACTTGTCTTATTGATAAGAATGGTTCAGCTTATATAGAAGCTTTACCATCGAATTACAAAGGTTCCGTAACGGAAAATTTATTCCACTTAGATAATGATCCACTAAGCTAGGAAATAAAGCTACTTGATGGCTGATTGTAACTGAAATTGTGGCAACCAAAAAGTCACCCAACAGCCACTAGCTATGCGCCTCTTGGTCTCCCAAAGGCTGATGCCTAAGTTGCCAATTGGGCCCTTATTACAACTTGAAATAAAACCAAACCAAAGCCCATTAGTTGATTAACCGCAAAACATAATTTGGTCAGCCAACTTTACAAAGGATTGGGCCATTATTTAAAACAAATTAAAAACTTAAAAACTGAAGCAAAGTGGCGCCTTAGTTCTCCTCCATTTGGGCCATGATGCAATTCACAACCTTGGTCTTTTCTCCTTGAAACTTGGGCTTGTATTCAATTAATATGGATAACACTTGTTGAAGAGCTTCCTTTGCTCTCCTTGCTCTAGCCCTTGTAATAGGTCCTCCAAGTCCTTCAAGAGGATCCTTGCCTTTGCTCATGGTCATGTCCTCATCACCACTTTCTCCCATTCGGGCACTTTCTGGCGCCTTTAAACCCAAGTTCCAGTTTTGGTCTCTTTTGGTTCCCTTTTTGCTTACCGGCAAAGAAAGACGTGCGAAACTCGTCTCAGGCCACTAAAACTCCTTGAATATCACTCCGAAGACACAAAGGAAGGCTTTCTCACCACCTTTTCCGCTTCTGGCGCCTTTGGACCCAAGTCCAGTGTTGGTCTCTTTTGGTCCCTTTTTGCTTACTGGCAAAGGGAGACTTGCGAAACTCCTCTCAGGCCACTAAAACTCTTTGAATATCACGCCTACGACATAAAGGAAGGCTTTCCCACCTCCTTCTCACATTCTGGCACTTTCTGGTGCCTTTGGACCCAAGTTCCAGTTTTGGTCTCTTTTGGTTCCCTTTTGCTTACCGGCAAAGGAAGACGTGCGAAACTCGTCTTTGGCCACTAAAACTCCTTGAATATCACGCCTAGGACTCAAAGGAAGGCTTTCCCACCACCTTCTCACGTTCTGGCACTTTCTGGTGCCTTTGGACCCAAGTTCTAGTTTTGGCCTCTTTTGGTTCCCTTTTGCTTACCGGCAAAGGAAAATGTGCGAAACTCATCTCAAGCCACTGAAACTCCTTGAATATCACTCCTAGAACTCAAAAGAAGGATTTCTCACCACCTTCTCCCCTTCTGTCACTTTCTGGCACCTTTGGACCCAAGTTCCAGTTTTGGCCTCTTTTGGTTCCCTTTTTGCTTACCGGCAAAGGAAGACGTGCGAAACTCGTCGTAGGCCACTGAAACTCCTTGAATATCACTCCGAAGACATAAAGGAAGGCTTTCTCACCACCTTTTCCACTTCTGGCACTTTCTGGCGCCTTTGGACCCAAGTTCTAGTTTTGGTCTCTTTTGGTCCCTTTTTGCTTACTGGCAAAGCGAGACTTGCGAAACTCGTCTCAGGCCACTAAAACTCCTTGAATATCACGCCTACGACATAAAGGAAGGCTTTCCCACCTCCTTCTCACATTCTGGCACTTTCTGGTGCCTTTGGACCCAAGTTCCAGTTTTGGTCTCTTTTGGTTCCCTTTTTGCTTACCGGCAAAGGAAGACGTGCGAAACTAGTCTCAGGCCACTAAAACTCTTTGAATTTCACGCCTAGGACTCAAAGGAAGGCTTTCCCACCACCTTCTCACGTTCTAGCACTTTTTGTTGCCTTTGGACCCAAGTTCCAGTGTTGGTCTCTTTTGGTTCCCTTTTGCTTACCGGGAAAGGAAGACGTGCAAAACTCGTCTCAAGCCACTGAAACTCCTTGAATATCACTCATAGAACTCAAAGGAAGGATTTCTCACCACCTTCTCCCCTTCTGGCACTTTCTGGCACCTTTGGACCCAAATTCCAATTTTGGTCTCTTTTGGTCCCTTTTTGCTTACTGGCAAAGGGAGACTTGCGAAACTCCTCTCAGGCCACTAAAACTCCTTGAATATCACGCCTACGACATAAAGGAAGGCATTCCCACCTCCTTCTCACATTCTGGCACTTTCTGGTGCCTTTGGACCCAAGTTCCAGTTTTGGTCTCTTTTGGTTCCCTTTTTGCTTACCGGCAAAGGAAGACGTGCGAAACTAGTCTCAGGCCACTAAAACTCTTTGAATTTCACGCCTAGGACTCAAAGGAAGGCTTTCCCACCACCTTCTCACGTTCTAGCACTTTCTGGTGCCTTTGGACCCAAGTTCCAGTTTTGGTCTCTTTTGGTTCCCTTTTGCTTACCGGGAAAGGAAGACGTGCGAAAGTCGTCTCAAGCCACTGAAACTCCTTGAATATCACTCATAGAACTCAAAGGAAGGATTTCTCACCACCTTCTCCCCTTCTGGCACTTTCTGGCACCTTTGGACCCAAATACCAGTTTTGGTCTCTTTTGCTCCCTTTTAGCTTACTGGCAAAGGGAGACTTGCAAAACTCATCTCAGGCCACTAAAACTCCTTCAATATCACGCCTACGACTTAAAGGAAGGCTTTCCCACCACCTTCTCACATTCTGGAACTTTCTGGTGCCTTTGGACCCAAGTTCCAGTTTTGGTCTCTTTTGGTTCCCTTTTGCTTACCGGCAAAGGAAGACGTGCGGAACTCGTCTCAGGCCACTAAAACTCCTTGAATATCACGCCTACGACATAAAGGAAGGCATTCCCACCTCCTTCTCACATTCTGGCACTTTCTGGTGCCTTTGGACCCAAGTTCCAGTTTTGGTCTCTTTTGGTTCCCTTTTTGCTTACCGGCAAAGGAAGACGTGCGAAACTAGTCTCAGGCCACTAAAACTCTTTGAATTTCACGCCTAGGACTCAAAGGAAGGCTTTCCCACCACCTTCTCACGTTATAGCACTTTCTGGTGCCTTTGGACCCAAGTTCCAGTTTTGGTCTCTTTTGGTTCCCTTTTGCTTACCGGGAAAGGAAGACGTGCGAAAGTCGTCTCAAGCCACTGAAACTCCTTGAATATCACTCATAGAACTCAAAGGAAGGATTTCTCACCACCTTCTCCCCTTCTGGCACTTTCTGGCACCTTTGGACCCAAATACCAGTTTTGGTCTCTTTTGCTCCCTTTTAGCTTACTGGCAAAGGGAGACTTGCAAAACTCATCTCAGGCCACTAAAACTCCTTCAATATCACGCCTACGACTTAAAGGAAGGATTTCCCACCACCTTCTCACATTCTGGAACTTTCTGGTGCCTTTGGACCCAAGTTCCAGTTTTGGTCTCTTTTGGTTCCCTTTTGCTTACCGGCAAAGGAAGACGTGCGGAACTCGTCTCAGGCCACTAAAACTCCTTCAATATAACGCCTAGGAGTCAAAGGAAGGCTTTCCCACCACCTTCTCACGTTCTGGCACTTTCTGGTGCCTTTGGACCCAAGTTCCAGTTTTGGTCTCTTTTGGTTCCCTTTTGCTTACCGGCAAAGGGAGACTTGCAAAACTCGTGTCAGGCCACTTAAACTCCTTGAATATCACTCATAGAACTCAAAGGAAGGATTTCTCACCACCTTCTCCCCTTCTGGCACTTTCTGGCACCTTTGGACCCAAATACCAGTTTTGGTCTCTTTTGGTTCCCTTTTGCTTACCGGCAAAGGAAGACGTGCGAAACTCGTCTTTGGCCACTAAAACTCCTTGAATATCACGCCTAGGACTCAAAGGAAGGCTTTCCCACCACCTTCTCACGTTCTGGCACTTTCTGGTGCCTTTGGACCCAAGTTCTAGTTTTGGTCTCTTTTGGTTCCCTTTTGCTTACCGGCAAAGGAAAATGTGCGAAACTCATCTCAAGCCACTGAAACTCCTTGAATATCACTCCTAGAACTCAAAAGAAGGATTTCTCACCACCTTCTCCCCTTCTGTCACTTTCTGGCACCTTTGGACCCAAGTTCCAGTTTTGGCCTCTTTTGGTTCCCTTTTTGCTTACCGGCAAAGGAAGACGTGCGAAACTCGTCGTAGGCCACTGAAACTCCTTGAATATCACTCCGAAGACATAAAGGAAGGCTTTCTCACCACCTTTTCCACTTCTGGCACTTTCTGGCGCCTTTGGACCCAAGTTCTAGTTTTGGTCTCTTTTGGTCCCTTTTTGCTTACTGGCAAAGCGAGACTTGCGAAACTCGTCTCAGGCCACTAAAACTCCTTGAATATCACGCCTACGACATAAAGGAAGGCATTCCCACCTCCTTCTCACATTCTGGCACTTTCTGGTGCCTTTGGACCCAAGTTCCAGTTTTGGTCTCTTTTGGTTCCCTTTTTGCTTACCGGCAAAGGAAGACGTGCGAAACTAGTCTCAGGCCACTAAAACTCTTTGAATTTCACGCCTAGGACTCAAAGGAAGGCTTTCCCACCACCTTCTCACGTTCTAGCACTTTCTGGTGCCTTTGGACCCAAGTTCCAGTTTTGGTCTCTTTTGGTTCCCTTTTGCTTACCGGGAAAGGAAGACGTGCGAAAGTCGTCTCAAGCCACTGAAACTCCTTGAATATCACTCATAGAACTCAAAGGAAGGATTTCTCACCACCTTCTCCCCTTCTGGCACTTTCTGGCACCTTTGGACCCAAATACCAGTTTTGGTCTCTTTTGCTCCCTTTTAGCTTACTGGCAAAGGGAGACTTGCAAAACTCATCTCAGGCCACTAAAACTCCTTCAATATCACGCCTACGACTTAAAGGAAGGCTTTCCCACCACCTTCTCACATTCTGGCACTTTCTGGTGCCTTTGGACCCAAGTTCCAGTTTTGGTCTCTTTTGGTTCCCTTTTGCTTACCGGCAAAGGAAGACGTGCGGAACTCGTCTCAGGCCACTAAAACTCCTTCAATATAACGCCTAGGAGTCAAAGGAAGGCTTTCCCACCACCTTCTCACGTTCTGGCACTTTCTGGTGCCTTTGGACCCAAGTTCCAGTTTTGGTCTCTTTTGGTTCCCTTTTGCTTACCGGCAAAGGGAGACTTGCAAAACTCGTGTCAGGCCACTTAAACTCCTTGAATATCACTCATAGAACTCAAAGGAAGGATTTCTCACCACCTTCTCCCCTTCTGGCACTTTCTGGCACCTTTGGACCCAAATACCAGTTTTGGTCTCTTTTGCTCCCTTTTAGCTTACTGGCAAAGGGAGACTTGCAAAACTCATCTCAGGCCACTAAAACTCCTTGAATATCACGCCTACGACATAAAGGAAGGCTTTCCCACCTCCTTCTCACATTCTAGCACTTTCTGGTGCCTTTGGACCCAAGTTCCAGTTTTGGTCTCTTTTGGTTCCCTTTTTGCTTACCGGCAAAGGAAGACGTGCGAAACTCGTCTCAGGCCACTGAAACTCCTTGAATATCACTCTGAAGACAAAAAGGAAGGCTTTCTCACCACCTTTTCTGTTTCTGGCACTTTCTGACGCCTTTGTACCCAAGTTCCAGTTTTGGTCTCTTTTGGTCCCTTTTTGCTTACTGGCAAAGGGAGACTTGCGAAACTCGTCTCAGGCCACTAAAACTCCTTGAATATCACGCCTACGACTTAAAGGATGCTTTTCCACCACCTTCTCACTTTCTGGCACTTTCTGGTGCCTTTGGACCCAAGTTCCAGTTTTGGTCTCTTTTGGTTCCCTTTTGCTTACCGGCAAAGGAAGACGTGCGAAACTCGTCTCAAGCCACTGAAACTCCTTGAATATCACTCCTAGAACTCAAAGGAAAGATTTCTCACCACCTTCTCCCCTTCTGTCACTTTTTGGCACCTTTGGACCCAAGTTCTAGTTTTGTTCTCTTTTGGTCCCTTTTGCTTACCGGCAAAGGAAGACCTGCGAAACTGGTCTCAAGCCACTGAAACTCCTTGAATATCACTCCTAGAACTCAAAGGAAGGATTTCTCACCACCTGGTATGAACCCCATTTGCACAAGGGGTGACTTACGATCTTTAGGGTTAGAACTTTGTAGAAAAATTTGGAAATTTAGTGATGAATTTCTGGGCAAATTAGGTGTTGGTCCATGGTGTTAAAATGAGTAAAAAAGTAAGCAAAAACGCTGGTTTGGTGGTGGCTGGACAGAATTTTAGAAATGACGGTATCTCGAGTTATAGAACTCCAATTGAGGTGATTCCAAAACGAGGTGAAAGTTCTCGTTCTGAAATTCAATTTAGGCTTAAGAATCACTCAATTTGGCTGAGTAGAACGAGAGTTATGATAACGAGATAATTCTGGGCAGATTTGAGTTTTTTTTTTTTTGGAATTTTGGTGAAGAATTGAATGGGGGACGGAAAGAATCACTCTTTCCAGGGAAGGCAACACACAAAGGGATGTGAAAGCCCTTTAATACAGCCAAGTTGTTCTTGAATCACTCAAGAACTTAGGAGAATCACTCTCACTAAGATAAAAGAGATAAACTCTAATATTTCTGAATCAAACTTAACTTGTCTTATTGATAAGAATGGTTCAGCTTATATAGAAGCTTTACCATCAGAATTACAAAGGTTCCGTAACGGAAAATTTATTCCACTTAGATAATGATCCACTAAGCTAGGAAATAAAGCTACTTGATGGCTGATTGTAACTGAAATTGTGGCAACCAAAAAGTCACCCAACAGCCACTAGCTATGCGCCTCTTGGTCTCCCAAAGGCTGATGCCTAAGTTGCCAATTGGGCCGTTATTACAACTTGAAATAAAACCAAACCAAAGCCCATTAGTTGATTAACCGCAAAACATAATTTGGTCAGCCAACTTTACAAAGGATTGGGCCATTATTTAAAACAAATTAAAAACTTAAAAACTGAAGCAAAGTGGCGCCTTAGTTCTCCTCCATTTGGGCCATGATGCAATTCACAACCTTGGTCTTTTCTCCTTGAAACTTGGGCTTGTATTCAATTAATATGGATAACACTTGTTGAAGAGCTTCCTTTGCTCTCCTTGCTCTAGCCCTTGTAATAGGTCCTCCAAGTCCTTCAAGAGGATCCTTGCCTTTGCTCATGGTCATGTCCTCATCAACACTTTCTCCCATTCGGGCACTTTCTGGCGCCTTTAAACCCAAGTTCCAGTTTTGGTCTCTTTTGGTTCCCTTTTTGCTTACCGGCAAAGAAAGACGTGCGAAACTCGTCTCAGGCCACTAAAACTCCTTGAATATCACTCCGAAGACACAAAGGAAGGCTTTCTCACCACCTTTTCCGCTTCTGGCACTTTATGGCGCCTTTGGACCCAAGTTCCAGCTTTTGGTCTCTTTTGGTCCCTTTTTGCTTACTGGCAAAGGGAGACTTGCAAAACTCGTCTCAGGCCACTAAAACTCGTTGAATATCACGCCTACGACATAAAGGAAGGCTTTCCCACCTCCTTCTCACATTCTGGCACTTTCTGGTGCCTTTGGACCCAAGTTCCAATTTTGGTCTCTTTTGGTTCCCTTTTTGCTTACCGGCAAAGGAAGACGTGCGAAACTCGTCTCAGGCCACTGAAACTCCTTGAATATCACTCCGAAGACACAAAGGAAGGCTTTCTCACCACCTTTGCCGCTTCTGGCACTTTCTGGCGCCTTTGGACCCAAGTTCCAGTTTTGGTCCCTTTTGGTTCCCTTTTTGCTTACTGGCAAAGGGAGACTTGCGAAACTCATCTCAGGCCACTAAAACTCCTTGAATATCACGCCTACGACATAAAGGAAGGCTTTCCCACCTCCTTCTCATATTCTAGCACTTTCTGGTGCCTTTGGACCCAAGTTCCAGTTTTGGTCTCTTTTGGTTCCCTTTTTGCTTACCGGCAAAGGAAGACGTGCGAAACTCGTCTCAGGCCACTGAAACTCCTTGAATATCACTCCGAAGACACAAAGGAAGGCTTTCTCACCACCTTTTCCGCTTCTGGTACTTTCTGGCGCCTTTGGACCCAAGTCCAGTTTTGGTCTCTTTTGGTCCCTTTTTGCTTACTGGCAAAGGGAGACTTGCGAAACTCGTCTCAGGCCACTAAAACTCCTTGAATATCACGCCTACGACATAAAGGAAGGCTTTCCCACCTCCTTCTCACATTCTGGCACTTTCTGGTGCCTTTGGACCCAAGTTCCAGTTTTGGTCTCTTTTGGTTCCCTTTTTGCTTACCGGCAAAGGAAGACGTGCGAAACTCGTCTCAGGCCACTGAAACTCCTTGAATATCACTCCGAAGACACAAAGGAAGGCTTTCTCACCACCTTTTCCGCTTCTGGCGCCTTTGGACCCAAGTCCAGTGTTGGTCTCTTTTGGCCCCTTTTTGCTTACTGGCAAAGGGAGACTTGCGAAACTCCTCTCAGGCCACTAAAACTCCTTGAATATCACGCCTACGACATAAAGGAAGGCTTTCCCACCTCCTTCTCACATTCTGGCACTTTCTGGTGCCTTTCGACCCAAGTTCCAGTTTTTGTCTCTTTTGATTCCCTTTTGCTTACCGGCAAAGGAAGACGTGCGAAACTAGTCTCAGGCCACTAAAACTCTTTGAATATCACGCCTAGGACTCAAAGGAAGGCTTTCCCACCACCTTCTCACGTTCTAGCACTTTCTGGTGCCTTTGGACCCAAGTTCCAGTTTTGGTCTCTTTTGGTTCCCTTTTGCTTACCGGCAAAGGAAGACGTGCGAAACTCGTAGCATGCAACTGAAACTCCACGAATATCACTCATATAACTCAAAGTTAGGATTTCTCACCACCTTATACCCCCATGTCACATTCCGGCGCCTTTGGACAATGTTCTAGTTTTGGTCTCTTTTGGTCCCTTTTTGCTTACTTGCACAGGGAGACTTGCGAAACTCGTGTCAGGCCACTAAAACTCCTTGAATATCATGCCTACGACATAAAGGAAGGCTTTCCCACCTCCTTCTCACATTCTGGCACTTTCTGGTGCCTTTGGACCCAAGTTCCAGTTTTTGTCTCTTTTGGTTCCCTTTTTGCTTACCGGCAAAGAAAGACGTGCGAAACTCGTCTCAGGCCACTGAAACTCCTTGAATATCACTCCGAAGACACAAAGGAAGGCTTTCTCACCACCTTTTCCGCTTCTGACACTTTCTGGCGCCTTTGGACCCAAGTTCCAGTTTTCATCTCTTTTGCTCCCTTTTTGCTTACTGGCAAAGGGAGACTTGCGAAACTCGTCTCAGGCCACTAAAACTCCTTGAATATCACGCCTACGACTTAAAGGAAGGCTTTTCCACCACCTTCTCACTTTCTGGCACTTTCTGGTGCCTTTGGACCCAAGTTCCAGTTTTGGTCTCTTTTGGTTCCCTTTTGCTTACCGGCAAAGGAAGACGTGCGAAACTCGTCTCAAGCCACTGAAACTCCTTGAATATCACTCCTAGAACTCAAAGGAAAGATTTCTCACCACCTTCTCCCCTTCTGTCACTTTTTGGCACCTTTGGACCCAAGTTCTAGTTTTGTTCTCTTTTGGTCCCTTTTTGCTTACCAGCAAAGGAAGTCGTGCGAAACTCGTCTCAGGCCACTGAAACTCCTTGAATATCACTCTGAAGACAAAAAGAAAGGCTTTCTCACCACCTTTTCCGTTTCTGGCACTTTTCTGGCGCCTTTGTACCCAAGTTCCAGTTTTGGTCTCTTTTGGTCCCTTTTTGCTTACTGGCAAAGGGAGACTTGCGAAACTCGTCTTAGGCCACTAAAACTCCTTGAATATCACGCCTACCACTTAAAGGAAGGCTTTTCCACCACCTTCTCACTTTCTGGCACTTTCTGGTGCCTTTGGACCCAAGTTCCAGTTTTCGTCTCTTTTGGTTCCCTTTTGCTTACCGGCAAAGGAAGACGTGCGAAACTCGTCTCAAGCCACTGAAACTCCTTGAATATCACTCCTAGAACTCAAAGGAAGGATTTCTCACCACCTTCTCCCCTTCTGTCACTTTATGGAACCTTTGGACCCATGTTCTAGTTTTGGTCTCTTTTGGTCCCTTTTGCTTACCGGCAAAGGAAGACCTGCGAAACTGGTCTCAAGCCACTGAAACTCCTTGAATATCACTCCTAGAACTCAAAGGAAGGATTTCTCACCACCTGGTATGAACCCCATTTGCACAAGGGGTGACTTACGATCTTTAGGGTTAGAACCTTGTAGAAAAATTTGGAAATTTAGTGATGAATTTCTGGGCAAATTAGGTGTTGGTCCATGGTGTTAAAATGAGTAAAAAAAGTAAGCAAAAACGCTGGTTTGGTGGTGGCTGGACAGAATTTTAGAAATGACGGTATCTCGAGTTATAGAACTCCAATTGAGGTGATTCCAAAACGAGGTGAAAGTTCTCGTTCTGAAATTCAATTTAGGCTTAAGAATCACTCAATTTGGCTGAATAGAACGAGAGTTATGATAACGAGATAATTCTGGGCAGATTTGAGTTTTTTTTTTTTTGGAATTTTGGTGAAGAATTGAATGGGGGACGGAAAGAATCACTCTTTCCAGGGAAGGCAACACACAAAGGGATGTGAAAGCCCTTTAATACAGCCAAGTTGTTCTTGAATCACTCAAGAACTTAGGAGAATCACTCTCACTAAGATAAAAGAGATAAACTCTAATATTTCTGAATCAAACTTAACTTGTCTTATTGATAAGAATGGTTCAGCTTATATAGAAGCTTTACCATCAGAATTACAAAGGTTCCGTAACGGAAAATTTATTCCACTTAGATAATGATCCACTAAGCTAGGAAATAAAGCTACTTGATGGCTGATTGTAACTGAAATTGTGGCAACCAAAAAGTCACCCAACAGCCACTAGCTATGCGCCTCTTGGTCTCCCAAAGGCTGATGCCTAAGTTGCCAATTGGGCCCTTATTACAACTTGAAATAAAACCAAACCAAAGCCCATTAGTTGATTAACCGCAAAACATAATTTGGTCAGCCAACTTTACAAAGGATTGGGCCATTATTTAAAACAAATTAAAAACTTAAAAACTGAAGCAAAGTGGCGCCTTAGTTCTCCTCCATTTGGGCCATGATGCAATTCACAACCTTGGTCTTTTCTCCTTGAAACTTGGGCTTGTATTCAATTAATATGGATAACACTTGTTGAAGAGCTTCCTTTGCTCTCCTTGCTCTAGCCCTTGTAATAGGTCCTCCAAGTCCTTCAAGAGGATCCTTGCCTTTGCTCATGGTCATGTCCTCATCAACACTTTCTCCCATTCGGGCACTTTCTGGCGCCTTTAAACCCAAGTTCCAGTTTTGGTCTCTTTTGGTTCCCTTTTTGCTTACCGGCAAAGAAAGACGTGCGAAACTCGTCTCAGGCCACTAAAACTCCTTGAATATCACTCCGAAGACACAAAGGAAGGCTTTCTCACCACCTTTTCCGCTTCTGGCACTTTCTGGCGCCTTTGGACCCAAGTTCCAGTTTTGGTCTCTTTTGGTCCCTTTTTGCTTACTGGCAAAGGGAGACTTGCAAAACTCGTCTCAGGCCACTAAAACTCGTTGAATATCACGCCTACGACATAAAGGAAGGCTTTCCCACCTCCTTCTCACATTCTGGCACTTTCTGGTGCCTTTGGACCCAAGTTCCAGTTTTGGTCTCTTTTGGTTCCCTTTTTGCTTACCTAAGCAAGGAAGACGTGCGAAACTCGTCTCAGGCCACTGAAACTCCTTGAATATCACTCCGAAGACACAAAGGAAGGCTTTCTCACCACCTTTGCCGCTTCTGGCACTTTCTGGCGCCTTTGGACCCAAGTTCCAGTTTTGGTCCCTTTTGGTTCCCTTTTTGCTTACTGGCAAAGGGAGACTTGCGAAACTCATCTCAGGCCACTAAAACTCCTTGAATATCACGCCTACGACATAAAGGAAGGCTTTCCCACCTCCTTCTCATATTCTAGCACTTTCTGGTGCCTTTGGACCCAAGTTCCAGTTTTGGTCTCTTTTGGTTCCCTTTTTGCTTACCGGCAAAGGAAGACGTGCGAAACTCGTCTCAGGCCACTGAAACTCCTTGAATATCACTCCGAAGACACAAAGGAAGGCTTTCTCACCACCTTTTCCGCTTCTGGTACTTTCTGGCGCCTTTGGACCCAAGTCCAGTTTTGGTCTCTTTTGGTCCCTTTTTGCTTACTGGCAAAGGGAGACTTGCGAAACTCGTCTCAGGCCACTAAAACTCCTTGAATATCACGCCTACGACATAAAGGAAGGCTTTCCCACCTCCTTCTCACATTACGGCACTTTCTGGTGCCTTTGGACCCAAGTTCAGTTTTGGTCTCTTTTGGTTCCCTTTTTGCTTACCGGCAAAGGAAGACGTGCGAAACTCGTCTCAGGCCACTGAAACTCCTTGAATATCACTCCGAAGACACAAAGGAAGGCTTTCTCACCACCTTTTCCGCTTCTGGCGCCTTTGGACCCAAGTCCAGTGTTGGTCTCTTTTGGCCCCTTTTTGCTTACTGGCAAAGGGAGACTTGCGAAACTCCTCTCAGGCCACTAAAACTCCTTGAATATCACGCCTACGACATAAAGGAAGGCTTTCCCACCTCCTTCTCACATTCTGGCACTTTCTGGTGCCTTTCGACCCAAGTTCCAGTTTTTGTCTCTTTTGATTCCCTTTTGCTTACCGGCAAAGGAAGACGTGCGAAACTAGTCTCAGGCCACTAAAACTCTTTGAATATCACGCCTAGGACTCAAAGGAAGGCTTTCCCACCACCTTCTCACGTTCTAGCACTTTCTGGTGCCTTTGGACCCAAGTTCAGCTTTTGGTCTCTTTTGGTTCCCTTTTGCTTACAAGGCAAAGGAAGACGTGCGAAACTTCGTATCGTGCAACTGAAACTCCTTGCATATCACTCAGAGAACTCAAAGGAAGGATTTCTCACCACCTTCTCCCCTTCTGTCACTTTCCGGCGCCTTTGGACAATGTTCTAGTTTTGGTCTCTTTTGGTCCCTTTTTGCTTACTTGCACAGGGAGACTTGCGAAACTCGTGTCAGGCCACTAAAACTCCTTGAATATCATGCCTACGACATAAAGGAAGGCTTTCCCACCTCCTTCTCACATTCTGGCACTTTCTGGTGCCTTTGGACCCAAGTTCCAGCTTTTTGTCTCTTTTGGTTCCCTTTTTGCTTACCGGCAAAGAAAGACGTGCGAAACTCGTCTCAGGCCACTGAAACTCCTTGAATATCACTCCGAAGACACAAAGGAAGGCTTTCTCACCACCTTTTCCGCTTCTGACACTTTCTGGCGCCTTTGGACCCAAGTTCCAGTTTTCATCTCTTTTGCTCCCTTTTTGCTTACTGGCAAAGGGAGACTTGCGAAACTCGTCTCAGGCCACTAAAACTCCTTGAATATCACGCCTACGACTTAAAGGAAGGCTTTTCCACCACCTTCTCACTTTCTGGCACTTTCTGGTGCCTTTGGACCCAAGTTCCAGTTTTGGTCTCTTTTGGTTCCCTTTTGCTTACCGGCAAAGGAAGACGTGCGAAACTCGTCTCAAGCCACTGAAACTCCTTGAATATCACTCCTAGAACTCAAAGGAAAGATTTCTCACCACCTTCTCCCCTTCTGTCACTTTTTGGCACCTTTGGACCCAAGTTCTAGTTTTGTTCTCTTTTGGTCCCTTTTTGCTTACCAGCAAAGGAAGTCGTGCGAAACTCGTCTCAGGCCACTGAAACTCCTTGAATATCACTCTGAAGACAAAAAGAAAGGCTTTCTCCCCACCTTTTCCGTTTCTGGCACTTTCTGGCGCCTTTGTACCCAAGTTCCAGTTTTGGTCTCTTTTGGTCCCTTTTTGCTTACTGGCAAAGGGAGACTTGCGAAACTCGTCTCAGGCCACTAAAACTCCTTGAATATCACGCCTACCACTTAAAGGAAGGCTTTTCCACCACCTTCTCACTTTCTGGCACTTTCTGGTGCCTTTGGACCCAAGTTCAGTTTCGTCTCTTTTGGTTCCCTTTTGCTTACCGGCAAAGGAAGACGTGCGAAACTCGTCTCAAGCCACTGAAACTCCTTGAATATCACTCCTAGAACTCAAAGGAAGGATTTCTCACCACCTTCTCCCCTTCTGTCACTTTATGGAACCTTTGGACCCATGTTCTAGTTTTGGTCTCTTTTGGTCCCTTTTGCTTACCGGCAAAGGAAGACCTGCGAAACTGGTCTCAAGCCACTGAAACTCCTTGAATATCACTCCTAGAACTCAAAGGAAGGATTTCTCACCACCTGGTATGAACCCCATTTGCACAAGGGGTGACTTACGATCTTTAGGGTTAGAACCTTGTAGAAAAATTTGGAAATTTAGTGATGAATTTCTGGGCAAATTAGGTGTTGGTCCATGGTGTTAAAATGAGTAAAAAAGTAAGCAAAAACGCTGGTTTGGTGGTGGCTGGACAGAATTTTAGAAATGACGGTATCTCGAGTTATAGAACTCCAATTGAGGTGATTCCAAAACGAGGTGAAAGTTCTCGTTCTGAAATTCAATTTAGGCTTAAGAATCACTCAATTTGGCTGAATAGAACGAGAGTTATGATAACGAGATAATTCTGGGCAGATTTGAGTTTTTTTTTTTTTGGAATTTTGGTGAAGAATTGAATGGGGGACGGAAAGAATCACTCTTTCCAGGGAAGGCAACACACAAAGGGATGTGAAAGCCCTTTAATACAGCCAAGTTGTTCTTGAATCACTCAAGAACTTAGGAGAATCACTCTCACTAAGATAAAAGAGATAAACTCTAATATTTCTGAATCAAACTTAACTTGTCTTATTGATAAGAATGGTTCAGCTTATATAGAAGCTTTACCATCAGAATTACAAAGGTTCCGTAACGGAAAATTTATTCCACTTAGATAATGATCCACTAAGCTAGGAAATAAAGCTACTTGATGGCTGATTGTAACTGAAATTGTGGCAACCAAAAAGTCACCCAACAGCCACTAGCTATGCGCCTCTTGGTCTCCCAAAGGCTGATGCCTAAGTTGCCAATTGGGCCCTTATTACAACTTGAAATAAAACCAAACCAAAGCCCATTAGTTGATTAACCGCAAAACATAATTTGGTCAGCCAACTTTACAAAGGATTGGGCCATTATTTAAAACAAATTAAAAACTTAAAAACTGAAGCAAAGTGGCGCCTTAGTTCTCCTCCATTTGGGCCATGATGCAATTCACAACCTTGGTCTTTTCTCCTTGAAACTTGGGCTTGCATTCAATTAATATGGATAACACTTGTTGAAGAGCTTCCTTTGCTCTCCTTGCTCTAGCCCTTGTAATAGGTCCTCCAAGTCCTTCAAGAGGATCCTTGCCTTTGCTCATGGTCATGTCCTCATCACCACTTTCTCCCATTCGGGCACTTTCTGGCGCCTTTAAACCCAAGTTCCAGTTTTGGTCTCTTTTGGTTCCCTTTTTGCTTACCGGCAAAGAAAGACGTGCGAAACTCGTCTCAGGCCACTGAAACTCCTTGAATATCACTCCGAAGACACAAAGGAAGGCTTTCTCACCACCTTTTCCGCTTCTGGCACTTTCTGGCGCCTTTGGACCCAAGTTCCAGTTTTGGTCTCTTTTGGTCCCTTTTTGCTTACTGGCAAAGGGAGACTTGCAAAACTCGTCTCAGGCCACTAAAACTCGTTGAATATCACGCCTACGACATAAAGGAAGGCTTTCCCACCTCCTTCTCACATTCTGGCACTTTCTGGTGCCTTTGGACCCAAGTTCCAATTTTGGTCTCTTTTGGTTCCCTTTTTGCTTACCGGCAAAGGAAGACGTGCGAAACTCGTCTCAGGCCACTGAAACTCCTTGAATATCACTCCGAAGACACAAAGGAAGGCTTTCTCACCACCTTTGCCGCTTCTGGCACTTTCTGGCGCCTTTGGACCCAAGTTCCAGTTTTGGTCCCTTTTGGTTCCCTTTTTGCTTACTGGCAAAGGGAGACTTGCGAAACTCATCTCAGGCCACTAAAACTCCTTGAATATCACGCCTACGACATAAAGGAAGGCTTTCCCACCTCCTTCTCATATTCTAGCACTTTCTGGTGCCTTTGGACCCAAGTTCCAGTTTTGGTCTCTTTTGGTTCCCTTTTTGCTTACCGGCAAAGGAAGACGTGCGAAACTCGTCTCAGGCCACTGAAACTCCTTGAATATCACTCCGAAGACACAAAGGAAGGCTTTCTCACCACCTTTTCCGCTTCTGGTACTTTCTGGCGCCTTTGGACCCAAGTCCAGTTTTGGTCTCTTTTGGTCCCTTTTTGCTTACTGCAAAGGGGAGACTTGCGAAACTCGTCTCAGGCCACTAAAACTCCTTGAATATCACGCCTACGACATAAAGGAAGGCTTTCCCACCTCCTTCTCACATTACGGCACTTTCTCGGTGCCTTTGGACCCAAGTTCCGGTTTTGGTCTCTTTTGGTTCCCTTTTTGCTTACCGGCAAAGGAAGACGTGCGAAACTCGTCTCGAGCCACCGAAACTCCTTGAATATCACTCCGAAGACACAAAGGAAGGCTTTCTCACCACCTTTTCCGCTTCTGGCACTTTCTGGCGCCTTTGGACCCAAGTCCAGTGTTGGTCTCTTTTGGCCCCTTTTTGCTTACTGGCAAAGGGAGACTTGCGAAACTCCTCTCAGGCCACTAAAACTCCTTGAATATCACGCCTACGACATAAAGGAAGGCTTTCCCACCTCCTTCTCACATTACGGCACTTTACGGTGCCTTTCGACCCAAGTTCCAGTTTTTGTCTCTTTTGATTCCTTTTTGCTTACCGGCAAAGGAAGACGTGCGAAACTAGTCTCAGGCCACTAAAACTCTTTGAATATCACGCCTAGGACTCAAAGGAAGGCTTTCCCACCACCTTCTCACGTTCTAGCACTTTCTGGTGCCTTTGGACCCAAGTTCCAGTTTTGGTCTCTTTTGGTTCCCTTTTGCTTACCGGCAAGAAGGAAGACGTGCGAAACTCGTATCAGGCAACTGAAACTCCTTGAATATCACTCATAGAACTCAAAGGAAGGATTTCTCACCACCTTCTCCCCTTCTGTCACTTTCCGGCGCCTTTGGACAATGTTCTAGTTTTGGTCTCTTTTGGTCCCTTTTTGCTTACTTGCACAGGGAGACTTGCGAAACTCGTGTCAGGCCACTAAAACTCCTTGAATATCATGCCTACGACATAAAGGAAGGCTTTCCCACCTCCTTCTCACATTCTGGCACTTTCTGGTGCCTTTGGACCCAAGTTCCAGTTTTTGTCTCTTTTGGTTCCCTTTTTGCTTACCGGCAAAGAAAGACGTGCGAAACTCGTCTCAGGCCACTGAAACTCCTTGAATATCACTCCGAAGACACAAAGGAAGGCTTTCTCACCACCTTTTCCGCTTCTGACACTTTCTGGCGCCTTTGGACCCAAGTTCCAGTTTTCGTCTCTTTTGGTCCCTTTTTGCTTACTGGCAAAGGGAGACTTGCGAAACTCGTCTCAGGCCACTAAAACTCCTTGAATATCACGCCTACGACTTAAAGGAAGGCTTTTCCACCACCTTCTCACTTTCTGGCACTTTCTGGTGCCTTTGGACCCAAGTTCCAGTTTTGGTCTCTTTTGGTTCCCTTTTGCTTACCGGCAAAGGAAGACGTGCGAAACTCGTCTCAAGCCACTGAAACTCCTTGAATATCACTCCTAGAACTCAAAGGAAAGATTTCTCACCACCTTCTCCCCTTCTGTCACTTTTTGGCACCTTTGGACCCAAGTTCTAGTTTTGTTCTCTTTTGGTCCCTTTTTGCTTACCAGCAAAGGAAGTCGTGCGAAACTCGTCTCAGGCCACTGAAACTCCTTGAATATCACTCTGAAGACAAAAAGAAAGGCTTTCTCCCCACCTTTTCCGTTTCTGGCACTTTCTGGCGCCTTTGTACCCAAGTTCCAGTTTTGGTCTCTTTTGGTCCCTTTTTGCTTACTGGCAAAGGGAGACTTGCGAAACTCGTCTCGGGCCACTAAAACTCCTTGAATATCACGCCTACCACTTAAAGGAAGGCTTTTCCACCACCTTCTCACTTTACGGCACTTTACGGTGCCTTTGGACCCAAGTTCCGGTTTCGTCTCTTTTGGTTCCCTTTTGCTTACCTAAGCAAAGGAAGACGTGCGAAACTCGTCTCAAGCCACTGAAACTCCTTGAATATCACTCCTAGAACTCAAAGGAAGGATTTCTCACCACCTTCTCCCCTTCTGTCACTTTATGGAACCTTTGGACCCATGTTCTAGTTTTGGTCTCTTTTGGTCCCTTTTGCTTACCGGCAAAGGAAGACCTGCGAAACTGGTCTCAAGCCACTGAAACTCCTTGAATATCACTCCTAGAACTCAAAGGAAGGATTTCTCACCACCTGGTATGAACCCCATTTGCACAAGGGGTGACTTACGATCTTTAGGGTTAGAACCTTGTAGAAAAATTTGGAAATTTAGTGATGAATTTCTGGGCAAATTAGGTGTTGGTCCATGGTGTTAAAATGAGTAAAAAAAGTAAGCAAAAACGCTGGTTTGGTGGTGGCTGGACAGAATTTTAGAAATGACGGTATCTCGAGTTATAGAACTCCAATTGAGGTGATTCCAAAACGAGGTGAAAGTTCTCGTTCTGAAATTCAATTTAGGCTTAAGAATCACTCAATTTGGCTGAGTAGAACGAGAGTTATGATAACGAGATAATTCTGGGCAGATTTGAGTTTTTTTTTTTTTGGAATTTTGGTGAAGAATTGAATGGGGGACGGAAAGAATCACTCTTTCCAGGGAAGGCAACACACAAAGGGATGTGAAAGCCCTTTAATACAGCCAAGTTGTTCTTGAATCACTCAAGAACTTAGGAGAATCACTCTCACTAAGATAAAAGAGATAAACTCTAATATTTGAATCAAACTTAACTTGTCTTATTGATAAGAATGGTTCGGCTTATATAGAAGCTTTACCATCGAATTACAAAGGTTCCGTAACGGAAAATTTATTCCACTTAGATAATGATCCACTAAGCTAGGAAATAAAGCTACTTGATGGCTGATTGTAACTGAAATTGTGGCAACCAAAAAGTCACCCAACAGCCACTAGCTATGCGCCTCTTGGTCTCCCAAAGGCTGATGCCTAAGTTGCCAATTGGGCCCTTATTACAACTTGAAATAAAACCAAACCAAAGCCCATTAGTTGATTAACCGCAAAACATAATTTGGTCAGCCAACTTTACAAAGGATTGGGCCATTATTTAAAACAAATTAAAAACTTAAAAACTGAAGCAAAGTGGCGCCTTAGTTCTCCTCCATTTGGGCCATGATGCAATTCACAACCTTGGTCTTTTCTCCTTGAAACTTGGGCTTGCATTCAATTAATATGGATAACACTTGTTGAAGAGCTTCCTTTGCTCTCCTTGCTCTAGCCCTTGTAATAGGTCCTCCAAGTCCTTCAAGAGGATCCTTGCCTTTGCTCATGGTCATGTCCTCATCACCACTTTCTCCCATTCGGGCACTTTCTGGCGCCTTTAAACCCAAGTTCCAGTTTTGGTCTCTTTTGGTTCCCTTTTGCTTACCGGCAAAGAAAGACGTGCGAAACTCGTCTCAAGCCACTGAAACTCCTTGAATATCACTCCGAAGACACATAGGAAGGCTTTCTCACCACCTTTTCCGCTTATGGCACTTTCTGGTGCCTTTGGACCCAGGTTCCAGTTTTGGTCTCTTTTGGTCCCTTTTTGCTTACTGGCAAAGGGAGACTTGCAAAACTCGTCTCAGGCCACTAAAACTCGTTGAATATCACGCCTACGACATAAAGGAAGGCTTTCCCACCTCCTTCTCACATTCTGGCACTTTCTGGTGCCTTTGGACCCAAGTTCCAGTTTTGGTCTCTTTTGGTTCCCTTTTGCTTACCGGCAAAGGAAGACGTGCGAAACTCGTCTCAGGCCACTGAAACTCCTTGAATATCACTCCGAAGACACAAAGGAAGGCTTTCTCACCACCTTTTCCGCTTCTGGCACTTTCTGGCGCCTTTGGACCCAAGTTCCAGTTTTGGTCCCTTTTGGTTCCCTTTTTGCTTACTGGCAAAGGGAGACTTGCGAAACTCATCTCAGGCCACTAAAACTCCTTGAATATCACGCCTACGACATAAAGGAAGGCTTTCCCACCTCCTTCTCACATTCTGGCACTTTCTGGTGCCTTTGGACCCAAGTTCCAGTTTTGGTCTCTTTTGGTTCCCTTTTCATTACCGGCAAAGGAAGACGTGCGAAACTCGTCTCAGGCCACTGAAACTCCTTGAATATCACTCCGAAGACACAAAGGAAGGCTTTCTCACCACCTTTTCCGCTTCTGGCACTTTCTGGCGCCTTTGGACCCAAGTTCCAGTTTTGGTCTCTTTTGGTCCCTTTTTGCTTACTGGCAAAGGGAGACTTGCGAAACTCGTCTCAGGCCACTAAAACTCCTTGAATATCACGCCTACGACATAAAGGAAGGCTTTCCCACCTCCTTCTCACATTCTGGCACTTTCTGGTGCCTTTGGACCCAAGTTCCAGTTTTGGTCTCTTTTGGTTCCCTTTTTGCTTACCGGCAAAGGAAGACGTGCGAAACTCGTCTCAGGCCACTGAAACTCCTTGAATATCACTCCGAAGACACAAAGGAAGGCTTTCTCACCACCTTTTCCGCTTCTGGCGCCTTTGGACCCAAGTCCAGTGTTGGTCTCTTTTGGCCCC
Source organism: Abrus pulchellus subsp. cantoniensis (assembly GCA_024086825.1). NCBI lineage: Eukaryota > Viridiplantae > Streptophyta > Magnoliopsida > Fabales > Fabaceae > Abrus > Abrus pulchellus. The sequence continues at coordinate 375,567 of CM044057.1, read as the reverse complement.
TTTTTGCTTACTGGCAAAGGGAGACTTGCGAAACTCCTCTCAGGCCACTAAAACTCCTTGAATATCACGCCTACGACATAAAGGAAGGCTTTCCCACCTCCTTCTCACATTCTGGCACTTTCTGGTGCCTTTCGACCCAAGTTCCAGTTTTTGTCTCTTTTGATTCCCTTTTGCTTACCGGCAAAGGAAGACGTGCGAAACTAGTCTCAGGCCACTAAAACTCTTTGAATATCACGCCTAGGACTCAAAGGAAGGCTTTCCCACCACCTTCTCACGTTCTAGCACTTTCTGGTGCCTTTGGACCCAAGTTCCAGTTTTGGTCTCTTTTGGTTCCCTTTTGCTTACCGGCAAAGGAAGACGTGCGAAACTCGTATCAGGCAACTGAAACTCCTTGAATATCACTCATAGAACTCAAAGGAAGGATTTCTCACCACCTTCTCCCCTTCTGTCACTTTCCGGCGCCTTTGGACAATGTTCTAGTTTTGGTCTCTTTTGGTCCCTTTTTGCTTACTTGCACAGGGAGACTTGCGAAACTCGTGTCAGGCCACTAAAACTCCTTGAATATCATGCCTACGACATAAAGGAAGGCTTTCCCACCTCCTTCTCACATTCTGGCACTTTCTGGTGCCTTTGGACCCAAGTTCCAGTTTTTGTCTCTTTTGGTTCCCTTTTTGCTTACCGGCAAAGAAAGACGTGCGAAACTCGTCTCAGGCCACTGAAACTCCTTGAATATCACTCCGAAGACACAAAGGAAGGCTTTCTCACCACCTTTTCCGCTTCTGACACTTTCTGGCGCCTTTGGACCCAAGTTCCAGTTTTCATCTCTTTTGCTCCCTTTTTGCTTACTGGCAAAGGGAGACTTGCGAAACTCGTCTCAGGCCACTAAAACTCCTTGAATATCACGCCTACGACTTAAAGGAAGGCTTTTCCACCACCTTCTCACTTTCTGGCACTTTCTGGTGCCTTTGGACCCAAGTTCTAGTTTTGGTCTCTTTTGGTTCCCTTTTGCTTACCGGCAAAGGAAGACGTGCGAAACTCGTCTCAAGCCACTGAAACTCCTTGAATATCACTCCTAGAACTCAAAGGAAAGATTTCTCACCACCTTCTCCCCTTCTGTCACTTTTTGGCACCTTTGGACCCAAGTTCTAGTTTTGTTCTCTTTTGGTCCCTTTTTGCTTACCAGCAAAGGAAGTCGTGCGAAACTCGTCTCAGGCCACTGAAACTCCTTGAATATCACTCTGAAGACAAAAAGAAAGGCTTTCTCCCCACCTTTTCCGTTTCTGGCACTTTCTGGCGCCTTTGTACCCAAGTTCCAGTTTTGGTCTCTTTTGGTCCCTTTTTGCTTACTGGCAAAGGGAGACTTGCGAAACTCGTCTCAGGCCACTAAAACTCCTTGAATATCACGCCTACCACTTAAAGGAAGGCTTTTCCACCACCTTCTCACTTTCTGGCACTTTCTGGTGCCTTTGGACCCAAGTTCCAGTTTTCGTCTCTTTTGGTTCCCTTTTGCTTACCGGCAAAGGAAGACGTGCGAAACTCGTCTCAAGCCACTGAAACTCCTTGAATATCACTCCTAGAACTCAAAGGAAGGATTTCTCACCACCTTCTCCCCTTCTGTCACTTTATGGAACCTTTGGACCCATGTTCTAGTTTTGGTCTCTTTTGGTCCCTTTTGCTTACCGGCAAAGGAAGACCTGCGAAACTGGTCTCAAGCCACTGAAACTCCTTGAATATCACTCCTAGAACTCAAAGGAAGGATTTCTCACAACCTGGTATGAACCCCATTTGCACAAGGGGTGACTTACGATCTTTAGGGTTAGAACCTTGTAGAAAAATTTGGAAATTTAGTGATGAATTTCTGGGCAAATTAGGTGTTGGTCCATGGTGTTAAAATGAGTAAAAAAGTAAGCAAAAACGCTGGTTTGGTGGTGGCTGGACAGAATTTTAGAAATGACGGTATCTCGAGTTATAGAACTCCAATTGAGGTGATTCCAAAACGAGGTGAAAGTTCTCGTTCTGAAATTCAATTTAGGCTTAAGAATCACTCAATTTGGCTGAGTAGAACGAGAGTTATGATAACGAGATAATTCTGGGCAGATTTGAGTTTTTTTTTTTTGGAATTTTGGTGAAGAATTGAATGGGGGACGGAAAGAATCACTCTTTCCAGGGAAGGCAACACACAAAGGGATGTGAAAGCCCTTTAATACAGCCAAGTTGTTCTTGAATCACTCAAGAACTTAGGAGAATCACTCTCACTAAGATAAAAGAGATAAACTCTAATATTTCTGAATCAAACTTAACTTGTCTTATTGATAAGAATGGTTCAGCTTATATAGAAGCTTTACCATCGAAATTACAAAGGTTAAAGTAACGGAAAATTTATTCCACTTAGATAATGATCCACTAAGCTAGGAAATAAAGCTACTTGATGGCTGATTGTAACTGAAATTGTGGCAACCAAAAAGTCACCCAACAGCCACTAGCTATGCGCCTCTTGGTCTCCCAAAGGTGATGCCTAAGTTGCCAATTGGGCCCTTATTACAACTTGAAATAAAACCAAACCAAAGCCCATTAGTTGATTAACCGCAAAACATAATTTGGTCAGCCAACTTTACAAAGGATTGGGCCATTATTTAAAACAAATTAAAAACTTAAAAACTGAAGCAAAGTGGCGCCTTAGTTCTCCTCCATTTGGGCCATGATGCAATTCACAACCTTGGTCTTTTCTCCTTGAAACTTGGGCTTGCATTCAATTAATATGGATAACACTTGTTGAAGAGCTTCCTTTGCTCTCCTTGCTCTAGCCCTTGTAATAGGTCCTCCAAGTCCTTCAAGAGGATCCTTGCCTTTGCTCATGGTCATGTCCTCATCACCACTTTCTCCCATTCGGGCACTTTCTGGCGCCTTTAAACCCAAGTTCCAGTTTTGGTCTCTTTTGGTTCCCTTTTTGCTTACCGGCAAAGAAAGACGTGCGAAACTCGTCTCAGGCCACTAAAACTCCTTGAATATCACTCCGAAGACACAAAGGAAGGCTTTCTCACCACCTTTTCCGCTTCTGGCACTTTCTGGCGCCTTTGGACCCAAGTTCCAGTTTTGGTCTCTTTTGGTCCCTTTTTGCTTACTGGCAAAGGGAGACTTGCAAAACTCGTCTCAGGCCACTAAAACTCGTTGAATATCATGCCTACGACATAAAGGAAGGCTTTCCCACCACCTTCTCACGTTCTGGCACTTTCTGGTGCCTTTGGACCCAAGTTCCAGTTTTGGTCTCTTTTGGTTCCCTTTTGCTTACCGGCAAAGGAAGACGTGCGAAACTCGTCTCAGGCCACTGAAACTCCTTGAATATCACTCCGAAGACACAAAGGAAGGCTTTCTCACCACCTTTTCCGCTTCTGGCACTTTCTGGCGCCTTTGGACCCAAGTTCCAGTTTTGGTCCCTTTTGGTTCCCTTTTTGCTTACTGGCAAAGGGAGACTTGCGAAACTCATCTCAGGCCACTAAAACTCCTTGAATATCACGCCTACGACATAAAGGAAGGCTTTCCCACCTCCTTCTCACATTCTAGCACTTTCTGGTGCCTTTGGACCCAAGTTCCAGTTTTGGTCTCTTTTGGTTCCCTTTTTGCTTACCGGCAAAGGAAGACGTGCGAAACTCGTCTCAGGCCACTGAAACTCCTTGAATATCACTCCGAAGACACAAAGGAAGGCTTTCTCACCACCTTTTCCGCTTCTGGCACTTTCTGGCGCCTTTGGACCCAAGTCCAGTTTTGGTCTCTTTTGGTCCCTTTTTGCTTACTGGCAAAGGGAGACTTGCGAAACTCGTCTCAGGCCACTAAAACTCCTTGAATATCACGCCTACGACATAAAGGAAGGCTTTCCCACCTCCTTCTCACATTCTGGCACTTTCTGGTGCCTTTGGACCCAAGTTGCAGTTTTGGTCTCTTTTGGTTCCCTTTTGCTTACCGGCAAAGGAAGACGTGCGAAACTCGTCTCAGGCCACTGAAACTCCTTGAATATCACTCCGAAGACACAAAGGAAGGCTTTCTCACCACCTTTTCCGCTTCTGGCACTTTCTGGCGCCTTTGGACCCAAGTCCAGTGTTGGTCTCTTTTGGTCCCTTTTTGCTTACTGGCAAAGGGAGACTTGCGAAACTCCTCTCAGGCTACTAAAACTCCTTGAATATCACGCCTACGACATAAAGGAAGGCTTTCCCACCTCCTTCTCACATTCTGGCACTTTTTGGTGCCTTTGGACCCAAGTTCCAGTTTTTGTCTCTTTTGATTCCCTTTTGCTTACCGGCAAAGGAAGACGTGCGAAACTAGTCTCAGGCCACTAAAACTCTTTGAATATCACGCCTAGGACTCAAAGGAAGGCTTTCCCACCACCTTCTCACGTTCTAGCACTTTCTGGTGCCTTTGGACCCAAGTTCCAGTTTTGGTCTCTTTTGGTTCCCTTTTGCTTACCGGCAAAGGAAGACGTGCGAAACTCGTATCAGGCAACTGAAACTCCTTGAATATCACTCATAGAACTCAAAGGAAGGATTTCTCACCACCTTCTCCCCTTCTGTCACTTTCCGGCGCCTTTGGACAATGTTCTAGTTTTGGTCTCTTTTGGTCCCTTTTTGCTTACTTGCACAGGGAGACTTGCGAAACTCGTGTCAGGCCACTAAAACTCCTTGAATATCACGCCTACGACATAAAGGAAGGCTTTCCCACCTCCTTCTCACATTCTGGCACTTTCGGTGCCTTTGGACCCAAGTTCCAGCTTTTGTCTCATTTGGTTACCCTTTTGCTTACCGGCAAAGAAAGACGTGCGAAACTCGTCTCAGGCCACTGAAACTCCTTGAATATCACTCCGAAGACACAAAGGAAGGCTTTCTCACCACCTTTTCCGCTTCTGACACTTTCTGGCGCCTTTGGACCCAAGTTCCAGTTTTCGTCTCTTTTGCTCCCTTTTTGCTTACTGGCAAAGGGAGACTTGCGAAACTCGTCTCAGGCCACTAAAACTCCTTGAATATCACGCCTACGACATAAAGCAAGGCTTTCCCACCTGCTTCTCACATTCTGGCACTTTCAGGTGCCTTTGGACCCTAGTTCCAGTTTTGGCCTCTTTTGGTTCCCTTTTTGCTTACCGGCAAAGGAAGACGTGCGAAACTCGTCTCAGGCCACTGAAACTCCTCTAATATCACTCCGAAGACACAAAGGAAGGCTTTCTCACCACCTTTTTCGCTTCTGGCACTTTCTGGCGCCTTTGGGCCTAAGTTCCAGTTTTGGTCTCTTTTGGTCCCTTTTTGCTTACAAGCAAAGGGAGACTTGCGAAACTCGTCTCAGGCCACTAAAACTCCTTGAATATCACGCCTACGACCTAAAGGAAGGCTTTCTCACCTCCTTCTCACATTCTGGCACTTTCTGGTGCCTTTGGACCCAAGTTCCAGTTTTGGTCTCTTTTGGTTCCTTTTTGCTTACCCGCAAAGGAAGACGTGCGAAACTAGTCTCGAGCCCTAAAACTCTTTGAATATCACGCCTAGGACTCAATGGTAGGCTATCCCACCACCTTCTCACGTTCTAGCACTTTCTGGTGATTTTGGACCCAAGTTCCAGTTTTGGTCTCTTTTGGTTCCCTTTTGCTTACCGGCAAAGGAAGACGTGCGAAACTCGTCTCAAGCCACTGAAACTCCTTGAATATCACTCATAGAACTCAAAGGAAGGATTTCTCATCACCTTCTCCCCTTCTGGCACTTTCTGGTGCCTTTGGACCCAAGTTCCAGTTTTGGTCTCTTTTGGTTCCCTTTTGCTTACCGGCAAAGGAAGACGTGTGAAACTCGTATCAGGCCACTAAAACTCCTTCAATATCACGCCTAGGACTCAAAGGAAGGCTTTCCCACCACCTTCTCACGTTCTGGCACTTTCTGGTGCCTTTTGACCCAAGTTCCAGTTTTGGTCTCTTTTGGTTCCCTTTTGCTTACCGGCAGAGGAAGACGTGCGAAACTCGTCTTAAGCCACTGAAACTCCTAGAATATCACTCCGAAGTCACAAAGGAAGGCTTTCCCACCACATTCTCACGTTCTGGCACTTTCTGGTGCCTTTGGACCCAAGTTCCAGTTTCGGTCTCTTTTTGATCCCTTTTGCTTACCGGCAAAGGAAGACGTGCGAAACTCGTCTCAAGCCATTGAAACTCCTAGAATATCACTCCTAGAACTCAAAGGAAGGATTTCTCACCACCTTCTCCCCTTCTGTCACCTTCTGGCACCTTTGGACCCAAGTTCTAGTTTTGGTCTCTTTTGGTCCCTTTTGCTTGCCGGCAAAGGAAGACGTGCGAAACTCGTCTCAAGCCACTGAAACTCCTTGAATATCACTCCTAGAACTCAAAGGAAAGATTTCTCACCACCTTCTCCCCTTCTGTCACTTTTTGGCACCTTTGGACCCAAGTTCTAGTTTTGTTCTCTTTTGGTCCCTTTTTGCTTACCAGCAAAGGAAGTCGTGCGAAACTCGTCTCAGGCCACTGAAACTCCTTGAATATCACTCTGAAGACAAAAAGAAATGCTTTCTCCCCACCTTTTCCGTTTCTGGCACTTTCTGGCGCCTTTGTACCCAAGTTCCAGTTTTGGTCTCTTTTGGTCCCTTTTTGCTTACTGGCAAAGGGAGACTTGCGAAACTCGTCTCAGGCCACTAAAACTCCTTGAATATCACGCCTACGACTTAAAGGAAGGCTTTTCCACCACCTTCTCACTTTCTGGCACTTTACGGTGCCTTTGGACCCAAGTTCCGGTTTTCGTCTCTTTTGGTTCCCTTTTGCTTACCGGCAAAGGAAGACGTACGAAACTCGTCTCAAGCCACTGAAACTCCTTGAATATCACTCCTAGAACTCAAAGGAAGGATTTCTCACCACCTTCTCCCCTTCTGTCACTTTCTGGAACCTTTGGACCCATGTTCTAGTTTTGGTCTCTTTTGGTCCCTTTTGCTTATCGGCAAAGGATGACCTGCGAAACTGGTCTCAAGCCACTGAAACTCCTTGAATATCACTCCTAGAACTCAATGGAAGGATTTCTCACCACCTGGTATGAACCCCATTTGCACAAGGGGTGACTTAGGATCTTTAGGGTTAGAACCTTGTAGAAAAATTTGGAAATTTAGTGATGAATTTCTGGGCAAATTAGGTGTTGGTCCATGGTGTTAAAATGAGTAAAAAAGTAAGCAAAAACGCAGGTTTGGTGGTGGCTGGACAGAATTTTAGAAATGACGGTATCTCGAGTTATAGAACTCCAATTGAGGTGATTCCAAAACGAGGTGAAAGTTCTCGTTTTGAAATTCAATTTAGGCTTAAGAATCACTCAATTTGGCTGAGTAGAACGAGAGTTATGATAACGAGATAATTCTGGGCAGATTTGAGTTTTTTTTTTTTGGAATTTTGGTGAAGAATTGAATGGGGGACGGAAAGAATCACTCTTTCCAGGGAAGGCAACACACAAAGGGATGTGAAAGCCCTTTAATACAGCCAAGTTGTTCTTGAATCACTCAAGAACTTAGGAGAATCACTCTCACTAAGATAAAAGAGATAAACTCTAATATTTCTGAATCAAACTTAACTTGTCTTATTGATAAGAATGGTTCAGCTTATATAGAAGCTTTACCATCAGAATTACAAAGGTTCCGTAACGGAAAATTTATTCCACTTAGATAATGATCCACTAAGCTAGGAAATAAAGCTACTTGATGGCTGATTGTAACTGAAATTGTGGCAACCAAAAAGTCACCCAACAGCCACTAGCTATGCGCCTCTTGGTCTCCCAAAGGCTGATGCCTAAGTTGCCAATTGGGCCCTTATTACAACTTGAAATAAAACCAAACCAAAGCCCATTAGTTGATTAACCGCAAAACATAATTTGGTCAGCCAACTTTACAAAGGATTGGGCCATTATTTAAAACAAATTAAAAACTTAAAAACTGAAGCAAAGTGGCGCCTTAGTTCTCCTCCATTTGGGCCATGATGCAATTCACAACCTTGGTCTTTTCTCCTTGAAACTTGGGCTTGTATTCAATTAATATGGATAACACTTGTTGAAGAGCTTCCTTTGCTCTCCTTGCTCTAGCCCTTGTAATAGGTCCTCCAAGTCCTTCAAGAGGATCCTTGCCTTTGCTCATGGTCATGTCCTCATCACCACTTTCTCCCATTCGGGCACTTTCTGGCGCCTTTAAACCCAAGTTCCAGTTTTGGTCTCTTTTGGTTCCCTTTTTGCTTACCGGCAAAGAAAGACGTGTGAAACTCGTCTCAGGCCACTAAAACTCCTTGAATATCACTCCGAAGACACAAAGGAAGGCTTTCTCACCACCTTTTCCGCTTCTGGCACTTTCTGGCGCCTTTGGACCCAAGTTCCAGTTTTGGTCTCTTTTGGTCCCTTTTTGCTTACTGGCAAAGGGAGACTTGCAAAACTCGTCTCAGGCCACTAAAACTCGTTGAATATCACGCCTACGACATAAAGGAAGGCTTTCCCACCTCCTTCTCACATTCTGGCACTTTCTGGTGCCTTTGGACCCAAGTTCCAGTTTTGGTCTCTTTTGGTTCCCTTTTTGCTTACCGGCAAAGGAAGACGTGCGAAACTCGTCTCAGGCCACTGAAACTCCTTGAATATCACTCCGAAGACACAAAGGAAGGCTTTCTCACCACCTTTTCCGCTTCTGGCACTTTCTGGCGCCTTTGGACCCAAGTCCAGTTTTGGTCTCTTTTGGTCCCTTTTTGCTTACTGGCAAAGGGAGACTTGCGAAACTCCTCTCAGGCTACTAAAACTCCTTGAATATCACGCCTACGACATAAAGGAAGGCTTTCCCACCTCCTTCTCACATTCTGGCACTTTCTGGTGCCTTTGGACCCAAGTTCCAGTTTTTGTCTCTTTTGATTCCCTTTTGCTTACCGGCAAAGGAAGACGTGCGAAACTAGTCTCAGGCCACTAAAACTCTTTGAATATCACGCCTAGGACTCAAAGGAAGGCTTTCCCACCACCTTCTCACGTTCTAGCACTTTCTGGTGCCTTTGGACCCAAGTTCCAGTTTTGGTCTCTTTTGGTTCCCTTTTGCTTACCGGCAAAGGAAGACGTGCGAAACTCGTATCAGGCAACTGAAACTCCTTGAATATCACTCATAGAACTCAAAGGAAGGATTTCTCACCACCTTCTCCCCTTCTGTCACTTTCCGGCGCCTTTGGACAATGTTCTAGTTTTGGTCTCTTTTGGTCCCTTTTTGCTTACTTGCACAGGGAGACTTGCGAAACTCGTGTCAGGCCACTAAAACTCCTTGAATATCACGCCTACGACATAAAGGAAGGCTTTCCCACCTCCTTCTCACATTCTGGCACTTTCTGGTGCCTTTGGACCCAAGTTCCAGTTTTTGTCTCTTTTGGTTCCCTTTTTGCTTACCGGCAAAGAAAGACGTGCGAAACTCGTCTCAGGCCACTGAAACTCCTTGAATATCACTCCGAAGACACAAAGGAAGGCTTTCTCACCACCTTTTCCGCTTCTGACACTTTCTGGCGCCTTTGGACCCAAGTTCCAGTTTTCGTCTCTTTTGCTCCCTTTTTGCTTACTGGCAAAGGGAGACTTGCGAAACTCGTCTCAGGCCACTAAAACTCCTTGAATATCACGCCTACGACATAAAGCAAGGCTTTCCCACCTGCTTCTCACATTCTGGCACTTTCAGGTGCCTTTGGACCCTAGTTCCAGTTTTGGCCTCTTTTGGTTCCCTTTTTGCTTACCGGCAAAGGAAGACGTGCGAAACTCGTCTCAGGCCACTGAAACTCCTCTAATATCACTCCGAAGACACAAAGGAAGGCTTTCTCACCACCTTTTTCGCTTCTGGCACTTTCTGGCGCCTTTGGGCCTAAGTTCCAGTTTTGGTCTCTTTTGGTCCCTTTTTGCTTACAAGCAAAGGGAGACTTGCGAAACTCGTCTCAGGCCACTAAAACTCCTTGAATATCACGCCTACGACCTAAAGGAAGGCTTTCTCACCTCCTTCTCACATTCTGGCACTTTCTGGTGCCTTTGGACCCAAGTTCCAGTTTTGGTCTCTTTTGGTTCCCTTTTTGCTTACCCGCAAAGGAAGACGTGCAAAACTAGTCTCAGGCCCCTAAAACTCTTTGAATATCACGCCTAGGACTCAATGGTAGGCTATCCCACCACCTTCTCACGTTCTAGCACTTTCTGGTGATTTTGGACCCAAGTTCCAGTTTTGGTCTCTTTTGGTTCCCTTTTGCTTACCGGCAAAGGAAGACGTGCGAAACTCGTCTCAAGCCACTGAAACTCCTTGAATATCACTCATAGAACTCAAAGGAAGGATTTCTCATCACCTTCTCCCCTTCTGGCACTTTCTGGTGCCTTTGGACCCAAGTTCCAGTTTTGGTCTCTTTTGGTTCCCTTTTGCTTACCGGCAAAGGAAGACGTGTGAAACTCGTATCAGGCCACTAAAACTCCTTCAATATCACGCCTAGGACTCAAAGGAAGGCTTTCCCACCACCTTCTCACGTTCTGGCACTTTCTGGTGCCTTTTGACCCAAGTTCCAGTTTTGGTCTCTTTTGGTTCCCTTTTGCTTACCGGCAGAGGAAGACGTGCGAAACTCGTCTTAAGCCACTGAAACTCCTAGAATATCACTCCGAAGTCACAAAGGAAGGCTTTCCCACCACATTCTCACGTTCTGGCACTTTCTGGTGCCTTTGGACCCAAGTTCCAGTTTCGGTCTCTTTTTGATCCCTTTTGCTTACCGGCAAAGGAAGACGTGCGAAACTCGTCTCAAGCCATTGAAACTCCTAGAATATCACTCCTAGAACTCAAAGGAAGGATTTCTCACCACCTTCTCCCCTTCTGTCACCTTCTGGCACCTTTGGACCCAAGTTCTAGTTTTGGTCTCTTTTGGTCCCTTTTGCTTGCCGGCAAAGGAAGACGTGCGAAACTCGTCTCAAGCCACTGAAACTCCTTGAATATCACTCCTAGAACTCAAAGGAAAGATTTCTCACCACCTTCTCCCCTTCTGTCACTTTTTGGCACCTTTGGACCCAAGTTCTAGTTTTGTTCTCTTTTGGTCCCTTTTTGCTTACCAGCAAAGGAAGTCGTGCGAAACTCGTCTCAGGCCACTGAAACTCCTTGAATATCACTCTGAAGACAAAAAGAAATGCTTTCTCCCCACCTTTTCCGTTTCTGGCACTTTCTGGCGCCTTTGTACCCAAGTTCCAGTTTTGGTCTCTTTTGGTCCCTTTTTGCTTACTGGCAAAGGGAGACTTGCGAAACTCGTCTCAGGCCACTAAAACTCCTTGAATATCACGCCTACGACTTAAAGGAAGGCTTTTCCACCACCTTCTCACTTTCTGGCACTTTCTGGTGCCTTTGGACCCAAGTTCCAGTTTTCGTCTCTTTTGGTTCCCTTTTGCTTACCGGCAAAGGAAGACGTGCGAAACTCGTCTCAAGCCACTGAAACTCCTTGAATATCACTCCTAGAACTCAAAGGAAGGATTTCTCACCACCTTCTCCCCTTCTGTCACTTTATGGAACCTTTGGACCCATGTTCTAGTTTTGGTCTCTTTTGGTCCCTTTTGCTTACCGGCAAAGGAAGACCTGCGAAACTGGTCTCAAGCCACTGAAACTCCTTGAATATCACTCCTAGAACTCAAAGGAAGGATTTCTCACCACCTGGTATGAACCCCATTTGCACAAGGGGTGACTTACGATCTTTAGGGTTAGAACCTTGTAGAAAAATTTGGAAATTTAGTGATGAATTTCTGGGCAAATTAGGTGTTGGTCCATGGTGTTAAAATGAGTAAAAAAGTAAGCAAAAACGCTGGTTTGGTGGTGGCTGGACAGAATTTTAGAAATGACGGTATCTCGAGTTATAGAACTCCAATTGAGGTGATTCCAAAACGAGGTGAAAGTTCTCGTTCTGAAATTCAATTTAGGCTTAAGAATCACTCAATTTGGCTGAGTAGAACGAGAGTTATGATAACGAGATAATTCTGGGCAGATTTGAGTTTTTTTTTTTTTTGGAATTTTGGTGAAGAATTGAATGGGGGACGGAAAGAATCACTCTTTCCAGGGAAGGCAACACACAAAGGGATGTGAAAGCCCTTTAATACAGCCAAGTTGTTCTTGAATCACTCAAGAACTTAGGAGAATCACTCTCACTAAGATAAAAGAGATAAACTCTAATATTTCTGAATCAAACTTAACTTGTCTTATTGATAAGAATGGTTCAGCTTATATAGAAGCTTTACCATCAGAATTACAAAGGTTCCGTAACGGAAAATTTATTCCACTTAGATAATGATCCACTAAGCTAGGAAATAAAGCTACTTGATGGCTGATTGTAACTGAAATTGTGGCAACCAAAAAGTCACCCAACAGCCACTAGCTATGCGCCTCTTGGTCTCCCAAAGGTGATGCCTAAGTTGCCAATTGGGCCCTTATTACAACTTGAAATAAAACCAAACCAAAGCCCATTAGTTGATTAACCGCAAAACATAATTTGGTCAGCCAACTTTACAAAGGATTGGGCCATTATTTAAAACAAATTAAAAACTTAAAAACTGAAGCAAAGTGGCGCCTTAGTTCTCCTCCATTTGGGCCATGATGCAATTCACAACCTTGGTCTTTTCTCCTTGAAACTTGGGCTTGTATTCAATTAATATGGATAACACTTGTTGAAGAGCTTCCTTTGCTCTCCTTGCTCTAGCCCTTGTAATAGGTCCTCCAAGTCCTTCAAGAGGATCCTTGCCTTTGCTCATGGTCATGTCCTCATCACCACTTTCTCCCATTCGGGCACTTTCTGGCGCCTTTAAACCCAAGTTCCAGTTTTGGTCTCTTTTGGTTCCCTTTTTGCTTACCGGCAAAGAAAGACGTGTGAAACTCGTCTCAGGCCACTAAAACTCCTTGAATATCACTCCGAAGACACAAAGGAAGGCTTTCTCACCACCTTTTCCGCTTCTGGCACTTTCTGGCGCCTTTGGACCCAAGTTCCGCTTTGGTCTCTTTTGGTCCCTTTTTGCTTACCGGCAAAGGGAGACTTGCAAAACTCGTCTCAGGCCACTAAAACTCGTTGAATATCACGCCTACGACATAAAGGAAGGCTTTCCCACCTCCTTCTCACATTCGGCACTTTACGGTGCCTTTGGACCCAAGTTCAGTTTTGGTCTCTTTTGGTTCCCTTTTTGCTTACCGGCAAAGGAAGACGTGCGAAACTCGTCTCGTGCCACCGAAACTCCTGGAATATCACTCCGAAGACACAAAGGAAGGCTTTCTCACCACCTTTTCCGCTTCTGGCACTTTCTGGCGCCTTTGGACCCAAGTCCAGTTTTGGTCTCTTTTGGTCCCTTTTTGCTTACTGGCAAAGGGAGACTTGCGAAACTCGTCTCAGGCCACTAAAACTCGTTGAATATCACGCCTACGACATAAAGGAAGGCTTTCCCACCTCCTTCTCACATTCTGGCACTTTCTGGTGCCTTTGGACCCAAGTTCCAGTTTTGGTCTCTTTTGGTTCCCTTTTTGCTTACCGGCAAATGAAGACGTGCGAAACTCGTCTCAGGCCACTGAAACTCCTTGAATATCACTCCGAAGACACAAAGGAAGGCTTTCTCACCACCTTTTCCGCTTCTGGCACTTTCTGGCGCCTTTGGACCCAATTCCAGTTTTGGTCCCTTTTGGTTCCCTTTTTGCTTACTGGCAAAGGGAGACTAGCGAAACTCATCTCAGGCCACTAAAACTCCTTGAATATCACGCATACGACATAAAGGAAGGCTTTCCCACCTCCTTCTCACATTCTAGCACTTTCTGGTGCCTTTGGACCCAAGTTCCAGTTTTGGTCTCTTTTGGTTCCCTTTTTGCTTACCGGCAAAGGAAGACGTGCGAAACTCGTCTCAGGCCACTGAAACTCCTTGAATATCACTCCGAAGACACAAAGGAAGGCTTTCTCACCACCTTTTCCGCTTCTGGCACTTTCTGGCGCCTTTGGACCCAAGTCCAGTTTTGGTCTCTTTTGGTCCCTTTTTGCTTACTGGCAAAGGGAGACTTGCGAAACTCGTCTCAGGCCACTAAAACTCCTTGAATATCACGCCTACGACATAAAGGAAGGCTTTCCCACCTCCTTCTCACATTCTGGCACTTTCTGGTGCCTTTGGACCCAAGTTCCAGTTTTGGTCTCTTTTGGTTCCTTTTTTGCTTACCGGCAAATGAAGACGTGCGAAACTCGTCTCAGGCCACTGAAACTCCTTGAATATCACTCCGAAGACACAAAGGAAGGCTTTCTCACCACCTTTTCCGCTTCTGGCACTTTCTGGCGCCTTTGGACCCAAGTTCCAGTTTTGGTCTCTTTTGGTCCCTTTTTGCTTACTGGCAAAGGGAGACTTGCAAAACTCCTCTCAGGCCACTAAAACTCGTTGAATATCACGCCTACGACATAAAGGAAGGCTTTCCCACCTCCTTCTCACATTCTGGCACTTTCTGGTGCCTTTGGACCCAAGTTTCAGTTTTTGTCTCTTTTGATTCCCTTTTGCTTACCGGCAAAGGAAGACGTGCGAAACTAGTCTCAGGCCACTAAAACTCTTTGAATATCACGCCTAGGACTCAAAGGAAGGCTTTCCCACCACCTTCTCACGTTCTAGCACTTTCTGGTGCCTTTGGACCCAAGTTCCAGTTTTGGTCTCTTTTGGTTCCCTTTTGCTTACCGGCAAAGGAAGACGTGCGAAACTCCTATCAGGCAACTGAAACTCCTTGAATATCACTCATAGAACTCAAAGGAAGGATTTCTCACCACCTTCTCCCCTTCTGTCACTTTCCGGCGGCTTTGGACAATGTTCTAGTTTTGGTCTCTTTTGGTCCCTTTTTGCTTACTTGCACAGGGAGACTTGCGAAACTCGTCTCAGGCCACTAAAACTCCTTGAATATCACGCCTACGACATAAAGGAAGGCTTTCCCACCTCCTTCTCACATTCTGGCACTTTCTGGTGCCTTTGGACCCAAGTTCCAGTTTTTGTCTCTTTTGGTTCCCTTTTTGCTTACCGGCAAAGAAAGACGTGCGAAACTCGTCTCAGGCCACTGAATCTCCTTGAATATCACTCCGAAGACACAAAGGAAGGCTTTCTCACCACCTTTTCCGCTTCTGGCACTTTCTGGCGCCTTTGGACCTAAGTTCCAGTTTTGGTCTCTTTTGGTCCCTTTTTGCTTACAAGCAAAGGGAGACTTGCGAAACTCGTCTCAGGCCACTGAATCTCCTTGAATATCACTCCGAAGACACAAAGGAAGGCTTTCTCACCACCTTTTCCGCCTCTGGCACTTTCTGGCGCCTTTGGACCCAAGTTCCAGTTTTCGTCTCTTTTGCTCCCTTTTTGCTTACTGGCAAAGGGAGACTTGCGAAACTCGTCTCAGGCCACTAAAACTCCTTGAATATCACGCCTACGACATAAAGGAAGGCTTTCCCACCTGCTTCTCACATTCTGGCACTTTCAGGTGCCTTTGGACCCTAGTTCCAGTTTTGGCCTCTTTTGGTTCCCTTTTTGCTTACCGGCAAAGGAAGACGTGCGAAACTCGTCTCAGGCCACTGAAACTCCTTGAATATCACTCCGAAGACACAAAGGAAAGCTTTCTCACCACCTTTTTCGCTTCTGGCACTTTCTGGCCCCTTTGGGCCTAAGTTCCAGTTTTGGTCTCTTTTGGTCCCTTTTTGCTTACAAGCAAAGGGAGACTTGCGAAACTCGTCTCAGGCCACTAAAACTCCTTGAATATCACGCCTACGACCTAAAGGAAGGCTTTCTCACCTCCTTGTCACATTCTGGCACTTTCTGGTGCCTTTGGACCCAAGTTCCAGTTTTGGTCTCTTTTGGTTCCCTTTTTGCTTACCCGCAAAGGAAGACGTGCGAAACTAGTCTCAGGCCACTAAAACTCTTTGAATATCACGCCTAGGACTCAATGGTAGGCTTTCCCACCACCTTCTCACGTTCTAGCACTTTCTGGTGATTTTGGACCCAAGTTCCAGTTTTGGTCTCTTTTGGTTCCCTTTTGCTTACCGGCAAAGGAAGACGTGCGAAACTCGTCTCAAGCCACTGAAACTCCTTGAATATCACTCATAGAACTCAAAGGAAGGATTTCTCATCACCTTCTCCCCTTCTGGCACTTTCTGGTGCCTTTGGACCCAAGTTCCAGTTTTGGTCTCTTTTGGTTCCCTTTTGCTTACCGGCAAAGGAAGACGTGCGAAACTCGTCTCAGGCCACTAAAACTCCTTCAATATCACGCCTAGGACTCAAAGGAAGGCTTTCCCACCACCTTCTCACGTTCTGGCACTTTCTGGTGCCTTTTGACCCAAGTTCCAGTTTTGGTCTCTTTTGGTTCCCTTTTGCTTACCGGCAGAGGAAGACGTGCGAAACTCGTCTTAAGCCACTGAAACTCCTAGAATATCACTCCGAAGACACAAAGGAAGGCTTTCCCACCACATTCTCACGTTCTGGGACTTTCTGGTGCCTTTGGACCCAAGTTCCAGTTTCGGTCTCTTTTTGATCCCTTTTGCTTACCGGCAAAGGAAGACGTGCGAAACTCGTCTCAAGCCACTACAACTCCATGAATATCAGTCCTAGAACTCAAAGGAAGGCTTTCCCACCACCTTCTCACGTTCTGGCATTTTCTGGTGCCTTTTGACCCAAGTTCCAGTTTTGGTCTCTTTTCGTTCCGTTTTTCTTACCGGCAAAGGAAGACGTGCGAAACTAGTCTCAAGCAACTGAAACTCCTTGAATTTCACTCCTAGAACTCAAAGGAAAGATTTCTCACCACCTTCTCACCTTCGGTCACTTTCTGGCACCTTTGGACCCAAGTTCTAGTTTTGGTCTCTTTTGGTTTCCCTTTTGCTTACCGGCAAAGGAAGACGTGTGAAACTCATCTCAGGCCACTAAAACTGATTGAATATCATGCCTAGGACTGAAAGGAAGGCTTTCCCACCACCTTCTCACGTTCTGGCCATTTCTGGTGCCTTTGGACCCAAGTTGTAGTTTTGGTTTCTTTTGGTTCCCTTTTGCTTACCAGCAAAGGAAGACGTGCGAAACTCGTCTCAGGACACTAAAACTCCTTGAATATCGCCTAGGACTCAAAGGAAGGCTTTCCCACCACCTTCTCATGTTTTGGTACTTTCTCCCTTTTGCTTACCGGCAAAGGAAGACGTTCGAAACTCGTCTCAAGCCACTGAAACTCCTTGAATATCACTCCTCGGACTCAAAGGAAGGCTTTCTCACCACCTTCTCCCCTTCTGGCACTTTCTGGAGCCTTTGGACCCAAGTTCCAGTTTTGGTCTCTTTTGGTCCCTTTTTGCTTACTGGCAAAGGGAGACTTGCAAAACTCGTCTCAGGCCACTTAAACTCCTTGAATATCACGCCTAGGACTCAACGGAAGGCTTTCCCACCACTTCTCCCCTTCTGGCACTTTTTGGAGCCTTTGGACCCAAGTTCCAGTTTTGGTCTCTTTTGGTCCCTTTTTGCTTACTGGCAAAGGTTGACTTGCGAAACTCGTCTCAGGCCACTAAAACTCCTTGAATATCACGCCTAGGACTCAAAGGAAGGCTTTCCCACCACCTTCTCCCCTTCTGCCACTTTCTGGCACCTTTGGACCCAAGTTCTAGTTTTGGTCTCTTTTGGTTTCCTTTTGCTTACCGGCAAAACAAGACGTGCGAAACTCGTCTTAACCCACTGAAACACCTTGAATGTCACTCCTAGAACTCAAAGGAAGGATTTCTCACCACCTTCTCCCCTTAGGTCACTTTCTGGCACCTTTGGACCCATGTTCCAGTGTTGGTCTCTTTTGGTTCCCTTTTGCTTGCCAACAAAGGAAGACGTGCGAAACTCGTCTCAAGCCACTGAAACTCCTTGAATATCACTCCTAGAACTCAAAGGAATGCTTGCTCACCACCTTTTCCGCTTCTGCCACTTTCTGGTGCCTTTGGACCCAAGTTCCAGTTTTGGTCTCTTTTGGTTCCCTTTTTTGCTTACCGGCAAAGGAAGACGTGCGAAACTCGTCTCAGGCCACTAAAACTCCTTGAATATCACGCCTAGGACTCAAAGGAAGGCTTTCCCACCACCTTCTCACGTTCTGAGACTTTCTGGTGCCTTTGGACCCAAGTTCTAGTTTTGGTCTCTTTTGGTTCCCTTTTGCTTACCGGCAAAGGAAAACGTGCGAAACTCATCTCAAGCCACTGAAACTCCTTGAATATCACTCCTAGAACTCAAAAGAAGAATTTCTCACCACCTTCTCCCCTTCTGTCACTTTCTGGCACCTTTGGACCCAAGTTCCAGTTTTGGTCTCTTTTGCTCCCTTTTTCCTTATTGACAAAGGGAGACTTTCGAAACTCGTCTCAGGCCACTAAAACTCCTTGAATATCACGCCTACGACTTAAAGGAAGGCTTTCCCACCTCCTTCTCACATTCTGGCACTTTCTGGTGCCTTTGGACCCAAGTTCCAGTTTTGGTCTCTTTTGGTTCCCTTTTTGCTTACCGGCAAAGGAAGACGTGCGAAACTCGTCTCAGGCCACTAAAACTCCTTCAATATCACGCCAAGGACTCAAAGGAAGGGTTTCCCACCACCGTCTCACGTTCTGGCACAAAGGAAGGCTTTCTCACCACTTTTTCCGCTTCTGGCACTTTCTGGCGCCTTTGGACCCAAGTTCCAGTTTTGGTCTCTTTTGGTCCCTTTTTGCTTACTGGCAAAGGGAGACTTGCGAAACTCCTCTCAGGCCACTAAAACTCCTTGAATATCACGCCTACGACATAAAGGAAGGCTTTCCCACCTCCTTCTCACATTCTCGCACTTTCTGGTGCCTTTGGACCCAGGTTCCAGTTTTGGCCTCTTTTGGTTCCCTTTTTGCTTACCGGCAAAGGAAGACGTGCGAAACTCGTCGTAGGCCACTGAAACTCCTTGAATATCACTCCGAAGGAAGGCTTTCTCACCACCTTTTCCACTTCTGGCACTTTCTGGCGCCTTTGGACCCAAGTTCCAGTTTTGGTCTCTTTTGGTCCCTTTTTGCTTACTGGCAAAGCGAGACTTGCGAAACTCGTCTCAGGCTACTAAAACTCCTTGAATATCACGCCTACGACATAAAGGAAGGCTTTCCCACCTCCTTCTCACATTCTGGCACTTTCTGGTGCCTTTGGACCCAAGTTCCAGTTTTGGTCTCTTTTGGTTCCCTTTTTGCTTACCGGCAAAGGAAGACATGCGAAACTAGTCTCAGGCCACTAAAACTCTTTGAATTTCACGCCTAGGACTCAAAGGAAGGCTTTCCCACCACCTTCTCACGTTCTAGCATTTTCTGGTGCCTTTGGACCCAAGTTCCAGTGTTGGTATCTTTTGGTTCCCTTTTGCTTACCGGGAAAGGAAGACGTGCAAAACTCGTCTCAAGCCACTGAAACTCCTTGAATATCACTCATAGAACTCAAAGGAAGGATTTCTCACCACCTTCTCCCCTTCTGGCACTTTCTGGCACCTTTGGACCCAAATTCCAGTTTTGGTCTCTTTTGGTCCCTTTTTGCTTACTGGCAAAGGGAGACTTGCGAAACTCCTCTCAGGCCACTAAAACTCCTTGAATATCACGCCTACGACATAAAGGAAGGCTTTCCCACCTCCTTCTCACATTCTGGCACTTTCTGGTGCCTTTGGACCCAAGTTCCAGTTTTGGTCTCTTTTGGTTCCCTTTTTGCTTACCGGCAAAGGAAGACGTGCGAAACTAGTCTCAGGCCACTAAAACTCTTTGAATTTCACGCCTAGGACTCAAAGGAAGGCTTTCCCACCACCTTCTCACGTTCTAGCACTTTCTGGTGCCTTTGGACCCAAGTTCCAGTTTTGGTCTCTTTTGGTTCCCTTTTGCTTACCGGGAAAGGAAGACGTGCGAAAGTCGTCTCAAGCCACTGAAACTCCTTGAATATCACTCATAGAACTCAAAGGAAGGATTTCTCACCACCTTCTCCCCTTCTGGCACTTTCTGGCACCTTTGGACCCAAATACCAGTTTTGGTCTCTTTTGCTCCCTTTTAGCTTACTGGCAAAGGGAGACTTGCAAAACTCATCTCAGGCCACTAAAACTCCTTGAATATCACGCCTACGACTTAAAGGAAGGCTTTCCCACCACCTTCTCACATTCTGGAACTTTCTGGTGCCTTTGGACCCAAGTTCCAGTTTTGGTCTCTTTTGGTTCCCTTTTGCTTACCGGCAAAGGGAGACTTGCAAAACTCGTGTCAGGCCACTAAAACTCCTTGAATATCACGCCTACGACTTAAAGGAAGGCTTTCCCACCATCTTCTCACATTCTGGCACTTTCTGGTGCCTTTGGACCCAAGTTCCAGTTTTGGTCTCTTTTGGTTCCCTTTTGCTTACCGGCAAAGGAAGACGTGCGAACTCGTCTCAGGCCACTAAAACTCCTTCAATATCACGCCAAGGACTCAAAGGAAGGGTTTCCCACCACCGTCTCACGTTCTGGCACTTTCTGGTGCCTTTGGACCCAAGTTCCAGTTTTGGTGTCTTTTGGTTCCCTTTTCCTTACCGGCAAAGGAAGACGTGCGAAACTCGTCTCAGGCCACGAAAACTCCTTCAATATCACGCCTAGGACTCAAAGGAAGGCTTTCCCACCACCTTCTCACGTTCTGGCACTTTCTGGTGCCTTTGGACCCAAGTTCCAGTTTTGGTCTCTTTTGGTTCCTTTTTGCTTACCGGCAAAGGAAGACGTGCGAAACTCGTCTCAGGCCACTGAAACTCCTTGAATATCACGCCTAGGACTCAAAGGAAGGCTTTCCCACCACCTTCTCACGTTCTGGCACTTTCTGGTGCCTTTGGACCCAAGTTCTAGTTTTGGTCTCTTTTGGTTCCCTTTTGCTTACCGGCAAAGGAAAACGTGCGAAACTCATCTCAAGCCACTGAAACTCCTTGAATATCACTCCTAGAACTCAAAAGAAGAATTTCTCACCACCTTCTCCCCTTCTGTCACTTTCTGGCACCTTTGGACCCAAGTTCCAGTTTTGGTCTCTTTTGCTCCCTTTTTCCTTATTGACAAAGGGAGACTTTCGAAACTCGTCTCAGGCCACTAAAACTCCTTGAATATCACGCCTACGACTTAAAGGAAGGCTTTCCCACCTCCTTCTCACATTCTGGCACTTTCTGGTGCCTTTGGACCCAAGTTCCAGTTTTGGTCTCTTTTGGTTCCCTTTTTGCTTACCGGCAAAGGAAGACGTGCGAAACTCGTCTCAGGCCACTAAAACTCCTTCAATATCACGCCAAGGACTCAAAGGAAGGGTTTCCCACCACCGTCTCACGTTCTGGCACAAAGGAAGGCTTTCTCACCACTTTTTCCGCTTCTGGCACTTTCTGGCGCCTTTGGACCCAAGTTCCAGTTTTGGTCTCTTTTGGTCCCTTTTTGCTTACTGGCAAAGGGAGACTTGCGAAACTCCTCTCAGGCCACTAAAACTCCTTGAATATCACGCCTACGACATAAAGGAAGGCTTTCCCACCTCCTTCTCACATTCTCGCACTTTCTGGTGCCTTTGGACCCAGGTTCCAGTTTTGGCCTCTTTTGGTTCCCTTTTTGCTTACCGGCAAAGGAAGACGTGCGAAACTCGTCGTAGGCCACTGAAACTCCTTGAATATCACTCCGAAGGAAGGCTTTCTCACCACCTTTTCCACTTCTGGCACTTTCTGGCGCCTTTGGACCCAAGTTCCAGTTTTGGTCTCTTTTGGTCCCTTTTTGCTTACTGGCAAAGGGAGACTTGCGAAACTCGTCTCAGGCTACTAAAACTCCATGAATATCACGCCTACGACTTAAAGGAAGGCTTTCCCACCTCCTTCTCACATTCTGGCACTTTCTGGTGCCTTTGGACCCAAGTTCCAGTTTTGGTCTCTTTTGGTTCCCTTTTTGCTTACCGGCAAAGGAAGACATGCGAAACTAGTCTCAGGCCACTAAAACTCTTTGAATTTCACGCCTAGGACTCAAAGGAAGGCTTTCCCACCACCTTCTCACGTTCTAGCATTTTCTGGTGCCTTTGGACCCAAGTTCCAGTGTTGGTATCTTTTGGTTCCCTTTTGCTTACCGGGAAAGGAAGACGTGCAAAACTCGTCTCAAGCCACTGAAACTCCTTGAATATCACTCATAGAACTCAAAGGAAGGATTTCTCACCACCTTCTCCCCTTCTGGCACTTTCTGGCACCTTTGGACCCAAATTCCAGTTTTGGTCTCTTTTGGTCCCTTTTTGCTTACTGGCAAAGGGAGACTTGCGAAACTCCTCTCAGGCCACTAAAACTCCTTGAATATCACGCCTACGACATAAAGGAAGGCTTTCCCACCTCCTTCTCACATTCTGGCACTTTCTGGTGCCTTTGGACCCAAGTTCCAGTTTTGGTCTCTTTTGGTTCCCTTTTTGCTTACCGGCAAAGGAAGACGTGCGAAACTAGTCTCAGGCCACTAAAACTCTTTGAATTTCACGCCTAGGACTCAAAGGAAGGCTTTCCCACCACCTTCTCACGTTCTAGCACTTTCTGGTGCCTTTGGACCCAAGTTCCAGTTTTGGTCTCTTTTGGTTCCCTTTTGCTTACCGGGAAAGGAAGACGTGCGAAAGTCGTCTCAAGCCACTGAAACTCCTTGAATATCACTCATAGAACTCAAAGGAAGGATTTCTCACCACCTTCTCCCCTTCTGGCACTTTCTGGCACCTTTGGACCCAAATACCAGTTTTGGTCTCTTTTGCTCCCTTTTAGCTTACTGGCAAAGGGAGACTTGCAAAACTCATCTCAGGCCACTAAAACTCCTTGAATATCACGCCTACGACTTAAAGGAAGGCTTTCCCACCACCTTCTCACATTCTGGAACTTTCTGGTGCCTTTGGACCCAAGTTCCAGTTTTGGTCTCTTTTGGTTCCCTTTTGCTTACCGGCAAAGGGAGACTTGCAAAACTCGTGTCAGGCCACTAAAACTCCTTGAATATCACGCCTACGACTTAAAGGAAGGCTTTCCCACCATCTTCTCACATTCTGGCACTTTCTGGTGCCTTTGGACCCAAGTTCCAGTTTTGGTCTCTTTTAGTTCCCTTTTGCTTACCGGCAAAGGAAGACGTGCGAAACTCGTCTCAGGCCACTAAAACTCCTTCAATATCACGCCAAGGACTCAAAGGAAGGGTTTCCCACCACCGTCTCACGTTCTGGCACTTTCTGGTGCCTTTGGACCCAAGTTCCAGTTTTGGTCTCTTTTGGTTCCCTTTTCCTTACCGGCAAAGGAAGACGTGCGAAACTCGTCTCAGGCCACGAAAACTCCTTCAATATCACGCCTAGGACTCAAAGGAAGGCTTTCCCACCACCTTCTCACGTTCTGGCACTTTCTGGTGCCTTTGGACCCAAGTTCCAGTTTTGGTCTCTTTTGGTTCCTTTTTGCTTACCGGCAAAGGAAGACGTGCGAAACTCGTCTCAGGCCACTGAAACTCCTTGAATATCACGCCTAGGACTCAAAGGAAGGCTTTCCCACCACCTTCTCACGTTCTGGCACTTTCTGGTGCCTTTAGACACAAGTTCTAGTTTTGGTCTCTTTTGGTCCCTTTTTGCTTACTGGCAAAGGTTGACTTCCGAAACTCGTCTCAGGCCACTAAAACTCCTTGAATATCACGCCTAGGACTCAAAGGAAGGCTTTCCCACCACCTTCTCCCCTTCTGCCACTTTCTGGCACCTTTGGACCCAAGTTCTAGTTTTGGTCTCTTTTGGTTTCCTTTTGCTTACCGGCAAAACAAGACGTGCGAAACTCGTCTTAACCCACTGAAACACCTTGAATGTCACTCCTAGAACTCAAAGGAAGGATTTCTCACCACCTTCTCCCCTTAGGTCACTTTCTGGCACCTTTGGACCCATGTTCCAGTGTTGGTCTCTTTTGGTTCCCTTTTGCTTGCCAACAAAGGAAGACGTGCGAAACTCGTCTCAAGCCACTGAAACTCCTTGAATATCACTCCTAGAACTCAAAGGAAGGCTTGCTCACCACCTTTTCCGCTTCTGCCACTTTCTGGTGCCTTTGGACCCAAGTTCCAGTTTTGGTCTCTTTTGGTTCCCTTTTGCTTACCGGCAAAGGAAGATGTGCGAAACTTGTCTCAGGCCACTAAAACTCCTTGAATATCACGCCTAGGACTCAAAGGAAGGCTTTCCCACCACCTTCTCACGTTCTGGCACTTTCTGGTGCCTTTGGACCCAAGTTCTAGTTTTGGTCTCTTTTGGTTCCCTTTTGCTTACCGGCAAAGGAAAACGTGCGAAACTCATCTCAAGCCACTGAAACTCCTTGAATATCACTCCTAGAACTCAAAAGAAGGATTTCTCACCACCTTCTCCCCTTCTGTCACTTTCTGGCACCTTTGGACCCAAGTTCCAGTTTTGGTCTCTTTTGCTCCCTTTTTCCTTATTGACAAAGGGAGACTTTCGAAACTCGTCTCAGGCCACTAAAACTCCTTGAATATCACGCCTACGACTTAAAGGAAGGCTTTCCCACCTCCTTCTCACTGTCTGGCACTTTCTGGTGCCTTTGGACCCAAGTTCCAGTTTTGGTCTCTTTTGGCTCCCTTTTGCTTACCGGCAAAGGAAGACGTGCGAAACTCGTCTCAGGCCACTAAAACTCCTTGAATATCACGCCTAGGACTCAAAGGAAGCCTTTCCCATCACCTTCTCACGTTCTTGCACTCTCTGGTGCCTTTGGACCCAAATTCCAGTTTTGGCCTCTTTTGGTTCCCTTTTGCTTACCGGCAAAGGAAGACGTGCGAAACTCGTCTCAGGCCACTAAAACTCCTTGAATATCACGCCTAGGACTCAAAGGAAAGCTTTCCCATCACCTTCTCACGTTCTGGTGCCTTTGGACCCAAGTTCCAGTTTTGGTCTCTTTTGGTTCCCTTTTGCTTACCGGCAAAGGAAGACGTGCGAAACTCGTCTCAGGCCACTAAAACTCCTTGAATATCACGCCTAGGACTCAAAGGAAGGCTTTCCCACCACCTTCTCACGTTCTGACACTTTCTGGTGCCTTTAGACCCAAGTTCCAGTTTTGGTCTCTTTTGCTTACGGGCAAAGGAAGACATGCGAAACTCGTCTCAAGCCACTAAAACTCCTTAAATATCACTCCTAAAACTCAAAGGAAGGATTTCTCACCACCTTCTCCTCTTCTGTCACTTTTTGGCACCTTTGGACCCAAGTTCTAGTTTTGTTCTCTTTTGGTCCCTTTTTGCTTACCGGCAAAGGAAGTCGTGCGAAACTCGTCTCAGGCCACTGAAACTCCTTGAATATCACTCTGAAGACAAAAAGGAAGGCTTTCTCACCACCTTTTCCGTTTCTGGCACTTTCTGGCGCCTTTGTACCCAAGTTCCAGTTTTGGTCTCTTTTGGTCCCTTTTTGCTTACTGGCAAAGGGAGACTTGCGAAACTCGTCTCAGGCCACTAAAACTCCTTGAATATCACGCCTACGACTTAAAGGAAGGCTTTTCCACCACCTTCTCACTTTCTGGCACTTTCTGGTGCCTTTGGACCCAAGTTCCAGTTTTGGTCTCTTTTGGTTCCCTTTTGCTTACCGGCAAAGGAAGACGTGCGAAACTCGTCTCAAGCCACTGAAACTCCTTGAATATCACTCCTAGAACTCAAAGGAAGGATTTCTCACCACCTTTTCCCCTTCTGTCACTTTATGGAACCTTTGGACCCATGTTCTAGTTTTGGTCTCTTTTGGTCCCTTTTGCTTACCGGCAAAGGAAGACCTGCGAAACTGGTCTCAAGCCACTGAAACTCCTTTAATATCACTCCTAGAACTCAAAGGATGGATTTCTCACCACCTGGTATGAACCTCATTTGCACAAGGGGTGACTTAGGATCTTTAGGGTTAGAACCTTGTAGAAAAATTTGGAAATTTAGTGATGAATTTCTGGGCAAATTAGGTGTTGGTCCATGGTGTTAAAATGAGTAAAAAAGTAAGCAAAAACGCTGGTTTGGTGGTGGCTGGACAGAATTTTAGAAATGACGGTATCTCGAGTTATAGAACTCCAATTGAGGTGATTCCAAAACGAGGTGAAAGTTCTCGTTCTGAAATTCAATTTAGGCTTAAGAATCACTCAATTTGGCTGAGTAGAACGAGAGTTATGATAACGAGATAATTCTGGGCAGATTTGAGTTTTTTTTTTTTGGAGTTTTGGTGAAGAATTGAATGGGGGACGGAAAGAATCACTATTTCCAAGGAAGGCAACACACAAAGGGATGTGAAAGCCCTTTAATACAGCCAAGTTGTTCTTGAATCACTCAAGAACTTAGGAGAATCACTCTCACTAAGATAAAAGAGATAAACTCTAATATTTCTGAATCAAACTTAACTTGTCTTATTGATAAGAATGGTTCAGCTTATATAGAAGCTTTACCATCAGAATTACAAAGGTTCCGTAACGGAAAATTTATTCCACTTAGATAATGATCCACTAAGCTAGGAAATAAAGCTACTTGATGGCTGATTGTAACTGAAATTATGGCAACCAAAAAGTCACCCAACAGCCACTAGCTATGCGCCTCTTGGTCTCCCAAAGGCTGATGCCTAAGTTGCCAATTGGGCCCTTATTACAACTTGAAATAAAACCAAACCAAAGCCCATTAGTTGATTAACCGCAAAACATAATTTGGTCAGCCAACTTTACAAAGGATTGGGCCATTATTTAAAACAAATTAAAAACTTAAAAACTGAAGCAAAGTGGCGCCTTAGTTCTCCTCCATTTGGGCCATGATGCAATTCACAACCTTGGTCTTTTTTCCTTGAAACTTGGGCTTGAATTCAATTAATATGGATAACACTTGTTGAAGAGCTTCCTTTGCTCTCCTTGCTCTAGCCCTTGTCATAGGTCCTCCAAGTCCTTCAAGAGGATCCTTGCCTTTGCTCATGGTCATGTCCTCATCACCACCTTCTCCCCTTCGGGCACTTTCTGGCGCCTTTAAACCCAAGTTCCAGTTTTGGTCTCTTTTGGTTCCCTTTTTGCTTACCGGCAAAGAAAGACGTGCGAAGCTCGTCTCAGGCCACTGAAACTCCTTGAATATCACTCCGAAGACACAAAGGAAGGCTTTCCCACCACCTTTTCCGCTTCTGGCACTTTCTGGCGCCTTTGGACCCAAGTTCCAGTTTTGGTCTCTTTTGGTCCCTTTTTGCTTACTGGCAAAGGGAGACTTGCAAAACTCGTCTCAGGCCACTAAAACTCCTTGAATATCACGCCTACGACATAAAGGAAGGCTTTCCCACCTCCTTCTCACATTCTAGCACTTTCTGGTGCCTTTGGACCCAAGTTCCAGTTTTGGTCTCTTTTGGTCCCTTTTTGCTTACTGGCAAAGGAAGACGTGCGAAACTCGTCTCAGGCCACTGAAACTCCTTGAATATCACTCAGAAGACACAAAGGAAGGCTTTCTCACCACCTTTTCCGCTTCTGGCACTTTCTGGCGCCTTTGGACCCAAGTCCAGTTTTGGTCTCTTTTGGTCCCTTTTTGCTTACTGGCAAAGGGAGACTTGCGAAAGTCGTCTCAGGCCACTAAAACTCCTTGAATATCACGCCTACGACATAAAGGAAGGCTTTCCCACCTCCTTCTCACATTCTGGCACTTTCTAGTGCCTTTGGACCCAAGTTCCAGTTTTGGTCTCTTTTGGTTCCCTTTTTGCTTACCGGCAAAGGAAGACGTGCGAAACTCGTCTCAGGCCACTGAAACTCCTTGAATATCACTCCGAAGACACAAAGGAAGGCTTTCTCACCACCTTTTCCGTTTCTGGCACTTTCTGGCGCCTTTGGACCCAAGTCCATTTTTGGCCTCTTTTGGTCCCTTTTTGCTTACTGGCAAAGGGAGACTTGCGAAACTCGTCTCAGGCCACTAAAACTCCTTGAATATCACGCCTACGACATAAAGGAAGGCTTTCCCACCTCCTTCTCACATTCTGGCACTTTCTGGTGCCTTTGGACCCAAGTTCCAGTTTTGGTCTCTTTTGGTTCCCTTTTTGCTTACCGGCAAAGGAAGACGTGTGAAACTAGTCTCAGGCCACTAAAACTCTTTGAATATCACGCCTAGGACTCAAAGGAAGGCTTTCCCACCACCTTCTCACGTTCTAGCACTTTCTGGTGCCTTTGGACCCAAGTTCCAGTTTTGGTCTCTTTTGGTTCCCTTTTGCTTACCGGCAAAGGAAGACGTGCGAAACTCGTATCAGGCAACTGAAACTCCTTGAATATCACTCATAAAACTCAAAGGAAGAATTTCTCACCACCTTCTCCCCTTCTGTCACTTTCCGGCGCCTTTGGACCCATGTTCTAGTTTTGGTCTCTTTTGGTCCCTTTTTGCTTACTGGCACAGGGAGACTTTCGAAACTCGTGTCAGGCCACTAAAACTCCTTGAATATCACGCCTACGACATAAAAGAAGGCTTTCCCACCTCCTTCTCACATTCTGGCACTTTCTGGTGCCTTTGGACCCAAGTTCCAGTTTTGGTCTCTTTTGGTTCCCTTTTTGCTTACCGGCAAAGAAAGACGTGCGAAACTCGTCTCAGGCCACTGAAACTCCTTGAATATCACTCCGAAGACACAAAGGAAGGCTTTCTCACCACCTTTTCCGTTTCTGGCACTTTCTGGCGCCTTTGTACCCAAGTTCCAGTTTTGGTCTCTTTTGGTCCCTTTTTGCTTACTGGCAAAGGGAGACTTGCGAAACTCGTCTCAGGCCACTAAAACTCCTTGAATATCACGCCTACGACATAAAGGAAGGCTTTCCCACCTCCTTCTCACATTCTGGCACTTTCTGGTGCCTTTGGACCCAAGTTCCAGTTTTGGTCTCTTTTGGTTCCCTTTTTGCTTACCGGCAAAGGAAGACGTGCGAAACTCGTCTCAAGCCACTGAAACTCCTTGAATATCACTCCTAGAACTCAAAGGAAGGATTTCTCACCACCTTCTCCCCTTCTGTCACCTTCTGGCACCTTTGGACCCAAGTTCTAGTTTTGGTCTCTTTTGGTCCCTTTTGCTTACCGGCAAAGGAAGACGTTCGAAACTCATCTCAAGCCACTGAAACTCCCTGAATATCACTGCTAGGACTCAAAGGAAGGCTTTCCCACCACCTTCTCCCCTTCTGTCACATTCTAGCACCTTTGACCCAAGTTCTAGTTTTGGTCTCTTTTGGTCCTTTTTTGCTTACCAGCAAGGGAAGTCATGCGAAACTCGTCTCAGGCCACTGAAACTCCTTGAATATCACTCCGAAGACACAAAGGAAGGCTTTCTCACCACCTTTTCCGTTTCTGGCACTTTCTGGCGCCTTTGTACCCAAGTTCCAGTTTTGGTCTCTTTTGGTCCCTTTTTGCTTACTGGCAAAGGGAGACTTGCGAAACTCGTCTCAGGCCACTAAAACTCCTTGAATATCACGCCTACGACATAAAGGAAGGCTTTCCCACCTCCTTCTCACATTCTGGCACTTTCTGGTGCCTTTGGACCCAAGTTCCAGTTTTGGTCTCTTTTGGTTCCCTTTTTGCTTACCGGCAAAGGAAGACGTGCGAAACTCGTCTCAGGCCATTGAAACTCCTTGAATATCACTCCGAAGACTCAAAGGAAGGCTTTCTCACCACCTTTTCCGCTTCTGGCACTTTCTGGCGCCTTTGGACCCAAGTCCAGTTTTGGTCTCTTTTGGTCCCTTTTTGCTTACTGGCAAAGGGAGACTTGCGAAACTTGTTTCAGGCCACTAAAACTCCTTGAATATCACGCCTACGACATAAAGGAAGGCTTTCTCACCTCCTTCTCACATTCTGGCACTTTCTGGTGCCTTTTGACCCAAGTTCCAGTTTTGGTCTCTTTTGGTTCCCTTTTGCTTACCGGCAAAGGAAGACGTGCGAAACTTGTCTCAGGTCAGTAAAACTCCTTCAATATCACGCCTACGACATAAAGGAAGGCTTTCCCACCTCCTTCTCACATTCTGGCACTTTCTGGTGCCTTTGGACCCAAGTTCCAGTTTTGGTCTCTTTTGGTTCCCTTTTTGCTTACCAGCAAAGAAAGACGTGCGAAACTCGTCTCAGGCCACTGAAACTCCTTGAATATCACTCCGAAGACACAAAGGAAGGCTTTCTCACCACCTTTTCCCCTTCTGGCACTTTCTGGCGGCTTTGGACCCAAGTTCCAATTTTGGTCTCTTTTGGTCCCTTTTTGCTTACTGGCAAAGGGAGACTTGCGAAACTCGTCTCAGGCCACTAAAACTCCTTGAATATCACGCCTAGGACTCAAAGGAAGGCTTTCCCACCACCTTCTCACATTCTGGCACTTTCTGGTGTCTTTGGACCCAAGTTCCAGTTTTGGTCTCTTTTGGTTCCCTTTTGCTTACCGGCAAAGGAAGACGTGCGAAACTCGTCTCAAGCCACTGAAACTCCTTGAATATCACTCCGAAGACACAAAGGAAGGCTTTCCCACCACATTCTCACGTTCTGGCACTTTCTGGTGCCTTTGGACCCAAGTTCCAGTTTCGGTCTCTTTTTTATCCCTTTTGCTTACCGGCAAAGGAAGACGTGCGAAACTCGTCTCAAGCCACTGAAACTCCTTGAATATCACTCCTAGAACTCAAAGGAAGGATTTCTCACCACCTTCTCCCCTTCTGTCACCTTCTGGCACCTTTGGACCCAAGTTCTAGTTTTGGTCTCTTTTGGTCCCTTTTGCTTACTGGCAAAGGAAGACGTTCGAAACTCATCTCAAGCCACTGAAACTCCATGAATATCACTGCTAGGACTCAAAGGAAGGCTTTCCCACCACCTTCTCCCCTTCTGTCACATTCTAGCACCTTTGACCCAAGTTCTAGTTTTGGTCTCTTTTGGTCCTTTTTTGCTTACCAGCAAAGGAAGTCATGCGAAACTCGTCTCAGGCCACTGAAACTCCTTGATCATCACTCTAAAGACACAAAGGAAGGTTTTCTCACCACCTTTTCCGCTTCTGGCACTTTCTGGCGCCTTTGGAGCCAAGTTCCAATTTTGGTCTCTTTTGGTTCTCTTTTGCTTACCGGCAAAGGAAGATGTGCGAAACTCGTCTCAAGCCACTAAAACTCCTTGAATATCACGCCTAGGACTCAAAGGAAGGCTTTCCCACCACCTTCTCTCCTTCTGGCACTTTCTGGTGTCTTTGGACCTAAGTTCCAGTTTTGGTCTCTTTTGGCTCCCTTTGCTTACCGGCAAAGGAAGACGTGCGAAACTCATCTCAGGCCACTAAAACTCCTTGAATATCACGCCTAGGAATCAAAGGAAGGCTTTCCCACCACCTTCTCACGTTCTGGCACTTTCTGGTGCCTTTGGACCCAAATTCCAGTTTTGGCCTCTTTTGGTTCCCTTTTGCTTACCGGCAAAGGAAGACGTGCGAAACTCGTCTCAGGCCACTAAAACTCCTTGAATATCACGCCTAGGACTCAAAGGAAAGCTTTCCCATCACCTTCTCACGTTCTGGTGCCTTTGGACCCAAGTTCCAGTTTTGGTCTCTTTTGGTTCCCTTTTGCTTACCGGCAAAGGAAGACGTGCGAAACTCGTCTCAAGCCACTGAAACTCCTTGAATATCACTCCGAAGACACAAAGGAAGGCTTTCCCACCACATTCTCACGTTCTGGCACTTTCTGGTGCCTTTGGACCCAAGTTCCAGTTTCGGTCTCTTTTTGATCCCTTTTGCTTACCGGCAAAGGAAGACGTGCGAAACTCGTCTCAAGCCACTGAAACTCCTTGAATATCACTCCTAGAACTCAAAGGAAGGATTTCTCACCACCTTCTCCCCTTCTGTCACCTTCTGGCACCTTTGGACCCAAGTTCTAGTTTTGGTCTCTTTTGGTCCCTTTTGCTTACCGGCAAAGGAAGACGTTCGAAACTCGTCTCAAGCCACTGAAACTCCCTGAATATCACTCCTAGGACTCAAAGGAAGGCTTTCCCACCACCTTCTCCCCTTCTGTCACATTCTAGCACCTTTGACCCAAGTTCTAGTTTTGGTCTCTTTTGGTCCTTTTTTGCTTACCAGCAAAGGAAGTCATGCGAAACTCGTCTCAGGCCACTGAAACTCCTTGATCATCACTCTAAAGACACAAAGGAAGGCTTTCTCACCACCTTTTCCGCTTCTGGCACTTTCTGGCGCCTTTGGAGCCAAGTTCCAATTTTGGTCTCTTTTGGTTCTCTTTTGCTTACCGGCAAAGGAAGATGTGCGAAACTCGTCTCAAGCCACTAAAACTCCTTGAATATCACGCCTAGGACTCAAAGGAAAGCTTTCCCACCACCTTCTCACGTTCTGGCACTTTCTGGTGCCTTTGGACCCAAGTTCCAGTTTTGGTCTCTTTTGGTTCCCTTTTGCTTACCGGCAAAGGAAGACGTGCGAAACTCGTCTCAGGCCACTAAAACTCCTTGAATATCACGCCTAGGACTCAAAGGAAGGCTTTCCCACCACCTTCTCACGTTCTGGCACTTTCTGGTGCCTTTGGACCCAAATTCCAGTTTTGGTCTCTTTTGGTTCCCTTTTGCTTACCGGCAAAGGAAGACGTGCGAAACTCGTCTCAGGCCACTAAAACTCCTTGAATATCACGCCTAGGACTCAAAGGAAAGCTTTCCCATCACCTTCTCACGTTCTGGTGCCTTTGGACCCAAATTCCAGTTTTGGTCTCTTTTGGTTCCCTTTTGCTTACCGGCAAAGGAAGACGTGCGAAACTCGTCTCAGGCCACTAAAACTCCTTGAATATCACGCCTAGGACTCAAAGGAAAGCTTTCCCATCACCTTCTCTCCTTCTGGCACTTTCTGGTGTCTTTGGACCTAAGTTCCAGTTTTGGTCTCTTTTGGCTCCCTTTGCTTACCGGCAAAGGAAGACGTGCGAAACTCGTCTCAGGCCACTAAAACTCCTTGAATATCACGCCTAGGACTCAAAGGAAGGCTTTCCCACCACCTTCTCTCCTTCTGGCACTTTCTGGTGTCTTTGGACCTAAGTTCCAGTTTTGGTCTCTTTTGGCTCCCTTTGCTTACCGGCAAAGGAAGACGTGCGAAACTCGTCTCAGGCCACTAAAACTCCTTGAATATCACGCCTAGGAATCAAAGGAAGGCTTTCCCACCACCTTCTCACGTTCTGGCACTTTCTGGTGCCTTTGGACCCAAATTCCAGTTTTGGCCTCTTTTGGTTCCCTTTTGCTTACCGGCAAAGGAAGACGTGCGAAACTCGTCTCAGGCCACTAAAACTCCTTGAATATCACGCCTAGGACTCAAAGGAAAGCTTTCCCATCACCTTCTCACGTTCTGGTGCCTTTGGACCCAAGTTCCAGTTTTGGTCTCTTTTGGTTCCCTTTTGTTTACCGGCAAAGGAAGACGTGCGAAACTCGTCTCAGGCCACTAAAACTCCTTGAATATCACGCCTAGGACTCAAAGGAAGGCTTTCCCACCACCTTCTCACGTTCTGGCACTTTCTGGTGCCTTTAGACCCAAGTTCCAGTTTTGGTCTCTTTTGCTTACGGGCAAAGGAAGACATGCGAAACTCGTCTCAAGCCACTAAAACTCCTTAAATATCACTCCTAAAACTCAAAGGACGGATTTCTCACCACCTTCTCCTCTTCTGTCACTTTTTGGCACCTTTGGACCCAAGTTCTAGTTTTGTTCTCTTTTGGTCCCTTTTTGCTTACCGGCAAAGGAAGTCGTGCGAAACTCGTCTCAGGCCACTGAAACTCCTTGAATATCACTCTGAAGACAAAAAGGAAGGCTTTCTCACCACCTTTTCCGTTTCTGGCACTTTCTGGCGCCTTTGTACCCAAGTTCCAGTTTTGGTCTCTTTTGGTCCCTTTTTGCTTACTGGCAAAGGGAGACTTGCGAAACTCGTCTCAGGCCACTAAAACTCCTTGAATATCACGCCTACGACTTAAAGGATGGCTTTTCCATCACCTTCTCACTTTCTGGCATTTTCTGGTGCCTTTGGACCCAAGTTCTAGTTTTGGTCTCTTTTGGTTCCCTTTTGCTTACCGGCAAAGGAAGACGTGCGAAACTCGTCTCAAGCCACTGAAACTCTTTGAATATCACTCCTAGAACTCAAAGGAGGGATTTCTCACCACCTTCTCCCCTTCTGTCACTTTATGGAACCTTTGGACCCATGTTCTAGTTTTGGTCTCTTTTGGTCCCTTTTGCTTACCGGCAAAGGAAGACCTGCGAAACTGGTCTCAAGCCACTGAAACTCCTTTAATATCACTCCTAGAACTCAAAGGATGGAGTTCTCACCACCTGGTATGAACCCCATTTGCACAGGGGGTGACTTAGCATCTTTAGGGTTAGAACCTTGTAGAAAAATTTGGAAATTTAGTGATGAATTTCTGGGCAAATTAGGTGTTGGTCCATGGTGTTAAAATGAGTAAAAAAGTAAGCAAAAACGCAGGTTTGGTGGTGGCTGGACAGAATTTTAGAAATGACGGTATCTCGAGTTATAGAACTCCAATTGAGGTGATTCCAAAACGAGGTGAAAGTTCTCGTTTTGAAATTCAATTTAGGCTTAAGAATCACTCAATTTGGCTGAGTAGAACGAGAGTTATGATAACGAGATAATTCTGGGCAGATTTGAGTTTTTTTTTTTTGGAGTTTTGGTGAAGAATTGAATGGGGGACGGAAAGAATCACTATTTCCAAGGAAGGCAACACACAAAGGGATGTGAAAGCCCTTTAATACAGCCAAGTTGTTCTTGAATCACTCAAGAACTTAGGAGAATCACTCTCACTAAGATAAAAGAGATAAACTCTAATATTTCTGAATCAAACTTAACTTGTCTTATTGATAAGAATGGTTCAGCTTATATAGAAGCTTTACCATCAGAATTACAAAGGTTCCGTAACGGAAAATTTATTCCACTTAGATAATAATCCACTAAGCTAGGAAATAAAGCTACTTGATGGCTGATTGTAACTGAAATTGTGGCAACCAAAAAGTCACCCAACAGCCACTAGCTATGCGCCTCTTGGTCTCCCAAAGGCTGATGCCTAAGTTGCAAATTGGGCCCTTATTACAACTTGAAATAAAACCAAACCAAAGCCCATTAGTTGATTAACTGCAAAACATAATTTGGTCAGCCAACTTTACAAAGGATTGGGCCATTATTTAAAACAAATTAAAAACTTAAAAACTGAAGCAAAGTGGCGCCTTAGTTCTCCTCCATTTGGGCCATGATGCAATTCACAACCTTGGTCTTTTCTCCTTGAAACTTGGGCTTGTATTCAATTAATATGGATAACACTTGTTGAAGAGCTTCCTTTGCTCTCCTTGCTCTAGCCCTTGTAATAGGTCCTCCAAGTCCTTCAAGAGGATCCTTGCCTTTGCTCATGGTCATGTCCTCATCACCACCTTCTCCCATTCGGGCACTTTCTGGCGCCTTTAAACCCAAGTTCCAGTTTTGGTCTCTTTTGGTTCCCTTTTTGCTTACCGGCAAAGAAAGACGTGCGAAACTCGTCTCAGGCCACTAAAACTCCTTGAATATCACTCCGAAGACACAAAGGAAGGCTTTCTCACCACCTTTTCCGCTTCTGGCACTTTCTGGCGCCTTTGGACCCAAGTTCCAGTTTTGGTCTCTTTTGGTCCCTTTTTGCTTACTGGCAAAGGGAGACTTGCAAAACTCGTCTCAGGCCACTAAAACTCCTTGAATATCACGCCAACGACATAAAGGAAGGCTTTCCCACCTCCTTCTCACATTCTGGCACTTTCTGGTGCCTTTGGACCCAAGTTCCAGTTTTGGTCTCTTTTGGTTCCCTTTTTGCTTACCGGCAAAGGAAGACGTGCGAAACTCGTCTCAGGCCATTGAAACTCCTTGAATATCACTCCGAAGACACAAAGGAAGGCTTTCTCACCACCTTTTCCGCTTCTGGCACTTTCTGGCGCCTTTGGACCCAAGTCCAGTTTTGGTCTCTTTTGGTCCCTTTTTGCTTACTGGCAAAGGGAGACTTGCGAAACTTGTCTCAGGCCACTAAAACTCCTTGAATATCACGCCTACGACATAAAGGAAGGCTTTCTCACCTCCTTCTCACATTCTGGCACTTTCTGGTGCCTTTGGACCCAAGTTCCAGTTTTGGTCTCTTTTGGTTCCCTTTTTGCTTACTGGCAAAGGGAGACTTGCGAAACTCGTCTCAGGCCACTAAAACTCCTTGAATATCACGCCTACGACATAAAGGAAGGCTTTCCCACCTCCTTCTCACATTCTGGCACTTTCTGGTGCCTTTGGACCCAAGTTCCAGTTTTGGTCTCTTTTGGTTCCCTTTTGCTTACCGGCAAAGGAAGACGTGCGAAACTCGTCTCAGGCCACTGAAACTCCTTGAATATCACTCCGAAGACACAAAGGAAGGCTTTCTCACCACCTTTTCCGCTTCTGGCACTTTCTGGCGCCTTTGGACCCAAGTCCAGTTTTGGTCTCTTTTGGTCCCTTTTTGCTTACTGGCAAAGGGAGACTTGCGAAACTTGTCTCAGGCCACTAAAACTCCTTGAATATCACGCCTACGACATAAAGGAAGGCTTTCTCACCTCCTTCTCACATTCTGGCACTTTCTGGTGCCTTTGGACCCAAGTTCCAGTTTTGGTCTCTTTTGGTTCCCTTTTGCTTACCGGCAAAGGAAGACGTGCGAAACTCGTCTCAGGCCAGTAAAACTCCTTCAATATCACGCCTACGACATAAAGGAAGGCTTTCCCACCTTCTTCTCACATTTTGGCACTTTCTGGTGCCTTTGGACCCAAGTTCCAGTTTTGGTCTCTTTTGGTTCCCTTTTTGCTTACCGGCAAAGAAAGACGTGCGAAACTCGTCTCAGGCCACTGAAACTCCTTGAATATCACTCCGAAGACACAAAGGAAGGCTTTCTCACCACCTTTTCCGTTTCTGGCACTTTCTGGCGCCTTTGTACCCAAGTTCCAGTTTTGGTCTCTTTTGGTCCCTTTTTGCTTACTGGCAAAGGGAGACTTGCGAAACTCGTCTCGAGCCACTAAAACTCCTTGAATATCACGCCTACGACATAAAGGAAGGCTTTCCCACCTCCTTCTCACATTCCGCACTTTCTGGTGCCTTTGGACCCAAGTTCCTGTTTTGGTCTCTTTTGGTTCCCTTTTGCTTACCGGCAAAGGAAGACGTGCGAAACTCGTCTCAGGCCAGTAAAACTCCTTCAATATCATGCCTACGACATAAAGGAAGGCTTTCCCACCTTCTTCTCACATTTTGGCACTTTCTGGTGCCTTTGGACCCAAGTTCCAGTTTTGGTCTCTTTTGGTTCCCTTTTTGCTTACCGGCAAAGAAAGACGTGCGAAACTCGTCTCAGGCCACTGAAACTCCTTGAATATCACTCCGAAGACACAAAGGAAGGCTTTCTCACCACCTTTTCCGTTTCTGGCACTTTCTGGCGCCTTTGTACCCAAGTTCCAGTTTTGGTCTCTTTTGGACCCTTTTTGCTTACTGGCAAAGGGAAACTTGCGAAACTCGTCTCAGGCCACTAAAACTCCTTGAATATCACGCCTGCGACATAAAGGAAGGCTTTCCCACCTCCTTCTCACATTCTGGCACTTTCTGGTGCCTTTGGACCCAAGTTCCAGTTTTGGTCTCTTTTGGTTCCCTTTTTGCTTACCGGCAAAGGAAGACGTGCGAAACTCGTCTCAGGCCATTGAAACTCCTTGAATATCACTCCGAAGACACAAAGGAAGGCTTTCTCACCACCTTTTCCGCTTCTGGCACTTTCTGGCGCCTTTGGACCCAAGTCCAGTTTTGGTCTCTTTTGGTCCCTTTTTGCTTACTGGCAAAGGGAGACTTGCGAAACTTGTCTCAGGCCACTAAAACTCCTTGAATATCACGCCTACGACATAAAGGAAGGCTTTCTCACCTCCTTCTCACATTCTGGCACTTTCTGGTGCCTTTGGACCCAAGTTCCAGTTTTGGTCTCTTTTGGTTCCCTTTTGCTTACGGCAAAGGGAGACTTGCGAAACTCGTCTCGAGCCACTAAAACTCCTTGAATATCACGCCTACGACATAAAGGAAGGCTTTCCCACCTCCTTCTCACATTCGGCACTTTCGGTGCCTTTGGACCCAAGTTCCGCTTTTGGTCTCTTTTGGTTCCCTTTTGCTTACCGGCAAAGGAAGACGTGCGAAACTCGTCTCAGGCCATTGAAACTCCTTGAATATCACTCCGAAGACACAAAGGAAGGCTTTCTCACCACCTTTTCCGCTTCTGGCACTTTCTGGCGCCTTTGGACCCAAGTCCAGTTTTGGTCTCTTTTGGTCCCTTTTTGCTTACTGGCAAAGGGAGACTTGCGAAACTTGTCTCAGGCCACTAAAACTCCTTGAATATCACGCCTACGACATAAAGGAAGGCTTTCTCACCTCCTTCTCACATTCTGGCACTTTCTGGTGCCTTTGGACCCAAGTTCCAGTTTTGGTCTCTTTTGGTTCCCTTTTGCTTACCGGCAAAGGAAGACGTGCGAAACTCGTCTCAGGCCAGTAAAACTCCTTCAATATCACGCCTACGACATAAAGGAAGGCTTTCCCACCTTCTTCTCACATTCTGGCACTTTCTGGTGCCTTTGGACCCAAGTTCCAGTTTTGGTCTCTTTTGGTTCCCTTTTTGCTTACCGGCAAAGGAAGACGTGCGAAACTCGTCTCAGGCCATTGAAACTCCTTGAATATCACTCCGAAGACACAAAGGAAGGCTTTCTCACCACCTTTTCCGCTTCTGGCACTTTCTGGCGCCTTTGGACCCAAGTCCAGTTTTGGTCTCTTTTGGTTCCCTTTTTGCTTACCGGCAAAGGAAGACGTGCGAAACTCGTCTCAGGCCATTGAAACTCCTTGAATATCACTCCGAAGACACAAAGGAAGGCTTTCTCACCACCTTTTCCGTTTCTGGCACTTTCTGGCGCCTTTGTACCCAAGTTCCAGTTTTGGTCTCTTTTGGTCCCTTTTTGCTTACTGGCAAAGGGAGACTTGCGAAACTCGTCTCAGGCCACTAAAACTCCTTGAATATCACGCCTACGACATAAAGGAAGGCTTTCCCACCTCCTTCTCACATTCTGGCACTTTCTGGTGCCTTTGGACCCAAGTTCCAGTTTTGGTCTCTTTTGGTTCCCTTTTGCTTACCGGCAAAGGAAGACGTGCGAAACTCGTCTCAGGCCATTGAAACTCCTTGAATATCACTCCGAAGACACAAAGGAAGGCTTTCTCACCACCTTTTCCGTTTCTGGCACTTTCTGGCGCCTTTGTACCCAAGTTCCAGTTTTGGTCTCTTTTGGTCCCTTTTTGCTTACTGGCAAAGGGAGACTTGCGAAACTCGTCTCAGGCCACTAAAACTCCTTGAATATCACGCCTACGACATAAAGGAAGGCTTTCCCACCACCTTCTCACGTTCTGGCACTTTCTGGTGCCTTTGGACCCAAGTTCCAGTTTTGGTCTCTTTTGGTTCCCTTTTGCTTACCGGCAAAGGAAGACGTGCGAAACTCGTCTCAGGCCAGTAAAACTCCTTCAATATCACGCCTACGACATAAAGGAAGGCTTTCCCACCTTCTTCTCACATTTTGGCACTTTCTGGTGCCTTTGGACCCAAGTTCCAGTTTTGGTCTCTTTTGGTTCCCTTTTTGCTTACCGGCAAAGAAAGACGTGCGAAACTCGTCTCAGGCCACTGAAACTCCTTGAATATCACTCCGAAGACACAAAGGAAGGCTTTCTCACCACCTTTTCCGTTTCTGGCACTTTCTGGCGCCTTTGTACCCAAGTTCCAGTTTTGGTCTCTTTTGGTCCCTTTTTGCTTACTGGCAAAGGGAGACTTGCGAAACTCGTCTCAGGCCACTAAAACTCCTTGAATATCACGCCTGCGACATAAAGGAAGGCTTTCCCACCTCCTTCTCACATTCTGGCACTTTCTGGTGCCTTTGGACCCAAGTTCCAGTTTTGGTCTCTTTTGGTTCCCTTTTTGCTTACCGGCAAAGGAAGACGTGCGAAACTCGTCTCAGGCCATTGAAACTCCTTGAATATCACTCCGAAGACACAAAGGAAGGCTTTCTCACCACCTTTTCCGCTTCTGGCACTTTCTGGCGCCTTTGGACCCAAGTTCCAGTTTTGGTCTCTTTTGGTCCCTTTTTGCTTACTGGCAAAGGGAGACTTGCGAAACTTGTCTCAGGCCACTAAAACTCCTTGAATATCACGCCTACGACATAAAGGAAGGCTTTCTCACCTCCTTCTCACATTCTGGCACTTTCTGGTGCCTTTGGACCCAAGTTCCAGTTTTGGTCTCTTTTGGTTCCCTTTTGCTTACCGGCAAAGGAAGACGTGCGAAACTCGTCTCAGGCCAGTAAAACTCCTTCAATATCACGCCTACGACATAAAGGAAGGCTTTCCCACCTCCTTCTCACATTCTGGCACTTTCTGGTGCCTTTGGACCCAAGTTCCAGTTTTGGTCTCTTTTGGTTCCCTTTTTGCTTACCGGCAAAGAAAGACGTGCGAAACTCGTCTCAGGCCACTGAAACTCCTTGAATATCACTCCGAAGACACAAAGGAAGGCTTTCTCACCACCTTTTCCCCTTCTGGCACTTTCTGGCGGCTTTGGACCCAAGTTCCAGTTTTGGTCTCTTTTGGTCCCTTTTTGCTTACTGGCAAAGGGAGACTTGCGAAACTCGTCTCAGGCCACTAAAACTCCTTGAATATCACGCCTAGGACTCAAAGGAAGGCTTTCCCACCACCTTCTCACGTTCTGGCACTTTCTCGTGCCTTTGGACCCAAGTTCCAGTTTTGGTCTCTTTTGGTTCCCTTTTGCTTACCGGCAAAGGAAGACGTGCGAAACTCGTCTCAAGCCACTGAAACTCCTTGAATATCACTCCGAAGACACAAAGGAAGGCTTTCCCACCACATTCTCACGTTCTGGCACTTTCTGGTGCCTTTGGACCCAAGTTCCAGTTTCGGTCTCTTTTTGATCCCTTTTGCTTACCGGCAAAGGAAGACGTGCGAAACTCGTCTCAAGCCACTGAAACTCCTTGAATATCACTCCTAGAACTTAAAGGAAGGATTTCTCACCACCTTCTCCCCTTCTGTCACCTTCTGGCACCTTTGGACCCAAGTTCTAGTTTTGGTCTCTTTTGGTCCCTTTTGCTTACCGGCAAAGGAAGACGTTCGAAACTGGTCTCAAGCCACTGAAACTCCCTGAATATCACTCCTAGGACTCAAAGGAAGGCTTTCCCACCACCTTCTCCCCTTCTGTCACATTCTAGCACCTTTGACCCAAGTTCTAGTTTTGGTCTCTTTTGGTCCTTTTTTGCTTACCGGCAAAGGAAGTCGTGCGAAACTCGTCTCAGGCCACTGAAACTCCTTGATCATCACTTTGAAGACACAAAGGAAGGCTTTCTCACCACCTTTTCCGCTTCTGGCACTTTCTGACGCCTTTGGACCCAAGTTCCAGTTTTGGTCTCTTTTGGTTCTCTTTTGCTTACCGGCAAAGGAAGATGTGCGAAGCTCTTCTCAAGCCACTAAAACTCCTTGAATATCACGCCTAGGACTCAAAGGAAAGCTTTCCCACCACCTTCTCACGTTCTGGCACTTTCTGGTGCCTTTGGACCCAAGTTCCAGTTTTGGTCTCTTTTGGTTCCCTTTTGCTTACCGGCAAAAGAAGACGTGCGAAACTCGTCTCAGGCCACTAAAACTCCTTGAATATCACGCCTAGGACTCAAAGGAAGGCTTTCCCACCACCTTCTCACGTTCTGGCACTTTCTGGTGCCTTTGGACCCAAATTCCAGTTTTGGCCTCTTTTGGTTCCCTTTTGCTTACCGGCAAAGGAAGACGTGCGAAACTCGTCTCAGGCCACTAAAACTCCTTGAATATCACGCCTACGACATAAAGGAAGGCTTTCCCACCTCCTTCTCACATTCTGGCACTTTCTGGTGCCTTTGGACCCAAGTTCCAGTTTTGGTCTCTTTTGGTTCCCTTTTTGCTTACCGGCAAAGAAAGACGTGCGAAACTCGTCTCAGGCCACTGAAACTCCTTGAATATCACTCCGAAGACACAAAGGAAGGCTTTCTCACCACCTTTTCCCCTTCTGGCACTTTCTGGCGGCTTTGGACCCAAGTTCCAGTTTTGGTCTCTTTTGGTCCCTTTTTGCTTACTGGCAAAGGGAGACTTGCGAAACTCGTCTCAGGCCACTAAAACTCCTTGAATATCACGCCTAGGACTCAAAGGAAGGCTTTCCCACTACCTTCTCACGTTCTGGCACTTTCTGGTGCCTTTGGACCCATGTTCCAGTTTTGGTCTCTTTTGGTTCCCTTTTGCTTACCGGCAAAGGAAGACGTGCGAAACTCGTCTCAAGCCACTGAAACTCCTTGAATATCACTCCGAAGACACAAAGGAAGGCTTTCCCACCACATTCTCACGTTCTGGCACTTTCTGGTGCCTTTGGACCCAAGTTCCAGTTTCGGTCTCTTTTGATCCCTTTTGCTTACCGGCAAAGGAAGACGTGCGAAACTCGTCTCAACCCACAGAAACTCCTTGAATATCACTCCTAGACCTCAAACGAAGGATTTCTCACCACCTTCTCCCCTTCTGTCACCTTCTGGCACCTTTGGACCCAAGTTCTAGTTTTGGTCTCTTTTGGTCCCTTTTGCTTACCGGCAAAGGAAGACGTTCGAAACTCGTCTCAAGCCACTGAAACTCCCTGAATATCACTGCTAGGACTCAAAGGAAGGCTTTCCCACCACCTTCTCCCCTTCTGTCACATTCTAGCACCTTTGACCCAAGTTCTAGTTTTGGTCTCTTTTGGTCCTTTTTTGCTTACAGGCAAAGGAAGTCGTGCGAAACTCGTCTCAGGCCACTGAAACTCCTTGATCATCACTCTGAAGACACAAAGGAAGGCTTTCTCACCACCTTTTCCGCTTCTGGCACTTTCTGGCGCCTTTGGACCCAAGTTCCAATTTTGGTCTCTTTTGGTTCTCTTTTGCTTACTGGCAAAGGAAGATGTGCGAAGCTCGTCTCAAGCCACTAAAACTCCTTGAATATCACGCCTAGGACTCAAAGGAATGCTTTCCCACCACCTTCTCACGTTCTGGCAGTTTCTGGTGCCTTTAGACCCAAGTTCCAGTTTTGGTCTCTTTTGGTTCCCTTTTGCTTACCGGCAAAGGAAGACGTGCGAAACTCGTCTCAGGCCACTAAAACTCCTTGAATATCACGCCTAGGACTCAAAGGAAGGCTTTCCCACCACCTTCTCACGTTCTGGCACTTTCTGGTGCCTTTGGACCCAAATTCCAGTTTTGGCCTCTTTTGGTTCCCTTTTGCTTACCGGCAAAGGAAGACGTGCGAAACTCGTCTCAGGCCACTAAAACTCCTTGAATATCACGCCTAGGACTCAAAGGAAAGCTTTCCCATCACCTTCTCACGTTCTGGTGCCTTTGGACCCAAGTTCCAGTTTTGGTCTCTTTTGGTTCCCTTTTGCTTACCGGCAAAGGAAGACGTGCGAAACTCGTCTCAGGCCACTAAAACTCCTTGAATATCACGCCTAGGACTCAAAGGAAGGCTTTCCCACCACCTTCTCTCCTTCTGGCACTTTTTGGTGTCTTTGGACCTAAGTTCCAGTTTTGGTCTCTTTTGGCTCCCTTTGCTTACCGGCAAAGGAAGACGTGCGAAACTCGTCTCAGGCCGCTAAAACTCCTTGAATATCACGCCTAGGACTCAAAGGAAGGCTTTCCCACCACCTTCTCACCTTCTGGCACTTTCTGGTGTCTTTGGACCCAAGTTCCAGTTTTGGTCTCTTTTGGCTCCCTTTTGCTTACCGGCAAAGGAAGACGTGCGAAACTCGTCTCAGGCCACTAAAACTCCTTGAATATCACGCCTAGGACTCAAAGGAAGGCTTTCCCATCACCTTCTCACGTTCTTGCACTCTCTGGTGCCTTTGGACCCAAATTCCAGTTTTGGCCTCTTTTGGTTCCCTTTTGCTTACCGGCAAAGGAAGACGTGCGAAACTCGTCTCAGGCCACTAAAACTCCTTGAATATCACGCCTAGGACTCAAAGGAAAGCTTTCCCATCACCTTCTCACGTTCTGGTGCCTTTGGACCCAAGTTCCAGTTTTGGTCTCTTTTGGTTCCCTTTTGCTTACCGGCAAAGGAAGACGTGCGAAACTCGTCTCAGGCCACTAAAACTCCTTGAATATCACGCCTAGGACTCAAAGGAAGGCTTTCCCACCACCTTCTCACGTTCTGGCACTTTCTGGTGCCTTTAGACCCAAGTTCCAGTTTTGGTCTCTTTTGGTTCCCTTTTGCTTACCGGCAAAGGAAGACTTGCGAAACTCGTCTGAAGCCACTAAAACTCCTTAAATATCACTC
The DNA here is from genome assembly GCA_024086825.1 of Abrus pulchellus subsp. cantoniensis. Taxonomy (NCBI): domain Eukaryota; kingdom Viridiplantae; phylum Streptophyta; class Magnoliopsida; order Fabales; family Fabaceae; genus Abrus; species Abrus pulchellus. The sequence goes on along the minus strand of CM044057.1, from coordinate 331,282 downwards.
CTAAAACTCAAAGGAAGGATTTCTCACCACCTTCTCCTCTTCTGTCACTTTTTGGCACCTTTGGACCCAAGTTATAGTTTTGTTCTCTTTTGGTCCCTTTTTGCTTACCGGCAAAGGAAGTCGTGCGAAACTCGTCTCAGGCCACTGAAACTCCTTGAATATCACTCTGAAGACAAAAAGGAAGGCTTTCTCACCACCTTTTCCGTTTCTGGCACTTTCTGGCGCCTTTGTACCCAAGTTCCAGTTTTGGTCTCTTTTGGTCCCTTTTTGCTTACTGGCAAAGGGAGACTTGCGAAACTCGTCTCAGGCCACTAAAACTCCTTGAATATCACGCCTACGACTTAAAGGATGGCTTTTCCACCACCTTCTCACTTTCTGGCATTTGCTGGTGCCTTTGGACCCAAGTTCAAGTTTTGTTCTCTTTAGGTCCCTTTTGCTTACCGGCAAAGGAAGACGTGCGAAACTCATCTCAAGCCACTGAAACTCCTTCAATATCACTCCTAGAACTCAAAGGAAGGATTTCTCACCACCTTCTCCCCTTCTGGCACTTTCTGACGCCTTTGGCCCCAAGTTCCAGTTTTTGTCTCTTTTGGTCCCATTTTGCTTACTGGAAAAGGGAGACTTGCGAAACTCGTCTCAGGCCACTAAAACTCTTTGAATATCAAGCCTAGGACTCAAAGGAAGGCTTTCCCACCACGTTCTCACGTTCTGGCACTTTCTGGTGCCTTTGGACCCAAGTTCCAGTTTTGGTCTCTTTTGGTTCCCTTTTGCTTACCGGCAAAGGAAGACGTGGGAAACTCGTCTCAGGCCACTAAAACTCCTTGAATATCACGCCTAGGAGTCAAAGGAAGGCTTTCCCACCACCTTCTCACGTTCTGGCACTTTCTGGTGCCTTTGGACCCAAGTTCCAGTTTTGGTCTCTTTTGGTTCCCTTTTGCTTACCGGCAAAGGAAGACGTGCGAAACTCGTCTCAAGCCACTGACACTCCTTGAATATCACTCCTAGGACTCAAAGGAAGGCTTTCCCATAACCTTCTCACGTTCTGGCACTTTCTGGTGCCTTTGGACCCAAGTTCCAGTTTTGGTCTCTTTTAGTTCCCTTTTGCTTACCGGCAAAGAAAAACGTGTGAAACTCGTCTGAAGCCACTGAAACTCCTTCAATATCACTACTAGAACTCCAAGAAAGGATTTCTCACCACCTTCTCCACTTCTGTCACTTTCTGGCACCTTTGGACCCAAGTTCTAGTTTTGGTCTCTTTTGGTCCCTTTTTGCTTACCGGCAAAGGAAGTCGTGCGAAATTCGTCTCAGGCCACTGAAACTCCTTGAATATCACTCCGAAGACACAAAAGAAGGCTTTCCCACCACATTCTCACGTTCTGGAACTTTCTGGTGCCTTTGGACCCAAGTTCCAGTTTTGGTCTCTTTTGGTTCCCTTTTGCTTACCGGCAAAGGAAGACGTGGGAAACTCGTCTCAGGCCACTAAAACTCCTTGAATATCACGCCTAGGACTCAAAGGAAGGCTTTCCCACCACCTTCTCACGTTCTGGCACTTTCTGGTGCCTTTGGACCCAAGTTCCAGTTTTGGTCTCTTTTGGTTCCCTTTTGCTTACCGGCAAAGGAATACGTGCGAAACTCGTCTCAAGCCACTGAATATCCTTGAATATCACTCGTAGAACGCAAAGGAAGGATTTCTCACCACCTTCTCCTCTTCTGTCACTTTCTGGCACCTTTGGACCCAAGTTCCAGTTTTGGTCTCTTTTGGTTCCCTTTTGCTTACCGGCAAAGGTATACGTGCGAAACTCGTCTCAAGCCACTTAAACTCCTTCAATATCACTCCTAGAACTCAATGGAAGGATTTGTCACCACCTTCTCCCCTTCTGTCACTTTCTGGCACCTTTGATCCAAGTTCTAGTTTTGGTCTCTTTTGGTTCCCTTTTGCTTACCGGCAAAGGGAGACATGCGAAACTCGTCTCAGGCCACTAAAACTCCTTGAATATCACGCCTAGGACTCAAAGGAAAGCTTTCCCACCACCTTCTCACGTTTTGGCACTTTCTGGTGCCTTTGGACCCAAGTTCCAGTTTTGGTCTCTTTTGGTTCCCTTTTGCTTACCGGCAAAGGAAGACGTGCGAAACTCGTCTCAAGCCACTGAAACTCCTTGAATATCACTCCTAGAACTGAAAGGAAGGATTTCTCACCACCTTCTCCCCTTCTGGCACTTTCTGGCGCCTTTGGACCCAAGTTCCAGTTTTGGTCTCTTTTGGTCCGTTTTTGCTTACTGGCAAAGGGAGACTTGCGAAACTCGTCTCAGGCCACTAAAACTCCTTGAATATCACTCCTAGGACTCAAAGGAAGGCTTTCCCATAACCTTCTCACGTTCTGGCACTTTCTGGTGCCTTTGGACCCAAGTTCCAGTTTTGGTCTCTTTTGGTTCCCTTTTGCTTACCGGCAAAGGAAGACGTGCGAAACTCATCTCAAGCCACTGAAACTCCTTGAATATCACTCCTAGAACTCAATGGAAGGCTTTCCTACCACCTTCTCACGTTCTGGCACTTTCTGGTGCCTTTGGACCCAAGTTCCAGTTTTGGTCTCTTTTGGTTCCCTTTTGCTTACCGGCAAAGGAATACGTGTGAAACTCGTCTCAAGCCACTGAATATCCTTGAATATCACTCGTAGAACGCAAAGGAAGGATTTCTCACCACCTTCTCCTCTTCTGTCACTTTCTGGCACCTTTGGACCCAAGTTCCAGTTTTGGTCTCTTTTGGTTCCCTTTTGCTTACCGGCAAAGGTATACGTGCGAAACTCGTCTCAAGCCACTGACACTCCTTGAATATCACTCCTAGGACTCAAAGGAAGGCTTTCCCATAACCTTCTCACGTTCTGGCACTTTCTGGTGCCTTTGGACCCAAGTTCCAGTTTTGGTCTCTTTTGGTTCCCTTTTGCTTACCGGCAAAGGAAGACGTGCGAAACTCATCTCAAGCCACTGAAACTCCTTGAATATCACTCCTAGAACTCAATGGAAGGATTTGTCACCACCTTCTCCCCTTCTGTCACTTTCTGGCACCTTTGATCCAAGTTCTAGTTTTGGTCTCTTTTGGTTCCCTTTTGCTTACCGGCAAAGGTATACGTGCGAAACTCGTCTCAAGCCACTAAAACTCCTTGAATATCACTCCGAAGACACAAAGGAAGGCTTTCTCACCACCTTCTCACGTTTTGGCACTCTCTGGTGTCTTTGGACCCAAGTTCCAGTTTTGGTCTCTTTTGGCTCCCTTTTGCTTACCGGCAAAGGAAGACGTGCGAAACTCGTCTCAGGCCACTAAAACTCCTTGAATATCACGCCTAGGACTCAAAGGAAGGCTTTCCCACCACCTTCTCACATTCTGGCACTTTCTGGTGCCTTTGGACCCAAGTTCCAGTTTTGGTCTCTTTTGGTTCCCTTTTGCTTACCGGCAAAGGAATACGTGCGAAACTCGTCTCAAGCCACTGAATATCCTTGAATATCACTCGTAGAACGCAAAGGAAGGATTTCTCACCACCTTCTCCTCTTCTGTCACTTTCTGGCAACTTTGGACCCAAGTTCCAGTTTTTGTCTCTTTTGGTTCCCTTTTGCTTACCGGCAAAGGTATACGTGCGAAACTCGTCTCAAGCCACTTAAACTCCTTGAATATCACTCCTAGAACTCAATGGAAGGATTTGTCACCACCTTCTCCCCTTCTGTCACTTTCTGGCACCTTTGATCCAAGTTCTAGTTTTGGTCTCTTTTGGTTCCCTTTTGCTTACTGGCAAAGGGAGACATGCGAAACTCGTCTCAGGCCACTAAAACTCCTTGAATATCACGCCTAGGACTCAAAGGAAAGCTTTCCCATCACCTTCTCACGTTCTGGTGCCTTTGGACCCAAGTTCCAGTTTTGGTCTCTTTTGGTTCCCTTTTGCTTACCGGCAAAGGAAGACGTGCGAAACTCGTCTCAAGCCACTGAAACTCCTTGAATATCACTCCTAGAACTCAATGGAAGGATTTGTAACCACCTTCTCCTCTTCTGTCACTTTCTGGCACCTTTGATCCATGTTCTAGTTTTGGTCTCTTTTGGTACCTTTTTGTTTACCGGCAAAGGTATACGTGCGAAACTCGTCTCAAGCCACTGAAACTCCTTGAATATCACTCCGAAGACACAAAGGAAGGCTTTCTCACCACCTTCTCACTTTCTGGCACTCTCTGGTGTCTTTGGACCCAAGTTCCAGTTTTGGTCTATTTTGGCTCCTTTTTGCTTACCGGCAAAGGAAGATGTGCGAAACTCGTCTCAGGCCACTAAAACTCCTTGAATATCACGCCTAGGACTCAAAGGAAGGCTTTCCCACCACCTTCTCACGTTCTGGCACTTTCTGGTGCCTTTGGACCCAAGTTCCAGTTTTGGTCTCTTTTGGTTCCCTTTTGCTTACCGGCAAAGGAATACGTGCGAAACTCGTCTCAAGCCACTGAAACTCCTTGAATATCACTCGTAGTATGCAAAGGAAGGATTTCTCACCACCTTCTCCTCTTCTGTCACTTTCTGGCACCTTTGGATTCAAGTTCCAGTTTTGGTCTCTTTTGGTCCGTCTCAGGCCAATAAAACTCCTTGAATATCACGCCTACGACATAAAGGAAGTCTTTCCCACCACCTTCTCACATTCTAGCACTTTCTGTTGCCTTTGGACCCAAGTTCCAGTTTTGGTCTCTTTTGGTTCCCTTTTGCTTAACAGCAAAGAAAGACGTGCGAAACTCGTCTCAGGCCACTAAAACTCCTTCTCACGTTCTGGCACTTTCTGGTGCCTTTGGACCTAAGTTCCAGTTTTGGTCTCTTTTGGTTCCATTTTGCTTACCGGCAAAGGAAGACGTGCGAAACTCGTCTCAGGCCACTAAAACTCCTTGAATATTATGCCTAGGACTCAAAGGAAGGCTTTCCCACCACTTTCTCACGTTCTGGCACTTTCTGGTGCCTTTGGACCCAAGTTCCAGTTTTTGTCTTTTTTGGTTCCCTTTTGCTTACCGGCAAAGAAAGACGTGCGAAACTCGTCTCAAGCCACTGCAACTCCCTGAATATCACTCCTAGAACTGAAAGGAAGGATTTCTCACCACTTTCTCCTCCTCTGGCAGTTTCTGGCGCCTTTGGACCCAAGTTCCAGTTTTTGTCTCTTTTGGTCCCTTCTTGCTTACTGGCAAAGGGAGACTTGCGAAACTCGTCTCAGGCCACTAAAACTCTTTGAATATCACGCCTAGGACTCAAAGGAAGGCTTTCCCACCACCTTCTCACGTTCTGGCACTTTCTGGTGCCTTTGGACCCAAGTTCCAGTTTTGGTCTCTTTTAGTTCCCTTTTGCTTACCGGCAAAGAAAGACGTGTGAAACTCGTCTGAAGCCACTGAAACTCCTTGAATATCACTCCTAGAACTCAAAGAAAGGATTTCTCACCACCTTCTCCCCTTCTGTCACTTTCTGGCACCTTTGATCCAAGTTCTAGTTTTGGTCTCTTTTGGTTCCCTTTTGCTTACTGGCAAAGGGAGACGTGCGAAACTCGTCTCAGGCCACTAAAACTCCTTGAATATCACACCTAGGACTCAAAGGAAGGCTTTCCCACCACCTTCTCACGTTCTGGCACTTTCTGGTGCCTTTGGACCCAAGTTCCAGTTTTGGTCTCTTTTGGTTCCCTTTTGCTTACCGGCAAAGGAATACGTGCGAAACTCGTCTCAAGCCACTGAAACTCCTTGAATATCACTCGTAGTATGCAAAGGAAGGATTTCTTACCACCTTCTCCTCTTTTGTCACTTTCTGGCGCCTTTGGACCCAAGTTCCAGTTTTGGTCTCTTTTGGTCCCTTTTTGCTTACTAGCAAAGGGAGACTTGCAAAACTCGTCTCAGGCCAATAAAACTCCTTGAATATCACGCCTACGACATAAAGGAAGTCTTTCCCACCACCTTCTCACATTCTAGAACTTTCTGTTGCCTTTGGACCCAAGTTCCAGTTTTGGTCTCTTTTGGTTCCCTTTTGCTTACCGGCAAAGGAAGACGTGCGAAACTCGTCTCAGGCCACTAAAACTCCTTCTCACGTTCTGGCACTTTCTGGTGCCTCTGGACCCAAGTTCCAGTTTTGGTCTCTTTTGGTTCCATTTTGCTTATCGGCAAAGGAAGACGTGCGAAACTCGTCTCAGGCCACTAAAACTCATTGAATATCACGCCTAGGACTCAAAGGAAGGCTTTCCCACCACCTTCTCACGTTCCGGCACTTTCTGGTGCCTTTGGACTCAAGTTCCAGTTTTGGTCTTTTTTGGTTCCCTTTTGTTTACCGGCAAAGAAAGACGTGCGAAACTCGTCTCAAGCCACTGCAACTCCCTGAATATCACTCCTAGAACTGAAAGGAAGGATTTCTCACCACCTTCTCCTCTTCTGGCAGTTTCTGGCGCCTTTGGACCCAAGTTCCAGTTTTTGTCTCTTTTGGTCCCTTTTTGCTTACTGGCAAAGGGAGACTTGCGAAACTCGTCTCAGGCCACTAAAACTCTTTGAATATCACGCCTAGGACTCAAAGGAAGGCTTTCCCACCACCTTCTCACGTTCTGGCACTTTCTGGTGCCTTTGGACCCAAGTTCCAGTTTTGGTCTCTTTTAGTTCCCTTTTGCTTACCGGCAAAGAAAAACGTGTGAAACTCGTCTGAAGCCACTGAAACTCCTTCAATATCACTACTAGAACTCAAAGAAAGGATTTCTCACCACCTTCTCCCCTTCTGTCACTTTCTGGCACCTTTGATCCAAGTTCTACTTTTGGTCTCTTTTGGTTCCCTTTTGCTTACCGGCAAAGGAAGACGTGGGAAACTCGTCTCAGGCCACTAAAACTCCTTGAATATCACACCTAGGACTCAAAGGAAGGCTTTCCCACCTCCTTCTCACGTTCTGGCACTTTCTGGTGCCTTTGGACCCAAGTTCCAGTTTTGGTCTCTTTTGGTTCCATTTTGCTTACCGGCAAAGGAAGACGTGCGAAACTCGTCTCAGGCCACTAAAACTCATTGAATATCACGCCTAGGACTCAAAGGAAGGCTTTCCCACCACCTTCTCACGTTCCGGCACTTTCTGGTGCCTTTGGACTCAAGTTCCAGTTTTGGTCTTTTTTGGTTCCCTTTTGTTTACCGGCAAAGAAAGACGTGCGAAACTCGTCTCAAGCCACTGCAACTCCCTGAATATCACTCCTAGAACTGAAAGGAAGGATTTCTCACCACCTTCTCCTCTTCTGGCAGTTTCTGGCGCCTTTGGACCCAAGTTCCAGTTTTTGTCTCTTTTGGTCCCTTTTTGCTTACTGGCAAAGGGAGACTTGCGAAACTAGTCTCAGGCCACTAAAACTCTTTGAATATCACGCCTAGGACTCAAAGTGATGAGGACATCTTAGAAGTCCAAGTCCAAGTCCAAGAAGGAGCCCAAACATCAAAGAAGGCTCAAGACCCACTCCATAACCTAAGTGGGCCAATGACAAGGTCAAGGACCAAGAAGGCCCAAGAAGCTTTGTCACGTGTTATCACATCATTGCTGGAGGCCCAAATTCAATGTGAAGCCCAACATGTTCAAAAAGACCAACAAATGGAGAGGAAGCCCATTACTTACCTTGTGTGTGCTGAAATTGAGGGAAACAAGCCTAATGGACCAAACTAATTTGGGGAGTTTATTTTGGGACTGTTTTGTGTTGTTTTCCTTTAAATTATGTCATAATAATAATAAAAAAAAAAAAACACTAAAGTGTCTATAATAGGTTTTGAACCCAAGCACATGAAGTTGAGCATGCCTCTTTAACCACCATGACATCTTAGTTATGCTTGTGCTAAATGGGTTATTTGTTTAGGTTTTGTTTCAGCCCAAATGAGGCAAACTCTTCAAGTGTAATGTAACAAAACACTAAGAGATCAATGAAGAGAACGGAATTTTCAGACTTGAGAACATTAACGTGAGAAAGCTTCTCTTTGCTAGGGTTCTTCCCATCTTCATCGATCTTATCAAGAGTCACCTCTTGTGGCGATCAAAATAGGCTTATCATTCCAAATGGATTGTGGCGCCTTCTTCTACTCTTCTTCTTAACACTTAAACTTCGTTAATTCATAACTTTGATCCCAAAATTCAGAATCTGGAATAGGGTTCATAGTGCCTCACGAATTCATTAGTTTTACTTCCAAAATTTCCAGAATTTCGTCCACCTCATTGTTGATCGTATCTCTCGTTATACGAAGCCTTTTTCAGTGATTCTTGAGCCTAAATTGCCTTTCAAAAGGAGATCTTTCATGTCGTTTTGGAATTACTCAATTCCAAGTTCTATAGCCTGAGATACGTGAACGTGCAAGCCAAACACTGTAAGAAATTCGTTTTAATTTATGCACAATTTCTCAATTTCTGTTTTCCCCCAAATCCTAGGGTTCATAGGCTAACCTTTGTTTTTTTTTTTTCAAGTAATCCCTCCATTTGAGTGAATATTAGTCCTAGCTAGGTCCTACTTTTAAGGGGGTCTAAGGAACCTCATCAAGTGGTATCAAAGCTAGTTGCTTGGACTAGTGCTTTGGAGTGTTTGGACGCTGTTGGTTTGCTGTTTTGGTGTGTTCATACACAGCATTTGTAGGCATAATTGGTTGGAATTTGGGAGTGAGAAGTTTGCAGAATGGTGATGCAGAATTTGCTTGCTTGGACGTGAAGTTGTGGCTGTTTCATAATTCTTGTTGCTTTGTAGCTGCACTTGGGGACTTGCTTTGGCTGCCAAGTAGGTGTATCAAAAACGTGAACTTTGTTTGCTTGAAATTTCATGATTTAGAGGCTATTTATTTATTTTTTTTTTCTTGGCTGAATTTGTGTTGTTGGGAGCTAAGAATTCTGCACATTAAAAAAAAAAAAAAACTGCAGTTTGGAGTTTTAAAAAAAAAAAAAAAAAGAGAAGAAGGACAAATTTTAGTTGGGATGTTGTGGTACTGTTAAAAATAAAATAAAAATACTGCACTTGTTTATTTGATAGTTGGCTGTTTTGGAGACTCAAAATTGGTGCCTGAAATCACTTAAATCGAACTGTGTGATAGGTGATTTGAAGAGTATTAAGGAGTTGATTTGTTTTTATTTTTATTTCTTTTTCTCTGTTCTTAGGCTTCTTAATTGTAGGACTTAATAAGGAACTAAGTTCACTCAATTCACATCCTTTGTGTTGTCCTTTCTTGTGTTATTTCTGTCCAAATATCCTTGTTTGTGAGTGGTGCCATTTTCTGAATATGCAAGCCTTGATTGCCACAATCTCCATTACTTTCTCTTTATAATTGATTAGTGAAGTTGGTAAGAACTTCAAGCTCGAGAACGAGTGGAAAAAGGCAAGAGGGATTCATTAGAGGAAAAGCCTCAATTGAGTGAAACACTAGAGTGATACACTTGTGAGGAACTTTCTTAATATCTGATTCAGAAACATGGCTGAAAATAGGGAAAGAGAAGGAACACCATCACCTCCAAGAGAACAAAGATTGTTGTTTGATGCCTTGACCCAAAGATTCACTAGAATGATGAGAGAACAAGCTGAGGACATATATGGGAGATTGGAGGATATCGAAAACCAAAACCGGGATAGAAGAGAGAGAGAGGCACATAATGGAGAAAGGAGGGAGAATGAGAGGAATGAAAGATATGGAAGAAGAGAAAGAGAAAATGAGAGGGGGTATAGGAGGGGCCAAGAGGAGAGTGTGAAAGTTTCTATACCATCATTTAAGGGAAGGAGTGACCCTGAAACATACATTGAGTGGGAGCTTAAAGTAGAACAAATTTTCTCATGCCATAACATAACCGAGGAGAGGAAGGTGAGGTTAGCTACATTAGAATTTACCGACTATGCTTTGGTGTGGTGGGACCAATTTCAAAAGGAGAGAAGGAGGTATGGAGGGCCTATGTTAGAAAGTTGGGAGGAGCTTAAGAGAATTATGAGAAGGAGATATGTACCACAATACTATAATAGAGAACTCCATTCTAAACTTCAAAGAATAACCCAAGGAAATAAGAGTGTGGATGAGTATCACAAAGACCTTGAAATAGCCATGATAAGAGCCAATGTAGTGGAGGATATGGAGGTAACCATGGCTCGGTTTCTAAATGGATTGAATGGAAATATAAGGGATGTTGTTGAGTTGCAAAACTATGTTGAAATGGAGGACCTAGTCCACCATGCCATGAAGGTTGAACAACAACTTAAAAGGAAAAGTATGAGGAGAACTTCTTCTAACTATGAGAGTCCTAAATGGAAGGAAGGGTACAAGAAGGAGGGAACCTCATCCAAACCCAACGCATCTTCATCCAAACCAAACTTAGACAAAGGAAAGGGAGTGATTATTCAAAATAGAACCCGAGACATAAAGTGTTTCAAATGCTTAGGCAGGGGACATATAGCTTCTGAGTGTCCTACTAAGAAGGTCATGGTCTTGAAAGAAAGTGGTGAAATAGTGAGTGAGTCTTCTCAATCTGAGCATTCAAGTGAAGAATTGAGTGAAAGAGAAGAAGAGGAAATTTCTGAGGGAGACCTGTTCATAGTAAGGAGAATGCTGGGAGGAGTGGTTAAAGAGGATGATGATAGTCAAAGAGAAAACATCTTCCATACAAGGTGTAGGATTCAAGGGAAGCTATGTTCTTTGATAATTGATGGAGGGAGTTGTACCAATGTGGCTAGTACTAGGCTAGTCACCAAAATGAACCTGAAAACTACACCCCATCCAAAACCCTACAAACTACAATGGTTAAGTGAGGAAGGAGAATTGAAAGTTGATAAACAGGTGGAGATTGAATTTACCATAGGGAGGTACACAGATAAGGTGTTGTGTGATGTTGTACCTATGGAAGCAAGCCATGTGCTACTTGGAAGGCCTTGGCAATATGATAGAGAGGCACACCATGATGGGAGAACCAACAAGTACTCTTTTACATTTCAAAACCGAAAGGTGATCCTAGCATCCTTGTCTCCAAAAGAGGTATGTGAGGATCAAGTTACCATGAGAAAGAAAAGAGAGCAAGAGAGAAAAGAAAAAGATGATGTAAAAGAAAAAGAGAAAAAGAAAGCAAAGAAAGAAAGAAAAGTGGGTGAGGAAAAGAAAGAGAGGAAAAATGCATTGTTTGTGAAGAGTGGAGAAGTGAGAAGAATGTTGTTAGCGAAGAAGTCCATGTACATACTCTACAGTAAGGAAATTCCTTCTCAAACTCTAAATTCTTTTTCTAACCTTGATATTCCCTTGGAAGTTAAATTTGTTTTGCAGGACTTTAAAGATGTATTTCCTGAAGATGTTCCACCAGGACTTCCACCTTTGAGGGGAATTGAACACCAAATAGATTTGGTGCCAGGAGCTGTTCTTCCCAATAGGCCTGCTTATAGGAGTAACCCCCAAGAGACAAAAGAAATACAAAGACAGGTTGCTGACCTGATGAGCAAAGGGTGGGTGGAGGAAAGCTTAAGTCCTTGTGCTGTTCCAGTAATCTTAGTGCCAAAGAAGGATGGAAGCTGGAGGATGTGTTCTGACTGTAGGGCCATCAACAACATAACCATCAAGTACAGACATCCTATTCCCAGGTTAGATGATCTCTTAGATGAACTGTATGGATCTTGTGTGTTTTCTAAGATTGATCTAAAGAGTGGATATAACCAGATTAGGATTCGGGAAGGGGATGAATGGAAAACTGCTTTCAAAACCAAATATGGATTGTATGAGTGGAAAGTAATGCCATTTGGTTTGACAAATGCCCCTAGTACTTTCATGAGACTTATGAATCATGTGCTTCGAGAGTTTCTAGGAAAGTTTGTGGTTGTGTATTTTGATGATATTTTGGTTTACAGCAAAAACATGGATGAACATTTGAAACATTTGAAATCTGTTTTGCTTGTGCTTAGAAAAGAGAGATTGTATGCTAACTTGGAAAAATGTGCATTTGGTAAAGATCATGTGGTGTTTCTTGGCTTTGTTGTTAATGCTAATGGTGTGCATGTTGATGAAGAAAAAATAAAAGCAATACAAGAATGGCCAACCCCTAAGAATGTAGGAGAGGTTAGAAGTTTCCATGGCCTTGCTAGTTTCTATAGGAGGTTTGTTAAAGACTTTAGCACCATTGCTGCACCTCTAAATGAACTAGTTAAGAAGCAAGTAACCTTTCATTGGGGGGATAAACAAGAGGAAGCCTTTGCTGCCCTTTTAGAAAAGTTAACAAATGCACCAATTCTTGCTTTGCCTGATTTTACTAAATCCTTTGAATTGGAATGTGATGCATCAGGAGTAGGCATAGGAGCTGTTTTAATGCAAAATGGACATCCCATAGCCTATTTTAGTGAGAAATTGAATGGGGCTGCCCTTAACTATCCAACCTATGACAAGGAATTGTATGCTTTAGTTAGGGCTTTGCAAACTTGGCAACATTACCTGTTACCTAAAGAATTTGTTATTCACAGTGACCATGAGTCTTTAAAATATTTGAAAGGACAGGGAAAGTTGAACAAGAGACATGCCAAGTGGGTGGAATTTCTTGAACAATTTCCATACGTGATCAAGCACAAGAAAGGTAAGGCTAACGTGGTTGCTGATGCATTGTCAAGAAGGTATGCTTTATTTTCTACTCTTGAAACCAAATTTCTTGGATTTGATCATATAAAGGATTTGTATGCTGTGGATGCTGAATTTTCTCATCTTTATAAGAGTGATGTGCATGCTAGCCGAAATGGGTATTTTGTGCAAAATGGATATTTGTTCAAAGATAAAAGACTTTGTGTGCCTAAAAGTTCAATTAGGGACATGCTTGTTCAAGAGGCCCATGAGGGGGGATTAATGGGACATTTTGGGGTTCAGAAAACTTTGGAAATATTGCATGAACACTTTTATTGGCCACACATGAAGCACGATGTACATAAATTTTGTGAAAAATGCATAGTTTGCAAAAGAGCTAAATCTAGGGTCATGCCACATGGATTATATACTCCTTTACCTGTACCTGAACATCCTTGGATTGACATTTCAATGGACTTTGTTTTAGGTTTGCCTCGGTCCAAGAGTGGAAAGGATTCTATTTTTGTGGTTGTTGACAGGTTCTCAAAAATGGCTCATTTCATACCTTGCAAGAAGGTTGATGATGCATGCCATGTTGCTGACTTATTCTTCAAGGAGGTAGTAAGACTCCATGGGTTGCCAAGAAGCATTGTAAGTGATAGGGATTCTAAATTCCTAAGTCATTTATGGAGGACTTTGTGGGGTAAGTTAGGTACTAAACTTCTGTTTTCTACTACTTGTCACCCTCAAACTGATGGGCAAACTGAGGTTGTAAATAGAACATTATCTACCTTACTTAGGGCTATTATAAAGAAGAACATTAAATCTTGGGAGGAATGTTTACCTCATGTGGAGTTTGCATATAATAGAGCTGTTCATAGTACTACAAACTGTTCTCCATTTGAGGTTGTGTATGGTTTTAATCCTTTGACTCCTTTGGATTTATTACCTTTGCCTAATGTACTTCAATTGAAAGACAAATCTGGACAGGTAAAAGCTGAATATGTCAGAAAATTGCATGAGAAGGTAAAGGCCCAAATTGAAAAGAAAATGGAGGGGTATGCCAGACATGCAAACAAAGGTAGGAAAAAGGTAACCTTTGAACCAGGAGATTGGGTCTGGGTGCACTTCAGAAAGGAAAGGTTTCCATCCCAAAGAAAGTCAAAGCTAATGCCCAGAGGAGATGGACCCTTCCAAGTACTGGCCAGAATAAATGATAATGCATATAAAGTTGACCTACCAGGTGAGTATGGTGTGAGTGCTACCTTTAATGTTGCTGACTTGTCTTTGTTTGATGCAGGTAATGAAGAATTAGAAGATTTGAGGGCAAATGCTTTCCAAGAAGGAGGGGATGATGAGGACATCTTAGAAGTCCAAGTCCAAGTCCAAGAAGGAGCCCAAACATCAAAGAAGGCTCAAGACCCACTCCATAACCTAAGTGGGCCAATGACAAGGTCAAGGACCAAGAAGGCCCAAGAAGCTTTGTCACGTGTTATCACATCATTGCTGGAGGCGCAAATTCAATGTGAAGCCCAACATGTTCAAAAAGACCAACAAATGGAGAGGAAGCCCATTACTTACCTTGTGTGTGCTGAAATTGAGGGAAACAAGCCTAATGGACCAAACTAATTTGGGGAGTTTATTTTGGGACTGTTTTGTGTTGTTTTCCTTTAAATTATGTCATAATAATAATAAAAAAAAAAAAACACTAAAGTGTCTATAATAGGTTTTGAACCCAAGCACATGAAGTTGAGCATGCCTCTTTAACCACCATGACATCTTAGTTATGCTTGTGCTAAATGGGTTATTTGTTTAGGTTTTGTTTCAGCCCAAATGAGGCAAACTCTTCAAGTGTAATGTAACAAAACACTAAGAGATCAATGAAGAGAACGGAATTTTCAGACTTGAGAACATTAACGTGAGAAAGCTTCTCTTTGCTAGGGTTCTTCCCATCTTCATCGATCTTATCAAGAGTCACCTCTTGTGGCGATCAAAATAGGCTTATCATTCCAAATGGATTGTGGCGCCTTCTTCTACTCTTCTTCTTAACATTTAAACTTCGTTAATTCATAACTTTGATCCCAAAATTCAGAATCTGGAATAGGGTTCATAGTGCCTCACGAATTCATTAGTTTTACTTCCAAAATTTCCAGAATTTCGTCCACCTCATTGTTGATCGTATCTCTCGTTATACGAAGCCTTTTTCAGTGATTCTTGAGCCTAAATTGCCTTTCAAAAGGAGATCTTTCATGTCGTTTTGGAATTACTCAATTCCAAGTTCTATAGCCTGAGATACGTGAACGTGCAAGCCAAACACTGTAAGAAATTCGTTTTAATTTATGCACAATTTCTCAATTTCTGTTTTCCCCCAAATCCTAGGGTTCATAGGCTAACCTTTGTTTTTTTTTTTTCAAGTAATCCCTCCATTTGAGTGAATATTAGTCCTAGCTAGGTCCTACTTTTAAGGGGGTCTAAGGAACCTCATCACAAAGGAAGGCCTTCCCACCACCTTCTCACGTTCTGGCACTTCCTGGTGCCTTTGGACCCAAGGTCCAGTTTTGGTCTCTTTTAGTTCCCTTTTGCTTACCGGCAAAGAAAGACGTGTGAAACTCGTCTGAAGCCACTGAAACTCCTTGAATATCACTCCTAGAACTCAAAGAAAGGATTTCTCACCACCTTCTCCCCTTCTGTCACTTTCTGGCACCTTTGATCCAAGTTCTAGTTTTGGTCTCTTTTGGTTCCCTTTTGCTTACTGGCAAAGGGAGACGTGCGAAACTCGTCTCAGGCCACTAAAACTCCTTGAATATCACACCTAGGACTCAAAGGAAGGCTTTCCCATCACCTTCTCACGTTCTTGCACTCTCTGGTGCCTTTGGACCCAAATTCCAGTTTTGGTCTCTTTTGGTTCCCTTTTGCTTACCGGCAAAGGAAGACGTGCGAAACTCGTCTCAGGCCACTAAAACTCCTTGAATATCACGCCTAGGACTCAAAGGAAGGCTTTCCCACCACCTTCTTACGTTCTGGCACTGTCTGGTGCCTTTGGACCCAAGTTCCAGTTTTGGTCTCTTTTGGTTCCCTTTTGCTTACCGGCAAAGGAAGACGTGCAAAACTCGTCTCAAGCCACTGACACTCGTCGAATATCACTCCTAAGACACAAAGGAAGGCTTTCCCATAACCTTCTCACGTTCTGGCACTTTCTGGTGCCTTTGGACCCAAGTTCCAGTTTTGGTCTCTTTTGGTTCCCTTTTGCTTACCGGCAAAGGAATACGTGGGAAACTCGTCTCAGGCCACTAAAACTCCTTGAATATCACGCCTAGGAGTCAAAGGAAGGCTTTTCCACCACCTTCTCACGTTTTGGCACTTTCTGGTGCCTTTGGACCCAAGTTCCAATTTTGGTCTCTTTTGGTTCCCTTTTGCTTACCGGCAAAGGAATACGTGCGAAACTCGTCTCAAGCCACTGAAACTCCTTGAATATCACTCGTAGTATGCAAAGGAAGGATTTCTAACCACCTTCTCCTCTTCTGTCACTTTCTGGCACCTTTGGACCCAAGTTCCAGTTTTGGTCTCTTTTGGTTCCCTTTTGCTTACCGGCAAAGGTATACATACGAAACTCGTCTCAAGCCACTGAAACTCCTTGAATATCACTCTGAAGACACAAAGGAAGGCTTTCTCACCACCTTCTCACGTTCTGGCACTCTCTGGTGTCTTTGGACCCAAGTTCCAGTTTTGGTCTCTTTTGGTTCCCTTTTGCTTACCGGCAAAGGAAGACGTGCGAAACTCGTCTCAGGCCACTAAAACTCCTTGAATATCACGCCTAGGACTCAAAGGAAGGCTTTCCCACAACCTTCTCACGTTCTGGCACTTTCTGGTGCCTTTGGACCCAAGTTCCAGTTTTGGTCTCTTTTGGTTCCCTTTTGCTTACCGGCAAAGGAAGACGTGTGAAACTCGTCTCAGGCCACTAAAACTCCATGAATATCACGCCTACGACTCAAAGGAAGGCTTTCCCACAACCTTCTCACGTTCTGGCACTTTCTGGAGCCTTTGCACCCAAGTTCCAGTTTTGGTCTCTTTTGGTTCCCTTTTGCTTACCGGCAAAGGAAGACGTGCGAAACTCGTCTCAGGCCACTACAACTCCTTGAATATCACGCCTAGGACTCAAAGGAAGGCTTTCCCACCACCTTCTCACGTTCTTGCACTCTCTGGTGCCTTTGGACCCAAATTCCAGTTTTGGTCTCTTTTGGTTCCCTTTTGCTTACCGGCAAAGGAAGACGTGCGAAACTCGTCTCAGGCCACTAAAACTCCTTGAATATCACGCCTAGGACTCAAAGGAAAGCTTTCCAATCACCTTTTCACGTTCTGGTGCCTTTGGACCCAAGTTCTTTTTGCTTACCAGCAAAGGAAGACGTGCGAAACTCGTCTCAGGCCACTAAAACTCCTTGAATATCACGCCTAGGACTCAAAGGAAGGCTTTCCCACCACCTTCTCACGTTCTGGCACTGTCTGGTGCCTTTGGACCCAAGTTCCAGTTTTGGTCTCTTTTGGTTCCCTTTTGCTTACCGGCAAAGGAAGACGTGCGAAACTCGTCTCAAGCCACTGACACTCCTTGAATATCACTCCTAGGACTCAAAGGAAGGCTTTCCCATAACGTTCTCACGTTCTGGCACTTTCTGGTGCCTTTGGACCCAAGTTCCAGTTTTGGTCTCTTTTGGTTCCCTTTTGCTTACCGGCAAAGGAAGACGTGCGAAACTCATCTCAGGCCACTAAAACTCCATGAATATCACGCCTACGACTCAAAGGAAGGCTTTCCCACAACCTTCTCACGTTCTGGCACTTTCTGGAGCCTTTGCACCCAAGTTCCAGTTTTGGTCTCTTTTGGTTCCCTTTTGCTTACCGGCAAAGGAAGACGTGTGAAACTCGTCTCAGGCCACTACAACTCCTTGAATATCACGCCTAGGACTCAAAGGAAGGCTTTCCCACCACCTTCTCACGTTCTTGCACTCTCTGGTGCCTTTGGACCCAAATTCCAGTTTTGGTCTCTTTTGGTTCCCTTTTGCTTACCGGCAAAGGAAGACGTGCGAAACTCGTCTCAGGCCACTAAAACTCCTTGAATATCACGCCTAGGACTCAAAGGAAAGCTTTCCCATCACCTTCTCACGTTCTGGTGCCTTTGGACCCAAGTTCTTTTTGCTTACCGGCAAAGGAAGACGTGCGAAACTCGTCTCAGGCCACTAAAACTCCTTGAATATCACGCCTAGGACTCAAAGGAAGGCTTTCCCACCACCTTCTCACGTTCTGGCACTGTCTGGTGCCTTTGGACCCAAGTTCCAGTTTTGGTCTCTTTTGGTTCCCTTTTGCTTACCGGCAAAGGAAGACGTGCGAAACTCGTCTCAAGCCACTGACACTCCTTGAATATCACTCCTAGGACTCAAAGGAAGGCTTTCCCATAACGTTCTCACGTTCTGGCACTTTCTGGTGCCTTTGGACCCAAGTTCCAGTTTTGGTCTCTTTTGGTTCCCTTTTGCTTACCGGCAAAGGAAGACGTGCGAAACTCGTCTCAGGCCACTAAAACTCCTTGAATATCACGCCTAGGACTCAAAGGAAAGCTTTCCCATCACCTTCTCACGTTCTGGTGCCTTTGGACCCAAGTTCTTTTTGCTTACCGGCAAAGGAAGACGTGCGAAACTCGTCTCAGGCCACTAAAACTCCTTGAATATCACGCCTAGGACTCAAAGGAAGGCTTTCCCACCACCTTCTCACGTTACGCACCGTCCGGTGCCTTTGGTCCCAAGGTCCAGTTTCGGTCTCTGTTGGGTCCCTTTTGCTTACCGGCAAAGGAAGACGTGCGAAACTCGTCTCAGGCCACTACAACTCCTTGAATATCACGCCTAGGACTCAAAGGAAGGCTTTCCCACCACCTTCTCACGTTCTTGCACTCTCTGGTGCCTTTGGACCCAAATTCAGTTTTGGTCTCTTTTGGTTCCCTTTTGCTTACCGGCAAAGGAAGACGTGCGAAACTCGTCTCAGGCCACTAAAACTCCTTGAATATCACGCCTAGGACTCAAAGGAAAGCTTTCCCATCACCTTCTCACGTTCTGGTGCCTTTGGACCCAAGTTCTTTTTGCTTACCGGCAAAGGAAGACGTGCGAAACTCGTCTCAGGCCACTAAAACTCCTTGAATATCACGCCTAGGACTCAAAGGAAGGCTTTCCCACCACCTTCTCACGTTACGCACCGTCTCGGTGCCTTTGGACCCAAGTTCCAGTTTTGGTCTCTTTTGGTTCCCTTTTGCTTACCGGCAAAGGAAGACGTGCGAAACTCGTCTCAAGCCACTGACACTCCTTGAATATCACTCCTAGGACTCAAAGGAAGGCTTTCCCATAACGTTCTCACGTTCTGGCACTTTCTGGTGCCTTTGGACCCAAGTTCCAGTTTTGGTCTCTTTTGGTTCCCTTTTGCTTACCGGCAAAGGAAGACGTGCGAAACTCGTCTCAGGCCACTAAAACTCCTTGAATATCACGCCTAGGACTCAAAGGAAAGCTTTCCCATCACCTTCTCACGTTCTGGTGCCTTTGGACCCAAGTTCTTTTTGCTTACCGGCAAAGGAAGACGTGCGAAACTCGTCTCAGGCCACTAAAACTCCTTGAATATCACGCCTAGGACTCAAAGGAAGGCTTTCCCACCCCCAAGTTCCAGTTTTGGTCTCTTTTGGTTCCCTTTTGCTTACCGGCAAAGGAAGACGTGCGAAACTCATCTCAGGCCACTAAAACTCCATGAATATCACGCCTACGACTCAAAGGAAGGCTTTCCCACAACCTTCTCACGTTCTGGCACTTTCTGGAGCCTTTGCACCCAAGTTCCAGTTTTGGTCTCTTTTGGTTCCCTTTTGCTTACCGGCAAAGGAAGACGTGCGAAACTCGTCTCAGGCCACTACAACTCCTTGAATATCACGCCTAGGACTCAAAGGAAGGCTTTCCCACCACCTTCTCACGTTCTTGCACTCTCTGGTGCCTTTGGACCCAAATTCCAGTTTTGGTCTCTTTTGGTTCCCTTTTGCTTACCGGCAAAGGAAGACGTGCGAAACTCGTCTCAGGCCACTAAAACTCCTTGAATATCACGCCTAGGACTCAAAGGAAAGCTTTCCCATCACCTTCTCACGTTCTGGTGCCTTTGGACCCAAGTTCCAGATATGGTCTCTTTTCGTTCCCTTTTGCTTACCGGCAAAGGAAGACGTGCGAAACTCGTCTCAGGCCACTAAAACTCCTTGAATATCACGCCTAGGACTCAAAGGAAGGCTTTCCCACCACCTTCTCACGTTCTGGCACTGTCTGGTGCCTTTGGACCCAAGTTCCAGTTTTGGTCTCTTTTGGTTCCCTTTTGCTTACCGGCAAAGGAAGACGTGCGAAACTCGTCTCAAGCCACTGACACTCCTTGAATATCACTCCTAGGACTCAAAGGAAGGCTTTCCCATAACGTTCTCACGTTCTGGCACTTTCTGGTGCCTTTGGACCCAAGTTCCAGTTTTGGTCTCTTTTGGTTCCCTTTTGCTTACCGGCAAAGGAAGACGTGCGAAACTCGTCTCAGGCCACTAAAACTCCTTGAATATCACGCCTAGGACTCAAAGGAAAGCTTTCCCATCACCTTCTCACGTTCTGGTGCCTTTGGACCCAAGTTCTAGTTTTGGTCTCTTTTGGTTCCCTTTTTACCGGCAAAAGGAAGACGTGCGAAACTCGTCTCAGGCCACTAAAACTCCTTGAATATCACGCCTAGGACTCAAAGGAAGGCTTTCCCACCACCTTCTCACGTTCTGGCACTGTCTGGTGCCTTTGGACCCAAGTTCCAGTTTTGGTCTCTTTTGGTTCCCTTTTGCTTACCGGCAAAGGAAGACGTGCGAAACTCGTCTCAAGCCACTGACACTCCTTGAATATCACTCCTAGGACTCAAAGGAAGGCTTTCCCACCACCTTCTCACGTTCCGGCACTTTCTGGTGCCTTTGGACCCAAGTTCCAGTTTTGGTCTTTTTTGGTTCCCTTTTGTTTACCGGCAAAGAAAGACGTGCGAAACTCGTCTCAAGCCACTGCAACTCCCTGAATATCACTCGTAGTATGCAAAGGAAGGATTTCTCACCACCTTCTCCTCTTCTGTCACTTTCTGGCACCTTTGGACCCAAGTTCCAGTTTTGGTCTCTTCTGGTTCCCTTTTGCTTACCGGCAAAGGTATACGTGCGAAACTCGTCTCAAGCCACTGAAACTCCTTGAATATCACTCGTAGTATGCAAAGGAAGGATTTCTCACCACCTTCTCCTCTTCTGTCACTTTCTGGCACCTTTGGACCCAAGTTCCAGTTTTGGTCTCTTTTGGTTCCCTTTTGCTTACCGGCAAAGGTATACGTGCGAAACTCGTCTCAAGCCACTGAAACTCCTTGAATATCACTCTGAAGACACAAAGGAAGGCTTTCTCACCACCTTCTCACGTTCTGGCACTCTTTGGTGCCTTTGGACCCAAGTTCCAGTTTTGGTCTCTTTTGGTTCCCTTTTGCTTACCGGCAAAGGAAGACGTGCGAAACTCGTCTCAGGCCACTAAAACTCCTTGAATATCACGCCTAGGACTCAAAGGAAGGCTTTCCCACAACCTTCTCACGTTCTGGCACTTTCTGGTGCCTTTGCACCCAAGTTCCAGGTTTTGGTCTCTTTTGGTTCCCTTTTGCTCGGCAAAGGAAGACGTGCGAAACTCGTCTCAGGCCACTACAACTCCTTGAATATCACGCCTAGGACTCAAAGGAAGGCTTTCCCACCACCTTCTCACGTTCTTGCACTCTCTGGTGCCTTTGGACCCAAATTCCAGTTTTGGTCTCTTTTGGTTCCCTTTTGCTTACCGGCAAAGGAAGACGTGCGAAACTCGTCTCAGGCCACTAAAACTCCTTGAATATCACGCCTAGGACTCAAAGGAAAGCTTTCCCATCACCTTCTCACTTTCTGGTGCCTTTGGACCCAAGTTCTTTTGGTCTCTTTTGGTTCCCTTTTGCTTAGGCAAAGGAAGACGTGCGAAACTTGTCTCAAGCCACTAAAACTCCTTGAATATCACGCCTAGGACTCAAAGGAAGGCTTTCCCACCACCTTCTCACGTTCTGGCACTTTCTGGTGCCTTTGGACCCAAGTTCCAGTTTTGGTCTCTTTTGGTTCCCTTTTGCTTACCGGCAAAGGAAGACGTGCGAAACTCGTCTCAAGCCACTGACACTCCTTGAATATCACTCCTAGGACTCAAAGGAAGGCTTTCCCATAACCTTCTCACGTTCTGGCACTTTCTGGTGCCTTTGGACCCAAGTTCCAGTTTTGGTCTCTTTTGGTTCCCTTTTGCTTACCGGCAAAGGAAGACGTGTGAAACTCGTCTCAGGCCACTAAAACTCCTTGAATATCACTCCTAGAACTGAAAGGAAGGATTTCTCACCACCTTCTCCCCTTCTGGCACTTTCTGGCGCCTTTGGACCCAAGTTCCAGTTTTGGTCTCTTTTGGTTCGTTTTTGCTTACTGGCAAAGGGAGACATGCGAAACTCGTCTCAGGCCACTAAAACTCTTTGAATATCACGCCTAGGACTCAAAGGAAGGCTTTCCCACCACCTTCTCACGTTCTGGCACTTTCTGGTGCCTTTGGACCCAAGTTGCAGTTTTGGTCTCTTTTAGTTCCCTTTTGCTTACCGGCAAAGAAAGACGTGTGAAACTCGTCTGAAGCCACTGAAACTCCTTGAATATCACTCCTAGAACTCAAAGGAAGGATTTCTCACCACCTTCTCCCTTTCTGTCACTTTCTGGTACCTTTGGACCCAAGTTCTAGTTTTCTTCTCTTTTGGTCCCTTTTGCTTACCGGCAAAGGAAGACGTGCGAAACTCGTCTCAAGCCACTGACACTCCTTGAATATCACTCCTAGGACTCAAAGGAAGGCTTTCCCATAACCTTCTCAAGTTCTGGCACTTTCTGGTGCTTTTGGACCCAAGTTCCAGTTTTGGTCTCTTTTGGTCCCATTTTGCTTACTGGAAAAGGGAGACTTGCGAAACTCGTCTCAGGCCACTAAAACTCTTTGAATATCAAGCCTAGGACTCAAAGGAAGGCTTTCCCCACCACGTTCTCACGTTCTGGCACTTTCTGGTGCCTTTGGACCCAAGTTCCAGTTTTGGTCTCTTTTGGTTCCCTTTTGCTTACCGGCAAAGGAAGACGTGGGAAACTCGTCTCAGGCCACTAAAACTCCTTGAATATCACGCCTAGGACTCAAAGGAAGGCTTTCCCACCACCTTCTCACGTTCTGGCACTTTCTGGTGCCTTTGGACCCAAGTTCCAGTTTTGGTCTCTTTTGGTTCCCTTTTGTTTACCGGCAAAGGAAGACGTGCGAAACTCGTCTCAAGCCCCTGACACTCCTTGAATATCACTCCTAGGACTCAAAGGAAGGCTTTCCCATAACCTTCTCACGTTCTGGCACTTTCTGGTGCCTTTGGACCCAAGTTCCAGTTTTGGTCTCTTTTGGTTCCCTTTTGCTTACCGGCAAAGGAAGACGTGCGAAACTCGTCTCAGGCCACTAAAACTCATTGAATATCACGCCTAGGACTCAAAGGAAGGCTTTCCCACCACCTTCTCACGTTCTGGCACTTTCTGGTGCCTTTGGACCCAAGTTCGAGTTTTGGTCTCTTTTGGTTCCCTTTTGCTTACCGGCAAAGGAAGACGTGCGAAACTCGTCTCAAGCCACTGACACTCCTTGAATATCACTCCTAGGACTCAAAGGAAGGCTTTCCCATAACCTTCTCAAGTTCTGGCACTTTCTGGTGCTTTTGGACCCAAGTTCCAGTTTTGGTCTCTTTTGGTTCCCTTTTGCTTACCGGCAAAGTAAGACGTGCGAAACTCGTCTCAGGCCACTAAAACTCCTTGAATATCACGCCTAGGGCTCAAAGGAAGGCTTTCCCACCACCTTCTCACGTTCCGGCACTTTCTGGTGCCTTTGGACCCAAGTTCCAGTTTTGGTCTTTTTTGGTTCCCTTTTGTTTACCGGCAAAGAAAGACGTGCGAAACTCGTCTCAAGCCACTGCAACTCCCTGAATATCACTCGTAGTATGCAAAGGAAGGATTTCTCACCACCTTCTCCTCTTCTGTCACTTTCTGGCACCTTTGGACCCAAGTTCCAGTTTTGGTCTCTTTTGGTTCCCTTTTGCTTACCGGCAAAGGTATACGTGCGAAACTCGTCTCAAGCCACTGAAACTCCTTGAATATCACTCGTAGTATGCAAAGGAAGGATTTCTCACCACCTTCTCCTCTTCTGTCACTTTCTGGCACCTTTGGACCCAAGTTCCAGTTTTGGTCTCTTTTGGTTCCCTTTTGCTTACCGGCAAAGGTATACGTGCGAAACTCGTCTCAAGCCACTGAAACTCCTTGAATATCACTCTGAAGACACAAAGGAAGGCTTTCTCACCACCTTCTCACATTCTGGCACTCTTTGGTGCCTTTGGACCCAAGTTCCAGTTTTGGTCTCTTTTGGTTCCCTTTTGCTTACCGGCAAAGGAAGACGTGCGAAACTCGTCTCAGGCCACTAAAACTCCTTGAATATCACGCCTAGGACTCAAAGGAAGGCTTTCCCACAACCTTCTCACGTTCTGGCACTTTCTGGTGCCTTTGCACCCAAGTTCCAGTTTTGGTCTCTTTTGGTTCCCTTTTGCTTACCGGCAAAGGAAGACGTGCGAAACTCGTCTCAGGCCACTACAACTCCTTGAATATCACGCCTAGGACTCAAAGGAAGGCTTTCCCACCACCTTCTCACGTTCTTGCACTCTCTGGTGCCTTTGGACCCAAATTCCAGTTTTGGTCTCTTTTGGTTCCCTTTTGCTTACCGGCAAAGGAAGACGTGCGAAACTCGTCTCAGGCCACTAAAACTCCTTGAATATCACGCCTAGGACTCAAAGGAAAGCTTTCCCATCACCTTCTCACGTTCTGGCACTGTCTGGTGCCTTTGGACCCAAGTTCAGGTTTTGGTCTCTTTTGGTTCCCTTTTGCTTACCGGCAAAGGAAGACGTGCGAAACTCGTCTCGAGCCACTAAAACTCCTTGAATATCACGCCTAGGACTCAAAGGAAGGCTTTCCCACCACCTTCTCACGTTACGGCACTTACGGTGCCTTTGGACCCAAGTTCAGTTTTGGTCTCTTTTGGTTCCCTTTTGCTTACCGGCAAAGGAAGACGTGCGAAACTCGTCTCAAGCCACTGACACTCCTTGAATATCACTCCTAGGACTCAAAGGAAGGCTTTCCCATAATGTTCTCACGTTCTGGCACTTTCTGGTGCCTTTGGACCCAAGTTCCAGTTTTGGTCTCTTTTGGTTCCCTTTTGCTTACCGGCAAAGGAAGACGTGTGAAACTCGTCTCAGGCCACTAAAACTCCTTGAATATCACTCCTAGAACTGAAAGGAAGGATTTCTCACCACCTTCTCCCCTTCTGGCACTTTCTGGCGCCTTTGGACCCAAGTTCCAGTTTTGGTCTCTTTTGGTTCGTTTTTGCTTACTGGCAAAGGGAGACATGCGAAACTCGTCTCAGGCCACTAAAACTCTTTGAATATCACGCCTAGGACTCAAAGGAAGGCTTTCCCACCACCTTCTCACGTTCTGGCACTTTCTGGTGCCTTTGGACCCAAGTTGCAGTTTTGGTCTCTTTTAGTTCCCTTTTGCTTACCGGCAAAGAAAGACGTGTGAAACTCGTCTGAAGCCACTGAAACTCCTTGAATATCACTCCTAGAACTCAAAGGAAGGATTTCTCACCACCTTCTCCCTTTCTGTCACTTTCTGGTACCTTTGGACCCAAGTTCTAGTTTTCTTCTCTTTTGGTCCCTTTTGCTTACCGGCAAAGGAAGACGTGCGAAACTCGTCTCAAGCCACTGAAACTCCTTCAATATCACTCCTAGAACTCAAAGGAAGGATTTCTCATCACCTTCTCCCCTTCTGGCACTTTCTGGCGCCTTTGGACCCAAGTTCCAGTTTTGGTCTCTTTTGGTCCCATTTTGCTTACTGGAAAAGGGAGACTTGCGAAACTCGTCTCAGGCCACTAAAACTCTTTGAATATCAAGCCTAGGACTCAAAGGAAGGCTTTCCCCACCACGTTCTCACGTTCTGGCACTTTCTGGTGCCTTTGGACCCAAGTTCCAGTTTTGGTCTCTTTTGGTTCCCTTTTGCTTACCGGCAAAGGAAGACGTGGGAAACTCGTCTCAGGCCACTAAAACTCCTTGAATATCACGCCTAGGACTCAAAGGAAGGCTTTCCCACCACCTTCTCACGTTTTGGCACTTTCTGGTGCCTTTGGACCCAAGTTCCAGTTTTGGTCTCTTTTGGTTCCCTTTTGTTTACCGGCAAAGGAAGACGTGCGAAACTCGTCTCAAGCCCCTGACACTCCTTGAATATCACTCCTAGGACTCAAAGGAAGGCTTTCCCATAACCTTCTCACGTTCCGGCACTTTCTGGTGCCTTTGGACCCAAGTTCCAGTTTTGGTCTCTTTTGGTTCCCTTTTGCTTACCGGCAAAGGAAGACGTGCGAAACTCGTCTCAGGCCACTAAAACTCCTTGAATATCACGCCTAGGACTCAAAGGAAGGCTTTCCCACCACCTTCTCACGTTACGGCACTTTACGGTGCCTTTGGACCCAAGTTCCAGTTTTGGTCTCTTTTGGTTCCCTTTTGCTTACCGGCAAAGGAAGACGTGCGAAACTCGTCTCAAGCCACTGAAACTCCTTGAATATCACTCCTAGGACTCAAAGGAAGGCTTTCCCATAACCTTCTCACGTTCTGGCAATTTCTGGTGCCTTTGGACCCAAGTTTAGTTTTGGTCTCTTTTGGTTCCCTTTTGCTTACCGGCAAAGTAAGACGTGCGAAACTCGTCTCAGGCCACTAAAACTCCTTGAATATCACGCCTAGGACTCAAAGGAAGGCTTTCCCACCACCTTCTCACTTCGGCACTTTCGGTGCCTTTGGACCCAAGTTCCAGTTTTGGTCTCTTTTGGTTCCCTTTTGCTTACCGGCAAAGAAAGACGTGCGAAACTCGTCTCAAGCCACTAAAACTCCTTGAATATCACTCGTAGGACTCAAAGGAAGGCTTTCTCACCACCTTCTCCTCTTCTCGTCACTTTACGGCACCTTTGGACCCAAGTTCCTGTTTTGGTCTCTTCTGGTTCCCTTTTGCTTACCGGCAAAGGTATACGTGCGAAACTCGTCTCAAGCCACTGAAACTCCTTGAATATCACTCGTAGTATGCAAAGGAAGGATTTCTCACCACCTTCTCCTCTTACGTCACTTTACGGCACCTTTGGACCCAAGTTCCAGTTTTGGTCTCTTTTGGTTCCCTTTTGCTTACCGGCAAAGGTATACGTGCGAAACTCGTCTCAAGCCGCTGAAACTCCTTGAATATCACTACAAAGACACAAAGGAAGGCTTTCTCACCACCTTCTCACGTTCTGGCACTTTCTGGTGCCTTTGGACCCAAGTTCCAGTTTTGGTCTCTTTTGGTTCCCTTTTGCTTACCGGCAAAGGAAGACGTGCGAAACTCGTCTCAGGCCACTAAAACTCCTTGAATATCACGCCTAGGACTCAAAGGAAGGCTTTCCCATCACCTTCTCACGTTCTTGCACTCTCTGGTGCCTTTGGACCCAAATTCCAGTTTTGGTCTCTTTTGGTTCCCTTTTGCTTACCGGCAAAGGAAGACGTGCGAAACTCGTCTCAAGCCACTGAAACTCCTTGAATATCACGCCTAGGACTCAAAGGAAAGCTTTCCCACCACCTTCTCTCGTTCGGCACTCGGTGCCTTTGGACCCAAGTTCAGGTTTTGGTCTCTTTTGGTTCCCTTTTGCTTACCGGCAAAGGAAGACGTGCGAAACTCGTCTCAGGCCACTAAAACTCCTTGAATATCACGCCTAGGACTCAAAGGAAGGCTTTCCCACCACCTTCTCACGTTCTGGCACTTTCTGGTGCCTTTGGACCCAAGTTCCAGTTTTGGTCTCTTTTGGTTCCCTTTTGCTTACCGGCAAAGGAAGACGTGTGAAACTCGTCTCAGGCCACTAAAACTCCTTGAATATCACTCCTAGAACTGAAAGGAAGGATTTCTCACCACCTTCTCCCCTTCTGGCACTTTCTGGCGCCTTTGGACCCAAGTTCCAGTTTTGGTCTCTTTTGGTTCGTTTTTGCTTACTGGCAAAGGGAGACATGCGAAACTCGTCTCAGGCCACTAAAACTCTTTGAATATCACGCCTAGGACTCAAAGGAAGGCTTTCCCACCACCTTCTCACGTTCTGGCACTTTCTGGTGCCTTTGGACCCAAGTTCTAGTTTTGGTCTCTTTTGGTCCCTTTTGCTTACCGGCAAAGGAAGACG
The DNA here is from genome assembly GCA_024086825.1 of Abrus pulchellus subsp. cantoniensis. Taxonomy (NCBI): domain Eukaryota; kingdom Viridiplantae; phylum Streptophyta; class Magnoliopsida; order Fabales; family Fabaceae; genus Abrus; species Abrus pulchellus. Next base: position 303,374 of record CM044057.1, on the reverse strand, counting down.
TGCGAAACTCGTCTCAAGCCACTGAAACTCCTTGAATATCACTCCTAGAACTCAAAGGAAGGATTTCTCACCACCTTCTCCCGTTACGGCACTTTACGGTGCTTTTGGACCCAAGTTCCAGTTTTGGTCTCTTTTGGTCCCATTTTGCTTACTGGAAAAGGGAGACTTGCGAAACTCGTCTCAGGCCACTAAAACTCTTTGAATATCAAGCCTAGGACTCAAAGGAAGGCTTTCCCCACCACGTTCTCACGTTCTGGCACTTTCTGGTGCCGTTGGACCCAAGTTCCAGTTTTGGTCTCTTTTGGTTCCCTTTTGCTTACCGGCAAAGGAAGACGTGGGAAAGTCGTCTCAGGCCACTAAAACTCCTTGAATATCACGCCTAGGACTCAAAGGAAGGCTTTCCCACCACCTTCTCACGTTCTGGCACTTTCTGGTGCCTTTGGACCCAAGTTCCAGTTTTGGTCTCTTTTGGTTCCCTTTTGTTTACCGGCAAAGGAAGACGTGCGAAACTCGTCTCAAGCCCCTGACACTCCTTGAATATCACTCCTAGGACTCAAAGGAAGGCTTTCCCACCACCTTCTCACGTTACGGCACTTTACGGTGCCTTTGGACCCAAGTTCCGAGTTTGGTCTCTTTTGGTTCCCTTTTGCTTACCGGCAAAGGAAGACGTGCGAAACTTCGTCTCAGGCCACTTAAACTCCTTGAATATCACGCCTAGGGCTCAAAGGAAGGCTTTCCCACCACCTTCTCACGTTCGGGCACTTTTTGGTGCCTTTCGACCCAAGTTCCAGTTTTGGTCTCTTTTGGTTCCCTTTTGCTTACCGGCAAAGGAAGACGTGCGAAACTCGTCTCAAGCCACTAAAACTCCTTGAATATCACTCCTAGGACTCAAAGGAAGGCTTTCCCACCACCTTCTCACGTTAAGGCACTTTCTGGTGCCTTTGGACCCAAGTTCCAGTTTTGGTCTCTTTTGGTTCCCTTTTGCTTACCGGCAAAGGAAGACGTGCGAAACTCGTCTCAGGCCACTAAAACTCCTTGAATATCACGCCTAGGACTCAAAGGAAGGCTTTCCCACCACCTTCTCACGTTCTGGCACTTTCTGGTGCCTTTGGACCCAAGTTCCAGTTTTGGTCTCTTTTGGTTCCCTTTTGTTTACCGGCAAAGGAAGACGTGCGAAACTCGTCTCAAGCCACTGAAACTCCTTGAATATCACTCGTAGTATGCAAAGGAAGGATTTCTCACCACCTTCTCCTCTTCTGTCACTTTCTGGCACCTTTGGACCCAAGTTCTAGTTTTGGTCTCTTTTGGTTCCCTTTTGCTTACCGGCAAAGGTATACGTGCGAAACTCGTCTCAAGCCACTGAAACTCCTTGAATATCACTCCTAGAACTCAAAGGAAGGATTTCTCACCACCTTCTCCTCTTCTGTCACTTTCTGGCACCTTTGGACCCAAGTTCCAGTTTTGGTCTCTTTTGGTTCCCTTTTGCTTACCGGCAAAGGTATACGTGCGAAACTCGTCTCAAGCCACTGAAACTCCTTGAATATCACTCTGAAGACACAAAGGAAGGCTTTCTCACCACCTTCTCACGTTCTGGAACTCTTTGGTGCCTTTGGACCCAAGTTCGAGTTTTGGTCTCTTTTGGTTCCCTTTTGCTTACCGGCAAAGGAAGACGTGCGAAACTCGTCTCAGGCCACTAAAACTCCTTGAATATCACGCCTAGGACTCAAAGGAAGGCTTTCCCACCACCTTCTCACGTTCTGGCACTTTCTGGTGCCTTTGGACCCAAGTTCCAGTTTTGGTCTCTTTTGGTTCCCTTTTGCTTACCGGCAAAGGAAGACGTGCGAAACTCGTCTCAGGCCACTAAAACTCCTTGAATATCACGCCTAGGACTCAAAGGAAGGCTTTCCCACAACCTTCTCACGTTCTGGCACTTTCTGGAGCCTTTGGACCCAAGTTCCAGTTTTGGTCTCTTTTGGTTCCCTTTTGCTTACCGGCAAAGGAAGACGTGCGAAACTCGTCTCAAGCCACTAAAACTCCTTGAATATCACGCCTAGGACTCAAAGGAAGGCTTTCCCACCACCTTCTCACGTTCTGGCACTCTCTGGTGCCTTTGGACCCAAGTTCCAGTTTTGGTCTCTTTTGGTTCCCTTTTGCTTACCGGCAAAGGAAGACGTGCGAAACTCGTCTCAGGCCACTAAAACTCCTTGAATATCACGCCTAGGACTCAAAGGAAAGCTTTCCCATCACCTTCTCACGTTCTGGCACTTTCTGGTGCCTTTGGACCCAAGTTCCAGTTTTGGTCTCTTTTGGTTCCCTTTTGCTTACCGGCAAAGGAAGACGTGCGAAACTCGTCTCAGGCCACTAAAACTCTTTGAATATCACGCCTAGGACTCAAAGGAAGGCTTTCCCACCACCTTCTCACGTTCTGGCACTCTCTGGTGCCTTTGGACCCAAGTTCTAGTTTTGGTCTCTTTTGGTTCCCTTTTGCTTACCGGCAAAGGAAGACGTGCGAAACTCGTCTCAGGCCACTAAAACTCCTTGAATATCACTCCTAGGACTCAAAGGAAGGCTTTCCCATAACCTTCTCACGTTCTGGCACTTTCTGGTGCCTTTGGACCCAAGTTCCAGTTTTGGTCTCTTTTGGTTCCCTTTTGCTTACCGGCAAAGGAAGACGTGTGAAACTCGTCTCAGGCCACTAAAACTCCTTGAATATCACTCCTAGAACTGAAAGGAAGGATTTCTCACCACCTTCTCCCCTTCTGGCACTTTCTGGCGCCTTTGGACCCAAGTTCCAGTTTTGGTCTCTTTTGGTCCGTTTTTGCTTACTGGCAAAGGGAGACTTGCGAAACTCGTCTCAGGTGACTCAAACTCTTTGAATATCACGCGTAGGACTCAAAGGAAGGCTTTCCCATCACCGTCTCACGTTCTGGCACTTTCTGGTGCCTTTGGACCTAAGTTCCAGTTTTGGTGTTTTTTGGTTCCCTTTTGCTTACCGGCAAAGAAAGACGTGCGAAACTCGTCTCAAGCCACTGAAACTCCTTGAATATCACTCCTAGAACTCAAAGGAAGGATTTCTCACCACCTTCTCCCCTTCTGTCACTTTCTGGTACCTTTGGACCCAAGTTCTAGTTTTGTTCTCTTTTGGTCCCTTTTGCTTACCGGCAAAGGAAGACGTGCGAAACTCGTCTCAAGCCACTGAAACTCCTTGAATATCACTCCTAGAACTCAAAGGAAGGATTTCTCACCACCTTCTCCCCTTCTGGCACTTTCTGGCGCCTTTGGACCCAAGTTCCAGTTTTTGTCTCTTTTGGTCCCATTTTGCTTACTGGAAAAGGGAGACTTGCGAAACTCGTCTCAGGCCACTAAAACTCTTTGAATATCAAGCCTAGGACTCAAAGGAAGGCTTTCCCCACCACGTTCTCACGTTCTGGCACTTTCTGGTGCCTTTGGACCCAAGTTCCAGTTTTGGTCTCTTTTGGTTCCCTTTTGCTTACCGGCAAAGGAAGACGTGGGAAACTCGTCTCAGGCCACTAAAACTCCTTGAATATCACGCCTAGGACTCAAAGGAAGGCTTTCCCACCACCTTCTCACGTTCTGGCACTTTCTGGTGCCTTTGGACCCAAGTTCCAGTTTTGGTCTCTTTTGGTTCCCTTTTGTTTACCGGCAAAGGAAGACGTGCGAAACTCGTCTCAAGCCACTAAAACTCCTTGAATATCACTCCTAGAACTCAAAGGAAGGCTTTCCCACCACCTTCTCACGTTACGGCACTTTACGGTGCCTTTGGACCCAAGTTTCAGTTTTGGTCTCTTTTGGTTCCCTTTTGCTTACCGGCAAAGGAAGACGTGCGAAACTCGTCTCAGGCCACTAAAACTCCTTGAATATCACGCCTAGGACTCAAAGGAAGGCTTTCCCACCACCTTCTCACGTTCCGGCACTTTCTGGTGCCTTTGGACCCAAGTTCCAGTTTTGGTCTCTTTTGGTTCCCTTTTGTTTACCGGCAAAGGAAGACGTGCGAAACTCGTCTCAAGCCACTGAAACTCCTTGAATATCACTCGTAGGACTCAAAGGAAGGATTTCTCACCACCTTCTCCCCTTCTGTCACTTTCTGGCACCTTTGGACCCAAGTTCCAGTTTTGGTCTCTTTTGGTTCCCTTTTGCTTACCGGCAAAGGAAGACGTGCGAAACTCGTCTCAAGCCACTGAAACTCCTTGAATATCACTCGTAGTATGCAAAGGAAGGATTTCTCACCACCTTCTCCTCTTCTGTCACTTTCTGGCACCTTTGGACCCAAGTTCCAGTTTTGGTCTCTTTTGGTTCCCTTTTGCTTACCGGCAAAGGTAGACGTGCGAAACTCGTCTCAAGCCACTGAAACTCCTTGAATATCACTCCTGAAGACTCAAAGGAAGGCTTTCTCACCACCTTCTCACGTTCTGGCACTCTTTGGTGCCTTTGGACCCAAGTTCCAGTTTTGGTCTCTTTTGGTTCCCTTTTGCTTACCGGCAAAGGAAGACGTGCGAAACTCTTCTCAAGCCACTAAAACTCCTTGAATATCACGCCTAGGACTCAAAGGAAGGCTTTCCCACCACCTTCTCACGTTACGGCACTTTACGGTGCCTTTGGACCCAAGTTCCAGTTTTGGTCTCTTTTGGTTCCCTTTTGCTTACCGGCAAAGGAAGACGTGCGAAACTCGTCTCAAGCCACTGAAAATCCTTGAATATCAGTCCTAGGACTCGAAGGAAGGCTTTCCCACCACCTTCTCACGTTCTGGCACTTTCTGGAGCCTTTGGACCCAAGTTCCAGTTTTGGTCTCTTTTGGTTCCCTTTTGCTTACCGGCAAAGGAAGACGTGCGAAACTCGTCTCAGGCCACTAAAACTCCTTGAATATCACGCCTAGGACTCAAAGGAAGGCTTTCCCACCACCTTCTCACGTTCTTGCACTCTCTGGTGCCTTTGGACCCAAGTTCCAGTTTTGGTCTCTTTTGGTTCCCTTTTGCTTACCGGCAAAGGAAGACGTGCGAAACTCGTCTCAAGCCACTAAAACTCCTTGAATATCACGCCTAGGACTCAAAGGAAAGCTTTCCCACCACCTTCTCACGTTACGGCACGGTGCCTTTGGACCCAAGTTCAGTTTTGGTCTCTTTTGGTTCCCTTTTGCTTACGGCAAAGGAAGACGTGCGAAACTCGTCTCGAGCCACTAAAACTCCTTGAATATCACGCCTAGGACTCAAAGGAAGGCTTTCCCACCACCTTCTCACGTTACGGCACATTCCGGTGCCTTTGGACCCAAGTTCCGGTTTTGGTCTCTTTTGGTTCCCTTTTGCTTACCGGCAAAGGAAGACGTGCGAAACTCGTCTCAGGCCACTAAAACTCCTTGAATATCACGCCTAGGACTCAAAGGAAGGCTTTCCCACCACCTTCTCACGTTCTGGCACTTTCTGGTGCCTTTGGACCCAAGTTCCAGTTTTGGTCTCTTTTGGTTCCCTTTTGCTTACCGGCAAAGGAAGACGTGCGAAACTCGTCTCAGGCCACTAAAACTCCTTGAATATCACCCCTAGAACTGAAAGGAAGGATTTCTCACCACCTTCTCCCCTTCTGGCACTTTCTGGCGCCTTTGGACCCAAGTTCCAGTTTTGGTCTCTTTTGGTCCGTTTTTGCTTACTGGCAAAGGGAGACTTGCGAAACTCGTCTCAGGCGACTGAAACTCTTTGAATATCACGCGTAGGACTCAAAGGAAGGCTTTCCCATCACCGTCTCACGTTCTGGCACTTTCTGGTACCTTTGGACCTAAGTTCCAGTTTTGGTCTTTTTTGGTTCCCTTTTGCTTACCGGCAAAGAAAGACGTGCGAAACTCGTCTCAAGCCACTGAAACTCCTTGAATATCACTCCTAGAACTCAAAGGAAGGATTTCTCACCACCTTCTCCCCTTCTGTCACTTTCTGGTGCCTTTGGACCCAAGTTCCAGTTTTGGTCTCTTTTGGTCCCTTTTGCTTACCGGCAAAGGAAGACGTGCGAAACTCGTCTCAAGCCACTGAAACTCCTTGAATATCACTCCTAGAACTCAAAGGAAGGATTTCTCACCACCTTCTCCCCTTCTGGCACTTTCTGGCGCCTTTGGACCCAAGTTCCAGTTTTTGTCTCTTTTGGTCCCATTTTGCTTACTGGAAAAGGGAGACTTGCGAAACTCGTCTCAGGCCACTAAAACTCTTTGAATATCAAGCCTAGGACTCAAAGGAAGGCTTTCCCACCACCTTCTCACGTTCTGGCACTTTCTGGTGCCTTTGGACCCAAGTTCCAGTTTTGGTCTCTTTTGGTTCCCTTTTGCTTACCGGCAAAGGAAGACGTGCGAAACTCGTCTCAGGCCACTAAAACTCCTTGAATATCACGCCTAGGACTCAAAGGAAGGCTTTCCCACCACCTTCTCACGTTCTGGCACTTTCTGGTGCCTTTGGACCCAAGTTCCAGTTTTGGTCTCTTTTGGTTCCCTTTTGCTTAGGCAAAGGAAGACTTGCGAAACTCGTCTCAAGCCCACGAAACTCCTTGAATATCACTCCTAGGACTCAAAGGAAGGCTTTCCCACCACCTTCTCACGTTACGGCACTTTACGGTGCCTTTGGACCCAAGTTCTAGTTTTGGTCTCTTTTGGTTCCTTTTTGCTTACCGGCAAAGGAAGACGTGCGAAACTCGTCTCAGGCCACTAAAACTCCTTGAATATCACGCCTAGGACTCAAAGGAAGGCTTTCCCACCACCTTCTCACGTTTTGGCACTTTCTGGTGCCTTTGGACCCAAGTTCCAGTTTTGGTCTCTTTTGGTTCCCTTTTGCTTATCAGCAAAGGAAGACGTGCGAAATTCGTCTCAAGCCACTAAACTCCTTGAATATCACTCCTAGGACTCAAAGGAAGGCTTTCCCACCACCTTCTCACATTCTGGCACTTTCTGGTGCCTTTGGATCCAAGTTCTAGTTTTGGTCTCTTTTGGTTCCCTTTTGCTTTCCGGCAAAGGAAGAGGTATGAAACTCGTCTCAGGTCACTAAAACTCTTTGAATATCACGCCTAGGACTCAAAGGAAGGCTTTCCCACCACCTTCTCACGTTCTGGCACTTTCTGGTGCCTTTGGACCCAAGTTCCAGTTTTGGTCTCTTTTGGTTCCCTTTTGCTTACCGGCAAAGGAAGACGTGCGAAACTCGTCTCAAGCCACTAACACTCCTTGAATATCACTCCTAGGACTCAAAGGAAGGCTTTCCCACCACCTTCTCACGTTACGGCACTTTACGGTGCCTTTGGACCCAAGTTCCAGTTTTGGTCTCTTTTGGTTCCTTTTTGCTTACCGGCAAAGGAAGACGTGCGAAACTCGTCTCAGGCCACTAAAACTCCTTGAATATCACGCCTAGGACTCAAAGGAAGGCTTTCCCACCACCTTCTCACGTTCTGGCACTTTCTGGTGCCTTTGGACCCAAGTTCCAGTTTTGGTCTCTTTTGGTTCCCTTTTGCTTACCGGCAAAGAAAGACGTGCGAAACTCGTCTCAAGCCACTGAAACTCCTTGAATATCACTCCTAGAACTCAAAGGAAGGATTTCTCACCACCTTCTCCCCTTCTGTCACTTTCTGGTACCTTTGGACCCAAGTTCTAGTTTTGGTCTCTTTTGGTCCCTTTTGCTTACCGGCAAAGGAAGACGTGCGAAACTCGTCTCAAGCCACTGAAACTCCTTCAATATCACTCCTAGAACTCAAAGGAAGGATTTCTCACCACCTTCTCCCCTTCTGGCACTTTCTGGCGCCTTTGGACCCAAGTTCCAGTTTTTGTCTCTTTTGGTCCCATTTTGCTTACTGGAAAAGGGAGACTTGCGAAACTCGTCTCAGGCCGCTAAAACTCTTTGAATATCAAGCCTAGGACTCAAAGGAAGGCTTTCCCCACCACGTTCTCACGTTCTGGCACTTTCTGGTGCCTTTGGACCCAAGTTCTAGTTTTGGTCTCTTTTGGTTCCCTTTTGCTTACCGGCAAAGGTAGACGTGCAAAACTCGTCTCAGGCCACTAAAACTCCTTGAATATCACGCCTAGGACTCAAAGGAAGGCTTTCCCACCACCTTCTCACGTTCTGGCACTTTCTGGTGCCTTTGGACCCAAGTTCCAGTTTTGGTCTCTTTTGGTTCCCTTTTGCTTACCGGCAAAGGAAGACGTGCGAAACTCGTCTCAGGCCACTAAAACTCCTTGAATATCATGCCTAGGACTCAAAGGAAGGCTTTCCCACCACCTTCTCACGTTCTGGCACTTTCTGGTGCCTTTGGACCCAAGTTCCAGTTTTGGTCTCTTTTGGTTCCCTTTTGCTTACCGGCAAAGGAAGACGTGCGAAACTCGTCTCAGGCCACTAAAACTCCTTGAATATCACGCCTAGGACTCAAAGGAAGGATTTCCCACCACCTTCTCACGTTCTGGCACTTTATGGTGCCTTTGGACCCAAGTTCCAGTTTTGGTCTCTTTTGGTTCCCTTTTGCTTACCGGCAAAGGAAGACGTGCGAAACTCGTCTCAAGCCACTAAAACTCCTTGAATATCACGCCTAGGACTCAAAGGAAGGCTTTCCCACCACCTTCTCATGTTACGGCACTTTCTGGTGCCTTTGGACCCAAGTTCCAGTTTTGGTCTCTTTTGGTTCCCTTTTCCCTACCGGCAAAGGAAGACGTGCGAAACTCGTCTCAAGCCACTGAAACTCCTTGAATATCACCCCTAGAATTCAAAGGAAGGATTTCTCACCACCTTCTCCCCTTCTGGCACTTTCTGGCGCCTTTGGACCCAAGTTCCAGTTTTGGTCTCTTTTGGTCCGTTTTTGCTACTGGCAAAGGGAGACTTGCGAAACTCGTCTCAGGCCACTAAAACTCCTTGAATATCACGCCTAGGACTCAAAGGAAGGCTTTCCCATCACCTTCTCACGTTCTGGCACTTTCTGGTGCCTTTGGACCCAAGTTCCAGTTTTGGTCTCTTTTGGTTCCCTTTTGCTTACGGCAAAGGAAGACGTGCGAAACTCGTCTCAGGCCACTAAAACTCCTTGAATATCACGCCTAGGACTCAAAGGAAGGCTTTCCCACCACCTTCTCACGTTACGGCACTTTACGGTGCCTTTGGACCCAAGTTCAGTTTTGGTCTCTTTTGGTTCCCTTTTTCTTACCGGCAAAGGAAGACGTGTGAAACTCGTCTCGGGCCACTAAAACTCCTTGAATATCACGCCTAGGACTCAAAGGAAAGCTTTCCCAGCACCTTCTCACGTTACGGCACTTTCTGGTGCCTTTGGACCCAAGTTCCGGTTTTGGTCTCTTTTGGTTCCCTTTTGCTTACGGCAAAGGAAGACGTGCGAAACTCGTCTCAGGCCACTAAAACTCCTTGAATATCACGCCTAGGACTCAAAGGAAGGCTTTCCCACCACCTTCTCACGTTCTGGCACTTTCTGGTGCCTTTGGACCCAAGTTCCAGTTTTGGTCTCTTTTGGTTCCCTTTTGCTTACCGGCAAAGGAAGACGTGCGAAACTCGTCTCAAGCCACTGAAACTCCTTGAATATCACTCCTAGAACTGAAAGGAAGGATATCTCACCACCTTCTCCCCTTCTAGCACTTTCTGGCGCCTTTGGACCCAAGTTCCAGTTTTGGTCTTTTTTGGTCTGTTTTTGCTTACTGGCAAAGGGAGACTTGCGAAACTCGTCTCAGGCCACTAAAACTCTTTGAATATCACGCGTAGGACTCAAAGGAAGGCTTTCCCATCACCGTCTCACGTTCTGGCACTTTCTGGTGCCTTTGGACCCAAGTTCCAGTTTTGGTCTCTTTTGGTTCCCTTTTGCTTACCGGCAAAGGAAGACGTGCGAAACTCGTCTCAAGCCACTGAAACTCCTTGAATATCACTCCTAGGACTCAAAGGAAGGCTTTCCCACCACCTTCTCACGTTCTGGCACTTTCTGGTGCCTTTGGACCCAAGTTCCAGTTTTGGTCTCTTTTGGTTCCCTTTTGCTTACCGGCAAAGGAAGACGTGCGAAACTCGTCTCAGGCCACTAAAACTCCTTGAATATCACGCCTAGGACTCAAAGGAAGGCTTTCCCACCACCTTCTCATGTTCTGGCACTTTCTGGTGCCTTTGGACCCAAGTTCCAGTTTTGGTCTCTTTTGGTTCCCTTTTGCTTACCGGCAAAGGAAGACGTGCGAAACTCGTCTCAGGCCACTTAAACTCCTTGAATATCACGCCTAGGACTCAAAGGAAGGCTTTCCCACCACCTTCTCACGTTCTGGCACTTTTTGGTGCCTTTGGACCCAAGTTCCACTTTTGGTCTCTTTTGGTTCCCTTTTGCTTACCGGCAAAGGAAGACGTGCGAAACTCGTCTCAAGCCACTGAAACTCCTTGAATATCACTCCTAGGACTCAAAGGAAGGCTTTCCCACCACCTTCTCACGTTCTGGCACTTTCTGGTGCCTTTGGACCCAAGTTTCCGGTTTGGTCTCTTTTGGTTCCCTTTTGCTTACCGGCAAAGGAAGACGTGCGAAAGTCGTCTCAGGCCACTAAAACTCCTTGAATATCACGCCTAGGACTCAAAGGAAGGCTTTCCCACCACCTTCTCACGTTACGCACTTTCGGTGCCTTTGGACCCAAGTTCAGTTTTGGTCTCTTTTGGTTCCCTTTTGCTTACGGGCAAAGGAAGACGTGCGAAACTCGTCTCAAGCCACTGAAACTCCTTGAATATCACCCCTAGAATTCAAAGGAAGGATTTCTCACCACCTTCTCCCCTTCTGGCACTTTCTGGCGCCTTTGGACCCAAGTTCCGATTTTGGTCTCTTTTGGTTCCCTTTTGCTTACCGGCAAAGGAAGACGTGCGAAACTCGTCTCAGGCCACTAAAACTCCTTGAATATCACTCCTAGGACTCAAAGGAAGGATTTCTCACCACCTTCTCCCCTTACGGCACTTTACGGAGCCTTTGGACCTAAGTTCCAGTTTTGGTCTCTTTTGGTTCCCTTTTGCTTACCGGCAAAGAAAGACGTGCGAAACTCGTCTCAAGCCACTGAAACTCCTTCAATATCACTCCTAAAACTCAAAGGAAGGATTTCTCACCACCTTCTCCTCTTCTGTCACTTTCTAGCACCTTTGCACCCAAGTTCTAGTTTTGGTCTCTTTTGGTCCCTTTTGCTTACCGGCAAAGGAAGACGTGCGAAACTCGTCTCAAGCCACTGAAACTCCTTGAATATCACTCCTAGAACTCAAAGGAAGGATTTCTCACCACCTTCTCCCCTTACGGCACTTTACGGTGCCTTTGGACCCAAGTTCAGTTTTTGGTCTCTTTTGGTCCCTTTTGCTTCTACGGCAAAGGGAGACTTGCGAAACTCGTCTCAGGCCACTAAAACTCTTTGAATATCACGCCTAGGACTCAAAGGAAGGCTTTCCCATCACCGTCTCACGTTACGGCACTTTACGGCGCCTTTGGACCCAAGTTCCGTTTTGGTCTCTTTTGGTCCCTTTTGCTTACCGGCAAAGGAAGACGTGCGAAACTCGTCTCAAGCCACTAAAACTCCTTGAATATCACTCCTAGAACTCAAAGGAAGGCTTTCCCACCACCTTCTCACGTTCTGGCACTTTCTGGTGCCTTTGGACCCAAGTTCCGTTTTGGTCTCTTTTGGTTCCCTTTTGCTTGGCAAAGGAAGACGTACGAAACTCGTCTCAGGCCACTAAAACTCCTTGAATATCACGTCTAGGACTCAAAGGAAGGCTTTCCCACCACCTTCTCACGTTCTGGCACTTTCTGGTGCCTTTGGACCCAAGTTCCAGTTTTGGTCTCTTTTGGTTCCCTTTTGCTTACCGGCAAAGGATGTCGTGCGAAACTCGTCTCAGGCCACTAAAACTCCTTGAATATCATGCCTAGGACTCAAAGGAAGACTTTCCCACCACCTTCTCACGTTCTGGCACTTTCTGGTGCCTTTGGACCCAAGTTCCAATTTTGGTCTCTTTTGGTTCCCTTTTCCCTACTGGGAAAGGAAGACGTGCGAAACTCGTCTCAAGCCACTGAAACTCCTTGAATATCACCCCTAGAATTCAAAGGAAGGATTTCTCACCACCTTCTCACGTTCTGGCACTTTCTGGCGCCTTTGGACCCAAGTTCCGGTTTTGGTCTCTTTTGGTTCCCTTTTGCTTACCGGCAAAGGAAGACGTGCGAAACTCGTCTCAAGCCACTAAAACTCCTTGAATATCACGCCTAGGACTCAAAGGAAGGCTTTCCCACCACCTTCTCACGTTACGGCACTTTACGGCGCCTTTGGACCCAAGTTCCGGTTTGGTCTCTTTTGGTTCGTTTTTGCTTGCGGCAAGGGAGACTTGCGAAACTCGTCTCGGGCCACTAAAACTCTTTGAATATCACGCGTAGGACTCAAAGGAAGGCTTTCCCACCACCTTCTCACGTTACGGCACTTTACGGTGCCTTTGGACCCAAGTTCTAGTTTTGGTCTCTTTTGGTTCCCTTTTGCTTACCGGCAAAGGAAGACGTGCGAAACTCGTCTCAGGCCACTAAAACTCCTTGAATATCACGCCTAGGACTCAAAGGAAGGCTTTCCCATCACCTTCTCACGTTCTTGGACTTTACGGTGCCTTTGGACCCAAGTTCCGATTTTGGTCTCTTTTGGTTCCCTTTTGCTTGCGGCAAAGGAAGACGTGCGAAACTCGTCTCGAGCCACTAAAACTCCTTGAATATCACGCCTAGGACTCAAAGGAAGGCTTTCCCACCACCTTCTCACGTTTCGGCACTTTACGGTGCCTTTGGACCCAAGTTCAGTTTTCGTCTCTGTTGGTTCCCTTTTGCTTACCGGCAAAGAAAGACGTTCAAAACTCGTCTCAAGCCACTAAAACTCCTTGAATATCACTCCTAGAACTCAAAGGAAGGATTTCTCACCACCTTCTCCCCTTCTGTCACTTTCTGGTGCCTTTGGACCCAAGTTCTAGTTTTGGTCTCTTTTGGTCCCTTTTGCTTACAAGCAAAGGAATACGTGCGAAACTCGTCTCAAGCCACTGAAACTCCTTGAATATCACTCCGAAGACACAAAGGAAGGCTTTCCCACCACCTTCTCACGTTCTGGCACTTTCTGGTGCCTTTGGACCCAAGTTCCAGTTTTGGTCTCTTTTGGTTCCCTTTTGCTTACCGGCAAAGGAAGACGTGCGAAACTCGTCTCAGGCCACTTAAACTCCTTGAATATCACGCCTAGGACTCAAAGGAAGGCTTTCCCACCACCTTCTCACGTTCTGGCACTTTCTGGTGCCTTTGGACCCAAGTTCCAGTTTTGGTCTCTTTTGGTTCCCTTTTGCTTACCGGCAAAGGAAGACGTGCGAAACTCGTCTCAAGCCACTGAAACTCCTTGAATATAACTCCTAGAACTGAAAGGAAGGATATCTCACCACCTTCTCCCCTTCTGTCACTTTCTGGTACCTTTGGACCCAAGTTCTAGTTTTGTTCTCTTTTGGTCCCTTTTGCTACCCGGCAAAGGAAGACGTGCGAAACTCGTCTCAAGCCACTGAAACTCCTTCAATATCACTCCTAGAACTCAAAGGAAGGATTTCTCACCACCTTCTCCCCTTCTGGCACTTTCTGGCGCCTTTGGACCCAAGTTCCGGTTTTGGTCTCTTTTGGTTCCCTTTTGCTTACCGGCAAAGGAATACGTGCGAAACTCATCTCAAGCCACTGAAACTCCTTGAATATCACGCGTAGGACTCAAAGGAAGGCTTTCCCACCACCTTCTCACGTTCTGGCACTTTCTGGTGCCTTTGGACCCAAGTTCCAGTTTTGGTCTCTTTTGGTTCCCTTTTACTTACCGGCAAAGGAAGACGTGCGAAACTCATCTCAACCCACTGACACTGCTTGAATATCACGCCTAGGACTCAAAGGAAGGCTTTCCCACCACCTTCTCACGTTCTGGCACTTTCTGGTGCCTTTGGACCCAAGTTCCAGTTTTGGTCTCTTTTGGTTCCCTTTTCTTTACCGGCAAAGGAAGACGTGTGAGACTCGTCTCAAGCCACTGAAACTCCTTGAATAATACCCCTAGAATTCAAAGGAAGGCTTTCCCACCACCTTCTCACGTTCTGGCACTTTCTGGTGCCTTTGGACCCAAGTTCCACTTTTGGTCTCTTTTGGTTCCCTTTTGCTTACCGGCAAAGGAAGACTTGCGAAACTCGTCTCAGGCCACTAAAACTCCTTGAATATCACGCCTAGGACTCAAAGGAAGGCTTTCCCACCACCTTCTCACGTTCTGGCACTTTCTGGTGCCTTTGGACCCAAGTTCCACTTTTGGTCTCTTTTGGTTCCCTTTTGCTTACCGGCAAAGGAAGACATGCGAAACTCGTCTCAGGCCACTTAAACTCCTTGAATATCACGCCTAGGACTCAAAGGAAGGCTTTCCCACCACCTTCTCACGTTCTGGCACTTTCTGGTGCCTCTGGACCCAGGTTCCACTTTCGGTCTCTTTTGGTTCCCTTTTGCTTACCGGCAAAGGAAGACGTGCGAAACTCGTCTCAAGCCACTGACACTCCTTGAATATCACTCCTAGGACTCAAAGGAAGGCTTTCCCATAACCTTCTCACGTTCTGGCACTTTCTGGTGCCTTTGGACCCAAGTTTCAGTTTTGGTCTCTTTTGGTTCCCTTTTGCTTACCGGCAAAGGAAAACATGCGAAACTCGTCTCAGGCCACTAAAACTCCTTGAATATCACGCCTAGGACTCAAAGGAAGGCTTTCCCACCACCTTCTCACGTTCTGGCACTTTCTGGTGCCTTTAGACCCAAGTTCCAGTTTTGGTCTCTTTTGGTTCCCTTTTCCCTACCGGCAAAGGAAGACGTGCGAAACTCGTCTCAAGCCACTGAAACTCCTTGAATATCACCCCTAGAATTCGAAGGAAGGATTTCTCACCACCTTCTCCCCTTCTGTCACTTTCTGGTACCTTTGGACCCAAGTTCTAGTTTTGTTCTCTTTTGGTTCCTTTCGCTACCCGGCAAAGGAAGACGTGCGAAACTCGTCTCAACCCACTGAAACTCCTTCAATATCACTCCTAGAACTCAAAGGAAGGATTTCTCACCACCTTCTCCCCTTCTGGCACTTTCTGGTGCCTTTGGACCCAAGTTCCGGTTTTGGTCTCTTTTGGTTCCCTTTTGCTTACCGGCAAAGGAAGACGTGCGAAACTCGTCTCAAGCCACTAAAACTCCTTGAATATCACTCCTAGAACTCAAAGGAAGGATTTCTCACCACCTTCTCCCCTTCTGGCACTTTCTGGTGCCTTTGGACCCAAGTTCTAGCTTTGGTCTTTTTTGGTTCCCTTTTGCTTACCGGCAAAGAAAGACGTGCGAAACTCGTCTCAAGCGACTGAGTTCTAGTTTTTCTCTCTTTTGGTCCCTTTTGCTTACTGGCAAAGGAAGACGTGCGAAACTCGTCTCAAGCCACTGAAACTCGTTGAATATTACTCCTAGAACTCAAAGGAAGGATTTCTCACCACCTTCTCCCCTTACGGCACTCTACGGTGCCTTTGGACCCAAGTTCCGGTTTTGGTCTCTTTTGGTTCCCTTTTGCTTATTGCGGCAAAGGAAGACTTGCAAAACTCGTCTCGAGCCACTAAAACTCTTTGAATATCACACCTACGACTCACATGAAGGCATTCCCATCACCTTCTCACGTTCTGTCACTTTCTGGCGCCTTTGGACCCACGTTCCAGTTTTGGTCACTTTTGGTTCCCTTTTGCTTACCGGCAAAGGAAGACGTGCGAAACTCGTCTCAGGCCACTAAAACTCCTTGAATATCACGCCTAGGACTCAAAGGAAGGCTTTCCCACCACCTTCTCACGTTCAGGCACTTTCTGGTGCCTTTGGACCTACGTTCCAGTTTTGGTCTCTTTTGGTTCCCTTTTGCTTACCGGCAAAGGAAGACGTGCGAAACTCATCTCAGGCCACTAAAACTCCTTGAATATCACGCCTAGGACTCAAAGGAAGGCTTTCCCACCACCTTCTCACGTTCTGGCACTTTCTGGTGCCTTTGGACCCAAGTTCCGGTTTTGGTCTCTTTTGGTTCCCTTTTGCTTACCGGCAAAGGAAGACGTGCGAAACTCGTCTCAAGCCACTAAAACTCCTTGAATATCACTCCTAGCACTCAAAGGAAGGCTTTCCCACCACCTTCTCACGTTCTGGCACTTTCTGGCGCCTTTGGACCCAAGTTCCAGTTTTGCTCTCTTTTGGTCCGTTTTTGCTTACTGGCAAAGGGAGACTTGCGAAACTCGTCTCAGGCCACTAAAACTCCTTGAATATCACGCGTAGGACTCAAAGGAAGGCTTTCCCACCACCTTCTCACGTTCTGGCACTTTCTGGTGCCTTTGGACCCAAGTTCCAGTTTTGGTCTCTTTTGGTTCCCTTTTGCTTACCGGCATAGGAAGACGTGCGAAACTCGTCTCAGGCCACTAAAACTCCTTGAATATCACGCCTAGGACTCAAAGGAAGGCTTTCCCACCACCTTCTCACGTTCTAGCACTCTCTGGTGCCTTTGGACCCAAGTTCCAGTTTTGGTCTCTTTTGGTTCCCTTTTGCTTACCGGCAAAGGAAGACGTGCGAAACTCGTCTCAGGCCACTAAAACTCCTTGAATATCACGCCTAGGACTCAAAGCAAGGCTTTCCCACCACCTTCTCACGTTCTGGCACTTTCTGGTGCCTTTGGACCCAAGTTCCAGTTTTGGTCTCTTTTGGTTCCCTTTTGCTTACCGGCAAAGGAAGACATGCGAAACTCGTCTCAGGCCACTAAAACTCCTTGAATATCACGCCTAGGACTCAAAGGAAGGCTTTCCCACCACCTTCTCACGTTCTGGCACTTTCTAGTGCCTTTGGACCCAAGTTCCACTTTTGGTCTCTTTTGGTTCCCTTTTGCTTACCGGCAAAGGAAGACGTGCGAAACTCGTCCCAAGCCACTGACACTCCTTGAATATCACTCCTAGGACTCAAAGGAAGGCTTTCCCATAACCTTCTCACGTTCTGGCACTTTCTGGTGCCTTTGGACCCAAGTTTCAGTTTTGGTCTCTTTTGGTTCCCTTTTGCTTACCGGCAAAGGAAGACGTGCGAAACTCGTCTCAAGCCACTGAAACTCCTTGAATATCACCCCTAGAATTCAAAGGAAGGATTTCTCACCACCTTCTCCCCTTACGCACTTTACGGTACCTTTGGACCCAAGTTCTAGTTTTGTTCTCTTTTGGTCCCTTTTGCTACCCGGCAAAGGAAGACGTGCGAAACTCGTCTCAAGCCACTGAAACTCCTTCAATATCACTCCTAGAACTCAAAGGAAGGATTTCTCACCACCTTCTCCCTTTCTGACACTTTCTGGCGCCTTTGGACCCAAGTTCCGGTTTTGGTCTCTTTTGGTTCCCTTTTGCTTACCGGCAAAGGAAGACGTGCGAAACTCGTCTCAAGCCACTAAAACTCCTTGAATATCACTCATAGAACTCAAAGGAAGGATTTCTCACCACCTTCTCCCCTTCTGGCACTTTCTGGTGCCTTTGGACCCAAGTTCTAGCTTTGGTCTTTTTTGGTTCCCTTTTGCTTACCGGCAAAGAAAGACGTGCGAAACTCGTCTCAAGCCACTGAAACTCCTTGAATATTACTCCTAGAACTCAAAGGAAGGATTTCTCACCACCTTCTCCCCTTCTGGCACTTTCTGGTGCCTTTGGACCCAAGTTCCAGTTTTTGTCTCTTTTGGTCCCTTTTTTATTACTGGCAAAGGGAGACTTGCGAAACTCGTCTCAGGCCACTAAAACTCTTTCAATATCACACCTAGGACTTAAAGGAAGGCTTTCCCATCACCTTCTCACGTTCTGGCACTTTCTGGTGCCTTTGGACCCACGTTCCAGTTTTGGTCTCTTTTGGTTCCCTTTTGCTTACCGGCAAAGGAAGACGTGCGAAACTCTTCTCAAGCCACTGACACTGCTTGAATATCACTCCTAGCACTCAAAGGAAGGCTTTCCCATAACCTTCTCACGTTCTGGCACTTTCTGGCGCCTTTGGACCCAAGTTCCAGTTTTGCTCTCTTTTGGTCCGTTTTTGCTTACTGGCAAAGGGAGACTTGCGAAACTCGTCTCAGGCCACTAAAACTCTTTGAATATCACGCGTAGGACTCAAAGGAAGGCTTTCCCACCACCTTCTCACGTTCTGGCACTTTCTGGTGCCTTTGGACCCAAGTTCCAGTTTTGGTCTCTTTTGGTTCCCTTTTGCTTACCGGCATAGGAAGACGTGCGAAACTCGTCTCAGGCCACTAAAACTCCTTGAATATCACGCCTAGGACTCAAAGGAAGGCTTTCCCATCACCTTCTCACGTTCTTGGACTCTCTGGTGCCTTTGGACGCAAATTCCAGTTTTGGTCTCTTTTGGTTCCCTTTTGCTTACCGGCAAAGGAAGACGTGCGAAACTCGTCTCAGGCCACTAAAACTCCTTGAATATCACGCCTAGGACTCAAAGCAAGGCTTTCCCACCACCTTCTCACGTTCCGGCACTTTCTGGTGCCTTTGGACCCAAGTTCCAGTTTTGGTCTCTTTTGGTTCCCTTTTGCTTACCGGCAAAGGAAGACATGCGAAACTCGTCTCAGGCCACTAAAACTCCTTGAATATCACGCCTAGGACTCAAAGGAAGGCTTTCCCACCACCTTCTCACGTTCTGGCACTTTCTAGTGCCTTTGGACCCAAGTTCCACTTTTGGTCTCTTTTGGTTCCCTTTTGCTTACCGGCAAAGGAAGACGTGCGAAACTCGTCCCAAGCCACTGACACTCCTTGAATATCACTCCTAGGACTCAAAGGAAGGCTTTCCCATAACCTTCTCACGTTCTGGCACTTTCTGGTGCCTTTGGACCCAAGTTTCAGTTTTGGTCTCTTTTGGTTCCCTTTTGCTTACCGGCAAAGGAAGACGTGCGAAACTCGTCTCAAGCCACTGAAACTCCTTGAATATCACCCCTAGAATTCAAAGGAAGGATTTCTCACCACCTTCTCCCCTTCTGTCACTTTCTGGTACCTTTGGACCCAAGTTCTAGTTTTGTTCTCTTTTGGTCCCTTTTGCTACCCGGCAAAGGAAGACGTGCGAAACTCGTCTCAAGCCACTGAAACTCCTTCAATATCACTCCTAGAACTCAAAGGAAGGATTTCTCACCACCTTCTCCCTTTCTGGCACTTTCTGGCGCCTTTGGACCCAAGTTCCGGTTTTGGTCTCTTTTGGTTCCCTTTTGCTTACCGGCAAAGGAAGACGTGCGAAACTCGTCTCAAGCCACTGAAACTCCTTGAATATCACTCCTAGAACTCAAAGGAAGGATTTCTCACCACCTTCTCCCCTTCTGGCACTTTCTGGTGCCTTTGGACCCAAGTTCTAGCTTTGGTCTTTTTTGGTTCCCTTTTGCTTACCGGCAAAGAAAGACGTGCGAAACTCGTCTCAAGCGACTGAAACTCCTTGAATATTACTCCTAGAACTCAAAGGAAGGATTTCTCACCACCTTCTCCCCTTCTGGCACTTTCTGGTGCCTTTGGACCCAAGTTCCAGTTTTTGTCTCTTTTGGTCCCTTTTTTATTACTGGCAAAGGGAGACTTGCGAAACTCGTCTCAGGCCACTAAAACTCTTTCAATATCACACCTAGGACTTAAAGGAAGGCTTTCCCATCACCTTCTCACGTTCTGGCACTTTCTGGTGCCTTTGGACCCACGTTCCAGTTTTGGTCTCTTTTGGTTCCCTTTTGCTTACCGGCAAAGGAAGACGTGCAATACTCGTCTCAAGCCACTAAAACGACTTGAATATCACTCCTAGGACTCAAAGGAATGCTTTCCCATAACCTTCTCACGTTCTGGCACTTTCTGGTGCCTTTGGACCCAAGTTCCAGATTTGGTCTCTTTTGGTTCCCTTTTGCTTACCGGCAAAGGATGTCGTGCGAAACTCGTCTCAGGCCACTAAAACTCCTTGAATATCATGCCTAGGACTCAAAGGAAGGCTTTCCCACCACCTTCTTAAGTTCTGGCACTCTCTGGTGTCTTTGGACCAGAGTTCCAGTTTTGGTCTCTTTTGGTTCCCTTTTGCTTACAGGCAAAGGAAGACGTGCGAAACTCGTCTCAGGCCACTAAAACTCTTTGAATATCACGCGTAGGACTCAAAGGAAGGCTTTCCCACCACCTTCTCACGTTCTGGCACTTTCTGGTGCCTTTGGACCCAAGTTCTAGTTTTGGTCTCTTTTGGTTCCCTTTTGCTTACCGGCAAAGGAAGACGTGCGAAACTCGTCTCAGGCCACTAAAACTCCTTGAATATCACGCCTAGGACTCAAAGGAAGGCTTTCCCACCACCTTCTCACGTTACGGCACTTTACGGTGCCTTTGGACCCAAGTTCCAGTTTTGGTCTCTTTTGGTTCCCTTTTGCTTACCGGCAAAGGAAGACGTGCGAAACTCGTCTCAGGCCACTAAAACTCCTTGAATATCATGGCTAGGACTCAAAGGAAGGCTTTCCCACCACCTTCTCACGTTACGGCACTTTCGGTGCCTTTGGACCCAAGTTCAGTTTTGGTCTCTTTTGGTTCCCTTTTCCTAGGCAAAGGAAGACGTGTGAGACTCGTCTCAAGCCACTGAAACTCCTTGAATAATACCCCTAGAATTCAAAGGAAGGATTTCTCACCACCTTCTCCCCTTACGTCACTTTACGGTACCTTTGGACCCAAGTTCTAGTTTTGTTCTCTTTTGGTCCCTTTTGCTTCCCGGCAAAGGAAGACGTGCGAAACTCGTCTCAAGCCACTGAAACTCCTTCAATATCACTCCTAGAACTCAAAGGAAGGATTTCTCACCACCTTCTCCCCTTCTGGCACTTTCTGGCGCCTTTGGACCCAAGTTCCAGTTTTTGTCTCTTTTGGTCCCATTTTGCTTACTGGCAAAGGGAGACTTGCGAAACTCGTCTCAGGCCACTAAAACTCTTTGAATATCAAGCCTAGGACTCAAAGGAAGGCTTTCCCACCACCTTCTCACGTTCTGGCACTTTCTGGTGCCTTTGGACCCAAGTTCCAGTTTTGGTCTCTTTTGGTTCCCTTTTGCTTACCGGCAAAGGAAGACATGCGAAACTCGTCTCAGGCCACTAAAACTCCTTGAATATCACGCCTAGGACTCAAAGGAAGGCTTTCCCACCACCTTCTCACGTTCTGGCACTTTCTGGTGCCTTTGGACCCAAGTTCCACTTTTGGTCTCTTTTGGTTCCCTTTTGCTTACCGGCAAAGGAAGACGTGCGAAACTCATCTCAGGCCACTTAAACTCCTTGAATATCACGCCTAGGACTCAAAGGTAGGCTTTCCCACCACCTTCTCACGTTCTGGCACTTTCTGGTGCCTTTGCACCCAAGTTCCAGTTTTGGTCACTTTTGGTTCCCTTTTGCTTACCGGCAAAGGAAGACGTGCGAAACTCGTCTCAGGCCACTAAAACTCCTTGAATATCATGGCTAGGACTCAAAGGAAGGCTTTCCCACCACCTTCTCACGTTCTGGCACTTTCTGGTGCCTTTGGACCCAAGTTTCAGTTTTGGTCTCTTTTGGTTCCCTTTTCCCTACCGGCAAAGGAAGACGTGTGAGACTCGTCTCAAGCCACTGAAACTCCTTGAATAATACCCCTAGAATTCAAAGGAAGGATTTCTCACCACCTTCTCCCCTTCTGTCACTTTCTGGTACCTTTGGACCCAAGTTCTAGTTTTGTTCTCTTTTGGTCCCTTTTGCTTCCCGGCAAAGGAAGACGTGCGAAACTCGTCTCAAGCCACTGAAACTCCTTCAACATCACTCCTAGAACTCAAAGGAAGGATTTCTCACCACCTTCTCCCCTTTTGGCACTTTCTGGCACCTCTGGACCCAAGTTCCAGTTTTTGTCTCTTTTGGTCCCATTTTGCTTACTGGCAAAGGGAGACTTGCGAAACTCGTCTCAGGCCACTAAAACTCTTTGAATATCAAGCCTAGGACTCAAAGGAAGGCTTTCCCACCACCTTCTCACGTTCTGGCACTTTCTGGTGCCTTTGGACCCAAGTTCCAGTTTTGGTCTCTTTTGGTTCCCTTTTGCTTACCGGCAAAGGAAGACATGCGAAACTCGTCTCAGGCCACTAAAACTCCTTGAATATCACCCCTAGAATTCAAAGGAAGGATTTCTCACCACCTTCTCCCCTTCTGTCACTTTCTGGTACCTTTGGACCCAAGTTCTAGTTTTGTTCTCTTTTGGTTCCCTTTTGCTTACCGGCAAAGGAAGACGTGCGAAACTCATCTCAGGCCACTTAAACTCCTTGAATATCACGCCTAGGACTCAAAGGAAGGCTTTCCCACCACCTTCTCACGTTCTGGCACTTTCTGGTGCCTTTGGAACCAAGTTCCAGTTTTGGTCTCTTTTGGTTCCCTTTTGCTTACCGGCAAAGGAAGACGTGCGAAACTCGTCTCAGGCCACTAAAACTCCTTGAATATCACGCCTAGGACTCAAAGGAAGGCTTTCCCACCACCTTCTCACGTTCTGGCACTTTCTGGTGCCTTTCGACCCAAGTTCCAGTTTTGGTCTCTTTTGGTTCCCTTTTCCCTACCGGCAAAGGAAGCCGTGCGAGACTCGTCTCAAGCCACTGAAACTCCTTGAATATCACCCCTAGAATTCAAAGGAAGGATTTCTCACCACCTTCTCCCCTTCTGTCACTTTCTGGTACCTTTGGACCCAAGTTCTAGTTTTTCTCTCTTTTGGTCCCTTTTGCTTACTGGCAAAGGAAGACGTGCGAAACTCGTCTCAAGCCACTGAAACTCCTTGAATATTACTCCTAGAACTCAAAGGAAGGATTTCTCACCACCTTCTCCCCTTCTGGCACTCTCTGGTGCCTTTGGACCCAAGTTCCAGTTTTTGGCTCTTTTGGTCCCTTTTTTATTACTGGCAAAGGGAGACTTGCGAAACTCGTCTCAGGCCACTAAAACTCTTTCAATATCACACCTAGGACTCAAAGGAAGGCTTTTCCATCACCTTCTCACGTTCTGGCACTTTCTGGCGCCTTTGGACCCACGTTCCAGTTTTGGTCTCTTTTGGTTCCCTTTTGCTTACCGGCAAAGGAAGACGTACGAAACTCGTCTCAAGCCACTGACACTGCTTGAATATCACTCCTAGGACTCAAAGGAAGGCTTTCCCATAACCTTCTCACGTTCTGGCACTTTCTGGTGCCTTTGGACCTAAGTTCCAGTTTTGGTCTCTTTTGGTTCCCTTTTGCTTACCGGCAAAGGAAGACGTGCGAAACTCATCTCAGGCCACTAAAACTCCTTGAATATAACGCCTAGGACTCAAAAGAAGGCTTTCCCACCACCTTCTCACGTTCTGGCACTTTCTGGTGCCTTTGGACCCAAGTTCCAGTTTTGGTCTCTTTTGGTTCCCTTTTGCTTACCGGCAAAGGATGTCGTGCGAAACTCGTCTCAGGCCACTAAAACTCCTTGAATATCATGCCTAGGACTCAATGGAAGACTTTCCCACCACCTTCTCACGTTCTGGCACTTTCTGGTGCCTTTGGACCCAAGTTCCAGTTTTGGTCTCTTTTGGTTCCCTTTTCCCTACTGGGAAAGGAAGACGTACGAAACTCGTCTCAAGCCACTGAAACTCCTTGAATATCACCCCTAGAATTCAAAGGAAGGATTTCTCACCACCTTCTCACGTTCTGGCACTTTCTGGCGCCTTTGGACCCAAGTTCCGGTTTTGGTCTCTTTTGGTTCCCTTTTGCTTACCGGCAAAGGAAGACGTGCGAAACTCTTCTCAAGCCACTGACACTGCTTGAATATCACTCCTAGGACTCAAAGGAAGGCTTTCCCATAACCTTCTCACGTTCTGGCACTTTCTGGCGCCTTTGGACCCAAGTTCCAGTTTTGCTCTCTTTTGGTCCGTTTTTGCTTACTGGCAAAGGGAGACTTGCGAAACTCGTCTCAGGCCACTAAAACTCTTTGAATATCACGCGTAGGACTCAAAGGAAGGCTTTCCCACCACCTTCTCACGGTCGGGCACTTTCTGGTGCCTTTGGACCCAAGTTCCAGTTTTGGTCTCTTTTGGTTCCCTTTTGCTTACCGGCATAGGAAGACGTGCGAAACTCGTCTCAGGCCACTAAAACTCCTTGAATATCATGCCTAGGACTCAAAGGAAGGCTTTCCCATCACCTTCTCACGTTCTTGGACTCTCTGGTGCCTTTGGACGCAAATTCCAGTTTTGGTCTCTTTTGGTTCCCTTTTGCTTACCGGCATAGGAAGACGTGCGAAACTCGTCTCAGGCCACTAAAACTCCTTGAATATCACGCCTAGGACTCAAAGCAAGGCTTTCCCACCACCTTCTCACGTTCTGGCACTTTCTGGTGCCTTTGGACCCAAGTTCCAGTTTTGGTCTTTTTTGGTTCCCTTTTGCTTACCAGCAAAGAAAGACGTGCGAAACTCGTCTCAAGCCACTGACACTCCTTGAATATCACTCCTAGAACTCAAAGGAAGGATTTCTCACCACCATCTCCCCTTCTGTCACTTTATGGTACCTTTGGACCCAAGTTCTAGTTTTGTTTTCTTTTGGTCCCTTTTGCTTACAAGCAAAGGAATACGTGCGAAACTCGTCTCAAGCCACTGAAACTCCTTGAATATCACTCCGAAGACACAAAGGAAGACTTTCTCACCACCTTCTCACGTTCTGGCACTCTCTGGTGTCTTTGGACCCAAGTTCCAGTTTTGGTCTCTTTTGGTTCCCTTTTGCTTACCGGCAAAGGAATACGTGCGAAACTCATCTCAAGCCACTGAAACTCCTTGAATATCACGCGTAGGACTCAAAGGAAGGCTTTCCCACCACCTTGTCACATTCTGGCACTTTCTGGTGCCTTTGGACTCAAGTTCCAGTTTTGGTCTCTTTTGGTTCCCTTTTGCTTACCGGCAAAGGAATACGTGCGAAACTCATCTCAAGCCACTGAAACTCCTTGAATATCACTCGTAGAACGCAAAGGAAGGATTTCTCACCACCTTCTCCTCTTCTGCCGCTTTCTGGCACCTTTGGACCCAAGTTCCAGTTTTGGTCTCTTTTGGTTCCTTTTGCTTGCCAGCAAAGGTATACGTGCGAAACTCGACTCAAGCCACTGAAACTCCTTGAATATCACTCCGAAGACACAAAGGAAGGCTTTCTCACCACCTTCTCATGTTCTGGCACTCTCTGGTGTCTTTGGACCCAAGTTCCAGTTTTGGTCTCTTTTGGTTCCCTTTTGCTTACCGGCAAAGGAAGACGTGCGAAACTCGTCTCAGGCCACTAAAACTCTTTGAATATCACGCGTAGGACTCAAAGGAAGGCTTTCCCACCACCTTCTCACGTTCTGGCACTTTCTGGTTCCTTTGGACCCAAGTTCCAGTTTTGGTGTCTTTTGGTTCCCTTTTGCTTACCGGCAAAGGAAGACGTGCGATACTCGTCTCAGGCCACTAAAACTCCTTGAATATCACGCCTAGGACTCAAAGGAAGGCTTTCCCACCACCTTCTCACGTTCTGGCACTTTCTGGTGCCTTTGGACCCAAGTTCCACTTTTGGTCTCTTTTGGTTCCCTTTTGCTTACCGGCAAAGGAAGACGTGCGAAACTCGTCTCAAGCCACTGACACTCCTTGAATATCACTCCTAGGACTCAAAGGAAGGCTTTCCCATAACCTTCTCACGTTCTGGCACTTTCTGGTGCCTTTGGACCCAAGTTTCCGGTTTGGTCTCTTTTGGTTCCCTTTTGCTTACCGGCAAAGGAAGACGTGCGAAACTCGTCTCAGGCCACTAAAACTCCTTGAATATCACGCCTAGGACTCAAAGGAAGGCTTTCCCACCACCTTCTCACGTTCTGGCACTTTCTGGTGCCTTTGGACCCAAGTTCCACTTTTGGTCTCTTTTGGTTCCCTTTTGCTTACCGGCAAAGGAAGACGTGCGAAACTCGTCTCAGGCCACTAAAACTCCTTGAATATCACGCCTAGGACTCAAAGGAAGGCTTTCCCACCACCTTCTCTCTCACGTTCTGGCACTTTCTGGTGCCTTTGGACCCAAGTTCCACTTTTGGTCTCTTTTGGTTCCCTTTTGCTTACCGGCAAAGGAAGACGTGCGAAACTCGTCTCAAGCCACTGACACTCCTTGAATATCACTCCTAGGACTCAAAGGAAGGCTTTCCCATAACCTTCTCACGTTCTGGCACTTTCTGGTGCCTTTGGACCCAAGTTCCAGTTTTGGTCTCTTTTGGTTCCCTTTTGCTTACCGGCAAAGGAAGACGTGCGAAACTCGTCTCTGGCCACTAAAACTCCTTGAATATCACGCCTAGGACTCAAAGGAAGGCTTTCCCACCACCTTCTCACGTTCTGGCACTTTCTGGTGCCTTTGGACCCAAGTTCCAGTTTTGGTCTCTTTTGGTTCCCTTTTGCTTACCGGCAAAGGAAGACGTGCGAAACTCGTCTCAGGCCACTAAAACTCCTTGAATATCATGGCTAGGACTCAAAGGAAGGCTGTCGCACCACCTTCTCACGTTCTGGCACTTTCTGGTGCCTTTGGACCCAAGTTCAAGTTTTGGTCTCTTTTGGTTCACTTTTCCCTACCGGCAAAGGAAGACGTGTGAGACTCGTCTCAAGCCACTGAAACTCCTTCAATAATACCCCTAGATTTCAAAGGAAGGATTTCTCACCACCTTCTCCCCTTCTGTCACTTTCTGGTACCTTTGGACCCAAGTTCTAGTTTTGTTCTCTTTTGGTCCCTTTTGCTTCCCGGCAAAGGAAGACGTGCGAAACTCGTCTCAAGCCACTGAAACTCCTTCAATATCACTCCTAGAACTCAAAGGAAGGATTTCTCACCACCTTCTCCCCTTACGGCACTTTACGGCGCCTTTGGACCCAAGTTCCGGTTTTGTCTCTTTTGGCCCCATTTTGCTTACTGGCAAAGGGAGACTTGCGAAACTCGTCTCAGGCCACTAAAACTCTTTGAATATCAAGCCTAGGACTCAAAGGAAGGCTTTCCCACCACCTTCTCACGTTCTGGCACTTTCGGTGCCTTTGGACCCAAGTTCAGTTTTGGTCTCTTTTGGTTCCCTTTTGCTTACCGGCAAAGGAAGACATGCGAAACTCGTCTCAGGCCACTAAAACTCCTTGAATATCACGCCTAGGACTCAAAGGAAGGCTTTCCCACCACCTTCTCACGTTCTGGCACTTTCTGGTGCCTTTGGACCCAAGTTCCACTTTTGGTCTCTTTTGGTTCCCTTTTGCTTACCGGCAAAGGAAGACGTGCGAAACTCATCTCGGGCCACTTAAACTCCTTGAATATCACGCCTAGGACTCAAAGGAAGGCTTTCCCACCACCTTCTCACTTTCTGGCACTTTCTGGTGCCTTTGGACCCAAGTTCCACTTTTGGTCTCTTTTGGTTCCCTTTTGCTTACCGGCAAAGGAAGACGTGCGAAACTCGTCCCAAGCCACTGACACTCCTTGAATATCACGCCTAGGACTCAAAGGAAGGCTTTCCCATAACCTTCTCACGTTCTGGCACTTTCTGGTGCCTTTGGACCGAAGTTTCAGTTTTGGTCTCTTTTGGTTCCCTTTTGCTTACCGGCAAAGGAAGACGTGCGAAACTCGTCTCAAGCCACTGAAACTCCTTGAATATCACCCCTAGAATTCAAAGGAAGGATTTCTCACCACCTTCTCCCCTTCTGTCACTTTCTGGTACCTTTGGACCCAAGTTCTAGTTTTGTTCTCTTTTGGTCCCTTTTGCTACCCGGCAAAGGAAGACGTGCGAAACTCGTCTCAAGCCACTGAAACTCCTTCAATATCACTCCTAGAACTCAAAGGAAGGATTTCTCACCACCTTCTCCCTTTCTGGCACTTTCTGGCGCCTTTGGACCCAAGTTCCGGTTTTGGTCTCTTTTGGTTCCCTTTTGCTTACCGGCAAAGGAAGACGTGCGAAACTCGTCTCAAGCCACTGACACTGCTTGAATATCACTCCTAGAACTCAAAGGAAGGATTTCTCACCACCTTCTCCCCTTCTGGCACTTTCTGGTGCCTTTGGACCCAAGTTCTAGCTTTGGTCTTTTTTGGTTCCCTTTTGCTTACCGGCAAAGAAAGACGTGCGAAACTCGTCTCAAGCGACTGAAACTCCTTGAATATTACTCCTAGAACTCAAAGGAAGAATTTCTCACCACCTTCTCCCCTTCTGGCACTTTCTGGTGCCTTTGGACCCAAGTTCCAGTTTTTGTCTCTTTTGGTCCCTTTTTTATTACTGGCAAAGGGAGACTTGCGAAACTCGTCTCAGGCCACTAAAACTCTTTCAATATCACACCTAGGACTTAAAGGAAGGCTTTCCCATCACCTTCTCACGTTCTGGCACTTTCTGGTGCCTTTGGACCCACGTTCCAGTTTTGGTCTCTTTTGGTTCCCTTTTGCTTACCGGCAAAGGAAGACGTGCAATACTCGTCTCAAGCCACTCACACTGCTTGAATATCACTCCTAGGACTCAAAGGAATGCTTTCCCATAACCTTCTCACGTTCTGGCACTTTCTGGTGCCTTTGGACCCAAGTTCCAGTTTTGGTCTCTTTTGGTTCCCTTTTGCTTACCGGCAAAGGATGTCGTGCGAAACTCGTCTCAGGCCACTAAAACTCCTTGAATATCATGCCTAGGACTCAAAGGAAGGCTTTCCCACCACCTTCTTACGTTCTGGCACTCTCTGGTGTCTTTGGACCCAAGTTCCAGTTTTGGTCTCTTTTGGTTCCCTTTTGCTTACCGGCAAAGGAAGACGTGCGAAACTCGTCTCAGGCCACTAAAACTCCTTGAATATCATGGCTAGGACTCAAAGGAAGGCTTTCCCACCACCTTCTCACGTTCTGGCACTTTCTGGTGCCTTTGGACCCAAGTTCCAGTTTTGGTCTCTTTTGGTTCCCTTTTCCCTACCGGCAAAGGAAGACGTGTGAGACTCGTCTCAAGCCACTGAAACTCCTTGAATAATACCCCTAGAATTCAAAGGAAGGATTTCTCACCACCTTCTACCCTTCTGTCACTTTCTGGTACCTTTGGACCCAAGTTCTAGTTTTGTTCTCTTTTGGTCCCTTTTGCTTCCCGGCAAAGGAAGACGTGCGAAACTCGTCTCAAGCCACTGAAACTCCTTCAATATCACTCCTAGAACTCAAAGGAAGGATTTCTCACCACCTTCTCCCCTTACGGCACTTTCGGCACCTTTGGACCCAAGTTCAGTTTTGTCTCTTTTGGTCCCATTTTGCTTACCGGCAAAGGGAGACTTGCGAAACTCGTCTCGGGCCACTAAAACTCTTTGAATATCAAGCCTAGGACTCAAAGGAAGACTTTCCCACCACCTTCTCACGTTCCGGCACTTTCTGGTGCCTTTGGACCCAAGTTCCAGTTTTGGTCTCTTTTGGTTCCCTTTTGCTTACCGGCAAAGGAAGACGTGCGAAACTCGTCTCAGGCCACTAAAACTCCTTGAATATCACGCCTAGGACTCAAAGGAAGGCTTTCCCACCACCTTCTCACGTTACGGCACTTTACGGTGCCTTTGGACCCAAGTTCTAGTTTTGGTCTCTTTTGGTTCCCTTTTGCTTACCGGCAAAGGAAGACGTGCGAAACTAGTCTCAGGCCACTAAAACTCCTTGAATATCATGGCTAGGACTCAAAGGAAGGCTTTCCCACCACCTTCTCACGTTCTGGCACTTTCTGGTGCCTTTGGACCCAAGTTCCAGTTTTGGTCTCTTTTGGTTCCCTTTTCCCTACCGGCAAAGGAAGACGTGTGAGACTCGTCTCAAGCCACTGAAACTCCTTGAATAATACCCCTAGAATTCAAAGGAAGGATTTCTCACCACCTTCTCCCCTTCTGTCGCTTTCTGGTACCTTTGGACCCAAGTTCTAGTTTTGTTCTCTTTTGGTCCCTTTTGCTTCCCGGCAAAGGAAGACGTGCGAAACTCGTCTCAAGCCACTGAAACTCCTTCAATATCACTCCTAGAACTCAAAGGAAGGATTTCTCACCACCTTCTCCCCTTCTGGCACTTTCTGGCACCTCTGGACCCAAGTTCCAGTTTTTGTCTCTTTTGGTCCCATTTTGCTTACTGGCAAAGGGAGACTTGCGAAACTCGTCTCAGGCCACTAAAACTCTTTGAATATCAAGCCTAGGACTCAAAGGAAGACTTTCCCACCACCTTCTCACGTTCTGGCACTTTCTGGTGCCTTTGGACCCAAGTTCCAGTTTTGGTCTCTTTTGGTTCCCTTTTGCTTACCGGCAAAGGAAGACATGCGAAACTCGTCTCAGGCCACTAAAACTCCTTGAATATCACGCCTAGGACTCAAAGGAAGGCTTTCCCACCACCTTCTCACGTTCTGGCACTTTCTGGTGCCTTTGGACCCAAGTTCCACTTTTGGTCTCTTTTGGTTCCCTTTTGCTTACCGGCAAAGGAAGACGTGCGAAACTCATCTCAGGAAACTTAAACTCCTTGAATATCACGCCTAGGACTCAAAGGAAGGCTTTCCCACCACCTTCTCACGTTCTGGCACTTTCTGGTGCCTTTGGACCCAAGTTCCAGTTTTGGTCTCTTTTGGTTCCCTTTTGCTTACCGGCAAAGGAAGACGTGCGAAACTCGTCTCAGGCCACTAAAACTCCTTGAATATCATGGCTAGGACTCAAAGGAAGGCTTTCCCACCACCTTCTCACGTTCTGGCACTTTCTGGTGCCTTTGGACCCAAGTTCCAGTTTTGGTCTCTTTTGGTTCCCTTTTCCCTACCGGCAAAGGAAGACGTGTGAGACTCGTCTCAAGCCACTGAAACTCCTTGAATAATACCCCTAGAATTCAAAGGAAGGATTTCTCACCACCTTCTCCCCTTCTGTCACTTTCTGGTACCTTTGGACCCAAGTTCTAGTTTTGTTCTCTTTTGGTCCCTTTTGCTTCCCGGCAAAGGAAGACGTGCGAAACTCGTCTCAAGCCACTGAAACTCCTTCAATATCACTCCTAGAACTCAAAGGAAGGATTTCTCACCACCTTCTCCCCTTCTGGCACTTTCTGGCACCTCTGGACCCAAGTTCCAGTTTTGGTCTCTTTTGGTCCCATTTTGCTTACTGGCAAAGGGAGACTTGCGAAACTCGTCTCAGGCCACTAAAACTCTTTGAATATCAAGCCTAGGACTCAAAGGAAGGCTTTCCCACCACCTTCTCACGTTCTGGCACTTTCTGGTGCCTTTGGACCCAAGTTCCAGTTTTGGTCTCTTTTGGTTCCCTTTTGCTTACCGGCAAAGGAAGACATGCGAAACTCGTCTCAGGCCACTAAAACTCCTTGAATATCACGCCTAGGACTCAAAGGAAGGCTTTCCCACCACCTTCTCACGTTCTGGCACTTTCTGGTGCCTTTGGACCCAAGTTCCAGTTTTGGTCTCTTTTGGTTCCCTTTTGCTTACCGGCAAAGGAAGACGTGCGAAACTCGTCTCAGGCCACTTAAACTCCTTGAATATCACGCCTAGGACTCAAAGGAAGGCTTTCCCACCACCTTCTCACGTTCTGGCACTTTTTGGTGCCTTTGGACCCAAGTTCCAGTTTTGGTCTCTTTTGGTTCCCTTTTGCTTACCGGCAAAGGAAGACGTGCGAAACTCGTCTCAGGCCACTAAAACTCCTTGAATATCATGGCTAGGACTCAAAGGAAGGCTTTCCCACCACCTTCTCACGTTCTGGCACTTTCTGGTGCCTTTGGACCCAAGTTCCAGTTTTGGTCTCTTTTGGTTCCCTTTTCCCTACCGGCAAAGGAAGACGTGTGAGACTCGTCTCAAGCCACTGAAACTCCTTGAATAATACCCCTAGAATTCAAAGGAAGGATTTCTCACCACCTTCTCCCCTTCTGTCACTTTCTGGTACCTTTGGACCCAAGTTCTAGTTTTGTTCTCTTTTGGTCCCTTTTGCTTCCCGGCAAAGGAAGACGTGCGAAACTCGTCTCAAGCCACTGAAACTCCTTCAATATCACTCCTAGAACTCAAAGGAAGGATTTCTCACCACCTTCTCCCCTTTTGGCACTTTCTGGCACCTCTGGACCCAAGTTCCAGTTTTTGTCTCTTTTGGTCCCATTTTGCTTACTGGCAAAGGCAGACTTGCGAAACTCGTCTCAGGCCACTAAAACTCTTTGAATATCAAGCCTAGGACTCAAAGGAAGGCTTTCCCACCACCTTCTCACGTTCTGGCACTTTCTGGTGCCTTTGGACCCAAGTTCCAGTTTTGGTCTCTTTTGGTTCCCTTTTGCTTACCGGCAAAGGAAGACATGCGAAACTCGTCTCAGGCCACTAAAACTCCTTGAATATCACGCCTAGGACTCAAAGGAAGGCTTTCTCACCACCTTCTCACGTTCTGGCACTTTCTGGTGCCTTTGGACCCAAGTTCCAGTTTTGGTCTCTTTTGGTCCCTTTTGCTTCCCGGCAAAGGAAGACGTGCGAAACTCGTCTCAAGCCACTGAAACTCCTTCAATATCACTCCTAGAACTCAAAGGAAGGATTTCTCACCACCTTCTCCCCTTCTGGCACTTTCTGGCACCTTTGGACCCAAGTTCCGGTTTTGTCACTTGTGGTCGCATTTTGGTTACTGGCAAAGGTAGACTTGCGAAACTCGTCTCAGGCCACTAAAACTCTTTGAATATCAAGCCTAGGACTCAAAGGAAGACTTTCCCACCACCTTCTCACGTTACGGCACTTTACGGTGCCTTTGGACCCAAGTTCAGTTTTGGTCTCTTTTGGTTCCCTTTTGCTTACCGGCAAAGGAAGACATGCGAAACTCGTCTCAGGCCACTAAAACTCCTTGAATATCACGCCTAGGACTCAAAGGAAGGCTTTCCCACCACCTTCTCACGTTCTGGCACTTTCTGGTGCCTTTGGACCCAAGTTCCACTTTTGGTCTCTTTTGGTTCCCTTTTGCTTACCGGCAAAGGAAGACGTGCGAAACTCATCTCAGGAAACTTAAACTCCTTGAATATCACGCCTAGGACTCAAAGGAAGGCTTTCCCACCACCTTCTCACGTTCTGGCACTTTCTGGTGCCTTTGGACCCAAGTTCCAGTTTTGGTCTCTTTTGGTTCCCTTTTGCTTACCGGCAAAGGAAGACGTGCGAAACTCGTCTCAGGCCACTAAAACTCCTTGAATATCATGGCTAGGACTCAAAGGAAGGCTTTCCCACCACCTTCTCACGTTCTGGCACTTTCTGGTGCCTTTGGACCCAAGTTCCAGTTTTGGTCTCTTTTGGTTCCCTTTTCCCTACCGGCAAAGGAAGACGTGTGAGACTCGTCTCAAGCCACTGAAACTCCTTGAATAATACCCCTAGAATTCAAAGGAAGGATTTCTCACCACCTTCTCCCCTTCTGTCACTTTCTGGTACCTTTGGACCCAAGTTCTAGTTTTGTTCTCTTTTGGTCCCTTTTGCTTCCCGGCAAAGGAAGACGTGCGAAACTCGTCTCAAGCCACTGAAACTCCTTCAATATCACTCCTAGAACTCAAAGGAAGGATTTCTCACCACCTTCTCCCCTTCTGGCACTTTCTGGCACCTCTGGACCCAAGTTCCAGTTTTGGTCTCTTTTGGTCCCATTTTGCTTACTGGCAAAGGGAGACTTGCGAAACTCGTCTCAGGCCACTAAAACTCTTTGAATATCAAGCCTAGGACTCAAAGGAAGGCTTTCCCACCACCTTCTCACGTTCTGGCACTTTCTGGTGCCTTTGGACCCAAGTTCCAGTTTTGGTCTCTTTTGGTTCCCTTTTGCTTACCGGCAAAGGAAGACATGCGAAACTCGTCTCAGGCCACTAAAACTCCTTGAATATCACGCCTAGGACTCAAAGGAAGGCTTTCCCACTACCTTCTCACGTTCTGGCACTTTCTGGTGCCTTTGGACCCAAGTTCCAGTTTTGGTCTCTTTTGGTTCCCTTTTGCTTACCGGCAAAGGAAGACGTGCGAAACTCATCTCAGGCCACTTAAACTCCTTGAATATCACGCCTAGGACTCAAAGGAAGGCTTTCCCACCACCTTCTCACGTTCTGGCACTTTTTGGTGCCTTTCGACCCAAGTTCCAGTTTTGGTCTCTTTTGGTTCCCTTTTGCTTACCGGCAAAGGAAGACGTGCGAAACTCGTCTCAGGCCACTAAAACTCCTTGAATATCATGGCTAGGACTCAAAGGAAGGCTTTCCCACCACCTTCTCACGTTCTGGCACTTTCTGGTGCCTTTGGACCCAAGTTCCAGTTTTGGTCTCTTTTGGTTCCCTTTTCCCTACCGGCAAAGGAAGACGTGTGAGACTCGTCTCAAGCCACTGAAACTCCTTGAATAATACCCCTAGAATTCAAAGGAAGGATTTCTCACCACCTTCTCCCCTTCGTCACTTTCGGTACCTTTGCACCCATGTTCTAGTTTTGTTCTCTTTTGGTCCCTTTTGCTTCCCGGCAAAGGAAGACGTGCGAAACTCGTCTCAAGACACTGAAACTCCTTCAATATCACTCCTAGAACTCAAAGGAAGGATTTCTCACCACCTTCTCCCCTTTTGGCACTTTCTGGCACCTCTGGACCCAAGTTCCAGTTTTTGTCTCTTTTGGTCCCATTTTGCTTACTGGCAAAGGCAGACTTGCGAAACTCGTCTCAGGCCACTAAAACTCTTTGAATATCAAGCCTAGGACTCAAAGGAAGGCTTTCCCACCACCTTCTCACGTTCTGGCACTTTCTGGTGCCTTTGGACCCAAGTTCCAGTTTTGGTCTCTTTTGGTTCCCTTTTGCTTACCGGCAAAGGAAGACATGCGAAACTCGTCTCAGGCCACTAAAACTCCTTGAATATCACGCCTAGGACTCAAAGGAAGGCTTTCTCACCACCTTCTCACGTTCTGGCACTTTCTGGTGCCTTTGGACCCAAGTTCCACTTTTGGTCTCTTTTGGTTCCCTTTTGCTTACCGGCAAAGGAAGACGTGCGAAACTCATCTCAGGCCACTTAAACTCCTTGAATATCATGCCTAGGACTCAAAGGAAGGCTTTCCCACCACCTTCTCACGTTCTGGCACTTTCTGGTGCCTTTGGACCCAAGTTCCAGTTTTGGTCTCTTTTGGTTCCCTTTTGCTTACCGGCAAAGGAAGACGTGCGAAACTCGTCTCAGGCCACTAAAACTCCTTGAATATCACGCCTAGGACTCAAAGGAAGGCTTTCCCACCACCTTCTCACGTTCTGGCACTTTCTGGTGCCTTTGGACCCAAGTTCCAGTTTTGGTCTCTTTTGGTTCCCTTTTCCCTACCGGCAAAGGAAGACGTGTGAGACTCGTCTCAAGCCACTGAAACTCCTTGAATAATACCCCTAGAATTCAAAGGAAGGATTTCTCACCACCTTCTC
Organism: Abrus pulchellus subsp. cantoniensis; assembly: GCA_024086825.1. NCBI lineage: Eukaryota > Viridiplantae > Streptophyta > Magnoliopsida > Fabales > Fabaceae > Abrus > Abrus pulchellus. The sequence goes on along the minus strand of CM044057.1, from coordinate 268,036 downwards.
CCCTTCTGTCACTTTCTGGTACCTTTGGACCCAAGTTCTAGTTTTGTTCTCTTTTGGTCCCTTTTGCTTCCCGGCAAAGGAAGACGTGCGAAACTCGTCTCAAGCCACTGAAACTCCTTCAATATCACTCCTAGAACTCAAAGGAAGGATTTCTCACCACCTTCTCCCCTTTTGGCACTTTCTGGCACCTCTGGACCCAAGTTCCAGTTTTTGTCTCTTTTGGTCCCATTTTGCTTACTGGCAAAGGCAGACTTGCGAAACTCGTCTCAGGCCACTAAAACTCTTTGAATATCAAGCCTAGGACTCAAAGGAAGGCTTTCCCACCACCTTCTCACGTTCTGGCACTTTCTGGTGCCTTTGGACCCAAGTTCCAGTTTTGGTCTCTTTTGGTTCCCTTTTGCTTACCGGCAAAGGAAGACATGCGAAACTCGTCTCAGGCCACTAAAACTCGTTGAATATCACGCCTAGGACTCAAAGGAAGGCTTTCTCACCACCTTCTCACGTTCTGGCACTTTCTGGTGCCTTTGGACCCAAGTTCCACTTTTGGTCTCTTTTGGTTCCCTTTTGCTTACTGGCAAAGGGAGACTTGCGAAACTCGTCTCAGGCCACTAAAACTCTTTGAATATCAAGCCTAGGACTCAAAGGAAGGCTTTCCCACCACCTTCTCACGTTCTGGCACTTTCTGGTGCCTTTGGACCCAAGTTCCAGTTTTGGTCTCTTTTGGTTCCCTTTTGCTTACCGGCAAAGGAAGACATGCGAAACTCGTCTCAGGCCACTAAAACTCCTTGAATATCACGCCTAGGACTCAAAGGAAGGCTTTCCCACCACCTTCTCACGTTCTGGCACTTTCTGGTGCCTTTGGACCCAAGTTCCACTTTTGGTCTCTTTTGGTTCCCTTTTGCTTACCGGCAAAGGAAGACGTGCGAAACTCATCTCAGGCCACTTAAACTCCTTGAATATCACGCTTAGGACTCAAAGGAAGGCTTTCCCACCACCTTCTCACGTTCTGGCACTTTCTGGTGCCTTTGGACCCAAGTTCCAGTTTTGGTCTCTTTTGGTTCCCTTTTGCTTACCGGCAAAGGATGTCGTGCGAAACTCGTCTCAGGCCACTAAAACTCCTTGAATATCATGCCTAGGACTCAAAGGAAGGCTTTCCCACCACCTTCTTACGTTCTGGCACTCTCTGGTGTCTTTGGACCCAAGTTCCAGTTTTGGTCTCTTTTGGTTCCTTTTTGCTTACAGGCAAAGGAAGACGTGCGAAACTCGTCTCAGGCCATTAAAACTCTTTGAATATCACACGTAGGACTCAAAGGAAGGCTTTCCCACCACCTTCTCACGTTCTGGCACGTTCTGGTGCCGTTGGACCCAAGTTCTAGTTTTGGTCTCTTTTGGTTCCCTTTTGCTTACCGGCAAAGGAAGACGTGCGAAACTCGTCTCAGGCCACTAAAACTCCTTGAATATCACGCCTAGGACTCAAAGGAAGGCTTTCCCACCACCTTCTCACGTTCTGGCACTTTCTGGTGCCTTTGGACCCAAGTTCCAGTTTTGGTCTCTTTTGGTTCCCTTTTGCTTACCGGCAAAGGAAGACGTGCGAAACTCGTCTCAGGCCACTAAAACTCCTTGAATATCATGGCTAGGACTCAAAGGAAGGCTTTCCCACCACCTTCTCACGTTCTGGCACTTTCTGGTGCCTTTGGACCCAAGTTCCAGTTTTGGTCTCTTTTGGTTCCCTTTTCCCTACCGGCAAAGGAAGACGTGTGAGACTCGTCTCAAGCCACTGAAACTCCTTGAATAATACCCCTAGAATTCAAAGGAAGGATTTCTCACCACCTTCTCCCCTTCGTCACTTTACGGTACCTTTGGACCCAAGTTCTAGTTTTGTTCTCTTTTGGTCCCTTTTGCTTCCCGGCAAAGGAAGACGTGCGAAACTCGTCTCAAGCCACTGAAACTCCTTCAATATCACTCCTAGAACTCAAAGGAAGGATTTCTCACCACCTTCTCCCCTTTTGGCACTTTCTGCACCTCTGGACCCAAGTTCCAGTTTTTGTCTCTTTTGGTCCCATTTTGCTTACTGGCAAAGGCAGACTTGCGAAACTCGTCTCAGGCCACTAAAACTCTTTGAATATCAAGCCTAGGACTCAAAGGAAGGCTTTCCCACCACCTTCTCACGTTCTGGCACTTTCTGGTGCCTGTGGACCCAAGTTCTAGTTTTGGTCTCTTTTGTTCCCTTTTTGCTTACCGGCAAAGGAAGTCGTGCGAAATTCGTCTCAGGCCACTAAAACTCCTTGAATATCACGCCTAGGACTCAAAGGAAGGCTTTCCCACCACCTTCTCACGTTCTGGCACTTTCTGGTGCCTTTGGACCCAAGTTCCAGTTTTGGTCTCTTTTGGTTCCCTTTTGCTTACCGGCAAAGGAAGACATGCGAAACTCGTCTCAGGCCACTAAAACTCCTTGAATATCACGCCTAGGACTCAAAGGAAGGCTTTCTCACCACCTTCTCACGTTCTGGCACTTTCTGGTGCCTTTGGACCCAAGTTCCACTTTTGGTCTCTTTTGGTTCCCTTTTGCTTACCGGCAAAGGAAGACGTGCGAAACTCATCTCAGGCCACTTAAACTCCTTGAATATCATGCCTAGGACTCAAAGGAAGGCTTTCCCACCACCTTCTCACGTTCTGGCACTTTCTGGTGCCTTTGGACCCAAGTTCCAGTTTTGGTCTCTTTTGGTTCCCTTTTGCTTACCGGCAAAGGAAGACGTGCGAAACTCGTCTCAGGCCACTAAAACTCCTTGAATATCACGCCTAGGACTCAAAGGAAGGCTTTCCCACCACCTTCTCACGTTCTGGCACTTTCTGGTGCCTTTGGACCCAAGTTCCATCTTTGGTCTCTTTTGGTTCCCTTTTGCTTACCGGCAAAGGAAGACATGCGAAACTCGTCTCAGGCCACTAAAACTCCTTGAATATCACGCCTAGGACTCAAAGGAAGGCTTTCTCACCACCTTCTCACGTTCTGGCACTTTCTGGTGCCTTTGGACCCAAGTTCCAGTTTTGGTCTCTTTTGGTTCCCTTTTGCTTACCGGCAAAGGAAGACGTGCGAAACTCGTCTCAGGCCACTTAAACTCCTTGAATATCATGCCTAGGACTCAAAGGAAGGCTTTCCCACCACCTTCTCACGTTCTGGCACTTTCTGGTGCCTTTGGACCCAAGTTCCATTTTTGGTCTCTTTTGGTTCCCTTTTGCTTACCGGCAAAGGAAGACGTGCGAAACTCGTCTCAGGCCACTAAAACTCCTTGAATATCACGCCTAGGACTCAAAGGAAGGCTTTCCCACCACCTTCTCACGTTCTGGCACTTTCTGGTGCCTTTGGACCCAAGTTCCAGTTTTGGTCTCTTTTGGTTCCCTTTTCCCTACCGGCAAAGGAAGACGTGTGAGACTCGTCTCAAGCCACTGAAACTCCTTGAATAATACCCCTAGAATTCAAAGGAAGGATTTCTCACCACCTTCTCCCCTTCTGTCACTTTCTGGTACCTTTGGACCCAAGTTCTAGTTTTGTTCTCTTTTGGTCCCTTTTGCTTCCCGGCAAAGGAAGACGTGCGAAACTCGTCTCAAGCCACTGAAACTCCTTCAATATCACTCCTAGAACTCAAAGGAAGGATTTCTCACCACCTTCTCCCCTTTTGGCACTTTCTGGCACCTCTGGACCCAAGTTCCAGTTTTTGTCTCTTTTGGTCCCATTTTGCTTACTGGCAAAGGGAGACTTGCGAAACTCGTCTCAAGCCACTGACACTCCTTGAATATCACTCCTAGGACTCAAAGGAAGGCTTTCCCATAACCTTCTCACGTTCTGGCACTTTCTGGTGCCTTTGGACCCAAGTTTCAGTTTTGGTCTCTTTTGGTTCCCTTTTGCTTACCGGTAAAGGAAGACGTGCGAAACTCGTCTCAAGCGAGTGAAACTCCTTGAATATTACTCCTAGAACTCAAAGGAAGGATTTCTCACCACCTTCTCCTCTTCTGTCACTTTCTGGTGCCTTTGGACCCAAGTTCCAGTTTTGGTCTCTTTTGGTTCCCTTTTGCTTACCGGCAAAGGAAGACGTGTGAAACTCGTCTCAGGCCACTAAAACTCCTTGAATATCACGCCTAGGACTCAAAGGAAGGCTTTCCCACCACCTTCTCACGTTCTGGCACACTCTGGTGTCTTTGGACCCAAGTTCCAGTTTTGGTCTCTTTTGGTTCCCTTTTGCTTACCGGCAAAGGAAGACGTGCAAAACTCGTCTCAGGCCACTAAAACTCCTTGAATATCACGCGTAGGGCTCAAAGGAAGGCTTTCCCACCACCTTCTCACGTTCTGGCACTTTCTGGTGCCTTTGGACCCAAGTTCCAGTTTTGGTGTCTTTTGGTTCCCTTTTGCTTACCGGCAAAGGAAGACGTGCGAAACTCGTCTCAAGCCACTGACACTCCTTGAATATCACTCCTAGGACTCAAAGGAAGGCTTTACCATAACCTTCTCACGTTCTGGCACTTTCTGGTGCCTTTGGATCCAAGTTCCAGTTTTGGTCTCTTTTGGTTCCCTTTTGCTTACCGGCAAAGGAAGACGTGCGAAACTCGTCTCAGGCCACTAAAACTCCTTGAATATCACGCCTAGGACTCAAAGGAAGGCTTTCCCACCACCTTCTCACGTTCTGGCACTTTCTGGTGCCTTTGGACCCAAGTTCCAGTTTTGGTCTCTTTTGGTTTCCTTTTGCTTACCGGCAAAGGAAGACGTGCGAAACTCGTCTCAGGCCACTAAAACTCCTTGAATATCATGGCTAGGACTCAAAGGAAGGCTTTCCCACCACCTTCTCACGTTCTGGCACTTTCTGGTGCCTTTGGACCCAAGTTCCAGTTTTGGTCTCTTTTGGTTCCCTTTTCCCTACCGGTAAAGGAAGAAGTGTGAGACTAGTCTCAAGCCACTGAAACTCCTTGAATAATACTCCTAGAATTCAAAGGAAGGATTTCTCACCACCTTCTCCCCTTCTGTCACTTTCTGGTACCTTTGGATCCAAGTTCTAGTTTTGTTCTCTTTTGGTCCCTTTTGCTTCCCGGCAAAGGAAGACGTGCGAAACTCGTCTCAAGCCACTGAAACTCCTTCAATATCACTCCTAGAACTCAAAGGAAGGATTTCTCACCACCTTCTCCCCTTCTGGCACTTTCTGGCGCCTCTGGACCCAAGTTCCAGTTTTTGTCTCTTTTGGTCCCATTTTGCTTACTGGCAAAGGGAGACTTGCGAAACTCGTCTCAGGCCACTAAAACTCTTTGAATATCAAGCCTAGGACTCAAAGGAAGGCTTTCCCACCACCTTCTCACGTTCTGGCACTTTCTGGTGCCTTTGGACCCAAGTTCCAGTTTCGGTCTCTTTTGGTTCCCTTTTGCTTACCGGCAAAGGAAGACATGCGAAACTCGTCTCAGGCCACTAAAACTCCTTGAATATCACGCCTAGGACTCAAAGGAAGGCTTTCCCACCACCTTCTCACGTTCTGGCACTTTCTGGTGCCTTTGGACCCAAGTTCCACTTTTGGTCTCTTTTGGTTCCCTTTTGCTTACTGGCAAAGGAAGACGTACAAAACTCGTCTCAAGCCACTGACGCTCCTTGAATATCACTCCTAGGACTCAAAGGAAGGCTTTCCCATAACCTTCTCACATTCTGGCACTTTTTGGTGCCTTTGGACCCAAGTTTCAGTTTTGGTCTCTTTTGGTTCCCTTTTGCTTACCGGCAAAGGAAGACGTGCAAAACTCGTCTCAGGCCACTAAAACTCCTTGAATATCACGCCTAGGACTCAAAGGAAGGCTTTTCCACCACCTTCTCACGTTCTGGCACTTTCTGGTGCCTTTGGACCCAAGTTCCAGTTTTGGTCTCTTTTGGTTCCCTTTTGCTTACCGGCAAAGAAAGACGTGCAAAACTCGTCTCAAGCGACTGAAACTCCTTGAATATTACTCCTAGAACTCAAAGGAAGGATTTCTCACCACCTTCTCCTCTTCTCGTCACTTTCGGTGCCTTTGGACCCAAGTTCCAGCTTTGGTCTCTTTTGGTTCCCTTTTGCTTACCTAAGCAAAGGAAGACGTGCGAAACTCGTCTCAGGCCACTAAAACTCCTTGAATATCACGCCTAGGACTCAAAGGAAGGCTTTCCCACCACCTTCTCACGTTCTGGCACTCTCTGGTGTCTTTGGACCCAAGTTCCAGTTTTGGTCTCTTTTGGTTCCCTTTTGCTTACCGGCAAAGGAAGGCGTGCAAAACTCGTCTCAGGCCACTAAAACTCTTTGAATATCACGCGTAGGGCTCAAAGGAAGGCTTTCCCACCACCTTCTCACGTTCTGGCACTTTCTGGTGCCTTTGGACCCAAGTTCCAGTTTTGGTGTCTTTTGGTTCCCTTTTGCTTACCGGCAAAGGAAGACGTGCGAAACTCGTCTCAAGCCACTGACACTCCTTGAATATCACTCCTAGGACTCAAAGGAAGGCTTTACCTTAACCTTCTCACGTTCTGGCACTTTCTGGTGCCTTTGGACCCAAGTTCCAGTTTTGGTCTCTTTTGGTTCCCTTTTGCTTACCGGCAAAGGAAGACGTGCGAAACTCGTCTCAGGCCACTAAAACTCCTTGAATATCACGCCTAGGACTCAAAGGAAGGCTTTCCCACCACCTTCTCACGTTCTGGCACTTTCTGGTGCCTTTGGACCCAAGTTCCAGTTTTGGTCTCTTTTGGTTCCCTTTTGCTTACCGGCAAAGGAAGACGTGCGAAACTCGTCTCAAGCCACTAAAACTCCTTGAATATCATGGCTAGGACTCAAAGGAAGGCTTTCCCACCACCTTCTCACGTTACGGCACTTTCGGTGCCTTTGGACCCAAGTTCCAGTTTTGGTCTCTTTTGGTTCCCTTTTCCCTACCGGCAAAGGAAGACGTGTGAGACTCGTCTCAAGCCACTGAAACTCCTTGAATAATACCCCTAGAATTCAAAGGAAGGATTTCTCACCACCTTCTCCCCTTCTGTCACTTTCTGGTACCTTTGGACCCAAGTTCTAGTTTTGTTCTCTTTTGGTCCCTTTTGCTTCCCGGCAAAGGAAGACGTGCAAAACTCGTCTCAAGCCACTGAAACTCCTTCAATATCACTCCTAGAACTCAAAGGAAGGATTTCTCACCACCTTCTCCCCTTCTGACACTTTCTGGCGCCTCTGGACCCAAGTTCCAGTTTTTGTCTCTTTTGGTCCCATTTTGCTTACTGGCAAAGGGAGACTTGCGAAACTCGTCTCAGGCCACTAAAACTCTTTGAATATTAAGCCTAGGACTCAAAGGAAGGCTTTCCCACCACCTTCTCACGTTCTGGCACTTTCTGGTGCCTTTGGACCCAAGTTCCAGTTTCGGTCTCTTTTGGTTCCCTTTTGCTTACCGGCAAAGGAAGACATGCGAAACTCGTCTCAGGCCACTAAAACTCCTTGAATATCACGCCTAGGACTCAAAGGAAGGCTTTCCCACCACCTTCTCACGTTCTGGCACTTTCTGGTGCCTTTGGACCCAAGTTCCACTTTTGGTCTCTTTTGGTTCCCTTTTGCTTACTGGCAAAGGAAGACGTACAAAACTCGTCTCAAGCCACTGACACTCCTTGAATATCACTCCTAGGACTCAAAGGAAGGCTTTCCCATAACCTTCTCACGTTCTGGCACTTTTTGGTGCCTTTGGACCCAAGTTTCAGTTTTGGTCTCTTTTGGTTCCCTTTTGCTTACCGGCAAAGGAAGACGTGCAAAACTCGTCTCAGGGCACTAAAACTCCTTGAATATCACGCCTAGGACTCAAAGGAAGGCTTTCCCACCACCTTCTCACGTTCTGGCACTTTCTGGTGCCTTTGGACCCAAGTTCCAGTTTTGGTCTCTTTTGGTTCCCTTTTGCTTACCGGCAAAGAAAGACGTGCAAAACTCGTCTCAAGCGACTGAAACTCCTTGAATATTACTCCTAGAACTCAAAGGAAGGATTTCTCACCACCTTCTCCTCTTCTGTCACTTTCTGGTGCCTTTGGACCCAAGTTCCAGTTTTGGTCTCTTTTGGTTCCCTTTTGCTTACCGGCAAAGGAAGACGTGCGAAACTCGTCTCAGGCCACTAAAACTCCTTGAATATCACGCCTAGGACTCAAAGGAAGGCTTTCCCACCACCTTCTCACGTTCTGGCACTCTCTGGTGTCTTTGGACCCAAGTTCCAGTTTTGGTCTCTTTTGGTTCCCTTTTGCTTACCGGCAAAGGAAGGCGTGCAAAACTCGTCTCAGGCCACTAAAACTCTTTGAATATCACGCGTAGGGCTCAAAGGAAGGCTTTCCCACCACCTTCTCACGTTCTGGCACTTTCTGGTGCCTTTCGACCCAAGTTCCAGTTTTGGTGTCTTTTGGTTCCCTTTTGCTTACCGGCAAAGGAAGACGTGCGAAACTCGTCTCAAGCCACTGACACTCCTTGAATATCACTCCTAGGACTCAAAGGAAGGCTTTACCTTAACCTTCTCACGTTCTGGCACTTTCTGGTGCCTTTGGACCCAAGTTCCAGTTTTGGTCTCTTTTGGTTCCCTTTTGCTTACCGCAAAAGGAAGACGTGCGAAACTCGTCTCAGGCCACTAAAACTCCTTGAATATCACGCCTAGGACTCAAAGGAAGGCTTTCCCACCACCTTCTCACGTTCTGGCACTTTCTGGTGCCTTTGGACCCAAGTTCCAGTTTTGGTCTCTTTTGGTTCCCTTTTGCTTACCGGCAAAGGAAGACGTACGAAACTCGTCTCAAGCCACTAAAACTCCTTGAATATCATGGCTAGGACTCAAAGGAAGGCTTTCCCACCACCTTCTCACGTTCTGGCACTTTCTGGTGCCTTTGGACCCAAGTTCCAGTTTTGGTCTCTTTTGGTTCCCTTTTCCCTACCGGCAAAGGAAGACGTGTGAGACTCGTCTCAAGCCACTGAAACTCCTTGAATAATACCCCTAGAATTCAAAGGAAGGATTTCTCACCACCTTCTCCCCTTCTGTCACTTTCTGGTACCTTTGGACCCAAGTTCTAGTTTTGTTCTCTTTTGGTCCCTTTTGCTTCCCGGCAAAGGAAGACGTGCAAAACTCGTCTCAAGCCACTGAAACTCCTTCAATATCACTCCTAGAACTCAAAGGAAGGATTTCTCACCACCTTCTCCCCTTCTGACACTTTCTGGCGCCTCTGGACCCAAGTTCCGCTTTTTGTCTCTTTTGGTGCCATTTTGCTTACTGGCAAAAGAAGACTTGCGAAACTCGTCTCAGGCCACTAAAACTCTTTGAATATTAAGCCTAGGACTCAAAGGAAGGCTTTCCCACCACCTTCTCACGTTCTGGCACTTTCTGGTGCCTTTGGACCCAAGTTCCAGTTTCGGTCTCTTTTGGTTCCCTTTTGCTTACCGGCAAAGGAAGACATGCGAAACTCGTCTCAGGCCACTAAAATTCCTTGAATATCACGCCTAGGACTCAAAGGAAGGCTTTCCCACCACCTTCTCACGTTCTGGCACTTTCTGGTGCCTTTGGACCCAAGTTCCACTTTTGGTCTCTTTTGGTTCCCTTTTGCTTACCGGCAAAGGAAGACGTGCGAAACTCATCTCAGGCCACTTAAACTCCTTGAATATCACGCCTAGGACTCAAAGGAAGGCTTTCCCACCACCTTCTCACGTTCTGGCACTTTCTGGTGCCTTTGGACCCAAGTTCCACTTTTGGTCTCTTTCGGTTCCCTTTTGCTTACCGGCAAAGGAAGACGTACAAAACTCGTCTCAAGCCACTGACACTCCTTGAATATCACTCCTAGGACTCAAAGGAAGGCTTTCCCATAACCTTCTCACGTTCTGGCACTTTCTGGTGCCTTTGGACCCAAGTTTCAGTTTTGGTCTCTTTTGGTTCCCTTTTGCCTACCGGCAAAGGAAGACGTGCGAAACTCGTCTCAGGCCACTAAAACTCCTTGAATATCACGCCTAGGACTCAAAGGAAGGCTTTCCCACCACCTTCTCACGTTCTGGCACTTTCTGGTGCCTTTGGACCCAAGTTCCAGTTTTGGTCTCTTTTGGTTTCCTTTTGCTTACCGGCAAAGGAAGACGTGCGAAACTCGTCTCAGGCCACTAAAACTCCTTGAATATCATGCCTAGGACTTAAAGGAAGGCTTTCCCACCACCTTCTCACGTTCTGGCTGATGAGGACATGACCATGAGCAAAGGCAAGGATCCTCTTGAAGGACTTGGAGGACCTATGACAAGGGCTAGAGCAAGGAGAGCAAAGGAAGCTCTTCAACAAGTGTTGTCCATATTAATTGAATACAAGCCCAAGTTTCAAAGAGAAAAGACCAAGGTTGTGAATTGCATCATGGCCCAAATGGAGGAGAACTAAGGCGCCACTTTGCTTCAGTTTTTAAGTTTTTAATTTGTTTTAAATAATGGCCCAATCCTTTGTAAAGTTGGCTGACCAAATTATGTTTTGCGGTTAATCAACTAATGGGCTTTGGTTTGGTTTTATTTCAAGTTGTAATAAGGGCCCAATTGGTAACTTAGGCATCAGCCTTTGGGAGACCAAGAGGCGCATAGCTAGTGGCTGTTGGGTGACTTTTTGGTTGCCACAATTTCAGTTACAATCAGCCATCAAGTAGCTTTATTTCCTAGCTTAGTGGATCATTATCTAAGTGGAATAAATTTTCCGTTACGGAACCTTTGTAATTCTGATGGTAAAGCTTCTATATAAGCTGAACCATTCTTATCAATAAGACAAGTTAAGTTTGATTCAGAAATATTAGAGTTTATCTCTTTTATCTAAGTGAGAGTGATTCTCCTAAGTTCTTGAGTGATTCAAGAACTACTTGGCTATATCAAAGGGCTTTCACATCCCTTTGTGTGTTGCCTTCCTTGGAAAGAGTGATTCTTTCCTTTCCCCATTCAATTCTTCACCAAAATTCCAAAAAAACTCAAATCTGCCCAGAATTATCTCGTTTTCATAACTCTCATTCTACTCAGCCAAATTGAGTGATTCTTGAGCCTAAATTGAATTTCAGAACGAGAACTTTCACCTCGTTTTAGAATCACCTCAATTGGAGTTCTATAACTCGAGATACCGTCATTTCTAAAATTCTGTCCAGCCACCACCAAACTAGCGTTTTTGCTTACTTTTTTAACACCATGGACCAACACCTAATTTGCCCAGAAATTCATCACTAAATTTTCAAATTTTTCTACAAGGTTCTAACCCTAAAGATCCTAAGTCAGCCCTTGTGCAAATGGGGTTCATATCATTTGGTTATCAGAGCTCCGGTTTAAGGGTTTGAACGTCAAATTGGTAACATCCTTCCTTCATTCTCTTTTTTTGCCAATTGATTACCTTATTGTTCATATTATTTGTGATTGTACTGAATCATTGCAAAAGTTAGGCCCTTGTGATAATTAAAAAAAAAAATCGTATAAAAAAACAAAAAAAAAAAAAAGAAGAAGAAAATTTTGGGCTGAATGATTCATGCTTTTCAACAATTTGTTATAAGGTAATATATTGGTGTTCTTAAAGGATTGTTGCTAATTCTCTTGTTTACCAATTTTCCTTTACCCCTTTGTTTTTGTGATTTGTTAGCCTTTTCTTTGTCTACCTAGCCTTTACCTAGCACATATTGGTGAATTGTTCTTTGTTGTGGCCATAATATCTTGAATTGCCTAAGAACCCAAGGAGAATTTGAGTGGTAAAAGGCAAGAGTGTTTTCATTAGAGATAAAGCCATAATTGTGTGATACACTTGAGTGTGGTGAGGTTTCAAATTCTACTTTCTATTTGCTTGTTACGTTTGAATTTGTTTGTTTGTGATGGCTGAAGGAAATCCTAATCAAGGAGGAGGACTTTCTCCTTTCCAAATGCAAGCCTTGACACAACATTTGGAGAGATTGATGAGGCAAAAAAATGATGAGCTCCATGAAAGATTGGACCAATTAGAGAATAGAGGTCATGATGAAGAAGAAAGGAGGAGAAGAGGTAATGACGGTGCTCCTAGACAAAACCGAATTGATGGAGTCAAAATTTCTATTCCTCCATTCAAAGGAAGAAGTGACCCGGAAGCTTATTTGGAGTGGGAGATCAAAATAGAGCATATTTTCACTTGTAATACCTATGAAGAGGCCCAAAAGGTAAAGCTTGCAGCTATGGAGTTTTCCGATTACGCTCTTGTGTGGTGGAACAAATTGCAAAAAGAGAGAGCTAGGAATGAGGAGCCATTGGTGGATACATGGGTTGAAATGAAAAGGATCATGAGGAAGAGATATGTGCCGGCAAGCTATTCTAGGGACTTAAAATTCAAACTTCAAAAATTGTCCCAAGGTAGCAAAGGCGTTGAGGAGTACTACAAGGAAATGGAGGTGCTCATGATTCAAGCCAAGATAGAAGAAGATGAGGAGGTAACTATGGCTAGATTTCTTAGTGGTTTGAATAATGATATTCGTGATATTGTTGAACTGCAGGAATTTGTTGAAATGGAGGACTTGCTTCACAAAGCCATCCAAGTGGAGCAACAATTGAAAAGGAAAGGTGTGGCCAAAAGGAGCTCCACTAATTTTGGTTTTTCTAGTTGGAAGGATAAGGGAAAAGGGGCTGCCACTTCTAGTGCAGCGCCTACACCAACAAAAACTCCTCTAAAAACTCAAGAGCAACCCTCTAAAAGGAGTCGGGATGTGAAGTGCTTTAAGTGCCAAGGCTTAGGACACTATGCATATGAGTGCCCTAACAAAAAAACCATGATTCTTAGAGATGGAGAGTATATAAGTGAGTCCGAAATTGAAGAGGGAGAGGAGAATGAGGACATGGAGGAGGAGGTGGAGAAAACACCAGAGGGAGACTTATTGATGATAAGGCGGTTACTTGGTAGCCAATTGAAGCCTTTGGAGGAGAGCCAAAGAGAAAACATCTTCCATACTAGATGTTTGATCAATGGTAAACTTTGCATGGTGATCATTGATGGAGGGAGTTGCACCAATGTGGCAAGTGCAAGACTTGTGTCTAAATTGAATTTAGTTACAAAGCCACATCCTAGGCCATATAGGCTTCAATGGCTTAGTGAGGATGGAGAGGTGCAAGTAAGGAAGCAAGTAGAGTTGGATATTTCCATTGGAAGATACAATGATAAGGTGCTTTGTGATGTTGTTCCTATAGAGGCCAGCCACTTACTCTTGGGGAGACCATGGCAATTTGATAAAAGAGCCAATCATGATGGTTTCACTAACAAAATCTCATTCATGCACCAAGACAAGAAGATAGTGCTCAAACCTTTGAGTCCGCAAGAGGTGTGTGAGGATCAAAGAAAAATGAGAGAAAAGATTGTCCAAGAAAAGAAAGAAAAAGAAAGCCAAACACTTGAGAGCTCAAAAAGTGAGGACAAAAAGAGAGAAACACATGAGAGGAAAAAGAAGAGTGAAACTCTTGAGGTGAAGGAGAGCTTTGTAGCTACAAAAAGTGAGGTCAAGAGGTTGTTTCTATCTAAACAGCCCCTATTTTTGTTAATTTGCAAAAACTATGTTTTGACCACTAACACTTTTGATAACCTTGATTTGCCTTCTAGAGTGAAGTCTCTTTTGCAGGAATTTGGAGATGTGTTTCCAACAAGTGTACCAAGTGGGTTGCCACCATTAAGAGGTATTGAGCATCAAATTGATCTCATTCCAGGAGCTTCTTTGCCTAATAGACCAGCCTATAGAAGCAACCCGCAAGAGACCAAGGAGATCCAAAGACAAGTGGATGAACTCATTGGTAAGGGATGGGTAAGAGATAGCATGAGTCCTTGTGCTGTCCCGGTAATTTTGGTTCCTAAAAAAGATGGGACATAGCGCATGTGTTCTGATTGTAGAGCCCTTAATAACATCACCATTAAATATAGGCATCCTATACCTAGGCTTGATGATTTGCTTGATGAATTGCATGGTGCATGTTACTTCTCTAAAATTGATTTAAAAAGTGGATACAATCAAATTAGGGTTAGAGAAGGGGATGAATGGAAAACTGCTTTCAAAACAAAATATGGTTTGTATGAATGGTTGGTTATGCCTTTTGGCTTAACTAATGCTCCTAGCACTTTCATGAGATTAATGAACCATGTTTTGAGAAAATTCATAGGAAAATTTGTTGTGGTGTACTTTGATGATATTCTTATCTATAGCACTTCACTTGAATTGCATGTTGATCATTTAAAATCTGTCTTGTGTGTGCTTAGAGAAGAACAATTGTATGCCAATCTTGAAAAATGCATCTTTTGTACTAACCATGTTGTGTTTCTTGGTTTTGTTGTAAGTTCAAAAGGAGTACAAGTGGATAAGGAAAAGGTTAGGGCTATTCAAGAATGGCCTACGCCTAAGTCCGTGACCGAAGTGAGAAGTTTCCATGGTTTAGCAAGTTTCTATAGGAGATTTGTGAAGGATTTTAGCACATTGGCAGCACCTCTCAATGAAGTGCTTAAGAAAAATGTTGGTTTCAAATGGGGAGAGAAACAAGAAGAAGCTTTCAATGCTCTTAAGCAAAAGCTAACTAATGCCCCCATACTTGCTTTGCCAAACTTTCAAAAATCTTTTGAAATTGAGTGTGATGCTTCAAATGTTGGGATTGGGGCTGTGTTGTTGCAAGAAGGCCATCCAATTGCTTATTTTAGTGAAAAGCTAAGTGGTCCTACCCTTAACTATTCAACTTATGATAAAGAGTTGTATGCCTTAGTGAGAGCTTTGAAAACATGGCAACACTACCTTTATCCCAAGGAATTTGTCATTCATAGTGACCATGAGTCTCTCAAATATATCAAGGGACAAGGCAAGCTTAACAAAAGGCATGCCAAGTGGGTGGAATTTCTAGAGCAATTCCCTTATGTTATCAAACATAAAAGAGGAAAAGGTAACATTGTAGCCGATGCTCTTTCTTGGCGTCATGCTTTGATTTCTATGCTTGAAACAAAATTGATTGGTCTTGAATGTTTGAAAAACATGTATGAAAGTGATGAAACTTTTGGTGAAATTTTTAAAAATTGCGAAAAATTTTCAGAAAATGGTTTCTTTAGGTATGAAGGCTTTCTTTTCAAAGAAAACAAATTGTGTGTGCCTAAATGTTCTACAAGAAACTTGCTTGTTGGTGAAGCACATGAAGGAGGTTTAATGGGGCATTTTGGGGTCCAAAAGACTCTAAAAACATTACAAGAACATTTTTATTGGCCTCATTTGAAAAAGGATGTGCAGAAATTTTGTGAACATTGCATTGTTTGTAAAAAGGCAAAGTCAAAGGTAAAGCCTCATGGATTGTATACTCCATTGCCAATTCCAGAGTATCCTTGGATTGATTTATCCATGGATTTTGTTTTGGGGCTGCCAAACACAAGTAGTGGCAAAGATTCAATTTTTGTGGTTGTTGATAAGTTTTCTAAAATGGCTCATTTTATTCCATGTAAAAAGGTGAATGATGCTTCTCATGTGGCTGATTTGTTTTTCAAGGAGATTGTGAGACTCCATGGTTTGCCAAGGAGCATTGTTAGTGATAGGGACTCTAAGTTCCTAAGCCATTTTTGGAGGACCTTGTGGGGCAAGTTAGGCACTAAATTGTTATTTTCAACCACTTGTCACCCACAAACCGATGGGCAAACGGAAGTTGTTAATAGGACGTTGGGAACATTGCTTAGGACAGTTTTAAGAAAGAACTTAAAGTCTTGGGAAGTTTGTTTACCCCACGTTGAGTTTGCTTACAATAGGGCTGTTCATAGCACTACTAATTGTTCTCCTTTTGAGGTTGTTTATGGTTTTAACCCACTAACTCCTCTTGATCTTTTGCCTATGCCTAATGTTTCAGTTTTTAAGCATAAAGAAGGTCAAGCAAAGGCGGACTATGTGAAGAAGCTTCATGAGAGAGTCAAAAATCAAATTGAGAGGAGAAATGAAAGCTATGCTAAACAAGCCAACAAAGGGAGAAAGAAGGTTATCTTCGAACCTGGAGATTGGGTTTGGGTGCACATGAGAAAGGAAAGGTTTCGGAACAAAGGAAGTCAAAGCTTCAACCAAGGGGAGATGGTCCATTCCAAGTGCTTGAAAGAATCAATGACAATGCTTACAAAATTGAGCTGCCGGGTGAGTATAATGTTAGTTCCACCTTCAATGTGTCTGACTTACCTCTTTTTGATGTAGATGGAGAATTCAATTTGAGGACAAATCCTTCTCAAGAGGGAGAGAATGATGAGGACATGACCATGAGCAAAGGCAAGGATCCTCTTGAAGGACTTGGAAGACCTATGACAAGGGCTAGAGCAAGGAGAGCAAAGGAAGCTCTTCAACAAGTGTTGTCCATATTAATTGAATACAAGCTCAAGTTTCAAGGAGAAAAGACCAAGGTTGTGAATTGCATCATGGCCCAAATGGAGGAGAACTAAGGCGCCACTTTGCTTCAGTTTTTAAGTTTTTAATTTGTTTTAAATAATGGCCCAATCCTTTGTAAAGTTGGCTGACCAAATTATGTTTTGCGGTTAATCAACTAATGGGCTTTGGTTTGGTTTTATTTCAAGTTGTAATAAGGGCCCAATTGGTAACTTAGGCATCAGCCTTTGGGAGACCAAGAGGCGCATAGCTAGTGGCTGTTGGGTGACTTTTTGGTTGCCACAATTTCAGTTACAATCAGCCATCAAGTAGCTTTATTTCCTAGCTTAGTGGATCATTATCTAAGTGGAATAAATTTTCCGTTACGGAACCTTTGTAATTCTGATGGTAAAGCTTCTATATAAGCTGAACCATTCTTATCAATAAGACAAGTTAAGTTTGATTCAGAAATATTAGAGTTTATCTCTTTTATCTTAGTGAGAGTGATTCTCCTAAGTTCTTGAGTGATTCAAGAACTACTTGGCTGTATCAAAGGGCTTTCACATCCCTTTGTGTGTTGCCTTCCTTGGAAAGAGTGATTCTTTCCTTTCCCCATTCAATTCTTCACCAAAATTCCAAAAAAACTCAAATCTGCCCAGAATTATCTCGTTATCATAACTCTCATTCTACTCAGCCAAATTGAGTGATTCTTGAGCCTAAATTGAATTTCAGAACGAGAACTTTCACCTCGTTTTGGAATCACCTCAATTGGAGTTCTATAACTCGAGATACCGTCATTTCTAAAATTCTGTCCAGCCACCACCAAACTAGCGTTTTTGCTTACTTTTTTTAACACCATGGACCAACACCTAATTTGCCCAGAAATTCATCACTAAATTTTCAAATTTTTCTACAAGGTTCTAACCCTAAAGATCCTAAGTCAGCCCTTGTGCAAATGGGGTTCATATCACTGGCACTTTCTGGTGCCTTTGGACCCAAGTTCCAGTTTTGGTCTCTTTTGGTTCCCTTTTCCCTACCGGCAAAGGAAGACGTGCGAGACTCGTCTCAAGCCACTGAAACTCCTTGAATATCACCCCTAGAATTCAAAGGAAGGATTTCTCACCACCTTCTCCCCTTCTGTCACTTTCTGGTACCTTTGGACCCAAGTTCTAGTTTTGTTCTCTTTTCGTCCCTTTTGCTACCCGGCAAAGGAAGACGTGCAAAACTCGTCTCAAGCCACTGAAACTCCTTCAATATCACTCCTAGAACTCAAAGGAAGGATTTCTCACCACCTTCTCCCCTTCTGGCACTTTCTGACGCCTTTGGACCCAAGTTCCGGTTTTGGTCTCTTTTGGTTCCCTTTTGCTTACCGGCAAAGGAAGACGTGCGAAACTCGTCTCAAGCCACTGACACTGCTTGAATATCACTCCTAGAACTCAAAGGAAGGATTTCTCACCACCTTCTCCCCTTCTGGCACTTTCTGGTGCCTTTGGACCCAAGTTCTAGCTTTGGTCTTTTTTGGTTCCCTTTTGCTTACCGGCAAAGAAAGACGTGCAAAACTCGTCTCAAGCGACTGAAACTCCTTGAATATTACTCCTAGAACTCAAAGGAAGGATTTCTCACCACCTTCTCCTCTTCTGTCACTTTCTGGTACCTTTGGACCCAAGTTCTAGTTTTTCTCTCTTTTGGTCCCTTTTGCTTACTGGCAAAGGAAGACGTGCGAAACTCGTCTCAAGCCACTGAAACTCCTTGAATATTACTCTTAGAACTCAAAGGAAGGATTTCTTACCACCTTCTCCCCTTCTGGCACTTTCTGGTGCCTTTGGACCCAAGTTCCAGTTTTTGTCTCTTTTGGTCCCTTTTTTATTACTGGCAAAGGGAGACTTGCGAAACTCGTGTCAGGCCACTAAAACTCTTTCAATATCACACCTAGGACTCAAAGGAAGGCTTTCCCATCACCTTCTCACGTTCTGGCACTTTCTGGCGCCTTTGGACCCACGTTCCAGTTTTGGTCTCTTTTGGTTCCCTTTTGCTTACCGGCAAAGGAAGACGTGCGAAACTCGTCTCAAGCCACTGACACTGCTTGAATATCACTCCTAGGACTCAAAGGAAGGCTTTCCCATAACCTTCTCACGTTCTGGCACTTTCTGGTGCCTTTGGACCCAAGTTCCAGTTTTGGTCTCTTTTGGTTCCCTTTTGCTTACCGGCAAAGGAAGACGTGCGAAACTCGTCTCAGGCCACTAAAACTCCTTGAATATCACACCTAGGACTCAAAAGAAGGATTTCCCACCACCTTCTCACGTTCTGGCACTTTCTGGTGCCTTTGGACCCAAGTTCCAGTTTTGGTCTCTTTTGGTTCCCTTTTGCTTACCGGCAAAGGATGTCGTGCGAAACTTGTCTCAGGCCACTAAAACTCCTTGAATATCATGCCTAGGACTCAAAGGAAGACTTTCCCGCCACCTTCTCACGTTCTGGCATTTTCTAGTGCCTTTGGACCCAAGTTCCAGTTTTGGTCTCTTTTGGTTCCCTTTTCCCTACTGGGAAAGGAAGACGTGCGAAACTCGTCTCAAGCCACTGAAACTCCTTCAATATCACTCCTAGAACTCAAAGGAAGGATTTCTCACCACCTTCTCCCCTTCTGGCACTTTCTGGCGCCTTTGGACCCAAGTTCCGGTTTTGGTCTCTTTTGGTTCCCTTTTGCTTACCGGCAAAGGAAGACGTGCGAAACTCGTCTCAAGCCACTGACACTGCTTGAATATCACTCCTAGGACTCAAAGGAAGGCTTTCCCATAACCTTCTCACGTTCTGGCACTTTCTGGTGCCTTTGGACCCAAGTTCCAGTTTTGGTCTCTTTTGGTTCCCTTTTGCTTACCGGCAAAGGAAGACGTGCGAAACTCATCTCAGGCCACTAAAACTCCTTGAATATCACGCCTAGGACTCAAAGGAAGGCTTTCCCACCACCTTCTCACGTTCTGGCACTTTCTGGTGCCTTTGGACCCAAGTTCCAGTTTTGGTGTCTTTTGGTTCCCTTTTGCTTACCGGCAAAGGAAGACGTGCGAAACTCGTCTCAAGCCACTGACACTCCTTGAATATCACTCCTAGGACTCAAAGGAAGGCTTTACCATAACCTTCTCACGTTTTGGCACTTTCTGGTGCCTTTGGACCCAAGTTCCAGTTTTGGTCTCTTTTGGTTCCCTTTTGCTTTTCGACAAAGGAAGACGTGCGAAACTCGTCTCAGGCCACTAAACCTCCTTGAATATCATGGCTAGGACTCAAAGGAAGGCTTTCCCACCACCTTCTCACGTTCTGGCACTTTCTGGTGCCTTTGGACCCAAGTTCCAGTTTTGGTCTCTTTTGGTTCCCTTTTCCCTACCGGCAAAGGAAGACGTGTGAGACTCGTCTCAAGCCACTGAAACTCCTTGAATAATACCCCTAGAATTCAAAGGAAGGATTTCTCACCACCTTCTCCCCTTCTGTCACTTTCTGGTACCTTTGGACCCAAGTTCTAGTTTTGTTCTCTTTTGGTCCCTTTTGCTTACCGGCAAAGGAAGACGTGCGAAACTCGTCTCAAGCCACTGACACTGCTTGAATATCACTCCTAGGACTCAAAGGAAGGCTTTCCCATAACCTTCTCACGTTCTGGCACTTTCTGGTGCCTTAGGACCCAAGTTCCAGTTTTGGTCTCTTTTGGTTCCCTTTTGCTTACCGGCAAAAGAAAGACTGCGAAACTCATCGCAGGCCACTAAAAATTCTTGAATATCACACCTAGGACTCAAAGGAAGGCTTTCCCACCACCTTCTCACGTTCTGGCACTTTCTGGTGCCTTTGGACCCAAGTTCCAGTTTTGGTCTCTTTTGGTTCCCTTTTGCATACCGGCAAAGGAAGACGTGCGAAACTCATCTCAGGCCACTAAAACTCCTTGAATATCACGCCAAGGACTCAAAGGAAGCCTTTCCCACCACCTTCTCACGTTCTGGCACTCTCTGGTGTTTTTGGACCCAAGTTCCAGTTTTTGTCTCTTTTGGTTCCCTTTTGCTTACCGGCAAAGGAAGACGTGCGAAACTCGTCTCAGGCCACTAAAACTCTTTGAATATCATGCGTAGGACTCAAAGGAAGGCTTTCCCACCACCTTCTCCCCTTCTGGCACTTTCTGGCGCCTTTGGACCCAAGTTCCAGTTTTGCTGTCTTTTGGTTCCCTTTTGCTTACCGGCAAAGGAAGACGTGCGAAACTTGTCTCAGGCCGCTAAAACACCTTGAATATCACGCCTAGGACTCAAAGGAAGGCTTTCCCACCACCTTCTCACGTTCTGGCACTTTCTGGTGCCTTTGGACCCAAGTTCCACTTTTGGTCTCTTTTGGTTCCCTTTTGCTTACCGGCAAAGGAAGACGTGCGAAACTCGTCTTATGCCACTGACACTCCTTGAATATCACTCCTAGGACTCAAAGGAAGGCTTTACCATAACCTTCTCACGTTCTGGCACTTTCTGGTGCCTTTGGACCCAAGTTCCAGTTTTGGTCTCTTTTGGTTCCCTTTTGCTTTCCGACAAAGGAAGACGTGCGAAACTCGTCTCAGGCCACTAAAACTCCTTGAATATCATGGCTAGGACTCAAAGGAAGGCTTTCCCACCACCTTCTCACGTTCTGGCACTTTCTGGTGCCCTTGGACCCAAGTTCCAGTTTTGGTCTCTTTTGGTTCCCTTTTCCCTACCGGCAAAGGGAGACGTGTGAGACTCGTCTCAAGCCACTGAAACTCCTTGAATAATACCCCTAGAATTCAAAGGAAGGCTTTCCCACCACCTTCTCACGTTTTGGCACTTTCTGGTGCCTTTGGACCCAAGTTCCAGTTTTGGTGTCTTTTGGTTCCCTTTTGCTTACCGGCAAAGGAAGACGTGCGAAACTTGTCTCAGGCCGCTAAAACTCCTTGAATATCATGGCTAGGACTCAAAGGAAGGCTTTCCCACCACCTTCTCACGTTCTGGCACTTTCTGGTGCCTTTGGACCCAAGTTCCAGTTTTGGTCTCTTTTGGTTCCCTTTTCCCTACCGGCAAAGGAAGACGTGTGAGACTCGTCTCAAGCCACTGAAACTCCTTGAATAATACCCCTAGAATTCAAAGGAAGGATTTCTCACCACCTTCTCCCCTTCTGTCACTTTCTGGTACCTTTGGACCCAAGTTCTAGTTTTGTTCTCTTTTGGTCCCTTTTGCTTCCCGGCAAAGGAAGACGTGCGAAACTCGTCTCAAGCCACTGAAACTCCTTCAATATCACTCCTAGAACTCAAAGGAAGGATTTCTCACCACCTTCTCCCCTTCTGGCACTTTCTGGCGCCTTTGGACCCAAGTTCCGGTTTTGGTCTCTTTTGGTTCCCTTTTGCTTACCGGCAAAGGAAGACGTGCGAAACTCGTCTCAAGCCACTGACACTGCTTGAATATCACTCCTAGGACTCAAAGGAAGGCTTTCCCATAACCTTCTCACGTTCTGGCACTTTCTGGTGTCTTTGGACCCAAGTTCCAGTTTTGGTCTCTTTTGGTTCCCTTTTGCTTACCGGCAAAGGAAGACGTGCGAAACTCATCTCAGGCCACTAAAACTCCTTGAATATCATGCCTAGGACTCAAAGGAAGCCTTTCCCACCACCTTCTCACGTTCTGGCACTCTCTGGTGTCTTTGGACCCAAGTTCCAGTTTTTGTCTCTTTTGGTTCCCTTTTGCTTACCGGCAAAGGAAGACGTGCGAAACTCGTCTCAGGCCACTAAAACTCTTTGAATATCATGCGTAGGACTCAAAGGAAGGCTTTCCCACCACCTTCTCACGTTCTGGCACTTTCTGGCGCCTTTGGACCCAAGTTCCAGTTTTGCTGTCTTTTGGTTCCCTTTTGCTTACCGGCAAAGGAAGACGTGCGAAACTTGTCTCAGGCCGCTAAAACACCTTGAATATCACGCCTAGGACTCAAAGGAAGGCTTTCCCACCACCTTCTCACGTTCTGGCACTTTCTGGTGCCTTTGGACCCAAGTTCCACTTTTGGTCTCTTTTGGTTCCCTTTTGCTTACCGGCAAAGGAAGACGTGCGAAACTCGTCTTATGCCACTGACACTCCTTGAATATCACTCCTAGGACTCAAAGGAAGGCTTTACCATAACCTTCTCACGTTCTGGCACTTTCTGGTGCCTTTGGACCCAAGTTCCAGTTTTGGTCTCTTTTGGTTCCCTTTTGCTTTCCGACAAAGGAAGACGTGCGAAACTCGTCTCAGGCCACTAAAACTCCTTGAATATCATGGCTAGGACTCAAAGGAAGGCTTTCCCACCACCTTCTCACGTTCTGGCACTTTCTGGTGCCCTTGGACCCAAGTTCCAGTTTTGGTCTCTTTTGGTTCCCTTTTCCCTACCGGCAAAGGGAGACGTGTGAGACTCGTCTCAAGCCACTGAAACTCCTTGAATAATACCCCTAGAATTCAAAGGAAGGCTTTCCCACCACCTTCTCACGTTTTGGCACTTTCTGGTGCCTTTGGACCCAAGTTCCAGCTTTTGGTGTCTTTTGGTTCCCTTTTGCTTACCTAAAGGAAGACGTGCGAAACTTGTCTCAGGCCGCTAAAACTCCTTGAATATCATGGCTAGGACTCAAAGGAAGGCTTTCCCACCACCTTCTCACGTTCTGGCACTTTCTGGTGCCTTTGGACCCAA
Organism: Abrus pulchellus subsp. cantoniensis; assembly: GCA_024086825.1. Classification (NCBI taxonomy): domain Eukaryota; kingdom Viridiplantae; phylum Streptophyta; class Magnoliopsida; order Fabales; family Fabaceae; genus Abrus; species Abrus pulchellus. Next base: position 245,034 of record CM044057.1, on the reverse strand, counting down.
GTTCCAGTTTTGGTCTCTTTTGGTTCCCTTTTCCCTACCGGCAAAGGAAGACGTGTGAGACTCGTCTCAAGCCACTGAAACTCCTTGAATAATACCCCTAGAATTCAAAGGAAGGATTTCTCACCACCTTCTCCCCTTCTGTCACTTTCTGGTACCTTTGGACCCAAGTTCTAGTTTTGTTCTCTTTTGGTCCCTTTTGCTTCCCGGCAAAGGAAGACGTGCGAAACTCGTCTCAAGCCACTGAAACTCCTTCAATATCACTCCTAGAACTCAAAGGAAGGATTTCTCACCACCTTCTCCCCTTCTGGCACTTTCTGGCGCCTTTGGACCCAAGTTCCGGTTTTGGTCTCTTTTGGTTCCCTTTTGCTTACCGGCAAAGGAAGACGTGCGAAACTCGTCTCAAGCCACTGACACTGCTTGAATATCACTCCTAGGACTCAAAGGAAGGCTTTCCCATAACCTTCTCACGTTCTGGCACTTTCTGGTGTCTTTGGACCGAAGTTCCAGTTTTGGTCTCTTTTGGTTCCCTTTTGCTTACCGGCAAAGGAAGACGTGCGAAACTCATCTCAGGCCACTAAAACTCCTTGAATATCATGCCTAGGACTCAAAGGAAGCCTTTCCCACCACCTTCTCACGTTCTGGCACTCTCTGGTGTCTTTGGACCCAAGTTCCAGTTTTGGTCTCTTTTGGTTCCCTTTTGCTTACCGGCAAAGGAAGACGTGCGAAACTCGTCTCAGGCCACTAAAACTCTTTGAATATCACGCGTAGGACTCAAAGGAAGGCTTTCCCACCACCTTCTCACGTTCTGGCACTCTCTGGTGCCTTTGGACCCAAGTTCCAGTTTTGGTGTCTTTTGGTTCCCTTTTGCTTACCGGCAAAGGAAGACGTGCGAAACTTGTCTCAGGCCGCTAAAACTCCTTGAATATCACGCCTAGGACTCAAAGGAAGGCTTTCCCACCACCTTCTCACGTTCTGGCACGGTCTGGTGCCTTTGGACCCAAGTTTCACTTTTGGTCTCTTTTGGTTCCCTTTTGCTTACCGGCAAAGGAAGACGTGCGAAACTCGTCTTAAGCCACTGACACTCCTTGAATATCACTCCTAGGACTCAAAGGAAGGCTTTACCATAACCTTCTCACGTTACGGCACTTTCGGTGCCTTTGGACCCAAGTTCCAGTTTTGGTCTCTTTTGGTTCCCTTTTGCTTTCCGACAAAGGAAGACGTGCGAAACTCGTCTCAGGCCACTAAAACTCCTTGAATATCACTCCTAGGACTCAAAGGAAGGCTTTCCCACCACCTTCTCACGTTCTGGCACTTTCTGGTGCCTTTGGACCCAAGTTCCAGTTTTGGTCTCTTTTGGTTCCCTTTTCCCTACCGGCAAAGGGAGACGTGTGAGACTCGTCTCAAGCCACTGAAACTCCTTGAATAATACCCCTAGAATTCAAAGGAAGGATTTCTCACCACCTTCTCCCCTTCTGTCACTTTCTGGTACCTTTGGACCCAAGTTCTAGTTTTGTTTTCTTTTGGTCCCTTTTGCTTCCCGGCAAAGAAAGACGTGCGAAACTCGTCTCAAACCACTGAAACTCCTTCAATATCACTCCTAGAACTCAAAGGAAGGATTTCTCACCACCTTCTCCCCTTCTGGCACTTTCTGGCGCCTCTGGACCCAAGTTCCAGTTTTTGTCTCTTTTGGTCCCATTTTGCTTACTGGCAAAGGGAGACTTGCGAAACTCGTCTCAGGCCACTAAAACTCTTTGAATATCAAGCCTAGGACTCAAAGGAAGGCTTTCCCACCACCTTCTCACGTTCTGGCACTTTCTGGTGCCTTTGGACCCAAGTTCAGGTTTTGGTCTCTTTTGGTTCCCTTTTGCTTACCGGCAAAGGAAGACATGCGAAACTCGTCTCAGGCCACTAAAACTCCTTGAATATCACGCCTAGGACTCAAAGGAAGGCTTTCCCACCACCTTCTCACGTTCTGGCACTTTCTGGTGCCTTTGGACCCAAGTTCCAATTTTGGTGTCTTTTGGTTCCCTTTTGCTTACCGGCAAAGGAAGACGTGCGAAACTTGTCTCAGGCCGCTAAAACTCCTTGAATATCACGCCTAGGACTCAAAGGAAGGCTTTCCCACCACCTTCTCACGTTCTGGCACTTTCTGGTGCCTTTGGACCCAAGTTCCACTTTTGGTCTCTTTTGGTTCCCTTTTGCTTACCGGCAAAGGAAGACGTGCGAAACTCGTCTTAAGCCACTGACACTCCTTGAATATCACTCCTAGAACTCAAAGGAAGGCTTTACCATAACCTTGTCACGTTCTGGCACTTTCTGGTGCCTTTGGACCCAAGTTCCAGTTTTGGTCTCTTTTGGTTCCCTTTTGCTTTCCGACAAAGGAAGACGTGCGAAACTCGTCTCAGGCCACTAAAACTCCTTGAATATCATGGCTAGGACTCAAAGGAAGGCTTTTCCACCACCTTCTCACGTTCTGGCACTTTCTGGTGCCTTTGGACCCAAGTTCCGGTTTTGGTCTCTTTTGGTTCCCTTTTGCTTACCGGCAAAGGAAGACGTGCGAAACTCGTCTCAAGCCACTGACACTGCTTGAATATCACTCCTAGGACTCAAAGGAAGGCTTTCCCATAACCTTCTCACGTTCTGGCACTTTCTGGTGCCTTTGGACCCAAGTTCCAGTTTTGGTCTCTTTTGGTTCCCTTTTGCTTACCGGCAAAGGAAGACGTGCGAAACTCATCTCAGGCCACTAAAACTCCTTGAATATCACGCCTAGGACTCAAAGGAAGGCTTTCCCACCACCTTCTCACGTTCTGGCACTCTCTGGTGTCTTTGGACCCAAGTTCCAGTTTTTGTCTCTTTTGGTTCCCTTTTGCTTACCGGCAAAGGAAGACGTGCGAAACTTGTCTCAGGCCGCTAAAACTCCTTGAATATCACGCCTAGGACTCAAAGGAAGGCTTTCCCACCACCTTCTCACGTTCTGGCACTTTCTGGTGCCTTTGGACCCAAGTTTCACTTTTGGTCTCTTTTGGTTCCCTTTTGCTTACCGGCAAAGGAAGACGTGCGAAACTCGTCTTAAGCCACTGACACTCCTTGAATATCACTCCTAGGACTCAAAGGAAGGCTTTACCATAACCTTCTCACGTTCTGGCACTTTCTGGTGCCTTTGGACCCAAGTTCCAGTTTTGGTCTCTTTTGGTTCCCTTTTGCTTTCCGACAAAGGAAGACGTGCGAAACTCGTCTCAGGCCACTAAAACTCCTTGAATATCACTCCTAGGACTCAAAGGAAGGCTTTCCCACCACCTTCTCACGTTCTGGCACTTTCTGGTGCCTTTGGACCCAAGTTCCAGTTTTGGTCTCTTTTGGTTCCCTTTTCCCTACCGGCAAAGGGAGACGTGTGAGACTCGTCTCAAGCCACTGAAACTCCTTGAATAATACCCCTAGAATTCAAAGGAAGGATTTCTCACCACCTTCTCCCCTTCTGTCACTTTCTGGTACCTTTGGACCCAAGTTTAGTTTTGTTTTCTTTTGGTCCCTTTTGCTTCCCGGCAAAGAAAGACGTGCGAAACTCGTCTCAAGCCACTGAAACTCCTTCAATATCACTCCTAGAACTCAAAGGAAGGATTTCTCACCACCTTCTCCCCTTCTGGCACTTTCTGGCGCCTCTGGACCCAAGTTCCAGTTTTTGTCTCTTTTGGTCCCATTTTGCTTACTGGCAAAGGGAGACTTGCGAAACTCGTCTCAGGCCACTAAAACTCTTTGAATATCAAGCCTAGGACTCAAAGGAAGGCTTTCCCACCACCTTCTCACGTTCTGGCACTTTCTGGTGCCTTTGGACCCAAGTTCCAGTTTTGGTCTCTTTTGGTTCCCTTTTGCTTACCGGCAAAGGAAGACATGCGAAACTCGTCTCAGGCCACTAAAACTCCTTGAATATCACGCCTAGGACTCAAAGGAAGGCTTTCCCACCACCTTCTCACGTTTTGGCACTTTCTAGTGCCTTTGGACCCAAGTTCCAGTTTTGGTGTCTTTTGGTTCCCTTTTGCTTACTGGCAAAGGAAGACGTGCGAAACTTGTCTCAGGCCGCTAAAACTCCTTGAATATCACGCCTAGGACTTAAACGAAGGCTTTCCCACCACCTTCTCACGTTCTGGCGCTTTCTGGTGCCTTTGGACCCAAGTTCCACTTTTGGTCTCTTTTGGTTCCCTTTTGCTTTCCGGCAAAGGAAGACGTGCGAAACTCGTCTTAAGCCACTGACACTCCTTGAATATCACTCCTAGAACTCAAAGGAAGGCTTTACCATAACCTTGTCACGTTCTGGCACTTTCTGGTGCCTTTGGACCCAAGTTCCAGTTTTGGTCTCTTTTGGTTCCCTTTTGCTTTCCGACAAAGGAAGACGTGCGAAACTCGTCTCAGGCCACTAAAACTCCTTGAATATCATGGCTAGGACTCAAAGGAAGGCTTTTCCACCACCTTCTCACGTTCTGGCACTTTCTGGTGCCTTTGGACCCAAGTTCCAGTTTTGGTCTCTTTTGGTTCCCTTTTCCCTACCGGCAAAGGAAGACGTGTGAGACTCGTCTCAAGCCACTGAAACTCCTTGAATAATACCCCTAGAATTCAAAGGAAGGATTTCTCACCACCTTCTCCCCTTCTGTCACTTTCTGGTACCTTTGGACTCAAGTTCTAGTTTTGTTCTCTTTTGGTCCCTTTTGCTTCCCGGCAAAGGAAGACGTGCGAAACTCGTCTCAAGCCACTGCAACTCCTTCAATATCACTCCTAGAACTCAAAGGAAGGATTTCTCACCACCTTCTCCCCTTCTGGCACTTTCTGGCGCCTCTGGACCCAAGTTCCAGTTTTTGTCTCTTTTGGTCCCATTTTGCTTACTGGCAAAGGGAGACTTGCGAAACTCGTCTCAGGCCACTAAAACTCTTTGAATATCAAGCCTAGGACTCAAAGGAAGGCTTTCCCGCCACCTTCTCACGTTCTGGCACTTCCTGGTGCCTTTGGACCCAAGTTCCACTTTTGGTCTCTTTTGGTTCCCTTTTGCTTACCGGCAAAGGAAGACATGCGAAACTCGTCTCAGGCCACTAAAACTCCTTGAATATCACGCCTAGGACTCAAAGGAAGCCTTTCCCACCACCTTCTCACGTTCTGGCACTCTCTGGTGTCTTTGGACCCAAGTTCCAGTTTTGGTCTCTTTTGGTTCCCTTTTGCTTACCGGCAAAGGAAGACGTGCGAAACTCGTCTCACGCCACTAAAACTCTTTGCATATCACGCGTAGGACTCAAAGGAAGGCTTTCCCACCACCTTCTCACGTTCTGGCACTTTCTGGTGCCTTTGGACCCAAGTTCCAGTTTTGGTGTCTTTTGGTTCCCTTTTGCTTACCGGCAAAGGAAGTCGTACGAAACTCGTCTCAGGCCACTGAAACTCCTTGAATATCACTCCGAAGACACAAAGGAAGGCTTTCTCAACACCTTCTCCCCTTCTGGCACTTTCTGGCGCCTTTGGACCCAAGTTCCAGTTTTGGTCTCTTTTGGTTTCCTTTTCCCTACCGGCAAAGAAGACGTGCGAGACTCGTCTCAAGCCACTGAAACTCCTTGAATATCACCCCTAGAATTCAAAGGAAGGATTTCTCACCACCTTCTCACCTTCTGTCACTTTCTGGTACCTTTGGACCCAAGTTCTAGTTTTGTTCTCTTTTGGTCCCTTTTGCTACCCGGCAAAGGAAGACGTGCGAAACTCGTCTCAAGCCACTGAAACTCCTTCAATATCACTCCTAGCACTCAAAGGAAGGATTTCTCACCAACTTCTCCCCTTCTGGCACTTTCTGGCGCCTTTGGACCCAAGTTCCGGTTTTGGTCTCTTTTGGTTCCCTTTTGCTTACCGGCAAAGGAAGACGTGCGAAACTCGTCTCAAGCCACTGACACTGCTTGAATATCACTCCTAGAACTTAAAGGAAGGATTTCTCACCACCTTCTCCCCTTCTGGCACTTTCTGGTGCCTTTGGACCCAAGTTCTAGCTTTGGTCTTTTTTGGTTCCCTTTTGCTTACCGGCAAAGAAAGACGTGCGAAACTCGTCTCAAGCGACTGAAACTCCTTGAATATTACTCCTAGAACTCAAAGGAAGGATTTCTCACCACCTTCTCCTCTTCTGTCACTTTCTGGTACCTTTGGACCCAAGTTCTAGTTTTTCTCTCTTTTGGTCCCTTTTTATTACTGGCAAAGGGACACTTGCGAAACTCGCCTCAGGCCACTAAAACTCTTTCAATATCACACCTAGGACTCAAAGGAAGGCTTTCCCATCACCTTCTCACGTTCTGGCACTTTCTGGTGCCTTTGGACCCAAGTTTAGTTTTGTTTTCTTTTGGTCCCTTTTGCTTCCCGGCAAAGGAAGACGTGCGAAACTCGTCTCAAGCCACTGACACTGCTTGAATATCACTCCTAGGACTCAAAGGAAGGCTTTCCCATAACCTTCTCACGTTCTGGCACTTTCTGGTGCCTTTGGACCCAAGTTCCAGTTTTGGTCTCTTTTGGTTCCCTTTTGCTTACCGGCAAAGGAAGACGTGCAAAACTCATCTCAGGCCACTAAAACTCCTTGAATATCACGCCTAGGACTCAAAGGAAGCCTTTCCCACCACCTTCTCACGTTCTGGCACTCTCTGGTGTCTTTGGACCCAAGTTCCAGTTTTTGTCTCTTCTGGTTCCCTTTTGCTTACCGGCAAAGGAAGACGTGCGAAACTCGTCTCAAGCCACTAAAACTCTTTGAATATCACGCATAGGACTCAAAGGAAGGCTTTCCCACCACCTTCTCACGTTCTGGCACTTTCTGGTGCCTTTGGACCCAAGTTCCAGTTTTGGTGTCTTTTGGTTCCCTTTTGCTTATCGGCAAAGGAAGACGTGCGAAACTTGTCTCAGGCCGCTAAAACTCCTTGAATATCACGCCTAGGACTCAAAGGAAGGCTTTCCCACCACCTTCTCACGTTCTGGCACTTTCTGGTGCCTTTGGACCCAAGTTCCACTTTTGGTCTCTTTTGGTTCCCTTTTGCTTACCGGCAAAGGAAGACGTGCGAAACTCGTTTTAAGCCACTGACACTCCTTGAATATCACTCCTAGGACTCAAAGGAAGGCTTTACCATAACCTTCTCACGTTCTGGCACTTTCTGGTGCCTTTGGACCCAAGTTCCAGTTTTGGTCTCTTTTGGTTCCCTTTTGCTTTCCGACAAAGGAAGACGTGCGAAACTCGTCTCAGGCCACTAAAACTCCTTGAATATCATGGCTAGGACTCAAAGGAAGGCTTTCCCACCACCTTCTCACGTTCTGGCACTTTCTGGTGCCTTTGGACCCAAGTTCCAGTTTTGGTCTCTTTTGGTTCCCTTTTCCCTACCGGCAAAGGGAGACGTGTGAGACTCGTCTCAAGCCACTGAAACTCCTTGAATAATACCCCTAGAATTCAAAGGAAGGATTTCTCACCACCTTCTCCCCTTCTGTCACTTTCTGGTACCTTTGGACCCAAGTTCTAGTTTTGTTTTCTTTTGGTCCCTTTTGCTTCCCGGCAAAGAAAGACGTGCGATACTCGTCTCAAGCCACTGAAACTCCTTCAATATCACTCCTAGAACTCAAAGGAAGGATTTCTCACCACCTTCTCCCCTTCTGGCACTTTCGGCGCCTGCGGACCCAAGTTCCAGCTTTTTGTCTCTTTTGGTCCCATTTTGCTTCTCGGCAAAGGGAGACTTGCGAAACTCGTCTCAGGCCACTAAAACTCTTTGAATATCAAGCCTAGGACTCAAAGGAAGGCTTTCCCACCCCCTTCTCACGTTACGGCACTTTCTCGGTGCCTTTGGACCCAAGTTCCGCTTTTGGTCTCTTTTGGTTCCCTTTGCTTACCGGCAAAGGAAGACATGCGAAACTCGTCTCAGGCCACTAAAACTCCTTGAATATCACGCCTAGGACTCAAAGGAAGGCTTTCCCACCACCTTCTCACGTTCTGGCACTTTCTGGTGCCTTTGGACCCAAGTTCCAGTTTTGGTGTCTTTTGGTTCCCTTTTGCTTACCGGCAAAGGAAGACGTGCGAAACTTGTCTCAGGCCGCTAAAACTCCTTGAATATCATGCCTAGGACTCAAAGGAAGGCTTTCCCACCACCTTCTCACGTTCTGGCACTTTCTGGTGCCTTTGGACCCAAGTTCCACTTTTGGTCTCTTTTGGTTCCCTTTTGCTTACCGGCAAAAGAAGACGTGCGAAACTCGTCTTAAGCCACTGACACTCCTTGAATATCACTCCTAGGACTCAAAGGAAGGCTTTACCATAACCTTCTCACGTTTTGGCACTTTCTGGTGCCTTTGGACCCAAGTTCCAGTTTTGGTCTCTTTTGGTTCCCTTTTGCTTTCCGACAAAGGAAGACGTGCGAAACTCGTCTCAGGCCACTAAAACTCCTTGAATATCATGGCTAGGACTCAAAGGAAGGCTTTCCCACCACCTTCTCACGTTCTGGCACTTTCTGGTGCCTTTGGACCCAAGTTCCAGTTTTGGTCTCTTTTGGTTCCCTTTTCCCTACCGGCAAAGGAAGACGTGTGAGACTCGTCTCAAGCCACTGAAACTCCTCTAATAATACCCCTAGAATTCAAAGGAAGGATTTCTCACCACCTTCTCCCCTTCTGTCACTTCCTGGTACCTTTGGACCCAAGTTCTAGTTTTGTTCTCTTTTGGTCCCTTTTGCTTCCCGGCAAAGGAAGACGTGCGAAACTCGTCTCAAGCCACTGACACTCCTTCAATATCACTCCTAGAACTCAAAGGAAGAATTTCTCACCACCTTCTCCCCTTCTGGCACTTTCTGGCGCCTTTGGACTCAAGTTCCAGTTTTGGTCTCTTTTGGTTCCCTTTTGCTTACCGGCAAAGGAAGACGTGCGAAACTCGTCTCAAGCCACTGACACTGCTTGAATATCACTCCTAGGATTCAAAGGAAGGCTTTCCCATAACCTTCTCACGTTCTGGCACTTTCTGGTGCCTTTGGACCCAAGTTCCAGTTTTGGTCTCTTTTGGTTCCCTTTTGCTTACCGGCAAAGGAAGACGTGCGAAACTCATCTCAGGCCACTAAAACTCCTTGAATATCACGCCTAGGACTCAAAGGAAGGCTTTCCCACCACCTTCTCACGTTCTGGCACTCTCTGGTGTCTTTGGACCCAAGTTCCAGTTTTTGTCTCTTTTGGTTCCCTTTTGCTTTCCGGCAAAGGAAGACGTGCGAAACTTGTCTCAGGCCGCTAAAACTCCTTGAATATCACGCCTAGGACTCAAAGGAAGGCTTTCCCACCACCTTCTCACGTTCTGGCACTTTCTGGTGCCTTTGGACCCAAGTTCCACTTTTGGTCTCTTTTGGTTCCCTTTTACTTACAGGCAAAGGAAGACGTGCGAAACTCATCTTAAGCCACTGACACTCCTTGAATATCACTCCTAGGACTCAAAGGAAGGCTTTACCATAACCTTCTCACGTTCTGGCACTTTCTGGTGCCTTTGGACCCAAGTTCCAGTTTTGGTCTCTTTTGGTTCCCTTTTGCTTTCCGACAAAGGAAGACGTGCGAAACTCGTCTCAGGCCACTAAAACTCCTTGAATATGATGGCTAGGACTCAAAGGAAGGCTTTCCCACCACCTTCTCACGTTCTGGCACTTTCTGGTGCCTTTGGACCCAAGTTCCAGTTTTGGTCTCTTTTGGTTCCCTTTTCCCTACCGGCAACGGGAGACGTGTGAGACTCGTCTCAAGCCACTGAAACTCCTTGAATAATACCCCTAGAATTCAAAGGAAGGATTTCTCACCACCTTCTCCCCTTCTGTCACTTTCTGGTACCTTTGGACCCAAGTTCTAGTTTTGTTTTCTTTTGGTCCCTTTTGCTTCCCGGCAAAGAAAGACGTGCGAAACTCGTCTCAAGCCACTGAAACTCCTTCAATATCACTCCTAGAACTCAAAGGAAGGATTTCTCACCACCTTCTCCCCTTCTGGCACTTTCTGGCGCCTCTGGACCCAAGTTCCAGTTTTTGTCTCTTTTGGTCCCATTTTGCTTACTGGCAAAGGGAGACTTGCGAAACTCGTCTCAGGCCACTAAAACTCTTTGAATATCAAGCCTAGGACTCAAAGGAAGGCTTTCCCACCACCTTCTCACGTTCTGGCACTTTCTGGTGCCTTTGGACCCAAGTTCCAGTTTTGGTCTCTTTTGGTTCCCTTTTGCTTACCGGCAAAGGAAGACATGCGAAACTCATCTCAGGCCACTAAAACTCCTTGAATATCACGCCTAGGACTCAAAGGAAGGCTTTCCCACCACCTTCTCACGTTCTGGCACTTTCTGGTGCCTTTGGACCCAAGTTCCAGTTTTGGTGTCTTTTGGTTCCCTTTTGCTTACCGGCAAAGGAAGACGTGCGAAACTTGTCTCAGGCCGCTAAAACTCCTTGAATATCACGCCTAGGACTCAAAGGAAGGCTTTCCCACCACCTTCTCACGTTCTGGCACTTTCTGGTGCCTTTGGACCCAAGTTCAACTTTTGGTCTCTTTTGGTTCCCTTTTGCTTACCGGCAAAGGAAGACGTGCGAAACTCGTCTTAAGCCACTGACACTCCTTGAATATCACTCCTAGGACTCAAAGGAAGGCTTTACCATAACCTTCTCACGTTCTGGCACTTTCTGGTGCCTTTGGACCCAAGTTCCAGTTTTGGTCTCTTTTGGTTCCCTTTTGCTTTCCGACAAAGGAAGACGTGCGAAACTCGTCTCAGGCCACTAAAACTCCTTGAATATCATGGCTAGGACTCAAAGGAAGGCTTTTCCACCACCTTCTCACGTTCTGGCACTTTCTGGTGCCTTTGGACCCAAGTTCCAGTTTTGGTCTCTTTTGGTTCCCTTTTCCCTACCGGCAAAGGAAGACGTGTGAGACTCATCTCAAGCCACTGAAACTCCTTGAATAATACCCCTAGAATTCAAAGGAAGGATTTCTCACCACCTTCTCCCCTTCTGTCACTTTCTGGTACCTTTGGACCCAAGTTCTAGTTTTGTTCTCTTTTGGTCCCTTTTGCTTCCCGGCAAAGGAAGACGTGCGAAACTCGTCTCAAGCCATTGAAACTCCTTCAATATCACTCCTAGAACTCAAAGGAAGGATTTCTCACCACCTTCTCCCCTTCTGGCACTTTCTGGCGCCTCTGGACCCAAGTTCCAGTTTTTGTCTCTTTTGGTCCCATTTTGCTTACTGGCAAAGGGAGACTTGCGAAACTCGTCTCAGGCCACTAAAACTCTTTGAATATCAAGCCTAGGACTCAAAGGAAGGCTTTCCCACCACCTTCTCACGTTCTGGCACTTTCTGGTGCCTTTGGACCCAAGTTCCACTTTTGGTCTCTTTTGGTTCCCTTTTGCTTACCGGCAAAGGAAGACATGCGAAACTCGTCTCAGGCCACTAAAACTCCTTGAATATCACGCCTAGGACTCAAAGGAAGCCTTTCCCACCACCTTCTCACGTTCTGGCACTCTCTGGTGTCTTTGGACCCAAGTTCCAGTTTTGGTCTCTTTTGGTTCCCTTTTGCTTACCGGCAAAGGAAGACGTGCGAAACTCGTCTCACGCCACTAAAACTCTTTGAATATCACGCGTAGGACTCAAAGGAAGGCTTTCCCACCACCTTCTCACGTTCTGGCACTTTCTGGTGCCTTTGGACCCAAGTTCCAGTTTTGGTGTCTTTTGGTTCCCTTTTGCTTACCGGCAAAGGAAGTCGTGCGAAACTCGTCTCAGGCCACTGAAACTCCTTGAATATCACTCCGAAGACACAAAGGAAGGCTTTCTCAACACCTTCTCCCCTTCTGGCACTTTCTGGCGCCTTTGGACCCAAGTTCCAGTTTTGGTCTCTTTTGGTTTCCTTTTCCCTACCGGCAAAGAAGACGTGCGAGACTCGTCTCAAGCCACTGAAACTCCTTGAATATCACCCCTAGAGTTCAAAGGAAGGATTTCTCACCACCTTCTCCCCTTCTGTCACTTTCTGGTACCTTTGGACCCAAGTTCTAGTTTTGTTCTCTTTTGGTCCCTTTTGCTACCCGGCAAAGGAAGACGTGCGAAACTCGTCTCAAGCCACTGAAACTCCTTCAATATCACTCCTAGAACTCAAAGGAAGGATTTCTCACCACCTTCTCCCCTTCTGGCACTTTCTGGCGCCTTTGGACCCAAGTTCCGGTTTTGGTCTCTTTTGGTTCCCTTTTGCTTACCGGCAAAGGAAGACGTGCGAAACTCGTCTCAAGCCACTGACACTGCTTGAATATCACTCCTAGAACTCAAAGGAAGGATTTCTCACCACCTTCTCCCCTTCTGGCACTTTCTGGTGCCTTTGGACCCAAGTTCTAGCTTTGGTCTTTTTTGGTTCCCTTTTGCTTACCGGCAAAGAAAGACGTGCGAAACTCGTCTCAAGCGACTGAAACTCCTTGAATATTACTCCTAGAACTCAAAGGAAGGATTTCTCACCACCTTCTCCTCTTCTGTCACTTTCTGGTACCTTTGGACCCAAGTTCTAGTTTTTCTCTCTTTTGGTCCCTTTTTATTACTGGCAAAGGGACACTTGCGAAACTCGCCTCAGGCCACTAAAACTCTTTCAATATCACACCTAGGACTCAAAGGAAGGCTTTCCCATCACCTTCTCACGTTCTGGCACTTTCTGGCGCCTTTGGACCCACGTTCCAGTTTTGGTCTCTTTTGGTTCCCTTTTGCTTACCGGCAAAGGAAGACGTGCGAAACTCGTCTCAAGCCACTAACACTGCTTGAATATCACTCCTAGGACTCAAAGGAAGGCTTTCCCATAACCTTCTCACGTTCTGGCACTTTCTGGTGCCTTTGGACCCAAGTTCCAGTTTTGGTCTCTTTTGGTTCCCTTTTGCTTACCGGCAAAGGAAGACGTGCGAAACTCATCTCAGGCCACTAAAACTCCTTGAATATCACTCCTAGGACTCAAAAGAAGGCTTTCCCAACACCTTCTCACGTTCTGGCACTTTCTGGTGCCTTTGGACCCAAGTTCCAGTTTTGGTCTCTTTTGGTTCCCTTTTGCTTACCGGCAAAGGATGTCGTGCGAAACTCGTCTCAGGCCACTAAAACTCCTTGAATATCATGCCTAGGAGTCAAAGGAAGGCTTTCCCACCACCTTCTCACGTTCTGGCACTTTCTGGTGCCTTTGGACCCAAGTTCCAGTTTTGGTCTCTTTTGGTTCCCTTTTGCTTACCGGCAAAGGAAGACGTGCGAAACTCATCTCAGGCCACTAAAACTCCTTGAATATCACGCCTAGGACTCAAAGGAAGGCTTTCCCACCACCTTCTCACGTTCTGGCACTTTCTGGTGCCTTTGGACCCAAGTTCCAGTTTTGGTCTCTTTTGGTTCCCTTTTCCCTACTGGCAAAGGAAGACGTGCGAAACTCGTCTCAAGCCACTGAAACTCCTTGAATATCACCCCTAGAATTCAAAGGAAGGATTTCTCACCACCGTCTCCCCTTCTGGCACTTTCTGGCGCCTTTGGACCCAAGTTCCGGTTTTGGTCTCTTTTGGTTCCCTTTTGCTTACCGGCAAAGGAAGACGTGCGAAACTCGTCTCAAGCCACTGACAATGCTTGAATATCACTCCTAGGACTCAAAGGAAGGCTTTCCCATAACCTTCTCACGTTCTGGCACTTTCTGGTGCCTTTGGACCCAAGTTCCAGTTTTGGTCTCTTTTGGTTCCCTTTTGCTTACCGGCAAAGGAAGACGTGCGAAACTCATCTCAGGCCACTAAAACTCCTTGAATATCACGCCTAGGACTCAAAGGAAGGCTTTCCCACCACCTTCTCACGTTCTGGCACTTTCTGGTGCCTTTGGACCCAAGTTCCAGTTTTGGTCTCTTTTGATTCCCTTTTCCCTACTGGCAAAGGAAGACGTGCGAAACTCGTCTCAAGCCACTGAAACTCCTTGAATATCACCCCTAGAATTCAAAGGAAGGATTTCTCACCACCTTCTCCCCTTCTGGCACTTTCTGGCGCCTTTGGACCCAAGTTCCGGTTTTGGTCTCTTTTGGTTCCCTTTTGCTTACCGGCAAAGGAAGACGTCCGAAACTCGTCTCATGCCACTGAAACTCCTTGAATATCACTCCTAGAACTGAAAGGAAGGATTTCTCACCACCTTCTCCCCTTCTGGCACTTTCTGGCGCCTTTGGACCCAAGTTACAGTTTTTGTTCCCTTTTGCTTACCGGCAAAGGAAGACGTGCGATACTCGTCTCAAGCCACTGACACTCCTTGGATATCACTCCTAGAACAGAAAGGAAGGATTTCTCACCACCTTCTCCCCTTCTGGCACTTTCTGGCGCCTTTGGACCCAAGTTCCAGTTTTGCTCTCTTTTGGTCCGTTTTTGCTTACTGGCAAAGGGAGACTTGCGAAACTCGTCTCAGGCCACTAAAACTCTTTAAATATCACGCGTAGGACTCAAAGGAAGGCTTTCCCACCACCTTCTCACGTTCTGGCACTTTCTGGTGCCTTTGGACCCAAGTTCCAGTTTTGGTGTATTTTGGTTCCCTTTTGCTTACCGGCAAAGGAAGACGTGCGAAACTCGTCTCAGGCCACTAAAACTCCTTGAATATCACGCCTATGACTCAAAGGAAGGCTTTCCCATCACCTTCTCACGTTCTTGGACTCTCTGGTGCCTTTGGACCCAAATTCCAGTTTTGGTCTCTTTTGGTTCCCTTTTGCTTACCGGCAAAGGAAGACGTGCGAAACTCGTCTCAGGCCACTAAAACTCCTTGAATATCACGCCTAGGATTCAAAGGAAGGATTTCCCACCACCTTCTCACGTTCCGGCACTTTCTGGTGCCTTTGGACCCAAGTTCCAGTTTTGGTCTTTTTTGGTTCCCTTTTGCTTACCAGCAAAGAAAGACGTGCGAAACTCGTCTCAAGCCACTGACACTCCTTGAATATCACTCCTAGAACTCAAAGGAAGGATTTCTCACCACCATCTCCCCTTCTGTCACTTTCTGGTACCTTTGGACCCAAGTTCTAGTTTTGTTCTCTTTTGATCCCTTTTGCTTACAAGCAAAGGAATACGTGCGAAAGTCGTCTCAAGCCACTGAAACTCCTTGAATATCACTCCGAAGACACAAAGGAAGGCTTTCTCACCACCTTCTCACGTTCTGGCACTCTCTGGTGTCTTTGGACCCAAGTTCCAGTTTTGGTCTCTTTTGGTTCCCTTTTGCTTACCGGCAAAGGAATACGTGCGAAACTCATCTCAGGCCACTAAAACTCCTTGAATATCACGCCTAGGACTCAAAGGAAGGCTTTCCCACCACCACCTCACGTTTTGGCACTTTCTGGTGCCTTTGGACCCAAGTTCCAGTTTTAGTCTCTTTTGATTCCCTTTTCCCTACTGGCAAAGGAAGACGTGCGAAACTCGTCTCAAGCCACTGAAACTCCTTGAATATCACCCCTAGAATTCAAAGGAAGGATTTCTCACCACCTTCTCCCCTTCTGGCACTTTCTGGCGCCTTTGGACCCAAGTTCCGGTTTTGGTCTCTTTTGGTTCCCATTTGCTTACCGGCAAAGGAAGACGTGCGAAACTCGTCTCAAGCCACTGAAACTCCTTGAATATCACTCCTAGAACTGAAAGGAAGGATTTCTCACCACCTTCTCCCCTTCTGGCACTTTCTGGCGCCTTTGGACCCAAGTTCCAGTTTTGGTCCCTTTTGGTTCCCTTTTGCTTACCGGCAAAGGAAGACGTGCGATACTCGTCTCAAGCCACTGAAACTCCTTGGATATCACTCCTAGAACAGAAAGGAAGGATTTCTCACCACCTTCTCCCCTTCTGGCACTTTCTGGCGCCTTTGGACCCAAGTTCCAGTTTTGCTCTCTTTTGGTCCGTTTTTGCTTACTGGCAAAGGGAGACTTGCGAAACTCGTCTCAGGCCACTAAAACTCCTTGAATATCACTCCGAAGACACAAAGGAAGGCTTTCTCACCACCTTCTCACGTTCTGGCACTCTCTGGAGTCTTTGGACCCAAGTTCCAGTTTTGGTCTCTTTTGGTTCCCTTTTGCTTACCGGCAAAGGAATACATGCGAAACTCATCTCAAGCCACTGAAACTCCTTGAATATCACGCGTAGGACTGAAAGGAAGGCTTTCCCACCACCTTCTCACGTTCTGGCACTTTCTGGTGCCTTTGGACCCAAGTTCCAGTTTTGGTCTCTTTTGGTTCCCTTTTGCTTACCGGCAAAGGAATACGTGCGAAACTCATCTCAAGCCACTGAAACTCCTTGAATATCACTCGTAGAACGCAAAGGAAGGATTTCTTACCACCTTCTCCTCTTCTGCCGCTTTCTGGCACCTTTGGACCCAAGTTCCAGTTTTGGTCTCTTTTGGTTCCCTTTTGCTTACCGGCAAAGGTATACGTGCGAAACTCGTCTCAAGCCACTGAAACTCCTTGAATATCACTCCGAAGACACAAAGGAAGGCTTTCTCACCACCTTCTCACGTTCTGGCACTCTCTGGTGTCTTTGGACCCAAGTTCCAGTTTTGGTCTCTTTTGGTTCCCTTTTGCTTACCGGCAAAGGAAGACGTGCGAAACTCGTCTCAGGCCACTAAAACTCCTTGAATATCACGCCTAGGACTCAAAGGAAGGCTTTGCCACCACCTTCTCACATTTTGGCACTTTCTGGTGCCTTTGGACCCAAGTTCCAGTTTTGGTCTCTTTTGGTTCCTTTTGCTTACCGGCAAAGGAATACGTGCGAAACTCGTCTCAAGCCACTGAAACTCCTTGAATATCACTCGTAGAATGCAAAGGAAGGATTTCTCACCACCTTTTCCTCTTCTGCCGCTTTCTGGCACCTTTGGACCCAAGTTCCAGTTTTGGTCTCTTTTGGTTCCCTTTTGCTTACCAGCAAAGGTATACGTGCGAAACTTGTCTCAAGCCACTGAAACTCCTTGAATATCACTCCTAGAACTGAAAGGAAGGATTTCTCACCACCTTCTCCCCTTCTGGCACTTTCTGGCGCCTTTGGACCCAAGTTCCAGTTTTGGTCCCTTTTGGTTCCCTTTTGCTTACCGGCAAAGGAAGACGTGCGAAACTCGTCTCAGGCCACTAAAACTCCTTGAATATCACGCCTATGACTCAAAGGAAGGCTTTCCCATCACCTTCTCACGTTCTTGGACTCTCTGGTGCCTTTGGACCCAAATTCCAGTTTTGGTCTCTTTTGGTTCCCTTTTGCTTACCGGCAAAGGAAGACGTGCGAAACTCGTCTCAGGCCACTAAAACTCCTTGAATATCACGCCTAGGATTCAAAGGAAGGATTTCCCACCACCTTCTCACGTTCCGGCACTTTCTGGTGCCTTTGGACCCAAGTTCCAGTTTTGGTCTTTTTTGGTTCCCTTTTGCTTACCAGCAAAGAAAGACGTGCGAAACTCGTCTCAAGCCACTGACACTCCTTGAATATCACTCCTAGAACTCAAAGGAAGGATTTCTCACCACCTTCTCCCCTTCTGGCACTTTCTGGCGCCTTTGGACCCAACTTCCAGTTTTGGTCCCTTTTGGTTCCCTTTTGCTTACCGGCAAAGGAAGACGTGCGTTACTCGTCTCAAGCCACTGAAACTCCTTGGATATCACTCCTAGAACAGAAAGGAAGGATTTCTCACCACCTTCTCCCCTTCTGGCACTTTCTGGCGCCTTTGGACCCAAGTTCCAGTTTTGCTCTCTTTTGGTCCGTTTTTGCTTACTGGCAAAGGGAGACTTGCGAAACTCGTCTCAGGCCACTAAAACTCCTTGAATATCACTCCGAAGACACAAAGGAAGGCTTTCTCACCACCTTCTCACGTTCTGGCACTCTCTGGAGTCTTTGGACCCAAGTTCCAGTTTTGGTCTCTTTTGGTTCCCTTTTGCTTACCGGCAAAGGAATACGTGCGAAACTCATCTCAAGCCACTGAAACTCCTTGAATATCACGCGTAGGACTCAAAGGAAGGCTTTCCCACCACCTTCTCACGTTCTGGCACTTTCTGGTGCCTTTGGACCCATGTTCCAGTTTTGGTCTCTTTTGGTTCCCTTTTGCTTACCGGCAAAGGAATACGTGTGAAACTCATCTCAAGCCACTGAAACTCCTTGAATATCACTCGTAGAACGCAAAGGAAGGATTTCTTACCACCTTCTCCTCTTCTGCCGCTTTCTGGCACCTTTGGACCCAAGTTCCAGTTTTGGTCTCTTTTGGTTCCCTTTTGCTTACCAGCAAAGGTATACGTGCGAAACTCGTCTCAAGCCACTGAAACTCCTTGAATATCACTCCGAAGACACAAAGGAAGGCTTTCTCACCACCTTCTCACGTTCTGGCACTCTCTGGTGTCTTTGGACCCAAGTTCCAGTTTTGGTCTCTTTTGGTTTCCTTTTGCTTACCGGCAAAGGAAGACGTGCGAAACTCGTCTCAGGCCACTAAAACTCCTTGAATATCACGCCTAGGACTCAAAGGAAGGCTTTGCCACCACCTTCTCACGTTTTGGCACTTTCTGGTGCATTTGGACCCAAGTTCCAGTTTTGGTCTCTTTTGGTTCCTTTTGCTTACCGGCAAAGGAATACGTGCGAAACTCGTCTCAAGCCACTGAAACTCCTTGAATATCACTCGTAGAATGCAAAGGAAGGATTTCTCACCACCTTCTCCTCTTCTGCCGCTTTCTGGCACCTTTGGACCCAAGTTCCAGTTTTGGTCTTTTTTGGTTCCCCTTTGCTTACCAGCAAAGGTATACGTGCGAAACTCGTCTCAAGCCACTGAAACTCCTTGAATATCACTCCTAGAACTGAAAGGAAGGATTTCTCACCACCTTCTCCCCTTCTGGCACTTTCTGGCGCCTTTGGACCCAAGTTCCAGTTTTGGTCCCTTTTGGTTCCCTTTTGCTTACCGGCAAAGGAAGACGTGCGATACTCGTCTCAAGCCACTGAAACTCCTTGGATATCACTCCTAGAACAGAAAGGAAGGATTTCTCACCACCTTCTCCCCTTCTGGAACTTTCTGGCGCCTTTGGACCCAAGTTCCAGTTTTGCTCTCTTTTGGTCCGTTTTTGCTTACTGGCAAAGGGAGACTTGCGAAACTCGTCTCAGGCCACTAAAACTCTTTGAATATCACGCCTAGGACTCAAAGGAAGGCTTTCCCGTCACCTTCTCACGTTCTTGGACTCTCTGGTGCCTTTGGACCCAAATTCCAGTTTTGGTCTCTTTTGGTTCCCTTTTGCTTACCGGCAAAGGAAGACGTGCGAAACTCGTCTCAGGCCACTAAAACTCCTTGAATATCACGCCTAGGACTCAAAGGAAGGGTTTCCCACCACCTTCTCACGTTCCGGCACTTTCTGGTGCCTTTGGACCCAAGTTCCAGTTTTGGTCTTTTTTGGTTCCCTTTTGCTTACCAGCAAAGAAAGACGTGCGAAACTCGTCTCAAGCCACTGACACTCCTTGAATATCACTCCTAGAACTCAAAGGAATGATTTCTCACCACCATCTCCCCTTCTGTCACTTTCTGGTACCTTTGGACCCAAGTTCTAGTTTTGTTCTCTTTTGATCCCTTTTGCTTACAAGCAAAGGAATACGTGCGAAAATCGTCTCAAGCCACTGAAACTCCTTGAATATCACTCCGAAGACACAAAGGAAGGCTTTCTCACCACCTTCTCACGTTCTGGCACTCTCTGGTGTCTTTGGACCCAAGTTCCAGTTTTGGTCTCTTTTGGTTCCATTTTGCTTACCAGCAAAGAAAGACGTGCGAAACTCGTCTCAAGCCACTGACACTCCTTGAATATCACTCCTAGAACTTAAAGGAAGGATTTCTCACCACCATCTCCCCTTCTGTCACTTTCTGGTACCTTTGGACCCAAGTTCTAGTTTTGTTCTCTTTTGATCCCTTTTGCTTACAAGCAAAGGAATACGTGCGAAAGTCGTCTCAAGCCACTGAAACTCCTTGAATATCACTCCGAAGACACAAAGGAAGGCTTTCTCACCACCTTCTCACGTTCTGGCACTCTCTGGTGTCTTTGGACCCAAGTTCCAGTTTTGGTCTCTTTTGGTTCCCTTTTGCTTACCGGCAAAGGAATACGTGCGAAACTCATCTCAGGCCACTAAAACTCCTTGAATATCACGCCTAGGACTCAAAGGAAGGCTTTCCCACCACCACCTCACGTTTTGGCACTTTCTGGTGCCTTTGGACCCAAGTTCCAGTTTTAGTCTCTTTTGATTCCCTTTTCCCTACTGGCAAAGGAAGACGTGCGAAACTCGTCTCAAGCCACTGAAACTCCTTGAATATCACCCCTAGAATTCAAAGGAAGGATTTCTCACCACCTTCTCCCCTTCTGGCACTTTCTGGTGCATTTGGACCCAAGTTCCAGTTTTGGTCTCTTTTGGTTCCTTTTGCTTACCGGCAAAGGAATACGTGCGAAACTCGTCTCAAGCCACTGAAACTCTTTGAATATCACTCGTAGAATGCAAAGGAAGGATTTCTCACCACCTTCTCCTCTTCTGCCGCTTTCTGGCACCTTTGGACCCAAGTTCCAGTTTTGGTCTCTTTTGGTTCCCCTTTGCTTACCAGCAAAGGTATACGTGCGAAACTCGTCTCAAGCCACTGAAACTCCTTGAATATCACTCCTAGAACTGAAAGGAAGGATTTCTCACCACCTTCTCCCCTTCTGGCACTTTCTGGCGCCTTTGGACCCAAGTTCCAGTTTTGGTCTCTTTTGGTTCCCTTTTGCTTACCGGCAAAGGAAGACGTGCGATACTCGTCTCAAGCCACTGAAACTCCTTGGATATCACTCCTAGAACAGAAAGGAAGGATTTCTCACCACCTTCTCCCCTTCTGGAACTTTCTGGCGCCTTTGGACCCAAGTTCCAGTTTTGCTCTCTTTTGGTCCGTTTTTGCTTACTGGCAAAGGGAGACTTGCGAAACTCGTCTCAGGCCACTAAAACTCTTTGAATATCACGCCTAGGACTCAAAGGAAGGCTTTCCCGTCACCTTCTCACGTTCTTGGACTCTCTGGTGCCTTTGGACCCAAATTCCAGTTTTGGTCTCTTTTGGTTCCCTTTTGCTTACCGGCAAAGGAAGACGTGCGAAACTCGTCTCAGGCCACTAAAACTCCTTGAATATCACGCCTAGGACTCAAAGGAAGGGTTTCCCACCACCTTCTCACGTTCCGGCACTTTCTGGTGCCTTTGGACCCAAGTTCCAGTTTTGGTCTTTTTTGGTTCCCTTTTGCTTACCAGCAAAGAAAGACGTGCGAAACTCGTCTCAAGCCACTGACACTCCTTGAATATCACTCCTAGAACTCAAAGGAAGGATTTCTCACCACCATCTCCCCTTCTGTCACTTTCTGGTACCTTTGGACCCAAGTTCTAGTTTTGTTCTCTTTTGGTCCCTTTTGCTTACAAGCAAAGGAATACGTGCGAAACTCGTCTCAAGCCACTGAAACTCCTTGAATATCACTCGTAGAATGCAAAGGAAGGATTTCTCACCACCTTCTCCTCTTCTGTCACTTTCTGGCACCTTTGGACCCAAGTTCCAGTTTTGGTCTCTTTTGGTTCTCTTTTGCTTACCGGCAAAGGTATACGTGCGAAACTCGTCTCAAGCCACTGAAACTCCTTGAATATCACTCCGAAGACACAAAGGAAGGCTTTCTCACCACCTTCTCACGTTCTGGCACTCTCTGGTGTCTTTGGACCCAAGTTCCAGTTTTGGTCTCTTTTGGTTCCCTTTTGCTTACCAGCAAAGAAAGACGTGCGAAACTCGTCTCAAGCCACTGACACTCCTTGAATATCACTCCTAGAACTCAAAGGAAGGATTTCTCACCACCATCTCCCCTTCTGTCACTTTCTGGTACCTTTGGACCCAAGTTCTAGTTTTGTTCTCTTTTGATCCCTTTTGCTTACAAGCAAAGGAATACGTGCGAAAGTCGTCTCAAGCCACTGAAACTCCTTGAATATCACTCCGAAGACACAAAGGAAGGCTTTCTCACCACCTTCTCACGTTCTGGCACTCTCTGGTGTCTTTGGACCCAAGTTCCAGTTTTGGTCTCTTTTGGTTCCCTTTTGCTTACCGGCAAAGGAATACGTGCGAAACTCATCTCAAGCCACTGAAACTCCTTGAATATCACGCCTAGGACTCAAAGGAAGGCTTTCCCACCACCACCTCACGTTTTGGCACTTTCGGTGCCTTTGGACCCAAGTTCCAGCTTTTGGTCTCTTTTGATTCCCTTCTGCTTACCGGCAAAGGAAGACGTGCGAAACTCGTCTCAAGCCACTGAAACTCCTTGAATATCACTCGTAGAATTCAAAGGAAGGATTTCTCACCACCTTCTCCCCTTCTGGCACTTTCTGGCGCCTTTGGACCCAAGTTCCGGTTTTGGTCTCTTTTGGTTCCCATTTGCTTACCGGCAAAGGAAGACGTGCGAAACTCGTCTCAAGCCACTGAAACTCCTTGAATATCACTCCTAGAACTGAAAGGAAGGATTTCTCACCACCTTCTCCCCTTCTGGCACTTTCTGGCGCCTTTGGACCCAAGTTCCAGTTTTGGTCCCTTTTGGTTCCCTTTTGCTTACCGGCAAAGGAAGACGTGCAAAACTCGTCTCAAGCCACTGAAACTCCTTGAATATCACTCCTAGAACTCAAAGGAAGGATTTCTCATCACCTTCTCCCCTTCTGGCACTTTCTGGCGCCTTTTGACCCAAGTTCCAGCTTTGGTCTCTTTTGGTCCGTTTTTGCTTACTGGCAAAGCGAGACTTACGAAACTCGTCTCAGGCCACTAAAACTCCTTGAATATCACTCCGAAGACACAAAGGAAGGCTTTCTCACCACCTTCTCACGTTCTGGCACTCTCTGGAGTCTTTGGACCCAAGTTCCAGTTTTGGTCTCTTTTGGTTCCCTTTTGCTTACCGGCAAAGGAATACATGCGAAACTCATCTCAAGTCACTGAAACTCCTTGAATATCACTCGTAGAACGCAAAGGAAGGATTTCTCACCACCTTCTCCTCTTTTGTCACTTTCTGGCACCTTTGGACCCAAGTTCCAGTTTTGGTCTCTTTTGGTTCTCTTTTGCTTACCGGCAAAGGTATACGTGCGAAACTCGTCTCAAGCCACTGAAACTCCTTGAATATCACTCCGAAGACACAAAGGAAGGATTTCTCACCACCTTCTCCCCTTCTGGCACTTTCTGGCGCCTTTGGACCCAAGTTCCAGTTTTGGTCTCTTTTGGTTCCCTTTTGCTTACCGGCAAAGGAAGACGTGCGAAACTCATCTCAGGCCACTAAAACTCCTTGAATATCACGCCTAGGACTCAAAGGAAAGCTTTCCCATCACCTTCTCACGTTCTTGGACTCTCTGGTGCCTTTGGACCCAAATTCCAGTTTTGGTCTCTTTTGGTTCCCTTTTGCTTACCGGCAAAGGAAGACATGCGAAACTCGTCTCAGGCCACTAAAACTCCTTGAATATCACTCATAGAACTCAAAGGAAGGATTTCTCACCACCTTCTCCCCTTCTAGTACTTTCTGGCACCTTTGGACCCAAGTTCTAGTTTTGGTCTCTTTTGGTTCCCTTTTGCTTACCGGCAAAGGAAGACGTGCGAAACTCGTCTCAGGCCACTAAAACTCCTTCAATATCACGCCTAGGACTCAAAGGAAGGCTTTCCCACCACCTTCTCACGTTCTGGCACTTTCTGGTACCTTTGGACCCAAGTTCTAGTTTTGTTCTCTTTTGATCCCTTTTGCTTACAAGCAAAGGAAGACGTGCGAAACTCGTCTCAAGCCACTGAAACTCCTTGAATATCACTCCGAAGACACAAAGGAAGGATTTCTCACCACCTTCTCCCCTTCTGGCACTTTCTGGCGCCTTTGGACCCAAGTTCCAGTTTTGGTCTCTTTTGGTTCCCTTTTGCTTACCGGCAAAGGAAGACGTGCGAAACTCGTCTCAGGCCACTAAAACTCCTTGAATATCACGCCTAGGACTCAAAGGAAGGCTTTCCCACCACCTTCTCACGTTCGGCACTTTCGGTGCCTTTGGACCCAAGTTCCAGTTTTGGTCTCTTTTGGTTCTCTTTTGCTTACCGGCAAAGGAAGACGTGCGAAACTCATCTCAGGCCACTAAAACTCCTTGAATATCACGCCTAGGACTCAAAGGAAAGCTTTCCCATCACCTTCTCACGTTCTTGGACTCTCTGGTGCCTTTGGACCCAAATTCCAGTTTTGGTCTCTTTTGGTTCCCTTTTGCTTACCGGCAAAGGAAGACATGCGAAACTCGTCTCAGGCCACTAAAACTCCTTGAATATCACGCCTAGGACTCAAAGGAAGGCTTTCCCACCACCTTCTCACGTTCCGACACTTTTTGGTGCCTTTGGACCCAAGTTCCAGTTTTGGTCTTTTTTGGTTCCCTTTTGCTTACCAGCAAAGAAAGACGTGCGAAACTCGTCTCAAGCCACTGACACTCCTTGAATATCACTCCTAGAACTCAAAGGAAGGATTTCTCACCACCTTCTCCCCTTCTGTCACTTTCTGGTACCTTTGTACCCAAGTTCTAGTTTTGTTCTCTTTTGGTCCCTTTTGCTTACAAGCAAAGGAATACGTGCGAAACTCGTCTCAAGTCACTGAAACTCCTTGAATATCACTCGTAGAACGCAAAGGAAGGATTTCTCACCACCTTCTCCTCTTTTGTCACTTTTTGGCACCTTTGGACCCAAGTTCCAGTTTTGGTCTCTTTTGGTTCTCTTTTGCTTACCGGCAAAGGAAGACGTGCGAAACTCGTCTCAAGCCACTGAAACTCCTTGAATATCACTCCTAGAACTGAAAGGAAGGATTTCTCACCACCTTCTCCCCTTCTGGCACTTTCTGGCGCCTTTGGACCCAAGTTCCAGTTTTGGTCTCTTTTGGTTCCCTTTTGCTTACCGGCAAAGGAAGACGTGCGAAACTCGTCTCAAGCCACTGAAACTCCTTGAATATCACTCCTAGAACTGAAAGGAAGGCTTTCCCACCACCTTCTCACGTTCTGGCACTTTCTGGTGCATTTGGACCCAAGTTCCAGTTTTGGTCTTTTTTGGTTCCCTTTGCTTACCGGCAAAGAAAGACGTGCGAAACTCGTCTCAAGCCACTGAAACTCCTTGAATATCACTCCTAGAACTGAAAGGATGGATTTCTCACCACCTTCTCCCCTTCTGTCACTTTCTGGCACCTTTGGACCCAAGTTCTAGTTTTTCTCTCTTTTGGTCCCTTTTGCTTACCGGCAAAGGAAGTCGTGCGAAAGTCGTCTCAGGCCACTGAAACTCCTTGAATATCACTCCTAGAACTCAAATGAAGGATTTCTCACCACCTTCTTCCCTTCTGGCACTTTCTGGTGCCTTTGGACCCAAGTTCCAGTTTTTGTCTCTTTTGGTCCCTTTTTGATTACGGGCAAAGGGAGACTTGCGAAACTTGTCTCAGGCCACTAAAACTCTTTGAATATCACACCTAGGACTCAAAGGAAGGCTTTCTCACCACCTTCTCCCCTTCTGGCACTTTCTGGTGCCTTTGGACCCAAGTTCCAGTTTTGGTCTCTTTTGGTTCCCTTTTGCTTACCAAGAAAGGAAAACGTGCGAAACTCGTCTGAAGCACCTGAAACTCCTTGAATATCACTCCTAGAACTCAAAGGAAGGATTTCTCACCACCTTCTCCCCTTCTGTCACTTTCTGGTACCTTTGGACCCAAGTTCCAGTTTTGGTCTCTTTTGGTTCCCTTTTGCTTACCGGCAAAGGAAGACGTGCGAAACTCGTCTCAGGCCACTGAAACTCCTTGAATATCACTCCGAAGACACAAAGGAAGGCTTTCTCAACACCTTCTCCCCTTCTGGCACTTTC
This sequence comes from Abrus pulchellus subsp. cantoniensis, assembly GCA_024086825.1. Taxonomy (NCBI): domain Eukaryota; kingdom Viridiplantae; phylum Streptophyta; class Magnoliopsida; order Fabales; family Fabaceae; genus Abrus; species Abrus pulchellus. The sequence goes on along the minus strand of CM044057.1, from coordinate 219,209 downwards.
TGGCGCCTTTGGACCCAAGTTCCAGTTTTAGTCTCTTTTGGTTCCCTTTTGCTTACCGGCAAAGGTATACGTGCGAAACTCGTCTCAAGCCACTGAAACTCCTTGAATATCACTCCTAGAACTGAAAGGAAGGATTTCTCACCACCTTTTCCGCTTCTGGCACTTTCTGGCGCCTTTGGACCTAAGTTCCAGTTTTGGTCTCTTTTGGTACCCTTTGCTTACCGGCAAAGGAAGAGGTGCGAAACTCGTCTCAGGCCACTAAAACTCCTTCAATATCACGCCTAGGACTCAAAGGAAGGCTTTCCCACCACCTTCTCCCGTTCTGGCACTTTCTGGTGCCTTTGGACCCAAGTTCCAGTTTTGGTCTCTTTTAGTTCCATTTTGCTTACCGGCAAAGGAAGACGTGTGAAACTCGTCTCAGGCCACTAAAACTCCTTCAATATCACGCCTAGGTCTCAAAGGAAGGCTTTCCCACCACCTTCTCACGTTCCGGCACTTTCTGGTGCCTTTGGACCCAAGTTCCAGTTTTGGTCTCTTTTGGTTCCCTTTTGCTTACTGGCAAAGTAAGACGTGCGAAACTCGTCTGAAGCACCTGAAACTCCTTGAATATCACTCCTAGAACTCAAATGAAGGATTTCTCACCACCTTCTTCCCTTCTGGCACTTTTTGGTGCCTTTGGACCCAAGTTCCAGTTTTTGTCTCTTTTGGTCCCTTTTTGATTACGGGCAAAGGGAGACTTGCGAAACTTGTCTCAGGCCACTAAAACTCTTTGAATATCACACCTAGGACTCAAAGGAAGGCTTTCCCATCTCCTTCTCACGTTCTGGCACTTTCTGGTGCCTTTGGACCCAAGTTCCAGTTGTGGTCTCTTTTGGTCCCCTTTTGCTTACCAGCAAAGTAAGACGTGCGAAACTCGTCTGAAGCACCTGAAACTCCTTGAATATCACTCCTAGAACTCAAAGGAAGGATTTCTCACCACCTTCTCCCCTTCTGTCACTTTCTGGCACCTTTGGACCCAAGTTCTAGTTTTGGTCTCTTTTGGTCCCTTTTTGCTTACCGGCAAAGGAAGACGTGCGAAACTCGTCTCAAGCCACTGAAACTCCTTGAATATCACTCCTAGAACTGAAAGGATGGATTTCTCACCACCTTCTCCCCTTCTGGCACTTTCTGGCGCCTTTAGGCCCAAGTTCCAGTTTTGGTCTCTTTTGGTCCGTTTTTTCTTACTGGCAAAGGTAGACTTGCGAAACTCGTCTCAGGCCACTAAAACTCTTTGAATATCACGCCTAGGACTCAAAGGAAGGCTTTCCCACCACCTTCTCACGTTCTGGCACTTTCTGGTGCCTTTGGACCCAAGTTCCAGTTTTGGTCTCTTTTGGTTCCCTTTTGCTTACCGGCAAAGAAAGACGTGCGAAACTCGTCTCAAGCCACTGAAACTCCTTGAATATCACTCCTAGAACTCAAAGGAAGGATTTCTCACCACCTTCTCCTCTTCTGTCACTTTCTGGCACCTTTAGACCCAAATTCTAGTTTTGGTCTCTTTTGGTCCCTTTTTGCTTACCGGCAAAGGAAGTCGTGCGAAACTCGTCTCAGGCCACTGAAACTCCTTGAATATCACTCCGAAGACACAAAGGAAGGCTTTCTCAACACCTTCTCCCCTTCTGGCACTTTCTGGCGCCTTTGGACCCAAGTTCCAGCTTTTGGTCTCTTTTGGTTCCCTTTTGCTTACCCAAAGGAAGACGTGCGAAACTCGTCTAAAGCCACTGAAACTCCTTGAATATCACTCCTAGAACTGAAAGGAAGGATTTCTCACCACCTTCTCCCCTTCTGGCACTTTCTGGCGCCTTTGGACCCAAGTTCCAGTTTTGGTCTCTTTTGGTTCCCTTTTGCTTACCGGCAAAGGAAGACGTGCGAAACTCGTCTCAAGCCACTGAAACTCCTTGAATATCACTCCTAGAACTGAAAGGAAGGATATCTCACCACCTTCTCCCCTTCGGCACTTTCGGCGCCTTTGGACCCAAGTTCGAGTTTTGGTCTCTTTTGGTCCCTTTTGCTTATCGGCAAAGGGAGACTTGCGAAACTCGTCTCAAGCCACTAAAACTCCTTGAATATCACGCCTAGGACTCAAAGGAAGGCTTTCCCACCACCTTCTCACGTTCGGCACTTTCGGTGCCTTTGGACCCAAGTTCCAGCTTTGGTCTCTTTTGGTTCCCTTTTGCTTACCGGCAAAGGAAGACGTGCGAAACTCGTCTCAAGCCACAGAAACTCCTTGAATATCACTCCTAGAACTCAAAGGAAGGATTTCTCACCACCTTCTCCTCTTCTCGCACTTTCGGCACCTTTGGACCCAAGTTCTAGTTTTGGTCTCTTTTGGTCCCTTTTGCTTACCGGCAAAGGAAGTCGTGCGAAACTCGTCTCAAGCCACTGAAACTCCTTCAATATCACTCCGAAGACACATAGGAAGGCTTTCTCACCACCTTTTCCGCTTCTGGCACTTTCTGGCGCCTTTGGACCCAAGTTCCACTTTTGGTCTCTTTTGGTCCCTTTTGCTTACCGGCAAAGGAAGCCGTGCGAAACTCGTTTCAGGCCACTGAAACTCCTTGAATATCACTCCTAGAACTGAAAGGAAGGATTTCTCACCACCTTCTCCTCTTCGTCACTTTCTCGGCACCTTTGGACCCAAGTTCCACTTTTGGTCTCTTTTGGTCCCTTTTGCTTACCGGCAAAGGAAGTCGTGCGAAACTCATTTCAGGCCACTGAAACTCCTTGAATATCACTCCGAAGACACAAAGGAAGGCTTTCTCACCACCTTTTCCGCTTCTGGCACTTTCTGGCGCCTTTGGACCCAAGTTCCAGTTTTGGTCTCTTTTGGTTCCCTTTTGCTTACCGGCAAAGGAAGACGTGCGAAACTCGTCTCAAGCCACTGAAACTCCTTGAATATCACTCCTAGAACTGAAAGGAAGGATTTCTCACCACCTTTTCCCCTTCTGGCACTTTCTGGCGCCTTTGGACCCAAGTTCCAGTTTTGGTCTCTTTTGGTTCCCTTTTGCTTACCGGCAAAGGAAGACGTGCGAAACTCGTCTCAAGCCACTGAAACTCCTTGAATATCACTCCTAGAACTGAAAGGAAGGATATCTCACCACCTTCTCCCCTTCTAGCACTTTCTGGCGCCTTTGGACCCAAGTTCCAGTTTTGGTCTCTTTTGGTCCGTTTTTGCTTACTGGCAAAGGGAGACTTGCGAAACTCGTCTCAGGCCACTAAAACTCTTTGAATATCACGCCTAGGACTCAAAGGAAGGCTTTCCCACCACCTTCTCACGTTCTGGCACTTTCTGGTGCCTTTGGACCCAAGTTCCAGTTTTGGTCTCTTTTGGTTCCCTTTTGCTTACTGGCAAAGGAAGACGTGCGAAACTCGTCTCAAGCCACTGAAACTCCTTGAATATCACTCCTAGAACTCAAAGGAAGGATTTCTCACCACCTTCTCCTCTTCTGGCACTTTCTGGCACCTTTGGACCCATGTTCTAGTTTTAGTCTCTTTTGGGTCCCTTTTGATTACTGGCAAAGGAAGACGTGCGAAACTCGTCTCAAGCCACCGAAACTCCTTGAATATCACTCCGAAGACACAAAGGAAGGCTTTCTCACCACCTTCTCCCCTTCGGCACTTTCTCGGCGCCTTTGGACCCAAGTTCCAGCTTTGGTCTCTTTTGGTTCCCTTCTGCTTACCGCAAAGGAAGACGTGCGAAACTCGTCTCAAGCCCCTGAAACTCCTTGAATATCACTCCTAGAACTGAAAGGAAGGATTTCTCACCACCTTCTCCCCTTCTGGCACTTTCTGGCGGCTTTGGACCCAAGTTCCAGTTTTGGTCTCTTTTGGTTCCCTTTTGCTTACCGGCAAAGGAAGTCGTGCGAAACTCGTCTCAAGCCACCGAAACTCCTTGAATATCACTCCTAGAACTGAAAGGAAGGATTTCTCACCACCTTCTCCCCTTCTGGCACTTTCCGGCGGCTTTGGACCCAAGTTCCAGTTTTGGTCTCTTTTGGTCCCTTTTTGCTTACTGGCAAAGGGAGACTTGCGAAACTCGTCTCAGGCCACTAAAACTCCTTGAATATCACGCCTAGGACTCAAAGGAAGGCTTTCCCACCACCTTCTCACGTTCTGGCACTTTCTGGTGCCTTTGGACCCAAGTTCCAGTTTTGGTCTCTTTTGGTTCCCTTTTGCTTACCGGCAAAGGAAGACGTGCGAAACTCGTCTCAAGCCACTGAAACTCCTTGAATATCACTCCTAGAACTCAAAGGAAGGATTTCTCACCACCTTCTCCTCTTCTGTCACTTTCTGGCACCTTTGGACCCAAGTTATAGTTTTAGTCTCTTTTGGTCCCTTTTGCTTACCGGCAAAGGAAGTCGTGCGAAACTCGTCTCAGGCCACTGAAACTCCTTGAATATCACTCCGAAGACACAAAGGAAGGCTTTCTCAACACCTTCTCCCCTTCTGGCACTTTCTGGCGCCTTTGGACCCAAGTTCCAGTTTTGGTCTCTTTTGGTTCCCTTTTGCTTACCGGCAAAGGTATACGTGCGAAACTCGTCTCAAGCCACTGAAACTCCTTGAATATCACTCATAGAACTGAAAGGAAGGATTTCTCACCACCTTCTCCTCTTCTGTCACTTTCTGGCACCTTTGGACCCAAGTTCTAGTTTTGGTCTCTTTTGGTCCCTTTTTGCTTACCGGCAAAGGAAGTCGTGCGAAACTCGTCTCAGGCCACTGAAACTCCTTGAATATCACTCCGAAGACACAAAGGAAGGCTTTCTCACCACCTTCTCCCCTTCTGGCACTTTCTGGCGCCTTTGGACCCAAGTTCCAGTTTTGGTCTCTTTTGGTTCCCTTTTGCTTACCGGCAAAGGAAGACGTGCGAAACTCGTCTCAAGCCACTGAAACTCCTTGAATATCACTCCTAGAACTGAAAGGAAGGATTTCTCACCACCTTCTCCCCTTCTGGCACTTTCTGGCGGCTTTGGACCCAAGTTCCAGTTTTGGTCTCTTTTGGTTCCCTTTTGCTTACCGGCAAAGGAAGACGTGCGAAACTCGTCTCAAGCCACTGAAACTCCTTGAATATCACTCCTAGAACTGAAAGGAAGGATTTCTCACCACCTTCTCCCCTTCTGGCACTTTCTGGCGCCTTTGGACCCAAGTTCCAGTTTTGGTCTCTTTTGGTCCCTTTTTGCTTACTGGCAAAGGGAGACTTGCGAAACTCGTCTCAGGCCACTAAAACTCTTTGAATATCACGCCTAGGACTCAAAGGAAGGCTTTCCCACCACCTTCTCACGTTCTGGCACTTTCTGGTGCCTTTGGACCCAAGTTCCAGTTTTGGTCTCTTTTGGTTCCCTTTTGCTTACCGGCAAAGGAAGACGTGCGAAACTCGTCTCAAGCCACTGAAACTCCTTGAATATCACTCCTAGAACTCAAAGAAAGGATTTCTCCCCACCTTCTCCCCTTCTGGCACTTTCTCGGCACCTTTAGACCCAAGTTCCAGTTTTGGTCTCTTTTGGTCCCTTTTTGCTTACCAGCAAAGGAAGACGTGCGAAACTCGTCTCAAGCCACTGAAACTCCTTGAATATCACTCCGAAGACACAAAGGAAGGCTTTCTCACCACCTTTTCCGCTTCTGGCACTTTCTGGCGCCTTTGGACCCAAGTTCCAGTTTTGGTCTCTTTTGGTTCCCTTTTGCTTACCGGCAAAGGAAGACGTGCGAAACTCGTCTCAAGCCACTGAAACTCCTTGAATATCACTCCTAGAACTCAAAGGAAGGATTTCTCCCCACCTTCTCCCCTTCTGGCACTTTCTGGCGGCTTTGGACCCAAGTCCCAGTTTTGGTCTTATTTGGTTCCCTTTTGCTTACAGGGAAAGGAAGACGTGCGAAACTCGTCTCAAGCCCCTGAAACTCCTTGAATATCACTCCTAGAACTGAAAGGAAGGATTTCTCACCACCTTCTCCCCTTCTGGCACTTTCTGGCGCCTTTGGACCCAAGTTCCAGTTTTGGTCTCTTTTGGTCCCTTTTTGCTTACTGGCAAAGGGAGACTTGCGAAACTCGTCTCAGGCCACTAAAACTCTTTGAATATCACGCCTAGGACTCAAAGGAAGGCTTTCCCACCACCTTCTCACGTTCTGGCACTTTCTGGTGCCTTTGGACCCAAGTTCCAGTTTTGGTCTCTTTTGGTTCCCTTTTGCTTACTGGCAAAGTAAGACGTGCGAAACTCGTCTGAAGCACCTGAAACTCCTTGAATATCACTCCTAGAACTCAAAGGAAGGATTTCTCACCACCTTCTCCCTTTCTGTCACTTTTTGGCACCTTTGGACCCAAGTTCTAGTTTTGGTCTCTTTTGGTTCCCTTTTGCTTACCGGCAAAGGAAGACGTGCGAAACTCGTCTCAAGCCACTGAAACTCCTTGAATATCACTCCGAAGACACATAGGAAGGCTTTCTCACCACCTTTTCCGCTTCTGGCACTTTCTGGCGCCTTTGGACCCAAGTTCCACTTTTGGTCTCTTTTGGTCCCTTTTGCTTACCGGCAAAGGAAGTCGTGCGAAACTCGTCTCAAGCCACTGAAACTCCTTGAATATCACTCATAGAACTGAAAGGAAGGATTTCTCACCACCTTTTCCGCTTCTGGCACTTTCTGGCGCCTTTGGACCCAAGTTCCACTTTTGGTCTCTTTTGGTCCCTTTTGCTTACCGGCAAAGGAAGTCGTGCGAAACTCATTTCAGGCCACTGAAACTCCTTGAATATCACTCCGAAGACACAAAGGAAGGCTTTCTCACCACCTTTTCCGCTTCTGGCACTTTCTGGTGCCTTTGGACCCAAGTTCCAGTTTTGGTCTCTTTTGGTTCCCTTTTGCTTACCGGCAAAGGAAGACGTGCGAAACTCGTCTCAAGCCACTGAAACTCCTTGAATATCACTCCTAGAACTGAAAGGAAGGATTTCTCACCACCTTCTCCCCTTCTGGCACTTTCTGGCGCCTTTGGACCCAAGTTCCAGTTTTGGTCTCTTTTGGTTCCCTTTTGCTTACCGGCAAAGGAAGACGTGCGAAACTCGTCTCAAGCCACTGAAACTCCTTGAATATCACTCCTAGAACTCAAAGGAAGGATTTCTCACCACCTTCTCCCCTTCTGGCACTTTCTGGCGCCATTGGACCCAAGTTCCAGTTTTGGTCTCTTTTGGTCCCTTCTTGCTTACCGGCAAAGGAAGACATGCGAAACTCGTCTCAGGCCACTAAAACTCCTTGACTATCATGCCTAGGACTCAAAGGAAGGCTTTCCCACCACCTTCTCACGTTCTGGCACTTTCTGGTGCCTTTGGACCCAAGTTCCAGTTTTGGTCTCTTTTGGTTCCCTTTTGCTTACTGGCAAAGTAAGACGTGCAAAACTCGTCTGAAGCACCTGAAACTCCTTGAATATCACTCCTAGAACTCAAAGGAAGGATTTCTCACCACCTCCTCCCCTTCTGTCACTTTCTGGACCTTTGGACCCATGTTCTAGTTTTGGTCTCTTTTGGTCCCTTTTTGCTTACCGGCAAAGGAAGTGGTGCGAAACTCATCTCAAGCCACTGAAACTCCTTGAATATCACTCCTAGAACTCAAAGGAAGGATTTCTCACCACCTTCTCCCCTTCTGGCACTTTCTGGCGCCTTTGGACCCAAGTTCCAGTTTTGGTCTCTTTTGGTCCGTTTTTGCTTACTGGCAAAGGGAGACTTGCGAAACTCGTCTCAGGCCACTAAAACTCCTTGAATATCACTCCTAGGACTCAAAGGAAAGCTTTCCCACCACCTTCTCCCCTTCTGTCAATTTCTAGTACCTTTGGACCCAAGTTCTAGTTTTGGTCTTTTTTGGTTCCCTTTTGCTTACCGGCAAGGAAAGACGTGCAAAACTCGTCTCAAGCCGCTGAAACTCCTTGAATATTACTCCTAGAACTGAAAGGAAGGATTTCTCACCACCTTTTCCCCTTCTGGCACTTTCTGGCGCCTTTGGACCCAAGTTCCAGTTTTGGTCTCTTTTGGTTCCCTTTTGCTTACCGGCAAAGGAAGACGTGCGAAACTCGTCTCAAGCCACTGAAACTCCTTGAATATCACTCCTAGAACTGAAAGGAAGGATTTCTCACCACCTTCTCCCCTTCTGGCACTTTCTGGCGCCTTTGGACCCAAGTTCCAGTTTTGGTCTCTTTTGGTCCCTTTTTGCTTACTGGCAAAGGGAGACTTGCGAAACTCGTCTCAAGCCACTAAAACTCCTTGAATATCACTCCTAGGACTCAAAGGAAGGCTTTCCCACCACCTTCTCACGTTCGGCACTTTCGGTGCCTTTGGACCCAAGTTCCAGTTTTGGTCTCTTTTGGTTCCCTTTTGCTTACCGGCAAAGGAAGACGTGCGAAACTCGTCTCAAGCCACTGAAACTCCTTGAATATCACTCCTAGAACTCAAAGGAAGGATTTCTCACCACCTTCTCCCCTTCTGTCACTTTCTGTCACATTTGGACCCGAGTTCAAGTTTTGGTCTCTTTTGGTTCCCTTTTGCTTACCGGCAAAGGAAGTCGTGCGAAACTCGTCTCAGGCCACTGAAACTCCTTGAATATCACTCCGAAGACACAAAGGAAGGCTTTCTCACCACCTTCTCCCCTTCTGGCACTTTCTGGCGCCTTTGGACCCAAGTTCTAGTTTTGGTCTCTTTTGGTTCCCTTTTGCTTACCGGCAAAGGAAGACGTGCGAAACTCGTCTCAAGCCCCTGAAACTCCTTGAATATCACTCCTAGAACTGAAAGGAAGGATTTCTCACCACCTTCTCCCCTTCTGGCACTTTCTGGCGGCTTTGGACCCAAGTTCCAGTTTTGGTCTCTTTTGGTTCCCTTTTGCTTACCGGCAAAGGAAGTCGTGCGAAACTCGTCTCAAGCCACTGAAACTCCTTGAATATCACTCCTAGAACTGAAAGGAAGGATTTCTCACCACCTTCTCCCCTTTTGGCACTTTCTGGCGCCTTTGGACCCAAGTTCCAGTTTTGGTCTCTTTTGGTCCCTTTTTGCTTACTGCAAAGGGAGACTTGCGAAACTCGTCTCAAGCCACTAAAACTCCTTGAATATCACTCCTAGGACTCAAAGGAAGGCTTTCCCACCACCTTCTCACGTTCTGGCACTTTCTGGTGCCTTTGGACCCAAGTTCCAGTTTTGGTCTCTTTTGGTTCCCTTTTGCTTACTGGCAAAGTAAGACGTGCGAAACTCGTCTGAAGCACTTGAAACTCCTTGAATATCACTCCTAGAACTCAAAGGAAGGATTTCTCACCACCTTCTGCCCTTCTGTCACTTTCTGGCACCTTTGGACCCAAGTTCTACTTTTGGTCTCTTTTGGTCCCTTTTTGCTTACCGGCAAAGGAAGACGTGCGAAACTCGTCTCAAGCCACTGAAACTCCTTGAATATCACTCCGAAGACACAAAGGAAGGCTTTCTCACCACCTTTTCCGCTTCTGGCACTTTCTGGTGCCTTTGGACCCAAGTTCCGGTTTTGGTCTCTTTTGGTTCCCTTTTGCTTACCTAAGAAAGGAAGACGTGCGAAACTCGTCTAAAGCCACTGAAACTCCTTGAATATCACTCCTAGAACTGAAAGGAAGGAGTTCTCACCACCTTCTCCCCTTCTGGCACTTTCTGGCGCCTTTGGACCCAAGTTCCAGTTTTGGTCTCTTTTGGTTCCCTTTTGCTTACCGGCAAAGGAAGACGTGCGAAACTCGTCTCAAGCCACTGAAACTCCTTGAATATCACTCCTAGAACTCAAAGGAAGGATTTCTCACCACCTTCTCCCTTTCTGGCACTTTCTGGCACCTTTGGACCCAAGTTCCAGTTTTGGTCCCTTTTGCTCCCTTTTTGCTTACTGGCAAAAAGAGACTTGCGAAACTCGTCTCAGGCCACTAAAACTCCTTGAATATCACGCCTACGACATAGGAAGGCTTTCCCACCACCTTCTCACATTCTAGCACTTTCTGGTGCCTTTGGACCCAAGTTCCAGTTTTGGTCTCTTTTGGTTCCCTTTTGCTTACCGGCAAAGGAAGACGTGCGAAACTCGTCTCAGGCCACTAAAACTCCTTGAATATCACGCCTAGGACTCAAAGGAAGGCTTTCCCACCACCTTCTCACGTTCTGGCACTTTTTGGTGCCTTTGGACCCAAGTTCCAGTTTTGGTCTCTTTTGGTTCCCTTTTGCTTACCGGCAAAGGAAGACGTGCGAAACTCGTCTCAAGCCACTGAAACTCCTTGAATATCACTCCTAGAACTCAAAGGAAGGATTTCTCACCACCTTCTCCCCTTCTGTCACTTTCTGGTACCTTTGGACCCAAGTTCTAGTTTTGGTCTCTTTTGGTCCCTTTTGCTTACCGGCAAAGGAAGACGTGCGAAACTCGTCTCAAGCCACTGAAACTCCTTGAATATCACTCCTAGAACTGAAAGGAAGGATTTCTCACCACCTTCTCCCCTTCTGGCACTTTCTGGTGCCTTTGGACCCAAGTTCCAGTTTTGGTCTCTTTTGGTTCCCTTTTGCTTACCGGCAAAGGTATACGTGCGAAACTCGTCTCAAGCCACTGAAACTCCTTGAATATCACTCCTAGAACTGAAAGGAAGGATTTCTCACCACCTTCTCCCCTTCTGGCACTTTCTGGCGCCTTTGGACCCAAGTTCCAGTTTTGGTCTCTTTTGGTTCCCTTTTGCTTACCGGCAAAGGAAGACGTGCGAAACTCGTCTCAAGCCACTGAAACTCCTTGAATATCACTCCTAGAACTCAAAGGAAGGATTTCTCACCACCTTCTCCCCTTCTGGCACTTTCTGGCGCCTTTTGTCCCAAGTTCCAATTTTGGTCTCTTTTGGTCCGTTTTTGCTTACTGGCAAAGGGAGACTTGCGAAACTCGTCTCAGGCCACTAAAACTCCTTGAATATCACGCCTAGGACTCAAAGGAAGGCTTTCCCACCACCTTCTCACGTTCCGGCACTTTCTGGTGCCTTTGGACCCAAGTTCCAATTTTGGTCTTTTTTGGTTCCCTTTTGCTTACCGGCAAAGAAAGACGTGCGAAACTCATCTCAAGCCACTGAAACTCCTTGAATATTACTCCTAGAACTCAAAGGAAAGATTTCTCACCACCTTCTCCCCTTCTGTCACTTTCTGGTACCTTTGGACCCAAGTTCTAGTTTTTCTCTCTTTTGGTCCCTTTTGCTTACCGGCAAAGAAAGACGTGCGAAACTCATCTGAAGCCACTGAAACTCATTGAATATCACTCCTAGAACTCAAAGGAAGGATTTCTCACCACCTTCTCCCCTTCTGTCAATTTCTAGTACCTTTGGACCCAAGTTCTAGTTTTGGTCTTTTTTGGTTCCCTTTTGCTTACCGGCAAAGAAAGACGTGCGAAACTCGTCTTAAGCCACTGAAACTCCTTGAATATTACTCCTAGAACTCAAAGGAAAGATTTCTCACCACCTTCTCCATTTCTGTCACTTTCTGGTACCTCTGGACCCAAGTTCTAGTTTTTCTCTCTTTTGGTCCCTTTTTGCTTACTGGCAAAGGGAGACTTGCGAAACTCGTCTCAGGCCACTAAAACTCTTTGAATATCACGCCTAGGACACAAAGGAAGGCTTTCCCACCACCTTCTCACGTTCTGTCACTTTCTAGCACCTTTGGACCCAAGTTCTAGTGTTGGTCGCTTTTGGTCCCTTTTTGCTTACCGGCAAAGGAAGTCGTGCGAAACTCGTCTCAGGCCACTAAAACTCCTTAAATATCACTCCGAAGACACAAAGGAAGGCTTTCTCACCACCTTCTCACGTTCTGGCCCTCTCTGGTGTCTTTGGACCAAAGTTCCAGTTTTGGTCTCTTTTGGTTCCCTTTTGCTTACCGGCAAAGGAAGACGTGCGAAACTCGTCTCAGGCCACTAAAACCGTTGAATATCACGCCTAGGACTCAAAGGAAAGCTTTCCCATCACCTTCTCACGTTCTGGTGCCTTTGGACCCAAGTTCCAGTTTTGGTCTCTTTTGGTTCCCTTTTGCTTACCGGCAAAGTAAGACGTGCGAAACTCGTCTCAAGCCACTGAAACTCCTTGAATATCACTCCTAGAACTCAAAGGAAGGATTTCTCACCACCTTCTCCCCTTCTGTCACTTTTTGGCGCCTTTGGACCCAAGTTCTAGTTTTGGTCTCTTTTGGTCCCTTTTTGCTTACCGGCAAAGGAAGTCGTGCGAAACTCGTCTCAGGCCACTAAAACTCCTTGAATATCACTCCGAAGACACAAAGGAAGGCTTTCCCACCACCTTCTCACGTTCTGGCACTTTCTGGTGCCTTTGGACCCAAGTTCCAGTTTTGGTCTCTTTTTGTTCCATTTTGGTTACCGGCAAAGGAAGACGTGCGAAACTCGTCTCAGCCCACTAAAACTCTTTGAATATCACGCCTAGGACTCAAAGGAAGGCTTTCCCACCACCTTCTCACGTTCTGGCACTTTCTGGTGCCTTTGGACCCAAGTTCCAGTTTTGGTCTCTTTTTGTTCCATTTTGCTTACCGGCAAAGGAAGACGTGCGAAACTCGTCTCAAGCCACTAAAACTCTTTGAATATCACGCCTAGGACTCAAAGGAAGGCTTTCCCACCACCTTCTCACGTTCTGGCACTTTCTGGTGCCTTTGGACCCAAGTTCCAGTTTTGGTCTCTTTTGGTTCCCTTTTGCTTACTGGCAAAGTAAGACGTGCGAAACTCGTCTGAAGCACCTGAAACTCCTTGAATATCACTCCTAGAACTCAAAGGAAGGATTTCTCACCACCTTCTCCTCTTCTGTCACTTTCTGGCACCTTTAGACCCAAATTCTAGTTTTGGTCTCTTTTGGTCCCTTTTTGCTTACCGGCAAAGGAAGTCGTGCGAAACTCGTCTCAGGCCACTGAAACTCCTTGAATATCACTCCGAAGACACAAAGGAAGGCTTTCTCAACACCTTCTCCCCTTCTGGCACTTTCTGGCGCCTTTGGACCCAAGTTCCAGTTTTGGTCTCTTTTGGTTCCCTTTTGCTTACCGGCAAAGGTATACGTGCGAAACTCGTCTCAAGCCACTGAAACTCCTTGAATATCACTCCTAGAACTGAAAGGAAGGATTTCTCACCACCTTTTCCCCTTCTGGCACTTTCTGGCGCCTTTGGACCCAAGTTCCAGTTTTGGTCTCTTTTGGTTCCCTTTTGCTTACCGGCAAAGGAAGACGTGCGAAACTCGTCTCAAGCCACTGAAACTCCTTGAATATCACTCCTAGAACTGAAAGGATGGATTTCTCACCACCTTCTCCCCTTCTGGCACTTTCTGGCGCCTTTAGGCCCAAGTTCCAGTCTTGGTCTCTTTTGGTCCGTTTTTTCTTACTGGCAAAGGGAGACTTGCGAAACTCGTCTCAGGCCACTAAAACTCTTTGAATATCACGCCTAGGACTCAAAGGAAGGCTTTCCCACCACCTTCTCACGTTCTGGCACTTTCTGGTGCCTTTGGACCCAAGTTCCAGTTTTGGTCTCTTTTGGTTCCCTTTTGCTTACTGGCAAAGTAAGACGTGCGAAACTCGTCTGAAGCACCTGAAACTCCTTGAATATCACTCCTAGAACTCAAAGGAAGGATTTCTCACCACCTTCTGCCCTTCTGTCACTTTCTGGCACCTTTGGACCCAAGTTCTAGTTTTGGTCTCTTTTGGTCCCTTTTTGCTTACCGGCAAAGGAAGTCGTGCGAAACTCGTCTCAGGCCACTGAAACTCCTTGAATATCACTCCGAAGACACAAAGGAAGGCTTTCTCAACACCTTCTCCCCTTCTGGCACTTTCTGGCGCCTTTGGACCCAAGTTCCAGTTTTGGTCTCTTTTGGTTCCCTTTTGCTTACCGGCAAAGGTATACGTGCGAAACTCGTCTCAAGCCACTGAAACTCCTTGAATATCACTCCTAGAACTGAAAGGAAGGATTTCTCACCACCTTCTCCCCTTCTGGCACTTTCTGGCGCCTTTGGACCCATGTTCCAGTTTTGGTCTCTTTTGGTTCCCTTTTGCTTACCGGCAAAGGAAGACGTGCGAAACTCGTCTCAAGCCACTGAAACTCCTTAAATATCACTCCTAGAACTCAAAGGAACGATTTCTCACCACCTTCTCCCCTTCTGGCACTCTCTGGTGTCTTTGGACCCAAGTTCCAGTTTTGGTCTCTTTTGGTTCCTTTTTGCTTACCGGCAAAGGTATACGTGCGAAACTCGTCTCAAGCCACTGAAACTCCTAGAATATCACTCCTAGAACTGAAAGGAAGGATTTCTCACCACCTTCTCCCCTTCTGGCACTTTCTGCCGCCTTTAGACCCAAGTTCCAGTTTTGGTCTCTTTTGGTTCCCTTTTTGCTCCCTTTTTGCTTACTGGCAAAAAGAGACTTGCGAAACTCGTCTCAGGCCACTAAAACTCCTTGAATATCACGCCTACGACTTAAAGGAAGGCTTTCCCACCACCTTCTCACATTCTAGCACTTTCTGGTGCCTTTGGACCCAAGTTCCAGTTTTGGTCTCTTTTGGTTCCCTTTTCCTTACCGGCAAAGGAAGACGTGCGAAACTCGTCTCAGGCCACTAAAACTCCTTCAATATCACGCCTAGGACTCAAAGGAAGGCTTTCCCACCACCTTCTCATGTTCTGGCACTTTTTGGTGCCTTTGGACCCAAGTTTCAGTTTTGGTCTCTTTTGGTTCCATTTTGCTTACCGGCAAAGGAAGACGTGCGAAACTCGTCTCAAGCCACTGAAACTCCTTGAATATCACTCCTAGAACTCAAAGGAAGGATTTCTCACCACCTTCTCCCCTTCTGTCACTTTCTGGTACCTTTGGACCCAAGTTCTAGTTTTGTTCTCTTTTGGTCCCTTTTGCTTACCGGCAAAGGAAGACGTGCGAAACTCGTCTCAAGCCACTGAAACTCCTTGAATATTACTCCTAGAACTCAAAGGAAAGATTTCTCACCACCTTCTCCCCTTCTGTCACTTTCTGGTACCTTTGGACCCAAGTTCTAGTTTTTCTCTCTTTTGGTCCCTTTTGCTTACCGGCAAAGGAAGACGTGCGAAACTCGTCTCAATCCACTGAAACTCCTTGAATATTACTCCTAGAACTCAAAGGAAGGATTTCTCACCACCTTCTCCCCTTCTGGCACTTTCTGGCGCCTTTGGACCCAAGTTCCAGTTTTGGTCTCTTTTGGTCCCTTTTTGCTTACTGGCAAAGGGTGACTTGCGAAACTCGTCTCAGGCCACTAAAACTCTTTGAATATCACGCCTAGGACACAAAGGAAGGCTTTCCCACCACCTTCTCACGTTCTGGCACTTTCTGGTGCCTTTGGACCCAAGTTCCAGTTTTGGTCTCTTTTAGTTCCCTTTTGCTTACCGGCAAAGAAAGACGTGCGAAACTCGTCTGAAGCCACTGAAACTCATTGAATATCACTCCTAGAACTCAAAGGAAGGATTTCTCACCACCTTCTCCCCTTCTGTCAATTTCTAGTACCTTTGGACCCAAGTTCTAGTTTTGGTCTTTTTTGGTTCCCTTTTGCTTACCGGCAAAGAAAGACGTGCGAAACTCGTCTTAAGCCACTGAAACTCCTTGAATATTACTCCTAGAACTCAAAGGAAAGATTTCTCACCACCTTCTCCCCTTCTGTCACTTTCTGGTACCTTTGGACCCAAGTTCTAGTTTTTCTCTCTTTTGGTCCCTTTTTGCTTACTGGCAAAGGGATACTTGCGAAACTCGTCTCAGGCCACTAAAACTCTTTGAATATCACGCCTAGGACACAAAGGAAGGCTTTCCCACCACCTTCTCACGTTCTGTCACTTTCTGGCACCTTTGGACCCAAGTTCTAGTGTTGGTCTCTTTTGGTCCCTTTTTGCTTACCGGCAAAGGAAGTCGTACGAAACTCGTCTCAGGCCACTGAAACTCCTTGAATATCACTCCGAAGACACGAAGGAAGGCTTTCCCACCACATTCTCGCGTTCTGGAACTTTCTGGCGCCTTTGGACCCAAGTTCTAGTTTTGGTTTTTTTGGTTCCCTTTTGCTTACCGGCAAAGAAAGACGTGCGAAACTCGTCTCAAGCCACTAAAACTCCTTGAATATTACTCCTAGAACTCAAAGGAAGGATTTCTCACCACCTTCTCCCCTTCTGTTAATTTCTAGTACCTTTGGACCCAAGTTCTAGTTTTGGTCTCTTTTGGTTCCCTTTTGCTTACCAGCAAAGGTATACGTGCGAAACTCGTCTCAAGCCACTGAAACTCCTTAAATATCACTCCGAAGACACAAAGGAAGGCTTTCTCACCAGCTTCTCACGTTCTGGCCCTCTCTGGTGTCTTTGGACCAAAGTTCCAGTTTTGGTCTCTTTTGGTTCCCTTTTCCTTACCGGCAGCGAAACTCGTCTCAGGCCACTAAAACTCCTTCAATATCACGCCTAGGACTCAAAGGAAGGCTTTCCCGCCACCTTCTCACGTTCTGGCACTTTTTGGTGCCTTTGGACCCAAGTTTCAGTTTTGGTCTCTTTTGGTTCCCTTTTGCTTACCGGCAAAGGATGACGTGCGAAACTCGTCTCAAGCCACTGAAACTCCTTGAATATCACTCCTAGAACTCAAAGGAACGATTTCTCACCACCTTCTCCCCTTCTGGCACTCTCTGGTGTCTTTGGACCCAAGTTCCAGTTTTGGTCTCTTTTGGTTCCCTTTTGCTTACCGGCAAAGGTATACGTGCGAAACTCGTCTCAAGCCACTGAAACTCCTTGAATATCACTCCTAGAACTGAAAGGAAGGATTTCTCACCACCTTCTCCCCTTCTGGCACTTTCTGCCGCCTTTAGACCCAAGTTCCAGTTTTGGTCTCTTTTGGTTCCCTTTTTGCTCCCTTTTTGCTTACTGGCAAAAAGAGACTTGCGAAACTCGTCTCAGGCCACTAAAACTTTTTGAATATCACGCCTACGACTTAAAGGAAGGCTTTCCCACCACCTTCTCACATTCTAGCACTTTCTGGTGCCTTTGGACCCAAGTTCCAGTTTTGGTCTCTTTTGGTTCCCTTTTCCTTACCGGCAAAGGAAGACGTGCGAAACTCGTCTCAGGCCACTAAAACTCCTTCAATATCACGCCTAGGACTCAAAGGAAGGCTTTCCCGCCACCTTCTCACGTTCTGGCACTTTTTGGTGCCTTTGGACCCAAGTTTCAGTTTTGGTCTCTTTTGGTTCCATTTTGCTTACCGGCAAAGGAAGACGTGCGAAACTCGTCTCAAGCCACTGAAACTCCTTGAATATCACTCCTAGAACTCAAAGGAAGGATTTCTCACCACCTTCTCCCCTTCTGTCACTTTCTGGTACCTTTGGACCCAAGTTCTAGTTTTGTTCTCTTTTGGTCCTTTTGCTTACCGGTAAAGGAAGACGTGCGAAACTCGTCTCAAGCCACTGAAACTCCTTGAATATCACTCCTAGAACTCAAAGGAAGGATTTCTCACCACCTTCTCCCCTTCTGGCACTCTCTGGTGTCTTTGGACCCAAGTTCCAGTTTTGGTCTCTTTTGGTTCCTTTTTGCTTACCGGCAAAGGTATACGTGCGAAACTCGTCTCAAGCCACTGAAACTCCTTGAATATCACTCCTAGAACTGAAAGGAAGGATTTCTCACCACCTTCTCCCCTTCTGGCACTTTCTGCCGCCTTTAGACCCAAGTTCCAGTTTTGGTCTCTTTTGGTTCCCTTTTGCTTACCGGCAAAGGAAGACGTGCGAAACTCGTCTCAAGCCACTGAAACTCCTTGAATATCACTCCTAGAACTGAAAGGATGGATTTCTCACCACCTTCTCCCCTTCTGGCACTTTCTGGCGCCTTTTGGCCCAAGTTCCAGTTTTGGTCTCTTTTGGTCCGTTTTTTCTTACTGGCAAAGGGAGACTTGCGAAACTCGTCTCAGGCCACTAAAACTCCTTGAATATCACGCCTAGGACTCAAAGGAAGGCTTTCCCACCACCTTCTCACGTTCCGGCACTTTCTGGTGCCTTTGGACCCAA
This sequence comes from Abrus pulchellus subsp. cantoniensis, assembly GCA_024086825.1. Taxonomy (NCBI): domain Eukaryota; kingdom Viridiplantae; phylum Streptophyta; class Magnoliopsida; order Fabales; family Fabaceae; genus Abrus; species Abrus pulchellus. The sequence goes on along the minus strand of CM044057.1, from coordinate 201,179 downwards.
GTTCCAGTTTTGGTCTTTTTTGGTTCCCTTTTGCTTACCGGCAAAGAAAGACGTGCGAAACTCGTCTCAAGCCACTGAAACTCCTTGAATATTACTCCTAGAACTCAAAGGAAAGATTTCTCACCACCTTCTCCCCTTCTGTCACTTTCTGGTACCTTTGGACCCAAGTTCTAGTTTTTCTCTCTTTTGGTCCCTTTTGCTTACCGGCAAAGGAAGACGTGCGAAACTTGTCTCAACCCACTGAAACTCCTTGAATATCACTCCGAAGACACAAAGGAAGGCTTTCCCACCACCTTCTCACGTTCTGGCACTTTCTGGTGCCTTTGGACCCAAGTTCCAGTTTTGGTCTCTTTTAGTTCCCTTTTGCTTACCGGCAAAGAAAGACATGCGAAACTCGTCTGAAGCCACTGAAACTCATTGAATATCACTCCTAGAACTCAAAGGAAGGATTTCTCACCACCTTCTCCCCTTCTGTCAATTTCTAGTACCTTTGGACTCAAGTTCTAGTTTTGTTCTCTTTTGGTCCCTTTTGCTTACCAGCAAAGGAAGACGTGCGAAACTCGTCTCAAGCCACTGAAACTCCTTGAATATCACTCCTAGAACTCAAAGGAAGGCTTTCTCAACACCTTCTCCCCTTCTGGCACTTTCTGGCGCCTTTGGACCCAAGTTCCAGTTTTGGTCTCTTTTGGTTCCCTTTTGCTTACCGGCAAAGGAAGACGTGCGAAACTCGTCTCAAGCCACTGAAACTCCTTGAATATCACTCCTAGAACTCAAAGGAAGGATTTCTCACCACCTTCTCCCCTTCTGGCACTCTCTGGTGTCTTTGGACCCAAGTTCCAGTTTTGGTCTCTTTTGGTTCGTTTTTGCTTACCGGCAAAGGTATACGTGCGAAACTCGTCTCAAGCCACTGAAACTCCTTGAATATCACTCCTAGAACTCAAAGGAAGGATTTCTCACCACCTTCTCCCCTTCTGGCACTTTCTGCCGCCTTTAGACCCAAGTTCCAGTTTTGGTCTCTTTTGGTTCCCTTTTTGCTCCCTTTTTGCTTACTGGCAAAAAGAGACTTGCGAAACTCGTCTCAGGCCACTAAAACTCCTTGAATATCACGCCTACGACTTAAAGGAAGGCTTTCCCACCACCTTCTCACATTCTAGCACTTTCTGGTGCCTTTGGACCCAAGTTCCAGTTTTGGTCTCTTTTGGTTCCCTTTTCCTTACCGGCAAAGGAAGACGTGCGAAACTCGTCTCAGGCCACTAAAACTCCTTCAATATCACGCCTAGGACTCAAAGGAAGGCTTTCCCACCACCTTCTCACGTTCTGGCACTTTTTGGTGCCTTTGGACCCAAGTTTCAGTTTTGGTCTCTTTTGGTTCCATTTTGCTTACCGGCAAAGGAAGACGTGCGAAACTCGTCTCAAGCCACTGAAACTCCTTGAATATCACTCCTAGAACTCAAAGGAAGGATTTCTCACCACCTTCTCCCCTTCTGTCAATTTCTAGTACCTTTGGACCCAAGTTCTAGTTTTGGTCTTTTTTGGTTCCCTTTTGCTTACCGGCAAAGAAAGACGTGCGAAACTCCTCTCAAGCCACTGAAACTCCTTGAATATTACTCCTAGAACTCAAAGGAAAGATTTCTCACCACCTTCTCCCTTCTGTCACTTTCTGGTACCTTTGGACCCAAGTTCTAGTTTTTCTCTCTTTTGGTCCCTTTTTGCTTACTGGCAAAGGGAGACTTGCGAAACTCGTCTCAGGCCACTAAAACTCTTTGAATATCACGCCTAGGACACAAAGGAAGGCTTTCCCACCACCTTCTCACGTTCTGTCACTTTCTGGCACCTTTGGACCCAAGTTCTAGTGTTGGTCTCTTTTGGTCCCTTTTTGCTTATCGGCAAAGGAAGTCGTGCGAAACTCGTCTCAGGCCACTGAAACTCCTTGAATATCACTCCGAAGACACAAAGGATGGCTTTTCCACCACATTCTCGCGTTCTGGAACTTTCTGGTGCCTTTGGACCCAACTTCCAGTTTTGGTCTCTTTTGGTTCCCTTCTGCTTACCGGCAAAGGAAGACGTGCGAAACTCGTCTCAAGCCACTGAAACTCCTTGAATATCACTCCTAGAACTCAAAGGAAGGATTTCTCACCACCTTCTCCCCTTCTGGCAATTTCTAGTACCTTTGGACCCAAGTTCCAGTTTTGGTCTCTTTTGGTTCCCTTTTGCTTACCAGCAAAGGTATACGTGCGAAACTCGTCTCAAGCCACTGAAACTCCTTAAATATCACTCCGAAGACACAAAGGAAGGCTTTCTCACCACCTTCTCACGTTCTGGCCCTCTCTGGTGTCTTTGGACCAAAGTTCCAGTTTTGGTCTCTTTTGGTTCCCTTCTGCTTACCGGCAAAGGAAGACGTGCGAAACTCGTCTCAGGCCACTAAAACCCTTGAATATCACGCCTAGGACTCAAAGGAAAGCTTTCCCATCACCTTCTCACGTTCTGGTGCCTTTGGACCCAAGTTCCAGTTTTGGTCTCTTTTGGTTCCCTTCTGCTTACCGGCAAAGGAAGACGTGCGAAACTCGTCTCAGGCCACTAAAACCCTTGAATATCACGCCTAGGACTCAAAGGAAAGCTTTCCCATCACCTTCTCACGTTCTGGTGCCTTTGGACCCAAGTTCCAGTTTTGGTCTCTTTTGGTTCCCTTTTGCTTACCGGCAAAGTAAGACGTGCGAAACTCATCTCAAGCCACTGAAACTCCTTGAATATCACTCCGAGAACTCAAAGGAAGGATTTCTCACCACCTTCTCCCCTTCTGTCACTTTCTGGCGCCTTTAGACCCAAGATCTAGTTTTGGTCTCTTTTGGTCCCTTTTTGCTTACCGGCAAAGGAAGTCGTGCGTAACTCGTCTCAGGCCACTAAAACTCCTTGAATATCACTCCGAAGACACAAAGGAAGGCTTTCCCACCACCTTCTCACGTTCTGGCACTTTCTGGTGCCTTTGGACCCAAGTTCCAGTTTTGGTCTCTTTTAGTTCCCTTTTGCTTACCGGCAAAGGAAGACGTGCGAAACTCGTCTCAAGCCAGTAAAACTCCTTCAATATCACGCCTAGGACTCAAAGGAAAGCTTTCCCATCACCTTCTCACGTTCTGGTGCCTTTGGACCCAAGTTCCAGTTTTGGTCTCTTTTGGTTCCCTTTTGCTTACCGGCAAAGTAAGACGTGCGAAACTCGTCTCAGGCCACTAAAACTCCTTGAATATCACGCCTAGGACTCAAAGGAAGGCTTTCCCACCACCTTCTCACGTTCTGGCACTTTCTGGTGCCTTTGGACCCAAGTTCCAGTTTTGGTCTCTTTTGGTTCCCTTTTGCTTACCGACAAAGGAAGACGTGCAAAACTCGTCTCAAGCCACTGACACTCCTTGAATAATACTCCTAAGACTCAAAGGAAGGCTTTCCCATAACCTTCTCACGTTCTGGCACTTTCTGGTGCCTTTGGACCCAAGTTCCAATTTTGGTCTCTTTTGGTTCGCTTTTGCTTACCGGCAAAGGAAGACGTGCGAAACTCGTCTCAAGCCACTGAAACTCCTTGAATATCACTCATAGAACTCAAAGGAAGGATTTCTCACCACCTTCTCCCCTTCTGGCACTTTCTGGCACCTTTGGACCCAAGTTCCAGTTTTAGTCTCTTTTGCTCCCTTTTTGCTTACTGGCAAAGGGAGACTTGCGAAACTCGTCTCAGGCTACAAAAACTCCTTGAATATCACGCCTAGGACTCAAAGGAAGGCTTTCCCACCACCTTCTCACATTCTAGCACTTTCTGGTGCCTTTGGACCCAAGTCCCAGTTTTGGTCTCTTTTGGATCCCTTTTGGCTTTCCGGCAACGGAAGACGTGCGAAACTCGTCTCAGGCCACTAAAACTCTTTGAATATCACGCGTAGGACTCAAAGGAAGGCTTTCCCACCACCTTCTCACGTTCTGGCACTTTCTGGTGCCTTTGGACCCAAGTTCTAGTTTTGGTCTCTTTTGGTTCCCTTTTGCTTACCGGCAAAGGAAGACGTGCGAAACTCATCTCAAGCCACTGAAACTCCTTGAATATCACTCGTAGAACTCAAAGGAAGGATTTCTCACCACCTTCTCCGCTTCTGGCACTTTCTGGCACCTTTGGACCCAAGTTCCAGTTTTGGTCTCTTTTGGTCCCTTTTTGCTTACCGGCAAAGGAAGCCGTGCGAAACTCGTCTCAGGCGACTAAAACTCCTTGAATATCCCGCCTAGGACTCAAAGGAAGCCTTTCCCATCACCTTCTCACGATCTTGCACTGTCTGGTGCCTTTGGACCCAAATTACAGTTTTCGTCTCTTTTGGTTCCCTTTTGCTTACCGGCAAAGGAAGACGTGCGAAACTTGTCTCAGGCCACTAAAACTCCTTGAATATCACGCCTAGGACTCAAAGGAAAGCTTTCCCATCACCTTCTCACGTTCTGGTGCCTTTGGACCCAAGTTCCAGTTTTGGTCTCTTTTGGTTCCCTTTTGCTTACCGGCAAAGAAAGACGTGCGAAACTCGTCTGAAGCCACTGAAACTCCTTGAATATCACTCCTAGAACTCAAAGGAAGGATTTCTCCCCACCTTCTCCCCTTCTGTCACTTTCTGGCACCTTTGGACCCAAGTTCTAGTTTTGGTCTCTTTTGGTCCCTTTTTGCTTACCGGCAAAGGAAGTTGTGCGAAACTCGTCTCAGGCCACTGAAACTCCTTGAATATCACTCCGAAGACAAAAAGGAAGGCTTTCCCACCACATTCTCACGTTCTGGAACTTTCTGGTGCCTTGGGACCCAAGTTCCAGTTTTGGTCTTTTTTGGTTCCCTTTTGCTTACCGGCAAAGGAAGACGTGCGAAACTCATCTCAGGCCACTAAAACTCCTTGAATATCATGCCTAGGACTCAAAGGAAGGTTTCCCACCACCTTCTCACGTTCTGGCACTTTCTGGTGCCTTTGGACCCAAGTTCCAGTTTTGGTCTCTTTTAGTTCCCTTTTGCTTTCCGGCAAAGAAAGACGTGCGAAACTCGTCTGAAGCCACTGAAACTCCTTGAATATCACTCCTAGAACTCAAAGGAAGGATTTCTCACCACCTTCTCCCCTTCTGTCACTTTCTAGTACCTTTGGACCCAAGTTCTAGTTTTGTTCTCTTTTAGTTCCCTTTTGCTTACCGGCAATGAAAGACGTGCGAAACTCGTCTGAAGCCACTGAAACTCCTTGAATATCACTCCTAGAACTCAAAGGAAGGATTTCTCACCACCTTCTCCGCTTCTGGCACTTTCTGGCACCTTTGGACCCAAGTTCCAGTTTTGGTCTCTTTTGCTCCCTTTTTGCTTACTGGCAAAGGGAGACGTGCGAAACTCGTCTCAAGCCACTGAAACTCCTTGAATATCACTCCTAGAACTCAAAGGAAGGATTTCTCACCACCTTCTCCCCTTCTGTCAATTTCTAGTACCTTTGGACCCAAGTTCTAGTTTTGTTCTCTTTTGGTCCCTTTTGCTTACCGGCAAAGGAAGACGTGCGAAACTCGTCTCAAGCCACTGAAACTCCTTGAATATCACTCCTAGAACTCAAAGGAAGGATTTCTCACCACCTTCTCCCCTTCTGTCACTTTCTAGTACCTTTGGACCCAAGTTCTAGTTTTGTTCTCTTTTAGTTCCCTTTTGCTTACCGGCAATGAAAGACGTGCGAAACTCGTCTGAAGCCACTGAAACTCCTTGAATATCACTCCTAGAACTCAAAGGAAGGATTTCTCACCACCTTCTCCCCTTCTGTCACTTTCTGGCGCCTTTGGACCCAAGTTCTAGTTTTGGTCTCTTTTGGTCCCTTTTTGCTTACCGGCAGAGGAAGTCGTGCGAAACTCGTCTCAGGGCACTGAAACTCCTTGAATATCACTCCGAAGACACAAAGGAAGGCTTTCCCACCACATTCTCACGTTCTGCAACTTTCTGATGCCTTTGGACCCAAGTTCCAGTTTTGGTATCTTTTGGTTCCCTTTTGCTTACCGGCAAAGGAAGACGTGCGAAACTCGTCTCAGGCCACTAAAACTCCTTGAATATCACGCCTAGGACTCAAAGGAAGGCTTTCCCACCACCTTCTCATGTTCTGGCACTTTCTGGTGCCTTTGGACTTAAGTTCCAGTTTTGGTCTCTTTTGGTTCCCTTTTGCTTACCGGCAAAGGAAGACGTGTGAAACTCGTCTCAAGCCACTCACACTCCTTGAATATCACTCCTAGGACTCAAAGGAAGGCTTTCCCATAACCTTCTCACGTTCTGGCACTTTCTGGTGCCTTTGGACCCAAGTTCCAGTTTTGGTATCTTTTGGCTCCCTTTTGCTTACCGGCAAAGGAAGACGTGCAAAACTTGTCTCAGGCCACTAAAACTGCTTGAATATCACGCCTAGGACTCAAAGGAAAGCTTTCCCATCACCTTTTCACGTTCTGGCACTTTCTGGTGCCTTTAGACCCAAGTTCCAGTTTTGGTCTCTTTTGGTTCCCTTTTGCTTACCGGCAAAGGAAGACGTGCAAAACTTGTCTCAGGCCACTAAAACTGCTTGAATATCACGCCTAGGACTCAAAGGAAAGCTTTCCCATCACCTTTTCACGTTCTGGCACTTTCTGGTGCCTTTAGACCCAAGTTCCGCTTTTGGTCTCTTTTGGTTCCCTTTTGCTTACCTAAGAAAGGAAGACGTGCTAAACTTGTCTCAGGCCACTAAAACTGCTTGAATATCACGCCTAGGACTCAAAGGAAAGCTTTCCCATCACCTTCTCACGTTCTGGCACTTTCTGGTGCATTTGGACCCAAGTTCCAGTTTTGGTCTCTTTTGGTACCTTTTTGCTTACCGGCAAAGGAAGCCGTGCGAAACTCGTCTCAGGCGACTAAAACTCCTTGAATATCTCGCCTAGGACTCAAAGGAAGGCTTTCCCATCACCTTCTCACGATCTTGCACTCTCTGGTGCCTTTGGACCCAAGTTCCAGTTTTGGTCTCTTTTGGTTCCCTTTTGCTTACCGGCAAAGTAAGACGTGCGAAACTCGTCTCAGGCGACTAAAACTCCTTGAATATCTCGCCTAGGACTCAAAGGAAGGCTTTCCCATCACCTTCTCACGATCTTGCACTCTCTGGTGCCTTTGGACCCAAGTTCCAGTTTTGGTCTCTTTTGGTTCCCTTCTGCTTACTGGCAAAGGAAGACGTGCGAAACTCGTCTCAAGCCACTGAAACTCCTTGAATATCACTCCTAGAACTCAAAGGAAGGATTTCTCACCACCTTCTCCCCTTCTGGCAATTTCTAGTACCTTTGGACCCAAGTTCCAGTTTTGGTCTCTTTTGGTTCCCTTTTGCTTACCAGCAAAGGTATACGTGCGAAACTCGTCTCAAGCCACTGAAACTCCTTAAATATCACTCCGAAGACACAAAGGAAGGCTTTCTCACCACCTTCTCACGTTCTGGCCCTCTCTGGTGTCTTTGGACCAAAGTTCCAGTTTTGGTCTCTTTTGGTTCCCTTCTGCTTACCGGCAAAGGAAGACGTGCGAAACTCGTCTCAGGCCACTAAAACCCTTGAATATCACGCCTAGGACTCAAAGGAAAGCTTTCCCATCACCTTCTCACGTTCTGGTGCCTTTGGACCCAAGTTCCAGTTTTGGTCTCTTTTGGTTCCCTTCTGCTTACCGGCAAAGGAAGACGTGCAAAACTCGTCTCAGGCCACTAAAACCCTTGAATATCACGCCTAGGACTCAAAGGAAAGCTTTCCCATCACCTTCTCACGTTCTGGTGCCTTTGGACCCAAGTTCCAGTTTTGGTCTCTTTTGGTTCCCTTTTGCTTACCGGCAAAGTAAGACGTGCGAAACTCATCTCAAGCCACTGAAACTCCTTGAATATCACTCCGAGAACTCAAAGGAAGGATTTCTCACCACCTTCTCCCCTTCTGTCACTTTCTGGCGCCTTTAGACCCAAGATCTAGTTTTGGTCTCTTTTGGTCCCTTTTTGCTTACCGGCAAAGGAAGTCGTGCGTAACTCGTCTCAGGCCACTAAAACTCCTTGAATATCACTCCGAAGACACAAAGGAAGGCTTTCCCACCACCTTCTCACGTTCTGGCACTTTCTGGTGCCTTTGGACCCAAGTTCCAGTTTTGGTCTCTTTTAGTTCCCTTTTGCTTACCGGCAAAGGAAGACGTGCGAAACTCGTCTCAAGCCAGTAAAACTCCTTCAATATCACGCCTAGGACTCAAAGGAAAGCTTTCCCATCACCTTCTCACGTTCTGGTGCCTTTGGACCCAAGTTCCAGTTTTGGTCTCTTTTGGTTCCCTTTTGCTTACCAGCAAAGTAAGACGTGCGAAACTCGTCTCAGGCCACTAAAACTCCTTGAATATCACGCCTAGGACTCAAAGGAAGGCTTTCCCACCACCTTCTCACGTTCTGGCACTTTCTGGTGCCTTTGGACCCAAGTTCCAGTTTTGGTCTCTTTTGGTTCCCTTTTGCTTACCGACAAAGGAAGACGTGCAAAACTCGTCTCAAGCCACTGACACTCCTTGAATAATACTCCTAAGACTCAAAGGAAGGCTTTCCCATAACCTTCTCACGTTCTGGCACTTTCTGGTGCCTTTGGACCCAAGTTCCAATTTTGGTCTCTTTTGGTTCGCTTTTGCTTACCGGCAAAGGAAGACGTGCGAAACTCGTCTCAAGCCACTGAAACTCCTTGAATATCACTCATAGAACTCAAAGGAAGGATTTCTCACCACCTTCTCCCCTTCTGGCACTTTCTGGCACCTTTGGACCCAAGTTCCAGTTTTAGTCTCTTTTGCTCCCTTTTTGCTTACTGGCAAAGGGAGACTTGCGAAACTCGTCTCAGGCTACAAAAACTCCTTGAATATCACGCCTAGGACTCAAAGGAAGGCTTTCCCACCACCTTCTCACATTCTAGCACTTTCTGGTGCCTTTGGACCCAAGTCCCAGTTTTGGTCTCTTTTGGATCCCTTTTGGCTTTCCGGCAACGGAAGACGTGCGAAACTCGTCTCAGGCCACTAAAACTCTTTGAATATCACGCGTAGGACTCAAAGGAAGGCTTTCCCACCACCTTCTCACGTTCTGGCACTTTCTGGTGCCTTTAGACCCAAGTTCTAGTTTTGGTCTCTTTTGGTTCCCTTTTGCTTACCGGCAAAGGAAGACGTGCGAAACTCATCTCAAGCCACTGAAACTCCTTGAATATCACTCGTAGAACTCAAAGGAAGGATTTCTCACCACCTTCTCCGCTTCTGGCACTTTCTGGCACCTTTGGACCCAAGTTCCAGTTTTGGTCTCTTTTGGTCCCTTTTTGCTTACCGGCAAAGGAAGCCGTGCGAAACTCGTCTCAGGCGACTAAAACTCCTTGAATATCCCGCCTAGGACTCAAAGGAAGCCTTTCCCATCACCTTCTCACGATCTTGCACTGTCTGGTGCCTTTGGACCCAAATTACAGTTTTCGTCTCTTTTGGTTCCCTTTTGCTTACCGGCAAAGGAAGACGTGCGAAACTCGTCTCAGGCCACTAAAACTCCTTGAATATCACGCCTAGGACTCAAAGGAAAGCTTTCCCATCACCTTCTCACGTTCTGGTGCCTTTGGACCCAAGTTCCAGTTTTGGTCTCTTTTGGTTCCCTTTTGCTTACCGGCAAAGGAAGACGTGCGAAACTCGTCTCAAGCCACTGAAACTCCTTGAATATCACTCCTAGAACTCAAAGGAAGGATTTCTCCCCACCTTCTCCCCTTCTGTCACTTTCTGGCACCTTTGGACCCAAGTTCTAGTTTTGGTCTCTTTTGGTCCCTTTTTGCTTACCGGCAAAGGAAGTTGTGCGAAACTCGTCTCAGGCCACTGAAACTCCTTGAATATCACTCCGAAGACAAAAAGGAAGGCTTTCCCACCACATTCTCACGTTCTGGAACTTTCTGGTGCCTTGGGACCCAAGTTCCAGTTTTGGTCTTTTTTGGTTCCCTTTTGCTTACCGGCAAAGGAAGACGTGCGAAACTCATCTCAGGCCACTAAAACTCCTTGAATATCATGCCTAGGACTCAAAGGAAGGTTTCCCACCACCTTCTCACGTTCTGGCACTTTCTGGTGCCTTTGGACCCAAGTTCCAGTTTTGGTCTCTTTTAGTTCCCTTTTGCTTTCCGGCAAAGAAAGACGTGCGAAACTCGTCTGAAGCCACTGAAACTCCTTGAATATCACTCCTAGAACTCAAAGGAAGGATTTCTCACCACCTTCTCCGCTTCTGGCACTTTCTGGCACCTTTGGACCCAAGTTCCAGTTTTGGTCTCTTTTGCTCCCTTTTTGCTTACTGGCAAAGGGAGACGTGCGAAACTCGTCTCAAGCCACTGAAACTCCTTGAATATCACTCCTAGAACTCAAAGGAAGGATTTCTCACCACCTTCTCCCCTTCTGTCAATTTCTAGTACCTTTGGACCCAAGTTCTAGTTTTGTTCTCTTTTGGTCCCTTTTGCTTACCGGCAAAGGAAGACGTGCGAAACTCGTCTCAAGCCACTGAAACTCCTTGAATATCACTCCTAGAACTCAAAGGAAGGATTTCTCACCACCTTCTCCCCTTCTGTCACTTTCTAGTACCTTTGGACCCAAGTTCTAGTTTTGTTCTCTTTTAGTTCCCTTTTGCTTACCGGCAATGAAAGACGTGCGAAACTCGTCTGAAGCCACTGAAACTCCTTGAATATCACTCCTAGAACTCAAAGGAAGGATTTCTCACCACCTTCTCCCCTTCTGTCACTTTCTGGCGCCTTTGGACCCAAGTTCTAGTTTTGGTCTCTTTTGGTCCCTTTTTGCTTACCGGCAGAGGAAGTCGTGCGAAACTCGTCTCAGGGCACTGAAACTCCTTGAATATCACTCCGAAGACACAAAGGAAGGCTTTCCCACCACATTCTCACGTTCTGCAACTTTCTGATGCCTTTGGACCCAAGTTCCAGTTTTGGTATCTTTTGGTTCCCTTTTGCTTACCGGCAAAGGAAGACGTGCGAAACTCGTCTCAGGCCACTAAAACTCCTTGAATATCACGCCTAGGACTCAAAGGAAGGCTTTCCCACCACCTTCTCATGTTCTGGCACTTTCTGGTGCCTTTGGACTTAAGTTCCAGTTTTGGTCTCTTTTGGTTCCCTTTTGCTTACCGGCAAAGGAAGACGTGTGAAACTCGTCTCAAGCCACTCACACTCCTTGAATATCACTCCTAGGACTCAAAGGAAGGCTTTCCCATAACCTTCTCACGTTCTGGCACTTTCTGGTGCCTTTGGACCCAAGTTCCAGTTTTGGTATCTTTTGGCTCCCTTTTGCTTACCGGCAAAGGAAGACGTGCAAAACTTGTCTCAGGCCACTAAAACTGCTTGAATATCACGCCTAGGACTCAAAGGAAAGCTTTCCCATCACCTTTTCACGTTCTGGCACTTTCTGGTGCCTTTAGACCCAAGTTCCAGTTTTGGTCTCTTTTGGTTCCCTTTTGCTTACCGGCAAAGGAAGACGTGCGAAACTTGTCTCAGGCCACTAAAACTGCTTGAATATCACGCCTAGGACTCAAAGGAAAGCTTTCCCATCACCTTCTCACGTTCTGGCACTTTCTGGTGCATTTGGACCCAAGTTCCAGTTTTGGTCTCTTTTGGTACCTTTTTGCTTACCGGCAAAGGAAGCCGTGCGAAACTCGTCTCAGGCGACTAAAACTCCTTGAATATCTCGCCTAGGACTCAAAGGAAGGCTTTCCCATCACCTTCTCACGATCTTGCACTCTCTGGTGCCTTTGGACCCAAGTTCCAGTTTTGGTCTCTTTTGGTTCCCTTTTGCTTACCGGCAAAGTAAGACGTGCGAAACTCGTCTCAGGCGACTAAAACTCCTTGAATATCTCGCCTAGGACTCAAAGGAAGGCTTTCCCATCACCTTCTCACGATCTTGCACTCTCTGGTGCCTTTGGACCCAAGTTCCAGTTTTGGTCTCTTTTGGTTCCTTTTTGCTTACCGGCAAAGGAAGTTGTGCGAAACTCGTCTCAGGCCACTGAAACTCCTTGAATATCACTCCGAAGACAAAAAGGAAGGCTTTCCCACCACATTCTCACGTTCTGGAACTTTCTGGTGCCTTGGGACCCAAGTTCAAGTTTTGGTCTCTTTTGGTTCCCTTTTGCTTACCGGCAAAGGAAGACGTGCGAAACTCATCTCAGGCCACTAAAACTCCTTGAATATCATGCCTAGGACTCAAAGGAAGGCTTTTCCACCACCTTCTCCCCTTCTGGCACTTTCTGGCACCTTTGGACCCAAGTTCCAGTTTTAGTCTCTTTTGCTCCCTTTTTGCTTACTGGCAAAGGGAGACTTGCGAAACTCGTCTCAGGCTACTAAAACTCCTTGAATATCACGCCTAGGACTCAAAGGAAGGCTTTCCCATGACCTTCTCACGTTCTGGCAATTTCTGGTGCCTTTGGAACCAAGTTCCAGTTTTGGTCTCTTTTGGTTCCCTTTTGCTTACCGGCAAAGGAAGACGTGCGAAACTCGTCTCAGGCCCTAAAACTACTTGAATATCACGCCTTGGACTCAAAGGAAGGCTTTCCCACCACCTTCTCACGTTCTGGCGCTTTCTGCTGCCTTTGGACCCAAGTTCCAGTTTTGGTCTCTTTTAGTTCCCTTTTGCTTACCGGCAAAGAAAGACGTGCGAAACTCGTCTGAAGCCACTGAAACTCCTTGAATATCACTCCTAGAACTCAAAGGAAGGATTTCTCACTGATGAGGACATGACCATGAGCAAAGGCAAGGATCCTCTTGAAGGACTTGGAAGACCTATGACAAGGGCTAGAGCAAGGAGAGCAAAGGAAGCTCTTCAACAAGTGTTGTCCATATTAATTGAATACAAGCTCAAGTTTCAAGGAGAAAAGACCAAGGTTGTGAATTGCATCATGGCCCAAATGGAGGAGAACTAAGGCGCCACTTTGCTTCAGTTTTTAAGTTTTTAATTTGTTTTAAATAATGGCCCAATCCTTTGTAAAGTTGGCTGACCAAATTATGTTTTGCGGTTAATCAACTAATGGGCTTTGGTTTGGTTTTATTTCAAGTTGTAATAAGGGCCCAATTGGTAACTTAGGCATCAGCCTTTGGGAGACCAAGAGGCGCATAGCTAGTGGCTGTTGGGTGACTTTTTGGTTGCCACAATTTCAGTTACAATCAGCCATCAAGTAGCTTTATTTCCTAGCTTAGTGGATCATTATCTAAGTGAAATAAATTTTCCGTTACGGAACCTTTGTAATTCTGATGGTAAAGCTTCTATATAAGCTGAACCATTCTTATCAATAAGACAAGTTAAGTTTGATTCAGAAATATTAGAGTTTATCTCTTTTATCTTAGTGAGAGTGATTCTCCTAAGTTCTTGAGTGATTTAAGAACTACTTGGCTGTATCAAAGGGCTTTCACATCCCTTTGTGTGTTGCCTTCCTTGGAAAGAGTGATTCTTTCCTTTCCCCATTCAATTCTTCACCAAAATTCCAAAAAAACTCAAATCTGCCCAGAATTATCTCGTTATCATAACTCTCATTCTACTCAGCCAAATTGAGTGATTCTTGAGCCTAAATTGAATTTCAGAACGAGAACTTTCACCTCGTTTTGGAATCACCTCAATTGGAGTTCTATAACTCAAGATACCGTCATTTCTAAAATTCTATCCAGCCACCACCAAACTAGCGTTTTTGCTTACTTTTTTAACACCATGGACCAACACCTAATTTGCCCAGAAATTCATCACTAAATTTTCAAATTTTTCTACAAGGTTCTAACCCTAAAGATCCTAAGTCAGCCCTTGTGCAAATGGGGTTCATATCATTTGGTTATCAGAGCTCCGGTTTAAGGGTTTGAACGTCAAATTGGTAACATCCTTCCTTCATTCTCTTTTTTTATTACCTTATTGTTCATATTATTTGTGATTGTACTGAATCATTGCAAAAGTTAGGCCCTTGTGATAATTAAAAAAAAAATCGTATAAAAAAACAAAAAAAAAAGAAGAAGAAAATTTTGGGCTGAATGATTCATGCTTTTCAACAATTTGTTATAAGGTAATATATTGGTGTTCTTAAAGGATTGTTGCTAATTCTCTTGTTTACCAATTTTCCTTTACCCCTTTGTTTTTGTGATTTGTTAGCCTTTTCTTTGTCTACCTAGCCTTTACCTAGCACATATTGGTGAATTGTTCTTTGTTGTGGCCATAATATCTTGAATTGCCTAAGAACCCAAGGAGAATTTGAGTGGTAAAAGGCAAGAGTGTTTTCATTAGAGAAAAAGCCATAATTGTGTGATACACTTGAGTGTGGTGAGGTTTCAAATTCTACTTTCTATTTGCTTGTTACGTTTGAATTTGTTTGTTTGTGATGGCTGAAGGAAATCCTAATCAAGGAGGAGGACTTTCTCCTTTCCAAATGCAAGCCTTGACACAATATTTGGAGAGATTGATGAGGCAACAAAATGATGAGCTCCATGAAAGATTGGACCAATTAGAGAATAGAGGTCATGATGAAGAAGAAAGGAGGAGAAGAGGTAATGACGGTGCTCCTAGACAAAACCGAATTGATGGAGTCAAAATTTCTATTCCTCCATTCAAAGGAAGAAGTGACCCGGAAGCTTATTTGGAGTGGGAGATCAAAATAGAGCATATTTTCACTTGTAATACCTATGAAGAGGCCCAAAAGGTAAAGCTTGCAGCTATGGAGTTTTCCGATTACGCTCTTGTGTGGTGGAACAAATTGCAAAAAGAGAGAGCTAGGAATGAGGAGCCATTGGTGGATACATGGGTTGAAATGAAAAGGATCATGAGGAAGAGATATGTGCCGGCAAGCTATTCTGGGGACTTAAAATTCAAACTTCAAAAATTGTCCCAAGGTAGCAAAGGCGTTGAGGAGTACTACAAGGAAATGGAGGTGCTCATGATTCAAGCCAAGATAGAAGAAGATGAGGAGGTAACTATGGCTAGATTTCTTAGTGGTTTGAATAATGATATTCGTGATATTGTTGAACTGCAGGAATTTGTTGAAATGGAGGACTTGCTTCACAAAGCCATCCAAGTGGAGCAACAATTGAAAAGGAAAGGTGTGGCCAAAAGGAGCTCCACTAATTTTGGTTTTTCTAGTTGGAAGGATAAGGGAAAAAGGGCTGCCACTTCTAGTGCAGCGCCTACACCAACAAAAACTCCTCTAAAAACTCAAGAGCAACCCTCTAAAAGGAGTCGGGATGTGAAGTGCTTTAAGTGCCAAGGCTTAGGACACTATGCATATGAGTGTCCTAACAAAAAAACCATGATTCTTAGAGATGGAGAGTATATAAGTGAGTCCGAAATTGAAGAGGGAGAGGAGAATGAGGACGTGGAGGAGGAGGTGGAGAAAACTCCAGAGGGAGACTTATTGATGATAAGGCGGTTACTTGGTAGCCAATTGAAGCCTTTGGAGGAGAGCCAAAGAGAAAACATCTTCCATACTAGATGTTTGGTCAATGGTAAACTTTGCATGGTGATCATTGATGGAGGGAGTTGCACCAATGTGGCGAGTGCAAGACTTGTGTCTAAATTGAATTTAATTACAAAGCCACATCCTAGGCCATATAGGCTTCAATGGCTTAGTGAGGATGGAGAGGTGCAAGTAAGGAAGCATGTAGAGTTGGATATTTCCATTGGAAGATACAATGATAAGGTGCTTTGTGATGTTGTTCCTATGGAGGCCAGCCACTTACTCTTGGGGAGACCATGGCAATTTGATAAAAGAGCCAATCATGATGGTTTCACTAACAAAATCTCATTCATGCACCAAGACAAGAAGATAGTGCTCAAACCTTTGAGTCCGCAAGAGGTGTGTGAGGATCAAAGAAAAATGAGAGAAAAGATTGTCCAAGAAAAGAAAGAAAAAGAAAGCCAAACACTTGAGAGCTCAAAAAGTGAGGACAAAAAGAGAGAAACACATGAGAGGAAAAAGAAGAGTGAAACTCTTGAGGTGAAGGAGAGCTTTTAGCTACAAAAAGTGAGGTCAAGAGGTTGTTTCTATCTAAACAGCCCCTATTTTTGTTAATTTGCAAAAACTATGTTTTGACCACTAACACTTTTGATAACCTTGATTTGCCTTCTAGAGTGAAGTCTCTTTTGCAGGAATTTGGAGATGTGTTTCCAACAAGTGTACCAAGTGGGTTGCCACCATTAAGAGGTATTGAGCATCAAATTGATCTCATTCCAAGAGCTTCTTTGCCTAATAGGCCAGCCTATAGAAGCAACCCGCAAGAGACCAAGGAGATCCAAAGACAAGTGGATGAACTCATTGGTAAGGGATGGGTAAGAGATAGCATGAGTCCTTGTGCTGTCCCGGTAATTTTGGTTCCTAAAAAGGATGGGACATGGCGCATGTGTTCTGATTGTAGAGCCCTTAATAACATCACCATTAAATATAGGCATCCTATACCTAGGCTTGATGATTTGCTTGATGAATTGCATGGTGCATGTTACTTCTCTAAAATTGATTTAAAAAGTGGATACAATCAAATTAGGGTTAGAGAAGGGGATGAATGGAAAACTGCTTTCAAAACAAAATATGGTTTGTATGAATAGTTGGTTATGCCTTTTGGCTTAACTAATGCTCCTAGCACTTTCATGAGATTAATGAACCATGTTTTGAGAAAATTCATAGGAAAATTTGTTGTGGTGTACTTTGATGATATTCTTATCTATAGCACTTCACTTGAATTGCATGTTGATCATTTAAAATCTGTCTTGTGTGTGCTTAGAGAAGAACAATTGTATGCCAATCTTGAAAAATGCATCTTTTGTACTAACCATGTTGTGTTTCTTGGTTTTGTTGTAAGTTCAAAAGGAGTACAAGTGGATGAGGAAAAGGTTAGGGCTATTCAAGAATGTAGGAGCCTACACCTAAGTCCGTGACCGAAGTGAGAAGTTTCCATGGTTTAGCAAGTTTCTATAGGAGATTTGTGAAGGATTTTAGCACATTGGCAGCACCTCTCAATGAAGTGCTTAAGAAAAATGTTGGTTTCAAATGGGGAGAGAAACAAGAAGAAGCTTTCAATGCTCTTAAGCAAAAGCTAACTAATGCCCCCATACTTGCTTTGCCAAACTTTCAAAAATCTTTTGAAATTGAGTGTGATGCTTCAAATGTTGGGATTGGGGCTGTGTTGTTGCAAGAAGGCCATCCAATTGCTTATTTTAGTGAAAAGCTAAGTGGTCCTACCCTTAACTATTCAACTTATGATAAAGAGTTGTATGCCTTAGTGAGAGCTTTGAAAACATGGCAACACTACCTTTATCCCAAGGAATTTGTCATTCATAGTGACCATGAGTCTCTCAAATATATCAAAGGGACAAGGCAAGCTTAACAAAAGGCATGCCAAGTGGGTGGAATTTCTAGAGCAATTCCCTTATGTTATCAAACATAAAAGAGGAAAAGGTAACATTGTAGCCGATGCTCTTTCTCGGCGTCATGCTTTGCTTTCTATGCTTGAAACAAAATTGATTGGTCTTGAATGTTTGAAAAACATGTATGAAAGTGATGAAACTTTTGGTGAAATTTTTAAAAATTGTGAAAAATTTTCAGAAAATGGTTTCTTTAGACATGAAGGCTTTCTTTTCAAAGAAAACAAATTGTGTGTGCCTAAATGTTCTACAAGAAACTTGCTTGTTGGTGAAGCACATGAAGGAGGTTTAATGGGGCATTTTGGGGTCCAAAAGACTCTAAAAACATTACAAGAACATTTTTATTGGCCTCATTTGAAAAAGGATGTGCAGAAATTTTGTGAACATTGCATTGTTTGTAAAAAGGCAAAGTCAAAGGTAAAGCCTCATGGATTGTATACTCCATTGCCAATTCCAGAGTATCCTTGGATTGATTTATCCATGGATTTTGTTTTGGGGCTGCCAAACACAAGTAGTGGCAAAGATTCAATTTTTGTGGTTGTTGATAGGTTTTCTAAAATGGCTCATTTTATTCCATGTAAAAAGGTGAATGATGCTTTTCATGTGGCTGATTTGTTTTTCAAGGAGGTTGTGAGACTCCATGGTTTGCCAAGGAGCATTGTCAGTGATAGGGACTCTAAGTTCCTAAGCCATTTTTGGAGGACCTTGTGGGGCAAGTTAGGCACTAAATTGTTATTTTCAACCACTTGTCACCCACAAACCGATGGGCAAACGGAAGTTGTTAATAGGACGTTGGGAACATTGCTTAGGACAGTTTTAAGAAAGAACTTAAAGTCTTGGGAAGTTTGTTTACCCCACGTTGAGTTTGCTTACAATAGGGCTGTTCATAGCACTACTAATTGTTCTCCTTTTGAGGTTGTTTATGGTTTTAACCCACTAACTCCTCTTGATCTTTTGCCTATGCCTAATGTTTCAGTTTTTAAGCATAAAGAAGGTCAAGCAAAGGCGGACTATGTGAAGAAGCTTCATGAGAGAGTCAAAAATCAAATTGAGAGGAGAAATGAAAGCTATGCTAAACAAGCCAACAAAGGGAGAAAGAAGGTTATCTTCGAACCTGGAGATTGGGTTTGGGTGCACATGAGAAAGGAAAGGTTTCCGGAACAAAGGAAGTCAAAGCTTCAACCAAGGGGAGATGGTCCATTCCAAGTGCTTGAAAGAATCAATGACAATGCTTACAAAATTGAGCTGCCGGGTGAGTATAATGTTAGTTCCACCTTCAATGTGTCTGACTTACCTCTTTTTGATGTAGATGGAGAATTCGATTTGAGGACAAATCCTTCTCAAGAGGGAGAGAATGATGAGGACATGACCATGAGCAAAGGCAAGGATCCTCTTGAAGGACTTGGAAGACCTATGACAAGGGCTAGAGCAAGGAGAGCAAAGGAAGCTCTTCAACAAGTGTTGTCCATATTAATTGAATACAAGCTCAAGTTTCAAGGAGAAAAGACAAAGGTTGTGAATTGCATCCTGGCCCAAATGGAGGAGAACTAAGGCGCCACTTTGCTTCAGTTTTTAAGTTTTTAATTTGTTTTAAATAATGGCCCAATCCTTTGTAAAGTTGGCTGACCAAATTATGTTTTGCGGTTAATCAACTAATGGGCTTTGGTTTGGTTTTATTTCAAGTTGTAATAAGGGCCCAATTGGTAACTTAGGCATCAGCCTTTGGGAGACCAAGAGGCGCATAGCTAGTGGCTGTTGGGTGACTTTTTGGTTGCCACAATTTCAGTTACAATCAGCCATCAAGTAGCTTTATTTCCTAGCTTAGTGGATCATTATCTAAGTGGAATAAATTTTCCGTTACGGAACCTTTGTAATTCTGATGGTAAAGCTTCTATATAAGCTGAACCATTCTTATCAATAAGACAAGTTAAGTTTGATTCAGAAATATTAGAGTTTATCTCTTTTATCTTAGTGAGAGTGATTCTCCTAAGTTCTTGAGTGATTCAAGAACTACTTGGCTGTATCAAAGGGCTTTCACATCCCTTTGTGTGTTGCCTTCCTTGGAAAGAGTGATTCTTTCCTTTCCCCATTCAATTCTTCACCAAAATTCCAAAAAAACTCAAATCTGCCCAGAATTATCTCGTTATCATAACTCTCATTCTACTCAGCCAAATTGAGTGATTCTTGAGCCTAAATTGAATTTCAGAACGAGAACTTTCACCTCGTTTTGGAATCACCTCAATTGGAGTTCTATAACTCGAGATACCGTCATTTCTAAAATTCTATCCAGCCACCACCAAACTAGCGTTTTTGCTTACTTTTTTAACACCATGGACCAACACCTAATTTGCCCAGAAATTCATCACTAAATTTTCAAATTTTTCTACAAGGTTCTAACCCTAAAGATCCTAAGTCAGCCCTTGTGCAAATGGGGTTCATATCACTCACCACCTTCTCCCCTTCTGTCACTTTCTGGCACCTTTGGACCCAAGTTCTAGTTTTGGTCTCTTTTGGTCCCTTTTTGCTTACCGGCAAAGGAAGTTGTGCGAAACTGGTCTCAGGCCACTGAAACTCCTTGAATATCACTCCGAAGACACAAAAGAAGGCTTTCCCACCACATTCTCACGTTCTGGAACTTTCTGGTGCCTTTGGACCCAAGTTCCAGTTTTGGTCTCTTTTGGTTCCCTTTTGCTTACCGGCAAAGGAAGACGTGCGAAACTCGTCTCAGGCCACTAAAACTCCTTCAATATCATGCCTAGGACTCAAAGGAAGGCTTTCCCACCACCTACTCACATTCCGGTACTTTCTGGTGCCTTTGGACCCAAGTTCCAGTTTTGGTCTTTTTTGGTTCCCTTTTCTTACCGGCAAAGAAAGACGTACGAAACTCGTCTCAAGCCACTGAAACTCCTTGAATATCACTCCTAGAACTCAAAGGAAGGATTTCTCACCACCTTCTCCCCTTCTGTCACTTTTTGGTACCTTTGGACCCAAGTTCTAGTTTTGTTCTCTTTTGGTCCCTTTTGCTTACCGGCAAAGGAAGACGTGCGAAACTCGTCTCAAGCCACTGAAACTCCTTGAATATCACTCCTAGAACTCAAAGGAAGGATTTCTCACCACCCTCTCCCCTTCTGGCACTTTCTGGAGCCTTTGGACCCAAGTTCCAGTTTTTGTCTCTTTTGGTCCCTTTTTGCTTACAGGCAAAGGGAGACTTGCGAAACTCGTCTCAGGCCACTAAAACTCTTTGAATATCACGCCTAGGACTCAAAGGAAGGCTTTCCCATGACCTTCTCACGTTCTGGCAATTTCTGGTGCCTTTGGACCCAAGTTCCAGTTTTGGTCTCTTTTGGTTCCCTTTTGCTTACCGGCAAAGGAAGACGTGCGAAACTCGTCTCAGGCCACTAAAACTACTTGAATTTCACGCCTTGGACTCAAAGGAAGGCTTTCCCACCACCTTCTCACGTTTTGGCGCTTTCTGGTGCCTTTGGACCCAAGTTCCAGTTTTGGTCTCTTTTAGTTCCCTTTTGCTTACCGGCAAAGAAAGACGTGCGAAACTCGTCTGAAGCCACTGAAACTCCTTGAATATCACTCCTAGAACTCAAAGGAAGGATTTCTCACCACCTTCTCCCCTTCTGTCACTTTCTGGCACCTTTGGTCCCAAGTTCTAGTTTTGGTCTCTTTTGGTCCCTTTTTGCTTACCGGCAAAGGAAGTTGTGCGAAACTCGTCTCAGGCCACTGAAACTCCTTGAATATCACTTCGAAGACAAAGAGGAAGGCTTTCCCACCACATTCTCACGTTCTGGAACTTTCTGGTGCCTTTGGACCCAAGTTCCAGTTTTGGTCTTTTTTGGTTCCCTTTTGCTTACCGGCAAAGGAAGACGTGCGAAACTCGTCTCAGGCCACTAAAACTCCTTGAATATCATGCCTAGGACTCAAAGGAAGGCTTTCCTACCACCTTCTCACGTTCTGGAACTTTCTGGTGCCTTTGGACCCAAGTTCCAGTTTTGGTCTCTTTTGGTTCCCTTTTGCCTACTGGCAAAGGGAGACTTGCGAAACTCGTCTCAGGCCACTAAAACTCCTTGAATATCACGCCTACGACTTAAAGGAAGGCTTTCCCACCACCTTCTCACATTCTAGCACTCTCTTGTGCCTTTGGACCCAAATTCCAGTTTTGGTCTCTTTTGGTTCCCTTTTTGCTTACCGGCAAAGGAAGACGTGCGAAACTCCTCTCAGGCCACTAAAACTCCTTGAATATCACGCCTAGGACTCAAAGGAAGGCTTTCCCATAACCTTCTCACGTTCTGACACTTTCTGGTGCCTTTGGACCCAAGTTTCAGTTTTGGTCTCTTTTGGTTCCCTTTTGCTTACCGGCAAAGGAAGACGTGCGAAACTCGTCTCAGGCCACTAAAACTCCTTGAATATCACACCTAGGACTTAAAAGAAGGATTTCCCACCACCTTCTCACGTTCTGGCACTTTCTGGTGCCTTTGGACCCATGTTCCAGTTTTGGTCTCTTTTGGTTCCCTTTTGCTTACCGGCAAAGGATGTCGTGCGAAACTCGTCTCAGGCCACTAAAACTCCTGGAATATCACGCCTAGGACTCAAAGGAAAGCTTTCCCACCACCTTCTCACGTTCTGGTGCCTGTGGACCCAAGTTCGAGTTTTGGTCTCTTTTGGTTCCCTTTTGCTTACCGGCAAAGCAAGACGTGCGAAACTTGTCTCAAGCCACTGAAACTCCTTGAATATCACTCCTAGAACTCAGTGGAAGGATTTGTCACCACCTTCTCCCCTTCTGTCACTTTCTGGCACCTTTGATCTAAGTTCTAGTTTTGGTCTCTTTTGGTACCTTTTTGTTTACCGGCAAAGGAAATCGTGCGGAACTCGTCTCAGGCCACTGAAACTCCTTGAATATCACTCCGAAGACACAAAGGAAGGCTTTCTCACCACCTTCTCCGCTTCTGGCACTTTCTGGCGCGTTTGGACCCGAGTTCCAGTTTTGGTCTCTTTTGGTTCCCTTTTTGCTTACCGGCAAAGGAAGACGTGCGAAACTCGTCTCAGGCCACTAAAACTTTTTGAATATCACGCCTAGGGCTCAAAGAAAGGCTTTCCCACCACCTTCTCACGTTCTAGCACTTTCTGGTGCCTTTGGACCCAAGCTCCAGTTTTGGTCTCTTTTCGTTCCCTTTTGCTTATTGGCAAAGGAAGACGTGCGAAACTCGTCTCAAGCCACTGAAACTCCTTGAATATCACTCATAGAACTCAAAGGAAGGATTTCTCACCACCTTATCCCCTTCTGGCACTTTCTGGCACCTTTGGACCCAAGTTCCAGTTTTGGTCTCTTTTGCTCCCTTTTTGCTTACTGGCAAAAGGAGACTTGCGAAACTCGTCTCAGGCCACTAAAACTCCTTGAATATAACGCCTACGACTTAAAGGAAGGCTTTCCCACCACCTTCTCACATTCTAGCACTCTCTGGTGCCTTTGGACCCAAATTCCAGTTTTGGTCTCTTTTGGTTCCCTTTTGCTTACCGGCAAAGGAATACGTGCGAAACTCGTCTCAAGCCACTGAAACTCCTTCAATATCACGCCTAGGACTCAAAGGAAGGCTTTCCCACCACCTTCTCATGTTCTGGCACTTTCTCGTGCCTTTAAACCCAAGTTCCAGTTGTGGTGTCTTTTGGTTCCCTTTTTGCTTACCGGCAAAGGAAGACGTGCGAAACTCGTCTCAGGCCATTAAAACTCTTTGAATATCATGCCTAGGACTCAAAGGAAGGCTTTCCCACCACCTTCTCACGTTCTAGCACTTTCTGGTGCCTTTGGACGCAAGTTCCAGTTTTGGTCTCTTTTGGTTCCCTTTTGCTTACCAGTAAAGGAAGACGTGCGAAACTCGTCTCAAGCCACTGAAACTCCTTGAATATTACTCATAGAACTGAAAGGAATTATTTCTCACCACCTTCTCCCCTTCTGGCACTTTCTGGCACCTTTGGACCCAAGTTCCAGTTTTGGTCTCTTTGGGTTCCCTTTTGCTTACCGGCAAAGGAAGACATGCGAAACTCGTCTCAGGCCACTAAAACTCCTTGATTATCACGCCTAGGACTCAAAGGAAGGCTTTCCCATCACCTTCTCACGTTCTTGCACTCTCTGGTGCCTTTGGACCCAAATTCCAGTTTTGGTCTCTTTTGGTTCCTTTTTGCTTACCGGCAAAGGAAGACGTGCGAAACTCGTCTCCGGCCACTAAAACTCTTTGAATATCACGCCTAGGACTCAAAGAAAGGCTTTCCCACCACCTTCTCACGTGCTAGCACTTTCTGGTGCCTTTGGACCCAAGTTCCAGTTTGGGTCTCTTTCGGTTCCCTTTTGCTTACCGGCAAAGGAAGACGTGCGAAACTCGTCTCAGGCCACTAAAACTCCTTCAATATCACGCCTAGGACTCAAAGGAAGGCTTTCCCACCACCTTCTCATGTTCTGGCACTTTCTCGTGCCTTTGGACCCAAGTTCCAGTTGTGGTCTCTTTTGGTTCCCTTTTTGCTTACCGGCAAAGGAAGACGTGCGAAACTCGTCTCAGGCCATTAAAACTCTTTGAATATCATGCCTAGGACTCAAAGGAAGGCTTTCCCACCACCTTCTCACGTTCTAGCACTTTCTGGTGCCTTTGGACCCAAGTTCCAGTTTTGGTCTCTTTTGGTTCCCTTTTGCTTACCGGTAAAGGAAGACGTGCGAAACTCGTCTCAAGCCACTGAAACTCCTTGAATATTACTCATAGAACTGAAAGGAATGATTTCTCACCACCTTCTCCCCTTCTGGCACTTTCTGGCACCTTTGGACCCAAGTTCCAGTTTTGGTCTCTTTTGCTCCCTTTTTGCTTACTGGCAAAGGGAGACTTGCGAAACTCGTCTCAGGCCACCAAAACTCGTTGAATATCACGCCTACGACTTAAAGGAAGGCTTTCCCACCACCTTCTCACGTTCTAGCACTTTCTGGTGCCTTTGGACCCAAGTTCCAGTTTTGGTCTCTTTTGGTTCCCTTTTGCTTACCGGCAAAGGAAGACGTGCGAAACTCGTCTCAGGCCACTAAAACTGCTTGAATATCACGCCTAGGACTCAAAGGAAAGCTTTCCCATCACCTTCTCATGTTCTGGCACTTTCTGGTACCTTTGGACCCAAGTTCCAGTTTTGGTCTCTTTTGGTTCCCTTTTGCTTACCGGCAAAGGAAGACGTGCGAAACTCGTCTCAGGCCACTAAAACTCCTTCAATATCACGCCTAGGATTCAAAGGAAGGCTTTCTCACCACCTTCTCACGTTCTGGCACTTTCTGGTGCCTTTGGACCCAAGTTCCAGTTTTGGTCTCTTTTGCTCCCTTTTTGCTTACCGGCAAAGGAAGACGTGCGAAAATCATCTCAGGCCACTAAAACACTTTGAATATCACGCCTAGGACTCAAAGGAAGGCTTTCCCACCACCTTCTCACGTTCTGGCACTTTCTGGTGCCTTTGGACCCAAGTTCCAGTTTTGGTCTCTTTTGGTTACCTTTGCTTACGGCATAGGGAGACTTGCGAAACTCTTCTCAGGCCACTAAAACTCTTTGAATATCACGCCTAGGACTCAAAGGAAGGCTTTCCCACCACCTTCTCACGTTCTGGCACTTTCTAGTGCCTTTGGACCCAAGTTCCAGTTTTGGTCTCTTTTGGTTCCCTTTTTGCTTACCGGCAAAGGAAGACGTGCGAAACTCGTCTCAGGCCACTAAAACTCTTTGAATATCATGCCTAGGACTCAAAGGAAGGCTTTCCCACCACCTTCTCACGTTCTAGCACTTTCTGGTGCCTTTGGACCCAAGTTCCAGTTTTGGTCTCTTTTGGTTCCCTTTTGCTTACCAAGAAAGGAAGACGTGCGAAACTCGTCTCAGGCCACTAAAACTCTTTGAATATCACGCCTAGGACTCAAAGGAAGGCTTTCCCACCACCTTCTCACGTTCTGGCACTTTCTAGTGCCTTTGGACCCAAGTTCCAGTTTTGGTCTCTTTTGGTTCTCTTTTGCTTACCGGCAAAGGAAGACGTGCGAAACTCGTTTCAAGCCACTGAAACTCCTTGAATATCACTCATAGGACTCAAAGAAAGGCTTTTCCACCACCTTCTCACGTGCTAGCACTTTCTGGTGGCTTTGGACCCAAGTTCCAGTTTTGGTCTCTTTTGGTTCCCTTTTGCTTACCGGCAAAGGAAGACGTGCGAAACTCGTCTCAGGCCACTAAAACTCCTTCAATATCACGCCTAGGACTCAAAGGAAGGCTTTCCCACCACCTTCTCACGTTCAGGCACTTTCTGGTGCCTTTGGACCCAAGTTCCAGTTTTGGTCTCTTTTGGTTCCCTTTTGCTTACCGGCAAAGGAAGACGTGCGAAACTCGTCTCAGGCCACTAAAACTCTTTGAATATCACGCCTAGGACTCAAAGGAAGGCTTTCCCACCACCTTCTCACGTTCTGGCACTTTCTAGTGCCTTTGGACCCAAGTTCCAGTTTTGGTCTCTTTTGGTTCCCTTTTTGCTTACCGGCAAAGGAAGACGTGCGAAACTCGTCTCAGGCCACTAAAACTCTTTGAATATCACGCCTAGGACTCAAAGGAAGGCTTTCCCACCACCTTCTCACGTTCTAGCACTTTCTGGTGCCTTTGGACCCAAGTTCCAGTTTTGGTCTCTTTTGGTTCCCTTTTGCTTATCGGCAAAGGAAGACATGCGAAACTCGTCTCAGGACGCTAAAACTCCTTCAATATCACGCGTAGGACTCAAAGGAAGGCTTTCTCACCACCTTCTCCCCTTCTGGCACTTTCTGGCACCTTTGGACCCAAGTTCCAGTTTTGGTCTCTTTTACTCCCTTTTTGCTTACTGGCAAAGGGAGACTTGCGAAACTCGTCTCAGGCCACTAAAACTCCTTGAATATCACGCCTACGACTTAAAGGAAGGCTTTCCCACCACCTTCTCACATTCTAGCACTCTCTGGTGCCTTTGGACCCAAATTCCAGTTTTGGTCTCTTTTGGTTCCCTTTTTGCTTACCGGCAAAGAAAGACGTGCGACACTCCTCTCAGGCCACTAAAACTCTTTGAATATCACGCCTAGGACTCAAAGGAAGGCTTTCCCACCACCTTCTCACGTTCTAGCACTTTCTGGTGACTTTGGACCCAAGTTCCAGTTTTGGTCTCTTTTGGTTCCCTTTTGCTTACCGGCAAAGGAAGACGTGCGAAACTTGTCTCAGGCCACTAAAACTGCTTGAATATCACGCCTAGGACACAAAGGAAAGCTTTCCCATCATCTTCTCACGTTTTGGCACTTTCTGGTGCCTTTGGACCCAAGTTCCAGTTTTGGCCTCTTTTAGTTCCCTTTTACTTACCGGCAAAGAAAGACGTGCGAAACTCGTCTCAAGCCACTGAAACTCCTTGAATATCACTCCTAGAATTCAAAGGAAGGATTTCTCACCACCTTCTCCTCTTCTGTCACTTTCTGGCACCTTTGGACCCAAGTTCCAGTTTTTGTCTCTTTTGGTTCCCTTTTGCTTACCGGCAAAGGAATACGTGCGAAACTCGTCTCAAGCCACTGAAACTCCTTGAATATCACTCCGAAGACACAAAGGAAGGCTTTCTCACCACCTTCTCCCCTTCTGGCACTTTCTGGTGCCTTTGGACCCAAGTTCCAGTTTTGGTCACTTTTGGTTCCCTTTTGCTTACCGGCAAAGGAAGACGTGCGAAACTCGTCTCAGGCCACTAAAACTCCTTGAATATCACGCCTAGGACTCAAAGGAAAGCTTTCCCACCACCTTCTCATGTTCTGGCACTTTCTGGTGCCTTTGGACCCAAGTTCCAGTTTTGGTCTCTTTTGGTTCCCTTTTGCTTACCGGCAAAGGAAGACGTGCGAAACTCGTCTCAGGCCACTAAAACTCCTTCAATATCACGCCTAGGACTCAAAGGAAGGCTTTCTCACCACCTTCTCACGTTCGGCACTTTCGGTGCCTTTGGACCCAAGTTCCAGCTTTTGGTCTCTTTTGGTTCCCTTTTGCTTACGGCAAAGGAAGACGTGCGAAACTCGTCTCGTGCCACTAAAACTCTTTGAATATCACGCCTAGGACTCAAAGGAAGGCTTTCCCACCACCTTCTCACGTTCGGCACTTTCTCGGTGCCTTTGGACCCAAGTTCCAGTTTTGGTCTCTTTTGCTCCCTTTTTGCTTACTGGCTCTCAGGCCACTAAAACTCTTTGAATATCACGCCTAGGACTCAAAGGAAGGCTTTCCCACCACCTTCTCACGTTTTGGCACTTTCTAGTGCCTTTGGACCCAAGTTCCAGTTTTGGTCTCTTTTGGTTCCCTTTTGCTTACCGGCAAAGGAAGACGTGCGAAACTCGTCTCAGGCCACTAAAACTCTTTGAATATCACGCCTAGGACTCAAAGGAAGGCTTTCCCACCACCTTCTCACGTTCTTGCACTTTCTGGTGCCTTTGGACCCAAGTTCCAGTTTTGGTCTCTTTTGGTTCCCTTTTGCTTACCGGCAAAGGAAGACGTGCGAAACTCGTCTCAGGCCACTAAAACTCTTTGAATATCACGCCTAGGACTCAAAGGAAGGCTTTCCCACCACCTTCTCACGTGCTAGCACTTTCTGGTGCCTTTGGACCCAAGTTCCAGTTTTGGTCTCTTTTGGTTCCCTTTTGCTTACCGGCAAAGGAAGACGTGCGAAACTCGTCTCAGGCCACTAAAACTCCTTCAATATCACGCCTAGGACTCAAAGGAAGGCTTTCCCACCACCTTCTCATGTTCTGGCACTTTCTGGTGCCTTTGGACCCAAGTTCCAGTTTTGGTCTCTTTTGGTTCCCTTTTGCTTACCGGCAAAGGAAGACGTGCGAAACTCGTCTCAGGCCACTAAAACTCCTTGAATATCATGCCTAGGACTCAAAGGAAGGCTTTCTCACCACCTTCTCCCCTTCTGGCACTTTCTGGTGCCTTTGGACCCAAGTTCCAGTTTTGGTCTCTTTTGGTTCCCTTTTGCTTACCGGTAAAGGAAGACGTGCGAAACTCGTCTCAAGCCACTGAAACTCCTTGAATATTACTCATAGAACTGAAAGGAATGATTTCTCACCACCTTCTCCCCTTCTGGCACTTTCTGGCACCTTTGGACCCAAGTTCCAGTTTTGGTCTCTTTTGCTCCCATTTTGCTTACCGGCAAAGGAAGACGTGCGAAACTCGTCTCAGGCCACTAAAACTCCTTGAATATCACGCCTACGACTCAAAGGAAGGCTTTCCCACCACCTTCTCACGTTCTAGCACTTTCTGGTGCCTTTGGACCCAAGTTCCAGTTTTGGTCTCTTTTGGTTCCCTTTTGCTTACCGGCAAAGGAAGACGTGCGAAACTCGTCTCAGGCCACTAAAACTCCTTGAATATCACGCCTAGGACTCAAAGGAAGGCTTTCCCACCACCTTCTCACGTTCGGGCCCCTTCCGGTGCCTTTGGACCCAAGTTCCAGTTTTGGTCTCTTTTGGTTCCCTTTTGCTTACCGGCAAAGGAAGACGTGCGAAACTCGTCTCAGGCCACTAAAACTCCTTGAATATCACGCCTAGGATTCAAAGGAAGGCTTTCCCACCACCTTCTCACGTTCTGGCACTTTCTGGTGCCTTTGGACCCAAGTTCCAGTTTTGGTCTCTTTTGGTCCCTTTTTGCTTACTGGCAAAGGGAGACGTGCGAAACTCGTGTCAGGCCACTAAAACTCGTTGAATATCACGCCTAGGACTCAAAGGAAGGCTTTCCCACCACCTTCTCACGTTCGGCACTTTCTCGGTGCCTTTGGACCCAAGTTCCAGCTTTGGTCACTTTTGGTTCCCTTTGCTTACCGGCAAAGGAAGACGTGCGAAACTCGTCTCGTGCCACTAAAACTCTTTGAATATCACGCCTAGGACTCAAAGGAAGGCTTTCCCACCACCTTCTCACGTTCTGGTGCCTTTGGACCCAAGTTCCAGTTTTGGTCTCTTTTGGTTCCCTTTTGCTTACCGGCAAAGGAAGACGTGCGAAACTCGTCTCAAGCCACTAAAACTCTTTGAATATCACGCCTAGGACTCAAAGGAAGGCTTTCCCACCACCTTCTCACGTTCTGGCACTTTCTAGTGCCTTTGGACCCAAGTTCCAGTTTTGGTCTCTTTTGGTTCCCTTTTGCTTACCGGCAAAGGAAGACGTGCGAAACTCGTCTGATGCCACTAAAACTCTTTGAATATCACGCCTAGGACTCAAAGGAAGGCTTTCCCACCACCTTCTCACGTTCTAGCACTTTCTGGTGCCTTTGGACCCAAGTTCCAGTTTTGGTCTCTTTTGGTTCCCTTTTGCTTATCGGCAAAGGAAGACGTGCGAAACTCGCCTCAGGACACTAAAACTCCTTCAATATCACGCGTAGGACTCAAAGGAAGGCTTTCTCACCACCTTCTCCCCTTCTGGCACTTTCTGGCACATTTGGACCCAAGTTCCAGTTTTGGTCACTTTTGGTTCCCTTTTGCTTACCGGCAAAGGAAGACGTGCGAAACTCGTCTCAGGCCACTAAAACTCTTTGAATATCACGCCTAGGACTCAAAGGAAAGCTTTCCCACCACCTTCTCACGTTCTGGCACTTTCTGGTGCCTTTGGACCCAAGTTCCAGTTTTGGTCTCTTTTGGTTCCCTTTTGCTTACCGGCAAAGGAAGACGTGCGAAACTCGTCTCAGGCCACTAAAACTCCTTGAATATCACGCCTAGGACTCAAAGGAAAGCTTTCCCACCACCTTCTCATGTTCTGGCACTTTTTGGTGCCTTTGGACCCAAGTTCCAGTTTTGGTCTCTTTTGGTTCCCTTTTGCTTACCGGCAAAGGAAGACGTGCGAAACTCGTCTCAGGCCACTAAAACTCCTTCAATATCACGCCTAGGACTCAAAGGAAGGCTTTCCCACCACCTTCTCACGTTCTGGCACTTTCTGGTGCCTTTGGACCCAAGTTCCAGTTTTGGTCTCTTTTGCTCCCTTTTTGCTTACCGGCAAAGGGAGACTTGCGAAACTCGTCTCAGGCCACTAAAACTCTTTGAATATCACGCCTAGGACTCAAAGGAAGGCTTTCCCACCACCTTCTCACGTTCTGGTACTTTCTGGTGCCTTTGGACCCAAGTTCCAGTTTTGGTCTCTTTTGGTTCCCTTTTGCTTACCGGCAAAGGAAGACGTGCGAAACTCGTCTCTTGCCACTAAAACTCCTTGAATATCACGCCTAGGACTCAAAGGAAGGCTTTCCCACCACCTTCTCACGTTCTGGCACTTTCTAGTGCCTTTGGACCCAAGTTCCAGCTTTGGTCTCTTTTGGTTCCCTTTGCTTACCTGCAAAGCAAGACGTGCGAAACTCGTCTCAGGCCACTAAAACTCTTTGAATATCATGCCTAGGACTCAAAGGAAGGCTTTCCCACCACCTTCTCACGTTCTAGCACTTTCTGGTGCCTTTGGACCCAAGTTCCAGTTTTGCTCTCTTTTGGTTCCCTTTGCTTACCGCAAAGGAAGACGTGCGAAACTCGTCTCGTGCCACTAAAACTCTTTGAATATCACGCCTAGGACTCAAAGGAAGGCTTTCCCACCACCTTCTCACGTTCTGGCACTTTCTAGTGCCTTTGGACCCAAGTTCCAGTTTTGGTCTCTTTTGGTTCCCTTTTGCTTACCGGCAAAGGAAGACGTGCGAAACTCGTTTCAAGCCACTGAAACTCCTTGAATATCACTCATAGAACTCAAAGGAAGGATTTCTCACCACCTTATCCCCTTCTGGCACTTTCTGGCACCTTTGGACCCAAGTTCCACTTTTGGTCTCTTTTACTCCCTTTTTGCTTACTGGCAAAGGGAGACTTGCGAAACTCGTCTCAGGCCACTAAAACTCCTTGAATATCACGCCTAGGACTCAAAGGAAGGCTTTCCCACCACCTTCTCACGTTCTGGCACTTTCTGGTGCCTTTGGACCCAAGTTCCAGTTTTGGTCTCTTTTGGTTCCCTTTTGCTTACCGGCAAAGAAAGACGTGCGAAACTCGTCTCAGGCCACTAAAACTCCTTGAATATCACGCCTAGGACTCAAAGGAAGGCTTTCCCACCACCTTCTCACGTTCTGGCACTTTCTGGTGCCTTTGGACCCAAGTTCCTGTTTTGGTCTCTTTTGGTTCCCTTTTGCTTACCTAAGAAAGGAAGACGTGCGAAACTTGTCTCAGGCCACTAAAACTCCTTGAATATCACGCCTAGGACTCAAAGGAAGGCTTTCCCACCACCTTCTCACGTTTTGGCACTTTCTGGTGCCTTTGGACCCAAGTTCCAGTTTTGGTCTCTTTTAGTTCCCTTTTGCTTACTGGCAAAGAAAGACGTGTGAAACTCGTCTCAAGCCACTAAAACTCCTTGAATATCACTCCTAGAACTCAAAGGAAGGATTTCTCACCACCTTCTCCTCTTCTGTCACTTTCTGGCACCTTTGGACCCAAGTTCCAGTTTTGGTCTCTTTTGGTTCCCTTTTGCGGCAAAGGAAGACGTGCGAAACTCGTCTCAAGCCACTAAAACTCCTTGAATATCACTCCGAACACAAAAAGGAAGGCTTTCTCACCACCTTCTCACGTTCGGCACTTTCGGTGCCTTTGGACCCAAGTTCCAGTTTTGGTCTCTTTGGTTCCCTTTTGCTTACCGCAAAGGAAGACGTGCGAAACTCGTCTCAGGCCACTAAAACTCCTTGAATATCACGCCTAGGACTCAAAGGAAGGCTTTCCCACCACCTTCTCACGTTCTGGCACTTTCTGGTGCCTTTGGACCCAAGTTCCAGTTTTGGTCTCTTTTGGTTCCCTTTTGCTTATCAGCAAAGGAAGACGTGCGAAACTCGTCTCAGCCCACTAAAACTCCTTGAATATCACGCCGAGGACTCAAAGGAAGGCTTTCTCACCACCTTCTCACGTTCGGCACTTTCGGTGCCTTTGGACCCAAGTTCCAGCTTTGGTCTCTTTTGGTTCCCTTTTGCTTACCGCAAAGGAAGACGTGCGAAACTCGTCTCAAAGCCACTAAAACTCTTTGAATATCACGCCTAGGACTCAAAGGAAGGCTTTCCCACCACCTTCTCACGTTCGGCACTTTCGGTGCCTTTGGACCCAAGTTCCAGCTTTTGGTCTCTTTTGGTTCCCTTTTGCTTACCGGCAAAGGAAGACGTGCGAAACTCGTCCTCGTGCCACTAAAACTCTTTGAATATCACGCCTAGGACTCAAAGGAAGGCTTTCCCACCACCTTCTCACGTTCTGGCACTTTCTAGTGCCTTTGGACCCAAGTTCCAGTTTTGGTCTCTTTTGGTTCCCTTTTTGCTTACCGGCAAAGGAAGACGTGCGAAACTCGTCTCAGGCCACTAAAACTCCTTGAATATCACGCCTAGGACTCAAAGGAAGGCTTTCCCACCACCTTCTCACGTTCTGGCACTTTCTGGTGCCTTTGGACCCAAGTTCCAGTTTTGGTCTCTTTTGGTTCCCTTTTGCTTATCGGCAAAGGAAGACGTGCGAAACTCGTCTCAGGCCACTAAAACTCCTTGAATATCACGCCTAGGACTCAAAGGAAGGCTTTCCCACCACCTTCTCATGTTCTGGCACTTTTTGGTGCCTTTGGACCCAAGTTCCAGTTTTGGTCTCTTTTGGTTCCCTTTTGCTTACCGGCAAAGGAAGACGTGCGAAACTCGTCTCAGGCCACTAAAACTCCTTCAATATCACGCCTAGGACTCAAAGGAAGGCTTTCTCACCACCTTCTCACGTTCTGGCACTTTCTGGTGCCTTTGGACCCAAGTTCCAGTTTTGGTCTCTTTTGGTTCCCTTTTGCTTATCGGCAAAGGAAGACGTGCAAAACTCGTCTCAGGCCACTAAAACTCTTTGAATATCACGCCTAGGACTCAAAGGAAGGCTTTCCCACCACCTTCTCACGTTCTGGCACTTTCTGGTGCCTTTGGACCCAAGTTCCAGTTTTGGTCTCTTTTGGTTCCCTTTTGCTTACCGGCAAAGGAAGACGTGCGAAACTCGTCTCAGGCCACTAAAACTCCTTGAATATCACGCCTAGGACTCAAAGGAAGGCTTTCCCACCACCTTCTCACGTTCTGGCACTTTCTAGTGCCTTTGGACCCAAGTTCCAGTTTTGGTCTCTTTTGGTTCCCTTTTGCTTACCGGCAAAGGAAGACGTGCGAAACTCGTCTCAGTCCACTAAAACTCCTTGAATATCACGCCTAGGACTCAAAGGAAGGCTTTCCCACCACCTTCTCACGTTCTGGCACTTTCTGGTGCCTTTGGACCCAAGTTCCAGTTTTCGTCTCTTTTGGTTCCCTTTTACTTACCGGCAAAGGAAGACGTGCGAAACTCGTCTCAGCCACTAAAACTCCTTGAATATCACGCCTAGGACGCAAAGGAAGGCTTTCCCACCACCTTCTCACGTTCTGGCACTTTCTAGTGCCTTTGGACCCAAGTTCCAGTTTTGGTCTCTTTTGGTTCCCTTTTGCTAACCGGCAAAGGAAGACGTGCGAAACTCGTCTCAGGCCACTAAAACTCCTTGAATATCACGCCTAGAACTCAAAGGAAGGCTTTCTCACCACCTTTTCCGCTTCTGGCACTTTCTGGCGCCTTTGGACCCAAGTTCCAGTTTTGGTCTATTTTGGTCCCTTTTTGCTTACCGGCAAAGGAAGACGTGCGAAACTCGTCTCGGGCCACTAAAACTCCTTGAATATCACGCCTAGGACTCAAAGGAAGGCTTTCCCACCACCTTCTCACGTTCTGGCACTTTCTGGTGCCTTTGGACCCAAGTTCCAGTTTTGGTCTCTTTTGGTTCCCTTTTGCTTACCGGCAAAGAAAGACGTGCGAAACTCCTCTCGTGCCACTAAAACTCCTTGAATATCACGCCTAGGACTCAAAGGAAGGCTTTCTCACCACCTTCTCACGTTCTGGCACTTTCTGGTGCCTTTGGACCCAAGTTCCAGTTTTGGTCACTCTTGGTTCCCTTTGGCTTACCGGCAAAGGAAGACGTGCGAAACTTCTCTCTGGCCACTAAAACTCCTTGAATATCATGCCTAGGACTCAAAGGAAGGCTTTCCCACCACCTTCTCACGTTTTGGTACTTTCAGATGCCTTTGGACCCAAGTTCCAGTTTTGGTCACTTTTGGTTCCCTTTTGCTTACCGGCAAAGGAAGACGTGCGAAACTCGTTTCAGGCCACTAAAACTCCTTGAATATCACTCCTAGAACTCAAAGGAAGGATTTCTCACCACCTTCTCCTCTTCGTCACTTTCGGCACCTTTGGACCCAAGTTCCAGTTTTGGTCTCTTTTGGTTCCCTTTTGCTTACCGGCAAAGGAAGACGTGCGAAACTCGTCTCAAGCCACTAAAACTCCTTGAATATCACTCCTTGGACTCAAAGGAAGGCTTTCTCACCACCTTCTCCCCTTCTGGCACTTTCTGGAGCCTTTGCACCCAAGTTCCAGTATTGGTCACTTTTGGTTCCCTTTTGCTTACCGGCAAAGGAAGACGTGCGAAACTCGTCTCAGGCCACTAAAACTCCTTGAATATCACGCCTAGGACTCAAAGGAAGGCTTTCCCACCACCTTCTCACGTTCTGGCACTTTCTGGTGCCTTTGGACCCAAGTTCTAGTTTTGGTCTCTTTTGGTTCCCTTTTGCTTACCGGCAAAGGAAGACGTGCGAAACTCGTCTCAGGCCACTAAAACTCCTTCAATATCACGCCTAGGACTCAAAGGAAGGCTTTCCCACCACCTTCTCATGTTCTGGCACTTTCTGGTGCCTTTGGACCCAAGTTCCAGTTTTGGTCACTTTTGGTTCCCTTTTGCTTACCGGCAAAGGAAGACGTGCGAAACTCGTCTCAGGCCACTAAAACTTTTTGAATATCACGCCTAGGACTGAAAGGAAAGCTTCCCCACCACCTTCTCACGTTCTGGCACTTTCTGGTGCCTTTGGACCCAAGTTCTAGTTTTGGTCTCTTTTGGTTCCCTTTGCTTACCGGCAAAGGAAGACGTGCGAAACTCGTCTCAGGCCACTAAAACTCCTTGAATATCACGCCTAGGACTCAAAGGAAGGCTTTCCCACCACCTTCTCACGTTCTGGCACTTTCTAGTGCCTTTGGACCCAAGTTCCAGTTTTGGTCTCTTTTGGTTCCCTTTTTGCTTACCGCAAAGGAAGACGTGCGAAACTCGTCTCAGGCCACTAAAACTCCTTGAATATCACGCCTAGGACTCAAAGGAAGGCTTTCCCACCACCTTCTCACGTTCTGGCACTTTCTGGTGCCTTTGGACCCAAGTTCCAGTTTTGGTCTCTTTTGGTTCCCTTTTGCTTACCGGCAACGGTAGACGTGCAAAACTCGTCTCAGGCCACTAAAACTCCTTGAATATCACGCCTAGGACTCAAAGGAAGGCTTTCCCACCACCTTCTCATGTTCTTGCATTTTTTGGTGCCTTTCGACCCAAGTTCCAGTTTTGGTCTCTTTTGGTTCCCTTTTGCTTACCGGCAAAGGAAGACGTGCGAAACTCGTCTCAGGCCACTAAAACTCCTTCAATATCACGCCTAGGACTCAAAGGAAGGCTTTCCCACCACCTTCTCACGTTCTGGTGCCTTTGGACCCAAGTTCCAGTTTTGGTCTCTTTTGGTTCCCTTTTGCTTACCGGCAAAGGAAGACGTGCGAAACTCGTCTGTGGCCACTAAAACTCGTTGAATATCACGCCTAGGACTCAATGGAAGGCATTCCCACCACCTTCTCACGTTCTGGCACTTTCTGGTGCCTTTGAACCCAAGTTCCAGTTTTGGTCTCTTTTGGTTCCCTTTTGCTTATCGGCAAAGGAAGACGTGCGAAACTCGTCTCAAGCCACTGAAACTCTTTGAATATCACGCCTAGGACTCAAAGGAAGGCTTTCCCACCACCTTCTCACGTTCTGGCACTTTCTAGTGCCTTTGGACCCAAGTTCCAGTTTTGGTCTCTTTTGGTTCCCTTTTGCTTACCGGCAAAGGAAGACGTGCGAAACTCGTCTCAGGCCACTAAAACTCCTTGAATATCACGCCTAGGACTCAAAGGAAGGCTTTCCCACCACCTTCTCACGTTCTGGCACTTTCTGGTGCCTTTGGACCCAAGTTCCAGTTTTGGTCTCTTTTGGTTCCCTTTTGCTTACAAAGAAAGGAAGACGTGCGAAACTCGTCTCAGGCCACTAAAACTCCTTGAATATCACGCCTAGGACTCAAAGGAAGGCTTTCCCACCACCTTCTCACGTTCTGGCACTTTCTAGTGCCTTTGGACCCAAGTTCCAGTTTTGGTCTCTTTTGGTTCCCTTTTGCTTACCGGCAAAGGAAGACGTGCGAAACTCGTCTCAAGCCACTAAAACTCCTTGAATATCACGCCTAGGACTCAAAGGAAGGCTTTCTCACCACCTTCTCACGATTTGGCACTTTCTGGTGCCTTTGGACCCAAGTTCCACTTTTGGTCTCTTTTACTCCCTTTTTGCTTACCGGCAAAGGAAGACGTGCGAAACTCGTCTCAGGCCACTAAAACTCCTTGAATATCACGCCTAGGACTCAAAGGAAGGCTTTCCCACCACCTTCTCACGTTCTGGCACTTTCTGGTGCCTTTGGACCCAAGTTCCAGTTTTGGTCTCTTTTGGTTCCCTTTTGCTTACCGGCAAAGAAAGACGTGCGAAACTCGTCTCAGGCCACTAAAACTCCTTGAATATCACGCCTAGGACTCAAAGGAAGGCTTTCCCACCACCTTCTCACGTTCTGGCACTTTCTGGTGCCTTTGGACCCAAGTTCCAGTTTTGGTCTCTTTTGGTTCCCTTTTGCTTACCGGCAAAGGAAGACGTGCGAAACTCGTCTCAGGCCACTAAAACTCCTTGAATATCACGCCTAGGACTCAAAGGAAGGCTTTCCCACCACCTTCTCACGTTTTGGCACTTTCTGGTGCCTTTGGACCCAAGTTCCAGTTTTGGTCTCTTTTGGTTCCCTTTTACTTACCGGCAAAGGAAGACGTGCGAAACTCGTCTCAAGCCACTAAAACTCCTTGAATATCACTCCTAGGACTCAAAGGAAGGATTTCACACCACCTTCTCCCCTTCTGTCACTTTCTAGCACCTTTGGACCCAAGTTCCAGTTTTTGTCTCTTTTGGTTCCCTTTTGCTTACCGGCAAAGGAAGACGTGCGAAACTCGTCTCAGGCCACTAAAACTCCTTGAATATCACGCCTAGGACTCAAAGGAAG
The DNA here is from genome assembly GCA_024086825.1 of Abrus pulchellus subsp. cantoniensis. Taxonomy (NCBI): domain Eukaryota; kingdom Viridiplantae; phylum Streptophyta; class Magnoliopsida; order Fabales; family Fabaceae; genus Abrus; species Abrus pulchellus. The sequence goes on along the minus strand of CM044057.1, from coordinate 163,543 downwards.
GCTTTCCCACCACCTTCTCACGTTCTGGCACTTTCTTGAGCCTTTGGACCTAAGTTCCAGTTTTGGTCTCTTTTGGTTCCCTTTTGCTTACCGGCAAAGGAAGACGTGCGAAACTCGTCTCAGGGCACTAAAACTACTTGAATATCACGCCTAGGACTCAAAGGAAGGCTTTCCCACCACCTTCTCATGTTCTGGCACTTTCTGGCGCCTTTGGACCCAAGTTTCAGTTTTGGTCTCTTTTGTTTCCTTTTTGCTTACTGGCAAAGGAAGACGTGCGAAACTCGTCTCAAGCTACTAAAACTCCTTAAATATCACGCCTAGGACTCAAAGGAATGCTTTCTCACCACCTTCTCACGTTCGGCACTTTCGGTGCCTTTGGACCCAAGTTCCAGCTTTTGGTCTCTTTTGTTCCCTTTTGCTTACCGGCAAAGGAAGACGTGCGAAACTCGTCTCAAGCCACTAAAACTCCTTGAATATCACGCCTAGGACTCAAAGGAAGGCTTTCCCACCACCTTCTCACGTTCGGCACTTTCGGTGCCTTTGGACCCAAGTTCCGTTTTGGTCACTTTTGGTTCCCTTTGCTTACCTAAGCAAAGGAAGACGTGCGAAACTCGTCTCGTGCCACTAAAACTCCTTGAATATCACGCCTAGGACTCAAAGGAAGGCTTTCCCACCTCCTTCTCACGTTCTGGCACTTTCTAGTGCCTTTGGACCCAAGTTCCAGTTTTGGTCTCTTTTGGTTCCCTTTTGCTTACCGGCAAAGGAAGACGTGCGAAACTCGTCTAAGGCCACTAAAACTCCTTGAATATCACGCCTAGGACTCAAAGGAAGGCTTTCCCACCACCTTCTCACGTTCTGGCACTTTCTGGTGCCTTTGGACCCAGGTTCCAGTTTTGGTGTGTTTTGGTTCCCTTTTGTTTACCGGCAAAGGAAGACGTGCGAAACTCGTCTCAGGCCACTAAAACTCCTTCAATATCACGCCTAGGACTCAAAGGAAGGCTTTCCCACCACCTTCTCACGTTCTGGCACTTTCTCGGCACCTTTGGACCCAAGTTCCAGTTTTGGTCTCTTTTGGTTCCCATTTGCTTACCGGCAAAGGAAGACGTGCGAAACTCGTCTCAGCCCACTAAAACTCCTTGAATATCACGCCTAGGACTCAAAGGAAGGCTTTCCCACCACCTTCTCACGTTCTGTCACTTACTGGTGCATTTGGACCCAAGTTCCATTTTTGGTCTCTTTTGCTTCCCTTTTGCTGTCCGGCAAAGGATGACGTGCGTAACCAGTCTCCTTCCACTAAAACTCCTTGAATATCACGCCTAGGACTCAAAGGAAGGCTTTCCCACCACCTTCTCATGTTCGGCACTTTTTGGTGCCTTTGGACCCAAGTTCCAGCTTTGGTCTCTTTTGGTTCCCTTTTGCTTACCGGCAAAGGAAGACGTGCGAAACTCGTCTCGTGCCACTAAAACTCCTTCAATATCACGCCTAGGACTCAAAGGAAGGCTTTCTCACCACCTTCTCACGTTCGGCACTTTGGTGCCTTTGGACCCAAGTTCCAGCTTTTGGTCTCTTTGGTTCCCTTTTGCTTACTGCAAAGGAAGACGTGCGAAACTCGTCTCGTGCCACTAAAACTCTTTGAATATCACGCCTAGGACTCAAAGGAAGGCTTTCCCACCACCTTCTCACGTTCGGCACTTTCTCGGTGCCTTTGGACCCAAGTTCCGCTTTTGGTCTCTTTTGGTTCCCTTTTGCTTACCTAAAGGAAGACGTGCGAAACTCGTCTCGTGCCACTAAAACTCCTTGAATATCACGCCTAGGACTCAAAGGAAGGCTTTCCCACCACCTTCTCACGTTCGGCACTTTCTAGTGCCTTTGGACCCAAGTTCCAGTTTTGGTCTCTTTTGGTTCACTTTTGCTTACCGGCAAAGGAAGACGTGCGAAACTCGTCTCAGTCCACTAAAACTCCTTGAATATCACGCCTAGGACTCAAAGGAAGGCTTTCCCACCACCTTCTCACGTTCTGGCACTTTCTGGTGCCTTTGGACCCAAGTTCCAGATTTGGTCTCTTTTGGTTCCCTTTTGCTTATCGGCAAAGGAAGACGTGCGAAACTCGTCTCAGTGCCACTAAAACTCCTTCAATATCACGCCTAGGACTCAAAGGAAGGCTTTCTCACCACCTTCTCCCCTTCGGCACTTTCGGCACCTTTGGACCCAAGTTCCGCTTTGGTCTCTTTTGGTTCCCTTTTGCTTACCGGCAAAGGAAGACGTGCTAAACTCGTCTCATGCCACTAAAACTCCTTGAATATCACGCCTAGGACTCAAAGGAAGGCTTTCCCACCACCTTCTCACGTTCTAGCACTTTCGGTGCCTTTGGACCCAAGTTCCGCTTTGGTCTCTTTTGGTTCCCTTTTGCTTACCGGCAAAGGAAGACGTGCGAAACTCGTCTCAGCCACTAAAACTCCTTGAATATCACGCCTAGGACTCAAAGGAAGGCTTTCCCACCACCTTCTCACGTTCGCACTTTTTGGTGCCTTTGGACCCAAGTTCCAGCTTTGGTCTCTTTTGGTTCCCTTTTGCTTACCGGCAAAGGAAGACGTGCGAAACTCGTCTCGGGCCACTAAAACTCCTTCAATATCACGCCTAGGACTCAAAGGAAGGCTTTCCCACCACCTTCTCACGTTCGGCACTTTCGGTGCCTTTGGACCCAAGTTCCAGCTTTGGTCTCTTTTGCTCCCTTTTGCTTACCGGCAAAGGAAGACGTGCGAAACTCGTCTCGTGCCACTAAAACTCTTTGAATATCACGCCTAGGACTCAAAGGAAGGCTTTCCCACCACCTTCTCACGTTCTGGCACTTTCTGGTGCCTTTGGACCCAAGTTCCAGTTTTGGTCTCTTTGGTTCCCTTTTGCTTACCGGCAAAGGAAGACGTGCGAAACTCGTCTCAGGCCACTAAAACTCCTTGAATATCACGCCTAGGACTCAAAGGAAGGCTTTCCCACCACCTTCTCACGTTCTGCACTTTCTGGTGCCTTTGGACCCAAGTTCCAGTTTTGGTCTCTTTTGGTTCCCTTTTGCTTACCGGCAAAGGAAGACGTGCGAAACTCGTCTCAGGCCACTAAAACTCCTTGAATATCACGCCTAGGACTCAAAGGAAGGCTTTCCCACCACCTTCTCACGTTCTAGCACTTTCTGGTGCCTTTGGACCCAAGTTCCAGTTTTGGTCTCTTTTGGTTCCCCTTTGCTTACCGGCAAAGGAAGACGTGCGAAACTCGTCTCAGTCTACTAAAACTCCTTGAATATCACGCCTAGGACTCAAAGGAAGGCTTTCCCACCACCTTCTCACGTTCTAGCACTTTCTGGTGCCTTTGGACCCAAGTTCCAGTTTTGGTCTCTTTTGGTTCCCTTTTGCTTATCGGCAAAGGAAGACGTGCGAAACTCGTCTCAGGACACTAAAACTCCTTCAATATCACGCCTAGGACTCAAAGGAAGGCTTTCTCACCACCTTCTCCCCTTCTGGCACTTTCTGGCACCTTTGGACCCAAGTTCCAGTTTTGGTCTCTTTTGCTCCCTTTTTGCTTACCGGCAAAGGAAGACGTGCGAAACTCGTCCTAAGCCACTAAAACTCCTTGAATATCACGCCTAGGACTCAAAGGAAGGCATTCCCACCACCTTCTCACGTTCTGGCACTTTCTGGTGCCGTTGGACCCAAGTTCCAGTTTTGGTCTCTTTTGGTTCCCTTTTGCTAACCGGCAAAGGAAGACGTGCGAAACTCGTCTCAGGCCACTAAAACTCCTTGAATATCACGCCTAGGACTCAAAGGAAGGCTTTCCCACCACCTTCTCACGTTCTGGCACATTCTGGTGCCATTGGACCCAAGTTCCAGTTTTGGTCTCTTTTGGTTCCTTTTGCTAACCGGCAAAGGAAGACTTGCGAAACTCGTCTCAGGCCACTAAAACTCCTTGAATATCACGCCTAGGACTCAAAGGAAGGCTTTCCCACCACCTTCTCACGTTCTGGCACTTTCTGGTGCCTTTGGACCCAAGTTCCAGGTTTGGTCTCTTTTGGTTCCCTTTTGCTTACCGGCAAAGGAAGACGTGCGAAACTCGTCTCAGGCCACTAAAACTCCTTGAATATCACGCCTAGAACTCAAAGGAAGGATTTCTCACCACCTTCTCCCCTTCTGTCACTTTCTGGCGCCTTTGGACCCAAGTTCCAGTTTTGGTCTCTTTTGGTCCCTTTTTGCTTACTGGCAAAGGGAGACGTGCGAAACTCGTCTCAGGCCACTAAAACTCCTTGAATATCACGCCTAGGACTCAAAGGAAGGCTTTCCCACCACCTTCTCACGTTCTGGCACTTTCTGGTGCCTTTGGACCCAAGTTCCAGTTTTGGTCTCTTTTGGTTCCCTTTTGCTTACCGGCAAAGGAAGACGTGCGAAACTCGTCTCAGGCCACTAAAACTCCTTGAATATCACGCCTAGGACTCAAAGGAAGGCTTTCCCACCACCTTCTCACGTTATGGCACTTTCTGGTGCCTTTGGACCCAAGTTCCAGTTTTGGTCTCTTTTGGTTCCCTTTTGCTTACCGGCAAAGGAAGACGTGCGAAACTCGTCTCAGGCCACTAAAACTCCTTCAATATCACGCCTAGGACTCAAAGGAAGGCTTTCCCACCACCTTCTCACGTTCTGGCACTTTCTGGTGCCTTTGGACCCAAGTTCCAGTTTTGGTCACTTTTGGTTCCCTTTTGCTTACCGGCAAAGGAAGACGTGCGAAACTCGTCTCAGGGCACTAAAACTCCTTGAATATCACGCCTAGGACTCAAAGGAAGGCTTTCCCACCACCTTCTCACGTTCAGGGAATTTTGGGTGCCTTTTGAACCAAGTTCCAGTTTTGGTCTCTTTTGGTTCCCTTTTGCTTACCGGCAAAGGAAGACGTGCGAAACTCGTCTCAGGCCACTAAAACTCCTTGAATATCACGCCTAGGACTCAAAGGAAGGCTTTCCCACCACCTTCTCACGTTCTTGCACTTTCTGGTGCCTTTGGACCCAAGTTCCAGTTTTGGTCTCTTTTGGTTCCTTTTTGCTTACCTGCAAAGGAAGACGTGCGAAACTCGTCTCAGGCCACTAAAACTCCTTGAATATCACGCCTAGGACTCAAAGGAAGGCTTTCCCACCACCTTCTCACGTGCTGGCACTTTCTGGTGCCTTTGGACCCAAGTTCCAGTTTTGGTCTCTTTTGGTTCCCTTTTGCTTACCGGCAAAGGAAGACGTGCGAAACTCGTCTCAGGCCACTAAAACTCCTTGAATATCACGCCTAGAACTCAAAGGAAGGCTTTCTCACCACCTTCTCACGTTCTGGCACTTTCGGCACCTTTGGACCCAAGTTCCAGTTTTGGTCTCTTTTGGTCCCTTTTTGCTTACTGGCAAAAGGAGACGTGCGAAACTCGTCTCAGGCCACTAAAACTCCTTGAATATCACGCCTAGGACTCAAAGGAAGGCTTTCCCACCACCTTCTCACGTTCTAGCACTTTCTGGTGCCTTTGGACCCAAGTTCCAGTTTTGGTCTCTTTTGGTTCCCTTTTGCTTACCGGCAAAGGAAGACGTGCGAAACTCGTCTCAGGCCACTAAAACTCCTTGAATATCACGCCTAGGACTCAAAGGAAGGCTTTCCCACCACCTTCTCACGTTCTGGCACTTTTGGTGCCTTTGGACCCAAGTTCCAGTTTTGGTCTCTTTTGGTTCCCTTTTGCTTACCGGCAAACCAAGACGAGCGAAACGCCTCTCATCCCACTTAAACTCCTTCAATATCACGCCTAGTACACAAAGGAAGGCTTTCCCACCACCTCCTCACGTTCGGCACTTTCGGTGCCTTTGGACCCAAGTTCCGCTTTGGTCTCTTTTGGTTCCCTTTTTCTTACCGGCAAAGGAAGACGTGCGAAACTCGTCTCAGCCTACTAAAACTCCTTGAATATCACGCCTAGGACTCAAAGGAAGGCTTTCCCACCACCTTCTCACGTTCGGCACTTTCGGTGCCTTTGGACCCAAGTTCCAGTTTTGGTCTCTTTTGGTTCCCTTTGCTTACGCAAAGGAAGACGTGCGAAACTCGTCTCGTGCCACTAAAACTCCTTGAATATCACGCCTAGGACTCAAAGGAAGGCTTTCCCACCACCTTCTCACGTTCTGGCACTTTCTAGTGCCTTTGGACCCAAGTTCCAGTTTTGGTCTCTTTTGGTTCCCTTTTGCTTACCGGCAAAGGAAGACGTGCGAAACTTGTCTCAGGCCACTAAAACTCCTTGAATATCACGCCTAGGACTCAAAGGAAGGCTTTCCCACCACCTTCTCACGTTCTAGCACTTTCGGTGCCTTTGGACCCAAGTTCCAGTTTGGTCACTTTTGGTTCCCTTTTGCTTATCGGCAAAGGAAGACGTGCGAAACTCGTCTCATGCCACTAAAACTCCTTCAATATCACGCCTAGGACTCAAAGGAAGGCTTTCCCACCACCTTCTCACGTTCGGCACTTTCGGTGCCTTTGGACCCAAGTTCCGCTTTTGGTCTCTTTTGGTCCCTTTTTGCTTACCGGCAAAGGAAGACTTGCGAAACTCGTCTCAGGCCACTAAAACTCCTTGAATATCACGCCTAGGACTCAAAGGAAGGCTTTCCCACCACCTTCTCACGTTCTGGCACTTTCTCGTGCCTTTGGACCCAAGTTCCAGTTTTGGTCTCTTTTGGTTCCCTTTTGCTTACCGGCAAAGGAAGACGTGCGAAACTCGTCTCAGGCCACTAAAACTCCTTGAATATCACGCCTAGGACTCAAAGGAAGGCTTTCCCACCACCTTCTCACGTTCTGCACTTTTTGGTGCCTTTGGACCCAAGTTCCAGTTTTGGTCTCTTTTGGTTCCCTTTTGCTTACCGGCAAAGGAAGACGTGCGAAACTCGTCTCAGGCCACTAAAACTCCTTCAATATCACGCCTAGGACTCAAAGGAAGGCTTTCCCACCACCTTCTCACGTTCTGGCACTTTCTGGTGCCTTTGGACCCAAGTTCCAATTTTGGTCTCTTTTGGTTCTCTTTTGCTTACCGGCAAAGAAAGACGTGCGAAACTCGTCTCAGGCCACTAAAACTCCTTGAATATCACGCCTAGGACTCAAAGGAAGGCTTTCCCACCACCTTCTCACGTTCTGGCACTTTCTGGTGCCTTTGGACCCAAGTTCCAGTTTTGGTCTCTTTTGCTCCCTTTTTGCTTACTGGCTCTCAGGCCACTAAAACTCTTTGAATATCACGCCTAGGACTCAAAGGAAGGCTTTCCCACCACCTTCTCACGTTCTGGCACTTTCTAGTGCCTTTGGACCCAAGTTCCAGTTTTGGTCTCTTTTGGTTCCCTTTTGCTTACCGGCAAAGGAAGACGTGCGAAACTCGTCTCAGGCCACTAAAACTCCTTGAATATCACGCCTAGGACTCAAAGGAAGGCTTTCCCACCACCTTCTCACGTTCTAGCACTTTCTGGTGCCTTTGGACCCAAGTTCCAGTTTTGGTCTCTTTTGGTTCCCTTTTGCTTACCGGCAAAGGAAGACGTGCGAAACTCGTCTCAGGCCACTAAAACTCCTTCAATATCACGCCTAGGACTCAAAGGAAGGCTTTCCCACCACCTTCTCAGGTTCTTGCACTTTCAGGTGCCTTTGGACCCAAGTTCCAGCTTTTGGTCTCTTTTGGTTCGCTTTTGCTTACCGGCAAAAGGAAGACGTGCGAAACTCGTCTCGTGCCACTAAAACTCCTTGAATATCACGCCTAGGACTCAAAGGAAGGCTTTCCCACCACCTTCTCACGTTCGGCACTTTCGGTGCCTTTGGACCCAAGTTCCAGTTTTGGTCTCTTTTGGTTCCCTTTTGCTTACCGGCAAAGGAAGACGTGCGAAACTCGTCTCAGGCCACTAAAACTCCTTGAATATCACGCCTAGGACTCAAAGGAAGGCTTTCCCACCACCTTCTCACGTTCTTGCACTTTCTGGTGCCTTTGGACCCAAGTTCCAGTTTTGGTCTCTTTTGGTTCCCTTTTGCTTACCGGCAAAGGAAGACGTGCGAAACTCGTCTCAGGCCACTAAAACTCCTTGAATATCACGCCTAGGACTCAAAGGAAGGCTTTCCCACCACCTTCTCACGTGCTGGCACTTTCTGGTGCCTTTGGACCCAAGTTCCGCTTTGGTCTCTTTTGGTTCCCTTTTGCTTACCGGCAAAGGAAGACGTGCGAAACTCGTCTCAAGCCACTGAAACTCCTTGAATATCACTCCTAGAACTCAAAGGAAGGATTGCTCACCACCTTCTCCCCTTCTGGCACTTTCTGGCGCCTTTGGACCCAAGTTCCAGTTTTGGTCTCTTTTGCTCCCTTTTTGCTTACTGGCAAAGGGAGACTTGCGAAACTCGTCTCAGGCCACTAAAACTCCTTGAATATCACGCCTAGGACTCAAAGGAAGGCTTTCCCACCACCTTCTCACGTTCTGGCACTTTCTGGTGCCTTTGGACCCAAGTTCCTGTTTTGGTCTCTTTTGGTTCCCTTTTGCTTACCGGCAAAGGAAGACGTGCGAAACTCGTCTCAGGCCACTAAAACTCCTTGAATATCACGCCTAGGACTCAAAGGAAGGCTTTCCCACCACCTTCTCACGTTCTGGTGCCTTTGGACCCAAGTTCCAGTTTTGGTCTCTTTTGGTTCCCTTTTGCTTACCGGCAAAGGAAGACGTGCGAAACTCGTCTCAGGCCACTAAAACTCCTTCAATATCACGCCTAGGACTCAAAGGAAGGCTTTCTCACCACCTTCTCACGTTCTGGCACTTTCTGGTGCCTTTGGACCCAAGTTCCAGTTTTGGTCTCTTTTGGTTCCCTTTTGCTTACCGGCAAAGGAAGACGTGCGAAACTCGTCTCAGGCCACTAAAACTCCTTGAATATCACGCCTAGGACTCAAAGGAAGGCTTTCCCACCACCTTCTCACGTTCTGCACTTTCGGTGCCTTTGGACCCAAGTTCCAGTTTTGGTCACTTTTGGTTCCCTTTTGCTTACCGGCAAAGGAAGACGTGCGAAACTCGTCTCAGGCCACTAAAACTCCTTGAATATCACGCCTAGGACTCAAAGGAAGGCTTTCCCACCACCTTCTCACGTTCTGGCACTTTCTGGTGCCTTTGGACCCAAGTTCCAGTTTTGGTCTCTTTTGGTTCCTTTTTGCTTACCGGCAAAGGAAGACGTGCGAAACTCGTCTCAGGCCACTAAAACTCCTTGAATATCACGCCTAGGACTCAAAGGAAGGCTTTCCCACCACCTTCTCACGTGCTAGCACTTTCTGGTGCCTTTGGACCCAAGTTCCAGTTTTGGTCTCTTTTGGTTCCCTTTTGCTTACCGGTAAAGGAAGACGTGCGAAACTCGTCTCAAGCCACTGAAACTCCTTGAATGTCACTCCTAGAACTCAAAGGAAGGATTTCTCACCACCTTCTCCCCTTCTGGCACTTTCTGGCGCCTTTGGACCCAAGTTCCAGTTTTGGTCTCTTTTGCTCCCTTTTTGCTTACTGGCAAAGGAAGACGTGCGAAACTCGTCTCAGGCCACTAAAACTCCTTGAATATCACGCCTAGGACTCAAAGGAAGGCTTTCCCACCACCTTCTCACGTTCTGGTGCCTTTGGACCCAAGTTCCAGTTTTGGTCTCTTTTGGTTCCCTTTTGCTTACCGGCAAAGGAAGACGTGCGAAACTCGTCTCAGGCCACTAAAACTCCTTGAATATCACGCCTAGGACTCAAAGGAAGGCTTTCCCACCACCTTCTCACGTTCTGGCACTTTCTGGTGCCTTTGGACCCAAGTTCCAGTTTTGGTCTCTTTTGGTTCCCTTTTGCTTACCGGCAAAGGAAGACGTGCGAAACTCGTCTCAGGCCACTAAAACTCCTTCAATATCACGCCTAGGACTCAAAGGAAGGCTTTCTCACCACCTTCTCACGTTCTGGCACTTTCTGGTGCCTTTGGACCCAAGTTCCGCTTTGGTCTCTTTTGGTTCCCTTTTGCTTACCGGCAAAGGAAGACGTGCGAAACTCGTCTCAAGCCACTAAAACTCCTTGAATATCACGCCTAGGACTCAAAGGAAGGCTTTCCCACCACCTTCTCATGTTCTGGCACTTTCGGGTGCCTTTGGACCCAAGTTCCAGTTTTGGCCTCTTTTGGTTCCCTTTTGCTTACCGGCAAAGGAAGACGTGCGAGACTCGTCTCTCAAGCCACTAAACCTCCTTGAATATCACGCCTAGGACTCACAGGAAAGCATTCCCATGACCTTCTCACGTACTCGTGCCTTTGGACCCAAGTTCCAGTTTTGGTCTCTTTTGGTTCCCTTTTGCTTACCGGCAAAGGAAGACGTGCGAAACTCGTCTCAGGCCACTAAAACTCCTTGAATATCACGCCTAGGACTCAAAGGAAGGCTTTCCCACCACCTTCTCACGTTCTGGCACTTTCTGGTGCCTTTGGACCCAAGTTCCAGTTTTGGTCTCTTTTGGTTCCTTTTTGCTTACCGGCAAAGGAAGACGTGCGAAACTCGTCTCAGGCCACTAAAACTCCTTGAATATCACGCCTAGGACTCAAAGGAAGGCTTTCCCACCACCTTCTCACGTGCTGGCACTTTCTGGTGCCTTTGGACCCAAGTTCCAGTTTTGGTCTCTTTTGGTTCCCTTTTGCTTACCGGCAAAGGAAGACGTGCGAAACTCGTCTCAGGCCACTAAAACTCCTTGAATATCACGCCTAGAACTCAAAGGAAGGATTTCTCACCACCTTCTCCCCTTCTGTCACTTTCTGGCACCTTTGGACCCAAGTTCCAGTTTTGGTCTCTTTTGGTCCCTTTTTGCTTACTGGCAAAGGAAGACGTGCGAAACTCGTCTCATCACACTAAAACTCTTTGAAAATCACGCCTAGGACTCAAAGGAAGGCTTTCCCACCACCTTCTCACGTTCAAGCACTTTCTGGTGCCTTTGGACCCAAGTTCCAGTTTTGGTCTCTTTTGGTTCCCTTTTGCTTACCGGCAAAGGAAGACGTGCGAAACTCGTCTCAGGCCACTAAAACTCCTTGAATATCACGCCTAGGACTCAAAGGAAGGCTTTCCCACCACCTTCTCACGTTCTGGCACTTTCTGGTGCCTTTGGACCCAAGTTCCAGTTTTGGTCTCTTTTGGTTCCCTTTTGCTTACCGGCAAAGGAAGACGTGCGAAACTCGTCTCAGGCCACTAAAACTCCTTCAATATCACGCCTAGGACTCAAAGGAAGGCTTTCTCACCACCTTCTCACGTTCTGGCACTTTCTGGTGCCTTTGGACCCAAGTTCCAGTTTTGGTCTCTTTTGCTCCCTTTGCTTACCGGCAAAGGAAGACGTGCGAAACTCGTCTCAGGCCACTAAAACTCTTTGAATATCACGCCTAGGACTCAAAGGAAGGCTTTCCCACCACCTTCTCACGTTCTGGCACTTTCAGGTGCCTTTGGACCCAAGTTCCAGTTTTGGTCTCTTTTGGTTCCCTTTTGCTTACCGGCAAAGGAAGACGTGCGAAACTCGTCTCAGGCCACTAAAACTCCTTGAATATCACGCCTAGGACTCAAAGGAAGGCTTTCCCACCACCTTCTCACGTTCTGGCACTTTCTGGTGCCTTTGGACCCAAGTTCCAGTTTTGGTCTCTTTTGGTTCCCTTTTTGCTTACCGGCAAAGGAAGACGTGCGAAACTCGTCTCAGGCCACTAAAACTCTTTGAATATCACGCCTAGGACTCAAAGGAAGGCTTTCCCACCACCTTCTCACGTTCTAGCACTTTCTGGTGCCTTTGGACCCAAGTTCCAGTTTTGGTCTCTTTTGGTTCCCTTTTGCTTACCGGCAAAGGAAGACGTGCGAAACTCGTCTCAGGCCACTAAAACTCCTTCAATATCACGCCTAGGACTCAAAGGAAGGCTTTCTCACCACCTTCTCCCCTTCTGGCACTTTCTGGCACTTTCTGGCACCTTTGGACCCAAGTTCCAGTTTTGGTCTCTTTTTTTCTCTTTTGCTTACCGGCAAAGGAAGACGTGCGAAACTCATCTCATGCCACTAAAACTCCTTGAATATCATGCCTAGGACTCAAAGGAAGGCTTTCCCACCACCTTCTCACGTTCTGGCACTTTCTGGTGCCTTTGGACCCAAGTTCCAGTTTTGGTCTCTTTTGGTTCCCTTTTGCTTACCGGCAAAGGAAGACGTGCGAAACTCGTCTCAGGCCACTAAAACTGCTTGAATATCATGCCTAGGACTCAAAGGAAAGCTTTCCCATCACCTTCTCATGTTCTGGCACTTTCTGGTGCCTTTGGACCCAAGTTCCAGTTTTGGTCTCTTTTGGTTCCCTTTTGCTTACCGGCAAAGGAAGACGTGCGAAACTCGTCTCAGGCCACTAAAACTCCTTCAATATCACGCCTAGGACTCAAAGGAAGGCTTTCTCACCACCTTCTCACGTTCTGGCACTTTCTGGTGCCTTTGGACCCAAGTTCCAGTTTTGGTCTCTTTTGCTCCCTTTTTGCTTACCTGCAAAGGAAGACGTGCGAAACTCGTCTCGTGCCACTAAAACTCTTTGAATATCACGCCTAGGACTCAAAGGAAGGCTTTCCCACCACCTTCTCACGTTCTGGCACTTTCTAGTGCGTTTGGACCCAAGTTCTAGTTTTGGTCTCTTTTGGTTCCCTTTTGCTTACCGGCAAAGGAAGACGTGCGAAACTCGTCTCAGGCCACTAAAACTCTTTGAATATCACGCCTAGGACTCAAAGGAAGGCTTTCCCACCACCTTCTCACGTTCTGGCACTTTCTGGTGCCTTTGGACCCAAGTTCCAGTTTTGGTCTCTTTTGGTTCCCTTTTGCTTACCGGCAAAGGAAGACGTGCGAAACTCGTCTCAGGCCACTAAAACTCCTTCAATATCACGCCTAGGACTCAAAGGAAGGCTTTCCCACCACCTTCTCACGTTCTGGCACTTTCTGGTGCCTTTGGACCCAAGTTCCAGTTTTGGTCTCTTTTGGTTCCCTTTTGCTTACCGGCAAAGGAAGACGTGCGAAACTCGTCTCAGGCCACTAAAACTCCTTGAATATCATGCCTAGGACTCAAAGGAAGGCTTTCCCACCACCTTCTCACGTTCTGGCACTTTTTGGTGCCTTTGGACCCAAGTTCCAGTTTTGGTCTCTTTTGGTTCCCTTTTGCTTACCGGCAAAGGAAGACGTGCGAAACTCGTCTCAGGCCACTAAAACTCCTTGAATATCACGCCTAGGACTCAAAGGAAGGCTTTCCCACCACCTTCTCACGTTCTTGCACTCTCTGGTGCCTTTGGACCCAAGTTCCAGTTTTGGTCTCTTTTGGTTCCCTTTTTGCTTACTGGCAAAGGAAGACGTGCGAAACTCGTCTCAGGCCACTAAAACTCCTTGAATATCACGCCTAGGACTCAAAGAAAGGCTTTCCCACCACCTTCTCACGTTCTAGCACTTTCTGGTGCCTTTGGACCCAAGTTCCAGTTTTGGTCTCTTTTGGTTCCCTTTTGCTTACCGGCAAAGGAAGACGTGCGAAACTCGTCTCAGGCCATTAAAACTCTTTGAATATCATGCCTAGGACTCAAAGGAAGGCTTTCCCACCACCTTCTCACGTTCTGGCACTTTTTGGTGCCTTTGGACCCAAGTTCCAGTTTTGGTCTCTTTTGGTTCCCTTTTGCTTACCGGCAAAGGAAGACGTGCGAAACTCGTCTCAGGCCACTAAAACTCTTTGAATATCATGCCTAGGACTCAAAGGAAGGCTTTCCCACCACCTTCTCACGTTCTGGCACTTTCTGGTGCCTTTGGACCCAAGTTCCAGTTTTGGTCTCTTTTGGTTCCCTTTTGCTTACCGGCAAAGGAAGACGTGCGAAACTCGTCTCAAGCCACTAAAACTCCTTGAATATCACTCATAGAACTCAAAGGAAGGATTTCTCACCACCTTCTCCCCTTCTGGCACTTTTTGGCACCTTTGGACCCAAGTTCCAGTTTTGGTCTCTTTTGCTCCCTTTTTGCTTACTGGCAAAGGGAGACTTGCGAAACTCGTCTCAGGCCACTAAAACTCCTTGAATATCACGCCTACGACTTAAAGGAAGGCTTTCCCACCACCTTCTCACGTTCTGGCACTTTCTGGTGCCTTTGGACCCAAGTTCCAGTTTTGGTCTCTTTTGGTTCCCTTTTGCTTACCGGCAAAGGAAGACGTGCGAAACTCGTCTCAGGCCACTAAAACTCCTTCAATATCACGCCTAGGACTCAAAGGAAGGCTTTCTCACCACCTTCTCCCCTTCTGGCACTTTCTGGCACCTTTGGACCCAAGTTCCAGTTTTGGTCTCTTTTGCTCCCTTTTTGCTTACTGGCTCTCAGGCCACTAAAACTCTTTGAATATCATGCCTACGACTTAAAGGAAGGCTTTCCCACCACCTTCTCACATTCTAGCACTTTCTGGTGCCTTTGGACCCAAGTTCCAGTTTTGGTCTCTTTTGGTTCCCTTTTGCTTACCGGCAAAGGAAGACGTGCGAAACTCGTCTCAGGCCACTAAAACTCCTTGAATATCATGCCTAGGACTCAAAGGAAGGCTTTCCCACCACCTTCTCATGTTCTGGCACTTTCTGGTGCCTTTGGACCCAAGTTCCAGTTTTGGTCTCTTTTGGTTCCCTTTTGCTTACCGGCAAAGGAAGACGTGCGAAACTCGTCTCAGGCCACTAAAACTCCTTCAATATCACGCCTAGGACTCAAAGGAAGGCTTTCTCACCACCTTCTCACGTTCTGGCACTTTCTGGTGCCTTTGGACCCAAGTTCCAGTTTTGGTCTCTTTTGCTCCCTTTTTGCTTACTGGCTCTCAGGCCACTAAAACTCTTTGAATATCACGCCTAGGACTCAAAGGAAGGCTTTCCCACCACCTTCTCACGTTCTGGCACTTTCTAGTGCCTTTGGACCCAAGTTCCAGTTGTGGTCTCTTTTGGTTCCCTTTTTGCTTACCGGCAAAGGAAGACGTGCGAAACTCGTCTCAGGCCATTAAAACTCTTTGAATATCATGCCTAGGACTCAAAGGAAGGCTTTCCCACCACCTTCTCACGTTCTAGCACTTTCTGGTGCCTTTGGACCCAAGTTCCAGTTATGGTCTCTTTTGGTTCCCTTTTGCTTACCGGCAAAGGAAGACGTGCGAAACTCGTCTCAGGCCACTAAAACTCCTTCAATATCACGCCTAGGACTCAAAGGAAGGCTTTTCCATCACCTTCTCATGTTCTGGCACTTTCTGGTGCCTTTGGACCTAAGTTTCAGTTTTGGTCTCTTTTGGTTCCCTTTTTGCTTACCGGCAAAGGAAGACGTGCGAAACTCGTCTCAGGCCATTAAAACTATTTGAATATCATGCCTAGGACTCAAAGGAAGGCTTTCCCACCACCTTCTCACGTTCTAGCACTTTTTGGTGCCTTTGGACCCAAGTTCCAGTTTTGGTCTCTTTGGGTTCCCTTTTGCTTACTGGCAAAGGAAGACATGCGAAACTCGTCTCAGGCCACTAAAACTCCTTGATTATCACGCCTAGGACTCAAAGGAAGGCTTTCCCATCACCTTCTCACGTTCTTGCACTCTCTGGTGCCTTTGGACCCAAATTCCAGTTTTGGTCTCTTTTGGTTCCCTTTTTGCTTACCGGCAAGGGAAGACGTGCGAAACTCGTCTCCGGCCACTAAAACTCTTTGAATATCACGCCTAGGACTCAAAGAAAGGCTTTCCCACCACCTTTTCACGTTCTAGCACTTTCTGGTGCCTTTGGACCCAAGTTCCAGTTTTGGTCTCTTTTGGTTCCCTTTTGCTTACCGGCAAAGGAAGACGTGCGAAACTCGTCTCAGGCCATTAAAACTTTTTGAATATCATGCCTAGGACTCAAAGGAAGGCTTTCCCACCACCTTCTCACGTTCTAGCACTTTTTGGTGCCTTTGGACCCAAGTTCCAGTTGTGGTCTCTTTTGGTTCCCTTTTTGCTTACCGGCAAAGGAAGACGTGCGAAACTCGTCTCAGGTCATTAAAACTCTTTGAATATCATGCCTAGGACTCAAAGGAAGGCTTTCCCACCACCTTCTCACGTTCTAGCACTTTCTGGTGCCTTTGGACCCAAGTTCCAGTTTTGGTCTCTTTTGGTTCCCTTTTGCTTACCGGTAAAGGAAGACGTGCGAAACTCGTCTCAAGCCACTGAAACTCCTTGAATATTACTCATAGAACTGAAAGGAATGATTTCTCACCACCTTCTCCCCTTCTGGCACTTTCTGGCACCTTTGGACCCAAGTTCCAGTTTTGGTCTCTTTTGCTCCCTTTTTGCTTACTGGCAAAGGGAGACTTGCGAAACTCGTCTCAGGCCACCAAAACTCGTTGAATATCACGCCTACGACTTAAAGGAAGGCTTTCCCACCACCTTCTCACGTTCTAGCACTTTCTGGTGCCTTTGGACCCAAGTTCCAGTTTTGGTCTCTTTTGGTTCCCTTTTGCTTACCGGCAAAGGAAGACGTGCGAAACTCGTCTCAGGCCACTAAAACTGCTTGAATATCACGCCTAGGACTCAAAGGAAAGCTTTCCCATCACCTTCTCATGTTCTGGCACTTTCTGGTGCCTTTGGACCCAAGTTCCAGTTTTGGTCTCTTTTGGTTCCCTTTTGCTTACCGGCAAAGGAAGACGTGCGAAACTCGTCTCAGGCCGCTAAAACTCCTTCAATATCACGCCTAGGACTCAAAGGAAGGCTTTCTCACCACCTTCTCACGTTCTGGCACTTTCTGGTGCCTTTGGACCCAAGTTCCAGTTTTGGTCTCTTTTGCTCCCTTTTTGCTTACTGGCTCTCAGGCCACTAAAACTCTTTGAATATCACGCCTAGGACTCAAAGGAAGGCTTTCCCACCACCTTCTCACTTTCTGGCACTTTCTAGTGCCTTTGGACCCAAGTTCCAGTTTTGGTCTCTTTTGGTTCCCTTTTGCTTACCGGCAAAGGAAGACGTGCAAAACTTGTCTCAGGCCGCTAAAACTGCTTGAATATCACGCCTAGGACTCAAAGGAAAGCTTTCCCATCACCTTTTCACGTTCTGGCACTTTCTGGTGCCTTTGGACCCAAGTTCCAGTTTTGGTCTCTTTTGGTTCCCTTTTACTTACCGGCAAAGGAATACGTGCGAAACTCGTCTCAAGCCACTGAAACTCCTTGAATATCACTCCGAAGACACAAAGGAAGGCTTTCTCACCACCTTCTCACGTTCTGGCACTCTCTGGTGTCTTTGGACCCAAGTTCTAGTTTTGGTCTCTTTTGGTTCTCTTTTGCTTACTGGCAAAGGGAGACTTGCGAAACTCGTCTCAGGCCACTAAAACTCCTTGAATATCACGTTACGACTTAAAGGAAGGCTTTCCCACCTTCTCACATTCTGGCAGTTTCTGGTGCCTTTGGACCCATGTTCCAGTTTTGGTCTCTTTTGGTCCTTTTTTGCTTACTGGCAAAGGGTGATGTATTCCCAAATGGGATAGGATCTTTGAGGGCTGGACCTTGTTTTGAATTGTTCATAGGAAGAAGAAAGAAGAAACAGAGGCGAACAACAGCAAACAAACACAAACGAAATTTGGAGAACCAAAAAAAGGAAAACGAAATTGGAAAGAAAAATCCCAGAAAGGCAACTCAATCAAGATTATTGATTTAGGGTTAAGGAGATTGGGGAAAACGAAATCAGCAAAGAATAGATACGAAAATTAAAGGAAATTAAAAGAATTCCATGGCATCACATACAAAGGAATTCAATTAACAACTTACCTTAGAAAAATAACAAGAAACAGCCCTTGAATCTCTCAAGGAATAGAGAATCACTCTCTAGGTTCTCAAGCTTCACACTTAGAGAAAAAAAGGAAGTTTTTTTAATTCACTCCAAAACTGATTGTTTTACATTTTCACGTTCAGCCCCCTTTTATCTAACCTAGGCTGATTTGATTTACCCATCATAAGCAGTTGGCCCACATTGCCATGTCACCTAATTTTCTATATTAAAATTTCAGCTTGTGCAATTTAAATAAACTCTTAAATCCTTGCTAAAATCTGGTCAGTATAAGACCAATACGATAATTAAAATAAAATGATACAAGTAGCCTCCAAATGTGCAAAGCTAGGACTTGAACCCATGACCTTCAACTCCTAACTCTCCTTTAACCTTACGCTCTTGACCACTTGAGCCCTCCTCTTGTTCTTGTCAATGTAAACAAAACAAATTGTCTTGTTATCCTTCTAAGCATAAATATGACACAAACTTGGGCTGCACTTGTAAAGGTGGCTCCTTCTCTCCAAAATGCTTGACCATGAGTTGATGCAACACCTCCTTCCCTTTTCTTGCTCTTGCCCTTGTCATAGGACCTCCAATGCCTTCAAGAGCCTTTGAATCATTGCCATGCTCCTCCAAATTGCCTAGGCTGTTAGCTCCCTCCAAAATATGGTCTCCATCAAAGGGAGACTTGCGAAACTCGTCTCAAGCCACTAAAACTCTTTGAATTTCACGCCTAGGACTCAAAGGAAGGCTTTCCCACCACCTTCTCACGTTCTGGCACTTTCTGGTGCCTTTGGACCCAAGTTCCAGTTTTGGTCTCTTTTGGTTCCCTTTTGCTTACCGGCAAAGGAAGACGTGCGAAACTCGTCTCAGGCCACTAAAACTCCTTGAATATCACGCCTAGGACTCAAAGGAAGGCTTTCCCACCACCTTCTCACGTTCTGGCACTTTCTGGTGCCTTCGGACCCAAGTTCCAGTTTTGGTCTCTTTTGGTTCCCTTTTGCTTACCGGCAAAGGAAGACGTGCGAAACTCGTCTCAAGCCACTGAAACTCCTTGAATATCACTCCTAGAACTCAAAGGAAGGATTTCTCACCACCTTCTCCCCTTCTGTCACATTCTAGCACCTTTGACCCAAGTTCTAGTTTTGGTCTCTTTTGGTCCTTTTTTGCTTACCGGCAAAGGAAGTCGTACGAAACTCGTCTCAGGCCACTAAAACTCCTTGAACATCACTCCGAAGACACAAAGGAAGGCTTTCTCACCACCTTTTCTGATTCTGGAACTTTCTAGCGCCTTTGGACCCAAGTTCCAGTTTTGGTCTCTTTTGGTCCTTTTTGCTTACTGGCAAAGGGAGACTTGCAAAACTCGTCTCAGGCCACTAAAACTCCTTGAATATCACGTCTACGACTTAAAGGAAGGCTTTCCCACCACCTTCTCACATTCTGGCAGTTTCTGGTGCCTTTGGACCCAAGTTCCAGTTTTGGTCTCTTATTGATGAGGATTTCCCTAAGCCTCTTGAATTTAGGACCTACTAGGACTAGGACATATCTCGAGCTACAAAACTCGAAAATGGGTGATTCAAAAACGAGAGGAATATTCACGTTGTGAACCTTAATTTTGACTCAAGAATCACTTAATTTGGATTTGTATAACGCAAGATATGGATAAAATTTATTCTGGGTTTAATTTGGAGTTTGTTTGGAAGAGAATGCTATGATCCTTAAAATTCATAATTAGGAAAAAAAATAAAAAATTGAAATTCATACCTTGTAAAGAAAATAAAAGGAAGGAAATATGATAGGGAAGGCGCCACAAACAAGGATGTTTGATAAGCCAACATGATCGCCACAAGAACGAATGAATTCTTGATAAGATCGGAGGTTGCAAGGAAGAACCCTAGCAGAGAATAATTCTCACTATAATCTGATTTCAATCATGTATATTCTCAAAATGATTTTCAAGTGTTTTAGTACAATTCAGTTTTGGAGTTTGTCCACATGGACTTTGGCATATAAAAACAAAAACTAATCCCTTTAGCACAAACATGATGTATATGTTCTAGTGGTTAAGCGAGCATATTACATCCTAAGGTGCAAGGGTTCAAATCCTATAATAGACAATTAAGCATAATAACATGTTTTTTTACACAAAGTACCAAAATAAATAAAAAGTCTTCCAAATTGAATAAAAAGTCTTCAAAATTCAGATTGAAACTTTGGACTCTTCCTTCATTGTAAGTGGGCTATGCATGTGTACACTTTAGAATTCAAGTGTTGGACTTCATCTGGGTGTTGGACTTCACATTGGGGTTGGGCTTCTACTAGCATGGTGCTCAGCATGTGTTGTAGAGATTCTTGGGCCTTCCTTGATCTAGCTCTTGTCATGGGCCCTCCTAAGCCTTGTAATGGATCTTGGACTGCTTGGGCCCGCGGTTGCTCTTTGACCTGGGTTTGGGCCTGGGCTTCACTCCTTATGTCCACATCATTAACGATAACATACACCCAGTTTACCGGTTAGCATGATATTGTCTGCTTTAGGGGTTAACCCCTCACAGTTTTGTTTCTCCCAGATATGACACACTAGGAAAAGGCCTCATGCTAGAAGGAAGAACGCCACAACTATTTAAAGACTGATAAGTCACTCCCCCCAACCGATGTGGGACTCATCATCCCCTCCCTCTTCAAGAGAGTCCGCCACGGACGCACCGATAAGGCACTTAAGCCGCCACGGATACGCCGATAAGGTCCATCGGCTCCGGCCCAGGCTCTGATACCAAACGATAACATACACCTAGTTTACCGGTTAGCATGATATTGTCTGCTTTAGGGGTTAACCCCTCACAGTTTTGTTTCTCCCAGATATGACACACTAGGAAAAGGCCTCATGCTAGAAGGAAGAACGCCACAACTATTTAAAGACTGATAAGTCACTCCCCCCAACCGATGTGGGACTCATCATCCCCTCCCTCTTCAAGAGAGTCCGCCACGGACGCACCGATAAGGCACTTAAGCCGCCACGGATACGCCGATAAGGTCCATCGGCTCCGGCCCAGGCTCTGATACCAAACGATAACATACACCTAGTTTACCGGTTAGCATGATATTGTCTGCTTTAGGGGTTAACCCCTCACAGTTTTGTTTCTCCCAGATATGACACACTAGGAAAAGGCCTCATGCTAGAAGGAAGACCGCCACAACTATTTAAAGACTGATAAGTCACTCCCCCCAACCGATGTGGGACTCATCACTTATGGTCCCTTTTTGCTTACTGGCAAAGGGAGACTTGCGAAACTCGTCTCAGGCCACTAAAACTCCTTGAATATCACGTCTACGACTTAAAGGAAGGCTTTCCCACCACCTTCTCACATTCTGGCAGTTTCTGGTGCCTTTGGACCCAAGTTCCAGTTTTGGACTCTTTTGGTCCCTTTTTGCTTACTGGCAAAGGGAGACTTGCGAAACTCGTTTCAGGCCACTAAAACTCTTTGAATATCACGCCTAGGACTCAAAGGAAGGCTTTCCCACCACCTTCTCATGTTCTGGCACTTTCTGGTGCCTTTGGACCCAAGTTCCAGTTTTGGTCTCTTTTGGTTCCCTTTTGCTTACTGGCAAAGGAAGACGTGCGAAACTCGTCTCAGGCCACTAAAATTCCTTGAATATCACGCCTAGGACTCAAAGGAAGGCTTTCCCACCACCTTCTCACGTTCTGGCACTTTCTGGTGCCTTTGGACCCAAGTTCCAGTTTTGGTCTCTTTTGGTTCCCTTTTGCTAATCGGCAAAGGAAGACGTGCGAAACTCGTCTCAAGCCACTGAAACTCCTTGAATATCACTCCTAGAACTCAAAGGAAGGATTTCTCACCACCTTCTCCCCTTCTGGCACTTTCTGGCGCCTTTGGACCCAAGTTCCTGTTTTGTTATCTTTTGGTCCTTTTTGCTTACTGGCAAAGGGAGACTTGTGAAACTCGTCTCAGGCCACTAAAACTCTTTGAATATCACGCCTAGGACTCAAAGGAAAGCTTTCCCACCACCTTCTCACGTTCTGGCAGTTTCTGGTGCCTTTGGACCCAAGTTCCAGTTTTCGTCTCTTTGGGTTCCCTTTTGCTTACTGGCAAAGGGGGACTTGCGAAACTCGTCTCAGGCCACTAAAACTCCTTGACTATCACGCCTACGACTTAAAGGAAGGCTTTCCCACCACCTTCTCAAGTTCTGGCACTTTCTGGTGCCTTTGGACCCAAGTTCCAGTTTTGGTCTCTTTTGGTTCCCTTTTGCTTACCGGCAAAGGAAGACGTGCGAAACTCGTCTCAGGCCACTAAAACTCCTTCAATATCACGCCTAGGACTCAAAGGAAGGCTTTCCCATCACCTTCTCACGTTCTGGCACTTTCTGGTGCCTTTGGACCCAAGTTCCAGTTTTTGTCTTTTTTGGTTCCCTTTTGCTTACCGGCAAAGAAAGACGTGCGAAACTCGTCTCAATCCACTGAAACTCCTTTAATATCACTCCTAGAACACAAAGGAAGGATTTCCCACCACCTTCTCCCCTTCTGGCACTTTCTGGCGCCTTTGCACTTAAGTTCCAGTTTTGGTTTCTTTTGGTCCCTTTTGCCTTACTGGCAAAGAGAGACTTGCGAAACTCGTCTCAGGCCACTAAAACTCTTTGAATATCCCGCCTAGGACTCAAAGGAAGGCTTTCCCACCACCTTCTCAAGTTCCGGCACTTTCTGGTGCCTTTGGACCCAAGTTCTAGTTTTGGCCTCTTTTGGTTCCCTTTTGCTTACCGGCAAAGGAAGACGTGCGAAACACGTCTCAAGCAACTGTGAAACTCCTTGAATATCACTCCTAGAACTAAAAGGAAGGATTTCTCACCAGCTTCTCCCCTTCTGTCACTTTCTGGCACCTTTGACCCAAGTTCTAGTTTTGGTCTCTTTTGGTCCATTTTTGCTTACCGGCAAAGGAAGACGTGCGAAACTCGTCTCAAGCAACTGAAACTCCTTGAATATCAGTCCTAGAACTGAAAGGAAGCATTTCTCACCACCTTCTCCCCTTCTGTCACTTTCTGGCACCATTGACCCAAGTTCTAGTTTTGGTCTCTTTTGGTCCCTTTTTGCTTACCGGCAAAGGAAATCGTGCGAAACTCGTCTCAGGCAACTGAAACTCCTTGAATATCACTCCGAAGACACAAAGGAAGGCTTTCTCACCACCTTTTCCGATTCTGGCACTTTTTGGCACCTTTGGACCCAAGTTCCAGTTTTGATCTCTTTTGGTCCTTTTTGCTTACTGGCAAAGGGAGACTTGCGAAACTCGTCTCAGGCCACTAAAACTCCTTGAATATCACGTCTACGACTTAAAGGAAGGTTTTCCCACCTTCTCAGATTCTGGCAGTTTCTGGTGCCTTTGGACCCAAGTTCCAGTTTTGGTCTCTTTTGGTCCTTTTTTGCTTACTGGCAAAAGGGAGACTTGCGAAACTCGTCTCAGGCCACTAAAACTCTTTGCATTTCACGCCTAGGACTCAAAGGAAGGCTTTCCCACCACCTTCTCACGTTCTGGCACTTTCTGGTGCCTTTGGACCCAAGTTCCAGTTTTGGGCTCTTTTGGTTCCCTTTTGCTTACTGGCAAAGGAAGACGTGCGAAACTCGTCTCAGGCCACCAAAACTCCTTGAATACAAGCCTAGGACTCAAAGGAAGGCTTTCCCACCACCTTCTCACGTTCTGGCACTTTCTGGTGCCTTCGGACCCAAGTTCCAGTTTTGGTCTCTTTTGGTTCCCTTTTGCTTACCGGCAAAGGAAGACGTGCGAAACTCATCTCAAGCCACTGAAACTCCTTGAATATCACTCCTAGAACTCAAAGGAAGGATTTCTCACCACCTTCTCCCCTTCTGTCACATTCTAGCACCTTTGACCCAAGTTCTAGTTTTGGTCTCTTTTGGTCCTTTTTTGCTTACTGGCAAAAGGGATACTTGTGAAACTCGTCTCAGGCCACTAAAACTCTTTGTATTTCACGCCTAGGACTCAAAGGAAGGCTTTCCCACCACCTTCTCACATTCTGGCAGTTTCTGGTGCCTTTGGACCCAAGTTCCAGTTTTGGTCTCTTATGGTCCCTTTTTGCTTACTGGCAAAGGGAGACTTGCGAAACTCGTCTCAGGCCACTAAAACTCCTTGAATATCACGCCTAGGACTCAAAGGAAGGCTTTCCCACCACCTTCTCACGTTCTGGCACTTTCTGGTGCCTTTTGACCCAACTTCCAGTTTTGGTCTCTTTTGGTTCCCTTTTGCTAATCGGCAAAGGAAGACGTGTGAAACTCGTCTCAAGCCACTGAAACTCCTTGAATATCACTCCTAGAACTCAAAGGAAGGATTTATCACCACCTTCTCCCCTTCTGTCACATTCTAGCACCTTTGACCCAAGTTCTAGTTTTGGTCTCTTTTGGTCCTTTTTTGCTTACTGGCAAAAGGAAGAGTTGCGAAACTCGTCTCAGGCCACTAAAATTCTTTGTATTTCACGCCTAGGACTCAAAGGAAGGCTTTCCCACCACCTTCTCACATTCTGGCAGCTTCTGGTGCCTTTGGACCCAAGTTCCAGTTTTGGTCTCTTATGGTCCCTTTTTGCTTACTAGCAAAGGGAGACTTGCGAAACTCGTCTCAGGCAACTAAAACTCCTTGAATATCACGTCTACGACTTAAAGGAAGGCTTTCCCAACTTCCAGTTTTGGTCTCTTTTGGTTCCCTTTTACTTACCGGCAAAGGAAGACGTGCGAAACTTGTCTCAAGCCACTGAAACTCCTTGAATATCACTCCTAGAACTCAAAGGAAGGATTTCTCACCACCTTCTCCCCTTCTGTCACTTTCTGGCACCTTTGACCCAAGTTCTAGTTTTGGTCCCTTTTTGCTTACTGGCAAAGGGAGACTTGCGAAACTCGTCTCAGGCCACTATAACTCCTTGAATATCACGCCTACGACTTAAGGGAAGACTTTCCCACCACCTTTTCACATTCTGACACTTTCTGGTGCCTTTGGACCCAAGTTCCAGTTTTGGTCTCTTTTGGTTCCCTTTTGCTTACCGGCAAAGGAAGAAGTACGAAACTCGTCTCAAGCCACTGAAACTCCTTGAATATCACTCCTAGAACTCAAAGGAAGGATTTCTCACCACCTTCTTCCCTTCTGGCACTTTTTGGCGCCTTTCAACCCAAGTTCCAGTTTTGGTCTCTTATGGTCCCTTGTTGCTTACTGGCAAAGGGAGACTTGCGAAACTCGTCTCAGGCCGCTAAAACTCCTTGAATATCACGTCTACGACTTAAAGGAAGGCTTTCCCACCACCTTCTCATATTCTGGCACTTTCTGGTGCCTTTGGACCCAAGTTCCAGTTTTGGTTTCTTTTGATTCCCTTTTGCTTACCGGAAAAGGAAGACGTGCGAAACTCGTCTCACGCCACTAAAACTCCTTGAATATCACGCCTAGGACTCAAAGGAAGGCTTTCCCACCACCTTCTCACGTTCCGGCACTTTCTGGTGCCTTGGGACCCAAGTTCCAGTTTTGGTCTCTTTTGGTTCCCTTTTGCTTACCGGCAAAGGAATACGTGCGAAACTCTTTCAAGCCACTGAAACTCCTTGAATATCACTCCGAAGACACAAAGGAAGGCTTTCTCACCACCTTTTCTGATTCTGGCACTTTCTGGCACCTGTGGACCCAAGTTCCAGTTTTGGTCTCTTTTGGTCCTTTTTCCTTACTGGCAAAGGAAGACTTGCGAAACTCGTCTCAGGCCACTAAAACTCTTTGAATATCACGCCTAGGACTCAAAGGAAGGCTTTCCCACCACCTTCTCACAATCTGGCACTTTCTGGTGCCTTTGGACCCAAGTTCTGTTTTGGTCTCTTTTGGTTCCCTTTTGCTTATCGGCAAATGAAGACGTGCGAAACTCGTCTCGTGCCACTAAAACTCCTTCAATATCACACCTAGGACACAAAGGAAGGCTTTCTCACCACCTTTTCGATTCGCACTTTCTGGTGCCTTTGGACCCAAGTTCCAGTTTTGGTTTCTTTTGGTTCCTTTTTACTTACCGGCAAAGGAGGACGTGCGAAACTCGTCTCAAGCCACTGAAACTCCTTGAATATCACTCCTAGAACTCAAAGGAAGGATTTCTCACCACCTTCTTCCCTTCTGGCACTTTCTGGCGCCTGTCGACCCAAGTTCCAGTTTTGGTCTCTTATGGTCCCTTTTTGCTTACTGGCAAAGGGAGACTTGCGAAACTCGTCTCAGGCCACTAAAACTCTTTGAATATCACGCCTACGACTTAAAGGAAGGCTTTCCAACCACCTTCTCACATTCTGGCACTTTCTGGTGCCTTTGGACCCAAGTTCCAGTTTTGGTCTTTTTTGGTTCCATTTTGCTTACCGACAAAGGAAGACGTGCGAAACTCGTCTCAGGCCACTAAAACTCCTTGAATATCATGCCTAGGACTCAAAGGAAGGCTTTCCCACCACCTTCTCACGTTCTGGCACTTTCTGGTGCCTTTGGACCCAAGTTCCAGTTTTGGTCTCTTTTGGTTCCCTTTTGCTTACCGGCAAAGGAAGACGTGCGAAACTCGTCTCAAGCCACTGAAACTCCTTGAATATCACTCCTAGAACTCAAAGGAAGGATTTCTCACCACCTTCTCCCCTTCTGTCACTTTCTGGCACCTTTGACCTAAGTTCTAGTTTTGGTCCCTTTTTGCTTACTGGCAAAGGGAGACTTGCGAAACTTGTCTCAGGCCACTATAACTCCTTGAATATCACGCCTACGACTTAAGGGAAGACTTTCCCACCACCTTTTCACATTCTGACACTTTCTGGTGCCTTTGGACCCAAGTTCCAGTTTTTGTCTCTTTTGGTTCCCTTTTGCTTACCGGCAAAGGAAGAAGTACGAAACTCGTCTCAAGCCACTGAAACTCCTTGAATATCACTCCTAGAACTCAAAGGAAGGATTTCTCACCACCTTCTTCCCTTCTGGCACTTTTTGGCGCCTTTCAACCCAAGTTCCAGTTTTGGTCTCTTATGGTCCCTTGTTGCTTACTGGGAAAGGGAGACTTGCGAAACTCGTCTCAGGCCGCTAAAACTCCTTGAATATCACGTCTACGACTTAAAGGAAGGCTTTCCCACCACCTTCTCATATTCTGGCACTTTCTGGTGCCTTTGGACCCAAGTTCCAGTTTTGGTTTCTTTTGATTCCCTTTTGCTTACCGGAAAAGGAAGACGTGCGAAACTCGTCTCACGCCACTAAAACTCCTTGAATATCACGCCTAGGACTCAAAGGAAGGCTTTCCCACCACCTTCTCACGTTCCGGCACTTTCTGGTGCCTTGGGACCCAAGTTCCAGTTTTGGTCTCTTTTGGTTCCCTTTTGCTTACCGGCAAAGGAATACGTGCGAAACTCTTTCAAGCCACTGAAACTCCTTGAATATCACTCCGAAGACACAAAGGAAGGCTTTCTCACCACCTTTTCTGATTCTGGCACTTTCTGGCACCTGTGGACCCAAGTTCCAGTTTTGGTCTCTTTTGGTCCTTTTTCCTTACTGGCAAAGGAAGACTTGCGAAACTCGTCTCAGGCCACTAAAACTCTTTGAATATCACGCCTAGGACTCAAAGGAAGGCTTTCCCACCACCTTCTCACAATCTGGCACTTTCTGGTGCCTTTGGACCCAAGTTCCTGTTTTGGTCTCTTTTGGTTCCCTTTTGCTTACTGGCAAATGAAGACGTGCGAAACTCGTCTCAGGCCACTAAAACTCCTTCAATATCACACCTAGGACACAAAGGAAGGCTTTCTCACCACCTTTTCTGATTCTGGCACTTTCTGGTGCCTTTGGACCCAAGTTCCAGTTTTGGTTTCTTTTGGTTCCTTTTTACTTACCGGCAAAGGAGGACGTGCGAAACTCGTCTCAAGCCACTGAAACTCCTTGAATATCACTCCTAGAACTCAAAGGAAGGATTTCTCACCACCTTCTTCCCTTCTGGCACTTTCTGGCGCCTGTCGACCCAAGTTCCAGTTTTGGTCTCTTATGGTCCCTTTTTGCTTACTGGCAAAGGGAGACTTGCGAAACTCGTCTCAGGCCACTAAAACTCTTTGAATATCACGCCTACGACTTAAAGGAAGGCTTTCCAACCACCTTCTCACATTCTGGCACTTTCTGGTGCCTTTGGACCCAAGTTCCAGTTTTGGTCTTTTTTGGTTCCATTTTGCTTACCGACAAAGGAAGACGTGCGAAACTCGTCTCAGGCCACTAAAACTCCTTGAATATCATGCCTAGGACTCAAAGGAAGGCTTTCCCACCACCTTCTCACGTTCTGGCACTTTCTGGTGCCTTTGGACCCAAGTTCCAGTTTTGGTCTCTTTTGGTTCCCTTTTGCTTACCGGCAAAGGAATACGTGCGAAACTCGTCTCAGGCCACTAAAACTCCTTGAATATCACGCCTAGGACTCAAAGGAAGGCTTTCCCACCACCTTCTCACGTTCTGGCACTTTCTGGTGCCTTTGGACCCAAGTTCCAGTTTTGGTCTCTTTTGGTTCCCTTTTGCTTACCGGCAAAGGAAGACAAGCGAAACTAGTCTCAGGCCACTAAAACTCCTTGAATATCACGCCTAGGACTCAAAGGACGGCTTTTCCACCACCTTCTCACGTTCTGGCACTTTCTGGTGCCTTTGGACCCAAGTTCCAGTTTTGGTCTCTTTTGGTTCCCTTTTGCTTACCGGCAAAGGAAGACGTGCGA
Organism: Abrus pulchellus subsp. cantoniensis; assembly: GCA_024086825.1. Taxonomy (NCBI): domain Eukaryota; kingdom Viridiplantae; phylum Streptophyta; class Magnoliopsida; order Fabales; family Fabaceae; genus Abrus; species Abrus pulchellus. The sequence goes on along the minus strand of CM044057.1, from coordinate 135,030 downwards.
AACTCGTCTTGAAACTCCTTGAATATCACTCCTAGAACTCAAAGGAACGATTTCTCACCACCTTCTCCCCTATGGCACTTTCTGGCGCCTTTGGACCCAAGTTCCAATTTTGGTCTCTTTTGGTTCCCTTTTGCTTACCAGCAAAGGAAGACGTGCGAAACTCGTCTCAAGCCACTGAAACTCTTTGAATATCACTCCTAGAACTCAAAGGAAGGATTTCTCACCACCTTCTCCCCTTCTGGCACTTTCTGGCACCTTTGGACCCAAGTTCCAGTTTTGGTCTCTTTTGGTCCCTTTTTGCTTACTGGCAAAGGGAGACTTGTGAAACTCGTCTCAGGCCACTAAAACACTTTGAATATCACGCCTAGGACTCAAAGGAAGGCTTTCCCACCACCTTCTCACGTTCTGGCAGTTTCTGGTGCCTTTGGACCCAAGTTCTAGTTTTCGTCTCTTTTGGTTCCCTTTTGCTTACTGGCAAAGGAAGACGTGCGAAACTAGTCTCAGGCCATTAAAACTCCTTCAATATCACGCCTAGCACTCAAAGGAAGGCTTTCCCACCACCTTCTCACGTTCTGGGACTTTCTGGTGCCTTTTGACCCAAGTTCCAGTTTTGGTCTCTTTTGGTTCCCTTTTGCTAATCGGCAAAGGAAGACGTGTGAAACTCGTCTCAAGCCACTGAAACTCCTTGAATATCACTCCTAGAACTCAAAGGAAGGATTTCTCACCACCTTCTCCCCTTCTGGCACTTTCTGGCGCCTTTGGACCCAAGTTCCAGTTTTGGTCTCTTTTGGTCCCTTTTTGCTTACTGGGAAAGGGAGACGTGTGAAACTCGTCTCAGGCCACTAAAACACTTTGAATATCACGCCTAGGACTCAAAGGAAGGCTTTCCCACCACCTTCTCACGTTCTGGCAGTTTCTGGTGCCTTTGGACCCAAGTTCCAGTTTTCGTCTCTTTTGGTTCCCTTTTGCTTACTGGCAAAGGAAGACGTGCGAAACTAGTCTCAGGCCACTAAAACTCCTTCAATATCACGCCTAGCACTCAAAGGAAGGCTTTCCCACCACCTTCTCACGTTCTGGCACTTTCTGGTGCCTCCGTACCCAAGTTCCAGTTTTGGTCTCTTTTGGTTCCCTTTCGCTTACCGGCAAAGGAAGACGTGCGAAACTCGTCTCAAACCACTGACACTCCTTGAATATCACGCCTAGAACTCAAAGGAAGGATTTCTCACCACCTTCTCCCCTTCTTTCACATTCTAGCACCTTTGACCCAAGTTCTAGTTTTGGTCTCTTTTGGTCCTTTTTTGCTTACTGGCAAAGGAAGTCGTACAAAACTCGTCTCAGGCCACTGAAACTCCTTGAACATCACTCCAAAGATACAAAGGAAGGCTTTCCCACCACCTTCTCACGTTCTGGCAGTTTCTGGTGCCTTTGGACCCAAGTTCCAGTTTTCGTCTCTTTTGGTTCCCTTTTACTTACCGGCAAAGGAAGACGTGCGAAACTCGTCTGAAGCCACTGAAACTCCTTGAATATCACTCCTAGAACTCAAAGGAAGGATTTCTCACCACCTTCTCCACTTCTGTCACTTTTTGGCACCTTTGACCCAAGTTCTAGTTTTGGTCCCTTTTTGCTTACTGGCAAAGGGAGACTTGCGAAACTCGTCTCAGGCCACTATAACTCCTTGAATATCACGCCTACGACTTAAGGGAAGGCTTTCCCACCACCTTTTCACATTCTGGCACTTTCTGGTGCCTTTGGACCCAAGTTCCAGTTTTGGTCTCTTTTGGTTCCCTTTTGCTTACCGGCAAAGGAATACGTGCGAAACTCTTTCAAGCCACTGAAACTCATTGAATATCACTCCGAAGACTCAAAGGAAGGCTTTCCCACCACCTTCTCACGTTCTGGCACTTTCTGGTGCCTTTGAACCCAAGTTCCAATTTTGGTCTGTTTTGGTTCCCTTTTGCTTACCGGCAAAGGAAGACGTGCGAAACTCGTCTCAAGCCACTGAAACTCCTTGAATATCACTCCTAGGACTCAAAGGATGGCTTTCCCACCACCTTCTCACGTTCTGGCACTTTCTGGTGCCTTTGGACCTAAGTTCCAGTTTTGGTCTATTTTGGTTCCCTTTTACTTACCGGCAAAGGAAGACGTGCGAAACTCGTCTTAAGCCACTGAAACTCCTTGAATATCACTTCTAGAACTCAAAGGAAGGATTTCTCACCACCTTCTTCCCTTCTGGCACTTTCTGGCGCCTTTCGACCCAAGTTCCAGTTTTGGTCTCTTTTGGTTCCCTTTTGCTTACCGGCAAAGGAAGACGTGCGAAACTCATCTCAGGCCACTAAAACTCCTTGAATTTCAAGCCTAGGACTCAAAGGAAGGCTTTTCCACCACCTTCTCACGTTCTGGCACTTTTTGGTGCCTTTGGACCCAAGTTTCAGTTTTGGTCTCTTTTGGTTCCCTTTTGCTTACCGGCAAAGGAAGACGTGCGAAACTCGTCTCAGGCCACTAAAACTCCTTGAATATCACGCCTAGGACTAAAGGAAGGCTTTCCCACCACCTTCTCACGTTCTGGCACTTTCTGGTGCCTTTGGACCCAAGTTCCAGTTTTGGTCTCTTTTGGTTCCCATTTGCTTACCGGCAAAGGAAGACGTGCAAAACTCGTCTCAGGCTACTAAAGCTCCTTGAATATCATGCCTAGGACTCAAAGGAAGGCTTTCCCACTACCTTCTCACGTTCTGGCACTTTCTGGTGCCTTTGGACCCAAGTTCCAGTTTTTGTCTCTTTTGGTTCCCTTTTGCTTACCGGCAAAGGAAGACGTGCGAAACTCGTTTCAAGCCACTGAAACTCCTTGAATATCACTTCTAGGACTCAAAGGTAGGCTTTCCCACCACCTTCTCACGTTCTGGCACTTTCTGGTGCCTTTGGACCCAAGTTCCAGTTTTGGTCTCTTTTGGTTCCCTTTTGCTTACCGGCAAAGGAAGACAAGCGAAACTAGTCTCAGGCCACTAAAACTCCTTGAATATCACGCCTAGGACTCAAAGGACGGCTTTTCCACCACCTTCTCACGTTCTGGCACTTTCTGGTGCCTTTGGACCCAAGTTCCAGTTTTGGTCTCTTTTGGTTCCCTTTTGCTTACCGGCAAAGGAAGACGTGCGAAACTCGTCTCAAGCCACTGAAAGTCCTTGAATATCACTCCTAGAACTCAAAGGAAGGATTTCTCACCACCTTCTCACGTTCTGTCACTTTCTGGTGCGTTTGGACCCAAGTTCCAGTTTTGGCCTCTTTTGGTTCCCTTTTGCTTACCGGCAAAGGAAGACGTGCGAAACTCGTCTCAGGCCACTAAAACTCCTTGAATATAACGCCTAGGACTCAAAGGAAGGCTTTCCCACCACCTTCTCACGTTCTGGCACTTTCTGGTGCCTTTGGACCCAAGTTCCAGTTTTGGTCACTTTTGGTTCCCTTTTGCTTACAGGCAAAGGAAGACGTGCGAAACTCGTCTCAGGCCACTAAAACTCCTTGAATATCACGCCTAGGACTCAAAGGAAGGCTTTCCCACCACCTTCTCACGTTCTGGCACTTTCTGGTGCCTTTGGACCCAAGTTCCAGTTTTTGTCTCTTTTGGTTCCCTTTTGCTTACCGGCAAAGGAAGACGTGCGAAACTCGTTTCAAGCCACTGAAACTCCTTGAATATCACTTCTAGGACTCAAAGGTAGGCTTTCCCACCACCTTCTCACGTTCTGGCACTTTCTGGTGCCTTTGGACCCAAGTTCCAGTTTTGGTCTCTTTTGGTTCCCTTTTGCTTACCGGCAAAGGAAGACAAGCGAAACTAGTCTCAGGCCACTAAAACTCCTTGAATATCACGCCTAGGACTCAAAGGACGGCTTTTCCACCACCTTCTCACGTTCTGGCACTTTCTGGTGCCTTTGGACCCAAGTTCCAGTTTTGGTCTCTTTTGGTTCCCTTTTGCTTACCGGCAAAGGAAGACGTGCGAAACTCGTCTCAAGCCACTGAAACTCCTTGAATATCACTCCTAGAACTCAAAGGAACGATTTCTCACCACCTTCTCCCCTATGGCATTTTCTGGCGCCTTTGGACCCAAGTTCCAATTTTGGTCTCTTTTGGTTCCCTTTTGCTTACCAGCAAAGGAAGACGTGCGAAACTCGTCTCAAGCCACTGAAACTCTTTGAATATCACTCCTAGAACTCAAAGGAAGGATTTCTCACCACCTTCTCCCCTTCTGGCACTTTCTGGCACCTTTGGACCCAAGTTCCAGTTTTGGCCTCTTTTGGTCCCTTTTTGCTTACTGGCAAAGGGAGACTTGTGAAACTCGTCTCAGGCCACTAAAACACTTTGAATATCACGCCTAGGACTCAAAGGAAGGCTTTCCCACCACCTTCTCACGTTCTGGCAGTTTCTGGTGCCTTTGGACCCAAGTTCTAGTTTTCGTCTCTTTTGGTTCCCTTTTGCTTACTGGCAAAGGAAGACGTGCGAAACTAGTCTCAGGCCATTAAAACTCCTTCAATATCACGCCTAGCACTCAAAGGAAGGCTTTCCCACCACCTTCTCACGTTCTGGGACTTTCTGGTGCCTTTTGACCCAAGTTCCAGTTTTGGTCTCTTTTGGTTCCCTTTTGCTAATCGGCAAAGGAAGACGTGTGAAACTCGTCTCAAGCCACTGAAACTCCTTGAATATCACTCCTAGAACTCAAAGGAAGGATTTCTCACCACCTTCTCCCCTTTTGGCACTTTCTGGCGCCTTTGGACCCAAGTTCCAGTTTTGGTCTCTTTTGGTCCCTTTTTGCTTACTGGGAAAGGGAGACTTGTGAAACTCGTCTCAGGCCACTAAAACACTTTGAATATCACGCCTAGGACTCAAAGGAAGGCTTTCCCACCACCTTCTCACGTTCTGGCAGTTTCTGGTGCCTTTGGACCCAAGTTCCAGTTTTCGTCTCTTTTGGTTCCCTTTTGCTTACTGGCAAAGGAAGACGTGCGAAACTAGTCTCAGGCCACTAAAACTCCTTCAATATCACGCCTAGCACTCAAAGGAAGGCTTTCCCACCACCTTCTCACGTTCTGGCACTTTCTGGTGCCTCCGTACCCAAGTTCCAGTTTTGGTCTCTTTTGGTTCCCTTTCGCTTACCGGCAAAGGAAGACGTGCGAAACTCGTCTCAAACCACTGACACTCCTTGAATATCACGCCTAGAACTCAAAGGAAGGATTTCTCACCACCTTCTCCACTTCTGTCACTTTTTGGCACCTTTGACCCAAGTTCTAGTTTTGGTCCCTTTTTGCTTACTGGCAAAGGGAGACTTGCGAAACTCGTCTCAGGCCACTATAACTCCTTGAATATCACGCCTACGACTTAAGGGAAGGCTTTCCCACCACCTTTTCACATTCTGGCACTTTCTGGTGCCTTTGGACCCAAGTTCCAGTTTTGGTCTCTTTTGGTTCCCTTTTGCTTACCGGCAAAGGAATACGTGCGAAACTCTTTCAAGCCACTGAAACTCATTGAATATCACTCCGAAGACTCAAAGGAAGGCTTTCCCACCACCTTCTCACGTTCTGGCACTTTCTGGTGCCTTTGAACCCAAGTTCCAATTTTGGTCTGTTTTGGTTCCCTTTTGCTTACCGGCAAAGGAAGACGTGCGAAACTCGTCTCAAGCCACTGAAACTCCTTGAATATCACTCCTAGGACTCAAAGGATGGCTTTCCCACCACCTTCTCACGTTCTGGCACTTTCTGGTGCCTTTGGACCTAAGTTCCAGTTTTGGTCTATTTTTGGTTCCCTTTTGCTTACTGGCAAAGGAAGACGTGCGAAACTAGTCTCAGGCCATTAAAACTCCTTCAATATCACGCCTAGCACTCAAAGGAAGGCTTTCCCACCACCTTCTCACGTTCTGGCACTTTCTGGTGCCTTTGGACCCAAGTTCCAGTTTTGGTCACTTTTGGTTCCCTTTTGCTTACAGGCAAAGGAAGACGTGCGAAACTCGTCTCAGGCCACTAAAACTCCTTGAATATCACGCCTAGGACTCAAAGGAAGGCTTTCCCACCACCTTCTAACGTTCTGGCACTTTCTGGTGCCTTTGGACCCAAGTTCCAGTTTTTGTCTCTTTTGGTTCCCTTTTGCTTACCGGCAAAGGAAGACGTGCGAAACTCGTTTCAAGCCACTGAAACTCCTTGAATATCACTTCTAGGACTCAAAGGTAGGCTTTCCCACCACCTTCTCACGTTCTGGCACTTTCTGGTGCCTTTGGACCCAAGTTCCAGTTTTGGTCTCTTTTGGTCCGTTTTTGCTTACTGGCAAAGGGAGACTTGCGAAACTCGTCTCAGGCCACTAAAACTCTTTGAATATCACGCGTTGGACTCAAAGGAAGGCTTTCCCACCACCTTCTAACGTTCTGGCACTTTCTGGTGCCTTTGGACCCAAGTTCCAGTTTTTGTCTTTTTTGGTTCCCTTTTGCTTACCGGCAAAGGAATACGTGCGCAACTCGTCTCAAGCCACTGAAACACCTTGAATATCACTCGTAGAACTCAAAGGAAGGATTTCTCACCACCTTCTCCTCTTCTGTCACTTTCTGGCACCTTTGGACCCAAGTTCCAGTTTTAGTCTCTTTTGCTTACCGGCAAAGGAGGACGTGCGCAACTCGTCTCAGGCCACTAAAACTCCTTGAATATCACGCCTAGGACTCAAAGGAAGGCTTTCCCACCACCTTCTCACGTTCTGGCACTTTCTGGTGACTTTGGACCCAAGTTCCAGTTTTGGTCTCTTTTGGTTCCCTTTTGCTTATCGGCAAAGGAAGACGTGCGAAACTCGTCTCAGGCCACTAAAACTTCTTGAATATCATGCCTAGGACTCAAAGGAAGGCTTTCCCACCACCTTCTCACGTTCTGGCACTTTCTGGTGCCTTTGGACCCAAGTTCCAGTTTTGGTCTCTTTTGGTTCCCTTTTGCTTACTGGCAAAGGAAGACGTGCGAATCTCGTCTCAAGCCACTGAAACTCCTTGAATATCACTCCTAGGACTCAAAGGAAGGCTTTCCCACCACCTTCTCACGTTCTGGCACTTTCTGGTGCCTTTGGACCCAAGTTCCAGTTTTGGTCTCTTTTGGTTCCCTTTTGCTGATCGGCAAAGGAAGACGTGTGAAACTCGTCTCAGGCCACTAAAACTTCTTGAATATCATGCCTAGGACTCAAAGGAAGGCTTTCCCACCACCTTCTCACGTTCTGGCACTTTCTGGTGCCTTTGGACCCAAGTTCCAGTTTTTGTCTCTTTTGGTTCCCTTTTGCTTACCGGCAAAGGAAGACGTGCGAAACTCGTCTCAGGCTACTAAAACTCCTTGAATATCATGCCTAGGACTCAAAGGAAGGCTTTCCCACTACCTTCTCACGTTCTGGCACTTTCTGGTGCCTTTGGACCCAAGTTCCAGTTTTGGTCTCTTTTGGTTCCCTTTTGCTTACCGGCAAAGGAAGACGTGCGAATCTCGTCTCAAGCCACTGAAACTCCTTGAATATCACTCCTAGGACTCAAAGGAAGGCTTTCCCACCACCTTCTCACGTTCTGGCACTTTCTGGTGCTTTTGGACCCATGTTCCAGTTTTGGTCTATTTTGGTTCCCTTTTGCTTACCGGCAAAGGAAGACATGCGAAACTCGTCTCAAGCCACTGAAACTCCTTGAATATCTCTCCTAGAACTCAAAGGAAGGGTTTCTTACCACCTTCTCCCCTTACGGCACTTTCTGGCGCTTTTGGACCCAAGTTCCAATTTTGGTCTCTTTTGGTCCGTTTTTGCTTACTGGCAAAGGGAGATTTGCGAAACTCGTCTCAGGCCACTAAAACTCTTTGAATATCACTCGTAGAACTCAAAGGAAGGATTTCTCACCACCTTCTCCTCTTCTGTCACTTTCTGGCACCTTTGGACCTAAGTTCCAGTTTTGGTCTCTTTTGGTTCCCTTTTTCTTACCGGCAAAGGAATACGTGCGAAACTCATTTCAAGCCACTGAAACTCATTGTATATCACTCCGAAGATACAAAGGAAGGCTGTCTCACCACCTTCTCACTTTCTGGCACTCTCTGGTGTCTTTGGACCTAAGTTCCAGTTTTGGTCTCTTTTGGTTCCCTTTTGCTTACCGGCAAAGGAAGACGTGCGAAACTCGTCTCAGGCCACTAAAACTCCTTGAATATCACGCCTAGGACTCAAAGGAAAGCTTTCCCATCACCTTCTCACGTTCTGGCACTTCTGGTGCCTTTGGACCCAAGATCCAGTTTTGGTCTCTTTTGGTTCCCTTTTGCTTACCGGCAAAGGAAGACGTGCGAAACTCGTCTCAAGCCACTGAAACTCCTTGAATATCTCTCCTAGAACTCAAAGGAAGGATTTCTCACCACCTTCTCCCCTTCTGTCACTTTCTGGCACTTTTGACCCAAGTTCTAGTTTTGATCTCTTTTGGTACCTTTTTGCTTACCGGCAAACGAAGTCGTGCGAAACTCGTCTCAGGCCACTGAAACTCCTTGAATATCACTCCTAGAACTCAAAGGAAGGATTTCTCACCACCTTTTCCCCTTCAGTCACTTTCTGGCACCTTTGGACCCAAGTTCTAGTTTTGGTCTCTTTTGGTCCCTTTTGCTTACCGGCAAAGGAAGACATGCGAAACTCGTCTCAAGCCACTAAAACTCCTTGAATATCACACCTACGACTTGAAGGATGGCTTTCCCACCACCTTCTCACATTCTGGCACTTTCTGGTGCCTCTGGACACAAATTCCAGTTTTGGTCTCTTTTGGTTCCCTTTTGCTTAGCAGAGAAGGAAGACGTGCGAAACTCGTCTCAGGCCACTAAAACTCCTGGAATATCACGCCTAGGACTCAAAGGAAGGCTTTCCCACCACCTTCTCCCCTTCTGTCACTTTCTGGACCTTTGGACCCAAGTTCTAGTTTTGGTCTCTTTTGGTCCCTTTTTGCTTACCGGCAAAGAAAGCCGTGCGAAACTCGTCTCAAGCCACTGAAACTCCTTGAATATCACTCCTAGAACTCAAAGGAAGGATTTCTCACCACCTCCTTCCCTTCTGTCACTTTCTGGACCTTTGGACCCAAGTTCTTGTTTTGGTCTCTTTTGGTCCTTTTTTGCTTACCGGCGAAGGAAGTCGTGCGAAACTCGTCTCAAGCCACTGAAACTCCTTGAATATCACTCCTAGAACTCAAAGGAAGGATTTCTGACCACCCTCTCCCCTTCTGTCACTTTCTGGCGCCTTTGGACCCAAGTTCCAGTTTTGGTCTCTTTTGGCCCCTTTTTGCTTACTGGCAAAGGGAGACTTGCGAAACTCGTCTCAGGCCACTAAAACTCCTTGAATATCACGCCTAGGACTCAAAGGAAGGCTTTCCCACCACCTTCTCACGTTCTGGCACTTTCTGGTGCCTTTGGACCGAAGTTCCAGTTTTGGTCTGTTTTGGTTCCCTTTTGCTTACCGGCAAAGGAAGACGTGCGAAACTCGTCTCAGGCCACTAAAACTCCTTGAATATCACGCCTAGGACTCAAAGGAAAGCTTTCCCATCACCTTCTCACGTTCTGGCACTTCTGGTGCCTTTGGACCCAAGATCCAGTTTTGGTCTCTTTTGGTTCCCTTTTGCTTACCGGCAAAAGGAGACGTGCGAAACTCGTCTCAAGCCACTGAAACTCCTTGAATATCTCTCCTAGAACTCAAAGGAAGGATTTCTCACCACCTTCTCCCCTTCTGTCACTTTCTGGCACTTTTGACCCAAGTTCTAGTTTTGGTCTCTTTTGGTACCTTTTTGCTTACCGGCAGACGAAGTCGTGCGAAACTCGTCTCAGGCCACTGAAACTCCTTGAATATCACTCCTAGAACTCAAAGGAAGGATTTCTCACCGCCTTTTCCCCTTCAGTCACTTTCTGGCACCTTTGGACCCAAGGTCTAGTTTTGGTCTCTTTTGATCCCTTTTGCTTACCGGCAAAGGAAGACATGCGAAACTCGTCTCAAGCCACTAAAACTCCTTGAATATCACACCTACGACTTGAAGGATGGCTTTCCCACCACCTTCTCACATTCTGGCACTTTCTGGTGCCTCTGGACACAAATTCCAGTTTTGGTCTCTTTTGGTTCCCTTTTGCTTAGCAGCGAAGGAAGACGTGCGAAACTCGTCTCAGGCCACTAAAACTCCTTGAATATCACGCCTAGGACTCAAAGGAAGGCTTTCCCACCACCTTCTCCCCTTCTGTCACTTTCTGGACCTTTGGACCCAAGTTCTAGTTTTGGTCTCTTTTGGTCCCTTTTTGCTTACCGGCAAAGAAAGTCGTGCGAAACTCGTCTCAAGCCACTGAAACTCCTTGAATATCACTCCTAGAACTCAAAGGAAGGATTTCTCACCACCTCCTCCCCTTCTGTCACTTTCTGGACCTTTGGACCCATGTTCTAGTTTTGGTCTCTTTTGGTCCCTTTTTGCTTACCGGCAAAGGAAGTGGTGCGAAACTCATCTCAAGCCACTGAAACTCCTTGAATATCACTCCTAGAACTCAAAGGAAGGATTTCTGACCACCCTCTCCCCTTCTGTCACTTTCTGGCGCCTTTGGACCCAAGTTCCAGTTTTGGTCTCTTTTGGTCCCTTTTTGCTTACTGGCAAAGGCAGACTTGCGAAACTCGTCTCAGGCCACTAAAACTCCTTGAATATCACGCCTAGGACTCAAAGGAAGGCTTTCCCACCACCTTCTCACGTTCTGGCACTTTCTGGTGCCTTTGGACCCAAGTTCCAGTTATGGTCTCTTTTGGTTTCTTTTTGCTTACCCGCAAAGGAAGACGTGCGAAACTTGTCTCAAGCCACTGAAACTCCTTGAATATCACTCCTAGAACTCAAAGGAAGGATTTCTCACCACCTTCTCCCCTTCTGTCACTTTCTGGCACCTTTGACCCAAGTTCTAGTGTTGGTCTCTTTTGGTCCCTTTTTGCTTACCGGCAAAGGAAGTCTTGCGAAACTCGTCTCAGGCCCCTGAAAGTCTTCGAATATCACTCCAAAGACACAAAGGAAGGCTTTCTCACCATCTTTTCCGCTTCTGGCACTTTCTGGCGCCTTTTGACCCAAGTTCCCGTTTTGGTGTCTTTTGGTTCCCTTTTGCTTACCGGCAAAGGAAGACGTGCGAAACTCGTCTCAAGCGACTGAAACTCCTTGAATATCACTCCTAGAACTCAAAGGAAGGATTTGTCACCACCTTCTCCCCTTCTGTCACTTTCTGGCACCTTTGGACCCAAGTTCTAGTTTTGGTCTGTTTCGGTCCCTTTTGCTTACCGGCAAAGGAAGACATGCGAAACTCGTCTCAAGCCACTGAAAATCCTTGAATATCACTCCTAGAACTCAAAGGAAGGATTTCCCACCACCTTCTCACGTTCTGGCACTTTTCTGGTGCCTTTGGACCCAAGTTCTAGTTTTGCTCACTTTTGGTTCCCTTTTGCTTACCGGGAAAGAAAGACGTGCGAAACTCGTCTCAGGCCACTAAAACTCCTTGAATATCACGCCTAGGACTCAAAGGAAGGCTTTCCCACCACCTTCTCACGTTCTGGCACTTTCTGGTGCCTGTGGACCCAAGTTCCAGTTTTGGTCTCTTTTGGTTCCCTTTTGCTTACCGGCAAAGGAACACGTGCGAAACTCGTCTCAGGCTACTAAAACTCCTTGAATATCATGCCTAGGACTCAAAGGAAGGCTTTCCCACCACCTTCTCACGTTCTGGCACTTTCTGGTGCCTTTGGACCGAAGTTCCAGTTTTGGTCTGTTTTGGTTCCCTTTTGCTTACCGGCAAAGGAAGACGTGCGAAACTCGTCTCAGGCCACTAAAACTCCTTGAATATCACGCCTAGGACTCAAAGGAAGGCTTTTCCACCACCTTCTCACGATCTGGCACTTTCTGGTGCCTTTGGACCCAAGTTCCAGTTTTGGTCTCTTTTGGTTCCCTTTTGCTTACTAGCATAGGAAGACGTGCGAAACTCGTCTCAAGCCACTGAAACTCCTTGAATATCACTCGTAGGACTAAAAGGAAGGCTTTCCCACCGCCTTCTCACGTTCTGGCACTTTCTGGTGCCTTTGGACCCAAGTTCCAGTTTTGGTCTGTTTTGGTTCCCTTTTGCTTACCGGCAAAGGAAGACGTGCGAAACTCGTCTCAAGCCACTGAAACTCCTTGAATATCACTCCTAGGACTTAAAGGAAGGCTTTCCCACCACCTTCTCACGTTCTGGCACTTTCTGGTGCCTTTGGACCCAAGTTCCAGTTTTTGTCTCTTTTGGTTCCCTTTTGCTTACCAGCAAAGGAAGACGTGTGAAACTCGTCTCAAGCCACTGAAACTCTTTGAATATTACTCCTAGAACTCAAAGGAAGGGTTTCTTACCACCTTCTCCCCTTACGGCACTTTCTGACGCCTTTGGACCCAAGTTCCAATTTTGGTCTCTTTTGGTTCCCTTTTGCTTACCAGCAAAGGAAGACGTGCGAAACTCGTCTCAAGCCACTGAAACTCTTTGAATATTACTCCTAGAACATAAAGGAAGGATTTCTCACCACCTTCTCCCCTTCTGGCACTTTCTGGCGCTTTTGGACCCAAGTTCCAATTTTGGTCTCTTTTGGTCCGTTTTTGCTTACTGGCAAAGGGAGATTTGCGAAACTCGTCTCAGGCCACTAAAACTCTTTGAATATCACTCGTAGAACTCAAAGGAAGGATTTCTCACCACCTTCTCCTCTTCTGTCACTTTCTGGCACCTTTGGACCCAAGTTCCAGTTTTGGTCTCTTTTGGTTCCCTTTTTCTTACCGGCAAAGGAATACGTGCGAAACTCGTTTCAAGCCACTGAAACTCATTGAATATCACTCCGAAGATACAAAGGAAGGCTGTCTCACCACCTTCTCACATTCTGGCACTCTCTGGTGTCTTTGGACCGAAGTTCCAGTTTTGGTCTCTTTTGGTTCCCTTTTGCTTACTGGCAAAGGAAGACGTGCGAAACTCGTCTCAGGCCACTAAAACTCCTTGAATATCACGCCTAGGACTCAAAGGAAAGCTTTCCCATCACCTTCTCACGTTCTGGCACTTCTGGTGCCTTTGGACCCAAGATCCAGTTTTGGTCTCTTTTGGTTCCCTTTTGCTTACCGGCAAAGGAAGACGTGCGAAACTCGTCTCAAGCCACTGAAACTCCTTGAATATCTCTCCTAGAACTCAAAGGAAGGATTTCTCACCACCTTCTCCCCTTCTGTCACTTTCTGGCACTTTTGACCCAAGTTCTAGTTTTGGTCTCTTTTGGTACCTTTTTGCTTACCGGCAAACGAAGTCGTGCGAAACTCGTTTCAGGCCACTGAAACTCCTTGAATATCACTCCTAGAACTCAAAAGAAGGATTTCTCACCACCTTTTCCCCTTCAGTCACTTTCTGGCACCTTTGGACCCAAGTTCTAGTTTTGGTCTCTTTTGGTCCCTTTTGCTTACCGGCAAAGGAAGACATGCGAAACTCGTCTCAAGCCACTAAAACTCCTTGAATATCACACCTACGACTTGAAGGATGGCTTTCCCACCACCTTCTCACATTCTGGCACTTTCTGGTGCCTCTGGACACAAATTCCAGTTTTGGTCTCTTTTGGTTCCCTTTTGCTTAGCAGCGAAGGAAGACGTGCGAAACTCGTCTCAGGCCACTAAAACTCCTTGAATATCACGCCTAGGACTCAAAGGAAGGCTTTCCCACCACCTTCTCCCCTTCTGTCACTTTCTGGACCTTTGGACCCAAGTTCTAGTTTTGGTCTCTTTTGGTCCCTTTTTGCTTACCGGCAAAGAAAGCCGTGCGAAACTCGTCTCAAGCCACTGAAACTCCTTGAATATCACTCCTAGAACTCAAAGGAAGGATTTCTCACCACCTCCTCCCCTTCTGTCACTTTCTGGACCTTTGGACCCAAGTTCTTGTTTTGGTCTCTTTTGGTCCTTTTTTGCTTACCGGCGAAGGAAGTCGTGCGAAACTCGTCTCAAGCCACTGAAACTCCTTGAATATCACTCCTAGAACTCAAAGGAAGGATTTCTGACCACCCTCTCCCCTTCTGTCACTTTCTGGCGCCTTTGGACCCAAGTTCCAGTTTTGGTCTGTTTTGGTCCCTTTTTGCTTACTGGCAAAGGGAGACTTGCGAAACTCGTCTCAGGCCACTAAAACTCCTTGAATATCACGCCTAGGACTCAAAGGAAGGCTTTCCCACCACCTTCTCACGTTCTGGCACTTTCTGGTGCCTTTGGACCTAAGTTCCAGCTATGGTCTCTTTTGGTTCCTTTTTGCTTACCGGCAAAGGAAGACGTGCGAAACTTGTCTCAAGCCACTGAAACTCCTTGAATATCACTCCTAGAACTCAAAGAAAGGATTTCTCACCACCTTCTCCCCTTCTGTCACTTTCTGGCACCTTTGACCCAAGTTCTAGTGTTGGTCTCTTTTGGTCCCTTTTTGCTTACCGGCAAAGGAAGTCTTGCGAAACTCGTCTCAGGCCCCTGAAAGTCTTCGAATATCACTCCAAAGACACAAAGGAAGGCTTTCTCACCATCTTTTCCGCTTCTGGCACTTTCTGGCGCCTTTTGACCCAAGTTCCCGTTTTGGTGTCTTTTGGTTCCCTTTTGCTTACCGGCAAAGGAAGACGTACGAAACTCGTCTCAAGCGACTGAAACTCCTTGAATATCACTCCTAGAACTCAAAGGAAGGATTTGTCACCACCTTCTCCCCTTCTGTCACTTTCTGGCACCTTTGGACCCAAGTTCTAGTTTTGGTCTGTTTCGGTCCCTTTTGCTTACCGGCAAAGGAAGACATGCGAAACTCGTCTCAAGCCACTGAAAATCCTTGAATATCACTCCTAGAACTCAAAGGAAGGATTTCCCACCACCTTCTCACGTTCTGGCACTTTCTGGTGCCTTTGGACCCAAGTTCTAGTTTTGCTCACTTTTGGTTCCCTTTTGCTTACCGGCAAAGAAAGACGTGCCAAACTCGTCTCAGGCCACTAAAACTCCTTGAATATCACGCCTAGGACTCAAAGGAAGGCTTTCCCACCACCTTCTCACGTTCTGGCACTTTCTGGTGCCTGTGGACCCAAGTTCCAGTTTTGGTCTCTTTTGGTTCCCTTTTGCTTACCGGCAAAGGAAGACGTGCGAAACTCGTCTCAGGCTACTAAAACTCCTTGAATATCATGCCTAGGACTCAAAGGAAGGCTTTCCCACCACCTTCTCACGTTCTGGCACTTTCTGGTGCCTTTGGACCGAAGTTCCAGTTTTGGTCTGTTTTGGTTCCCTTTTGCTTACCGGCAAAGGAAGACGTGCGAAACTCGTCTCAGGCCACTAAAACTCCTTGAATATCACGCCTAGGACTCAAAGGAAGGCTTTTCCACCACCTTCTCACGATCTGGCACTTTCTGGTGCCTTTGGACCCAAGTTCCAGTTTTGGTCTCTTTTGGTTCCCTTTTGCTTACTAGCATAGGAAGACGTGCGAAACTCCTCTCAAGCCACTGAAACTCCTTGAATATCACTCGTAGGACTCAAAGGAAGGCTTTCCCACCACCTTCTCATGTTCTGGCACTTTCTGGTGCCTTTGGACCCAAGTTCCAGTTTTGGTCTGTTTTGGTTCCCTTTTGCTTACCGGCAAAGGAAGACGTGCGAAACTCGTCTCAAGCCACTGAAACTCCTTGAATATCACTCCTAGGACTTAAAGGAAGGCTTTCCCACCACCTTCTCACGTTCTGGCACTTTCTGGTGCCTTTGGACCCAAGTTCCAGTTTTGGTCTCTTTTGGTTCCCTTTTACTTACCGGCAAAGGAAGACGTGCGAAACTCGTCTTAAGCCACTGAAACTCCTTGAATATCACTCCTAGAACTCAAAGGAATGATTTCTCACCACCTTTTTCCCTTCTGGCACTTTCTGGCGCCTTTCGACCCAAGTTCCAGTTTTGGTCTCTTATGGTCCCTTTTTGCTTACTGGCAAAGGGAGACTTGCGAAACTCATCTCAGGCCACTAAAACTCTTTGAATATCACGCCTACGACTTAAAGTAAGGCTTTCCCACCACCTTCTCACATTCTGGCACTTTCTGGTGCCTTTGGACCCAAGTTCCAGTTTTGGTCTTTTTTGGTTCCCTTTTGCTTACCGACAAAGGAAGACGTGCGAAACTCGTCTTAGGCCACTAAAACTCCTTGAATATCATGCCTAGGACTCAAAGGAAGGCTTTCCCTCCACCTTCTCATGTTCTGTCACTTTCTAGTGCCTTTGGACCCAAGTTCCAGTTTTGGTCTCTTTTGGTTCCCTTTTGCTTACCGGCAAAGGAAGACGTGCGAAACTCGTCTCAGGCCACTAAAACTCCTTGAATATGACGCCTAGGACTCAAAGGAAGGCTTTCCCACCACCTTCTCACGTTCTGGCACTTTCTGGTGCCTTTGCACCCAAGTTCCAGTTTTGGTCTCTTTTGGTTCCCTTTTACTTACCGGCAAAGGCAGACGTGCGAAACTCGTCTTAAGCCACTGAAACTCCTTGAATATCACTCCTAGAACTCAAAGGAAGGATTTCTCACCACCTTCTCACGTTCTGTCACTTTCTGGTGCCTTTGGACCCAAGCTCTAGTTTTGGTCTCTTTTGGTTCCCTTTTGCTTACCAGCAAAGGAAGACGTGCGAAACTCGTCTCAGGCCACTAAAACTCCTTGAATATCACGCCTAGGACTCAAAGGAAGGCTTTCCCACCTTCTTCTCACGTTCTGGCACTTTCTGGTGCCTTTGGGCCCAAGTTCCAGTTTTGGTCTCTTTTGGTTCCCTTACCGGCAAAGGCAGACGTGCGAAACTCGTCTTAAGCCACTGAAACTCCTTGAATATCACTCCTAGAACTCAAAGGAAGGATTTCTCACCACCTTCTTCCCTTCTGACACTTTCTGGCGCCTTTCGACCCAAGTTCCAGTTTTGGTCTTTTATGGTCCTCTTTTGCTTACTGGCAAAGGGAGACTTGCGAAACTCATCTCAGGCCATTAAAACTCTTTGAATAACACGCCTACGACTTAAAGGAAGGCTTTCCCACCACCTTCTCACATTCTGGCACTTTCTGGTGCCTTTGCACCCAAGTTCCAGTTTTGGTCTTTTTTGGTTCCCTTTTGCTTACCGACAAAGGAAGACGTGCGAAACTTGTCTCAGGCCACTAAAACTCCTTGAATATCATGCCTAGGACTCAAAGGAAGGCTTTCCCTCCACCTTCTCACGTTCTGTCACTTTCTAGTGCCTTTGGACCCAAGTTCCAGTTTTGGTCTCTTTTCGTTCCCTTTTGCTTACCGGCAAAGGAAGACGTACAAAACTCGTCTCAGGCTACTAAAACTCCTTGAATATGACGCCTAGGACTCAAAGGAAGGCTTTCCCACCACCTTCTCACGTTCTGGCACTTTCTGGTGCCTTTGCACCCAAGTTCCAGTTTTGGTCTCTTTTGGTTCCCATTTGCTTACCGGCAAAGGAAGACGTGCAAAACTCGTCTCAGGCTACTAAAACTCCTTGAATATCATGCCTAGAACTCAAAGGAAGGCTTTCCCACTACCTTCTCACGTTCTGGCACTTTCTGGTGCCTTTGGACCCAAGTTCCAGTTTTGGTCTCTTTTGGTCCCTTTTGCTTACCGGCAAAGGAAGACATGCGAAACTCGTCTCAAGCCACTGAAAGTCCTTGAATATCACTCCTAGAACTCAAAGGAAGGATTTCTCACCACCTACTCACGTTCTGTCACTTTCTGGTGCGTTTGGACCCAAGTTCCAGTTTTGGCCTCTTTTGGTTCCCTTTTGCTTACCGGCAAAGGAAGACGTGCGAAACTCGTCTCAGGCCACTAAAACTCCTTGAATATAACGCCTAGGACTCAAAGGAAGGCTTTCCCACCACCTTCTCACGTTCTGGCACTTTCTGGTGCCTTTGGACCCAAGTTCCAGTTTTGGTCACTTTTGGTTCCCTTTTGCTTACAGGCAAAGGAAGACGTGCGAAACTCGTCTCAGGCCACTAAAACTCCTTGAATATCACGCCTAGGACTCAAAGGAAGGCTTTCCCTTCACCTTCTCACGTTCTGGCACTTTCTGGTGCCTTTGGACCCAAGTTCCAGTTTTTGTCTCTTTTGGTTCCCTTTTGCTTACCGGCAAAGGAAGACGTGCGAAACTCGTCTCAGGCTACTAAAACTCCTTGAATATCATGCCTAGGACTCAAAGGAAGGCTTTCCCACTACCTTCTCACGTTCTGGCACTTTCTGGTGCCTTTGGACCGAAGTTCCAGTTTTGGTCTGTTTTGGTTCCCTTTTGCTTACCGGCAAAGGAAGACGTGCGAATCTCGTCTCAAGCCACTGAAACTCCTTGAATATCACTCCTAGGACTCAAAGGAAGGCTTTCCCACCACCTTCTCACGTTCTGGCACTTTCTGGTGCCTTTGGACCCATGTTCCAGTTTTGGTCTATTTTGGTTCCCTTTTGCTTACCGGCAAAGGAAGACGTGCGAAACTCGTCTCAAGCCACTGAAACTCCTTGAATATCTCTCCTAGAACTCAAAGGAAGGGTTTCTTACCACCTTCTCCCCTTACGGCACTTTCTGGCGCCTTTGGACCCAAGTTCCAATTTTGGTCTCTTTTGGTTCCCTTTTGCTTACCAGCAAAGGAAGACGTGCGAAACTCGTCTCAAGCCACTGAAACTCTTTGAATATTACTCCTAGAACTCAAAGGAAGGATTTCTCCCCACCTTCTCCCCTTCTGGCACTTTCTGGCGCTTTTGGACCCAAGTTCCAATTTTGGTCTCTTTTGGTCCGTTTTTGCTTACTGGCAAAGGGAGATTTGCGAAACTCGTCTCAGGCCACTAAAACTCTTTGAATATCACTCGTAGAACTCAAAGGAAGGATTTCTCACCACCTTCTCCTCTTCTGTCACTTTCTGGCACCTTTGGACCCAAGTTCCAGTTTTGGTCTCTTTTGGTTCCCTTTTTCTTACCGGCAAAGGAATACGTGCGAAACTCGTTTCAAGCCACTGAAACTCATTGAATATCACTCCGAAGATACAAAGGAAGGCTGTCTCACCACCTTCTCACATTCTGGCACTCTCTGGTGTCTTTGGACCCAAGTTCCAGTTTTGGTCTCTTTTGGTTCCCTTTTGCTTACCGGCAAAGGAAGACGTGCGAAACTCGTCTCAAGCCACTGAAACTCCTTGAATATCTCTCCTAGAACTCAAAGGAAGGATTTCTCACCACCTTTTCCCCTTCTGTCACTTTCTGGCACTTTTGACCCAAGTTCTAGTTTTGGTCTCTTTTGGTACCTTTTTGCTTACCGGCAAACGAAGTCGTGCGAAACTCGTCTCAGGCCACTGAAACTCCTTGAATATCACTCCTAGAACTCAAAGGAAGGATTTCTCACCACCTTTTCCCCTTCAGTCACTTTCTGGCACCTTTGGACCCAAGTTCTAGTTTTGGTCTCTTTTGGTCCCTTTTGCTTACCGGCAAAGGAAGACATGCGAAACTCGTCTCAGGCCACTGAAACTCCTTGAATATCACTCCTAGAACTCAAAGGAAGGATTTCTCACCACCTTTTCCCCTTCAGTCACTTTCTGGCACCTTTGGACCCAAGTTCTAGTTTTGGTCTCTTTTGGTCCCTTTTGCTTACCGGCAAAGGAAGACATGCGAAACTCGTCTCAAGCCACTAAAACTCCTTGAATATCACACCTACGACTTGAAGGATGGCTTTCCCACCACCTTCTCACATTCTGGCACTTTCTGGTGCCTCTGGACACAAATTCCAGTTTTGGTCTCTTTTGGTTCCCTTTTGCTTAGCAGCGAAGGAAGACGTGCGAAACTCGTCTCAGGCCACTAAAACTCCTTGAATATCACGCCTAGGACTCAAAGGAAGGCTTTCCCACCACCTTCTCCCCTTCTGTCACTTTCTGGACCTTTGGACCCAAGTTCTAGTTTTGGTCTCTTTTGGTCCCTTTTTGCTTACCGGCAAAGAAAGCCGTGCGAAACTCGTCTCAAGCCACTGAAACTCCTTGAATATCACTCCTAGAACTCAAAGGAAGGATTTTTCACCACCTCCTTCCCTTCTGTCACTTTCTGGACCTTTGGACCCAAGTTCTTGTTTTGGTCTCTTTTGGTCCTTTTTTGCTTACCGGCGAAGGAAGTCGTGCGAAACTCGTCTCAAGCCACTGAAACTCCTTGAATATCACTCCTAGAACTCAAAGGAAGGATTTCTGACCACCCTCTCCCCTTCTGTCACTTTCTGGCGCCTTTGGACCCAAGTTCCAGTTTTGGTCTCTTTTGGTCCCTTTTTGCTTACTGGCAAAGGGAGACTTGCGAAACTCGTCTCAGGCCACTAAAACTCCTTGAATATCACGCCTAGGACTCAAAGGAAGGCTTTCCCACCACCTTCTCACGTTCTGGCACTTTCTAGTGCCTTTGGACCCAAGTTCCAGCTATGGTCTCTTTTGGTTCCTTTTTGCTTACCGGCAAAGGAAGACGTGCGAAACTTGTCTCAAGCCACTGAAACTCCTTGAATATCACTCCTAGAACTCAAAGGAAGGATTTCTCACCACCTTCTCCCCTTCTGTCACTTTCTGGCACCTTTGACCCAAGTTCTAGTGTTGGTCTCTTTTGGTCCCTTTTTGCTTACCGGCAAAGGAAGTCTTGCGAAACTCGTCTCAGGCCCCTGAAAGTCTTCGAATATCACTCCAAAGACACAAAGGAAGGCTTTCTCACCATCTTTTCCGCTTCTGGCACTTTCTGGCGCCTTTTGACCCAAGTTCCCGTTTTGGTGTCTTTTGGTTCCCTTTTGCTTACCGGCAAAGGAAGACGTGCGAAACTCGTCTCAAGCGACTGAAACTCCTTGAATATCACTCCTAGAACTCAAAGGAAGGATTTGTCACCACCTTCTCCCCTTCTGTCACTTTCTGGCACCTTTGGACCCAAGTTCTAGTTTTGGTCTGTTTCGTTCCCTTTTGCTTACCGGCAAAGGAAGACATGCGAAACTCGTCTCAAGCCACTGAAAATCCTTGAATATCACTCCTAGAACTCAAAGGAAGGATTTCCCACCACCTTCTCACGTTCTGGCACTTTCTGGTGCCTTTGGACCCAAGTTCCAGTTTTGGTCACTTTTGGTTCCCTTTTGCTTACCGGCAAAGAAAGACGTGCGAAACTCGTCTCAGGCCACTTAAACTCCTTGAATATCATGCCTAGGAATCAAAGGAAGGCTTTCCCACCACCTTCTCACGTTCTGGCACTTTCTGGTGCCTTTGGACCGAAGTTCCAGTTTTGGTCTGTTTTGGTTCCCTTTGCTTACCGGCAAAGGAAGACGTGCGAAACTCGTCTCAGGCCACTAAAACTCCTTGAATATCACGCCTAGGACTCAAAGGAAGGCTTTTCCACCACCTTCTCACGATCTGGCACTTTCTGGTGCCTTTGGACCCAAGTTCCAGTTTTGGTCTCTATTGGTTCCCTTTTGCTTACTAGCATAGGAAGACGTGCGAAACTCGTCTCAAGCCACTGAAACTCCTTGAATATCACTCGTAGGACTCAAAGGAAGGCTTTCCCACCACCTTCTCACGTTCTGGCACTTTCTGGTGCCTTTGGACCCAAGTTCCAGTTTTGGTCTGTTTTGGTTCCCTTTTGCTTACCGGCAAAGGAAGACGTGCGAAACTCGTCTCAAACCACTGAAACTCCTTGAATATCACTCCTAGGACTTAAAGGAAGGCTTTCCCACCACCTTCTCACGTTCTGGCACTTTCTGGTGCCTTTGGACCCAAGTTCCAGTTTTGGTCTCTTTTGGTTCCCTTTTACTTACCGGCAAAGGAAGACGTGCGAAACTCGTCTTAAGCCACTGAAACTCCTTGAATATCACTCCTAGAACTCAAAGGAAGGATTTCTCACCACCTTTTTCCCTTCTGGCACTTTCTGGCGCCTTTCGACCCAAGTTCCAGTTTTGGTCTCTTATGGTCCCTTTTTGCTTACTGGCAAAGGGAGACTTGCGAAACTCATCTCAGGCCACTAAAACTCTTTGAATATCACGCCTACGACTTAAAGTAAGGCTTTCCCACCACCTTCTCACATTCTGGCACTTTCTGGTGCCTTTGGACCCAAGTTCCAGTTTTGGTCTTTTTTGGTTCCCTTTTGCTTACCGACAAAGGAAGACGTGCGAAACTCGTCTTAGGCCACTAAAACTCCTTGAATATCATGCCTAGGACTCAAAGGAAGGCTTTCCCTCCACCTTCTCATGTTCTGTCACTTTCTAGTGCCTTTGGACCCAAGTTCCAGTTTTGGTCTCTTTTGGTTCCCTTTTGCTTACCGGCAAAGGAAGACGTGCGAAACTCGTCTCAGGCCACTAAAACTCTTTGAATATGACGCCTAGGACTCAAAGGAAGGCTTTCCCACCACCTTCTCACGTTCTGGCACTTTCTGGTGCCTTTGGACCCAAGTTCCAGTTTTGGTCACTTTTGGTTCCCTTTTGCTTACAGGCAAAGGAAGACGTGCGAAACTCGTCTCAGGCCACTAAAACTCCTTGAATATCACGCCTAGGACTCAAAGGAAGGCTTTCCCTTCACCTTCTCACGTTCTGGCATTTTCTGGTGCCTTTGGACCCAAGTTCCAGTTTTTGTCTCTTTTGGTTCCCTTTTGCTTACCGGCAAAGGAAGACGTGCGAAACTCGTCTCAAGCCACTGAAACTCCTTGAATATCACTTCTAGGACTCAAAGGTAGGCTTTCCCACCACCTTCTCACGTTCTGGCACTTTCTGGTGCCTTTGGACCCAAGTTCCAGTTTTGGTCTCTTTTGCTCCGTTTTTGCTTACTAGCAAAGGGAGACTTGCGAAACTCGTCTCAGGCCACTAAAACTCTTTGAATATCACGCGTTGGACTCAAAGGAAGGCTTTCCCACCACCTTCTAACGTTCTGGCACTTTCTGGTGCCTTTGGACCCAAGTTCCAGTTTTTGTCTTTTTTGGTTCCCTTTTGCTTACCGGCAAAGGAATACGTGCGAAACTCGTCTCAAGCCACTGAAACTCCTTGAATATCACTCGTAGAACTCAAAGGAAGGATTTCTCACCACCTTCTCCTCTTCTGTCACTTTCTGGCACCTTTGGACCCAAGTTCCAGTTTTGGTCTCTTTTGGTTCCCTTTTGCTTACCGGCAAAGGAGGACGTGCGCAACTCGTCTCAGGCCACTAAAACTCCTTGAATATCACGCCTAGGACTCAAAGGAAGGCTTTCCCACCACCTTCTCACGTTCTGGCACTTTCTGGTGCCTTTGGACCCAAGTTCCAGTTTTGGTCTGTTTTGGTTCCCTTTTGCTTACCGGCAAAGGAAGACGTGCGAAACTCGTCTCAAGCCACTGAAACTCCTTGAATATCACTCCTAGGACTTAAAGGAAGGCTTTCCCACCACCTTCTCACGTTCTGGCACTTTCTGGTGCCTTTGGACCCAAGTTCCAGTTTTGGTCTGTTTTGGTTCCCTTTTACTTACCGGCAAAGGAAGACGTGCGAAACTCGTCTTAAGCCACTGAAACTCCTTGAATATCACTCCTAGAACTCAAAGGAAGGATTTCTCACCACCTTTTTCCCTTCTGGCACTTTCTGGCGCCTTTCGACCCAAGTTCCAGTTTTGGTCTCTTATGGTCCCTTTTTGCTTACTGGCAAAGAGAGACTTGCGAAACTCGTCTCAGGCCACTGAAACTCCTTGAATATCACTCCTAGGAGTTAAAGTAAGGCTTTCCCACCAACTTCTCACATTCTGGCACTTTCTGGTGCCTTTGGACCCAAGTTCCAGTTTTGGTCTTTTTTGGTTCCCTTTTGCTTACCGATAAAGGAAGACGTGCTAAACTCGTCTCAGGCCACTAAAACTCCTTGAATATCATGCCTAGAACTCAAAGGAAGGCTTTCCCTCCACCTTCTCACGTTCTGTCACTTTCTAGTGCCTTTGGACCCAAGTTCCAGTTTTGGTCTCTTTTGGTTTCCTTTTGCTTGCCGGCAAAGGAAGACGTGCGAAACTCGTCTCAGGCCACTAAAACTCCTTGAATATGACGCCTAGGACTCAAAGGAAGGCTTTCCCACCACCTTCTCACGTTCTGGCACTTTCTGGTGCCTTTGCACCCAAGTTCCAGTTTTGGTCTCTTTTGGTTCCCTTTTGCTTACCGGCAAAGGAAGACGTGCGAAACTCGTCTCAGGCTACTAAAACTCCTTGAATATCATGCCTAGGACTCAAAGGAAGGCTTTCCCACTACCTTCTCACGTTCTGGCACTTTCTGGTGCCTTTGGACCCAAGTTCTAGTTTTGGTTTCTTTTGGTCCCTTTTGCTTACCGGCAAAGGAAGACATGCGAAACTCGTCTCAAGCCACTGAAAGTCCTTGAATATCACTCCTAGAACTCAAAGGAAGGATTTCTCACCACCTTCTCACGTTCTGTCACTTTCTGGTGCCTTTGGACCCAAGCTCTAGTTTTGGTCTCTTTTGGTTCCCTTTTGCTTACCAGCAAAGGAAGACGTGCGAAACTCGTCTCAGGCCACTAAAACTCCTTGAATATCACGCCTAGGACTCAAAGGAAGGCTTTCCCACCACCTTCTCACGTTCTGGCACTTTCTGGTACCTTTGGGCCCAAGTTCCAGTTTTGGTCTCTTTTGGTTCCCTTTTACTTACCGGCAAAGGCAGACGTGCGAAACTCGTCTTAAGCCACTGAAACTCCTTGAATATCACTCCTAGAACTCAAAGGAAGGATTTCTCACCACCTTCTTCCCTTCTGACACTTTCTGGCGCCTTTCGACCCAAGTTCCAGTTTTGGTCTTTTATGGTCCTTTTTTGCTTACTGGCAAAGGGAGACTTGCGAAACTCATCTCAGGCCACTAAAACTCTTTGAATAACACGCCTACGACTTAAAGGAAGGCTTTCCCACCACCTTCTCACGTTCTGGCACTTTCTGGTGCCTTTGGACCCAAGTTCCAGTTTTGGTCTTTTTTGGTTCCCTTTTGCTTACCGACAAAGGAAGACGTGCGAAACTTGTCTCAGGCCACTAAAACTCCTTGAATATCACGCCTAGGACTCAAAGGAAGGCTTTCCCTCCACCTTCTCACGTTCTGTCACTTTCTAGTGCCTTTGGACCCAAGTTCCAGTTTTGGTCTCTTTTCGTTCCCTTTTGCTTACCGGCAAAGGAAGACGTACGAAACTCGTCTCAGGCCACTAAAACTCCTTGAATATGACGCCTAGGACTCAAAGGAAGGCTTTCCCACCACCTTCTCACGTTCTGGCACTTTCTGGTGCCTTTGCACCCAAGTTCCAGTTTTGGTCTCATTTGGTTCCCTTTTGCTTACCGGCAAAGGAAGACGTGCGAAACTCGTCTCAGGCTACTAAAACTCCTTGAATATCATGCCTAGGACTCAAAGGAAGGCTTTCCCTCCACCTTCTCACGTTCTGTCACTTTCTAGTGCCTTTGGACCCAAGTTCCAGTTTTGGTCTCTTTTGGTTCCCTTTTCCTTACCGGCAAAGGAAGACGTGCGAAACTCGTCTCAGGCCACTAAAACTCCTTGAATATCACGCCTAGGACTCAAAGGAAGGCTTTCCCACCACCTTCTCACGTTCTGGCACTTTCTGGTGCCTTTGGACCCAAGTTCCAGTTTTGGTCACTTTTGGTTCCCTTTTGCTTACCGGCAAAGGAAGACGTGCGAAACTCGTCTCAGGTTCCTAAAACTCCTTGAATATCACGCCTAGGACTCAAAGGAAGGCTTTCCCACCACCTTCTCACGTTTTGGCACTTTCTGGTGCCTTTGGACCCAAGTTCCAGTTTTGGTCTCTTTTGGTTCCCTTTTGCTTACCGGCAAAGGAAGACGTGCGAAACTCGTCTGAGGCTACTAAAACTCCTTGAATATCATGCCTAGGACTCAAAGGAAGGCTTTCCCTCCACCTTCTCACGTTCTGTCACTTTCTAGTGCCTTTGGACCCAAGTTCCAGTTTTGGTCTCTTTTGGTTCCCTTTTCCTTACCGGCAAAGGAAGACGTGCGAAAATCGTCTCAGGCCACTAAAACTCCTTGAATATCACGCCTAGGACTCAAAGGAAGGCTTTCCCACCACCTTCTCACGTTCTGGCACTTTCTGGTGCCTTTGGACCCAAGTTCCAGTTTTGGTCACTTTTGGTTCCCTTTTGCTTACCGGCAAAGGAAGACGTGCGAAACTCGTCTCAGGTTCCTAAAACTCCTTGAATATCACGCCTAGGACTCAAAGGAAGGCTTTCCCACCACCTTCTCACGTTTTGGCACTTTCTGGTGCCTTTGGACCCAAGTTCCAGTTTTGGTCTCTTTTGGTTCCCTTTTGCTTACCGGCAAAGAAAGACGTGCGAAACTCGTCTGAGGCTACTAAAACTCCTTGAATATCATGCCTAGGACTCAGAGGAAGGCTTTCCCACCACCTTTTCACGTTCTGGCACTTTCTGGTGCCTTTGGACCCAAGTTCCAGTTTTTGTCTCTTTTGGTTCCCTTTTGCTTACCGACAAAGGAAGACGTGCGAAACTCGTCTCAAGCCACTGAAACTCCTTGAATATCACTCCTAGAACTCAAAGGAAGGATTTCTCACCACCTTCTTCCCTTCTGGCACTTTCTGGCGCCTTTCGACCCAAGTTCTAGTTTTGGTCTCTTCTGGTCCTTTTTTGCTTACTGGCAAAGGGAGACTTGCGAAACTCATCTCAGGCGACTAAAAGTCTTTGAATATCACGCCTACGACTTAAAGGAAGGCTTTCCCACCACCTTCTAACTTTCTGGCACTTTCTGGTGCCTTTGGACCCAAGTTCCAGTTTTGGTCTTTTTTAGTTCCCTTTTGCTTACCGACAAAGGAAGACGTGCGAAACTCGTCTCAGGCCACTAAAACTCCTTGAATATCATGCCTAGGACTCAAAGGAAGGCTTTCCCTCCACCTTCTCACGTTCTGTCACTTTCTAGTGCCTTTGGACCCAAGTTCCAGTTTTGGTCTCTTTTGGTTCCCTTTTGCTTACCGGCAAAGGAAGACGTGCGAAACTCGTCTCAGGCCACTAAAACTCCTTGAATGTCACGCCTAGGACTCAAAGGAAGGCTTTCCCACCACCTTCTCACGTTCTGGCACTTTCTGGTGCCTTTGGACCAAAGTTCCAGTTTTGGTCTCTTTTTGTTCCCTTTTGCTTACCGGCAAAGGAAGACGTGCGAAACTCGTCTCAAGCCACTGAAACTCCATGAATATCACTCGTAGGACTCAAAGGAAGGCTTTCCCACCACCTTCTCACGTTCTGGCACTTTCTGGTGCCTTTGGACCCAAGTTCCAGTTTTGGTCAATTTTGGTTCCCTTTTGCTTACCGGCAAAGGAAGACATGCGAAATTCGTCTCAAGCCACTGAAACTCCTTGAATATCACTCCTAGGACTCAAAGGAAGGCTTTCCCACCACCTTCTCACGTTCTGGCACTTTCTGGTGCCTTTGGACCCAAGTTCCAGTTTTGGTCTCTTTTGGTCCCTTTTGCTTACCGGGAAAGGAAGACGTGCGAAACTCGTCTCAGGCCACTAAAACTCCTTGAATATCACGCCTAGGACTCAAAGGAAGGCTTTTCCACCACCTTCTCACGTTCTGGCACTTTCTAGTGCCTTTGGACCCAAGTTCCAGTTTTGGTCTCTTTTGGTTCCCTTTTGCTTACCAGCAAAGGAAGACGTGCGAAACTCGTCTCAAGCCACTGAAACTCCTTGAATATCACTCGTAGGACTCAAAGGAAGGCTTTCCCACCACCTTCTCACGTTCTGGCACTTTCTGGTGCCTTTGGACCCAAGTTCCAGTTTTGGTCTCTTTTGGTTCCCTTTTGCTTACCGGCAAAGGTATACGTGCGAAACTCGTTTCAAGCCACTGAAACTCATTGAATATCACTCCGAAGACACAAAGGAAGGCTGTCTCACCATCTTCTCACGTTCTGGCACTCTCTGGTGTCTTTGGACTCAAGTTCCAGTTTTGGTCTCTTTTGGTTCCCTTTTGCTTACCGACAAAGGAAGACATGCGAAACTCGTCTCAAGCCACTGAAACTCCTTGAATATCACTCCTAGGACTCAAAGGAAGGCTTTCCCACCACCTTCTCACGTTCTGGCACTTTCTGGTGCCTTTGGACCCAAGTTCCAGTTTTGGTCTCTTTTGGTCCCCTTTTGCTTACCGGCAAAGGAAGACGTGCGAAACTCGTCTCAAGCCACTGAAACTCCTTGAATATCACTCGTAGGACTCAAAGGAAGGCTTTCCCACCACCTTCTCACGTTCTGGCACTTTCTGGTGCCTTTGGACCCAAGTTCCAGTTTTGGTCTCTTTTGGTTCCCTTTTGCTTACCGACAAAGGAAGACATGCGAAACTCGTCTCAA
Organism: Abrus pulchellus subsp. cantoniensis; assembly: GCA_024086825.1. Taxonomy (NCBI): domain Eukaryota; kingdom Viridiplantae; phylum Streptophyta; class Magnoliopsida; order Fabales; family Fabaceae; genus Abrus; species Abrus pulchellus. Next base: position 106,709 of record CM044057.1, on the reverse strand, counting down.
GCCACTGAAACTCCTTGAATATCACTCCTAGGACTCAAAGGAAGGCTTTCCCACCACCTTCTCACGTTCTGGCACTTTCTGGTGCCTTTGGACCCAAGTTCCAGTTTTGGTCTCTTTTGGTCCCTTTTGCTTACCGGGAAAGGAAGACGTGCGAAACTTGTCTCAGGCCACTAAAACTCTTTGAATATTACGCCTAGGACTCAAAGGAAGGCTTTCCCACCACCTTCTCATGTTCTGGCACTTTCTGGTGCCTTTGGACCCAAGTTCCAGTTTTGGTCTCTTTTGGTTCCCTTTTGCTTACTGACAAAGGAAGACGTGCGAAACTCGTCTCAGGCCACTAAAACTCCTTGAATATCACGCCTAGGACTCAAAGGAAGGCTTTCCCACCACCTTCTCACATTCTGGGACTTTCTGGCGCCTTTGGACCCAAGTTCCAGTTTTGGTCTCTTTTGGTTCCCTTTTGCTTAGCGGCAAAGGAAGACGTGCGAAACTCGTCTCAGGCCACTAAAACTCCTTGAATATCACGCCTAGGACTCAAAGGAAGGCTTTTCCACCACCTTCTCACGTTCTGGCACTTTCTGGTGCTTTTGGACCCAAGTTCCAGTTTTGGTCTCTTTCGGTTCCCTTTTGCTTATCGGCAAAGGAAGACGTGCGAAACTCGTCTCAAGCCACTGAAACTCCTTGAATATCACTTGTAGGACTCAAAGGAAGGCTTTCCCACCACCTTCTCACGTTCTGGCAATTTCTGGTGCCTTTGGACCCAAGTTCCAGTTTTGGTCTCTTTTGGTTCCCTTTCGCTTACTGACAAAGGAAGACGTGCGAAACTCGTCTCAGGCCACTAAAACTCCTTGAATATCACGCCTAGGACTCAAAGGAAGGCTTTCCCACCACCTTCTCACATTCTGGGACTTTCTGGTGCCTTTGGACCCAAGTTCCAGTTTTGGTCTCTTTTGGTTCCTTTTTGCTTACCGGCAAAGGAAGACGTGCGAAACTCGTCTCAAGCCACTGAAACTCCTTGAATATCACTCGTAGGACTCAAAGGAAGGCTTTCCCACCACCTTCTCACGTTCTGGCACTTTCTGGTGCCTTTGGACCCAAGTTCCAGTTTTGGTCTCTTTTGGTTCCCTTTTGCTTACCGACAAAGGAAGACATGCGAAACTCGTCTCAAGCCACTGAAACTCCTTGAATATCACTCCTAGGACTCAAAGGAAGGCTTTCCCACCACCTTCTCACGTTCTGGCACTTACCGGGAAAGGAAGACGTGCGAAACTTGTCTCAGGCCACTAAAACTCTTTGAATATTACGCCTAGGACTCAAAGGAAGGCTTTCCCACCACCTTCTCATGTTCTGGCACTTTCTGGTGCCTTTGGACCCAAGTTCCAGTTTTGGTCTCTTTTGGTTCCCTTTTGCTTACTGACAAAGGAAGACGTGCGAAACTCGTCTCAGGCCACTAAAACTCCTTGAATATCACGCCTAGGACTCAAAGGAAGGCTTTCCCACCACCTTCTCACATTCTGGGACTTTCTGGTGCCTTTGGACCCAAGTTCCAGTTTTGGTCTCTTTTGGTTCCCTTTTGCTTACCGGCAAAGGAAGACGTGCGAAACTCGTCTCAAGCCACTGAAACTCCTTGAATATCACTCGTAGGACTCAAAGGAAGGCTTTCCCACCACCTTCTCACGTTCTGGCACTTTCTGGTGCCTTTGGACCCAAGTTCCAGTTTTGGTCTCTTTTGGTTCCCTTTTGCTTACCGACAAAGGAAGACATGCGAAACTCGTCTCAAGCCACTGAAACTCCTTGAATATCACTCCTAGGACTCAAAGGAAGGCTTTCCCACCACCTTCTCACGTTCTGGCACTTTCTGGTGCCTTTGGACCCAAGTTCCAGTTTTGGTCTCTTTTGGTCCCTTTTGCTTACCGGGAAAGGAAGACGTGCGAAACTTGTCTCAGGCCACTAAAACTCTTTGAATATTACGCCTAGGACTCAAAGGAAGGCTTTCCCACCACCTTCTCATGTTCTGGCACTTTACGGTGCCTTTGGACCCAAGTTCCAGTTTTGGTCTCTTTTGGTTCCCTTTTGCTTACTGACAAAGGAAGACGTGCGAAACTCGTCTCAGGCCACTAAAACTCCTTGAATATCACGCCTAGGACTCAAAGGAAGGCTTTCCCACCACCTTCTCACATTCTGGGACTTTCTGGCGCCTTTGGACCCAAGTTCCAGTTTTGGTCTCTTTTGGTTCCCTTTTGCTTAGCGGCAAAGGAAGACGTGCGAAACTCGTCTCAGGCCACTAAAACTCCTTGAATATCACGCCTAGGACTCAAAGGAAGGCTTTTCCACCACCTTCTCACGTTCTGGCACTTTCTGGTGCTTTTGGACCCAAGTTCCAGTTTTGGTCTCTTTCGGTTCCCTTTTGCTTATCGGCAAAGGAAGACGTGCGAAACTCGTCTCAAGCCACTGAAACTCCTTGAATATCACTTGTAGGACTCAAAGGAAGGCTTTCCCACCACCTTCTCACGTTCTGGCAATTTCTGGTGCCTTTGGACCCAAGTTCCAGTTTTGGTCTCTTTTGGTTCCCTTTCGCTTACCGGCAAAGGAAGACGTGCGAAACTCATCTCAGGCCACTAAAACTCCTTGAATATCACGCCTAGGACTCAAAGGAAGGCTTTTCCACCACCTTTTCACGTTCTGGCACTTTCTGGTGCCTTTGGACCCAAGTTCCAGTTTTGGTCTCTTTTGGTTCCCTTTTGCTTACCGGCAAAGGAAGACATACGAAACTCGTCTCAAGCCACTGAAACTCCTTGAATATCACTCCTAGGACTCAAAGGAAGGCTTTCCCACCACCTTCTCACGTTCTGGCACTTTCTGGTGCCATTGGACCCAAGTTCCAGTTTTGGTCTCTTTTGGTCCCTTTTGCTTATCAGCAAAGGAAGACGTGCGAAACTCGTCTCAGGCCACTAAAACTCCTTGAATATCACGCCTAGGACTCAAAGGAAGGCTTTTCCACCACCTTCTCACGTTCTGGCACTTTTTGGTGCCTTTGGACCCAAGTTCCAGTTTTGGTCTCTTTTGGTTCCCTTTTGCTTACCAGCAAAGGAAGACGTGCGAAACTCGTCTCAAGCCACTGAAACTCCTTGAATATCACTCGTAGGACTCAAAGGAAGGCTTTCCCACCACCTTCTCACGTTCTGGCACTTTCTGGTGCCTTTGGACCCAAGTTCCAGTTTTGGTCTCTTTTGGTTCCTTTTTGCTTACCAGCAAAGGAATACGTGCGAAACTCGTTTCAAGCCACTGAAACTCATTGAATATCACTCCGAAGACACAAAGGAAGGCTGTCTCACCATCTTCTCACGTTCTGGCACTCTCTGGTATCTTTGGACTCAAGTTCCAGTTTTGGTCTCTTTTGGTTCCCTTTTGCTTAGCGGCAAAGGAAGACGTGCGAAACTCGTCTCAGGCCACTAAAACTCCTTGAATATCACGCCTAGGACTCAAAGGAAGGCTTTCCCACCACCTTCTCACGTTCTGGCACCTTCTGGTGCCTTTCGACCCAAGTTCCAGTTTTGGTCTCTTTTGGTTCCCTTTTGCTTACCGGCAAAGGAAGACGTGCGAAACTCGTCTCAGGCCACTAAAACTCCTTGAATATCACGCCTAGGACTCAAAGGAAGGCTTTTCCACCACCTTCTCACGTTCTGGCACTTTCTGGTGCTTTTGGACCCAAGTTCCAGTTTTGGTCTCTTTCGGTTCCCTTTTGCTTATCGGCAAAGGAAGACGTGCGAAACTCGTCTCAAGCCACTGAAACTCCTTGAATATCACTCGTAGGACTCAAAGGAAGGCTTTCCCACCACCTTCTCACGTTCTGGCAATTTCTGGTGCCTTTGGACCCAAGTTCCAGTTTTGGTCTCTTTTGGTTCCCTTTCGCTTACCGGCAAAGGAAGACGTGCGAAACTCATCTCAGGCCACTAAAACTCCTTGAATATCACGCCTAGGACTCAAAGGAAGGCTTTTCCACCACCTTTTCACGTTCTGGCACTTTCTGGTGCCTTTGGACCCAAGTTCCAGTTTTGGTCTCTTTTGGTTCCCTTTTGCTTACCGGCAAAGGAAGACGTGCGAAACTCGTCTCAAGCCACTGAAACTCCTTGAATATCACTCGTAGGACTCAAAGGAAGGCTTTCCCACCACCTTCTCACGTTCTGGCACTTTCTGGTGCCTTTGGACCCAAGTTCAGCTTTGGTCTCTTTTGGTTCCCTTTTGCTTACCGACAAAGGAAGACATGCGAAACTCGTCTCAAGCCACTGAAACTCCTTGAATATCACTCCTAGGACTCAAAGGAAGGCTTTCCCACCACCTTCTCACGTTCTGGCACTTTCTGGTGCCTTTGGACCCAAGTTCCAGTTTTGGTCTCTTTTGGTCCCTTTTGCTTATCGGCAAAGGAAGACGTGCGAAAGTCGTCTCAGGCCACTAAAACTCCTTGAATATCACGCCTAGGACTCAAAGGAAGGCTTTTCCACCACCTTCTCACGTTCTGGCACTTTCTGGTGCCTTTGGACCCAAGTTCCAGTTTTGGTCTCTTTTGGTTCCATTTTGCTTAGCGACAAAGGAAGACGTGCGAAACTCGTCTCAAGCCACTGAAACTCCTTGAATATCACTCGTAGGACTCAAAGGAAGGCTTTCCGACCACCTTCTCACGTTCTGGCACATTCTGGTGCCTTTGGACCCAAGTTCCAGTTTTGGTCTCTTTTGGTTCCTTTTTGCTTACCGGCAAAGGAATACGTGCGAAACTCGTTTCAAGCCACTGAAACTCATTGAATATCACTCCGAAGACACAAAGGAAGGCTGTCTCACCATCTTCTCACGTTCTGGCACTCTCTGGTATCTTTGGACTCAAGTTCCAGTTTTGGTCTCTTTTGGTTCCCTTTTGCTTAGCGGCAAAGGAAGACGTGCGAAACTCGTCTCAGGCCACTAAAACTCCTTGAATATCACGCCTAGGACTCAAAGGAAGGCTTTCCCACCACCTTCTCACGTTCTGGCACCTTCTGGTGCCTTTCGACCCAAGTTCCAGTTTTGGTCTCTTTTGGTTCCCTTTTGCTTACCGGCAAAGGAAGACGTGCGAAACTCGTCTCAGGCCACTAAAACTCCTTGAATATCACGCCTAGGACTCAAAGGAAGGCTTTTCCACCACCTTCTCACGTTCGGCACTTTACGGTGCTTTTGGACCCAAGTTCCAGTTTTGGTCTCTTTCGGTTCCCTTTTGCTTATCGGCAAAGGAAGACGTGCGAAACTCGTCTCAAGCCACTGAAACTCCTTGAATATCACTCGTAGGACTCAAAGGAAGGCTTTCCCACCACCTTCTCACGTTCTGGCACTTTCTGGTGCCTTTGGACCCAAGTTCCAGTTTTGGTCTCTTTTGGTTCCTTTTTGCTTACCAGCAAAGGAAGACGTGCGAAACTCGTCTCAAGCCACTGAAACTCCTTGAATATCACTCGTAGGACTCAAAGGAAGGCTTTCCCACCACCTTCTCACGTTCTGGCACTTTCTGGTGCCTTTGGACCCAAGTTCCAGTTTTGGTCTCTTTTGGTTCCCTTTTGCTTACCGACAAAGGAAGACTTGCGAAACTCGTCTCAAGCCACTGAAACTCCTTGAATATCACTCCTAGGACTCAAAGGAAGGCTTTCCCACCACCTTCTCACGTTCTGGCACTTTCTGGTGCCTTTGGACCCAAGTTCCAGTTTTGGTCTCTTTTGGTCCCTTTTGCTTATCGGCAAAGGAAGACGTGCGAAACTCGTCTCAGGCCACTAAAACTCCTTGAATATCACGCCTAGGACTCAAAGGAAGGCTTTTCCACCACCTTCTCACGTTCTGGCACTTTCTGGTGCCTTTGGACCCAAGTTCCAGTTTTGGTCTCTTTTGGTTCCCTTTTGCTTACCAGCAAAGGAAGACGTGCGAAACTCGTCTCAAGCCACTGAAACTCCTTGAATATCACTCGTAGGACTCAAAGGAAGGCTTTCCGACCACCTTCTCACGTTCTGGCACATTCTGGTGCCTTTGGACCCAAGTTCCAGTTTTGGTCTCTTTTGGTTCCTTTTTGCTTACCGGCAAAGGAATACGTGCGAAACTCGTTTCAAGCCACTGAAACTCATTGAATATCACTCCGAAGACACAAAGGAAGGCTGTCTCACCATCTTCTCACGTTCTGGCACTCTCTGGTATCTTTGGACTCAAGTTCCAGTTTTGGTCTCTTTTGGTTCCCTTTTGCTTAGCGGCAAAGGAAGACGTGCGAAACTCGTCTCAGGCCACTAAAACTCCTTGAATATCACGCCTAGGACTCAAAGGAAGGCTTTCCCACCACCTTCTCACGTTCTGGCACCTTCTGGTGCCTTTCGACCCAAGTTCAAGTTTTGGTCTCTTTTGGTTCCCTTTTGCTTACCTGCAAAGGAAGACGTGCGAAACTCGTCTCAGGCCACTAAAACTCCTTGAATATCACGCCTAGGACTCAAAGGAAGGCTTTTCCACCACCTTCTCACGTTCTGGCACTTTCTGGTGCTTTTGGACCCAAGTTCCAGTTTTGGTCTCTTTCGGTTCCCTTTTGCTTATCGGCAAAGGAAGACGTGCGAAACTCGTCTCAAGCCACTGAAACTCCTTGAATATCACTCGTAGGACTCAAAGGAAGGCTTTCCCACCACCTTCTCACGTTCTGGCAATTTCTGGTGCCTTTGGACCCAAGTTCCAGTTTTGGTCTCTTTTGGTTCCCTTTCGCTTACCGGCAAAGGAAGACGTGCGAAACTCATCTCAGGCCACTAAAACTCCTTGAATATCACGCCTAGGACTCAAAGGAAGGCTTTTCCACCACCTTTTCACGTTCTGGCACTTTCTGGTGCCTTTGGACCCAAGTTCCAGTTTTGGTCTCTTTTGGTTCCCTTTTGCTTACCGGCAAAGGAAGACGTGCGAAACTCGTCTCAAGCCACTGAAACTCCTTGAATATCACTCGTAGGACTCAAAGGAAGGCTTTCCCACCACCTTCTCACGTTCTGGCACTTTCTGGTGCCTTTGGACCCAAGTTCCAGTTTTGGTCTCTTTTGGTTCCCTTTTGCTTACCGACAAAGGAAGACATGCGAAACTCGTCTCAAGCCACTGAAACTCCTTGAATATCACTCCTAGGACTCAAAGGAAGGCTTTCCCACCACCTTCTCACGTTCTGGCACTTTCTGGTGCCTTTGGACCCAAGTTCAGCTTTTGGTCTCTTTTGGTCCCTTTTGCTTATCGGCAAAGGAAGACGTGCGAAAGTCGTCTCAGGCCACTAAAACTCCTTGAATATCACGCCTAGGACTCAAAGGAAGGCTTTTCCACCACCTTCTCACGTTCTGGCACTTTCTGGTGCCTTTGGACCCAAGTTCCAGTTTTGGTCTCTTTTGGTTCCCTTTTGCTTACCAGCAAAGGAAGACGTGCGAAACTCGTCTCAAGCCACTGAAACTCCTTGAATATCACTCGTAGGACTCAAAGGAAGGCTTTCCGACCACCTTCTCACGTTCTGGCACATTCTGGTGCCTTTGGACCCAAGTTCCAGTTTTGGTCTCTTTTGGTTCCTTTTTGCTTACCGGCAAAGGAATACGTGCGAAACTCGTTTCAAGCCACTGAAACTCATTGAATATCACTCCGAAGACACAAAGGAAGGCTGTCTCACCATCTTCTCACGTTCTGGCACTCTCTGGTATCTTTGGACTCAAGTTCCAGTTTTGGTCTCTTTTGGTTCCCTTTTGCTTAGCGGCAAAGGAAGACGTGCGAAACTCGTCTCAGGCCACTAAAACTCCTTGAATATCACGCCTAGGACTCAAAGGAAGGCTTTCCCACCACCTTCTCACGTTCTGGCACCTTCTGGTGCCTTTCGACCCAAGTTCCAGTTTTGGTCTCTTTTGGTTCCCTTTTGCTTACCGGCAAAGGAAGACGTGCGAAACTCGTCTCAGGCCACTAAAACTCCTTGAATATCACGCCTAGGACTCAAAGGAAGGCTTTTCCACCACCTTCTCACGTTCTGGCACTTTCTGGTGCTTTTGGACCCAAGTTCCAGTTTTGGTCTCTTTCGGTTCCCTTTTGCTTATCGGCAAAGGAAGACGTGCGAAACTCGTCTCAAGCCACTGAAACTCCTTGAATATCACTCGTAGGACTCAAAGGAAGGCTTTCCCACCACCTTCTCACGTTCTGGCACTTTCTGGTGCCTTTGGACCCAAGTTCCAGTTTTGGTCTCTTTTGGTTCCTTTTTGCTTACCAGCAAAGGAAGACGTGCGAAACTCGTCTCAAGCCACTGAAACTCCTTGAATATCACTCGTAGGACTCAAAGGAAGGCTTTCCCACCACCTTCTCACGTTCTGGCACTTTCTGGTGCCTTTGGACCCAAGTTCCAGTTTTGGTCTCTTTTGGTTCCCTTTTGCTTACCGACAAAGGAAGACTTGCGAAACTCGTCTCAAGCCACTGAAACTCCTTGAATATCACTCCTAGGACTCAAAGGAAGGCTTTCCCACCACCTTCTCACGTTCTGGCACTTTCTGGTGCCTTTGGACCCAAGTTCCAGTTTTGGTCTCTTTTGGTCCCTTTTGCTTATCGGCAAAGGAAGACGTGCGAAACTCGTCTCAGGCCACTAAAACTCCTTGAATATCACGCCTAGGACTCAAAGGAAGGCTTTTCCACCACCTTCTCACGTTCTGGCACTTTCTGGTGCCTTGGACCCAAGTTCCAGTTTTGGTCTCTTTTGGTTCCCTTTTGCTTACCAGCAAAGGAAGACGTGCGAAACTCGTCTCAAGCCACTGAAACTCCTTGAATATCACTCGTAGGACTCAAAGGAAGGCTTTCCGACCACCTTCTCACGTTCTGGCACATTCTGGTGCCTTTGGACCCAAGTTCCAGTTTTGGTCTCTTTTGGTTCCTTTTTGCTTACCGGCAAAGGAATACGTGCGAAACTCGTTTCAAGCCACTGAAACTCATTGAATATCACTCCGAAGACACAAAGGAAGGCTGTCTCACCATCTTCTCACGTTCTGGCACTCTCTGGTATCTTTGGACTCAAGTTCCGCTTTGGTCTCTTTTGGTTCCCTTTTGCTTAGCGGCAAAGGAAGACGTGCGAAACTCGTCTCAGGCCACTAAAACTCCTTGAATATCACGCCTAGGACTCAAAGGAAGGCTTTCCCACCACCTTCTCACGTTCTGGCACCTTCTGGTGCCTTTCGACCCAAGTTCCAGTTTTGGTCTCTTTTGGTTCCCTTTTGCTTACCGGCAAAGGAAGACGTGCGAAACTCGTCTCAGGCCACTAAAACTCCTTGAATATCACGCCTAGGACTCAAAGGAAGGCTTTTCCACCACCTTCTCACGTTCTGGCACTTGCTGGGGCTTTTGGACCCAAGTTCCAGCTTTGGTCTCTTTCGGTTCCCTTTTGCTTATCGGCAAAAGGAAGACGTGCGAAACTCGTCTCAAGCCACCGAAACTCCTTGAATATCACTCGTAGGACTCAAAGGAAGGCTTTCCCACCACCTTCTCACGTTACGGCACTTTCTGGTGCCTTTGGACCCAAGTTCCAGTTTTGGTCTCTTTTGGTTCCTTTTTGCTTACCAGCAAAGGAAGACGTGCGAAACTCGTCTCAAGCCACTGAAACTCCTTGAATATCACTCGTAGGACTCAAAGGAAGGCTTTCCCACCACCTTCTCACGTTCTGGCACTTTCTGGTGCCTTTGGACCCAAGTTCCAGTTTTGGTCTCTTTTGGTTCCCTTTTGCTTACCGACAAAGGAAGACTTGCGAAACTCGTCTCAAGCCACTGAAACTCCTTGAATATCACTCCTAGGACTCAAAGGAAGGCTTTCCCACCACCTTCTCACGTTCTGGCACTTTCTGGTGCCTTTGGACCCAAGTTCCAGTTTTGGTCTCTTTTGGTCCCTTTTGCTTATCGGCAAAGGAAGACGTGCGAAACTCGTCTCAGGCCACTAAAACTCCTTGAATATCACGCCTAGGACTCAAAGGAAGGCTTTTCCACCACCTTCTCACGTTCTGGCACTTTCTGGTGCCTTTGGACCCAAGTTCCAGTTTTGGTCTCTTTTGGTTCCCTTTTGCTTACCAAAAAGGAAGACGTGCGAAACTCGTCTCAAGCCACTGAAACTCCTTGAATATCACTCGTAGGACTCAAAGGAAGGCTTTCCCACCACCTTCTCACGTTCTGGCACTTTCTGGTGCCTTTGGACCCAAGTTCCAGTTTTGGTCTCTTTTGGTTCCCTTTTGCTTACCGACAAAGGAAGACATGCGAAACTCGTCTCAAGCCACTGAAACTCCTTGAATATCACTCCTAGGACTCAAAGGAAGGCTTTCCCACCACCTTCTCACGTTCTGGCACTTTCTGGTGCCTTTGGACCCAAGTTCCAGTTTTGGTCTCTTTTGGTCCCTTTTGCTTATCGGCAAAGGAAGACGTGCGAAACTCGTCTCAGGCCACTAAAACTCCTTGAATATCACGCCTAGGACTCAAAGGAAGGCTTTTCCACCACCTTCTCACGTTCTGGCACTTTCTGGTGCCTTTGGACCCAAGTTCCAGTTTTGGTCTCTTTTGGTTCCTTTTTGCTTACCGGCAAAGGAATACGTGCGAAACTCGTTTCAAGCCACTGAAACTCATTGAATATCACTCTGAAGACACAAAGGAAGGCTGTCTCCCCATCTTCTCACGTTCTGGCACTCTCTGGTGTCTTTGGACTCAAGTTCCAGTTTTGGTCTCTTTTGGTTCCCTTTTGCTTAGCGGCAAAGGAAGACGTGCGAAACTCGTCTCAGGCCACTAAAACTCCTTGAATATCACGCCTAGGACTCAAAGGAAGGATTTCCCACCACCTTCTCACGTTCTGGCACTTTCTGGTGCCTTTGGACCCAAGTTCCAGTTTTGGTCTCTTTTGGTTCCCTTTTGCTTACCGGGGGCTCGTCTCAAGCCACTGAAACTCCTTGAATATCACTCGTAGAACTCAAAGGAAGGATTTCTCACCACCTTCTCCTCTTCTGTCACTTTCTGGCACCTTTGGACCCAATTCCAGTTTTGGTCTCTTTTGGTTCCCTTTTGCTTACCGACAAAGGAATACGTGCGAAACTCGTTTCAAGCCACTGAAACACATTGAATATCACTCCGAAGACACAAAGGAAGGCTGTCTCACCACCTTCTCACGTTCTGGCACTCTCTGGTGTCTTTGGACCCAAGTTCCAGTTTTGGTCTCTTTTGGTTCCTTTTTGCTTAGCGACAAAGGAAGACGTGCGAAACTCGTCTCAGGCCACTACAACTCCTTGAATATCACGCCTAGGACTCAAAGGAAAGCTTTCCCATCACCTTCTCACGTTCTGGCACTTCTGGTGCCTTTGGACCCAAGATCCGGTTTTGGTCTCTTTTGGTTCCCTTTTGGTTACCGGCAAAGGAAGACGTGCGAAACTCGTCTCAAGCCACTGAAACTCCTTGAATTTCACTCCTAGAACTCAAAGGAAGGATTTCTCACCACCTTCTCCCCTTCTGTCACTTTCTGGCACCTTTGACCCAAGTTCTAGTTTTGGTCTCTTTTGGTACCTTTTTGCTTACCGGCAAAGGAAGTCGTGCGAAACTCGTCTCAGGCCACTGAAACTCCTTGAATATCACTCCGAAGACACAAAGAAAGGCTTTCTCACCACCTTTTCAGCTTCTGGCACTTTCTGGCGCCTTTGGACCCAAGTTCTAGTTTTGGTCTCTTTTGGTCCCTTTTTGCTTACTTACAAAGGGAGACTTGCGAAACTCGTCTCAGGCCACTAAAACTCCTTGAATATCACGCCTACGACTTAAAGGAAGCCTTTCCCACCACCTTCTCACGTTCTGGCACTTTCTGGTGACTTTGGACCCAAGTTCCAGTTTTGGTCTCTTTTGGTTCCCTTTTGCTTAGCGGCAAAGGAAGACGTGCGAAACTCGTCTCAGGCCACTAAAACTCCTTGAATATCACGCCTAGGACTCAAAGGAAAGCTTTCCCATCACCTTCTCATGTTCTGGCACTTCTGGTGCCTTTGGACCCAAGATCCAGTTTTGGTCTCTTTTGGTTCCCTTTTGCTTACCGGCAAAGGAAGACGTGCGAAACTCGTCTCAAGCCACTGAAACTCCTTGAATATCACTCCTAGAACTCAAAGGAAGGATTTCTCACCACCTTCTCCACTTCTGTCACTTTCTGGCACCTTTGACCCAAGTTCTAGTTTTGGTCTCTTTTGGTACCTTTTTGCTTACCGGCAAAGAAAGTCGTGCGAAACTCGTCTCAGGCCACTGAAACTCCTTGAATATCACTCCGAAGACACAAAGGAAGGCTTTCTCACAACCTTTTCCGCTTCTGGCACTTTCTGGCGCCTTTGGACCCAAGTTCTAGTTTTGGTCTCTTTTGGTCCCTTTTTGCTTACTGACAAAGGGAGACTTGCGAAACTCGTCTCAGGCCACTAAAACTCCTTGAATATCACGCCTACGACTTAAAGGAAGGCTTTCCCACCACCTTCTCACATTCTGGCACTTTCTGGCGCCTTTGGACCCAAGTTCCAGTTTTGGTCTCTTTTGGTCCCTTTTTGCTTACTGGCAAAGGGAGACTTGCGAAACTCGTCTCAGGCCACTAAAACTCTTTGAATATCACGCCTAGGACTCAAAGGAAGGCTTTCCCACCACCTTCTCACGTTCTGGCACTTTCTGGTGACTTTGGACCAAGTTCCAGTTTTGGTCTCTTTTGGTTCCTTTTTGCTTACCGTCAAAGGAAGACGTGCGAAACTCGTCTCAGGCCACTAAAACTCCTTGAATATCACGCCTAGGACTCAAAGGAAGGCTTTCCCACAACCTTCTCACGTTCTGGCACCTTCTGGTGCCTTTCGACCCAAGTTCCAGTTTTGGTCTCTTTTGGTTCCCTTTTGCTTACCGGCAAAGGAAGACGTGCGAAACTCGTCTCAGGCCACTAAAACACCTTTAATATCACGCCTAGGACTCAAAGGAAGGCTTTTCCACCACCTTCTCACGTTCTGGCACTTTCTGGTGCCTTTGGACCCAAGTTCCAGTTTTGGTCTCTTTTGGTTCCCTTTTGCTTACCGGCAAAGGAAGACGTGCAAAACTCGTCTCAAGCCACTGAAACTCCTTGAATATCACTCGTAGGACTCAAAGGAAGGCTTTCCCACCACCTTCTCACGTTCTGGCACTTTCTGGTGCCTTTGGACCCAAGTTCCAGTTTTGGTCTCTTTTGGTTCCCTTTTGCTTACCGGCAAATGAAGACGTGCGAAACTCGTCTCAGGCCACTAAAACTCCTTGAATATCACGCCTAGGACTCAAAGGAAGGCTTTCCCACCACCTTCTCACGTTCTGGCACCTTCTGGTGCCTTTCGACCCAAGTTCCAGTTTTGGTCTCTTTTGGTTCCCTTTTGCTTAGCGGCAAAGGAAGACGTGCGAAACTCGTCTCAGGCCACTAAAACTCCTTGAATATCACGCCGAGGACTCAAAGGAAAGCTTTCCCATCACCTTCTCACGTTCTTGCACTTCTGGTGCCTTTGGACCTAAGATCCAGTTTTGGTCCCTTTTGGTTCCCTTTTGCTTACCGGCAAAGGAAGACGTGCGAAACTCGTCTCAGGCCACTAAAACCACTTGAATATCACGCCTAGGACTCAAATGAAGGCTTTCCCACCACCTTCTCACATTCTGGCACTTTCTGGCGCCTTTGGACCCAAGTTCCAGTTTTGGTCTCTTTTGGTTCCCTTTTGCTTACCGGCAAAGGAAGACGTGCGAAACTCGTCTCAGGCCACTAAAACTCCTTGAATATCACGCCTAGGACTCAAAGGAAGGCTTTCCCACCACGTTTTCACGTTCTTGCACTTTCTGGTGCCTTTGGACCCAAGTTCCAATTTTGGTCTCTTTTGGTTCCCTTTTGCTTACCGGCAAAGGAATACGTGCGAAACTCGTCTTAAGCCACTGAAACTCCTTGAATATCACTCGTAGAACTCAAAGGAAGGATTTCTCACCACCTTCTCCTCTTCTGTCACTTTCTGGCACCTTTGGACCCAATTCCAGTTTTGGTCTCTTTTGGTTCCCTTTTGCTTACCGGCAAAGGAAGACGTGCGAAACTCGTCTCAAGCCACTGAAACTCCTTGAATATCACGCGTAGGACTCAAAGGAAGGCATTCCCACCACCTTCTCACGTTCTGGCACTTTTTGGTGCCTTTGCACTCAAGTTCCAGTTTTGGTCTCTTTCGGTCCCTTTTTGCTTACCGGCAAAGGGAGACTTGCGAAACTCGTCTCAGGCCACTAAAACTCTTTGAATATCACGCCTAGGACTCAAAGGAAGGCTTTCCCACCACCTTCTCACGTTCTGGCACTCAAAGGAATACGTGCGAAACTCGTTTCAAGCCACTGAAACTCATTGAATATCACTCCGAAGACACAAAGGAAGGCTGTCTCACCATCTTCTCACGTTCTGGCACTCTCTGGTGTCTTTGGACTCAAGTTCCAGTTTTGGTCTCTTTTGGTTCCCTTTTGCTTAGCGGCAAAGGAAGACGTGCAAAACTCGTCTCAGGCCACTAAAACTCCTTGAATATCACGCCGAGGACTCAAAGGAAAGCTTTCCCATCACCTTCTCACGTTCTTGCACTTCTGGTTCCTTTGGACCCAAGATCCAGTTTTGGTCCCTTTTGGTTCCCTTTTGCTTACCGGCAAAGGAAGACGTGCGAAACTCGTCTCAGGCCACTAAAACCCCTTGAATATCACGCCTAGGACTCAAAGGAAGGCTTTGCCACCACCTTCTCACATTCTGGCACTTTCTGGCGCCTTTGGACCCAAGTTCCAGTTTTGGTCTCTTTTGGTCCCTTTTGCTTACCGGCAAAGGAAGACGTGCGAAACTCGTCTCAGGCCACTAAAACTCCTTGAATATCACGCCTAGGACTCAAAGGAAGGCTTTCCCACCACCTTCTCACGTTCTGGCACCTTCTGGTGCCTTTCGACCCAAGTTCCAGTTTTGGTCTCTTTTGGTTCCCTTTTGCTTACCGGCAAAGGAAGACGTGCGAAACTCGTCTCAAGCCACTGAAACTCCTTGAATATCACGCGTAGGACTCAAAGGAAGGCATTCCCACCTCCTTCTCACCTTCTAGCACTTTCTGGAGCCTTTGGACCCAAGTTCCAGTTTTGGTCTCTTTTGGTCCCTTTTTGCTTACTGGCAAAGGGAGACTTGCGAAACTCGTCTCAGGCCACTAAAACTCTTTGAATATCACGCCTAGGACTCAAAGGAAGGCTTTCCCACCACCTTCTCACGTTCTGGCACTTTCTGGTGCCTTTGGACGCAAGTTCCAGTTTTGGTCTCTTTTGGTTCCCTTTTGCTTACCGGCAAAGGAAGACGTGCGAAACTCGTCTCAAGCCACTGAAACTCCTTGAATATCACGCGTAGGACTCAAAGGAAGGCATTCCCACCACCTTCTCACGTTCTGGCACTTTTTGGTGCCTTTGCACTCAAGTTCCAGTTTTGGTCTCTTTTGGTCCCTTTTTGCTTACCGGCAAAGGGAGACTTGCGAAACTCGTCTCAGGCCACTAAAACTCTTTGAATATCACGCCTAGGACTCAAAGGAAGGCTTTCCCACCACCTTCTCACGTTCTGGCACTTTCTGGTGCCTTTGGACGCAAGTTCCAGTTTTGGTCTCTTTTGGTCCCTTTTTGCTTACTGGCAAAGGGAGACGTGTGAAACTCGTCTCAGGCCACTAAAACTCCTTGAATATCACGCCTAGGACTCAAAGGAAAGCTTTCCCATCACCTTCTCACGTTCTGGCACTTTCTGGTGCCTCTGGACCCAAGTTCCAGTTTTGGTCTGTTTTGGTTCCCTTTTGCTTACCGGCAAAGGAAGACGTGCGAAACTCGTCTCAAGCCACTGAAACTCCTTGAATATCACTCGTAGAACTCAAAGGAAGGATTTCTCACCACCTTCTCCTCTTCTGTCACTTTCTGGCACCTTTGGACCCAATTCCAGTTTTGGTCTCTTTTGGTTCCCTTTTGCTTACCGGCAAAGGAATACGTGCGAAACTCGTTTCAAGCCACTGAAACTCATTGAATATCACTCCGAAGACACAAAGGAAGGCTGTCTCACCATCTTCTCACGTTCTGGCACTCTCTGGTGTCTTTGGACTCAAGTTCCAGTTTTGGTCTCTTTTGGTTCCCTTTTGCTTAGCGGCAAAGGAAGACGTGCAAAACTCGTCTCAGGCCACTAAAACTCCTTGAATATCACGCCTAGGACTCAAAGGAAAGCTTTCCCATCACCTTCTCACGTTCTGGCACTTTCTGGTGCCTTTGGACCCAAGTTCCAGTTTTGGTCACTTTTGGTTCCCTTTTGCTTACCGGCAAAGGAAGACGTGCGAAACTCGTCTCGAGCCACTAAAACCCCTTGAATATCACGCCTAGGACTCAAAGGAAGGCTTTCCCACCACCTTCTCACATTCGGCACTTTCGGCGCCTTTGGACCCAAGTTCCGCTTTGGTCTCTTTTGGTCCCTTTTGCTTACCGGCAAAGGAAGACGTGCGAAACTCGTCTCAGGCCACTAAAACTCCTTGAATATCACGCCTAGGACTCAAAGGAAGGCTTTCCCACCACCTTCTCACGTTCTTGCACTTTCTGGTGCCTTTGGACCCAAGTTCCAGTTTTGGTCTCTTTTGGTTCCCTTTTGCTTACCGGCAAAGGAATACGTGCGAAACTCGTCTCAAGCCACTGAAACTCCTTGAATATCACTCGTAGAACTCAAAGGAAGGATTTCTCACCACCTTCTCCTCTTCTGTCACTTTCTGGCACCTTTGGACCCAATTCCAGTTTTGGTCTCTTTTGGTTCCCTTTTGCTTACCGGCAAAGGAATACGTGCGAAACTCGTTTTAAGCCACTGAAACTCATTGAATATCACTCTGAAGACACAAAGGAAGGCTGTCTCACCACCTTCTCACGTTCTGGCACTCTCTGGTGTCTTTGGACTCAAGTTCCAGTTTTGGTCTCTTTTGGTTCCCTTTTGCTTAGCGGCAAAGGAAGACGTGCGAAACTCGTCTCAGGCCACTAAAACTCCTTGAATATCACGCCGAGGACTCAAAGGAAAGCTTTCCCATCACCTTCTCACGTTCTTGCACTTCTGGTGCCTTTGGACCCAAGATCCAGTTTTGGTCCCTTTTGGTTCCCTTTTGCTTACCGGCAAAGGAAGACATGCGAAACTCGTCTCAGGCCACTAAAACCCCTTGAATATCACGCCTAGGACTCAAAGGAAGGCTTTCCCACCACCTTCTCACATTCTGGCACTTTCTGGCGCCTTTGGACCCAAGTTCCAGTTTTGGTCTCTTTTGGTCCCTTTTGCTTACCGGCAAAGGAAGACGTGCGAAACTCGTCTCAGGCCACTAAAACTCCTTGAATATCACGCCTAGGACTCAAAGGAAGGCTTTCCCACCACCTTCTCACGTTCTGGCACCTTCTGGTGCCTTTCGACCCAAGTTCCAGTTTTGGTCTCTTTTGGTTCCCTTTTGCTTACCGGCAAAGGAAGACGTGCGAAACTCGTCTCAAGCCACTGAAACTCCTTGAATATCACGCGTAGGACTCAAAGGAAGGCATTCCCACCACCTTCTCACGTTCTGGCACTTTTTGGTGCCTTTGCACTCAAGTTCCAGTTTTGGTCTCTTTTGGTCCCTTTTTGCTTACTCGCAAAGGGAGACTTGCGAAACTCGTCTCAGGCCACTAAAACTCTTTGAATATCACGCCTAGGACTCAAAGGAAGGCTTTCCCACCACCTTCTCACGTTCTGGCACTTTCTGGTGCCTTTGGACGCAAGTTCCAGTTTTGGTCTCTTTTGGTCCCTTTTTACTTACTGGCAAAGGGAGACGTGCGAAACTCGTCTCAGGCCACTAAAACTCCTTGAATATCACGCCTAGGACTCAAAGGAAAGCTTTCCCATCACCTTCTCACGTTCTGGCACTTTCTGGTGTCTCTGGACCCAAGTTCCAGTTTTGGTCGGTTTTGGTTCCCTTTTGCTTACCGGCAAAGGAAGACGTGCGAAACTCGTCACAAGCCACTGAAACTCCTTGAATATCACTCGTAGAACTCAAAGGAAGGATTTCTCACCACCTTCTCCTCTTCTGTCACTTTCTGGCACCTTTGGACCCAATTCCAGTTTTGGTCTCTTTTGGTTCCCTTTTGCTTACCGGCAAAGGAATACGTGCGAAACTCGTTTCAAGCCACTGAAACTCATTGAATATCACTCCGAAGACACAAAGGAAGGCTGTCTCACCATCTTCTCACGTTCTGGCACTCTCTGGTGTCTTTGGACTCAAGTTCCAGTTTTGGTCTCTTTTGGTTCCCTTTTGCTTAGCGGCAAAGGAAGACGTGCAAAACTCGTCTCAGGCCACTAAAACTCCTTGAATATCACGCCGAGGACTCAAAGGAAAGCTTTCCCATCACCTTCTCACGTTCTTGCACTTCTGGTGCCTTTGGACCCAAGATCCAGTTTTGGTCCCTTTTGGTTCCCTTTTGCTTACCGGCAAAGGAAGACGTGCGAAACTCGTCTCAGGCCACTAAAACCCCTTGAATATCACGCCTAGGACTCAAAGGAAGGCTTTCCCACCACCTTCTCACATTCTGACACTTTCTGGCGCCTTTGGACCCAAGTTCCAGTTTTGGTCTCTTTTGGTCCCTTTTGCTTACCGGCAAAGGAAGACGTGCGAAACTCGTCTCAGGCCACTAAAACTCCTTGAATATCACGCCTAGGACTCAAAGGAAGGCTTTCCCACCACCTTCTCACGTTCTTGCACTTTCTGGTGCCTTTGGACCCAAGTTCCAGTTTTGGTCTCTTTTGGTTCCCTTTTGCTTACCGGCAAAGGAATACGTGCGAAACTCGTCTCAAGCCACTGAAACTCCTTGAATATCACTCGTAGAACTCAAAGGAAGGATTTCTCACCACCTTCTCCTCTTCTGTCACTTTCTGGCACCTTTGGACCCAATTCCAGTTTTGGTCTCTTTTGGTTCCCTTTTGCTTACCGGCAAAGGAATACGTGCGAAACTCGTCTCAGGCCACTAAAACTCCTTGAATATCACGCCTAGGACTCAAAAGAAGGCTTTTCCACCACCTTTTCACGTTCTGGCACTTTCTGGAGCCTTTGGACCCAAGTTCCTGTTTTGGTCTCTCTTTGTTCCCTTTTGCTTACCGGCAAAGGAAGACGTGCGAAACTTGTCTCACGCCACTGAAACTCCTTGAATATCACTCGTAGGACTCAAAGGAAGGCTTTCCCACCACCTTCTCACGTTCTGG
Source organism: Abrus pulchellus subsp. cantoniensis (assembly GCA_024086825.1). Classification (NCBI taxonomy): domain Eukaryota; kingdom Viridiplantae; phylum Streptophyta; class Magnoliopsida; order Fabales; family Fabaceae; genus Abrus; species Abrus pulchellus. Next base: position 87,434 of record CM044057.1, on the reverse strand, counting down.
CACTTTCTGGTGCCTTTGGACCCAAGTTCCAGTTTTGGTCTCTTTTGGTTCCCTTTTGCTTACCGGCAAAGGAAGACGTGCGAAACTCGTCTCAGGCCACTAAAACTCCTTGAATATCACGCCTAGGACTCAAAGGAAGGCTTTCCCACCACCTTCTCACGTTCTGGCACCTTCTGGTACCTTTCGACCCAAGTTCCAGTTTTGGTCTCTTTTGGTTCCCTTTTGCTTACCGGCAAAGGAAGACATGCGAAACTCGTCTCAGGCCACTAAAACTCCTTGAATATCACGCCTAGGACTCAAAGGAAGTCTTTTCCACCACCTTCTCACGTTCTGGCACTTTCTGGTGCCTTTGGACCCAAGTTCCAGTTTTGGTCTCTTTCGGTTCCCTTTTGGTTACCGGCAAAGGAAGACGTGCGAAACTCGTCTCAAGCCACTGAAACTCCTTGAATATCACTCGTAGGACTCAAAGGAAGGCTTTCCCACCACCTTCTCACGTTCTGGCACTTTCTGGTGCCTTTGGACCCAAGTTCCAGTTTTGGTCTCTTTTGGTTCCCTTTTGCTTACCGGCAAAGGAAGACGTGCGAAACTTGTCTCACGCCACTGAAACTCCTTGAATATCACTCGTAGAACTCAAAGGAAGGATTTCTCACCACCTTCTCCTCTTCTGTCACTTTCTGGCACCTTTGGACCCAATTCCAGTTTTGGTCTCTTTTGGTCCCTTTTGCTTACCGGCAAATGAATACGTGCGAAACTCGTCTCAAGCCACTGAAACTCCTTGAATATCACTCGTAGAACTCAAAGGAAGGATTTCTTACCACCTTCTCCTCTTCTGTCACTTTCTGGCACCTTTGGACCCAATTCCAGTTTTGGTCTCTTTTGGTTCCCTTTTGCTTACCGGCAAAGGAATACGTGCGAAACTCGTTTCAAGCCACTGAAAGTCATTGAATATCACTCCGAAGACACAAAGGAAGGCTGTCTCACCACCTTCTCACGTTCTGGCACTCTCTGGTGTCTTTGGACCCGAGTTCCAGTTTTGGTCTCTTTTGGTTCCTTTTTGCTTAGCGGCAAAGGAAGACGTGCGAAACTCGTCTCAGGCCACTACAACTCCTTGAATATCACGCCTAGGACTCAAAGGAAAGCTTTCCCATCACCTTCTCACATTCTGGCACTTCTGGTGCCTTTGGACCCAAGATCCGGTTTTGGTCTCTTTTGGTTCCCTTTTGGTTACCGGCAAAGGAAGACGTGCGAAACTCGTCTCAAGCCACTGAAACTCCTTGAATATCACTCCTAGAACTCAAAGGAAGGATTTCTCACCACCTTCTCCCCTTCTGTCACTTTCTGGCACCTTTGACCCAAGTTCTAGTTTTGGTCTCTTTTGGTACCTTTTTGCTTACCGGCAAAGGAAGTCGTGCGAAACTCGTCTCAGGCCACTGAAACTCCTTGAATATCACTCCGAAGACACAAAGAAAGGCTTTCTCACCACCTTTTCCGCTTCTGGCACTTTCTGGCGCCTTTGGACCCAAGTTCCAGTTTTGGTCTCTTTTGGTCCCTTTTGCTTACCGGCAAAGGAAGACGTGCGAAACTCGTCTCAGGCCACTAAAACTCCTTGAATATCACGCCTACGACTTAAAGGAAGGCTTTCCCACCACCTTCTCACGTTCTGGCACTTTCTGGTGACTTTGGACCCAAGTTCCAGTTTTGGTCTCTTTTGGTTCCCTTTTGCTTACCGGCAAAGGAAGACGTGCGAAACTCGTCTCAGGCCACTAAAACTCCTTGAATATCACGCCTACGACTTAAAGGAAGGCTTTCCCACCACCTTCTCACGTTCTGGCACTTCTGGTGCCTTTGGACCCAAGTTCCAGTTTTGGTCGGTTTTGGTTCCCTTTTGCTTACCGGCAAAGGAAGACGTGCGAAACTCGTCACAAGCCACTGAAACTCCTTGAATATCACTCGTAGAACTCAAAGGAAGGATTTCTCACCACCTTCTCCTCTTCTGTCACTTTCTGGCACCTTTGGACCCAATTCCAGTTTTGGTCTCTTTTGGTTCCCTTTTGCTTACCGGCAAAGGAATACGTGCGAAACTCGTCTCAGGCCACTAAAACTCCTTGAATATCACGCCTAGGACTCAAAGGAAGGCTTTTCCACCACCTTTTCACGTTCTGGCACTTTCTGGAGCCTTTGGACCCAAGTTCCTGTTTTGGTCTCTTTTTGTTCCCTTTTGCTTACCGGCAAAGGAAGACGTGCGAAACTTGTCTCAAGCCACTGAAACTCCTTGAATATCACTCGTAGGACTCAAAGGAAGGCTTTCCCACCACCTTCTCACGTTCTGGCACTTTCTGGTGCCTTTGGACCCAAGTTCCAGTTTTGGTCTCTTTTGGTTCCCTTTTGCTTACTGGCAAAGAAAGACGTGCGAAACTCGTCTCAAGCCACTGAAACTCCTTGAATATCACTCGTAGAACTCAAAGGAAGGATTTCTCACCACCTTCTCCTCTTCTGTCACTTTCTGGCACCTTTGGACCCAATTCCAGTTTTGGTCTCTTTTGGTTCCCTTTTGCTTACCGGCAAAGGAATACGTGCGAAACTCGTTTCAAGCCACTGAAACTCATTGAATATCACTCCGAAGACACAAAGGAAGGCTGTCTCACCATCTTCTCACGTTCTGGCACTCTCTGGTGTCTTTGGACTCAAGTTCCAGTTTTGGTCTCTTTTGGTTCCCTTTTGCTTAGCGGCAAAGGAAGACGTGCAAAACTCGTCTCAGGCCACTAAAACTCCTTGAATATCACGCCGAGGACTCAAAGGAGAGCTTTCCCATCACCTTCTCACGTTCTTGCACTTCTGGTGCCTTTGGACCCAAGATCCAGTTTTGGTCCCTTTTGGTTCCCTTTTGCTTACCGGCAAAGGAAGACGTGCGAAATTCGTCTCAGGCCACTAAAACCCCTTGAATATCACGCCTAGGACTCAAAGGAAGGCTTTCCCACCACCTTCTCACATTCTGGCACTTTCTGGCGCCTTTGGACCCAAGTTCCAGTTTTGGTCTCTTTTGGTCCCTTTTGCTTACCGGCAAAGGAAGACGTGCGAAACTCGTCTCAGGCCACTAAAAATCCTTGAATATCACGCCTAGGACTCAAAGGAAGGCTTTCCCACCACCTTCTCACGTTCTGGCACCTTCTGGTACCTTTCGACCCAAGTTCCAGTTTTGGTCTCTTTTGGTTCCCTTTTGCTTACCGGCAAAGGAAGACGTGCGAAACTCGTCTCAGGCCACTAAAACTCCTTGAATATCACGCCTAGGACTCAAAGGAAGTCTTTTCCACCACCTTCTCACGTTCTGGCACTTTCTGGTGCCTTTGGACCCAAGTTCCAGTTTTGGTCTCTTTCGGTTCCCTTTTGGTTACCGGCAAAGGAAGACGTGCGAAACTCGTCTCAAGCCACTGAAACTCCTTGAATATCACTCGTAGGACTCAAAGGAAGGCTTTCCCACCACCTTCTCACGTTCTGGCACTTTCTGGTGCCTTTGGACCCAAGTTCCAGTTTTGGTCTCTTTTGGTTCCCTTTCGCTTACCGGCAAAGGAAGACGTGCGAAACTCATCTCAGGCCACTAAAACTCCTTGAATATCACGCCTAGGACTCAAAGGAAGGCTTTTCCACCACCTTCTCACGTTCTGACACTTTCTGGTGCCTTTGGACCCAAGTTCCAGTTTTGGTCTCTTTTAGTTCCCTTTTGCTTACCGGCAAATGAATACGTGCGAAACTCGTCTCAAGCCACTGAAACTCCTTGAATATCACTCGTAGAACTCAAAGGAAGGATTTCTCACCACCTTCTCCTCTTCTGTCACTTTCTGGCACCTTTGGACCCAATTCCAGTTTTGGTCTCTTTTGGTTCCCTTTTGCTTACCAGCAAAGGAATACGTGTGAAACTCGTTTCAAGCCACTGAAACTCATTGAATATCACTCCGAAGACACAAAGGAAGGCTGTCTCACCATCTTCTCACGTTCTGGCACTCTCTGGTGTCTTTGGACTCAAGTTCCAGTTTTGGTCTCTTTTGGTTCCCTTTTGCTTAGCGGCAAAGGAAGATGTGCAAAACTCGTCTCAGGCCACTAAAACTCCTTGAATATCACGCCGAGGACTCAAAGGAAAGCTTTCCCATCACCTTCTCACGTTCTTGCACTTCTGGTGACTTTGGACCAAGTTCCAGTTTTGGTCTCTTTTGGTTCCCTTTTGCTTACCGGCAAAGGAAGACGTGCGAAACTCGTCTCAGGCCACTAAAACCCCTTGAATATCACGCCTAGGACTCAAAGGAAGGCTTTCCCACTACCTTCTCACGTTCTGGCACTTTCTGGTGCCTTTGGACCCAAGTTCCAGTTTTGGTCTCTTTTGGTTCCCCTTTGCTTACCGGCAAAGGAAGACATGCGAAACTCCTCTCAAGCCACTGAAACTCCTTGAATATCACTCCTAGGACTCAAAGGAAGGCTTTCCCACCACCTTCTCACGTTCTGGCACTTTCTGGTGCCTTTGGACCCAAGTTCCAGTTTTGGTCTCTTTTGGTTCCCTTTTGCTTACCGGCAAAGGAAGACGTGCGAAACTCGTCTCAGGCTACTAAAACTCCTTGAATATCATGCCTAGGACTCAAAGGAAGGCTTTCCCACCACCTTCTCACGTTCTTGCACTTCTGGTGCCTTTGGACCCAAGATCCAGTTTTGGTCCCTTTTGGTTCCCTTTTGCTTACCGGCAAAGGAAGACATGCGAAACTCGTCTCAGGCCACTAAAACCCCTTGAATATCACGCCTAGGACTCAAAGGAAGGCTTTCCCACCACCTTCTCACATTCTGGCACTTTCTGGCGCCTTTGGACCCAAGTTCCCGTTTTGGTCTCTTTTGGTCCCTTTTGCTTACCGGCAAAGGAAGACGTGCGAAACTCGTCTCAGGCCACTAAAACTCCTTGAATATCACGCCTAGGACTCAAAGGAAGGCTTTCCCACCATCTTCTCCCCTTCTGTCACTTTCTAGCACCTTTGACCCAAGTTCTAGTTTTGGTCTCTTTTGGTACCTTTTTGCTTACCGGCAAAGGAAGTCGTGCGAAACTCGTCTCAGGACACTGAAACTCCTTGAATATCACTCCGAAGACACAAAGAAAGGCTTTCTCACCACCTTTTGCGCTTCTGGCACTTTCTGGCGCCTTTGGACCCAAGTTCTAGTTTTGGTCTCTTTTGGTCCCTTTTTGCTTTCTTACAAAGGGAGACTTGCGAAACTCGTCTCAGGCCACTAAAACTCCTTGAATATCACGCCTACGACTTAAAGGAAGGCTTTCCCACAATTTTCTCACATTCTGGCACTTTCTGGCGCCTTTGGACCCAGGTTCCAGTTTTGGTCTCTTTTGGTTCCCTTTTGCTTACCGGCAAAGGAAGACGTGCGAAACTCGTCTCAAGCCACTGAAACTCCTTGAATATCACTCGTAGGACTCAAAGGAAGGCTTTCCCACCACCTTCTCACGTTCTGGCACTTTCTGGTGCCTTTGGACCCAAGTTCCAGTTTTGGTCTCTTTTGGTTCCCTTTTGCTTACTGACAAAGGAAGACGTGCGAAACTCGTCTCAGGCCACTAAAACTCCTTGAATATCACGCCTAGGACTCAAAGGAAGGCTTTCCCACCACCTTCTCACGTTCTGGCACTTTCTGGTGCCTTTCGACCCAAGTTCCAGTTTTGGTCTCTTTTGGTTCCCTTTTGCTTACCGGCACAGGAAGACGTGCGAAACTCGTCTCAGGCCACTAAAACTCCTTGAATATCACGCCTAGGACTCAAAGGAAGGCTTTCCCACCACCTTCTCACGTTCTGGCACTTTCTGGTGCCTTTGGACCCAAGTTCCACTTTTGGTCTCTTTTCGTTCCCTTTTGCTTACCGGCAAAGGAAGACATGCGAAACTCGTCTCAGGCCACTAAAACTTCTTGAATATAACGCCTAGGACTAAAAGGAAGGCTTTCTCACCACCTTTTCCGCTTCTGGCACTTTCTGGTGCCTTTGGACCCAAGTTCCAGTTTTGGTCTCTTTTGGTTCCCTTTTGATTACCGGCAAAGGCAGACGTGCGAAACTCGTCTTAAGCCACTGAAACTCCTTGAATATCACTCCTAGGACTCAAAGGAAGGCTTTCCCACCACCTTCTCACGTTCTGGCACTTTCTGGTGCCTTTGGACCCAAGTTCCAGTTTTGGTCTCTTTTGGTTCCCTTTTGCTTACCGGCAAAGGAAGACGTGCGAAACTCGTCTCAGGCTACTAAAACTCCTTGAATATCATGCCTAGGACTCAAAGGAAGGCTTTCCCACTACCTTCTCACGTTCTGGCACTTTCTGGTGCCTTTGGACCCAAGTTCCAGTTTTTGTCTCTTTTGTTTCCCTTTTGCTTACTGACAAAGGAAGACGTGCGAAACTCGTCTCAGGCCACTAAAACTCCTTGAATATCACGCCTAGGACTCAAAGGAAGGCTTTCCCACCACCTTCTCACGTTCTGGCACTTTTTGGTGCCTTTGGACCCAAGTTCCAGTTTTGGTCTCTTTTGGTTCCCTTTTGCTTACCGGCAAAGGAAGACATGCGAAACTCGTCTCAAGCCACTGAAACTCCTTGAATATCACTCCTAGGACTCAAAGGAAGGCTTTCCCACCACCTTCTCACGTTCTGGCACTTTCTGGTGCCTTTGGACCCAAGTTCCAGTTTTGGTCTCTTTTGGTTCCCTTTTGCTTACCGGCAAAGGAAGACGTGCGAAACTCGTCTCAGGCTACTAAAACTCCTTGAATATCATGCCTAGGACTCAAAGGAAGGCTTTCCCACTACCTTCTCACGTTCTGGCACTTTCTGGTGCCTTTGGACCCAAGTTCCAGTTTTTGTCTCTTTTGGTTCCCTTTTGCTTACCGGCAAAGGAAGACATGCGAAACTTGTCTCAAGCCACTGAAACTCCTTGAATATCACTCCTAGGACTCAAAGGAAGGCTTTCCCACCACCTTCTCACGTTCTGGCACTTTCTGGTGCCTTTGGACCCAAGTTCCAGTTTTGGTCTCTTTTGGTCCGTTTTTGCTTACTGGCAAAGGGAGACTTGCGAAACTCGTCTCAGGCCACTAAAACTCTTTGAATATCATGCGTAGGACTCAAAGGAAGGCTTTCCCACCACCTTCTCACGTTCTGGCACTTTCTGGTGCCTTTGGACCCAAGTTCCTATTTTGGTCTATTTTGGTTCCCTTTTGCTTACCGGCAAAGGAATACGTGCGAAACTCGTCTCAAGCCACTGAAACTCCTTGAATATCACTCGTAGAACTCAAAGGAAGGATTTCTCACCACCTTCTCCTCTTCTGTCACTTTCTGGCACCTTTGGACCCAAGTTCCAGTTTTGGTCTCTTTTGGTTCCCTTTTGCTTACCGGCAAAGGAATACGTGCGAAACTCGTTTCAAGCCACTGAAACTCATTGAATATCACTCCGAAGACACAAAGGAAGGCTGTCTCACCACCTTCTCACGTTCTGGCACTCTCTGGTGTCTTTGGACCCAAGTTCCAGTTTTGGTTTCTTTTGGTCCCTTTTGCTTACCGGCAAAGGAAGACTTGCGAAACTCGTCTCAGGCCACTAAAACTCCTTGAATATCACGCCTAGGACTCAAAGGAAGGCTTTTCCACCACCTTCTCACGTTCTGGCACTTTCTGGTGCCTTTGGACCCAAGTTCCAGTTTTGGTCTCTTTTGGTTCCCTTTTGCTTACCAGCAAAGGAAGACGTGCGAAACTCGTCTCAAGCCACTGAAACTCCTTGAATATCACTCGTAGGACTCAAAGGAAGGCTTTCCCACCACCTTCTCACGTTCTGGCACTTTCTGGTGCCTTTGGACCCAAGTTCCAGTTTGGTCTCTTTTGGTTCCCTTTTGCTTACCGGCAAAGGAATACGTGCGAAATTCGTTTCAAGCCACTGAAACTAATTGAATATCACTCCGAAGACACAAAGGAAGGCTGTTTCACCATCTTCTCACGTTCTGGCACTCTCTGGTGTCTTTGGACTCAAGTTCCAGTTTTGGTCTCTTTTGGTTCCCTTTTGCTTAGCGGCAAAGGAAGACGTGCGAAACTCGTCTCAGGCCACTAAAACTCCTTGAATATCACGCCTAGGACTCAAAGGAAGGCTTTCCCACCACCTTCTCACGTTCTGGCACTTTCTGGTGCCTTTGGACCCAAGTTCCAGTTTTGGTCTCTTTTGGTTCCCTTTTGCTTACCGGCAAAGGAAGACATGCGAAACTCGGCTCAAGCCACTGAAACTCCTTGAATATCACTCCTAGGACTCAAAGGAAGGCTTTCCCACCACCTTCTCACGTTCTGGCACTTTCTGGTGCCTTTGGACCCAAGTTCCAGTTTTGGTCTCTTTTGGTTCCCTTTTGCTTACCGGCAAAGGAAGACGTGCGAAACTCGTCTCAGGCTACTAAAACTCCTTGAATATCATGCCTAGGACTCAAAGGAAGGCTTTCCCACTACCTTCTCACGTTCTGGCACTTTCTGGTGCCTTTGGACCCAAGTTCCAGTTTTTGTCTCTTTTGGTTCCCTTTTGCTTACTGGCAAAGGAAGACATGCGAAACGTGTCTCAAGCCACTGAAACTCCTTGAATATCACTCCTAGGACTCAAAGGAAGGCTTTCCCACCACCTTCTCACGTTCTGGCACTTTCTGGTGCCTTTGGACCCAAGTTCCAGTTTTGGTCTCTTTTGGTCCGTTTTTGCTTACTGGCAAAGGGAGACTTGCGAAACTCGTCTCAGGCCACTAAAACTCTTTGAATATCATGCGTAGGACTCAAAGGAAGGCTTTCCCACCACCTTCTCACGTTCTGGCACTTTCTGGTGCCTTTGGACCCAAGTTCCTATTTTGGTCTATTTTGGTTCCCTTTTGCTTACCGGCAAAGGAATACGTGCGAAACTCGTCTCAAGCCACTGAAACTCCTTGAATATCACTCGTAGAACTCAAAGGAAGGATTTCTCACCACCTTCTCCTCTTCTGTCACTTTCTGGCACCTTTGGACCCAAGTTCCAGTTTTGGTCTCTTTTGGTTCCCTTTTGCTTACCGGCAAAGGAATACGTGCGAAACTCGTTTCAAGCCACTGAAACTCATTGAATATCACTCCGAAGACACAAAGGAAGGCTGTCTCACCACCTTCTCACGTTCTGGCACTCTCTGGTGTCTTTGGACCCAAGTTCCAGTTTTGGTCTCTTTTGGTTCCCTTTTGCTTACCGGCAAAGGAAGACGTGCGAAACTCGTCTCAGGCCACTAAAACTCCTTGAATATCACGCCTAGGACTCAAAGGAAGGCTTTCCCACCACCTTCTCCCCTTCTGTCACTTTCTGGACCTTTGGACCCAAGTTCTAGTTTTGGTCTCTTTTGGTCCCTTTTTGCTTACCGGCAAAGAAAGTCGTGCGAAACTCGTCTCAAGCCACTGAAACTCCTTGAATATCACTCCTAGAACTCAAAGGAAGGATTTCTCACCACCTTCTCCCCTTCTGTCACTTTCTGGCACCTTTGACCCAAGTTCTAGTTTTGGTCTCTTTTGGTACCTTTTTGCTTACCGGCAAAGGAAGTCGTGCCAAACTCGTCTCAAACTTGAATATCACTCCGAAGACACAAAGAAAGGCTTTCTCACCACCTTTTCCGCTTCTGGCACTTTCTGGCGCCTTTGGACCCAAGTTCTAGTTTTGGTCTCTTTTGGTCCCTTTTTGCTTACTTACAAAGGGAGACTTGCGAAACTCGTCTCAGGCCACTAAAACTCCTTGAATATCACGCCTACGACTTAAAGGAAGGCTTTCCCACCACCTTCTCACATTCTGGCACTTTCTGGCGCCTTTGGACCCAAGTTCCAGTTTTGGTCTCTTTTGGTCCCTTTTTGCTTACTGGCAAAGGGAGACTTGCGAAACTCGTCTCAGGCCACTAAAACTCCTTGAATATCACGCCTAGGACTCAAAGGAAGGCTTTCCCACCACCTTCTCACGTTCTGGCACTTTCTGGTGCCTTTGGACCCAAGTTCCAGTTTTGGTCTCTTTTGGTCCGTTTTTGCTTACTGGCAAAGGGAGACTTGCGAAACTCGTCTCAGGCCACTAAAACTCTTTGAATATCATGCGTAGGACTCAAAGGAAGGTTTTCCCACCACCTTCTCACGTTCTGGCACTTTCTGGTGCCTTTGGACCCAAGTTCCAGTTTTGGTCTATTTTGGTTCCCTTTTGCTTACCGGCAAAGGAATACGTGCGAAACTCGTCTCAAGCCACTGAAACTCCTTCAATATCACTCGTAGAACTCAAAGGAAGGATTTCTCACCACCTTCTCCTCTTCTGTCACTTTCTGGCACCTTTGGACCCAAGTTCCAGTTTTGGTCTCTTTTGGTTCCCTTTTGCTTATCGGCAAAGGAATACGTGCGAAACTCGTTTCAAGCCAAACTCATCAATATCA